>CM077663.1:215045708-216295708 GCA_039707655.1 Elymus sibiricus
CCTAATGGACGGAGGAAGTAGCCTCAATTTGATTTACCCAGACACGGTGAAAAAGATGGTCATAGCCCCGTCAAGGATCAAGCCCAGCAACACTACCTTTAAAGGAGTTATCCCTGGCGTCGAAGCCCGGTGCACGGGCTCTGTAAGCCTGGAAGTATTGTTCGGCTCGCCCGATAACTTTCGAAGCGAGGATTTGATCTTCGACATCATACCTTTCCGCAGCGGCTATCACGCCCTGCTTGGCCGTACAACGTTCGCTCGCTTTAATGCCGTCCCACACTACGCATACCTCAAGCTCAAAATGCCCGGCCCCAAGGGGGTCATTACTTTCAATGGTAACACAGAGCGCTCCCTCCGAACTGAGGAACATGCGTTGGCCCTGGCGGGCGAATTCCATTACACCGATGATCGGCAAACGCCGCCATCTGCCGTAAAGGCATGCAAGGCTGGGAAGCGAGCTCGGTCTCAACCCGAAGTACCAGAACCTTCTGTTCCCCATAAATAGGGACTCGCCCCCCATCGCACAGCCCTAGTACCAGCAAAGTACGTGCCGAGGAGGCACAACTTCGCGCTCAAAATTCCATGGGCAGCTGTGGGGACAAACTGTCAAAGGGTAAGTGTTCGGCTGGACCGAACTATCACCCTCAAAATGTCTTCGGACACACTACAGGTGCCATAAAGTACCTGCTAAGGTGTAAAGCTCATCTACACTTCGGCGACTTCTCAAGATTTTTTCTCCAAAATCCGATCGCCGAACCCCTTAGGAGACGCAGGAGCGGACAAACGACAGGGCATATCGAGGACGTCAGGTCACCCATCGAAGACCCCTGGTACAACCCCTCCCGTAAGGTTTATATTTCATTTTTAATACCTGTAAACAGTTGCATCGGCAATTTGAATAATAAGAGTTGTTGAGTAAAATACAGATGTATCATGCATGATCACTTCGCTGTTTTTGGCGCACTCTCTATTTCCCCTCTCTTCTTGCGAACCTGTTTGGTATACTTTACGATGCAACCGGCTAATAGACCGGGGGCTCGAACTAAAGAAAATTGCCCTAAGCAGAACTGATTTTGCGTTCGGCGTCTTGAAATTCTGCTTTATATGCATTGGTTCCGAACTATGTCTTGGGTCAATAGTTGGGTTGCCCGGCTCCTGTGCTTGCCCCTTTATGTTCCGCTCGTTCGGCTAAAAGGGCAAAGGGAGAACCACTGCGATTGTGCTTCCGGCTAGCCTGGTCAAGCACCTCAGCGGAGAAAGCCGAAAACTGACTGTCATGGTATGCGAGAACCGGTCTGCGATTCCGAGCTTAACTAAATCTCGTCAGAGGTTATTCCGTGTCATACGATGGGTTTGGTATTAGTACAAACCATGTGATATCGGCTTTAGCCACGGTTCATCCGAACATCACAAACCCCTAGGGGCTAGTTATCAGCCCCCCGCACTCCTTTCTCGCGCCCCTACGGCTAAGTGAAAGCAATAAAGCACTATGGTCCGATTGCCTTGTCCGCCCCACAGTACCGCCTTCGGGTACCGATAGCTCGGCTAAGGGTTATAGTGCGTTGGCAGAGACACCCCGCGTAGTATCTACATGGGGGCTGAAGCCGACGACTCGCAGCTTTCTGTTTCAACGGACACACAGGAGTTATAAAGGATGCAAAACACAATAGACATGATATACCATGCATCTTAAATATAAACGCATCACAAGGTCTTCGGACATATTACAACGCATTCACTCATAAAAGTTTTCTTTTGAACATTGAGCTTCTATTGCCCGAGCACCCTCCATAACTACGGAGAAGTATTGCTCAGGGCACCTATGCTCCTTTCCAGGGGCGGCGAAGCAGTGGCTATCTTCGTCGGATCAAGACCCGGCTAGTGCACCTTAGCCCTTGCGAAGGCCATTCGAGCTCCCTCGATACATGAGGACCGCCTTAGTGCGTCGATCCGAGGCGAGGCGTTGCTCAGCTTCTGCACCAGGCCGAAGTAGCTGCTCGGCAATGGCTCGTCGGGCCATAGCCGGATGCAGAGATCCTTCATGGCCGGCTCCGCCATCCGGTGTAGCTCCATCAGCTGCTTCCGCTGCTCAACAAGGAGAGGAGAGCGCTCGGGGGCTTCAAATTGCGCCCAAAACAGCCGAGCTTCATCTCCTTCTCCCCGCGAAGCATAGAATTGGTTCGCATCCGCTGTGCTCTTCTGGAGGTCCGAGCAGGCGCTTGAGGAACGCCATACTTGGGTAAGCAACTCGAACTTGCTATCCCCGAAGACACACTGCAATAAATACGGCTTACCATCCATGATAGCCTAGGCCTGGCTGACTTGCTCTTCAAAAGACCGCCTATCCACCCGCTCCTTTTGGAGATTGGTTTTCAGGGTGGATAGTTCGGCGGCCTGCTCCTTGCCTTTCTGCTCAAGGTCCTCGCACTTGTGGCCGGCGTCCTTGAGCTCCTGTTGGATTTCCTCCACCCGAGCCTCATGCTTGTCGCTGGTGGCTCTCAAGGCGGATAGCGCAGTAGCCACTTCTTTGGCCGCCGCCCTGTCAACCGCAGCCTCCTGTTTCGCCTTCTCAAGCTCGGCCTTGAGCTTCTCAATTTCCTTCGCCGAGGCTGCGTAAGCATTAAACATATCAAAAAAAATACTGCGTTGACAGTACGGTAATGAAGAATTTGGATATTCTAATCCGGCTTACCTTGCGCCTCGTCGAATCTCTTGTTCAGAGCGTCAAGCTCATCTTCGGAGCTCTTGAGCTTCCGATTTAGTTCGTCCAGCTCGGCGGCATTAGCAGCCGCCGCCGTCAACGAAGCCTGTAAAAAACAAAACCATATCAAGTTACATGGGTTCAAAACTTCCGAATTTTCATAAATATGATCCTGTGTCCGGTCCTCTTAAGGGCTGTTAGAACGTTCCGAACAAATATTGTCTTGTACATAGTTCGGATAATGGTCTATTATTGACCCCCAGGTAAGTTTTTCCAAACTCACCTAGGGCTCGGGGGCTGCCATGTATATAATGATAACACAAAGAAATTAATATTTCACAAACAGAGCATTACGTGGCTCACCTGAAAGCCCGTTAGGAGACCGTTGAAGGCCTCCTTCAGTCCGCTATCTACGGACTGAATGCTCTGCAATACCGCACCCATAAGGGTGCGGTGCTCCCCGGAGATGGAGGCGCTTGACAGAGCCTCCCCCATAGCCAGCCACCCATTGATCGGTGGTGCCGGTGGAGATCGGTTGACCCGATCTCCAACCGGGGATTGAACCGGTGCCTCCGGAGGCATGGTGCGCTCCGGAGACGACCTCGGAGGTGACTGAACATCTCCTCGTCCGGTCTCCTCAGTATCCAGGAGGGGTTTTTCCCCTCGGTCTTCGGCGGCCGAGGTGTTAGCCTCGACCATGACGTCATCGCCCCCACCTCCGGTGTCTGGCTCCAAAGGAGCCTGTTGGGATGACACCTCCGTGGCATCCTTCGCGGCGCCCGGAGGAGAGGGGTGTGACGCGGTCCCGCTCTCCGCTAGCTTGGCGGGCGGGGTCTCCCCGTCCGAGATTTGATCGGTGGGGAGCACGCGTGGTGGGCTGCAAGTCAATAGGCGCTCACATGTTAGTAACATTCGAAACTTATCACTAATAGCTCGGGAAGTCTTCGGATTTTTACCTTCGAGCTGGGGGCTTGACCCTGAGGTTCCTTCGTGGAACCCTCTCGAATTCCTCGGACTCGGTATCCGAGCCCGAACTATCGTCGGACAGAACTAACTTTGTCCGACGCGCTTTCTTCGGGGTGGGAGGAGGTGCATCTTCTGGGGCGTCCGATGACACCGCCCTCTTTCCTGCGAGGGGGAATCGCCTTCCTCCTTGCCCTCATGCTCCTCCTCTTGATTCGAGGAAGCATGGGTTTCCTCGGACATAGCCTCCGGCTGGTCCTTGATGCGCAGGCCTTCTCAGCCTGGTTTCTTCTTCTTCTCTTTCTTCTCTGGCGCCTCATAAGGAGCCACGACGAGCATCTCCGACAGCAGCTCAGACCTAGGGTCTTCGGGTTGTGGAGCCGGGCACTTGATACCCGTGGCCTTGCTCAACCATTCCTGCAGCAGTGATCAGATAATGCTTAGATTTTCTTCGGGAAAACAAAAGCCGATCAAATGAAACTATGTCATACCTGGGAGGGGGTTTATGGGCGCGCAGTCCCTTGTCCTCCTTCTCGGCCGGCCAGCTCTCCTGCGCCTTGAACAACTCCTTCCACAACTTCTGCCGAGTGGTGCCGAAGAACCGGCGAATTGTAGGCTCATCGTCAAGACGATAAGTCCACATGGGAGAGTCCCGGCGCTGGCAGGGGAGGATGCGCCGCCGGAGCATAATCTGGACCATGTTGGTCAGCCCGATTTTGTCCTTGATGATGGAGGCGATGCACCTCTGCAGGTCGTCCACCTCTGTATCCGACCCCCAGTCGAGGCCCTTTCGGACCCATGAGGTCAATCGGGTCGGGGGGCCGGATCTGAATTCGGCAGGAACAGTTCCGCCCTCCTCCATTGGCTCGGTGATGTAAAACCACTCTTTTTGCCAAGTCTTGATGGTGTCGATGAAGGTGCCAGATGGCCATCCTGCACGAGGAAGCTTGCTGATGACCGCCCCGCCGTAGTCTGTGTGTTCGCCTGCGACACACTTCGGATTGATATTGAATATATTGAGCCATAGTCCGAAGTGTGGCTCGACCCGCAAGAAGGCCTCGCAGACGATGATAAAGGCCGATATGTGCATGAATGAGTTCGGCGGGAGGTCGTGGAAGTCGAGTCCATAGAAGAACATGAGGCCCCTAACGAAGGGGTGGAGCAGGAAGCTCAATCCTCGGATGAAATGAGGAATGAAAACCACCCTCTCGCCTGGTTTGGGGGTGGGGATCACCTGGCCCTCCTCCGCGGCGCGGTGGAAGATATTGGCAGGGAGGTAGCCAGCGTCCTTGAGGTCCCGGATGTCCTGGTCTGTGACCGTGGAAGCCTCCCACTTGCCGTTGGAGCCGAAGCTGGCCATGGCTGAGCTCGGAGGAGGAAGGGTGGAAGACCTAGATCTGGGCTCTGGAGGCTCAGGAGATTGGGGAAGCAGAGATGCGAATGGGGAGTGCGGTTAAAGCCTTGGGGTTTTCTTTCCCTTTTATTAGGCTTGTTGCCGGTTAGCCTCCCTTCACTGCGCCGTGAATCCCTCCGCTTCCCAAGACATGCGTGCCGTTATACGCACATGATTAAACATATCCCATGTGAAATGGAGCATGATCTGTGCATTGATGGATCGTGCTGATGAAAACGGCCTCGAACCGCGAATCGAGTCTTTACGACTGGTTCAGTGGTGGTGGTGGGCCATGACCTTTCATCTGAAAGGTTGTCAGGGAGCACTATTTACTCCTTGACGTTTGGCCTTCAGGAGCGAGTTATCCTTGGTGTTCGGACGGTCAATGATCGGGAAAGCTACACGTCGTTGGAGGCCGAACTAAACTCAGCCGATCACTATTTGGAGGAAGGAACTCGCCTCGCAAGCCGAAGACTTTGATCATATGAAGCAGCTGAAGCTAGGGCCTTTGGCATTGGAGGCTAGTTCGGGGGCTACTGAGGGAGTCCTGGTTTAAGGGGTCCTCGGGAGGCCGACCTATTTCTTATGGGCCGGACTATATGGGCCGCTTGCCGAGCACTGGATTGATCGAAGACCCTGTCTCCAGGAAAGAAGCTTCGGTAATCGTGACGTGTCCTCCACGATTGGAGTAGTGAGTAGGAATGTTTATCCCTTCGACGTGTAACCGACCATGTGTAAACCCTAGGTACCCTCGGCGTCAATATAAGCCGGAGGGTTTTAGGTTGTAGGCCAAGAGAGAACTCATCTAGGGTTTTAGTCATTCGATCTCGAGGTAGATCAACTCTGTAACCCTTATACCATCAATATAATTAAGCAGGACGTAGGGTATTACCTCCATAGGAGGGCCCGAACCTAGGTAAAACCTTGTCTCCCTCGTCTCCTGTTACCATCGATTCTAGTCTCACAGCTCGGGACCCCCTACCCGAGATCCCCCGGTTTTGACACCGACACCTGGGTAAAGTCTCGCGTGCTATCTTCTTCCTCGCCATCGAGCGAGGCTATCGTGTTGTGAGCCTGGAGGGAGTGAAGCTGTTGGGGATCTTCGCACACGCCCCTGGGTTCGAACTTCTTAGGGTTTTGCGGAGCCCGAAATCCGACATTTGGCGCGCCAGGTAGGGGGCGTGTCGAAATCTTTCTGAAGCCTCGCTCTTCCTCCACCTCACCGCTCTGATGGCTGACGCTCGCCGAGCTCGCGCCGAGCGCCAAGCTGCTCGCGTCGCCCAGACAGCGCCCATGGGCCGCACCGCCGCGAGCGGGTCCGCCTCCCCTGTGGCCAACGCCGCCATGGGCCCGGAGGCCCACGAGCAGCAGGACTCGTCGCAGCCGGTCACCGCGCGGCGTGACGGCCGCACCGCCACTCCGTCGATCGTTCCAGCTACTGGGTCATCCTCCCATGCTTGCCCCGGGCCGGCGCGTGGGTCGGGCGCACTCCTCATGGCGCGCGAGCTGCTGCGCTACCGTCCTGCCCCCAACTGCTACGACGACTGGCTCGGGCGCATTGCAGAGCTCGTCAGCACCGCCGGTGACACCTCGGCGCTCTCCTACTCGTTCCGGCCCCAGCCCTCCCTGGCAAGCGACGAGGCCCATGACGTGCTGCCTCCTCCTCCCCAGCACGACGTTGACCCAGAGCCCAGGCATAAAGCACGCCCACGCGACCAGCCGCGCGGGCCTCCGGCGAGGGTGAGAGATGAAGTAAGCTGCCAGGTGGTGCCGCGGCCGCGCGCTGACGCACGTGCACTCCCTGCGCTGCTGCATCAGCGACGCGACTGGGCACCCTTGGAGGCAGCCGAACAGGAGCATCAAGATCGGGTCCCTCCCAAGCGCGCGGCGCCCATGGGCCCGGTGGGCTGCCGCGCCATCGCCCCGGAGCTCCATCCGGCCGTGTGGCCCTGCAAGTTCAAGCCTGACCTACCTCCTCGCTACGACGGCACCCCAGATCCAGCCGATTTCCTATAGCTCTACTCGCTGATCATCCAGGCGGCCGGCGGGGACGACAAGGTCATGGCAAGCTGGTTCCCCATGGTGCTCAAGGGTGGCGCGCTCTCCTGGCTCCTCAACCTCCAGGAGGGATCAATCACCTCCTGGGAAGACCTGCGCGAGTGCTTCGTCGCCAAATTTCAAGGCACCCGCGACCGCGCCATTGGAGTGGGTGACCTACGTCGCATGAAGCAACAGCCTGACGAGACCTTGCACAAGTTCATACATCGCTTCACGACTGTCCGCCTCAAGATCCCGAGGGCGTCAAATGAGGCCATCATCTCGGCATTCACCGATGGCTTCAGGGACCTCAGGATGAGGGAGGAGCTCGCTATCAATGACGACATGAGCTCGGCTCTGGAGATGTTTAACCTGGCGAACAAGTGCGCGGAAGCGGAAGAGGGCCGCCTCTCACTCCGCGAGCTTCCGGAGGCGGAACCCGAACACAAGAAGACCAGGACCAAGGAGCCGCCGCGCAAGGCCCCCGCGGTGCTGGCGACTGAGCCCGAGGCAAAGCACAGCCGAGACGAAGAACCCCTCGCGCGGGGGAGACCTTTCTGCATCTTCCATGGCACCAATAGCCACAACACCATCGACTGTCAGGAGCTCATGGTGGTCCGTGACGAACATTTCGGTCGGCGCCCTGGGTGTAGCGACCGGGGTTATGGACGTGGTGGAGGCCGCATCGGAGGCCGCTGGGACAATCGAGACCTGTGCCAGGAGTGGCGAGACCAGCCTTGGGAGGACCAATGGCGCGATCAAGCTCGGGAGGACCGCTGGCGCGACGAACCTCTGGAGGGGTCACGACGAGGCCAGCCTCGTGAGGTCTGCCCTCGCGAGGCCGGCCTTCCCCCGCTACCGCCGCCACCGTGGAGGAAGGAAGACGACAGGCAGAACGACGGGGCTGGGGGCTTCCAGGAGGTCAGGGCAATAGCTTGCATCCTGGGCGGCGCCCAAGCCCCAGCATCGAACCGCATCTTCAAGCAGTTTTCACGGGAGTTGAACGCGGCTCTCCCGAAGCTCGAGGCTGCGCGCCCCCTCAAGTGGTCCCAGTGCGCCAACACCTTTGACTCCAAGGATCAACTCAGGTGCTCAGCCATGGCGGGCGCACTCCCCATGCTGTGTACACCCACCATCAACAATGTCCTCATCACCAAGACCCTCATCGACGGCGGCGCCGGGCTCAATGTCCTCTCCATCGAGACGTTTGAGACGCTCCAAGTGCCTTACGACCAGCTCATGCCAACCAAGCCTTTCTCAGGAGTCACTGATGTCTCCACAGTCCCCATCGGGCAAGTGCGCCTGCCCGTCACCTTCGGCGGGTGCAACAATTACCACACCGAGCTCATCGTCTTTGACGTCGCCCACATCCACCTCCCGTACAATGCGATCCTTGGGTACCCAGCCCTCGCCAAGTTCATGGCGGTGACCCACCATGGCTACAACGTCCTCAAGATGCCGGGGAGTGGCGGCGTCATCACTGTCACCTGTAATGAGAAGGACGCCGTCTGCTCCCTCGAGCGCACCTACCGTGCCGCGGCGGCCGAGCACTCAGATGACGAAGGAGGCGTCCTGCCTCGCAAGGATGTCCCCAAGAAGAAGAAGAAGCTCCTTTCCAAGGGGCTCCAGGGGGCTGAGACCTCTAAGGATGGCGCCTCGGGCTCCGCGCCTGGGGCCAAGGCCCCTTCCCCCCTCGCATAGGGAGGCGCGCCCAGCGCCTCCCTTGGGTTGGGCTTGGGGGCTTCCACCCGGAAGGCTACCGACCTAACCAGTGAGACGAGGAAGGTGCTCGGGCACAACTTGGGGGCGTGCGTAGGCACGCACCCATCCAAGCAGGGAGCATGGCGCGAGACACAAAGTTCGCGGGAGTCCGTCACTAGAGCAATCGAGGAGCTTCGAGAAGCACATGCCATGCGAGGCGGGCGTGGCCCTGCACCACCAAGCGCGGTCGCCGCCATCGACCCGGGCAGCATGCCGCGCATCTGCGTCAATGTACCGTGCATCAACAGGGCCGCATCACAGGACGTCTTCTGGCCGACGCGCGTCGGTCGCGACGGTGCCTACCCATGCGACTACATCCGCATGCCCTTCGGTTTGGCGAGCGCGGGCGCCACGTTCCAGCGCCTCGCTCAGGCCATGCTCGCGCCTTACCGGGCCAGGCACCGCGAGGAGTTGGAGGAGGTGCCGGGCTCGAGCGAGTGCCCTGAGCCTCGTGAGGCACCGGGTTCGTGAAGGCCAAGCTTGCGGAGACACAAGGCCAAGCTCCGACGACTACCTCCATGCTTCAGCAGTATTGCCGCCAGGTGATTCTTTTTGGTCCGTACTAGGTAACTTTTTGGTTTGCTCAATTTGAGGGCGCCCATCGGGCTGCATTATCCTCAGGCGGCCAAAGCTCATCCCAGCCACGTCGTTTCCGCATGTACCAGACCCTTTCATGTATTTGATCTTTTTCCTAAATATTCTAACCTGCATGCTCGGTGCTTCGCCACCATGAATGTCGTCGTGCCCTAATGATCCTGCCTTTGACCGCCTCGTGATTAAGGGCTGGCACGACGTCTGTGCTCGGGTCCGTCCTTGCAGCGTTGACAAATCCAAGTGGTCGAGCTCTGTCTCGCGGGCCAGTCCCGTGCACGTTACCTCCCGTGGCCCTTGGTGCTGCGTCCTTGCATGAGCTAATCGGAAGTGGGTGAGTCAGAGCGCGCGGCACGGTTCCTACAACCGCAGTCGGCCTTTCACCGCCGTAGGAGCCGCGCGCCGGGTGTTTTCTCCTCGGAGTTGTCGGATGAGAAGACTGGGCATGGCGTCTGTGCTCGGGTCCGTCCCTGCAGCGTCGATAAATCCAATGGCTGAGCTCTGTCTGGCGGGTCGGCCCCGTTCACGTCACCTCCTGGGGTCATTGGTGTTTGGCCTTCTCATGCGACGGCCCTTGGAAATCCATTCGGCGCAGGTTTCTCAAAAATGTACATGACTTCAAGCGGCGCTTTCCACCGGAAGACTCAGGCGCAACCTGCCTTTGAGGTAGGGCCCTGTGAGACCTGAGCTGCCTCACGACCGCCCAAATACACCTCCCAGTTCTACCGTGCAGGCCACGCGTACGTACTTAATGGGCTGTACACGCCCGGGGGGCTCAGGAGCCGGGGCCCCCCATTCCCACGCCCAAGTGGAAGCCCCATGCTCCGCGCTGGCAGACAACACTGCCCTCCAATGGCTATGCCCACGCAACGTGGAAGCCCTATGCTCCGCGCTGGGGATAAACAACTGAGGGCGCCTTAGCGGGTGCATTCAACCTCAGGATGACCCCTCGCGGCCCCATCTCGCAGCATTCCCTTGGGATGCACGCGTGAGGGGGCTGCGTGGGGGCTACGCCACCTCCCCATGTCCCTGGTGCCTGGTCTTCACGCGTCCCTCTCAGATGAAAACTGGCGAGGAAAGGTATGGGAGCCGCTCGTACGTCAAGGGGGACCCCTGAGCATCGCGACTCAGGGGCCTCACTGGTCTCGTAGCCCCTCGCCCCTTGGCACCGTCCTGGTGATCCGGACGCCCCAACGGCGGTCGAGGTATGCGCGGGACCGGGCCTTGCTGACGCAGAGCTCAAGGCGCTCCAAATCACCAAGTCAACCCCATCTTCGCCGCGTTCCCTTCATGAGGGCGGCTCGTACGTCAAGGGGGGCCCCTGAGCATCGCGACTCAGGAGCCTCACTGGTCACGTAGCCCCTCGCCCCTTGGCACCGTCCTGGTGATCCGGACGCCCCAACGGCGGTCGAGGTATGCGCAGGACCGGGCCCTGCCGACGCAGAGCGCTACAGCAAGCAGGAAGGAAACAAAGCGAGGAAATAAAACCTCACATCCTAGCATTCATTACAAGCATTAAAATGTCTCTGAAAATGCAAACGAGTCTAAGGCCTCCACGAGGCACGATGAACATTACAGGAGAAGACCCAGGAAAAGAAGCTAGGAAGAGCTGGCACCACCGCTCGTCCTGGCCACGGGGAGCTCGTTGTCAACATCGCTGCCGCTGTCATCATCGTCACCAACCCTCGCAGCAGCAGGAGGAGGTGCGGGAACGGCGACGCAGGCGAACTTCTTCATCAGCGCCTTTATGGCGCCCTCCACGGCTGCCGCCGTGGCGGCGCGAACCCCAGGATCAACCGGGCGAATCACGGAGCCGAAGTCAAAACTCGGTTCGCGAAGGTAGAGGTGGCTGAAGACGCGCGTCACGGCCGCGGAGAAGAGGTCGCGGCACTCACTCTCCAAGACGTTCTCCACCCTGGCGACGGCACCCTCAAGCACCTCGGCGAGCTTTGAAGAGAGCCCCGCGAAGCCACTCTCACGAGCTACCATGGGTTCTGTAAACCCCCCCCCCCGACAGATGGACTGCAGCGCCTGGAGGAGCCTGAGCTCGATGGAGGGGAGAGCGTCGAGCTTCGCAGCTTTCCTCTCCTCGGCCGCGGCAAGGGTCTTCTCCCTGGAGTCGAGCCGAGCCTTCTCTGCAGCCACTTCCTCCTTCAACCTGCCCTGCTGCTCGCGTTCCGTGGCTTGGTCAGCCGCCGCCTTGGACAGTGTGGAGTCACGGTCGGCAAGCTTGGCATCGCAGGTCTTGAGGTCTTCCTCCCGCTGACGAAGCCGCTCCGCGAGCGCGGTCCTCTCCTCCCGAAGAGCCTTCAGGCAGGCCTCCGCCTCGTCACAGCGCTTCACGACGGATGCTGCATCGGCCAGCGCCGCGTCACGGGCTGTCTTGGCCGACGCGGCCTCCTCCCTGCCCTCAGCCGCGGTGGCCTCGGCTTGGCTCCAAACTGTTGGGGAACGTTGCATGGGAAACAAAATTTTTTCCTACGCACACGCAAGATCTATCCATGGTGATGAGCATCTACGAGAGGGAGAGTGAATCTACATACCCTTGTAGATCGCTAAGCGGAAGCGTTAATAAACGCGGTTGATGTAGTCGAACGTCTTCGCGATCCAAATCGCCGAGCGTCCCGCGATCCAATCACGATCCTTCCGATCTAGTGCCGAACGGACGGCACCTCCGCGTTCAACACACGTACGGCTTGATGACGCCTTCACCTCCTCGATCCAGCGAGCGATGGTGAAGTAGTGGTTGAGTTCCAGCAGCACGACGGCGTGGTGATGGTGGTGAGGAACAATCTCTGCAGGGCTTCGCCAAGCGCTACGGAGATTATGACGGAGGAACTAGAGGGTTAGGGTTGCCGCACACGGCTTGGGGAAATCTTGATGTGTCCCGTGTGCTAGCCCTGCCCCTCTATTTATATGTTGAGCCTTGGGGTCTAAACTTGGAGTAAAAGCCTCCTCCGGGTCGGTTTTGCCCGCACAAGGTCGGTTTGGCCCGCAGGGAAAGAGTCCAACTCGGATCCCTGCCGAACCGTGCACAGCCGCGCACAAGCGGTAGTACCGCTTCACACAAGCGGTAGTACCGCTTGGGCGGTAGTACCGCTTCACACAAGCGGTAGTACCGCTCGGGCGGTAGTACCGCTTCACACAAGCGGTAGTACCGCTCCGGCGGTAGTACCGCTTCACCAAGCGGTAGTACCGTTTACGCGGCAGCAAAACTACTTTTGCACTTTCCAATACCTTGTGGGCTTTATCCCTTTGGCTCATATAAAGTGTTGCTGCACCCGAACACTTCGGTAAACATCCGGAACCCCTTCCGGTGAACTCCGGAACCCTTCCAGAGATCAAAACACTATTATCACATATATCAATCTTTACCTCCGGACTATTCCGGAGATCCTCGTCATGTCCGGGATCTTATTCGGGACTCCGAACAACTTTCGGTCACCAATATAATAACTCAATTATACTAATCGTCACCAAACGTTAAGTGTGTAGACCCTGCGGGTTCGAGAACTATGTAGACATGACCGAGACACCTCTACGGCCAATAACCAATAGCGGGACCTGGATGCCCATATTGGCTCCTACATATTCTACGAAGATCTTTATCGGTCGAACCTCTATGTCAAGGATTCAGTTAATCCCGTATGCTGTTCCCTTTGTTCTTCGGTATGTTACTTGCCCGAGATTCGATCGTCGGTATCACTATACCTAGTTCAATCTCGTTACCGGCAAGTCTCTTTACTCGTTCCGTAATACAAGATCTCGTGGCTAACACTTTAGTCACATTGCTTGCAAGGCTCATTGTGATGTTGTATTACCGAGTGGGCCCTGAGATACCTCTCCGTCATACGGAGTAACAAATCCCAGTCTTGATCCATGCCAACCCAACAGACACCCTCGGAGATACCTGTAGAGCACCTTTATAGTCACCCAGTTACGTTGCGACGTTTGATACACACAAGGTATTCCTCCGGTGTTAGTGAGTTGCATGATCTCATGGTCAAAGGAACAGATACTTGACATGCAGAAAACAATAGCAATAAACTGACACGATCAAATGCTACGTTTACAGTTTGGGTCTTGTCCATCACATCATTCTCCTAATGATGTGATCCCGTTATCAAATGACATCTCATGTCAATGGCTAGGAAACCTTAACCATCTTTGATCAACGAGCTAGTCAACTAGAGGCTTACTAGGGACACAGTGTTGTCTATGTACCCACACATGTATTTGAGTTTAGAATCAATACAATTATAGCATGGATAATAAACGATTATCATTAACAAGGAAATATAATAATAACCAATTTATTATTGCATCTAGGGCATATTTCCAACACAAACCGCCACGGCCGAGGCGTCAGACTAGAGCCACCCAGAAAGAAGACCCAAGCGCCCCCTTGCGAGGCGACCGTCGGCGCCCCCAAGGGCATCTCGGACCTGATCCAAGACAGCGTAGGCCCCGTCCAGGGCGCCTGACTGGGCTGGAGGGCCACGAGTCGGTGACAGCAGGGCATGGCCCGGAGATGGCGCCTGCGCGGCGGCAGAAGCTGCCTCCACAGGGGTAGGAGTGTGGAGAGCAGAAGACACCGGTGGCTGCGCCACTACCACAGACAAGGCAGGGGCGGATGGCCCTACACCCAGCTGACCCTCGGGGGCTGGTGAAAGCACATTTGCTCCCTTGGTGGTTTTGGTAATTAATAACAACATATAAGTCATTGAACTAATGGTTCCACTAAGTATATTTCAGGAAAAGTTCAATGATAGGGATGGCAAAAGGATTGTGGAGATTGTGGAAATACCCCAAGATGCAAGGAAAAAAGATTGGCAAAGCTTCAAGCAAGAGGACTCTACATTTTACATTTGTGAGAAATCACTTTGAGTCCATAGGAAAGCCAATACTATTAAAAGGGGGTAAGGTTCTCATTGGTGAACAAAATGCTCATACGTGCACAAGTGATAGTCACCAAAAACACCCACAAGCTCTTCCACAAAAGTCTGTCAAAGCCAAATATTCAAAATCGGTGCAACCAACACTTTCCACTCGGTGCCACCGATTCCCATACTCAGACAGACCTAAGCCAAACCCTAGCCTTTTCGGTGCAACCGATACTGCTTCGGTGCCACCGAGTTTGGGTTGCCAACTTTCTGTTACGCAAATTCACAATATCGGTACCACCGAGATTGTTGGATCGGCGTCACCGAGATTGGGCAATCTGACCGTTGGTCACCTTATCGGTGCAACCGCGTTTCCTATATCGGTCTCACCGAGATTCAAAAGTTGCCACCTTTTGGTCACTTCGGTACCACCGAGATTAACACATCGGTGTCACCGAGTTGGTCATTTTGTGTGTAACAGTTGGATTTTTGGGGATGCCTATATATACCCCTTCACCACCACCCACTCGAATGTGAAGCACTCAGAACTATTCCATACTTGCCCCATCCAGTTTTCTGAGAGAGAACCACCTACACTTGTGTTGAGGTCAAGATCATCCACTCCAACCATATGGATCTTGATTTCTAGCCTCCCCAAGTTGCTTTCCACCAATCCCATCTCTTCCACCAAGCCAAATCTGTGAGAGAGTGATTGTGTGTTGAGGAGTCTATCATCTTGAAGCACAAGAGCAAGGAATTCATCATCATTGCCGAGCCTATTACCTTTTGGAGGGTGGTGCCTCCTAGATTGGTTAGGTGTCGCTTGGGAGCCTCCTACTTCGTGTTGTGGAGTTGAACCAAGAAGTTTGTAAGGGCTAGGAGATCGCCTACTTCGTGAAGATCTACCCATAGTGAGGCTAGTCCTTCGTGGACGGAAGCCGTTATGGAATAGTCAAGGTTGCTACTTCGCGGACCCTTATGGGTGGAGCCCTCCATGGACTCTCGCGACCGTTACCCTCCATGGGTTGAAGACTCCATAAACGTGGACATACGATAGCACCACCTATCGGAACCACGGGAAAAAATCATCGTGTCTACAATTGCGTTTGATCTTCCAACCCTTTCCTTTCTACTCATGCTTGTTGTTACTTTCCGCTGCTATACTCTTAGACTTGCATGTGTAGGCTGTAATTGACTTGCCATGAATGTTAAAAACTGCCAACTCTAAAATTTGGGAAAAGGTAGAATTTTTATTTGGTCAAGTAGTCTAATCACCCCCCCTCTAGACATACTTTTGGTCCTACAAGTGGTATCAGAGCTTTGGTCTCCATTGCATTGGTCTCACAACATAGGAGAGTATGGCATCTAGTGAGGGAAATTATCACCGTAGAGGTCCATACTTTGATGGTACTAATTTTGCTAGTTGGAAGCACAAAATGAAAATGCATATTCTTGGTCATAACCCCGCCGTTTGGGCTGTTGTTCGTGTTGGCTTGCAAGGTGAATTCTTTGGTGATGGAAAGGAACCGGATCGTGAAGCGACCGCGGAAGAATTGAAGATGTTGCAATACAACGCTCAAGCATGTGACATTCTCTTCAACTGCCTATGCCCCGAAGAATTCAACAAAATCAACCGTCTTGAGAATGCAAAAGAGATTTGGGATACTTTGGTTGATATGCACGAAGGAACCGAGTCCGTGAGAGAATCCAAGTTAGATGTTCTTCAAAGTCAGCTTGACAAGTTCAAGATGAAGGATGGTGAAGGAGTCGCAGAGATGTACTCTAGGCCAGCTCTCATCACCAATGAGATTGCCGGCTTAGGAAGCGAAGAAATGACCGAGAAATTCATCATCAAGAAGATACTTAGAGCTTTGGATGAGAGATACGACACCGTGTGCACATTGATCCAAATGATGCCCAACTACAAAGATCTCAAGCCTACGGAAGTCATTGTAAGGATTGTTGCTCATGAGATGACTCTCAAAGACAAAGAAGAGCTTCACAACAAGTCTAGCGGTGCTTACAAAGCCACAAGTGATGCTCCCGCAACTTCAAGCGACAACCTTGTCACCAATGAAGAGATAAGCCTCATGGTCAAGAAATTCAACAAGTTCTACAAGAATAGAGGCAAAGAACGAAGCTCCAACTCAAGATATGATGAGAAGCGTTCATCAAGTTGTGACCGCAATTGCTACAATTGTGGGAAGCCCGGACACTACTCCAATGAGTGCACGGCTTCCTACAAACGAAGAGAAGAGTCACCTCGAAGACGAAGCTCAAGGAATGAATCACCTCCAAGAGAGGGAAGGAGTAGAGATGATCGTCATGAATGAAGACCCTCGAGGAGAAGTAGAGATTCGGAGAAGAAGGACAAGTACACCAAGAGCTACACAAGAAGAAAACATCAAGCTCATGTTGGTGAATGAGTTTCCGGCTCCGACTCCAACAACTACTCCGAGAGAAGCTATCACTCCGACTCCGACCATAGGCAAGATGATGGTGTTGCCGGAATTGCTCTAGTGACTACCAACTCCTATGATCTATTTGATTCACCAAACGAAGGGAGTGGAAGTTGCTTCATGGCTAAAGGCCCCAAGGTATCACACCCCGAGTATCTTGATTTCAATAGTGATGAAGATGATTTACTTTGTGATGATGACTTTCTCTTTGAAAAAACTAGTAATGTTAGTGAACTTGATAATTCTCATGCTAGTCAAGATAAGTCAATTGATGATGATAAGATGAAAATAGAACAACTAACTAAAGAACTAAACACTCTTAAGTTAGCTCATGAATCTACTCTTGAAGATCATAGAGAGCTTGTAAGAACTCATGAGAAGCTACGCTTCGAGAAGCTCAACTTGGAGCAAGAACATGAGTTTCTTAAAGCTATCAATGACGATCTCCGAAAGAAGACTTCATCTTATCTAGCCAAACGACTACTCTTGTCTACATTCATGCCACAAGTTAAATCTAAACATTCTAGTAACAAAGGCAAGAAAGGTTCTTCATCTAGTAGCAACAATAAAAATGCTAAACCTAATGATGTTGCTTCTAGTAGTTCTATTGATTCCACTAATGATGATTCTCTTAGCCAAGTTACACTTGAGCAAGAAAATGCTTTATTGAAAGGAATTATAGAGAAAGGTATCTACAAGAGTCTTGCCGGGTGTAAGCAATTTGAGGAAATTGTACGCAAGCACGGAGGATACCGAAAGAACCATGGTGTTGGCTACTTCAACGCTAACGGAGTTGAATGGGAAGAAGGTCAATACCCCAAGCCCAAGTTTGTTCCTCAAAAGGAGAAGTATGAAAATACTCTTCCCAAGGGAACAAACGCTCAAGATGACCTTCCACCACAAGACCACAAGCTCAAGGGAAAGAACAAGCTTCAAGAGGACATTGACTCATACGAAGATGAATCCCTAGCTATGGTGGAGTGGGTTCCCAAGGCTACTTCAAGCTCAACTTCTACAAAGGCTACATCAACACCAAGGATCCCCATCAACTTGATGTGGGTCCCTATGAAGAAGAACTAGAGAGTTCTTGAGGGGTGACTCCGCCAATGAAATTCACTCACATTCATTATTGGCAAGAATTATTTGCACTCAACATCAACTCTAAGCAATAGTTCAAGGAGTCACACATTCCCTCAAAGGTAAGCAAGGGACAAGGTAATCACCAAATCAATGGACATCATAACACATGCTTTGCACTCCATGTCCATAGATATCCTTGTATTTGTCTCTTGTGTGTTGGGACTAACCCATGTAGGTGAGAAGAGTAAGGAAACAAAAAGGATGCTCCCAACTCTTGGTGATCTTCATCAACCTTGAGCATCCACAACTACCTCACCAACATGAAGTCTTCATCGACAAAACCCAAGGTTAGTTTATCCCTCTTATGGGGGGATGTCACATCAAGGGGGAGCTTTACTCTAAGACTTGAGTCAAAGCATCTCTTATATGTGACAACATTAAATGCTTTATGTAAAAGTGGTAACCCCACTTGTGCTTAAACGATGAGTATGACCTATGATCAAGTATTCTTACTTGGCTCCTAAGTCAAATACTCATATATAGATGACTTCGTCATCACCCAAGTGCTTGTTAGATGTTAGTGTGTATGTGCATGTTTGTCATTATTTCATTTGACATCTTATTGTGTGAGCATGTTGGAATGCATTTATTTTCCCATTCGAGGACATCCAATTGTTGCTATTTGGCTTTTGATTTATCTCTTGCCAATTGGATGGACAAGAATGCCTAGGACCACTCTTTAGCTATCTATGCTTTCTCACCTCATATTCCATTCATGCTGCATCACAAAATTTGAACAAGTACTTTTCGATTCCTCTGTGTGTGGAGCACTCGGAGTTCCGTATCGACAAGGACTAACCATTAAAACCTCCCAAGTGCATCTAGGTGGAACCAACCCAAAATTCTCGGTCTAGGGTTTACCTTCCGCCCTATGGAACTCGGTGGTGACGAAGTCATCTATATATACCCCTTCACCACCACCACCACCCACTTGGATTTTTGGGGGTGCCTATATATACCCCTTCACCACCACCCACTCGAATGTGAAGCACTCAGAACTATTCCATATTTGCCCCATCCAGTTTTCTGAGAGAGAACCACCTACACTTGTGTTGAGGTCAAGATCATCCACTCCAACCATATGGATCTTGATTTCTAGCCTCCCCAAGTTGCTTTCCACCAATCCCATCTCTTCCACCAAGCCAAATCTGTGAGAGAGTGATTGTATGTTGAGGAGTCTATCATCTTGAAGCACAAGAGCAAGGAGTTCATCATCATTGCCGAGCCTATTACCTTTTGGAGGGTGGTTCCTCCTAGATTGGTTAGGTGTCGCTTGGGAGCCTCCTACTTCGTGTTGTGGAGTTGAACCAAGAAGTTTGTAAGGGCAAAGAGATCGCCTACTTCGTGAAGATCTACCCATAGTGAGGCTAGTCCTTCGTGGACGGAAGCCGTTATGGAATAGTCAAGGTTTCTACTTCGTGGACCCTTATGGGTGGAGCCCTCCGTGGACTCTCGCGACCATTACCCTCTGTGGGTTGAAGACTCCATAAACGTGGACGTACGATAGCACCACCTATCGGAACCACGGGAAAAATCATCGTGTCTACAATTGCGTTTGATCTTCCAACCCTTTCCTTTCTACTCATGCTTGTTGTTACTTTCCGCTGCTATACTCTTAGACTTGCATGTGTAGGGTGTACTTGACTTGCCATGAATGTTAAAAACTGCCAACTCTAAAATTTGGGAAAAGGTAGAATTTTTATTTGGTCAAGTAGTCTAATCACCCCCCCCTCTAGACATACTTTCGGTCCTACAGCTGGCCCGTCGGGCAGCGGTGTGGACGCGCCCCCAAGAGCGGGAGCAGCCTCTCCAACGGACATCGGGGGCTCCACGGCCGTGACAAGGAGGGTCGCCCCACGAGCCCCCTCGCCCGCGACATCTGGCACCTCATCAAGCGTCGGCAAGGCACCAGGAATGGCATCACGTCAGAAGGCGCCCTCGGCTTGACGCCAGCCTTCTTCTTCTTCGCCTTCGGCATGGGAGCACCCCTAATTGTTAAGCAAAGAAGGGACCATCAGCATATAAACCACCGGAAGGCGGCCAAAAACCAAGCAGGACTACTCACTCCTCGACGTCGACCCACTTCCTCCTTCTTTGCACCTCAGCGAAGGCCGGGATGCCCCCGTCCTTCTCCGGGGAGGCGCCGCCGTGTGAAGAAGCGGTGGAACCGCTCGAAAGGAGCACGGCTGGCAAGGTCGTGCCAGCCCTAGACGTGGCCGCCTCGCCTACAAGCTGCGGCTCAGGCAGGGGCGAGGCGGGCGCTTCGGCCACCCGGCCGGTGCTAGCTGGGTGCTCCGGAGGAGGCCCAGCCTCGCACTTCCTCGGGGTCACCCGGCAGGTAGATCGTGCGGCCCGAGGTGTGGGGCCCGGCCCCTTGAGGACCCTTGTGAGTCGCGGAGGACTTGCAGCAGGGGGCTCGTCGGCGTCGTCGTCATCGAAGCCGCGGATAAGCGCACTCCGCGACAGAGGGGACACTTCCTCCAGATCGTCATCCACCGTCTCCTCCGAGTCTTCTTCATCTGCGGTGTCGTCGGAGGACACCGCCACAGGGGCGCCAGGGCACTCGGCCGGAGAGAGCCCCAGCTCGTCGAAAATGGGCATCGCGGCGACCAGATCGGCCTTGTCGTCGCGGCAGTACAGCGGGGCGTAGGCCTCAGGAAGGTCCCCAGGGTCGCCGTTGAGTAGGGTCGCCATAACCCTGTTCAACTCCTCGGAGGTCAGGCATGCAGAGCGGAGCCTCATGTCATCACCACCACCCTGATAGTCCCACATGGGCCTCGAGTGAGACTAGAGAGGCGCCAGGCGTTGCGCCAGGAACTCCTTCACTATCATCCCCCCTGTCAACTTCCTGGCGCTGATGTCTGGAAAGATCCGCTCCAGGACGGGCTTGGCCTGGGGGTCGGAGAGCTTCGCGGAGCTCCACGCAGGAGTCTTCTCCGGCAGCCCCTTTGGAAGCTCCAGGCGAGGGTTGATGCTCTTGAGATCCAAGAAGACTCAGCAGTGCCTGAAGTTCTCCACCTTCTTCCCGGCCTTAAAGAGCATGTTCTCGCTCTGGACCGCGACGAAGGAGACGCAAGCCGACCGTTGAGCGCCGTCATGAAGCCGCAAGTTGAAGAAATGGCGGAACAGGGCCACCGAGGGCTTCATTCCCACAAAGGCCTCGTAGTAGAAGGCGAAGACGGACAGAAGCAGGATGGAGTTGGGTTGAAGATGGAGGGCCTGGATCCCGTAGTGCTCGAGGACGGCGGTGAAGAACGCAGAGAAGGGCGGAACGAGCCCGGAGAAGACGCTGTGGAGGAAGAAAGGGTAGGCCGACTTGGCCAGGCGGTGCCTCTCCATGGAGACGCACCATATCAAGGTCCGCCCCCGCTCATTGGTGTCATCCGCCGTCGATGCTAGCACCAGGGCGAGGTCCCCGTCCTTGGCTATGGTGGACTCTGAGAGCGCCGATGAGATGGGAGCGGAAGCCGAGCTCTGAGCTTCCGGTTTAGACTTGCCGGCGGGAGCCATCGAGAAGCCGTTAGGGCCGAGGAAGAAAGGAGGGAGATGGTGCGGTGTAGAGATCTGGAGAGGTTCTCACAAAGGATGGAGATCTGGAAGGAGGAGCGGGAGCGCGAAAGAGGAAATCAATAATGGCTCAACGTTGGGTGCCAGGCTTTTGGCGGTTCAGGCAGTTGCCTTGGAGACACGAGAGCGGAGACGCCCGCATCCAATCGGGCACCAAACGCCAGCCCTGGCCCGCAGGCAATAAGGGCCCGCGGCATTCGTTCTTCGGCTTCCCCTCGAAGCCAACTCGAGCGCGCCTTGGGCCCAGGGGCTACTGTCGGCGTTCTGGATACCGGGGTACCCAGACTTGCCTGCCTGCGGCCCAGGGCACGGCCCACTTGACGATCCGTACGACCCTACGCGGCTTCACTCAAGACAAGACCCTTGCGAGAGTCCCACCCTCGCGAGTAGGACGACGCCAAGGCTCCCGGAAGGGGGAGGCCTCCCCAGACCCCCTCCTGAGTGGCGGAGATCTCTATGCAATGCTCGGCCTCGGGAGGTCAAGGGTGACGCCAGCCAGGCCAGGCGGGCACCAGCGCGCTAGAAGGGACAATTTCCTCTTTGGTGCAAAGGAGACAAGGATGAGCGCAGGTTCCCGAGGCGCCCCGCCAAAGTTTCCCATTCCGGTGCAACGAGACCAGGCCAGCGGGCGCGGCAGGACTGATGTCATCAGCGAGCCCACCACCGCGTCACCACCACCTACTTTGCAAGCGAAGACCACCTTTTGTCAGGATAAGATGTACCTCCTGTCCCCCTTCGAATTTGGCCATTGTGGGATCCCTTCCCGCCATTTGCCATAAGGGAAGAGGACCCGGGCCACTATAAATAGAGGCTAGGCTGCTCCGTAGAGGATGATGGAAGAACACCGCCCAAACACACCCGCGAGGCAACTCACCACTGTACTAGTTCATCCACAAACCTCCTCGTGAGGCAATCCACCAAAAGCAGGAGTAGGGTTTCACGCTTCGCAGCGGCCCGAACCTGGGTAAACTCTCGCGTGCTATCTTCTTCCTCGCCATCGAGCGAGACTATCGTGTTGTGAGCCTAGAGGGAGTGAAGCTGTTGGGGATCTTCACACACGCCCCTGGGTTCGAACTTCTTAGGGTTTTGCGGAGCCCGAAATCCGACAGACATTCTTGTTTTTAGCGAAACTCTAGAGGAGCGTGCTAAACATGTTAGGAAAGTATTTCAAGTTCTTAGGAAAGAAAAACTTTATGGGAACATGGAAAAATGCACTTTTGGTGTTGATAAGGTTGTTTTCCTGGGTTTTATTATATCTTCTAAGGGTGTCCAAGTTGATGAAACTAAAATTGAAGCTATTAAAACATGACTAGCCGGCTTTTACCGTCAATTTGTTAAGGACTTTAGCACGATTGCATCTCCCCTACATGCTTTGAGCAAGAAGAATGCACCCTTTGTGTGGGGACCGTTGCAAGACACCGCATTCCATGAGATTAGAAACTTGCTTACTCGTGCACCATTACTCGCATTACCAAATTTTGACAAAAAGTTTTGAAGTGCATTGTGACGCTAGTGGTAATGGCATGGTGGCGTGTTAATGCAAGAGAAACACCCAATTGCGTACTTTAGTGAGAAACTTTCCGGAGCTCAACTTAATTACCCCATGTATGATAAAGAATTGTATGCTTTGGTTAGAGTCTTACATGTTTGGGAGCATTATCTCCGCCCATGTGAATTTGTCATTCATACCGATCATGAAACTCTCAAGTATCTTAAGAGTCAAACCAAGTTGAACAAGCGGCATGCTAAATGGAGTGAATTCATTGAGTCTTTTCCTTATGTCATCAAATACATTAAGTGTAAAGAAAATGTTGTGGCGGATGCTCCCGCAAATGTATGCTAGTTACTCAACTTGAGTTGAATGTCATTGGTTTTGAGAATATCAAACATTTGTATGAGCATGATGTTTACTTTGCTACTCCGTATGCTAAGTGCCATGCTAAACCTTGTTGGGAGAACTATTACACGAAAGATGGCTATCTTATGCATGCTACCAAACTTTGCATACCCGAGTTGTCTCTTCGTTTGTTGCTTTTGTAAGAGGCTCACGGTGGAGGACTCATGGGTCACTTTGGACACGACACAACATATGCCACACTCTCCAACAAGTATTTTTTGCCAAAGATGTTTCGTGAGGTTGCACGCTTCACCAATCGATGCTCTACATGTCGGAAAGCTAAGTTAAAAGCTCAATCCCATGGTTTATACATACCACTTCCAATTCCTTTTCAACCTTGGGAAGATATTAGCATGGACTTTGTGCTTTGTTTGCCATGAACTAAAAATGGCCATGATTTTATTTTTGTTATTTTGGACCACTTTTCCAAAATGGTTCATTTCATTCCATGTCACAAGATCGACGATGCTTCACATGTTGCAAATCTCTTTTGTAGGGACATCTTGCGACTACATGGAGTTCCCAAGACCATTGTGTCGGACCGCAACGTCAAGTACCTTAGCTACTTTTGGAAGACACTATGCGCCAAGCTCGGGATCAAGCTACTTTTCTCTTCGGCCTACCATCCACAAACCGATGGCCAAACGGAGGTCACCATCCGGACACTCTCGATGCTACTACGCGTGTTGATCAAGAAGAACATCTAGGAATGGGAAAAATGTCTCCCCATCGTCGAGTACGCCTACAATCACGCGTGTCACCACCATGGGCAAGTCTTCATTCGAGGTGGTCTATGGCTTCAACCCTTTGTCCCCATTGGACATACTTCCGATTCCACTCCAAGAGCGTGTGAACATGGACGCAAACACAAGGGAAAGCTACATCAAGAAGATGCATGAAAACACAAGGCGCACAATCAAACATCAAGTGGAACGATTCACCGCCAAGCGCAACATGAACAAGAACCCCATGGTGTTCAAGACGGTGATATTATGTGGCTACTCCTTTGCAAGGATTGATTCCCCGCCGAGCGCAAGTCTAAGTTACTTCCTCGAGCCGATGGACCTTTCAAGGTGTTGGTGCGCTACAACAACAATGTCTACAAGATCGACATTCCATGCGACAAGTACAATGTGAGCAACATCTTCAGCGTCAAGGAGCAATCTACTTTCCATGGTGATGAGGATTTCGATCGGAGGACGGATCTTTCCCAAGGGGGCAAAGATGATATGGAGCATCCTATGGTCATCCCCATGGATGCTTCACCAACACCTCAAGCTCCAAGTGGTCATATGACAAGAGCTCGCGCACGTGCCATCAAAACCGAGGTGACATATCTCCTTACCGAACCACCGTTCACTTGAGACAAGGTGGCCACCTCAGGCGGAAACACTTTGCATAATCAGGTACTGGGAGGAAGAATGTGGAATGGCTACAAAGCACAGCGAGGATGCCAAGCCCAGAAAGATCAAGGAGGAGCTACGGACACGCTACACCCGTCGGATGTCCGGTCACCTAGAGATCAGCCAGCCTGGAGGCCCAGCCGAACCCTATAGCGACCGGACGACCGACGAAGACCGGACGTCCGACACATCCCAGCGACCGGACGACCGAGCCCCTCTAGAATTCCGGTGCCACCAGTCCAGAGCCAAATCAATAGAAATCCAAAGCTCATCGGACGACCGTGTCACCGAACATCCTGCGCCCTCTGGAAATCCGATGTCCCCACACCCGAGCCGAATCTTCGGAATTCCTGGTCTTCCTGACGTCCGGTCCTCCATGAGCCACCGGATGACTGGTAACTTCCGGACGTCCGAAACATGTTTGCAAACAGCCACTCGGGCCTTGGCCCATGTATCCCTCTCATTCGCCCTAGACTATAAATACCCCACCCCGTAGACTTTTTAGGGTTAGCTTATGTTTAGAATTAGAGATTGTTAAGCATAGCTCCTACCACTTACCTCCTCCCATGGAGATGACCTCTATGTGAGAAGATCCAAGCGTATGCGAGGGACCCTCTCGTAGGGAAGATCCTCCGGGATATCAAGGCCCCTCTTCCGGAGTGGGAAGACTATCGTTACTTATATCCGTCCATTGAACTTGGTTTGGTGTATCTCGTGTGTATTTTATGGATCTAGTGGATGTGTGATTTGGAGATCAGTCTTGAGAGTTTGTGTTTTCTCTTTGGTTTCTCCCTTTTCCCCTCCATTGTGTGAAAAGATCGACACCCATGGCTTGGCCCCATATCACCCACCCTCCCCCCTTGTCATCGTCGGAGGGCACTGCCGGGCAAAGCCCGCGCGGCGTCGGCTGCGGCAAGGCCTTCCCCATCTTGTGAGGAGCTCGAGCAGAGCGAGGAGGTTCGCCGAGGTGGATGCGGAGATCGACTAGCCACGGGTGGCGCGGTCGTCGGTCTGCGCGAGGGCGGGATGGCGCAGCGCAGTTGCTCGGGCGGGGCGCGCGCGGATCTGGCGGAGGTGCACTAGTGTGAGCAGGCGCGGGCTCACGGGCTGATACTTGTGATCTGCGTTGGGTTTTTCCCCGAAGAGGAGGTGATGATGCAGCACATTATAGATAAGTATTTCCCTAAGTGATAACCAAGATTATCAAACCAATAGGAGGATCACACAACTTCCCATCTTCAGCGCCTACACACAAAAGAGCACACACTTGGACCCAATGTGGGCAAGAGGGTTGTCAATCCCCTTGAACTCGTTACTTGCAAGCGATAAGTAGTGTAGATGATAGTTGGATAAATATAAAATAGAAAATAAATAAAAAGTAAATAATGGCAGCAAGGTATTGAGAGCGTTTGTAAATATATATATGTGAATAGACCCGGGGGCCATAGTGTTCGCTAGAGGCTTCTCTCTCGAAGAAGGCATACGGTGGGTAAACAAATTACTGTTGGGCAATTGATAGAAAAGTGCATAGTTATGCAATATTTATTCACGGCAATGATAATGCATATAGGCATTGATAACCCACAAGTATAGGGGATCACAACAGTTTTCGAGGGTAGAGTATTCAACCCAAATTTATAGATTCGACACAAGGGGAGCCAAAGAATATTTGCAAGTATTAGCAGTTGAGTTGTCAATTCAACCACACCAGGAGATTAAATATCTGCAGCAAAGTGATCAGTAGCACAGTAATATGATAGTTTGATAGCAGTGGTAACAGTAGTAGTAACGGTAACAATGATAGCAATGGTTTTGTAGCAATTGGAACAGTAGCAATAGCAATAGCAACCTAGCAAGAACAATATGTGGAAAACTCGTAGGCATTGGATCGGTGAATTCGTTGGATGATATTCATCATATAACAGTCATAACCTAGGGCGACACAGAACTAGCTCCAGTTCATAAATATAATGTAGGCATGTATTCTGTAAATAGTCATACGTGCTTATGGAAAAGAACTTGCATGACATCTTTTGTCCTACCCTCCGTGGCAGCGGGGTCAATGAGGAAACTAAGGGATATTAAGGCCTCCTTTTAATAGAGAACCGGAACAAAGCATTAACACATAGTGAATACATGAACTCCTCAAACTACGGTCATCACCGGAAAGTATCCCGATTATTGTCACCCCGGGGTTTACAGATCATAACACATAGCAGGTGCATATGACTAGCAAGATCGGATCAAGAACATAGATATAATGGTGATAACATAAACGGTTCAGATCTGAAATCATGGCACTCGGGCCCTAGTGACAAGCATTAAGCATGGCAAAGTCATAGCAACATGAATCTCAGAACATAGTGGATACTAGGGATCAAGCCTTAACAAAACTAACTCGATTACATGATGAACCTCATCCAACTCCTCACCGATCAGCGAGCCTACGAAGGAAGTACTCACTCCCGGTGGGAAGCATCACGGAATTGGCAATGAAGGAGGGTTGGTGATGACGAAGACCGAAGATTCCCCTCTCCGAAGCCCCGAACGGACTCCAAATCTGGCCTCCCGATGAAGAACAGGAGATGGTGGCGGCTCCGTCTCGTGAAACGCGATAAAACTTCCTCCCATTTTTTTCTTCAAAAATAGGTATTTATGGAGTTGGAATCAGGGTCAGCGGGGCCACGAGGTGACCACAACCCACCAGGGCGCGCCTGGAGGGGGTGGCGCGCCCTGGTGTATCGTGCCCAGCCAGGGCACCCCCTCCAGTGGCTCTTGGTTCCAGTATTTTTCTTTTATTCTGAAATAAATCTCCAAAAAGTTTCATCGAATTCCGAGAACTTTTATTTCTGCACAAAAACAACACCATGGTAGTTCTGCTGACAACAGCGTCAGTCCGGGTTAGTTTCATTCAAATCATGCAAATTAGAGTCCAAAACAAGAGCAAAAGCGTTAGGAAAAGTAGATACGATGGAGATGTATCAACTCCCCCAAGCTTAACCCATTGATTGTCCTCAAGCAATTCAGTTGACAAACTGAAAGTGAAAAAGAAAAACTTTTACGAACTCTTTTGTTCTTGTTTACATAAATATGCTTAAGTAGCACCCAGGTTTTCAGCAAAGATCATGACTAACCATGTCAACAATAACCCTTAGAAATTATATTAACTCATATCAATGGCATAATCAACTAAAGAGCAATAATAAAATATCTCAAGTACCAACACTTTGTCAAAACAGTCATGATATAATATGACAACAGTGGTATCTCGCTAGCCCTTTCTGAGACCGCAAAACATAAATGCAGAGCACCTCCAAAGTTCAAGCAGCGACTAAACATTGTAATTCATGGTAGAAAAGATCCAGTCATGATGCATCCAACATTAACTATACACAATGCATGAGGATGACAATAGTGCTCTCAGATCTGGCGCTTATTTGAGAAGGTGATGACTCAACATAAAAGTAAATAGATAGTCCCTTCGCAGAGGGAAGCAGGGATTTGCAGAGGTGCCAGAGCTCAAAGCTTAAATCAGAGATAAATATAATTTTGGGAGGTGCACCCTTCCTGTCAACGTTACGACCAAGAGTTATCAATATCTTCCATGCTAAACACATTAGCAGCGGTTCCCAAGCGGGAAAAGTAAAGGTTTACTCCCCCTCCACCAACAAACACACTCCACGTCCAGCCGAATCCACGGGTACCGTCCATACCAACAACATTCCTGGGGGAGTTTTGTTTAATTATTTGCAATTTTTTATTTCGGGACTGGGAATGCCTATTACCGCCCCTCTCGTGCAATGACGAGTGAATAAACACTCATCGTGAGAATAACCCGCTTAACATGGAAGATATTGACCGCCCCCTGTCTCTCCATGAGCGGTCCAGTCACACAAAACAGATGTTCATTTGAAATTTTACAGGTGGCACATGCAAATTTACTTGGAACGGCAGGGTGATACCGCATATAGGTAGATATAGTGGACTCATCTAGAATAAATTTTGTTTAAGGATTTTGACGTACAAGCAGTATTCCCGCTTAGTACAGGTGAAGGCTAGCAAATAAGTTGAGAAGCGGCCAGCTAGAGAGCGAAAACGGCCATGAACATGCTTTATGCATAATCAACATTGAATACTAGCATGAGTAGGATATGAACACCATGAACATAAATATCGTAGAGGCTATGTTGGTTTTGATTCAACTACATGCGTGAACATGTGCCAAGTCAAGCCACTTGAAACATTCAGAGGAGGATACCATATCATCATACTACATCACAACCATTTTAGTGCATGTTGACATCCAAGATAAATTATTATCCACTCCTAGATACTTAAGCATGGCATGAGAAACTATAATATCTAATTGCCATTGCAAACATGTTTGATCATAATATGCTGAATCATGGATACTAGGTTAAACATATTTACAAAAACAAAAACAAGTTGAGTTCATATCCGCTTCTCTCTGCCATAGTCACTTCATCAAATATCGTCATTATTGCCTTTCACTTGCATGACCGAATGATATAAAAAAATAGTGCAAGAGTGTCGTGGACTAAGCTGGAATCTGCAAACATTTTATTCAAAAGGAGAAGACAAAGTAATTTGGGCTCTTTGTTAGATTAACAATAATGCATATGAGAGCCACTCAACATTTTCATCGTGGTCTTCTCCTTGGTACGACTCAAATAAAAGGAAAATAATTTCAGAGAAACACACTGAAATATTTTTTAGAGTTTTTGGTTTTTCTTAAAGAAAGCAAATAAAAGAAGGAAAAACAAAGACGAGAAAAACTATTTACACGGGAAAACTCCCAACAAGTAAAAGAAGAAACGAGAAATCTTTTTGGGTTTTCTTTTGCTACTACAATTAATTTAAACTAGAAAGAAAAACCAAAAAGAAGCAAGAAATATTTTTGGATTTTCTCAAAGTTTTTCAAACACGCAAGAAGAAAGCGAGAAAATAAATCTAGCAAGGATAATACAATGAAAAAGTGTGGACACCGACAACTAGAATGAATTGTGTGAACATGAGTATAATGTCGGTGGAAATATGTACTCCCCCAAGCTTAGGATTTTGGCCTAGCTTGGTAATCACCATCCGTAGCCTGGGTAATAGTCAGAGTGATAGCTCTCCGAGGCTCTTGGTGCAGCCTCCTCAGCCTGTCGGGCAGCCTCGACCGCCGCATTGTACTCGCAGGCCTCGCTTTCAAGGACGTAGTATCTTCTTTTACTACGATAATCAAAGAGAGCAGGTGCAGGCAGAACAACATGCACGATAGGGTCTTTATTGAACGTCAAGTTGTAAATGTAGTCAGTGACTTTGGCCTTAATGAACTTATGGCATTTCATTGCCTCAAAGTCTAGATACTGAGTAGGTAAAATGGGATCATTAAGCCAAGGTGACACACCCAGCTCCTTAGCTAGACGGGAGGCATAAATCTCTCCATAAAAGTGGCCACTCTCAGCATTGCTTTGCAACCTCCGTGCAACGATTGCTCCAAGATTATAACGTTTAATTCCCGTTAGAGCAGTGTGTATGAGGCTCAAGTCAGGGGCACACAGCGTGTTGCTATCTTGTTTGCCCATGAGACATTTACCATTAAAGAGTGCAAAGTAGTGAATTGATGGGAAGTGTATGCTCTTTATTCTACCTTGAGTCACTCCTCTATCCTCTCCATAACAAAGATTAGCCAAAAATAACTCATACTCAGACTTTGGTGGTTCATCTAATGAACCCCAATATGGAATTTTACATGCAATACAGAAAGCTTCTAGAGGCATGGTGAAAGCATTATTATAAAGGCTAAATGAAACTCTGGACTCACGAGGATGAAATTTGAATTTCTTAGTAAACATCTCTGTGAGGTTGAGATGTTGGATGCACTTATCTTCGATGAAGGGAGCGAGATCGGTGTTGTGAACATACTGTTCAAATTCTTCCTTGATACCTGCGCCAACCATGAATGTATTACACGGCCAAAGGCACGATTTGGTGTCAGCGTCCCGCATCGAGCTTGCACTTGGTTCAACATAAGATTGTCGGACCGAGCTTCCACTTGATGATGCCTCCGAGGACCTCCTCCTCTAAGAACTCCTAAAGAATTGCATTTTTATTTGCGAACAATTTCTGAAAAAATTTGGGACACAAAATTTTGTTAACAAAACTTCACAAGATTGATAGCAATTACTCATATGGGTGCCTAGAGACTATAAAAATCATTCAAACTACTTGGAACTCCAAGAATTCAACATGCAAGCCCATTTACAGCAGCACCAAGAGTAGCTAATTATTCAAAATATATACCACTAAAGAAAAAACTAATTGGAGCAATGGGAGAGTCACATACCAAGAAGCAATCCCCCAAAACAGTTTCGGAAATGGAGCTTCGAGCATAGAGATCGAAATCCACAGGTTTGAGAGCAAGAACACGAGAGTGAGAGCTATGGTGATTTTTTCTGGAGGTAGGAGATGACATGGGCTAAAGGGATAAGTAAGAGGGGCCACGTGGGGCCCACAACCCACCAGGGCGCGCCTGGGGTTGCTGGCGCGCCCTGGTGTCTCGTGGGCGCCAGGGGCACCCCCCTCTGATGTTATTGTTGGGGAACGTTGCATGGGAAACAAAAATTTTCCTACGCACACGCAAGATCTATCCATGGTGATGAGCATCTACGAGAGGGAGAGTGGATCTACATACCCTTGTAGATCGCTAAGCGGGAAGCGTTAAGAAACGCGGTTGATGTAGTCGAACGTCTTCGTGATCCAAATCGCCGAGCGTCCCGCGATCCCATCACGATCCATCTCGCGATCCAATCACGATCTGTCCCACGATCCCATCACGATCCGTCCCGCGATCAAATCACGAATCGTCTCGCGATCCTGATCACGGTCCTTCCGATCTAGCACCGAACGGACGGCACCTCCGCATTCATCACACGTACAGCTCGATGACGATCTCCGCCTTCTTGATCCAGCAAGAGGGGGCGGAGAGGTAGATGAGTTCTCCGGCAGCGTGACGGCGCGGCGGCGGTGGTGGTGGAACTATTCCGGCAGCGCTTCGCCTAAGCACCGTCGAAACTAGACTAAAGGAGAAAACGATCTAGAGGAAGTAGAGAGAGCACATGGCAATTAGGGTTAGCTCTTCCCTCTAAATCCTCTAGTATATATAGGAGGGAGGGAGGGGAGGAGGCAGCCTCAAACCCTCAAGGTTTGGCCGAAATTGGAGGTGGAGGATTCCTACTCCAATCCTATTAGGAGTGGGATTCCTCCTCTCCACTTGGAAACCCTTTCCACCTTTCCTCCTTTGGATTTTTTCCATTCAAAGCCACATGGGCCTTAGCGGGGGGGGGGGGGGGGGTTAGGCCAGCCCACTAGGGGCTGGTTTGACTCCTCCCACAGCCCATGAGGTCCTTTGGGTCCAGACACCCCTCCCGATGGCCCCCGGTACCCTCCCGGCACTCCCGGTACACTACCGAAGTACCCGAAACTTTTCCGGTGACCAAAACAGGAGTTCCTATATATCAATCTTTACCTCCGGACCATTCCGGAGCTCCTCGTGACGTCCAGGATCTCATCCGGGACTCCGAACAACCTTCGGTCACCACCATACATAACTCTACTATACCGAAACGTCACCGAACCGTAAGTGTGCAGACCCTGCGGGTTCGAGAACTATGTAGACATGACCGAGACACCTCCACGGTCAATATCCAATAGCGGGACCTGGATGCCCATATTGGTTCCTACATATTCTACGAAGATCTTTATCGGTTGAACCTCTATGTCAAGGATTCAATTAATCCAGTACGCTGTTCCCTTTGTTCTTCGGTATGTTACTTGCCCGAGATTCGATCGTCGGTATCTCTATACCTAGTTCAATCTTGTTACCGGCAAGTCTCTTTACTCGTTCCGTAATACAAGATCTCGTGGCTAACACTTAGTCACATTGCTTGCAAGGCTTATTGTGATGTTGTATTACCGAGTGGGCCCTGAGATACCTCTCCGTCACACGGAGTAACAAATCCCAGTCTTGATCCATGCCCACTCGACAGACACCCTCGGAGATACCTGTAGAGCATCTTTATAGTCACCCAGTTACGTTGTGACGTTTGATACAAACAAGGTATTCCTCCGGTGTCAGTGAGTTGCATGATCTCATGGTCATAGGAACAGATACTTGACATGCAGAAAACTATAGCAATAAACTGACACGATCATATGCTATGTTTATAGTTTGGGTCTTGTACATCACATCATTCTCCTAATGATGTGATCCCATTATCAAATGACATCTCATGTCTATGGCCAGGAAACCTTGACCATCTTTGATCAACGAACTAGTTAACTAGAGGCATACTAGGGACACAGTGTTGTCTATGTACCCACACATGTATTTGAGTTTCCAATCAATACAATTATAGCATGGATTATAAACGATTATCACGAACAAGGAAATATAATAATAACTAATTTATTATTGCCTCTAGGGCATATTTCCAACAGTCTCCCACTTGCACTAGAGTCAATAATCTAGTTCACATCACCATGTGATTTACATTGTTATGAATCTAACACCCAATGAGTTCTGGGGTTCGATCATGCTTTGCATGTGAGAGAGGTCTTTAGTCAATGGGTCTGCGACATTCATATCCATGTGTACTTTGCAAATCTCTATGTCATACTGTAGACACTTCTACCACACTCCACTTGGAGCTATTCCAAATGGCTGCTCCACTATACGTATCCGGATTGCTACTCAGAGTCATCCGGATTGGGATTAAAGCTTGCATCGATGTAACCCTTTACGACGAACTCTTTATCACCTCCATAATCGAGAAATATTTCCTTAGTCCTCTAGTTACTAAGGATAATCTTGACCGCTGTCCAGTGATCCACTCCTGGATCACTCTTGTACCCCTTGACAGACTCATGGCAAGGCACACACAGGTGCGGTACACAGCATGACATACTATACAGAGCCTATGGATAAGGCATAGGGGACGACCTTCGTCCTTTCTCTTTCTTCTGCCGTGGTCGAGCTTTGAGTCTCACTCAACTCCACACCTTACAAATCAGGCAAGAACTCTTTCTTTGACTGGTCCATTTTGAACTGTTTCAAAATCTTGTCAAGGTATGTACTCATTGAAAGTTTTATCAAACGTCTTGATCTATCTCTATAGATCCTGATGCCCAATATTTAAGTAGCTTCATTCTAGGTTTTCCTTTGAAAAAACTCCTTTTCAAACAACCCTTTATGCTTTCCAGAAATTCTACATCATTTCCGATCAACAATATGTCATCCACATATACTTATCAGAAATTCTATAGTGCTGCCACTCAGTTTATTGTAAATACAAGTTTCTCATAAACTTTGTATAGACTCAAAAACTTTGATCATCTCATCAAAGCGTATATTCCAACTCCGAGATGCTTGCTCCAGTCTTTAGAAAGATCGCTGGAGCTTGCATACATTTTAGCATCCTTAGGACTGACAAAACCTTCCGGTTGTATCACATACAACCTTTCCTCAAGGAAACCGTTAAGGAAACAATGTTTTGACATCCATCTGCCAGATTTCATAATCGAAAAATGCAGCAACTGCTAACATAATTCCAACAGACTTTAGCATCGCTACGGGTGAGAAAGTCTCATCGTAGTCAACTCCTTGAACTTGTGAAAAACCCTTTGCCACAAGTTGAGCTTTATAGATGGTGACATTACCGTCCGCGTCCGTCTTCCTTTTAAAGATCCATTTGTTCTGAATGGCCTATCACCCTTTAGGTAATACTTCCAAAGCCCATACTTTGTTTTCTTACATGGATCCCATCTCGGATTTCATGGCCTCTAACTATTTCTCGGAATCCGGGCCCATCATCGCTTCTACATAGCTCGTAGGTTCATCGTTGTCCAACAACATGATCTCTAAGACAGGGTTGTCGTATCTCTCAGGAGCAGTACGCGTCCTTGTCGACCTACGAGGTTCGATAGTAACTTGATCTGAAGCTTCATGATCATCATCATTAACTTCCTCTTCAACTAACGTAGGCTCCACAGAAACAACTTTCTGCGCTGCGCTACTCACTTATTGAAACAAAGGTTCAACAACCTCATCAAGTTCTATCTTCCTCCCACTCAATTCTTTCGAGAGAAACTCTTTCTCGAGAAAGGACCTGTTTTTAGGAACAAACACTTTGCCCTTTGGATCTGAGATAGAAGGTATACCCAACTGTTACATTACGGTATTCTATGAAGATGCATTTGTCCGCTTTGGGTTCGAGCTCATCAGGTTGAAAACCTTTTTCATATAAGCGTCGCAGCCCCAAACATTAAGAAATGACAGCTTAGGTTTCTGTCAAACCAAAATTCATACGGTGTCATCTCAACGGACTTAGATGGTGCCCTATTTTAAAGTGAATGTAGTTGTCTCTAATGCATAACCCCAAAACGATAGTGGCAAATCGATAAGAGACATCATAGTACGCACCATATCCAATAGAGCACGACTACGACGTTCGGACACACCATCACACTATGGTGTTTCCAGGTGGCATGAGTTGTGAAACATCTTCCACATTGTCTTAAGTTGTATACCAAACTCGTAACTCAGATATTTACCTCCGCGATCATATCGTAGACATTTTATCTTCTTGTCACGATGATCTCAAACTTCACTCTGAATTTGTGTGAACTTTTCAAACGTTTCAGACTTGTGTTTCATTAAGCAAATATCCCCATATCTACTCAAATCATCAGTGAAGGTAGGAAAATAACGATATCCACCGCCTGCCACAACACTTATTGGACCGTATACATCAACATGTATCATTTCCAATAAGTCACTTGCCCGCTCCATCATACCGGAAAACGGGGTCTTAGTCATCTTGCCCATGAGGCATGGTCCGCATGTCTCAACCGATTTAAAATCGAATGAGTCTAAAGATCCATCAGCATGGAGTTTCTTCATGCGCTTTACACCAATATGACATTTAGCGGCAGTGCCACAAGTATGTGGTACTATCATTATCTAACTTTGTATCTTTTGGCATCAATATTATGAACATGTGTATCACTATGACCAAGATTCAATAAACCATTCTCATTGGGTGCATGACCATTGAAGGTATTATTCATGTAAACAGAATAACCATTATTCTCTAATTTAAATGAATAACCGTATTGCAATAAACATGATCTAATCACGTTCATGCTCAACGCAAACACCAAATAACACTTATTTAGGTTCATCACTAATCCCGAAGGTATAAAGAGCGTGCGATGGTGATCACATCAACCTTGGAAACACTTCCAACACTCATCGTCACCTCGCCCTTAGCTAGCCTCCGTTTATTCCGTAGCTTTTATTTCGAGTTACTAACATTTAGCAACCAAACCGGTATCCAATACCCAAGTGCTACTAGGAGTACTAGTAAGATACACATCAATAACACGTATATCAAATATACTTCTGTCGACGTTGCCAGCCTTCTTATCTACCAAGTATCTAGGGTTGTTCCGCTTCAGCGACCGTTCTCCTCATCATAGAAGCACTTAGTCTCGGGTTTGGGTTCAACCTTGGGTTTCTTCACTGGAGCAGCAACTGGCTTGCCATCCATGAAGTTTCCCTTCTTGCCCTTGCCCTTCTCGAAACTAGTGGTTTCACTAACCATCAACACTTGATGCTCCTTCTTGATTTCTACCTTCGCGGTGTCAAATATCGCGAATAGCTCGGGGATCATTATTTCCATCCCTGGCATTACATAGTTCATCATGAATCTCTAGTAGCTTATGTTGGAAATATGCCCTAGAGGCAATAATAAATTGGTTATTATTATATTTCCTTGTTCATGATAATCGTTTATTATCCATGCTATAATTGTATTGATTGGAAACTCAAATACATGTGTGGGTACATAGACAACACTGTGTCCCTAGTAAGCCTCTAGTTGACTAGCTCGTTGATCAAAGATGGTTAAGGTTTCCTAGCCATTGACATGAGATGTCATTTGATAACGGGATCACATCATTAGGAGAATGATGTGATGGACAAGACCCAAACTAAGAACGTAGCATTTTGATCGTGTCAGTTTATTGCTATTGTTTTCTGCATGTCAAGTATCTGTTCCTATGACCATGAGATCATGCAACTCCCTGACATCGGAGGAGTACCTTGTGTGTATCAAACGTCGCAACGTAACTGGGTGACTATAAAGGTGCTCTACAGGTATCTCCGAGGGTGTCTGTTGGGTTGGCATGGATCAAGACTGGGATTTGTTACTCTGTGTGACGGAGAGGTATCTCAGGGCCCACTCGGTAATACAACATCACAATGAGCCTTGCAAGCAATGTGACTAAAGTGTTAGCCACGAGATCTTGTATTACGGAACGAGTAAAGAGACTTGCCGGTAACGAGATTGAACTAGGTATAGAGATACCGACGATCGAATCTCGGGCAAGTAACATACCGAAGAACAAAGGGAACAGCATACGGGATTAACTGAATCCTTGACATAGAGGTTCGACCGATAAAGATCTTCGTAGAATATGTAGGAGCCAATATGGGCATCCAGGTCCCGCTATTGGTTATTGATCGTAGATGTGTCTCGGTCATGTCTACATAGTTCTCGAACCCGCAGGGTCTACACACTTAACGTTTGGTGACGATTAGTATAATTGAGTTATTATGTTGGTGACCGAAAGTTGTTCGGAAGTCTCGGATAAGATCCCGGACATGACGAGGATCTCCGGAATAGTCCGGAGGTAAAGATTGATATATGTGATAATAGTGTTTTGATCTCTGGAAGGGTTCCGGAGTTCACCGGAAGGGGTTCCGGATGTTTACCGAAGTGTTCGGGTGCAACAACACTTTATATGGGCCAAGGGATAAAAGCCCACAAGGTATTGGAAAGTGCAAAAAGTAGTTTTGCTGCCGCGTAAGCGGTACTACCGCTTGTGTGAAGCGGTACTACCGCCCGAGCGGTACTACCGCTTGTGTGAAGCGGTACTACCGCTTGTGCGCGGCTGTGCACGGTTCGGCAGGGATCCGAGTTGGACTCTTTCCCTGCGGGCCAAACCGACCTTGTGCGGGCAAAACCGACCCGGAGGAGGCTTTTACTCCAAGTTTAGACCCCAAGGCTCAACATATAAATAGAGGGGCAGGGCTAGCACACGGGACACATCAAGATTTCCCCAAGCCGTGTGCGGCAACCCTAACCCTCTAGTTCCTCCGTCATAATCTCCGTAGCGCTTGGCGAAGCCCTGCAGAGATTGTTCCTCACCATCATCACCACGCCGTCGTGCTGCTGGAACTCAACCACTACTTCACCATCGCTCGCTGGATCGAGGAGGTGAAGGCGTCATCAAGCCGTACGTGTGTTGAACGCGGAGGTGCCGTCCGTTCGGCACTAGATCGGAAGGATCGTGATTGGATCGCGGGACGCTCGGCGATTTGGATCGCGAAGACGTTCGACTACATCAACCGCGTTTATTAACGCTTCCGCTTAGCGATCTACAAGGGTATGTAGATTCACTCTCCCTCTCGTAGATGCTCATCACCATGGATAGATCTTGCGTGTGCGTAGGAAAAAATTTTGTTTCCCATGCAACGTTCCCCAACAGTGGCATCATGAGCTAGGTCTATGCGTAGATGAGATCTCGAGTAGAACACAAACGAGTTGTGGGCGTGGGTGTATACATATTGCTTTCCGTTACTAGTTGATATTTGATTCGGCGGTACTGTGAGATGAAGCGGCCCGGACCGACATTACGCGTACACTTACGCGAGACAGGTTCCTTCAACTAACATGTAACTTCGTTGCATAAAGATGGCTAGCGGGTGTCTGTCTCTCTCACTTTAGTTGAATCGATTTCAATGAAGAGGGTTCTTTTAGAAGATCAAAAAGCAATCACTACACCACGTTGTGGTTTTGCGTAGGTAAGAACGGTTCTTGCAAACCCGTAGCAGCCACGTAAAATTTGCAACAACAATTAGAGGACGTCTAACTTGTTTTTGCAGGGTATGTTGTGATGTGATATGGCCAATTACATGATGAGATATATGTGATGTATGAGATGATCATATGATGTATAGAATATCACGACTTGCATGTCGATGAGTACGGCAACTGGCAGGAGCCATAGAGTTGTCTTTAATTATTGTATGACCTGCGTGTCAATCATTAAGCGCTATGTAATGCTTTACTTTATCGCTAAACGTTAGCTATAGTCGTGGAAGCAATAGTCAGCGCGACAACCTTATGGCGACACGTTGATGGAGATCAAGATGATGGAGATCATGGTGTCATGCCGGTGACGATGGAGATCATGCCGGTGCTTTGGAGATGGAGATCAAAAGCACAAGTTCATGGCCATATCATGTCACTTATGACTTGCATGTGATGTTAATCCTTTTATGCATCTTATTTTGCTTAGGACGACGGTAGCATTATAAGGTGATCCCTCACTTAAATTTCAAGATAAATTGTGTTCTCCCCAAGTGTGCACCGTTGCGAAAGTTCGTCGTTTCGAGACACGCCGTGATGATCGGGTGTGATAGACTCTACGTTCGCATACAACGGGTGTAAGCCATGTTACACGTGCGGAACACTCGGGTTAAACTTGACGAGCCTAGCATGTACAGACATGGCCTCGGAACACAAGAGACCGAAAGGTCGAACATGAGTCATATAGTAGATATGATCAACATGAAGATGTTCACCATTGAAACCACCTCAACTCACGTGATGATCGGACTTGAGTTGGTGGATTTGGATCATGTTACACTCGAATGATCGGAGGGATGTCAATTTGAGTGGGAGTTTTTTTAAAATATGATTAACTAAACTCATTATCTAAGAACAATAGTCTAAGTTGTCTTTGCTATATTTATGTTGTAGATCATGGCTCGCGCAGTAGCACCCCTGAATTTTAATGCGTTCCTAGAGAAAGCTAAGTTGAAAGATGATGGAAGTAACTTTGTGGACTGGGCCCGTAATCTAAGGATTATCCTTACGGCTTCCCAGAAGGCTTATGTCCTTGATGCACCGCTTGGTGATCCACCCGCTCCAGTTGAGTCTCTAGACGTTGTGAACGCCTGGCAGGCTCGTTCTGATGATTACTCAATAGTTCAATGTGCAATGTTGTATGGCTTAGAACCGGGACTTCAAAGACGTTTTGAACGTCATGGAGCATATGAGATGTTCCAGGAATTGAAGTTTATCTTTCAGAAGAATGCCCGGATCGAGAGATATGAGATCTCCGATAAGTTCTATGCTTGCAAGATGGAGGAGAACGGGTCTATCAGTGATCACGTGCTCAGAATGTCTGGGTACTCCACCCGTCTGGCTGAGTTAGGGATGCCCCTTCCGCCAGAGGCTATCACTGACAGAGTTCTTCAATCATTGCCACCTAGCTACAAGAGCTTCGTGTTGAACTATAACATGCACGGGATGAACAAGTCAGTCGCCGAGCTGTTTGCGATGCTGAAAGCCGCTGAGTCTGAAATTCAGAAGGAGCATCAAGTGTTGATGGTCAATAAAACCACTAGTTTCAAGAAAAATGGCAAGGGTAAGAAGGGTAACTCCAAGCAGAGTGGCAAAGCAGTTGCTCCTCTCGTGAAGAAACCCAAGGCTGGACCCAAACCAGAAACTGTGTGTTTTCATTGCAAGGGAACTGGACACTGGAAGCGGAATTGCCCCAAGTATTTGGCTGACAAGAAGGCGGCCAACAACAAACAAGGTATATATGATATACATGTTATTGATGTGTACCTTACCAACTCTCGTTGTAGTGCCTGGGTATTTGATACCGGTGCGGTTGCTCATATTTGCAACTCAAAACAGGAACTGCGGAATAGACGGAGGCTGGCAAAGGACGAAGTGACGATGCGCGTGGGAAATGGTTCCAAGGTTGATGTGATCGCCGTCGGCACGCTCGCTCTTCGATTACCGTCGGGATTAGTGATGAACCTAAATAAGTGTTATTTGGTGCCTGCGTTAAGCATGAACATTATATCTGGATCTTGTTTATTGCGAGACGGTTACTCATTTAAATCAGAGAATAATGGTTGTTCTATTTATATGAGTAATATCTTTTATGGTCATGCACCCAATGTGAGGGGTTTATTCTTGTTGAATCTCGATAGTAATGATACACATGTTCATAACATTGATGCCAAAAGATATAGAATTGATAATGATAATACCACTTTCTTGTGGCACTGCCGTTTAGGTCATATTGGCGTAAAACGCATGAGGAAGCTCCATGCTGATGGACTTTTGGAGTCACTTGATTTTGAATCACTTGACACATGTGAGCCATGCCTCATGGGCAAGATGACTAAAACGCCGTTCTCTGGAACAATGGAACGGGCAAGTGACTTATTGGAAATCGTACATACTGATGTGTGCGGTCCGATGAGTATTGAGGCGCGCGGTGGTTATCGTTACTTTCTCACCTTCACTGATGACTTAAGTAGATATGGGTATATTTACTTAATGAAACACAAGTCTGAAACATTTGAAAAGTTCAAACAATTTCAGAGTGAAGTTGAGAATCATCGTAACAAGAAGATTAAATTCCTACGATCTGATCGAGGAGGAGAATATCTGAGTTATGAGTTTGGCAGTCACTTAAAACAGTGTGGAATTGTTTCACAATTGACACCGCCTGGAACACCACAGCGTAATGGTGTGTCCGAACGTCGTAATCGAACTTTATTGGATATGGTGCGATCTATGATGTCTCTTGCCGATTTGCCACTATCGTTTTGGGGTTATGCATTAGAGACAGCTGCATTCACTTTAAATAGGGCACCATCGAAATCCGTTGAGACAACGCCATATGAACTTTGGTTTGACAAGAAGCCAAAGCTGTCGTTTCTTAAAGTTTGGGGATGTGATGCTTATGTCAAAAAGCTTCAGCCTGAAAAGCTGGAACCCAAAGCGGAGAAATGCGTCTTCATAGGATACCCAAAAGAGACAATTGGGTATACCTTCTACCTCAGATCCGAGGGCAAAGTGTTTGTCGCTAAAAACGGAACATTTCTTGAGAAAGAGTTTCTCTCGAAAGAATTGAGTGGGAGGAAGATAGAACTTGATGAGGTTGTTGAACCTTTACTTCAACCTGAGAGTAGCGCAGTGCAGAAAGTTGTTTCTGTGGAGCCTACATTAGCTGAAGAGGAAGTTAATGATGATGATCATGAAGCTTTGGATCAAGTTGCTATCGAACCTCGTAGGTCGACAAGGACGCGTACTGCTCCCGAGTGGTACGGCAACCCTGTCTTAGAGGTCATGTTGTTAGACAACGATGAACCTACGAGCTATGGAGAAACGATGATGGGCCTGGATTCCGAGAAGTGGTTAGAGGCCATGAAATCCGAGATGGGATCCATGTATGAAAACAAAGTATGGACTTTGGAAGTATTACCTGAAGGGCGTAAGGCCATTCAGAACAAATGGATCTTTAAGAGGAAGACGGACGCGGACGGTAATGTCACCGTCTATAAAGCTCGACTTGTGGCAAAGGGTTTTTCACAAGTTCAAGGAGTTGACTACGATGAGACCTTCTCACCCGTAGCGATGCTTAAGTCCGTCAGAATCATGTTAGCAATAGCTGCCTTTTTCGATTATGAAATTTGGCAGATGGATGTCAAAACAGCGTTCCTTAACGGTTTCCTTAAGGAAGAGTTGTATATGATGCAACCAGAAGGTTTTGTCGATCCAGAAAATGCTGACAAAGTTTGCAAACTCCAGCGATCCATTTATGGACTGGTGCAAGCATCTCGGAGTTGGAATCTTTGTTTTGATGAGGTGATCAAAGCGTTCGAGTTTATACAAGTTTGCGGAGAAGCTTGTATTTACAAGAAAGTGAGTGGGAGCTCTATAGCGTTTCTAATATTATATGTGGATGACATATTGCTGATTGGAAACAATATAGAAATGCTGGAAAGCGTAAAGGAATATTTGAACAAGAGTTTTTCAATGAAGGACCTAGGAGAAGCTGCTTTCATATTAGGCATCAAGATCTATAGAGATAGATCGAGACGCTTAATAGGACTTTCACAAAGCACATACCTTGATAAGATTTTGAAGAAGTTCAAAATGGATCAGTCCAAGAAGGGGTTCTTGCCTGTTTTGCAAGGTGTGAAGTTGAGTAAGACTCAATGCCCAGTGACTGCAGAAGATAGAGAAAAGATGAGTGTCATCCCCTATGCTTCAGCCATAGGGTCTATCATGTATGCAATGCTGTGCACAAGACCCGATGTCAGCCTTGCCATAAGTATGGTCGGAAGGTTTCAAGGTGATCCAGGAATGGAACACTGGACGGCGGTCAAGAATATCCTGAAGTACCTGAAAAGGACTAAGGACATGTTTCTCGTTTATGGAGGTGATCAAGAGCTCGTCGTAAAGGGTTACGTCGATGCAAGCTTTGACACTGATCCGGATGACTCTAAGTCGCAAACCGGATACGTATTTATTCTTAATGGGGGTGCGGTTAGCTGGTGCAGTTCCAAGCAAAGCGTGGTAGCAGATTCTACATGCGAAGCGGAGTACATCGCAGCCTCGGAGGCGGCGAAGGAAGGTGTCTGGATGAAGGAGTTCATGACAGATCTTGGAGTAGTGCCTAGTGCGCTTAACCCAATGACTCTGTTTTGTGATAACACTGGTGCCATTGCTCTAGCCAAGGAACCAAGATTTCACAAGAGGACCAGACACATAAAACGACGTTTCAATTCCATCCGCGATTACATCAAGGAGGACGACATAAATATTTGCAAAGTACACACGGATCTAAATGTTGCAGATCCGATGACTAAACCTCTTCCAAGGGCTAAACATGAACAACACCAGAACTGCATGGGTGTTCGATTCATTACAATGTAAATCACATAGTGATGTGAACTAGATTATTGACTCTAGTGCAAGTGGGAGACTGTTGGAAATATGCCCTAGAGGCAATAATAAATTGGTTATTATTATATTTCCTTGTTCATGATAATCGTTTATTATCCATGCTATAATTGTATTGATTGGAAACTCAAATACATGTGTGGGTACATAGACAACACTGTGTCCCTAGTAAGCCTCTAGTTGACTAGCTCGTTGATCAAAGATGGTTAAGGTTTCCTAGCCATTGACATGAGATGTCATTTGATAACGGGATCACATCATTAGGAGAATGATGTGATGGACAAGACCCAAACTAAGAACGTAGAATTTTGATCGTGTCAGTTTATTGCTATTGTTTTCTGCATGTCAAGTATCTGTTCCTATGACCATGAGATCATGCAACTCCCTGACATCGGAGGAGTACCTTGTGTGTATCAAACGTCGCAACGTAACTGGGTGACTATAAAGGTGCTCTACAGGTATCTCCGAGGGTGTCTGTTGGGTTGGCATGGATCAAGACTGGGATTTGTTACTCTGTGTGACGGAGAGGTATCTCAGGGCCCACTCGGTAATACAACATCACAATGAGCCTTGCAAGCAATGTGACTAAAGTGTTAGCCACGAGATCTTGTATTACGGAACGAGTAAAGAGACTTGCCGGTAACGAGATTGAACTAGGTATAGAGATACCGACGATCGAATCTCGGGCAAGTAACATACCGAAGAACAAAGGGAACAGCATACGGGATTAACTGAATCCTTGACATAGAGGTTCGACCGATAAAGATCTTCGTAGAATATGTAGGAGCCAATATGGGCATCCAGGTCCCGCTATTGGTTATTGATCGTAGAGGTGTCTCAGTCATGTCTACATAGTTCTCGAACCCGCAGGGTCTACACACTTAACGTTTGGTGACGATTAGTATAATTGAGTTATTATGTTGGTGACCGAAAGTTGTTCGGAAGTCTCGGATAAGATCCCGGACATGACGAGGATCTCCGGAATAGTCCGGAGGTAAAGATTGATATATGTGATAATAGTGTTTTGATCTCTGGAAGGGTTCCGGAGTTCACCGGAAGGGGTTCCGGATGTTTACCGAAGTGTTCGGGTGCAACAACACTTTATATGGGCCAAGGGATAAAAGCCCACAAGGTATTGGAAAGTGCAAAAAGTAGTTTTGCTGCCGCGTAAGCGGTACTACCGCTTGTGTGAAGCGGTACTACCGCCCGAGCGGTACTACCGCTTGTGTGAAGCGGTACTACCGCCCGAGCGGTACTACCGCTTGTGTGAAGCGGTACTACCGCTTGTGCGCGGCTGTGCACGGTTCGGCAGGGATCCGAGTTGGACTCTTTCCCTGCGGGCCAAACCGACCTTGTGCGGGCAAAACCGACCCGGAGGAGGCTTTTACTCCAAGTTTAGACCCCAAGGCTCAACATATAAATAGAGGGGCAGGGCTAGCACACGGGACACATCAAGATTTCCCCAAGCCGTGTGCGGCAACCCTAACCCTCTAGTTCCTCCGTCATAATCTCCGTAGCGCTTGGCGAAGCCCTGCAGAGATTGTTCCTCACCATCATCACCACGCCGTCGTGCTGCTGGAACTCAACCACTACTTCACCATCGCTCGCTGGATCGAGGAGGTGAAGGCGTCATCAAGCCGTACGTGTGTTGAACGCGGAGGTGCCGTCCGTTCGGCACTAGATCGGAAGGATCGTGATTGGATCGCGGGACGCTCGGCGATTTGGATCGCGAAGACGTTCGACTACATCAACCGCGTTTATTAACGCTTCCGCTTAGCGATCTACAAGGGTATGTAGATTCACTCTCCCTCTCGTAGATGCTCATCACCATGGATAGATCTTGCGTGTGCGTAGGAAAAAATTTTGTTTCCCATGCAACGTTCCCCAACAGCTTAGTGACAGTGACTTGGAGAACTATATCAATCACTATCTTATCTGGAATATCAACTCCCACTCGATTCAAGCGATTGTAGCACCCAGACAATCTGAGCACAAGCTCACCGATTGAGCTATTCTCCTTCATCCTGCAGGCAAATAATCTTGTTGGAGGTCTCATACCTCTCAACACGGGCACGAGCCTGAGATACCAATTTCAGCTCTCAGAACATCTCATATGTTCCGTGACGTTCAAAACGTTTTGGAGCCTCAATTCTAAGCCGTAATGCATGACGCACTGAACTATCAAGTAGTCATCAAAACGTGCCTGTCAGACGTTTACAACATCTACAGACGACGCTAGAGGGGGTGGCGCACCGAGCGGTGCATTAAGGACATAAGCCTTCTGTGCAGCAATGAGGACAATCCTCAGATCACGGACCCAGTCCGCATTATTGCTACCATCATCTTTCAACTCTATTTCTCTAGGAACATATAAAAAATCAAGGGAGCTACAACGCGAGCTAGTAATCTACAACATAATTAGCAAAGACATTTTGACTATGTTCATGATAATGAGTTTAGTTAATCATATTACTAAAAAACTCCCACTCAAATTGAGATCCCTTTGGTCATTCGAGTGTCACATGATCCAAATCCACCAACTCAAGTCCGATCATCACGTGAGTTGAGGTGGTTTCAATGGTGAACATCTTCATGTTGATCATATCTACTATATGACTCATGTTCGACCTTTTGATCTCTTGTGTTCCGAGGCCATGTCTGTACATGCTAGGCTCGTCAAGTTTAACCCGAGTGGTCCGCACGTGCAACACTGGCTTGCACCCGTTGTATGCGAACGTAGAGTCTATCACACCCGATCATCACGTGGTGTCTCGAAACGACGAACTTTCGCAACGGTGCACACTCGGGGAGAACACAATTTTATCTTGAAATTTAAGTGAGGGATCACCTTATAATGCTACCATCGTCCTAAGCAAAATAAGATGCATAAAAGGATTAACATCACATGCAAATCATAAGTGACATGATATGGCCATGAACATGTGCTTTTGATCTCCATCTCCAAAGCACCGGCATGATCTGCATCGTCACCGGCATGACACCATGATCTCCATCATCTTGATCTCCATCAATGTGTCGCTGTCGGTGTACTAAAGTATGGGCCCCTTTAGTACCCCTTACTTGTGTACGGGCAGTTGTAGCCGAACCGCGGCAGGCCTTGCCGGGGAATAGCTAGGAGCAATTTCAAGACGAAGATAGTGCTTGCCGGCGAGGAGCGAGCCGGCAAGCCAGGAACCTGGCAAGCCTTGCCGGGAAGAGACGTTCAAGTCAACGACCGGACCAGAAGGCAGAAGGCCAAAGGGGTGCGAAGGCCCGGCAAGACCCTTGCCGGCAAGGCCTCGCGGCCGGCGAGACCCGGGCCCGGCAAGCCCCGGTCCCGGCAAGCATCGGACCCGGCAAGCCCCGGGCCCGGCAAGGATTCAGCCCCGGCAAGGCTCTGCACAGTGTAGCGCTATCGCTCCTGCGCAGCGGCCAGCCTTGTCGTTTAGGGTTTGTCCTCATGGTGACGTGGCGCGATGCTGGCCACGAGATGCTTAAGCGGTGCTGATGGGATGGCTGCTTTTGCCCATCCCCTGTAAAGCTTTTCCAAGCCCTAGACGCTGAGGGACACCTCGACGGACACCTCACGGTGCATTTAATGAGCTTGTCCTAAGCCGTCAGGGTTAGGTATGATAACACTGTAGTGACCCTGTAGCTACTTCCCACCTCATACCTTATCCCTTACGCCACTGTGGTAGCCCCTTTGACTCATATAAAAAGGAGGCCCAAGGCATAGCTATGGAGAGGGCACTTCGGAAGCTCATTCTGCATGCGTAGCTGCTACTGTAGCTCCCAGAACTTGGCCAAGAATATCCACAATAATACCATCAAAGCAGGAGTAGGGTTTTACGCATCCGTGCGGCCCGAACCTGGGTAAATTCCCCGTGTGCTGTTCGCTAGTTCTGCTCTTCGTGCAATCCTCTCCCCTTGCCGAACCGTAAAGGGATCTGCTCGATAGCGATCCCATAGGTGTTCGTTTCCCACGACATCTTTGGCGCGCCAGGTAGGGGGATCGAGGTTGTGCGAACCTGATCTAGCGATCAGCGCGTCAGATCTTCGATCATTTTCATCACCATGGCTCCCAAGAAGAAGGGTTTCATGGCGGTTGGTCCATCTGCGTCCGTCGTACCTGATGCTGCGCGCACAGGCGACGGGGTAGGCGCGGGTGGAGGAGGTGGAGGCTCCGAGCTTCCACGGCGTTCCGGCAATCCGAGCCGGACGAGCAACAGGTCCAGGGATGGAGCTGCGCAACCTGCGGGTGGTGCAGCGACATCCAAGGATGGAGCGGCGCCTTCCAGGACGAATACACCGGCGCATGCACCGCGACCTTCTCAGGACGCGCGTGACGTGCGGCCTCAAGATGTTAGTGGTTCTGGGCGTCCGCATGGGAAGTCCCCTGTACATCATTCCCAGGGTGCGCAGGGCCAAGATCCACGCCAGCGCGCTGGTGGAGGCCGCGCGCGGGTGCAGAGTCGTGATGATGCTCCTTCTAACCCGGTTAGGAGTTTGAGCACCTCACGTTCTTCGCACCTATCGCCGCCGCCTACGCCTGCAGAGGCGTTGGCGCGGGCTCAACTGCTCCTAGATTTCCCTCCCGCCGCGGAGAAGCTAGACGAGTGGCGAGCTGCTATCCAGAGCCTCATCGGCCTAGCCAACAACGACGTGCCGCAGCAGGGTGAACCCTCGCGGCTGCCGTCGTCTAGGCTGGTGCGTGCCGATGGAGAGAAGACCGGAGCTGGAACGACCACGTTGCGTTCCCCTCCGTTGCGTCAAGAGCGGTCGATAACTCGGCGGACCAGCGCCCGTGAGGATGATTCCACGGCGTCGTCTGATCCGCGGGTTCGCCGCGATCAGCGTCACGTTCTTCGGGAACGGAAGAAGGAGGACGCTCGAACCACCATCGAGCGCCGAAGGGAAGCGCGTCGCCAGTCCGACAAGCGCGCTGGGATCACTGTTGACGAGCCCGCGCCAGGGTATCCTGGCTACCTACCTTACGAGGTGGGTTGTCCAGCGTTTACTCGTGAGCTGCGGCAAGTCCAGTGGCCCAGCTCCCGCTCCTTCAAGCCGGAAGTACCGGAGAAGTACGACGGCAAGACTCATCCGTCCGAGTTCTTGAGCATCTACACCATCGCGGTGCAGGCTGCCGGGGCTCGTGACGATAAGGTGCTGGCTAACTATTTTCCGTTGGTGCTGAAGCCCAACGTGAGATCGTGGTTGATGCACCTGCCCGAGAATTCCATCTCTTCTTGGGCCGACCTGTGCCATCAGTTTGTTGGCGCCTTCACCGGCGGCCATCAAGCTCCTGGCCAGGAGAGTGATCTGCACATCATTCCTCAGAAAGAAGGCGAAACTTTGCGCAAGTATATCCAGAGGTTCACCCGCGTCCAACACAATATCCCTGACATTCATCCTGCCGCCGTTATCAGCGCCTTTCATCAGAACGTGCGCAACCGAAATATGCGGGAGGAGCTGGCGATGAACAAGGTCAAGGATGTCGCCGAGCTCTATGCTTTGGCCGACAAGTGCGCCCGGGCGGAGGAAGGGAGGAGACTCCCCGGCGAGAACGCCGGCGCTGGAGTCAACTCCGAGAGCGATGACACTCCTGCCCCGGCAAAGAAAGGGAAGCGGAAGAACAGGAAGCGCAAAGGCAAGGCCGTGCTTGCCGTTGAAAGTTCCGGCAACATCGGCACCGCCAAAAAGTCCAAGACCGACGACCCCGGCAAGGAGGTTGCCGGGTGTGCGGCGTGTCAGGCCTTGGCGGCTGCCGATAAGCCAGAAGGATCCGGCAAGCAGTACTGCAAGATCCACCGAACCAAGGGCCACGACCTCCAGGACTGCCGGCAAGTAGAGGAGCTTGCCGCGAAGCAGCACGCCGAGTACGAACGACGCGACAAGGAGCGAGCCCAAGATGGTGCCGGAGGGTCCGGCAGGAAGCGCGGTCGAGGAGGACGACGCGGCAAGCCTGGACAGCGGCAAGAGAAGCCTGCTCGGGGCCGCGGCAGGAAAGAAGGAGATGAAGATGCAGATGAGGGCGATGACGAGTCTAGCGAGCGGGAGTTTCAGAAGGCCACAGAGGTTATGTGCGTCGACGGAGGCGCCTCCCTGCATCTTTCTCACCGCCAGCTCAAGCGGTGGGCGCGTGAGATTCTTGCGGCCGAGCCCTCTATTGATGCGCAGAAGCCGCTGGGGTGGTCCCACACGCCCATCATTTTCGATGCCGAGGATCACCCTGATCGCACTACCGCTGTCGGATGCTTGCCGTTGTTGGTCTCGCCAACAATTCGCAACCTCCAGGTAACGAAGATGTTGGTTGACGGTGGTGTCGGCCTGAATCTCATCTCGCCAGACGTCCTCAAGAGGCTGCAAATTCCTGATGAAGACCTCGAAGAGACAGGCTCCTTCCAAGGGGTCAATCCAGGAAGATACCAGCCCAAGGGCAAGATCACGCTGCCGGTAACATTCGGCAGCGAGCTAAACTTTCGGACGGAAAAGGTCGTCTTCGACGTCGCCAAGATTCCGTTGCCGTACAATGGGATCCTTGGCCGCCCCGCGCTGGCCAAGTTCATGGCGGCATCGCATTACGCCTACAACATCCTAAAGATGCCCGGTCCGATGAGTGTCATCACTGTCCACTCCGACAAGAAAGACGCGCTCATTTGCACCGACAAGCTCTACCGGGAAGCAGTTGCAACGTCCGCCGCCAAGGCGCATGCTCCTGCCGTTCAAGATCCCGGCAAGAAGAAGCCCGGCAAGACCCCTGGTACAAACTCCGGCAAGCGCGCCTCTCCGCAGTGCTGCGCTACCGTCGAGGATGCACCGGGGAGCTCTGCCGGCTAGACCAAGAAATCCAAGGCAGCTCCGCCTGAGACCAAGAAGGTGCCTGCCAAGGAGGACGGGACGGGAGGAACTTTCACCATAAGTTCCACCCTTGATGACAAATAGGAAAGCGCGCTCGTTGCCTTCCTGCGGGCGAATGTCGATGTGTTTGCATGGCAACCGTCTGACATCCCCGGTGTTCCCAGGGAGGTAATTGAGCACCACCTAGCTGTCTGTCCTCACGCGCGGCCCGTCAAGCAGAAGGTGCGGAAGCAAGCTTTGGAGCGGCAAGAGTTTATTGCACAAGAGATCAAGAAGCTTGAGGCGGCAGGCCTGGTTAGAGGAGTCCTCCATCCTACGTGGTTGGCCAATCCAGTTGTTGTGCGCAAGGCGAATGGTAAATGGAGGCTATGTATTGACTTTACAGATATCAATAAAGCCTGCCCAAAAGATCCTTTTCCCTTGCCGCGCATCGACCAGATTGTGGATTCCACTGCCGGCTGCGATCTGCTGTCATTCCTTGACGCATACTCAGGCTATCACCAGATCTTCATGGCGAAAGAAGACGAAGAGAAGACCGCATTTATCACCCCATGTGGCACATACTGCTTCTTGCGTATGCCTTTCGGGCTGAAAAGTGCTGGGTCGACCTTCGCTAGAGCTGTCCAGATCGGTTTTGAGACCCAGCTCCATAGAAATATGGAAGCTTACATGGATGACATAGTGGTCAAAACCAAGGACAAAGCAACGCTCATTCAAGATCTGGAGGAGACATTTGCAAATTTGCGTAGGATCAACCTGAAGCTCAACCCGGAGAAGTGCGTGTTTGGCGTTCCATCCGGCAAGCTTCTCGGGTTCTTTGTATCTCAGCGTGGAATTGAAGCTAATCCCGACAAGATCAAAGCAATTGAGCAGATTGAAGCACCAAGACGAGTCAAGGATGTGCGCCGCCTCGCCGGCTGCGTCGCTGCTTTGAGCAGGTTCATCTCAAAGTCTGCTGAGCGCGCCCTGCCGTTTTTCAAAATTTTGAAGAAGGCAGGTCCAATGAAGTGGACTCCGGAAGCGGAGGCAGCGCTGCAGGATTTGAAGAGGTACCTCTCTTCTTCGCCAGTACTAGTCGCGCCTAGGCCACAAGAGCCGTTGCTGCTATATCTAGCGGCAACAAATCAAGTGGTTAGTGCTGCGCTGGTGGCGGAGAGAGAAGCAGAGGAGGATGCAGCGGCAACGGCAGGCCCGCCAAGCGGCTTGCCGGGGGCAGCCCCGGCAGAGTCTGGTGCCGGCAAGGAAGGATTTGCGCAGTCAAGTTTAGCAGCACAGAAGAAGAAGATGGTGCAGCGCCCAGTCTATTTCGTCAGCTCCCTGTTGCAGGGGGCTAGGTCGAGATATTCTGGTGTGCAGAAGCTGCTCTTCGGCCTTCTCATGGCCTCGAGGAAGCTGCGCCATTACTTCCAAGCACATGAGATCACCATCGTCACTCGCTTTCCGTTGCAACGGATTCTCCGGAACCCGGAAGCGCCTGGCAGGATTGTAGAGTGGGCGTTGGAGCTGTCATGCTTTGGTCTCAAGTTCGAAAGTACTTCAACTATCCAGAGCAGAGCCTTGGCAGAGTTCATTGCAGAATGGACGCCAACGCCAGACGACGAAGTTCAAAGATCAGTGACCCCCGGGAAGGAATCAGGGCAAACATGGGTCATGTACTTTGATGGAGCCTTTTCGCTGCAAGGCGCCGGTGCCGGTGTGCTGCTTGTCGCACCCACCGGAGAGCACCTCAAGTACGTCATCCAGATGCATTTTCCCCGGGAGAGATCGACCAATAACACGGCAGAGTATGAAGGATTGCTTGTCGGTCTCAGGATCGCGGCAGACCTTGGGATCAGGAAGCTCATCGTCAGGGGTGACTCCCAGCTCGTCGTGAGGCAGGTCAACAAAGATTATCAGAGCCCGTTGATGGAAGCTTATGTTGATGAAGTGAGGAAGCTGGAAGAGCGCTTTGACGGTCTTCAGACAGAGCATGTTCCTCGATCAGAGAACAGCATTGCTGACGACCTGTCGAAACGTGCCGCACTCAAGTTACCTGTGGAACCAGGGACTTTTGTGCTCCGCTTGACTCAACCATCCGTGTCGCCATCGACAAGGCCTGATAAGAGAAGAAAGTTAAGTACCGGCGAGTACATCCCGGCAGGGCTTCCCGAAGCCCCCGGCAAGAATCTTGCCGGGAACGACCCGGTTGCCGGAGAGCAGCGGCTTCGTGCAGAGCCTCAGGTTCTTGCCGCCGAAGCAAGCGCCCCTGCGACCGAAGAAATACCAGTTGCCGGTGAGCAGCTGCTCCGCCAAGAACCTCAGGTTCTTGCCGTAGAAGCAAATGCTCCCGCAGCTGAAGAGTTGCCTTTAGTCCTTGTCGTCGAGCCGCAAGCTCCGGCATGGGCGCAGCAAATAGTCCATTTCCTTCAGACAGGAGAACTCCCTGAAGAGCAGGAAGAAGTTGAAAAAGTAGCCCGTCAGTCAAGTATGTACCAGTTCGTCGACGACGTCCTGTACAGAAAGAGACCCAACGGTGTGAAATTGAAGTGCATTCCTCGGGAAGATGGACTAGAACTGTTGGCAGAGATTCATGGGGGCATATGTGGATCCCACATAGGCTCAAGGGCCCTTGCCGGCAAGGCATTCCGGCAAGGATTCTTCTGGCCTACTGCTCTCCAGGATGCAACTGCACTAGTAACCAAGTGTGAAGCGTGCGAGTTTCATTCGAAGCAACTTCATCAGCCAGCTCAAGCTCTCCAGACGATTCCTCTCTCCTGGCCCTTCTCGGTCTGGGGGCTCGACATACTGGGTCCCTTCCCCCGCGCTGCCGGGGGCTTCGAGTACTTGTACGTTGCCGTCGACAAGTTCACGAAGTGGCCAGAAGTGGAAGCAGTGAGGAAGGTGACGGCACAGTCAGCGGTCAAGTTCTTCAAGGGGATTGTGTGCCGTTTTGGTGTGCCGAACAGGATCATCACCGACAACGGTACGCAGTTCACTAGTCGCACCTTCAAGCAGTACGTCCAAGACCTTGGCGGCAAGATTTGTTTTGCCTCTGTTGCTCACCCGAGGAGTAACGGCCAAGCGGAGAGGGCGAACGCTGAAGTGCTGCGCGGTCTCCGGACCAGAACTTTCGACAAGCTGCGCAAGCATGGAAGACGCTGGATTGATGAGCTGCCGGCGGTTCTTTGGTCGATCAGGTCGACGCCAAATCGAGCCACCGGCCAGACACCCTTCGCTCTGGTCTACGGAGCGGAGGCAGTTCTCCCCACGGAACTCATATACGGGTCACCTCGAGTGCTCGCTTATGATGAGCTTGAGCAAGAACAGCTGCGGCAAGGTGACGCGCTGCTCCTTGAGGAGAACCGTCTTCGGGCTGCTGTGCGAGCCGCTCGCTATCAGCAAGCTTTGCGCCGCTATCATAGCCGCAAGGTTCATGCCCGGAGTCTTGAGGAAGGCGACCTTGTTCTTCGGCGCGTTCAGTCGGCCAAGAACTCCAACAAGTTGACGCCGAAGTGGGAAGGCCCTTACCGGGTAGTGCGAGTCACCAGGCCTGGCGCTGTCCGCCTGGAGACCGAAGAGGGCTTGCCGGTGAGCAACTCCTGGAATATCGAGCACCTTCGCAAGTTCTACCCGTGAAGGGCAGTTGTTGGGTTTCTTGCTGTGATAGCGATACGGCCAGCAGGCTGCTGACGACCCGGGTCCAGCGCTCGCGGCAGCGTAACGCTCCGGCAGGATCCCGGCAACGCCATTCTGTACTAATCTTGCCGGATGGCATGTGATCCTTTGTACAGAGCAGGCACATCTTTTGTGCATAGTTAATGAGTTTGCAGTGCTTTACGTTTCTTGCCGATTTCATGCTTTATGTATGCATGTGTTTATCTGAAGTGTATATTGCGCTTGCCCCGATTTCCTGCCGTAGTAGCGATACGCCACGCTGAACACTGTCGGACTCCGGTCCAGTGCTCGTGGCAGCATAACGCTCCGGCAAGCTCCTGGCAATGCCCCCCTGTGAGATCTAACGAACCGTCCAGGTTCCATAACATTTATTTTCTCTTCTTTCTTTTTCTTAAAGAGATAGAAGATTCCCTCGCGCGCAAGTTTGCCGGGGGGGAAGGGGAATGATGGAATGGATACCAGGGGACGTTCAAGGTTGATGCTTTGCCGGGAGAAGAAAAGAATAGCGGCGAAAGCCAGAGCTAAGTTGCTGACCCCTTTAGCAGATTTCAATTTTTTGTAAGGCTATATCCCTTGAACGATTTCGGCTTTGTATGGAAAACCTGCACGCGATGGAATCTTGTCGCGATTAGGCTGCGCCCTTATTCCGTTTCGAGTCCGCTCAACGGTTTAGGTGGCCGCGCTGAAAGCGTCAAGGTTTCTTGCCGTGGGCAGCACCGCCTGCTGAACGCTGTCGGGCTCCGGTCCAGCGCTCGCGGCAAGGCCATGCTCCGGCGAGTGCCCAGTAAAGCGTAGGGTATATGCTATACAAAGAGAGATTGATCAAGGGGGAATAGCATGCATAGATTCAGATAGAGCAGATTATATATAAGATAGTCACCACGTTACTAACATAAGACCAAATGTTTGTCTTTTACATGTAACGCGGCGGCAAGACAAGGAGAAAGATAAGGAGGGCTACAGTTAATCTCGGCGGTTGCCTTCTACCCTCTTCACTTGGCCTATCCGTTCGACGATGGGCGCGACAAGCTCCTGCAGAGCCTTGGCGTCCGCATCCTTCGGCAGGCGGCCGAAGACCTTGGTGAAATCGACGCCGGGATTCCTGTACGCCACTTTCATCAGCAGCATCTGGACCACGTCCTGGCAGAGCTTCCTGGACTCGCTGGCGAGCTTGCCGGAGTGGGTTGCTTGGAGTTGCTTGAGCACATCGACGAGACCTTCGAAGAACATGGTGATCCTGGCGCTCTCGCTTATCCTGTCGCTGGCAGAATACCCGAAGCCCTGAAGGTTCATGCCCTCCAGCTCCGCGGCAAGCCTCTTGGCGACGTCCACCAGCCTGGCGGTCCAGACCTCTGTGCCGGTGACATAATCTTGATGCGTGGCGTAGGCGTTCTTGAGTAGCTCCTGCTCGTCGTGGAGGTCCTTAGCCAAGGTCTTTCCGCGAGCTCGGGCAGCTTCCAGGAACTCCTCCAACGTGGATAGTTTCAGCTTCAGATTTGCAATGGAGTCGTTGGCGGAGGCGAGCTGTTTGATCTTCTCGGACGCGGCGAGCTGCATCTCCACCAGGCTGTGGAGGGTTTTCTCCTTCTCGGCCTCGAGGGCAGCGATCTTCTTGCCGTGTTCCTCGAGAATGGCTTCCAGCTTCTTCGCCTTCCCCTCCAGCGAGTTCTTGACGGTCTCCGCAGCCTCGGCAGCGTAGAGTGCCTCCTTGAGCTTGCCGGCGTGGTCTGCAGTCAGAGCGGCGAGCGCTGCCGTTTGGCTTTGTTCAAGCTCCTGGACCCGCCGCGCGACAAGACTTTCGAGCTCTTCATCCTTGTTGCGAAGCTTGGCGGCAAGCGCCGCCTCGCGGGCGGCAAGGTCTTCTTCTTGGGCGTCAAGGCTGATGCGGCGCTGCGTCAAGAGGGCTTCTGCCGCGGCGGCTTGCTGGGCGGCCTCCTCCTGCGCTTTCTCGATGTCTGATTGCTTCAGCAGGAGGACGTTCCGCTCTTCCGCCAGCTGCTCCCGATAAATATTCAGCTCTTGGAGGGCCTCGCCATACCAAGCCCGTGTCTCCGTGACGCGTTGTTGGAAGTCTCCTTCCGCGGCCTCGACGAGCGCTGCCCGGGAGTCCAGTTTCTCCTTCCGGGCGCGGTAGAGCGTCTGGAGCTTCTGATAATTGTCATTCATGGCCTGAAGTAGCTGCTCCTCCTTGAGCTCACTGACGGCAGCGACGGTGATTTCCCCGTCAAGATGCTCTCCTTCAACCAGCTCTTTGATGCTTGCCGACCCCGGCATGCTGACGATGTTCTTGCCGGCCCTGATATATTGGCTTGAGGGAGGGGCCTGGAACGACGAGGATTGGTCTTCGGCAGTCGAGGGCCCCGCGGCAGTAGAAGCGCCTGGTGCTCCTGCGGCGGAAGCGCCGTCAGTATTGCCGCGGGTCTCCTCGCCGGCTCCCTCAGTGGCCTTGGCGGCCTCAGCGGCAGCGGCCTTGGCGGCCTTGGCGGCCTCGGCGGCGGCATGCTTGGCGGCCTCTTCGGCAGCAACCTTGCCGGCTTCAGTGGCGGCATCCTTGGCGGTCTCTTCAGTGACGGCGTCAGTATCCATGAGCTCTGTCAGAAGAAGATTGAAGATCAAGGAGTTAATTAAGATGAAGCTGGGAAGGAAGTTCAAGAAAAAAAAAACAAGAGAGAGAAAAGATTTCTAAGGGCGAGTGGTTCACCTGCGTCAAGGTCGTCGCGGTAGAACCCGCCTGAAGATTCCTTTGTGGGCTGCGTGGTCGACGGGTGCGGCATGTCGAGGGTGGTCCTTGCCGGCGACCTCTGTTGCTGCTCTGTTCCTGCGCGCCCCAAGATGTTAGCTGTGAAGATTACCGCCCCGGCACTCGCCAGCGGAAAGAGAGTAATTGGCTCACGCTGGGGGCTGTGCCGGGGGCTGCGGCGAGGATTGTGCCTTGGGCTTGGCTCCGGGCTGGACTCGATAGTCACCGGCTCTTCAGAAGTGCTTGCCGGCGGCTCGACGCCCGTGGAAATCTTGGCCTTCTTGGCCATCCTCTCCGCCAAGGTCTCTTCATCCCTGTGGAGGCAAGATCATCAAGATTAATCAAGGAAATCAGAAAGCAAGAACGGAAGCTGTGGCAGAACACTTACTCCTCTTCTTCCTCCTCGTTCTCGAGGATGGATAGGTCGAAGGCGGCCTCCGTCACAGTGCTTGGCGGAGGAGGAGAGGTCGTTCTGGGGCGCTTGCCGGCGACGGTTTGCCGCGTTGCCTCGCCGGCAACGGCTTGCCTCGCCGCTTCGTCAGCAGCCTCCTTGCCGGAGGCTTCATCGTTTGGCGCTGGCTGGTAAGCAGGAGCGCCGGTGCTGGCCTTCCGAAGGATGCGCCTCCGTGCCTGTCGAAGAGCTGGGGGCTCCTCTTCCTCCTCCTCTTCCTCGTCGGTGGCCGCTCCAACAAAAGGGCCCCCGGCAGTGGCTCCGCTTGGCTCCCCGGCAGCCTGACCTCGCCCGGCAAGATTTTCCCGCAGCAAGTCCTCGCCCTCGCTGGACTCGGCGCTGCCGGCTTCTTCGGCAAGGTTCGCCTCTTCCGCCCTGTCGGCGATGTGGGCGAGCTCCTCCTCTGTGGTGGCGCGGACAAGGTCCTCCTCGCGGATGGCCTTCTCCGTCAAGTTGTCGAAGAACGCCAGCACCTGCTCCGCGGACGGCTCGATCCACCTCTTGTCGATGCTATGGGCATTGAACACCGGCATCATGGTGATGATGGAGGTGAGTGATGAGTTGTTGCACAGTGGAACGACGCTCGCCGGCAAGTTCCCCACTGTCCCAGAATTGAAGAGTTGTTGGCAGAGGGCTGCGTGCCCCATGGCTGTTAGATTATTATCCAGCCCAGGCCGCACCCTCATGACGTCGGCGACATTCGTGTACTCCCAGGCAGGACGTCCTTTGTTCTGCAGTGGGGCGATGCGCCGGCGAAGGAAATCTGAAGCAATCATCTCCACCTTCAGCCCGGCAGCCTTGAGGCGGAGTATCCTGGTGGTGGCGATGGTCAGCTTGCTGTCGTCAGGGTCCGCAGCACCCCAATCCTTGCCGCGGACCACCTTCTGCTTCCGCACCTCGCAGAACGGTAGGGGCTCCTTTTCTCGGACCCAGCACCACTTGCTGCGCCACTCATCCCATCTCTCGCGATAGAGCCCCTCTGGGTACGTCTCCTTGGTCGCCGTCCTCGGAATCCAAGCGATGCTACCGGAGAGGGCGTCGCCCTTTTGGGTGCGGGGGTAGAAGTAGTGCCGGAAAAGTGCTGTGCTCGGGATGACCCCAACGAAATTTTCGCAAAGGTGCGCGAAGACGGACATTCAAGTCACGGCATTCGGCGTGAAGTCTAGCAGCTGGAAGCCGTAAGTGATCATGATATCTACGAAGAAATCCGAGTACGGAGGGCAGAGGCCGCACCAGAAGTAATCGGCAAAGAAGGGATAATCCCCTGGCTCTGCCCTATGAGAAGCTACACTCACTTTGGTGGCTGGATGCGCCGTGGTCTCCTTCGCCCATGCGAACTGGTACCTCTTCTTCAAGGCCTTCGCATCAAGCGTCGGGGGGAAGACATCGCGCTCCTTCCGCATCTTCACCAGCTTGCTCTCCGCGGCGGCCGCTTCCTCCGCCTTGCCCTTGCCCTTGCTCGGCTTGGGCGGCATGGTGGCTATGGGAGTGGGCGTTGAAGACGTCGAGAGCGCGGTGGAGGCAGGCGGAGGGAGAAAAGCTCTGTTTTGGGCGCAAGGAAGAAGACGGTGGCGACGGTTCTGAGATTGAGATTGGAAAGGTGAAAGCGATGGGGGGTAAATGAGCAGCGTCTCTGCGATTCCTTTTTTATGGGGAAGGCGCGGGGCTGGCTCTTTAACCGCCCACTTTTACTGCGCGCCCACGTCTCCCGTGTCGCGCGATTAATGCGCGTAGTGGAGGGGCGTGGTAAAAGAGATCATGATTACGGACAGTTATTCCCTGCCACGTGCACCCGTGCACTGTTTTGGGCCTAGCCCAACAGGCCTGGCATCCGTGTATGGCCTAGGCCCGGGGGCTCCTGTCGGTGTACTAAAGTATGGGCCCCTTTAGTACCCCTTACTTGTGTACGGGCAGTTGTAGCCGAACCGCGGCAGGCCTTGCCGGGGAATAGCTAGGAGCAATTTCAAGATGAAGATAGTGCTTGCCGGCGAGGAGCGAGCCGGCAAGCCAGGAACCCGGCAAGCCTTGCCGGGAAGAGACGTTCAAGTCAACGACCGGACCAGAAGGCAGAAGGCCAAAGGGGTGCGAAGGCCCGGCAAGACCCTTGCCGGCAAGGCCTCGCGGCCGGCGAGACCCGGGCCCGGCAAGCCCCGGTCCCGGCAAGCATCGGACCCGGCAAGCCCCGGGCCCGGCAAGGATTCAGCCCCGGCAAGGCTCTGCACAGTGTAGCGCTATCGCTCCTGCGCAGCGGCCAGCCTTGTCGTTTAGGGTTTGTCCTCATGGTGACGTGGCGCGATGCTGGCCACGAGATGCTTAAGCGGTGCTGATGGGATGGCTGCTTTTGCCCATCCCCTGTAAAGCTTTTCCAAGCCCGAGACGCTGAGGGACACCTCGACGGACACCTCACGGTGCATTTAATGAGCTTGTCCTAAGCCGTCAGGGTTAGGTATGATAACACTGTAGTGACCCTGTAGCTACTTCCCACCTCATACCTTATCCCTTACGCCACTGTGGTAGCCCCTTTGACTCATATAAAAAGGAGGCCCAAGGCATAGCTATGGAGAGGGCACTTCGGAAGCTCATTCTGCATGCGTAGCTGCTACTGTAGCTCCCAGAACTTGGCCAAGAATATCCACAATAATACCATCAAAGCAGGAGTAGGGTTTTACGCATCCGTGCGGCCCAAACCTGGGTAAATTCCCCGTGTGCTGTTCGCTAGTTCTGCTCTTCGTGCAATCCTCTCCCCTTGCCGAACCGTAAAGGGATCTGCTCGATAGCGATCCCATAGGTGTTCGTTTCCCACAACAGTCGCCATGAGGTTGTCGCGCTGACTGTTGCTTCCACGACTATTGCTAACTCATAGCGATAAAGTAAAGCAAAAACGGCGAAAATAATTAAATACAACCCTATGGCTCCTGCCGGTTGCCGTACTCATCGACATGCAAGTCGTGATATTCTATACAATACATGATCATCTCATACATCACATATATCTCATCTTGTAATTGGCCATATCACATCACAACATACCCTGCAAAAACAAGTTAGACGTCCTCTAATTGTTGTTGCAAGTTTTACGTGGCTGCTATGGGTATCTAGCAAGAACAATTCTTACCTACGCAAAAACCACAACGGTGATATAAAAATTGCTATTCAACCTTCTCAAGGACCACCTTTGTCAAATCCGATCCGCCTAAAGTGGGAGAAACAGACACCTGCCAGCCATCTTTATGCAACGAAGTTACATGTCAGTTGATGGAACCGGTCTCTCGTAAGCGTACGAGTAATGTTGGTCCGGGCCGCTTCATCCCACAATACCGCCGAATCAAGAAAAGACCAAGGGAGGAAGCAATCTGAATATCAACGCCCACAAACTCCTTTGTGTTCTACTCAAGATCTCATCTACACATAGACCTAGCTCTGATACCACTGTTGGGGAACGTTGCATGGGAAACAAAAATTTTCCAACACACACGCAAGATCTATCCATGGTGATGAGCATCTACGAGAGGGAGAGTGGATCTACAAACCCTTGTAGATCGCTAAGCGGGATGCGTTAAGAAATGCGGTTGATATAGTCGAACGTCTTCGCAATCCAAATCGCCGAGCTTCCCGCGATCCCATCACAATCCATCTCGCGATCCAATCACGATCCGTCCCGCGATCCCATCACGATCCGTCCCGCGATCAAATTACGAATCATCTCGCGATCCTGATCACGGTCCTTCCGATCTAGCACCGAATGGACGGCACCTCCGCGTTCAGCACACGTACAACTCAATGACGATCTCCGCCTTCTTGATCCAGCAAGAGGGGGCAGAGAGGTAGATGAGTTCTCCGGCAGCGCGACGGCGCGGTGGCGGTGGTGGTGGAACTATTCCGGCAGGGCTTCGCCTAAGCACCGTCGAAACTAGACTAAAGGAGAAAACGATCTAGAGGAAGTAGAGAGAGCACGTGGCAATTAGGGTTAGCTCTTCCCTCTAAATCCTCTAGTATATATAGGAGGGAGGGAGGGGAGGAGGCATCCTCAAACCCTCAAGGTTTCGCCGAAATTGGAGGTGGAGGAGACCTACTTCAATCCTATTAGGAGTAGGATGTTGGAAATATGCCCTAGAGGCAATAATAAATTGGTTATTATTATATTTCCTTGTTCATGATAATCGTTTATTATCCATGCTATAATTGTATTAATTGGAAACCCAAATACATGTGTGGGTACATAGACAACACTGTGTCCCTAGTAAGCCTCTAGTTAACTAGCTCGTTGATCAAAAGATGGTGAAGGTTTCCTAGCCATGGACATCAAGGACCTGAAAAGGACTAAGGACATGTTTCTCGTTTATGGAGGTGATCAAGAGCTCGTCGTAAAGGGTTACGTCGATGCAAGCTTTGACACTGATCCGGATGACTCTAAGTCACAAACCGGATACGTATTTATTCTTAATGGTGGTGCGGTTAGCTGGTGCAGTTCCAAGCAAAGCGTGGTAGCTGATTCTACCACGCTTTGCTTGGAACTGCACCAGCTAAGGAGTTCATGACGAAGGAAGGCGGCGAAGGAAGGTGTCTGGATGAAGGAGTTCATGACAGATCTTGGAGTAGTGCCTAGTGCGCTTAACCCAATGACTCTGTTTTGTGATAATACTGGTGCCATTGCTCTAGCCAAGGAACGAAGATTTCACAAGAGGACAAGACACATAAAGCGACGTTTCAATTCCATCCGCGATTACATCAAGGAGGACGACATAAATATTTGCAAAGTACACACGGATCTGAATGTTGCAGATCCGATGACTAAACCTCTTCCAAGGGCTAAACATGAACAACACCAGAACTGCATGGGTGTTCGATTCATGACAATGTAAATCACATAGTGATGTGAACTAGATTATTGACTCTAGTGCAAGTGGGAGACTGTTGGAAATATGCCCTAGAGGCAATAATAAATTGGTTATTATTATATTTCCTTGTTCATGATAATCGTTTATTATCCATGCTATAATTGTATTAATTGGAAACTCAAATACATGTGTGGGTACATAGACAACACTGTGTCCCTAGTAAGCCTCTAGTTAACTAGCTCGTTGATCAAAAGATGGTGAAGGTTTCCTAGCCATGGACATGAGATGTCATTTGATAACGGGATCACATCATTAGGAGAATGATGTGATGGACAAGACCCAAACTATAAACGTAGCATATGATCGTGTCAGTTTATTGCTATTGTTTTCTGCATGTCAAGTATCTGTTCCTATGACCATTAGATACTTGACATGCAGAAAACTATAGCAATAAACTGACACGATCATATGCTATGTTTATAGTTTGGGTCTTGTCCATCACATCATTCTTCTAATGATTTGATCCCATTATCAAATGACATCTCATGTCTATGGCCAGGAAACCTTGACCATCTTTGATCAACGAACTAGTTAACTAGAGGCATACTAGGGACACAGTGTTGTCTGTGTACCCACACATGTATTTGAGTTTCCAATCAACACAATTATAGCATGGATAATAAACGATTATCACGAACAAGGAAATATAATAATAACCAATTTATTATTGCCTCTAGGGCATATTTCCAACAGTTATTTCTACCAAAAATTCAGAAATATTCAGAAAAAACGTATTAAAATTTTAGAACATTCTGAGAACTTTTATTTTTGGGTCATTTTTAATTGCACGGAGAAATCAGAAAACAGGATAAACATGGCATTTTATTTTATTTAACTAAGAAAAACAGAAAACAAAAAGTGGGTACAGAAGGTGGTGCCTGCTAAATTCATCAACTTCATACCTCTCAAAAATGATCCATTAATAAGGTTGATCAAGTCTTATTAACAACCACTTTCGATTAGCATGAAACCGAAGAACTTTTGTAAAACACCAAGTTACCTCAACGGGGATATGCATATCCCCAACAATAAGTATGTCATATTTCTTTTTGGCAGTAGGTACATGCAGTTCAAAACTTCCAATAGTGAGTGTCGGAGATTTTTCAATAACATTAATACCATTGACTTGGAATTGTTTCTTTGGAAAATGCACCGTATGCTCATTACCATTGATATGAAAAGTGACCTTGCTTTTATTGCAATCAATAACAGCCCCTGTAGTATTCAAAAAGGGTCTACCAAGGATAATCGACATGTTGTCGTCCTCGGGCATCTCAAGTATAACAAAGTCTGTTAAGATAGTAACATTTGCAACAACAACGGGCACATCCTCACAAATACCGATAGGTATGGCAGTTTATTTGTCAGCCATTTGCAAAGATATTTCAGTAGGTGTGAGTTTATTCAAATCAAGTCTTTTATATAAAGAGAAAGGCATAACACTAACACCATCTCCCAAATCACACAAAGCAGTTTTGACATAATTTCTTTTGATGGAGCAAGGTATAGTTGGTATTCCAGGATCTCCAAGTTTTTTAGGTACTCCATCCTTAAAAGAATAATTAGCAAGCATGGTGGAGATTTCAGGTTCAGGTATTTTCCTTTTATTAGTGATGATGTCTTTCATGTATTTTGCATAAGGGGCCATCTTTAAGATATCAGTCAAGTGGGTACGCAAAAAGACTGGCCTAATCATTTCAGCAAAGCGTTCAAATTCTTCATCATCCTTTTTCTTAGAAGGTTTAGGTGGAAAGGGCATGGGTTTCTAAACCCATGGCTCTCTTTCTTCACCATGTTTTCTAGCCACAAAGTATCTTTTATCATATCATTTATTTTTAGGTTGTGGGTTATCAAGATCAACAACAGGTTCTATTTCAACATCATTATCTCGTTCTTTATCATTGTTCAATTGCGTATCTTCATGAACATCATCATTGTCATTTTCATTCTCACTAGGTGAATGTTCAATTCCAGATTGAGTTTTAGCATCAGAAATAGAGGCATCATTATCTTCAGGAGGTTTTTCTATCTCAGGTTCACTAGAGGTATGCAAAGTCCTATCATTTTTATTTTTATTTTTATTTTTAGAAGGACTAGGTGCATCAGTGTTAATTCTCTAAGAGTCTTGTTCAATTCTTTTAGGGTGTCCTTCAGGATAAAGTGGTTCCTGAGTCATTTTACCTCCTGTAGTTGCTACTCTAACAGCAAAATCATTCATATTATTATTCATTTCATTAAGCAATTCTCTTTGAGATTTAGCAACTTGTTCTAACTGGGTTTGAACCATAGAGGCATGTTTTCCTACACCTCTAACATCATTACTGATTCTAAATAACAAGTCACTCAAGCGAGCAATCATATCAGAATTATATTACAATTGTTTTAGAACATTTGTATTGAAGTGATCTTGTTTCCAAATTTAGTTGTCAAACTCATATAAGCATTGACTAGGATGTTTATTGTAAGGGATATCACCTTCATCAAACATTAATAAAGAATTTACCTCTACCACCTGTTGAGGTGGTGGTGTGTCAAGGCCATGTTTTCTTCAATAGGTGGTAAATTCTTAACAACCTCAGCTTTAATACCTTTTTCCTTCATACATTTCTTTGCCTCCTGCATATCTTCACGAATGAGAAATAAGATACCCTTCTTCTTCGGAGTGGGTTTAGGTGGTGGTTCAGGGAGAGTCCAATCATCATAATTCTTCAATATATTATTCAATGGCTCCACAGCTTGTTCAACAGTTTGTTCCCTAAAAACACAACCATCACAACTATCTAGGAAGTCCCTAGAAGCATCAGTTAGTCCATTATAGAAGATATCAAGTATTTCATTTTTGTTAAGAGGGTGATTAGGCAAAGCATTAAGCAATTGGAGAAGCCTCCCCCAAGCTTGTGGGAGACTCTCTTCTTCAATTTGCACAAAGTTAAATATTTCCTGTAAGGCAGCTTGTTTCTTATGAGCAGGAAAATATTTTTCAGAGAAGTAGTAAATCATATCCTGGGGACTACGCACACAACCAGCAGCAAGAGTATTGTACCATATCTTAGCATCACCCTTTAATGAGAACGGAAACAATTTGAGAATATAGTAGTAGTGAATCTTCTCATCATGAGCAAAAAGGGTGGCTATATCATTCAACTTAGTAAGATGTGCCACTACAGTTTCAGTTTCATAGCCATGAAAAGGATCAGATTCAACCAAAGTAATTAACTCTGGGTAGACAAAGAATTCATAATCCTTATCAGTAACAAAGATAGGTGAAGTAGCAAACTTAGGATCACATTTCATTCTAGCATTCAAAGATTTTTATTTTAGTTTGCATAGTAATTCCTTAAGATCATCCCTATCATTGCAAGCAAGAAAGTCTCTAGATGTCTCCTCATCCATAACATAACCCTCAGGTATCTTAGGCAATTCAAATCTAGGAGAGCTACGTCTAATAGATGTTTCATAGTTCTCAGTTTCAAGGAATTCACGAGTTTCAGTAATCTCATCAGTTTCAATAATTTCATTCTCTTTAGCTTTGGCAATTCGTTTATCAAGAAAATCACCTAGTGGCACATTATCATCAGGCATGGTACAAGCATCATCATAAGAATCATTTATAGGAGAAGTAGCATCATCAATAACTTGCGACATATCAGGATTAATAGCATGTGGTGGTGTTGCAAGTCTACTCAAAACAGAAGGTGAATCAAGTGCAGAGTGTGATGGCAAATCCTTACCTCCCCTCGTCTTAGAGGGAACGATCTTGCTTTTAGTATCCTTCAGATTCTTCATAGTATCAATTGAAATAAATCCCAAGTGACTCAGCAAATATAGCTATGCTCCCCGGCAACGGAGCCAGAAAAAGGTCTTGATAACCCACAAGTATATGTGTCTCTCTCAAGTAGGTGTGTCTAGTGATACGTCTCAAACGTACTGATAATTTATGAAGTATTCATGCCATATATTTCTATGTTTACAATACTTTTATATGGTTTTGATGCACTTTATATGATTTATTTAGAACTAACCCGGACTGACACTGTTTTTAGCAGAATTACCATGGTGTTGTTTTTTGTGCAGAAAGTAAAAGTTCTCGAAATCGCCCGAAACTATTTTATGATTTCTTCTGGAGGAAATAAGAAATACCAGAGTGAAGAACCATCGGAGGGGAGCCGCCTGTCGGCCACAAGCCAACAGGGCGCGCCCACCCCCCTTGGGCGCTCCCTGATGGCTTATGGGGCCCACCTGGATCCGACTTGCGTGATTCCAACACTGAAAAATCCTATATATATAGAAACCTTCAGAAATTAACCTAGAACTTCCACTCCACCGCCGCAACTCTCTGTATCGAAGATAAACCCATCTAGAGCATTTCCAGTGCCCTGCCGGAAAGGGGAAATCATCACTGGTGGCCATCTTCATCATCCCAACGGAGGCCATGACTAGGAGGGAGTAGTTCACCCTCGAGCCGAGAGTATGTACCAGTAGCTATGTGTTCAATCTCTCTCTCGTGTTCTTGAGATGGCACAATCTTGATGTATCACAGGCTTTGTCAATATAGTTGAATCGTATGGTGTTCTTCCCTTGCTATCTTGTTGTGATGAATTGAATCTTTCCCTTTGAGATTTTCTTATGTCGGATTGAATATTGGATTTGAGATCACTTGATGTATGTCTTGCACGTGGATACCCATGGTGACAATGGGGTATTCTATTGATTCACTTGACTTATGTTATGGCATCAACTTGCGGATTCCGGTGACCTTGGGGATCTATGCATAGGAGTTGATTGCACGTTCTTGTCCTACCTTCTCCGATAGAAATCTTGGGGTACTCTTTGAAGTTCTTTGTGTTGTATTGAATATGATGAATCTGAAATTATTTGATGCATGTCGAATAATTCACCCATGGATACTTGAGGTGACATTGGAGTATCTAGGTGACATTAGGGTTGATTGATATGTATCATTGGTGTTATTTTAGTACGAACTCTAGGGCTGTTTGTGACACCTATAGGAATAGCCCAATAGATTGATCGGAAAGGGTAACTTTGAGGTGGTTCTACTACTTACAACAATTTCATCTTGTGTTCTCCACTAGATATGAACTTTGGAGTGATTGTTTGTTGCACGTTGAGGGATGATCATATGATTCTATTATGTTAGCATTGTTGAGAGATTGCACTAGTGAAAGTATGAAACCTAGGCCTTGTTTCCAAGCATTTATATAATGTTTTGCTCGTCGTTTGCCACTTGCTACCTTTCTGTTTTTATATTTTAAGATTACAAAAACCGACATCTACCATTCATATTGCACTTGTATCACCATCTCTTCGCCGAACTAGTGCACCTATACAATTTACCATTGTATTGGGTGTGTTGGGGACACAAGAGATTTCTTGTATTTGATCGTAGGGTTGTTTGAGAGAGACAATCTTCATCCTACACCTCCCACAGATTTATAAACATTAGGTCATCCACTTGAGGGAAAATTGGTACTGTCCTACAAAACTCTGCGCTTGGAGGCCCAACTGAGTCTACAAGAATAAATTTGTGTAGTAGACATCAAGCTATTTTCTGGCGCCGTTGCCGAGGAGGTCAAGGCTTGAAGGTATATATTTAGATCTTGCAATTAAATCTTTTAGTTTCTTGTCTTTCACTAGTTTAGTTTTATAAAATAAAACTACAAAAAATGGAATTTAGGTTGCCTCATTTGTTTTGTCTTTATAATCTCTTTCGTGAAAATGATGGTTCGGAAAATTGTGCTCAATTGTTAGAGGAAGAAATTATAAAAATACTTAATGAGAATTCCTTGAATGATGAGCATGATTGCAATGTTGCTAGTATGAATTCTCTGAATATCCATGATGCTAATTATATGCAAGGCCACAAGCTTGGGGATGCTCTGTTTGATGAAGATCATCTTTTTAGTCCCCCTACTTGTGATGATGATATTTACTATGATAATAGCATGCCTCCTATGTATGATTATTATGGTAATAGCATGTATGCTATGAAGAGTAATGATAACCATGAAACGTGTCATCATTTAATATTCAATTTGGTCATGTCAATCAAGTGTCTCGTGATAGTTATTTTGTTGAGTGTGCTGCCACTATTATGAATGAAAAGAAGTTTGCTTATGTGGAGAGTGTTAAATTTTCTATGCTTGTGAATCATGAATATAATGCTTTATGTGATAGTTATATTGTGGAATTCCTTGATGATGCTACTGAAAATTATTATGAGGGAGGAACATATGCTTGTAGGAATTGCAATAATATCAAGTTTCCTCCCAATGTGTTGAAAATCTTGAAGATATGCTTGTTTTGTCTTCCTATGCAAATTGATTCTTGCTACAATAAATTGTTTGCTTGCAAAATACCTATGAATAGGAAGTGGGTTAGACTTAAATGTGCTTGTCATGTGATCCATGATGCTCTTTTGCATGTTGCAAATACTATTCCTATGTGAGCATCACAGAAATCATCATGCCTAGCTAAAAAGGCTTTAAAGAAAAGCGCTTGTTGGGAGACAACCCAACACTTTTCCTTTATTTTTTTGTTTGTTCACATGATTAAGCTAATGTATTAATCATGTTTTTGTCTTTTATTTCAATAATGTGTCAAGTAAAGCCTTTGGGATAGTGTGGATACTTGTTAGTTTGATTCTCTGCAAAAAAATAAACTTTTATGTCCAGTGTAGAATTTCTCTGATTTTATTGGAGAGTCAAAAAATTCTGAAATTGTTACAAAGTTTTCTATGCAAATTCTCTGCGTTGCCCTAATTTTTCAGAATTTTTTAGAGATAGGGAAATATGGATTTCATTCACATCTTCACAGACTGTTCGGTATTTGACAGATTCTGTTTTGCATGCATAGTTTGCTTGTTTTTGTGTTTCCATAGCTTATATTGAGTGATATATATTATGGGAATGATAGAATACATTAGGTATTATGTGAGAACAATTATGAATCTTGTATTGACAGTACCTAAGTGAATGATCTATCTTTATTACACTAACCCATCTCACGAAGTTCCGTTAAGTTTTGTGTGATTGAAGTTTTCAAGTTTTGGGTAAGATACCGATATGAGGAGAATAAGGAGTGTTAAGACCCTAAGCTTGGGGATGCCTAAGGCACCCAGAAGGTAATATCCAAGGAATACTCAAGCGTCTAAGCTTGGGGATGCCCCGGAAGGCATGCCCTCTTTCGTCTTCAACACTATCGGTATATCTTACTTGGAGCTATATTTTTTGTCGTTACATAATATGAGTTTTTCTGGGAGCGTCATTTTATTTTGTTAAACTTTTCTTTATGTTATTTATAATCTTGTTTTCCAATAAAAATTTCAAAGAATTGCCTTTTAGGATGCTTGAATTACATGTTTGATGTGTGATGTATAAAAACATAAACTTTTGTTGTAGTGTTTGAATTTTCATATTGTACTCGAACGTGGAAAGTTTTTGAAATTTTTACACAGTATTCTGATATAAATTATTTATCATGTCCTAAATTTCATAAGTTTTAGAGATACAGAAGTGCACTTTGTAAATTAATTGCTACAAACTGTCTTGTTTAGACAGATTGCTGTCATAGTTTTGTCAGCTACTTCTCCTACAGTTTTCATGACTTATATTGGTAGATATAAATTGTGGAAATGATATTATATAGTAGATAATTTTTGAAATTTATTATGCAACTTGTCTTGGAAGTACATAACATGTTGATTTATTCTTATGTGCACTAACCTATCTCACGAGTTCTTTTTCAAGTTTTGTGTGGACGAAATATTTGACACTTAGGTGAAACCGGGACATGAGAGGATTGAACGAGATACAAAAGCTCAAGCTTGGGGATGCCCAAGGCACCCCAAGACAATATTACAAGAATTCTCAAGCATCTAGCTTGGGGATGCTACCCATCCCACCTCTCTTCATCAAAAAATATCGGTTAGCCTATGTTGACCCTAAATTTTTGTTTTTCCACATGATATGTGCTATTCTTAGAGTATATTTTTGTTTTTTTTGTTGTTTGAATAAAATATCAGATCTGAAAATCTTTATTGAGAGAGAGATTCCTCACATAGCTACTTGATTGTTTAACTACTCATTGTTCTTCACTTATATCTTTTGAGAGTAGTTTGATGTGCTTCACTTTTATCCTAAGAGTAAATTGTGAATGAATGAAATTTCATAACATGAAATTACCAATGTGCTTTATGCTTAGTAGTAGTTTCACATTTGGTTTAGAAAGTAAAATCTATTGAAGTTTGACAATCACAATATTGTTCATACAAGCAATTCATGAATGATTAATATAAGAAAGAGAACTTTCACATACAAATATATCTTGGACATATTTTATGATTGTGAATACCCATTAATTATTTTCAAACTTGATAAAATAGTTGAAGTTGGACAAGGAAGACAATGTAATGGTTATTTTTGGGTATATTTGCATAGAAGTTATATTGCTATGGATCCTCTGACATGTGGTGCTTGTTTAGAACCTTTTACTAGCCAAAACTTCGTACTAAGTAGAGATACAACTTGTGCATCCAAATCCTTGAGCCAAGTTTCTTCCATGAGAGTCCACCATACCTACATATATATGGTATTTCATTGCCATTCTAAGTAAATTTGCATGTGCCACCTCTAAACCTACAAATAAACATCTGTTTTGTGTAGTCGTACCGCTCATGGAGCGACGGGGCGGTCATCATCTTCCATCCTAAGCGGGTTATTCTCAAGATAAGTGTTTATTCTGTTGTCATTGCACGAGAGAGACTGGTAAAAAGGGTGCCCAGTCCTGCATAATACAAAAATAAATGAACAACCCCCCCAGAAAGTTGATTGTTTGAAAGGCAACCGTGGATTCGGCCAGTCATGGACGGTGTTTGAATGGTGGAGGGGGAATAAAATTTCAATTCTGTTTGGGAACCGCCAATGATGTGTTTAGCATGGAAGATATTGGAAACTTTGTTATGACGTTGACAAGAAAAGTATACCACTCAAAATTACATATTCATCTCTGTTTTGAAACAATGAGCTCTGGCACCTCTGCATCTCTGCTTCCCTCTACGAAGGGACAATCTATTTACTTTAATGTTATTTACTTTTCATCTGGAGTCAACTTCTCGGTCCAACCTCAATCTATTAGCTGGCAAGCGTCATGTTGTGGGGAAAGATACAAACACATATGTCCAGTCAAATATATTTGATCATGATTCATTATTTTTGACAATTATCTTCATGATAAGTACGTTGGGAGGCGAAATATTAAGCCCCTATCTTTCTTTGTGTTCGATGGATGTTGTTTGTTCTAAAATATGCTTTGAGTATTAGCAATCATAGAAGACTATATGGTAATTGAGTATGTGGAGCTCTTACTTAGACTTGATGATGCATTGAAATTGTTTGATGACTAAGAACATATGTTGTTAAGTTTCAAGATAATGCATTGTTTGAACCATGACATGTGAATTGATTGCTACTCTATCATGATGATTTTTATGAGAAAAAGTTGTTGGTTATGATGCAAGAAAAGTGACTGGAATTATCAGTGATCAAAACTATCCAGTATGCTAGCATTCACACTTCAAAAATTACTTCTTTTATCATCTACCTACTCGAGGACGAGTCGGGATTAAGCTTGGGGATGCTGATATGTCTCCAACGTATTGATAATTTATAAAGAATTCATGCCATATTTTCCTATGTTTACAATACTTTTATATGGTTTTGATGCACTTTATATGATTTATTTAGAACTAACCCGGACTAACACTGTTTCCAGCAGAATTACCATGGTGCTGTTTTTTGTGTAGAAAATAAAAGTTCTCGGAATCGCCCAAAACTTTTTAATGATTTTTTCTGGAGGAAATAGGAAATAACGGAGCGAAGAACCACCGGAGGGGAGCCTCCTATGGGCCACAAGCCAATAGGACGCGCCCACCCCCCTGGACGCGCCCTTGATGGCTTGTGGGGCCCACGTGGCTCCGGTTGGCGTGATTCCAACACTGAAAAATCCTATATATACAGAAACCTTAAGAAATTAACCTAGAACTTCCGCTCTGCCGCCGTAACTCTCTGTATCGATGAAAAACCCATCTGGAGCCTTTCCAGTGCCCTGCCAGAAAGGAGAAATCATCACCGGTGGCCATCTTCATCATCCCGACGGAAGCCATGACAAGGAGGGAGTAATTCACCCTCGGGGGTGAGGGTATGTACCAGTAGCTATATGTCTAATTTCTCTCTCGCGCGTTCTTGAGATGGCACAATCTTGATGTATCACGGGCTTTCTTAATATAGTTGGATCATATGATGTTCTTCCCTTGCTATCTTGTTGTGATGAATTGAATCTTTCCCATTGAGTTTGTTATGTCGGATTCAATATTGCATTTGAGATCACTTGATCTATGTCTTACATGTGAATACCCGTGGTGACCATGGTGTATTCTATTGATTCACTTGATATATGTTATGGCATCAACTTGCGAATTCCGGTGACCTTGGGGGTCTATGCATAGGGGTTGATTGCACGTTCTTGTCCTACCTTCTCCGATAGAAATCTTAGGGTACTCTTTGAAGTTCTTTGTGTTGGATTGAATATGATGAATCTGAAATTGTTTGATCCATGTCGAATAATTAACCCATGGATACTTGAGGTGACATTGGAGTATGTAGGTGACATTAGGGTTGATTGATATGTATCATTGGTGTTATTTTAGTACGAACTCTAGGGCTATTTGTGACACCTATGAGAATAGCCCAATAGATTGATCGAAAAGGGTAACTTTGAGGTGGTTCTACTACTTACAACAATTTCATCACGTGTTCTCCGCTAGATATGAACTTTGGAGGATTCTTTGGTGCACGTTGAGGGACGATCATATGATTCTATTTGTTAGCATTGTTGAGAGATTGCACTAGTGAAAGTATGAACCCTAGGCCTTGTTTCCAAACATTTATATAAAGTTTTGCTCGCCATTTTCCACTTGCTACCTTGCTGTTTTTTTATTTTCAGATTACAAAAACCTATATCTACCATCCATATTGCACTTGGATGACCATCTCTTCGCTGAACTAGTGCACCTATATAATTTACCATTGTATTGGGTGTGTTGGGGACACAAGAGATTTCTTGTATTTGATTGCATGGTTGTTTGAGAGAGACCATCTTCATCCTACACCTCCCATGGATTGATAAACCTTAGGTCATCCACTTGAGGGAAAATTGCTATTGTCCTACAAAACTCTGCGCTTGGAGGCCCAACATAGTCTACAAGAATAAAGTAATGTAGTAGACATCATCCAGAAAACAATGATTGTGGAAAATTAAAACAAAAGCAAACTAAAACAAATGACGCTCCAAGCAAAACTCATATCATGGGATGAATAAAAATGTAGCACCAAGTGGCATACCGATGGATTGAGACGAAAGCGGGGATGCCTTCCTGAAGGGATCGTTAGAAGAGACGCCTAGAGGGGGATGAATAGACTACTTGCAAGAATTAAAACCTAACCTTTTCCCAAGTTGATTGATGGGCAGTTTTAGCAATTATAACAAGTCTAATGCACCCTACACATGCTGGTCAACTAGTATGGCAGCGGAAAGTAAGACAAGCACATGTAAGAGATAGTAGAGATAGGAAGATCAAACACAATTTGGAGACGCAAGGATTTTTCCTGTGGTTCCGATAGGTGGCGCTATCGTACATCAACGTTTATGGAGTCTTCAACCCACGGAGGGTAGCGGTCGCGAGAGTCCACGGAGGCCTCCACCCATAAGGGTCCACGAAGTAGCAACCTTGACTATTCCATAACGGCCTCCGTCCACGAAGGACTAGCATCACTATGGGTAGATCTTCACGAAGTAGGCGATCTCCTTGCCCATACAAACTTCTTGGTTCACTACACAACACGAAGTAGGAGGCTCCCAAGCGACACCTAACCAATCTAGGAGGCACCACCCTCCAAAAGGTAATAGGCTCGATAGTAACGATGAACTCCTTGCTCTTGTGTCTCAAATGATAGTCTCCTCAACACACAATCACTCTCTCACAGATTTAGCTTGGGTAGAAGAGATTTATTGGATGGAAAGCAACTTGGGGAGGCTAGAAATCAAGATCCATATGGTTGGAGTGGATGATCTTGACGTCAACACAAGGGTAGGTGGTTCTCTCTCAGAAATTTGGATACGGGAAGTGTGGAACTGTTCTGAGTGCTTCACTTTCGAGCGGGATGTGGTGGAGGGGTATATATAGGCTTCTCCAAAAATCCAACCGTTACACCATTATTGACCAAGTCGGTGAAACCGAAGTGAAAACTCGGTGGCACCGAAGTGTTCAAAATGTGGCAACTTTAGGAATCTCAGTGGAACCGATATAGAATTCTCGGTGGTACCGACAAGGTTTACCTAGGCAGTTTCCAAAACTTGGTGGCACCAATTTTCAAAACTCGGAAATTCCGATTCTTGAAAATGAGATACCAGAGTTGGTCACCATTTTCGGTGGCACTGAAATGCAACTTGGTGGTACCGAGAATGGGGTTTGGCTAGGGTTTCTGTCTGAGATGAAAATCGGTAGGGCCGAGTGGGAAATGTTGGTGTCACTGATTTTGGCATGTTAGGCTTTGGATAGAATATTTGTGGGAGAGTTTTGTGAATGTTTTTGGTGGCCATCACTTGATCACTAGAGCATCTCATTCAAAATTAATACCTTACCCCCTTTTGATAGTATTGGCTTTCCTATGGACTCAAAGTGATTTCTCACAAAGTAAAATGTAGAGTCTTCTTGCTTGTAGCTTGGCCAATCTTATTCCTTGCATCTTGGGGTTTTCCTCACAATCCTTTGTCAATCCTCTCTGTGGACTTAAACCTGAAATAAGCTAGGTAGAAATATTAGTCCAAGAGACAATGTATGGTTTCATGAATTATCAAAACCACCAAGGGAGCATATGTGCTTTCAATTTCCCCCGTTTTGGTAATTGATGAAAACATACAATCAAAGCTTCAACGTAAGATATGTAGGAATATGTGGTAGCTTTGAAAGATACATGACTAATTGTCGGGGCACGGATGCACATGATCACCTACGGGACCAGAGGCCCCTTTCTGGTTCGGCAAGGGGGGTCACGTTGCACAAAGAGCCGAGACCGTGAAGCAACACGACGATCGGGATCAGGACTCTGACATTTTTTACCCAGGTTCGGGCCGCCGTGAAGCGTAAAACCCTACTCCTGCTTTTGGTGGATTGATCAGAGGAACACGAAGAACACGCAGTGCTCAATCCCGGCAAGGGTTGCTGTCGGGGAGAGCTACTACGTGCGTACAAGTGTCCAAAGGTCCGAATCTTGAGCTAGGTTGCCTTGGGCCTCCTTTTATAGTGTAAGGGGCAACCACAGTGGCAAAACAATTTTTATCTAGTGATTAGATAGCTAACAGATCTATCATACCTAACTCTGGCATTTAGGACAAAATACCATGATTACTAGACTAGGTGGTGCTCGGGGATGCATTCCCGGCAAGCTCTTGCCACCGCTTGGCTGGTCGTTGCTTAGCGTATTGACACGCTACTGGATGAGTGTCAACTGGGTATAATCTGTCTTCCGGTGCGCCGCCACATGCTTAGCGAGAGCCACTTAGAGGGCTCAACACCGCATCGACAAGTGACTGGCGTCGTGATGCGGTGGAGCGGTGGTTGGTCAGCTCGCGCCTGCCGGGGGACGGCTTGCTGGGTCTTCCTGAGATGCGCGCACCTCGGTCCCCGGCAGGCTCCGGGGACGTGGTTGGCGCGCTTTAGGCCCCTCCTGGACTGTTGTGCTGGTCTTGCCGGCATTTGCTTGGCCTTCTGTAGGTCGTTGCTGCTGGAGTCTGGTATTGAATGCTTGCTTGGTGGTGTGGTAGTTTTTTCCGATGGGTTCATGTCATGAGGGCCGGAGGCTTATTGTCTGTGCACAAGTCAGGGGAGATGAACACCCCTGTTTGTGTACCCCGACAGAAGCCCCCGGTGTCGGTGTCAAAACCGGCGGATCTCGGGTAGGGGGTCCCGAGCTGTGAGTTTAGGATCGATGGGTAACAAGGGACGAAGGAGACGATGTTTACCCAGGTTCGGGCCCTCCTATGGAGATAAAACCATACGTCCTGCTTGGTTGTATTAATGTGTATGAAGATTACAGAGTCGATCTACCTCGAGATCAAGTAGCCAAAACCCTAGATGAGCTTGTCTGCCCTCTACGATCTAAACCCCTCGGTTTATATAGACACCGGGGGACCTAGGGTTTACACATGATAAGTCTCCAGCCGGAAGTAAACACGCTGATCCCCTCATCTTGACTTGGAGTGCACGTCGCGTCTTCGGAGGTTTCCTTCTATAATACGGGGTCGTCGCATATCCCGGCCCTTCCTGCGATAATCAGAGAGCGGCCCACCAAGCCGGCCTATGAGAGATAGGCCGGCGGCCTGAGGACCCCTTAGTCCAGGACTCCCTCAGTAGCCCCCGAACTAGCCCCCAACGCCAGGGCTCTTGACACTAGCAGCTTCACGTGATCAGAGTTTCCAACTTGCGGGGTGAGTTCTTTTCCCCCTTTACGATCGGCTGGCTCTAGTCCGGACACCAATGACATGTAGTTATCCGAACATGTAGTTATCCGGACGCCATAAGTCGCTTAACCTTTCTGACGAAGGGTCGTGGCCTATCACGACCGCTGAGCCGGTTACAAAAACTTGATTCGCGGTTCGAGGCCGTTTCTCCATTGGCGCGTCTTATCAACATGTAGATCGTGTCATGTTTCTTACGGGGTATGATTAGTGCCCCGAGTTATCCCACGCGCGTATAATGACACGATTGTTTCGGGAAGTGGAGAGGCCTGCGGCGCAGTAAAAGGGAGGCTCTTGGTATTACGGTACCCCATAAAAGGGAGAAAACCCCCAAGGCCTATTCATGCTCCAAATTCGCACCCTTTGCCTCCTCAACCTTCCCAAGCTCCGAGAGCCCAGATCCCGTTCTTCCTCAATCTTCCCTCCGAGTTCAGCCATGGCTGGTTCGGGCTCCATGGGCAAGAGGGAGGCCTAATCCGTCATTGACAATGACATTTAGGAGCTAAAGCGCGCCGACTACCTCTCCGCAAACATCGCCCACCGTGCTCCAGAGGCGAATCAGGTGGTTCCCACACCGAAGCCGGGCGAGAGGGTGGTGTTCGCCCCCCATTTCATCCGGGGACTGGGCTTTCCGCTCCACCCCTTCGTCAGGGGCCTCATGTTCTTTTATGGGTTAGATTTCCATGACCTCCCCCCGAACTCCTTCATGCACATCTCGGCGTTCATCATCGTCTGCGAAGCCTTCCTGCGGGTACAGCCGCAATTCGGTCTGTGGCTCAAAGTGATCAACGTCAAGCCGAAGATAGTTGCGGGTGCGCATCCGGATTGTGGAGGGGCGGTAATTAGCAAGCTCCCCCATGTCGAGTGGCGGGACAACACTTTTATCGACACGGTCAAGATCTGGCAAAAGGAATGGTTCTACATCACCGAACCAAGGAGCGCGGACTGGGTGGCACCTGCCGAGTTCAGATCCGGACCCCCCGTGAGGCTAACCTCGTGGCTCAAGAAAGGCCTTGACTGGGGGTCGGCCGCAGAGGTAAAATCACTGCAGAAGCGCATCTCCGCAATGATTGAGGCCAAAATCAAGCTGGTCAACGTGATCCAGTTCATGCTCCGCCGCCGTCTCCTCCCCTGCCAGCACCGGGCCTCCCCAATGTGGGCTTACCAGCTCGAGGACCCGGCCACCGTGCGTCAATTCTTCCGCACTACCCACAAGAAATTGTGGAAAGTGCTATTCAAGCCCCAGAAGATCTGGCCGGCCGAGGAGGAGGACACCGGTCTTGACGCCGAAACCCCTTCTCCCGGCTCTGTTTTTTGACAAAGAGCTGAACCCCTTCTCCCTCATCTTCACAGAAATGGCTGAGCAAGGTCTTGCAAATTGACTGTCGAGCCCCGTAGCCCGAAGACCCTCGGTCGGATTTGTTGACGGAGATGCTCGTCGTGGCGCCGTATTTGACGCCAGAGAAGAAGGAGAAGAAGAAGAAAGGGGAGAAGAAGGAGGCCCGAGAGGGTCTTCGTCCAAGGGGTCTTCTGGACACTAAGTCCGAGGAGACCCATGCCTCTCCTACTCACAAGGAAGAGCACGAGGATGAAGGGGAGTGCGACTCCCCCCTCACAAGGAAAAGGGCGGCGTCAGCGGACGCCGTGGAGGACCTACCTCCTCCTGCCCCGAAGAGGACATGCCGGACAGAGGCAGTCCTGGCCGACGATACCTCGGACTCCGATAAGGAGTCTGAGGCTTTTCAAAAGGTTCCCCGAAGGAACCCAAGGGTTAAGCCCCCAGCCCAGAGGTATGAATCCGAAGACCCTCTGGGTCACTTATATAGAGCTTTTAATGCTAAACGGGTGAACGTCTTTCAATTTGCAGCCCACCACGCGATCTCCCCACTGACCAAATCTCAGACGGGGAGTCTCTGCCCGCCGACCTGGCAGAAAGTGGGACTGCGTCACATCCTACACCTCCTGGGGTCTCGAAGGAGGCCGCAGAGGTGTTATCGCGCCAGTCTCCTACTGAGGCGAACACCGGCGGCGGGGGTGACGACGTTATGGCTGGGGTTAATACCTCGGCCGCCGAAGACTAGGAGGAGGAACATCTGCTAGCAACTAAAGAGGGGGGACGAAATCCGGTCCAGTCCCCTCCGAGGACATCTCCGGAGCGCTCTATGCCTCCGGAGCTGCCAGCCCAATCCCCCACCGGAGGGAGGGTTGCAGGTCACCACCGGTGCCGCCCATGACTGGGTGGCCGGCCGTGATGGAGGAAGCTTTATCCGGCTCCTCCATCATGAAGATCACTGCGCCCTTATGGGGGCGGTTTTGCAAGGCATTCAGTCTGTTGATAGCGGACTGAAAGAGGCCTTCAACGATCTCTTGATGGGCTTCAAGGTGAGCCACGTAATACTCTTTTTTCTAGAAAAAGTTAATTTACCAAGTTTATGCAATCCTTATAAGTGTGGTAGCCCCCGAGCCCTGGGTGAGTTTGAAAAACCCACCCGGGGGTCAAATGTCCGAAAATTAGTAATGATGCTCAAGGCACCCTTTGTCCCTCACTATTCAAAGAGCTCCGGAGAGTACTTAGTAGAGGGTCTGAATCCGACAGCTCGGGAGTTTTAATGCACATAAATTGTTTTGTAGGCCTCGTCATCGGCAGCGGCCGCCAACGCGGTGGAGCTTGCCGAGCTAAACCGGAAGCTCAAGAGCTCCGATGAGGAGCTCGATCACCTGAACAAGAGATTTGACAAGACGCAAGGTGAGTCCGAATTTTATCTTTCGGGCTATTGTCTATCCTCATTGATTGAGATATACGGATTGTTATCCCTAAGTGTTATTTACTCATTGTTACCACAGCTGTGGCCGCGGAGGTTGAGAACCTCAAGGCCGAGTTGAAAAAGGTGAGGCAGGAGGCCGCGGATGAGAAGGCGGCGGCCGAACAAGCAGCAGCCGAACTATCAGCGTTAAAAGCCGTGAGCGACAAGCATGAGGCCCGGGTGGCAGAGGTGCAGCTGGAGCTCAAGGATGCCAGCACAAAGTGCGAGGCCCTTGAGCAAAAGAACGAAGACCAGGCCATCGAACTATCCACGCTGAAATCTGAGCTCAAAGCGGAGCGAGTTGATAGGCGGTTCTTTGAAGAAGAACTCCGCCAAGTCAAGGCGATCGCAGATGGTAAGCCCTACTTACTGCAATGTGCCTTTGGTGGTAACAGGTTTGCATTGCTCACTCGGGTGTGGCGTTCCTCAGGCGCCTTTACGGACCTCCCGAGGAGTGCAGCGGACACGAACAAATACTTCGCCTCTCGGGATGGGGATGTTGAGCCTCGGCTGTTCTGGGCGCAATTTCAAGCCCCCGAGCATCCTTCCCTCTTGAGCAAGCAAATGAAACAATTGATGGAGCTGTATAGGATGGCGGAGCCGGCCATGAAGGACCTCTGCATCCGGCTGTGGACTGCAGAGCCACTGCCGAGCAGTTACTTCGGCTTGGTGCAGAAACTGTGCGACGCTGCGCCTCGGATTGATGATCTAAAGCGTTCTACGTGCATCGAGGGAGCTCGGATGGCCATTGCAAGGACCATGATGCACTGGTTGAGGCTCAAGCCGACCGAGATGGCCACCGTGCCTCCACCCCCTGGGAAGGAGCATAGGCGCCCCGAGCAATACTTTTCCACCGTGATGGATGGTGCTCGGGCGATGGAAGCCCAATGCCCTAAGCATGTAATTTATGAATGAGTGTTTTGTCATGTATCCGATGACTATTCCGCTTTATAATGCGGTTGCATGGTTTATCATGTCTTTAAGCTTTGTATTATTTTGACTCCTATGTGGCCGTTTTATCTGAAAGTTGCGAGTCGTCGGCTTCAGCCCCCATGTAGATACTACACGAGGTGTTTCTACCTCCACACTGTGACCCTTAGACGATGTATCGGTGCCCGAAGGCGGTAGTGCGAGGGGAACAAGGCAATCGGACTATGATGCTTTAGTGCTTTCACTTAGCCGTATGAGCTTGACTGCGGGGGCTGATGACTAGCCCCCAGTGTTTTGTGATATTCGGATACACCGAGGTTGAAACCAGCATCACATGATTTGTAATCGTACAAACCACTCGTATAACATGGAATAACCTCTATCGATTTTTAGTTTGACACTTATGCTCGGATTGCAGACCGGTTCTCGCTTATTATGACAGTCAGTTTTTGGCTTTCTCCACTGAGGTACTTGACTAGGCAAGCTGGAAGCACAATCGCAGTGGTTCTCCCTTTACCCTTTTAGCCGAACGAGCAGAACGTAAGAGGGCAAACACAGGAGCCGGGCAACCCAACCATTGACCCAAGACATAATTCGGAACCGATTCATATAAGCAACATCCGAGATGCCGAACACATAAACAATAGTCCCAGGGTGATGCTTGGGGCGATTTTTATAGTCAAGCCCCCGGTCTATTAGCCGGTCGCATCATAATATGTACCGAATAGCTTTGCTATCGGCGTCGGTGAGTATAGAACAGAGTATGTGACATAAAATACAGCGAGGAGGCCATAAAGGATGGTCTTTATTTCTGATGAATTCTTATAACTCCAACTGCCGAAGCAACTGTTACAGGTATTTTGAAATGAAAAATAAAGTTTACAAAGGAGAGGTTTTACCCGGGGTCTTCGATGGGTGGCTTCACGTCCTCAATGTGCCATGTCGCATGTCTGCTCCTTTGCTCCCGAGGGGGTTGCGTTCCTTTAAAGGTGATTGCTATCGGCGAACGGACCTTGGGAAGAAGATCTTGAGAAGTCGCCGCGGTGTGGATGAGCTTTATGCTTGGAAGGTCCTAGACGGTACCTGTGATTTGTCCGAAGACATGTGTTGGCAGTTGTTCGGTTCAGCCGAACACTTTCCCTTTGATAGTGGGTCCCCATAGCTACCCATGGTATTTTGAGTGCAAAGTTGTGCCTTCTTGGCACATATGTTACGGGAACTAGGGTTGTGCTGTGGGGGGCGTATCCCTATTTTTGTTGGGCGGAAGATGATTCTGGGAGTTCGGGTTGAGACCGAGCTCGTTTACTAACCTGCCGTGCCTTTATGGCTGATTTGGGCGTCGGCCTATCGTCGCCGTACTGGAATTCGGTTGTCAGGGCCGCTGCGTGTTCCTTGATAACCCACAAGTATAGGGGATCACAACAGTTTTCGAGGGTAGAGTATTCAACCCAAATTTATTGATTCGACACAAGGGGAGCCAAAGAATATTCTCGAGTATTAGCAGCTGAGTTGTCAATTCAACCACACCTGAAAGACTTAATATCTGCAGCAAAGTATTCAGTAGCAAAGCAATATGGAAGTAACGGTAAAGATGGCAAAAGTGACAGTAGCAGTGTTGTAGAGATTGTAACAGTAGCAACGGAAAAGTAACTTAGTAAAGATCAATATGTGAAAAGCTCGTAGGCAATGGATCGGTGATGGATAATTATGTCGGATGGCATTCATCATGCAACGGTTATAACATAGGGTGACACAGAACTAGCTCCAATTCATCAATGTAATGTAGGCATGTATTCCATATATAGTCATACGTGCTTATGGAAAAGAACTTGCATGACATCTTTTGTCCTACCCACCCATGGCAGCGGGGTCCTAATGGAAACTAAGGGATATTAAGGCCTCCTTTTAATAGAGAACCGGACCAAAGCATTAGCACTTAGTGAATACATGAACTCCTCAAACTACGGTAATCACCGGAAAGAATCCCAGTTATTGTCACCCTGGGGGATGCGGATCATAACCCGTAATAGGTGTCTACAACTTGCAAGATAGGATCAAGATCACACATATATTCACGAAAACATAATAGGTTCAGATCTGAAATCATGGCACTCGGGCCCTAGTGACAAGCATTAAGCATAGCAAAGTCATAGCAACATCAATCTCAGAACATAGTGGATACTAGGGATCAAACCCTAACAAAACTAACTCGATTACATGGTAAATCTCATCCAACCCATCACCGTCCAGCAAGCCTATGATGGAATTACTCACAAACGGCGGAGAGCATCATGAAATTGGTGATGAAGGATGGTTGGTGATGATGATGGCGTCGATTTCCCCTCTCCGGAGCCCAAATCAGGCTCCAGATCTGCCCTCCTGAGGAAGAACAGGAGGTGGCGGCGGCTCCGTATCATAAAACGCGATGAACTCTTCTCTCTGATTTTTTCTCTCCCCGAATAGGAATATATAGAAGTGGAAACGAGGTCCGAGGAGCCACAGGGGGCCCACAAGCCACAGGGGCGCGCCCCCCTGGCTTGTGGCCAGGTGGTGGCCCCCCTACAGTTGATTCTTTCGCCAATATTTTTTATTAATTCCAAAAATAGTCTCCATAAATTTTCAGGTCAATCCGAGAACTTTTATTTCTGCACAAAAGTAACACCAAGGCAATTCTGCTGAAAACAACATCAGTCCCGGTTAGTTTCATTCAAATCATGCAAATTAGAGTCCAAAACAAGGGCAAAAGAGTTTGGAAAAGTAGATACGACAGAGACGTATCAACTCCCCCAAGCTTAACCCATTGCTTGTCCTCAAGCAATTCAGTTGATAAACTGAAAGTGAGAAAGAAAAACTTTTACAAACTCTGTTTGATCTTGTTGTTGTAAATAAGTCTAACTGATGTTCAAGCCTTCAGCAAAGATTATAGACTTACCACATTCACAATAACATTTAGGTCTCACATTTACTCATATCGATGACATAATCAACTAGCAAGCCATAATAATGAATCTCGGATGTCAACAATTTTATCAAAACAGTCATGATACAATATGATATAATGGTATCTCGCTAGCCCTTTCTGAGACCGCAAAACATAAATGCAGAGCACCTCTAAAGAACAAGGACTGACTAAACATTGTAATTCATGGTAAGAGAGATCTAGTCATACTCATACTCAATATCAATTAATAGCAAAGCATACAAATGACGGTGGTGCTCTCTAACTGGTGCCTTTTTATAAGAGGATGATGACTCGACAGTAAAGTAAAATAGATAGGCCCTTTGCAGAGGGAAGCATTGATTTGCAACGGTGCCAGAGCTCGAGTTTTTAAAACAGAGATGAATAATAGTTTTGAGCGGTATGCTTTCACTGCCAACATAACAACCAAGAGATCTCGATATCTTCCATGCTAGATACATTATAGGCGGTTCCCAAACAGAATAGTAAAGTTTTTACTCCCCCTCCACCAAATCAATCACACTCCACGGCGGGCCGAATCCACGGGTACCGTCCATACAAACACAATCTTGGGCGAGTTTTGTTTTATTATATTTTGATTTGAATTTTGAGCATGGAACTGGGCATTCCGATTACCAGCCACTTTCTCGTGAATGACAGTGAATCAACACATATTGTGAGAATAACCCACCTAGCATGGAAGATACTGACAGCCCCTAGCCACTACATGGGCGATTTGGGCATACAAAACGGAATATTGTTTGAAGGCTTAGAGTATGGCACGTGCAAATTTACTTGGAACGGCAGGTAAATACCGCATATAGGTAGGTATGGTGGACTCATATGGAACAACTTTGGGTTTATGGAGATGGATGCACAAGCAGTATTCCCGCTTAGTACAAGTGAAGGCTAGAAAGAGACTGGGAAGCGACCAACTAGAGAGCGACAACAGTCATCAACATGCTTTGAGATTAACCAACATTGAATACAAGCATGAGTAGGATATAAATCACCATGAACATAAATATCGTGGAGGCTATGTTGATTTTGTTTCAACTACATGCGTGAACATGTGCCAAGTCAAGCCACTTGAATCATTCAGAGGAGGATACCATCCTATCATACCACATCACAACCATTTTAAAATGCATGTTGGCACTCAAGACAAACTATTATGCACTCCTAGCTAATTAAGCATGGCATGAGTAACTATGATCTCTAATTGTCATTGCAAACATGTTTCATCTATAATGGGCTGAATTCAGAACGATGAGCTAATCATATTTACAAAAACAAAATAGGTCGAGTTCATACCAGCTTTTCTCCATCTCAGTCATTTCATCATGTATCGTCATTATTGCCTTTCACTTGCACGACCGAACGGTATGAATAATAATAAGAGTGCGCGTGCATTGGACTAAGCTGGAATCTGCAAATGATAACTCAAAGGAGAAGGCAAGGTAATATGGGCTCTCTGATAGATAAACAATAGTGCATATAATAGCCACTCAACATTTTCATCGTGGTCTTCTCCTTACGACCCAAAGAAAAGAAATTTCAAAACAAGAACGAAAAAAGAAAAAAAACTATTTACACGGGAAAGCTACCAACAAGCGAAAAGAAAAACGAGAAATCTTTTTGGGTTTTCTTTTTAATACTACAACTAGACAAACTAAGAGGTAAAGCTACACTAATTTTTTTGGCTTTTCTTAAGGTTTATAAAGCACACAAGAAGAAAGCGAGAAAAAGAGGAAATAAAATGCCATGGATAATACAATGAAAAAGTATGAACACCGACAACTGAAATGAGTCTGTGAACATGAATGTAATGTCGGTGAGAAATACGTACTCCCCCAAGCTTGGGCTTTTGGCCTAAGTTGGTCTAGGGCCATGGCTAGAACGGATAATATCCAAAATCATAGTTGGGGTTGTACTGGGCTGCGGCGGCTACTGCCTGAACAGCTGTAGCGTGGAAGCGAGCAGCTTCCGCCTCTCTCTCATACTCATTTGCCTCCTCTCTGGTTATAAAGTGTCTTCATTTTTCCTGAAAGTTAAAGAAGGCAGGAGCAGGAAGGGTAATATGGACAGCACGCTGTCTGTCAAAAATTAGTCGGTACAGGATGGACTGTTCGTCCCTCTCAAGGAACTGGTAGCGCACCAAGGCCTCATAATCAAGAAAAGCAGGGGGTAACTCAATATCATTCTCCCTTATGGGTACCCCAAGATACTTAGCAACACGAGTGGCATAAATTCCACCAAAGAAATTTCCATCCTTAGCATTAAGATGTAACCTCCTAGCAATAATAGCTCCCAAGTTATATCGTCTATCACCCACGACCGCACTCTTAAGAATACTAAGATCAGGTACGCAAAGGTGGCTGTGGTCATGTTTACCGTTAATACATCTACCTATGAAGAGAGCAAAATAATGTATGACAGGAAAGTGAATGCTCCCCAAGGTCGCCTGTGTAATGTTTCTAGTTTCTCCCACAGTGATGCTAGCAAGAAAATCATTATACTCAGTTTTGTGAGGGTCACTATGACTGCCCCATTGTGGAATTTTGCATGCATCATTAAAATCTTCCAGGTCCATGGTATAGGACTTATCATAAAGATTAAACAGAACAGAATGCGAATTACGCCTGGATGAAAATTCAAACCTCCGCACGAAGGAATCAATAAGTTGATAATATTGCTTGCATCGGTCTGAAATGAAATCCTCAAGGCCAGCATTCCTTATGTACGTGTAAAACTCTTCCTTGAACCCGGCATGGTCCATGAATTGATCCGACGGCCATTCACAAGGCCGCACTTGAGCTTCCCTCGGTGGTTCAAAGTCGGGCTCACGTATCGCGAGTCTCGGAGTTTTCTTGCTCGAGGAACCACCTTGGTACATTCTCCTCAACATCTTTTCTTTCTCTGAAAAATTTCTTAAATTTTTAGTGAATCAAAATAAAGGTAAGCAAAACTCAACAATACTTATGGCAACTACCCCCACAAGTGCCTAGAGGCTATATCATGCATCAAAACTACTTGGGACCATACAAATTTGACATGCAAGCTCAAGAACAAGGTCACCAAAGCAGCAAAAATTTGCAATATATAAAGCACTAGAACAAAAACTAATTGGACCATTGGAGGAGTCACATACCGATGAGCAATCCCCTAAAACAGTTTTGCAAATAGAGCTTTCAGCAAGGAGATCGAAAATGGCAGCAAAATGAGCTAGAACACGGGTTTGAGCAATGGTGGGATTTTTTCTGGAGGAAGACGAAGTGGATGGTGGCTGGAATAAGTGAGGGGGCCCCACGTGGGACCCACAAGCCACCAGGGCGCGCCCAGTGGGGTGGGCGCGCCCTGCAGGCTTGTGGCCCACTGGTGCAGCCCCCTGATGTGTTTTCAGTGCCAAAAATTCTTAAATAATCCAGAAAAAATCATACTAAATTTTTAGGGCATTCCGAGGACTTTTATTTTCAGGTCATTTTTCTATTGCACGGATAAAACAGAAAACAGGAGAATAATAGCAATTTTACTCTATTTAATCTAAATAACAGAAAGTGAAAGTTGGGTACAGAAAGTTGTGCCTTCTAAATTCATCCATCTCATGCTCCTCAAAAAGAATCCATCAATAAGGTTGATCAAGTCTTATTGACAAACCTTTTTCGAATAACATGAAACCGGAGAATTTTCGAATAACACTAGGTTACCTCAATGGGGATATGCATGTCCCCAACAATAAGTATATCATATTTCTTCTTGGCAGTAGGGAGAGGGAATTCAAAACCTCCAATAATAATCGTTGAAACCTTTTCAATGGAATTGATACTATGAACTTGAGGTTGTTTCTTCGGAAAATGTACCGTATGCTCATTACCATTAACATGAAAAGTGACATTGCGCTTGTTGCAATCAATAACAGCCCCTGCAGTATTCAAAAAGGGTCTACCAAGGATGATCGACATACTGTCGTCCTCGGGAATATCAAGGATAACAAAGTCCGTTAAGATAGTAACGTTTGCAACCACAACAGGCACGTCCTCACAAATACCGATGGGTAAAGCAGTAGATTTATCAGCCATTTGCAAAGAGATCTCAGTAGGTGTCAACTTATTCAAATCAAGTCTATGATATAAAGAGAAAGGCATAACACTAACACCATCTCCAAGATCACATAAAGCAGTTTTAACATAATTTCCTTTAATAGAGCATGGTATAGTAGGTACTCCGGGGTCTCCTAGTTTCTTCGGTATTCCACCCTTAAAAGTATAATTAGCAAGCATGGTGGAAATCTCAGCTTCCGGTATTTTTCTTTTATTTGTCACAATACCTTTCATATACTTAGCATGAGGAGACATTTTCAGAATATCAGTCAAGCGCATACGCAAAAAGACAGGTCTAAGCATTTCAACAAAGCGCTCAAAATCCTCATCATACTTTTTCTTGGATGGCTTAGGAGGAAAGGGCATGGGTTTCTAAACCCATGGTTCTCTTTCTCTACCATGCTTCCTAGCAACAAAGTCTCTTTTATCATATCTTTTATTCTTAGGTTGTGGGTTATCAAGATCAACAGCAGGTTCAATCTCCACATCATTATCATTAGTTGGCTGAGCATCATCATGAACATCATCATTAATATTATCACTAGGCTCATGTTCATTACCAGATTGTGTCTCAGCATCAGAAATAGAAATATCATTTGGATTCTCAGGTGTATCTATAACAGGTTCACTAGCAGCATGCAAGGTCCTATCGTCATTCTTTTTCCTACTATTACTGGGACGACTGGGTGCATCAGTATTAACTCTCTGAGAATCTTGCTCAATTCTTTTAGGGTGGCCCTCAGGATATAGAGGTTCCTGAGTCATTCTACCACCTCTAGTCACAACTCTAACAGCCTGATCATTGTTCTTACTATTCATCTCACTAATCAAATCATTTTGTGCCTTAAGTACTTGTTCTACTTGAGTAGTTACCATGGAAGCATGTTTACTAATAAGCTTAAGATCATTGACAGTTCTACTCAAATAATCACCCAAGCGATCAAGCATATAAGCATTATGTTTCAATTGTCTACTAACATAAGCATTGAAATATTCTTGCTTGACTACAAAGTTATCAAATTCATCCAAGCATTGGCTAGCAGACTTATTATAGGGAATATCTCCTTCATCAAATCTACGGAGAAAATTTACCTCTACTACCTGTGTCGGGTTATCAAGACCATGTATCTCTTCAATAGGTGGTAGATTCTTAACATCTTCAGCTTTAATACATTTTTCCTTCATAGATTTCTTTGCCTCTTGCATATCTTCAGGACTGAGAAATAGAATACCTCTTTTCTTCGGAGTTGGCTCTGGAGGTGGTTCGGGAATAGTCCAATCATTATCATTGCTCAATATATTATTCAATAGTAGTTCAGCTTGTTCAACAGTTCGTTCCCTGAAAACACAACCAGCACAACTATCTAGGTGGTCCCTAGAAGCATCGGTTAGTCCATTATAAAAGATATCAAGTATTTCATTTTTCTTGAGAGGGTGATCAGGCAAAGCATTAAGTAATTGGAGAAGCCTCCCCCAAGCTTGTGGGAGACTCTCTTCTTCAATTTGCACAAAGTTAAATATTTCCTGCAAGGCAGCTTGTTTCTTGTGGGCAGGAAATTATTTTTCAGAGAAGTAATATATCATATCCTGGGGACTACGCACACAACCAGGAGCAAGAGAATTAAACCATATCTTAGCATCACCCTTTAATGATAAAGGAAACAACTTAAGAATATAGTAATAGCAAAGTTTTTCCTCATGAGTAAATAGGGTGGCTATATCATTCAATTTAGTAAGATGTGCCATAACAGTTTCAGATTCATAACCATGGAAAGGATCAGATTCAACCAAAGTAATTAACTCAGGATCGACAGAGAATTCATAATCCTTATCAGTAACAAAGATAGGTGAAGTAGCAAACTTAGGACCATATTGCATTCTAGCATTCAAAGATTTTTCTTTCCACTTGCATAGCAATTTCTTAAGATCATCTCTATCCTTACAAGCAAGAAAGTCCCTAGCTACTTCTCCTTCCATAACATAACCCTCAGGTATATCAGGCAATTCATATCTAGGAGAGCTAGATCTAGCAGGTGTCTCATAGTGTTCAGTTTCAATAATTTCATCAGATTCAGAAATATCATCAGTTTCAGCATTCACTCTAGCAATTTGTTCATCAAGAAATTCACCCAGTGGCACAGTAGTATCAAGCAAAGTATCATCATAAGCATCATGCATAGCAGAAGTAGCATCATCAATTACTTGCGACATATCAGAATTACTAGCAGGTGGTGGTGTCGCAAATTTACCCAAACGCTAACCTTTTCTTTCTAGCCCTTCGAATCTCGAGGACGAGATTCATTTTAAGTGTGGTAGGTTTGTAATATCCCAAAATTTGGAATGTTATATTAATCACTAGAATGATTGTTTGTTTGATTGAGTGATTGAATTTGAGTGAAATTTGAAACTTTTGAATGAGAGGGAATAAAATGACTTTCCCTTTTGTTTTTGAATTCAATTTCATCCAATCCAAACCACTGAGAGAAGATGACATGACTTCTTCAAAATAAAGGATTTGAAAAAGTGGAATTGAAAAGTATTGAAAATTTTCTATTTAATACTTGGTCCATTTTAAGTTTTGAATTTTCAAATTTCACTTGCCCAAATTCAAAGATTTTGAGAGGAGGAACATGACCCTCCAAACCAGGGGAATTTTTGTGAAATATTTGAACCTTAAAACCCAGGGGGTTATTTGAAAATTATTTACAAAAAAATCAATTTGGGCATTTTCTGAAAATATTTTCTCTAAAGTATTTATTCTGGCCGTGGATAAATGTTCATCTTGTTGTAATTATTTTCCTGATCATTTTGATATATAATACTTCTATATTTGGATTTGATTTGATTTTCCAAATCAAGTTTTCCTTTCTGTTTTATTAAAAAAGGGAAGATTTTATTAAAAGGAAACCGCCCGAGGCCCAATAGGAATAGTTCCGGCCCAGAATCCCCTCACCAGATCCGAATCCTTTCGGATCGGTATCCGATCGCTCTCGCATCTCTCTTTCTCTCTGTCACGCGGGACCCACCGCCCGACCGCATCCTTCCCACAGCCTTCTCCTTCCTTACCTCGCTCCCCTTCCTTACCGATGAGATCTCGCCGGAGCAAGCGAAATCCCGCGCGGTCCCCTTCCATCTGGGCGCCCTGATGCCCTGGCTATTTAAGCCTCCAACCCCGCACCTCGTTCCGCCTCCTAACGCCTCCAACCCCGCACCGCAGCCACCGCATCCACCTCGCCGGAGTTCTGCCACTTCCCGGAGCAACTCGAGCTCGTGCCGCTTATTTCCGACTCCCTCAAGCTCCGCTGACGCCGAATATCGACGCCGGTGAATCACCTCCGTCTTCTGGACCCCTCATCCGCCGCCAACAACAACCGGAGACCCCTCCCCGACACCTCGTCGGAGTTTGGCTCGAACCCGAAGCTCCCTGAGCTCGTGGAGCTCATCCCCGACGTCCCCGCGCTCCTCCGACGCCACCAATCCACGCCGGAGCTTCATCGCCGTCGCCTGGTCATCTTCGCCGTCGTCCCCGACCACCGGAGAGACATCCCCGAGCACCACCGCGCCTCTGCCTCGCCGTCGGACATCGCCGGAGCTCCCCTCTCCCCTCTGTAAGTCGCCGGGACCCCCCTGACCATCCGATCTGCAGTAGACGATCCAGATTAGAACATTTAAAACGGCCGAACTGTTTTGTTTTATTATGTGGCCGTTCGCTCGTTTAATCACCGCACGCACACCTCACAACCACTCACAGTGCGCCACGTAGACCCCCTGTTCGTTAGGTTAGTTTATCTTTTTCTGTTTTTGTTTTAGTTAACAGAATTGTTTCTGTTTTGAAAATAGCTATAAATTTTATGTTTTTAATTGTTTTTGAGTGATTCTTTTTGACTTGTTTCACAAATTTATTCTAGTTTCTGTGGATATAAAGTTTGGCCATGTTTGAAAATTTTAAATTTGAATTCAAACAGATTTGATTCAAATCTTGTTTTGAGAATAACTTGAGTTCAAAAATAGGTTTTGAGTTGATTCTTTTTTATACTGGTCACTAGTGACTTTATTTATCACTAGATAGAATTTGAGAATTTTTAGAATATTTTAAATTTGGGTTTCAAGCAAAACAGATTCTGTTTTAGTTCTTTTTAGGTTTATTTCTATTTCTTTTGTTTTAATTGTTTTTAATTTATTTTCTTTTATATTAGTTGACAAGTTTTACCTTGTTTTTTTGTTAGTTAGCAGTAGCATTTCAACCAAGTTTATTTCTATGTTGTTTATTCTTTTTGTTTGCATGAAATCAATTCTAGTTCAGTTATAACTTGTAATTGATTTTCATTGCTAGATTGATTTCCTATTTGAAAATATTTTTATAAAGTGTTTTCTAAGTTTTACTTTCTGTTAACTTAGCTGTTTTATATTTTGTTTTCTCTTATGTTAGTATTTTATTGTTTTTCTTGTTGTTAAGTTTATTAGACAAACACTTATGTTGTTAGTGTGTTGTTTTTCATAGTTCTTAGTTGTTTTTCAAAAGTATTCTTTTTGCTAGTAAAATATTTATTAAAATAATTTTGTTAGATTTTACTTTGTTGTTGTCTTGTTTCTATTGAAAATAGGATTATTTGTAGGGAAAACTACCTTTGGTTGTTGTGATGAAGTTTTGTTGTTTTAACTTTTGTCTTAAGTATTTTCCTTCATCACAACACTTTTGTGTTTGGTTTTTGTGTTGCCTTTTGATTGTTAGTATTGATTGCTAGTATGATTGCTTATATGAGTGTAATGTTTGATTATATAGATTTTTATCGGAGAGTGACGAATAGTTCTATCAAGTTATTTCTGAGAGCGATATTTATCTTCATCAACTGTACAGGCAAGTTCACTTTGATCATCTTACATTACCTATGTTTTACTTGCATTAGAATCAATCTTCGCATCATACATCCAGTAGGATATTGAGCTTGAACTTGTGGTAGTATCATGAGGTAGGAGAAACCCAACACCCTGTTACCATTGCCCGGGAAGGGACATTACTTCACAAATTGCTATGCTTTTAGTAGACGGGGTTTGGTTGTGAGATTCAGGAGTGTTGTGAGGTTAATTAATTATTTCAAGACCTGCATGATGATCAAGACTTCAAGACTTCAAGGACTCAATATACCTCTGGGTGGATTGGACATGCATTTTGGCAGCCTGATATCTATCATGGTTATGCCGGGAATCCTGGTATCTACCTGTGATCATCCCAACGGAATGCCACCCAGGCTCAAAGAGATGGATGGATACTTCAAGGCTGGAAAGCTTACGTGTGCAACCGCAAGTCAATATGGGCTCTGGCTTGGTTAACCTTAGTGGTGACTCTGGTAGGTCAGATTGCTACGAGATGTAGAAGAACGGTAGGATTGGATGGGCACTGACTTTCTACCGGAGGATCGCTTTGGAAGGCCATGTTTCGATCGTCTCGTTCTCAAACACCAGGCAGTGCGAGGACACAACGAGAGGGATCGAATCTTGCGGGTAAAGTGTACAAACCTCTATAGAGTGTCAAACTAATCGATTAGCCGTGTCCCCGGTTATGGACAACATGAGCACCGGAGATGATACTATCAGCCAGTCTCAACACAATTAATAAATTATTATGATGAGTGGGTCTATTAATAATTTTGGGACATGAGAATTGGTTGGTGGAACCATCTCATTAACAACCAACATTTGTAGTGATATTCCGATTGACCCCTTTGTTGTAGGGAAAATAAAACCAGCTTTTCTGCAAAAACTTAGACACAGAGCCACAAAGCCTTTTGCATATAGAATAGTCTTTATCATTTCTTTCTATGGTGATCTTGCCGGTACATTCAATGTACTGACCTACACGGCTGCAACGTCTTATGTTGCAGATATCTTTTCTACGACGAGTAAGAGTACGATTCAGGGTTACGGTCTACACTCAACCTGCCGTTGGTGTTTATTGGGACTCCACTCCCGTTGACTGTTTCCGCTGAGATTTAAGAGGTATATATCAATATTTACGTTATTTACATGTGATTGCACTTTGGTATATACATTGATGTACTGTGTGTGCCAGCATACTGATCCAGCACTACTAGAAAAATGGCTATAGCCAATATCCCTAGTAATGGCGCACCATGGGTGTGGTGCGCCACTGCTATATAGCAATGGCGCACCAGAAACAGGTGCGCCATTGTTATTTTTTTAGTAGTGGCGCACCACCTGAGCAGTGCGCCATTGCTATTTTTTTTCCACCCCCCACCCCCACCAGACATAGCAATGGCGCACCACACCTAGGTGCGCCACTCCTATGCTACATAGTAATGGCGCACCTTGGTGTGGTGCGCCATTGTTATGTCTAGTGAGGGTGTGAGCCTGCGTGTGTGAGAGACATTAGTAATGGCGCACCCTCCCTGGTGCGCCATTGCTAAGGTTAGCAATGGCGCACCAGGGAGGGTGCGCCATTACTAATGTCTCTCACACACACAAACAAACCCCACCACACACACACACCCACCCACACCCCCCCCCCCCCCCCCGTGGATCGCCTTTTCGGTTTAAAAAAAATAAAAGAAAATGATAAAAGATTCAAAAAAATAGATGCCCATGTGTTATGTGTTCTAGTTGTTACGAAAATTAACAAACATGAATTTTGAATTTTTTTGCAAAAAAAAAACCGCCGTGTTTCGGTAAAATGGCCGTAACTTTTGCATACGACCTCCGATGAAAAAGTTTTTTATATGAAAAAGATACTACTCGAAAAGTTACATCCAAATTTGACGGGCTTTGCCCGTTATCGATTTTTTAGAATCCTCAAAAACCTAACAGAAAAAACGTTACAGCCATTGTTAGATCTGGAGGCAAAATAATACAAAAATTTAAAAAAATTAGCAATGGCGCACCAGTGCATAGTGCGCCACTACTATTTTCCCGCCTTCAAAATTCAAAAAAATTCAAAAATAGTAATGGCGCACCACACCCAGGTGCGCCATTACTAAGGTACATAGTAATGGCGCACCACACCTAGGTGCGCCATTACTAAGGTACATAGTAATGGCGCACCTCGGTGTGGTGCGCCATTACTATGTAACACATGGCACACCAGTAGGTACGCACCCACCCACCCCTCTCCTTCCTCTCTGCTTATCCCCTTCCTCCTCCCTTCTCCTTCCCCGTTTCTATTTCCCCTTCCCCTTCCCCTTCCTCCTCCCTTCTCCTCCCTGCTCCGGTGACCGAGCCACAGGAGCGCCGCCGCCCGTCGCGCCTTCCCTTCCCCTTCCCCTTCTTCCTCCCTTCCCCTTCATTCTTCTCCTCCTCTCCTCCTCTCCTCCACTCCATCTCCTTCTCTCCGGCGACCTCCTCCTCCTCACGGTGCTCCTCCTCCGGTGACCTCTTCCTCATGGTGCTCCTCCTCCGGCGACCTCCTCCTCCCACCTCTCCTCCTCACGGTGCTCCTCCTTCCTCTCCTGCTCACGGTCCTCCTCCTCTCCGGCGACCTCCTCCTCCCTCCTCTCCTCCTCACGGTCTATCCTCCCTCCTCCTCTACTTCCGGCCACATGTGGAGCTCCCTCGGCACAAAGAACGTAAAAGATCCAGGTCGAGAACGAAATTTGAAAAAAATTCAACCAAAAAAAACGAGCAAAAAAACGAGCCAAAATAATGAGCCAGATCTAGATCCAGATCCAAATTCAAAATTCAAAAATAGCAATGGCGCACGGTGGGGGTTAGACGGTGCGCCACTACTATTTTCCCGCCTACAAAATTCAAAAAAAAAAGTTACCAGTGGCGCACCTGGAGCAATAGTAATGGCGCACCAGAGGTGCGCCACTGTTACCTGCAATACTAATGGCGCACCAGAGGTGCGCCATTAGTATTTGTTACTAATGGCGTGGTAATAGTGGCGCACCTATAGTGCGCCATTAATGGCAGAAATAGGTGCGCCACTAACAGCCTTTTTTCTAGTAGTGCAGGGATGGCACTAACACACAGAGGCTTGACTCGTTTTGAGTCGGGACGCTACCGCAATGGATCAGTGATGGATAATTATGTCGGATGGCATTCATCATGCAACGGTTATAACATAGGGTGACACAGAACTAGCTCCAATTCATCAATGTAATGTAGGCATGTATTCCATATATAGTCATACGTGCTTATGGAAAAGAACTTGCATGACATCTTTTGTCCTACCCACCCGTGGCAGCGGGGTCCTAATGGAAGGGATATTAAGGCCTCCTTTTAATAGAGAACAGTACCAAAGCATTAGCACTTAGTGAATACATGAACTCCTCAAACTACGGTAATCACCGGAAAGAATCCCAGTTATTGTCACCCTGGGGGATGCGGATCATAACTCGTAATAGGTGTCTACAACTTGCAAGATAGGATCAAGAACACACATATATTCATGAAAACATAATAGGTTCAGATCTGAAATCATGGCACTCGGGCCCTAGTGACAAGCATTAAGCATAGCAAAGTCATAGCAAAGTCATAGCAACATCAATCTCAGAACATAGTGGATACTAGGGATCAAACCCTAACAAAACTAACTCGATTACATGGTAAATCTCATCCAACCCATCACCGTCTAGGAAGCCTATGATGGAATTACTCACGAACGGCGGAGAGCATCATGAAATTGGTGATGAAGGATGGTTGGTGATGACGACAGCGTCGATTTCCCCTCTCCGGAGCCCAAATCAGGCTCCAGATCTGCCCTCCCGAGGAAGAACAGGAGGTGGCGGCGGCTCCGTATCATAAAACGCGATGAACTCTTCTCTCTGATTTTTTTTCTCCCCGAATAGGAATATATAGAAGTGGAAACGAGGTCCGAGGAGCCACAGGGGGCCCACAAGCCATAGGGGCGCGCCCTAGGGGGTGGGCGCCCCCCCTTGGCTTGTGGCCAGGTGGTGGGCCCCCTACAGTTGATTCTTTCGCCAATATTTTTTATTAATTCAAAAAATATTCTCCGTAAATTTTCAGGTCAATCCAAGAACTTTTATTTCTGCACAAAAGTAACACCAAGGCAATTCTGCTGAAAACAGCGTCAGTCCAGGTTAGTTTCATTCAAATCATGCAAATTAGAGTCCAAAACAAGGGCAAAAGAGTTTGGAAAAGTAGATACGATGGAGATGTATCATTCCTCAGTTCGGAGAGAGCGCTTTGTGTTGCCGTTGACAGTAATGACCCCCTTGGGCCCAGGCATCTTGAGCTTCAGGTATGCGTAGTGGGGGACGGCGTTAAAGCGAGCGAATGATGTGCGGCCGAGTAGGGCGTGATAACCGTTGCGAAAAGGGACAATGTCGAAGATCAAGTCTTCGCTGCGGAAGTTGTGGGGTGAGCCAAACAGTACTTCCAGATTCACGGTGCCAGAGCAGCGGGCTTCGACGCCTGGGATCACTCCTTTAAAGGTAGTGTTGCTAGGTTTGATCCTTGACGAATCTATACCCATCTTTTTCACCGTGTCTGAGTAAATCAGATTAAGGCTACTTCCTCTGTCCCTTAGGACTCTATTGAGGTGATACCCATCGATAATGGGGTCTAGGACGAGGTCTGCCGAACCTCCGTGACGGATACTGCTCGGATGGTCCCGTTGGTCGAAGGTGATCGGGCAAGCCGACCATGGGTTATACTTTGGGGCTACGAGCTCTACGGCGTAGACCTCCCGAAGGGCGCGCTTCCTCTCCTTTTTTGGTATGTGAGTGGCATATATCATGTCACAGTTTTTACCTCTGGAGGGAACTGCTTTTGTCCTCCATTGCTTGGACCGTGGGGCTCGTCATCGTCCTCGCTGCGTGGGCCCTTGCCTTGCTCCTTGGCTGCGAGTTTGCCAGCTTTTTTGAATACCCAACAATTACGGTTGGTGTGGGTAGCGGGCTTGTCTTGGGTGTCGTGGATCTGGCAGGGCCTATCCATGATTTTGTCCAGCGTGGTAGGTCCGTCTCGATTTCCTTTAGAAGGTTTCTTCCACTGTCCGGATTTTGGGTTGCGGAAAGCGGCATTAACGGCCGTGTCCTCAGCATCACCGTTGTTGTGCCGGCGTTTGTTTTTGTTACGTCGTGGTTTCCCATTTCCATCCCGGACTTCGGAGGTGCCGGGGTCTTCGGGGTTATGGCGTCGTCGAGCTAGCCAGTTATCCTCACCCACGCAAAAGCGGGTCATAAGTGAGGTAAGGGCGGACATTGTCCTTGGCTTGTCCTGACCGAGCTGACACTCGTCCCGGATATTATGTCTGAAGGAGGCTATTGCCTCGGCGTCCGGGCAGTCAACGATCTGGTTTTTGTTGGTCAGGAACCGATTCTAGAATTGCCGAGCCGATTCACCTGCTTTCTGGACAACATTGCTCAGGTCGGAGGAGTCCGGTGGCCGAACATAAGTGCCCTGGAAGTTAGATTGGAAGGCATCCTCGAGCTCTTCCCAGCTCCCGATGGAATTCTCGGGGAGACTGTTTAACCAGTGTCGAGCTGGCCCCTTAAGTTTTAGGGGCAGATACTTGATGGCGTGGAGATCATCTCCTCGTGCCATATGAATGTGGAGGAGGAAATCCTCAATCCACACGGCTGGGTCTGTTGTCCCGTCGTATTGCTCTATGTTAACGGGTTTAAACCCTTCAGGGAACTGATGCTGCATCACCTCGTCTGTGAAGAAGAGTGGGTGGGAAGTGCCTCTGACCCGAGCTATGTCATGCTTGCGATCGGCGGTCGATCGGGCCCGGTTTTGTTCCCGACCTCTATTGTTGCGGTCGAGCCAAGACTGTACCCGTCCCGTCTAGCGGGGGAGTACCCTCTAGATCCGTAGATGGATCTTGTGTGGCCTGCTCTATAATCCAGGTCCTGTCGTAAGTCATACCTGTCCTCTGGCTCTGCTGACTCTTTTCCTCTCCTGCGGGGTACCGCAGGTCTGTACTCGGCCTCGCCGGCCGTCCTATCCCGTCCTCGGGGAGGGCGGTCCGGCTGGTCGTACGGAGTATGCCTGGGAGATGATGTTTCAAGGGCCACGTCATCGAACTGCGGCAGCAGCCGCCGGCATGGGTAGCTCTTGGGTTGGTCCGGTAGATTGGGACCGTACCCTTCTTCGGCTCCCAAGACCCTCGTCCATCTATCATTGAGGGTGTCTTGTTCAGCTTTGAGTTGCTGTTGTTTTGCCTTCAGGCTTCGGACGGTGGCTAAAAGCTACCGCCTAAACCGTTTCTGATCCGTAGGGTTTTCAGGGACGGTGAAGTTTTTGGCTTCCAGGCTGTCCTCCTCCTCGACAGTGGGAAGGTAGTTGTCGTCCTCAGAATCATTAAGATACTCGGTGTCGCGCCGATCTTCGGGCCTTTCCTGGTCCTCCAGTGGCTGTTCGGGGACTTCAGGGTCGCCGAGGTCTTCCAGGGTGTCATTTTCCCCGATGCCTGCAATGGCTTCCCTTCCCTTGTTTGCCTTAGATTGTTTGCGCTGTTTCCGGTGGCTTGACGGCGCCTCACCGGATTTGTCACCATTCTTCTTAGGGGTGCGATCGCCCTTATCGTCGGGGGTGTATACCATGTAGACATCGTAGGTGGAGGTGGCGGTCCATCGCCAAGTTTTGGCAGGGGCGGGGGCACCGTCCTCTTCATCCATGTCTTCTACCTTTTGGAGGCGTAGTCCATCATATCAGTTAAGTCTTCGATAGTGGCTACCAAGTGGGTGGTGGGTGGGTCAAAAAATTCCACATGACCCGCCTTCAGACCGATCTGAGCATGGGTCGAGGTCAGGTCGTCTGTGATTTTATTGATAGGATCCGATCGAGTGCCTCGTTGATCGTCAAGAGCTCGACCGGATCGATCTGCCTAGGACTTTCGGAGTTAACCTCCAATGTGTCCGTACAAAGAGTGTGTTCGGCAGGGGCCGACCCCTGGCCCTCAGGTGCTGTAACAGGATCCGGACTAAGAGCCAGATCATCGGCAGGGATAGACCTGAGGGCAGAGTCGAGAAGGAGATCCGAAGTTAAGGCTTCAGAGACTTCGGGCTCGTCAGATGAAATCGCGAGCCCAGCGAATGAAAGATCGCCCCGGGAGTCTACGGAGAACTCTAGGTTCCCGAATCTGATCTCTTGATCGGGGGCGAGACTCCCGATCCGACCAGGGTGGCCGGTCGGGTCAGCGTGCAGCACGATGCTGCCGAAAGCGAAAATCTGTCCGGGGGCGAAGGAGTCCCTGTTACGGACTTCATCGCTAATGATTAGGCGAGCCATCTATTCCTCTTGTGATCCCACAGCGGAACTCTCAATGAAAGCACCAATGTCAGTGTCAAAACCGGTGGATCTCGGGTAGGGGGTCCCGAGCTGTGAGTTTAGGATCGATGGGTAAGAAGGGACGAAGGAGACGATGTTTACCCAGTTTCGGGCCCTCCTATGGAGGTAAAACCCTACGTCCTGCTTGGTTGTATTAATGTGTATGAAGATTACAGAGTCGATCTACCTCGAGATCAAGTAGCCAAAACCCTAGATGAGCTTGTCTGCCCTCTACGATCTAAACCCCCCGGTTTATATAGACACCGGGGAACCTAGGGCTTACACATGATAAGTCTCCAGCCGGAAGTAAAGACGCTGATCCCCTCATCTTGACTTGGCGTTCACGCCGCGTCTTCGGAGGTTTCCTTCTATAATACGGGGTTGTCGCATATCCCTGCCCTTCCTGCGATAATCAGAGAGCGACCCACCAAGCCGGCCTATGACAGATAGGCCAGCGGCCCGAGGTCCCCTTAGTCCAGGACTCCCTCACCCGGGCCTGAGCCATACGTGTCGCTTGGCACGTTGGGTTAGGCCCCGAACAGCGCACAGACACGCGTAGAAGGGATGCTGTCCTCCCGTCCCACGTCCACTCCGCGCAATTATCGCAGGTCGTGCGGCCGTGGAACAGTAGCCGTTGGAGAGTAAAAAAGAACTGTCAGTAATAAAACGAGAGTTTTCCGAAAAGATAGCGAAGGGCCAGCCCCCATGCGGGTCCCCTAAATAAAAAGGGCAATGCACAGGGGTGCTTCTCATTCGCATCCTTTTCTCCGTCCTTCATCTTCCTCCTCAAGCCAAGAGAGAAAACCGCTCCCACCATCATTTCCGGCCCGCTGAGCACCGCAAGATCATCCGCCGCCCTTGAAAGCTCTAGGGATTGGGCAGAAGACAGCCGCCAACAAGGGTAAGCAGACGGCGGCATCTGCGGACCTAGCGGTCGAGGAGAGGAAGAAGAAAGCGGAAGAGCTGGAGAGGCAGCGACAGGGAGATGTGGTTATTTCCCCATCGAGCCTGGATGGCAACACCTTGATCAACATGTACGCCTATATGTGGGGGAAAGCGACGAAGGGGCATGGAGCACCCGTAGTCCTACCAGACAGTCCCAAGGAGAAGAAGCCATCAGATTCATACCGCTTCTTCTGCGCATACTTTTACCGTGGCCTCTTGATACGTCTCCAACGTATCTATAATGTATGAAGTATTCATGCCATGTTTACAATAATTTTATATGATTTTGGCATGATTTTATTAGAACTAACCCGGACTGACGCTATTTTCAGTAGAACTACCATGGTCTCGTTTTTTGTGCAGAAATAAAAGTTCTCGGAATGGGCTGAAAATTTACGGACAATATTTTTGGAAAATATAAAAAATACTGGAGCAAAAAGATACCGGAGAGGAGTCCCGAGGCAGTCACAAGCCTAGGGGGCGCGCCCCCCCCTAGGGCGTTCCCCCTGGCTTGGGGGCCCCTCGAGCACCCCCCTGACGTGATTCCAATGCCAAGTATTCCTATAAATCGAGAAACCCCCAGAAAGAAACCTAGATCGGGAGTTCCGCCGCCACAAGCCTCTGTAGCCACGAAAAACCAATTGGGAGCCCGTTCCGGCACCCTGCCGGAGGGGGAAACCATCACTGGAGGGCATCTTCATCATCCCGGCGGTCTCCATGACGAGGAGGGAGTAGTTCACCCTTGGGGCTGAGGGTATGTACCAGTAGCTATGTGTTTGATCTCTCTCTCTCGTGTTCTTGAGATGACACGATCTTGATGTACCGTGAGCTTTATTAATATAGATGAATCATATGGAGTTTTCCCCTCTCTATCTTCTTGTGATGAATTAAGTTTTCCCTTTGAAGTTTTCTTATCGGATTGAGTCTTTAAGGATTTGAGAACACTTGATGTATGTCTTGCGATGGGATATCCGTGGTGACAATGGGATGTTCTATTGATCCACTTGATGTATGTTTTGGTGATCAACTTGTGGGTTCCGTGACCATGGGAATCTATGCATAGGGGTTGGCACACGTTTTCGTCTTGACTCTCCGGTAGAAACTTTGGGGCACTCTTTGAAGTTCTTTGTGTTGGATTGAACATGATGAATCTGAAATTGTGTGATGCATATCGTATAATCAAGCCCATGGGTACTTGTGGTGACATTGGAGTATCTAGGTGACATTAGGGTTTTGGTTGATGTGTATCTTAAGGTGTTATTTTAGTACGAACTCTAGGGCTGTTCGTGAGACTTATAGGGATAGCTCATAAGATTGATCGGAAAAGATAACTTTGAGGTGGTTTCAAACCCTACAATAATTTCTTCGTTTGTTCTCCGCTATTTGTGACTTTGGAGTGAACTCTTTGTCGCATGTGAGGGATTTACATATGATTCAACTATGCCAGTATTGTTGAGAGAACTTGCACTAGTGAAAGTATGAACCCTAGGCCTTTTTCTAAGCATTGCAATACCGTTTGTGCTCACTTTTATCATTAGTTAACTTGCTGTTTTTATATTTTCAGATTACAAAAACCTATATCTATCATCCATATTACACTTGTATCACCATCTCTTCGCCGAACTAGTGCACCTATACAATTTACCATTGTATTAGGTGTGTTGGGGACACAAGAGACTCTTTGTTATTTGATTGTAGGGTTGTTTGAGAGAGACCATCTTCATCCTACGCCTCCCATGGATTGATAAACCTTAGGTCATCCACTTGAGGGAAATTTGCTACTGTCCTACAAAACTCTGCGCTTGGAGGCCCAACACGAGTCTACAAGAAGAAGGTTGTGTAGTAGACATCAAGCTCTTTTCTGGCACAGTTGCCGGGGAGGTGAGTGCTTGAAGGTATATCTTTAGATCTTGCAATTAAATCTTTTAGTTTCTTGTTTTTCACTAGTTTGGTTTTATAAAAGAAAACTACAAAAAAATGGAATTGAGGTTGCCTCATATGCTTCATCTTTTTAATGTCTTCCGTGAAAATGATGGTTTGGAAAATTGTGCTCAATTGGTAGAGGAAGAACTTATGAAAATACTTAATGAGAATTCCTTGAATGATGAGCATGATTGCAATATTGCTAGTATGAATTCTCTGAATATCCATGATGCTAATGATATGCAAAGCCACAAACTTGGGGATGCTATGTTTGATGAAGATGATATTTTTAGTCCCCCAAGTTTTGATGAGCAAATTTGTTATGATAATGACATGCCTACTATCTATGATGATTATTGTGATGACATGTATGCTATAAATAATAATGATAACCATGAAACTTCTCATCATGATTTTAATTTTCAATTGGATTTTGCTTCACATGATAGTTATTTTGTTGAGTTTGCTCCCACTACTATGAATGAGAAGAAAGTTGCTTATGTGGAGAGTGACAAATTTTCTATGCTTGTAGATCATGAAAAGAATGCTTTATGTGCTGGTTATATTGTGAAATTCATTCATGATGCTACTGAAAATTATTATGAGGGAGGAACATATGCTTGTAGGAATTGCAATAATATCAAGTTTCCTCTCTATGTGTTCAAAGTTTTGAAGTTATGCTTGTTTTGTCTTCCTATGCTAGTTGATTCTTGCTCCCATAAATTGTTTGCTCACAAAATCCCTATGCATAGGAAGTGGGTTAGACTTAAATGTGCTTGTCATGAGATTCATGATGCTCTTTTGCATGTTTCAATTATTATTCCTTTGTGAGCATCATTTAAATCATCATGCCCAGCTAAAAGGCTTTAAAGAAAAGCGCTTGTTGGGAGACAACCCAACACTTTTCCTTTCTGTTTTTGTGTGTTCACATGATTAAGCTACTGTAGTAATCATGTTTTATGCCTTTTATTTCAATAAAGTGCCAAGTAAAGCCTTTGGGATGACTCACAAGATGAGTAGAATTGATGCTGAACCAAAACAGAAACTTTTGACTCCAGTACAGAAATTTTAGTTTTTTACTGGAGCGTGATAATGATCTGAAATTTTTACACAGTCTTGATATATAAATTCTTCAGGCTTTCCTAATTTTTCAGAATTTTTAGAGACAGGGAAGTATGGTTACCCTACAGATCTTCATAGACTGTTCTGTTTTTGACATATTCTGTTTTGCATGCATAGTTTGCTTGTTTTAGTGTTTCATAGCTTATATTTTGTGGTATAAATTATGGGAATGATAGAATACAGTAGGTATTATGTGATAACAATTATGAATCTTGTCTTGACAGTACCTAAGTGAATGATCTATCTTTATTACACTAACCCTTCTCACGAAATTCCGTTAAGTTTTGTGTGATTGAAGTTTTCAAGTTTTGGGTGAGACACCGATATGAGGAGAATAAGGAGTGAAAAGAACCTAAGCTTGGGGATGCCCAAGGCACCCCCAAGGTAATATTCAAGGAAGACTCAAGTTTCTAAGCTTGGGGATGCCCCGGAAGGCATCCCCTCTTTCGTCTTCAACACTATCGGTATATCTTACTTAGAGCTATATTTTTATTCATCACTTAATATGTGTTGTGCTTGGAGCATCATTATATTTTGTTATTTTCTGTTAGGTGTTATTTATAATGTTGTTTTTCAATAAAAAGTTCCAAGAATTGCCTTAGGATGCTTGCATTGCATGTTTGATATGTGCTGTGTAAAAAACAGAAACTTTTGCTGTAGTGTTTGAATTTTCATATTTTACTGGAACGTGGAACGTTTCTGAAATTTTTACACAGTGTTGTCATATAAATTATTTAGCATGTCCTAAAGTTTCATAATTTTTTGAGTTCGGAAGTACACTGTTTTCATAAATTGCTACAGACTGTTCTGTTTGGACAGATTGCTGTCATAGTTTTGTTATCTACTTATCCTCTAGTTTCCATAGCCTATACTGGTAGATATAAATTGTGGAAATGACAGTAAACAGTAGATGATGTTTGAAAATTATTGTGCAACTTGTCTTGGCAGTACATAAAGAGTTGATTTATTATTATGTGCACTAACCTATCTCACGAGTTCTTTTCAAGTTTTGTGTGGATGAAGTTTTTGAGAATAGGTGAAACCGGGATATGAGAGGATTGAACGAGATACAAAAGCTCAAGCTTGGGGATGCCCAAGGCACCCCAAGTAAATATTTCAAGAAGTCTCAAGCATCTAAGCTTGGGGATGCTACGCATCCCACCTCTTTCATCAACAATTATCGGTTAGCTTATGTTGAGCCTAAATTTTTATTCGTTCACATGATGCGTGCTATTCTTGTAGTGCTATTTTTCTTTTGCTTGCTGTTTAATAAAATACTTAAGATCTGAAATTCTTAGATGAGAGAGTCTTCACATAGTTATTTAATTGTTGACTACGCATTGATCTTCACTTATATCTTTTTGGAGTAGTTTGTCATTCACTCTTGTGCTTCAGTTATATCCTATGAGTAAATGGTTGAATGAATTGAATATCATAAATCTGACATTAAATATGCTTCATATACTTATCCCATGGGGAGTAATGACTTCACACATAATAAGTATAGGTGGTAAAATTTATTGAAAGCTAGCAAACACCGCATTGGTCACTTGAACAATTCATGAAAGAATATTGAAGGAAGAGAGATTCCACGTATAAATATACTATCTTGGACATCTTCTATGATTGTGAGCTCATTCATTATTTTCAAACTCGAGCAAATTAGTTAAAATTGGACAAGGAAGACAACTTAATGAGTTATGTTTGGGTATATTTGTATAGAAGTTATATTGTTATGGATCCTCCAACATGTGGTGCTTGCTTCCACCTCATACTAGCCAAAACTTCCGCACCAAGTAGAAATACTACTTGTGCATCCAAACACCCTTAAACCAGTTTTGCCATGAGAGTCCACCATACCTACCTATATGCGGTATTTACCTGCCGTTCCAAGTAAATTTGCATGTGCCAAACTCTAAACCTTCAAATAATATTCCGTTTTGTATGCCCGAATCGCTCATATAGTGACTAGGCGCTGTCAGTATCTTCCATGCTAGGTGGGTTATTCTCACGATATGTGTTGATTCACTATCATTCACGAGAAAGTGGCTAGTATTCGGGATGCCCAGTTCCATGCTCAAAAATCAAATCAAAATATAATGAAACAAAACTCCCCCAAGATTGTTGTTTGTATGGACGGTACCCGTGGATTCGGCTTGCCGTGGAGTGTGATTGATTGGTGGAGGGGGAGTAAAAACTTTACCATTCAGTTTGGGAACAGCCTATAATGTATCTAGCATGGAAGATACCGAGATCTCTCGGTTGTTATGTTGACAATGAAAGTATACCGCTCAAAATTATTATTCATCTCTGTTTTAAAAGCTCGAGCTCTGGCACCTTTGCAAATCAATGCTTCCCTCTGCGAAGGGCCTATCTTTTACTTTCTAGTACTTACCTTTATGCAAGAGTCATGGTGATCTTCACCACTTCCTATATTTCGCCTTTTTCTCTTGGCAAGCGTCATGTGTTGGGGAATGATCTAGACATATATATCCACACAAATATATTTGATCATGAATTATTATTGTTGCCAATTATCTATATGATAAATAAGTTGGGAGGCGAAACATTAAGCCCCTATCTTTCTCTGTGTTTGATGGATGCTATTTGTTCTAAAAATATGCTTTGAGTATCAATAATCATGGAAGACTATATGATAGTTGAGTATGTGGAATTTGCTAAATCAAAGCCCTTACATAGACCCTTCCTGAAAATAAGATGAATTGCAATTGTTCGATGACTAGGAATATGGTTTGTTAGTTTTCAAGAAACTTTCTGGTCTATACTTTAATATGTGAATAGCTTGTTACTTGATCATAAGAAGTTTTATGAGATGAGCTACTGTTTATGGTTTATATTGATGCTAGAAAAAGTGATTGGAATTATCATTGATCAAATTTGTGCACTTGCTAGCATTCACACTTCATAAATTATTTCTTTTATCATTTACCTACTCGAGGACGAGCAGGAATTAAGCTTGGGGATGCTGATACGTCTCCAACGTAGCTATAATTTATGAAGTATTCATGCCATGTTTACAATAATTTTATATGATTTTATTAGAACTAACCCGGACTGACGCTATTTTCAGCAGAACTACCATGGTGTCGTTTTTTGTGCAGAAATAAAAGTTCTCGGAATGGACTGAAAATTTACGGAGAATATTTTTGGAAAATATAAAAAATACTGGAGCAAAAAGATACAGGAGAGGAGTCCCGAGGCAGTCACAAGCCTAGGCGGCGCGCCCCCTGGCTTGTGGGCCCCTCGAGCACCCCCCTGACGTGATTCCAACTTCAAGTACTCCTATAAATCGAGAAACCCCCAGAAAGAAACCTAGATCGGGAGTTCCGCCGCCGCAAGCCTCTGTAGCCACAAAAACCAACTGGGAGCTCGTTCCGGCACCCTGTCGGAGGGGGAAACCATCACCGGAGGCCATCTTCATCATCCCGGCGGTCTCCATGACGAGGAGGGAGTAGTTCACCCTCGGGGCTGAGGGTATGTACCAGTAGCTATGTGTTTGATCTCTCTCTCTCTCTCTCGTGTTCTTGAGATGGCACGATCTTGATGTACTGCGAGCTTTATTAATATAGATGAATCATATAGAGTTTTCCCCTCTCTATCTTCTTTTGATGAATTGAGTTTTTCCCTTTGAAGTTTTCTTATCGGATTGAGTTTTTAAGGATTTGAGAACACTTGATGTATGTCTTGCGATGGGATATCCGTAGTGAAATTGGGATGTTCTATTGATCCACTTGATGTATGTTTTGGTGATCAACTTGCGGGTTCCGTGACCTTGGGAATCTATGCATAGGGGTTGGCACACGTTTTCGTCTTGACTCTCCGGTAGAAACTTTGGGGCACTCTTTGAAGTTCTTTGTGTTGGATTGAACATGATGAATCTGAAATTGTGTGATGCATATCGTATAATCAAGCCCATGGGTACTTGTGGTGACATTGGAGTATCTAGGTGACATTAGGGTTTTGGTTGATGTGTATCTTAAGGTGTTATTTTAGTACGAACTCTAGGGCTGTTCGTGACACTTATAGGGATAGCCCATAAGATTGATCGGAAAATATAACTTTGAGGTGGTTTCGTACCCTACAATAATTTCTTCGTTTGTTCTCCGCTATTTGTGACTTTGGAGTGAACTCTTTGTCGCACGTGAGGGGTTTACATATGATTCAACTATGTCAGTATTGTTGAGAGAACTTGCACTAGTGAAAGTATGAACCCTAGGCCTTGTTTCTAAGCATTGCAATACCGTTTGTGCTCACTTTTATCATTAGTTACCTTGCTGTTTTTATATTTTCAGATTACAAAAACCTATATCTACCATCCATATTACACTTGTATCACCATCTCTTCGCCGAACTAGTGCACCTATAAAATTTACCATTGTATTGGGTGTGTTGGGGACACAAGAGACTCTTTGTTATTTGATTGTAGGATTGTTTGAGAGAGACCATCTTCATCCTACGCCTCCCACGGATTGATAAACCTTAGGTCATCCAATTGAGGGAAATTTGCTATTATCCTACAATACTCTGCGCTTGGAGGCCCAACACGAGTCTACAAGAAGAAGGTTGTGTAGTAGACATCACCTCTCTCCCCCCTTCTCTGATTTCTTTTGTGCCATGATGGCAGCGTATGGGTTTCACCTTCTGGACTTCACGCCCAATGCAATGGCGTGCATGGCGATTTTTTCCCATCTGTGCGAGAACTTCGTCGGAGTCGCCCCCAATGTGGACTTGTTCAGGCACTTCTTCCTTCCTCAGATTGAGGACAGATCCCACCGCTCGGGAAATATAAGCTGGATCCCCCGGGGCAGGAAAGATGACTGTGATTACCTTCCTGGACAGCAGCGTGGGAAGTGGGAAGAATGGAGGGGTGACTGGTGCTGGATCAAGGACGACAAGGCCCCTGCATTCTGCTTGGCATGGACCGGATGCGCCACGCGCGGCGGCGACTGGGGCAAGCTGGGGCCCACTGACGACAAGCTCCACCTGGCGCTGAATAGGATCTTCCGCCTTAAAGCTGTCGGGCTAACCATCGAGCATGTGGGGGCAGACTTCCTCCATCGCCGCATCGCGCCGTTGCAGAAGAGGGACAAGCTTGCATGGGAGTTCAATGGCCCTGCCGACTGGATGCGTCTGTATTGAGGCCCCGCCAACAATCTGACAGTTTATGGCCATGGCTGGCTGTGCGATCAGTTGTTCGGCCGCCTTGGTCCGTTCCAATTGCCGGCACGAGTCGTCCCCTTGCACCGCAACTCCGCCCAGGGCCAGATCCTGCAATGGATGCCCAAATGTGATGTCTCTGGGGTTAAGTCTGACCGGGAGCTTCCCGCCTTGGAGAGCGAGATGGAGTGGGTCTCCAGCCTGGAGGAAAGAGCTTCCAAGCCGGAGGACAACCTGACCGCGCCCACCAGGATGGCAGAGAGGGCCTTCATCGCTGCTCGAGTTGTGGAAGACAAAGATGTCAGAGCCGCCAAGGGAGCAGCCTCTGGGGAGGAGGAGGAGTCTGGGGACAATGACTCTTCTGAGGAGGAGAGCGAAAATCTTGCTCCGGGGGAGGCTGCCGGTTGGAGTCTGCCGGGGCTGGGGGCTCCCAGACTACGGCGTCTGGAACCCAGGAGAGGACTGAGGTGGAGGAGGCGAAGGAGCCGGAGGTGGAGGAAGAGGGGCTCGAAATGGGCCCTCAAGCTCCGGAACTAGGGCGACGCCTCCGTCAACGCGTCAACCGAGAGCCAACGGCCTCTGCATCTTCACGGGGCTCCTCGAAGGTGAAGAAGACGACCTCCAAGGGAGGTGGGCACGAGGTCGCACGCCGCCAATCTTCCCGCCTTTCTCAAGCCAAAGCTTCTCCCGTCAAGCGACAGAGGGTCACACGGGTGGACCCCAGCCCCCCGTCAAGCCCAACTTCTCCGCCAGGCTCGCCCTTGCAGGAAGTCTTGATCCCTCCGTCAAGCTCCGCCCCCGCAACTCTGAAAAGGGGCAGATCAACTCCGCCGCCCGCATCGTATGAGCTGGGTTCCATGCTCATCGCCTCGGAGTAAGTCATTCGATCACAATTCTTGCCGGAATCTTTATCCTTGATTTTCTTGATTGATTTTTGAATGTTTGGTTCTGACAGGGATGAGGACGAGGAGCCCCTTGCGCACAGGACCAAGCGGGCCAAATCTGCGGCAGGGCTGGATTCCGCGGTAGGCACGGGCCCGGCAGGAGACGTGGAGGAGAACCCCGCGCCTAGCCCCCGGCCTAGCCCTCTTAATGAAATCCAGGTGCAGGCCTCGTCCATTGACAGGGATGAGGGAGGGCGTCTCCCTTCACCCGACAGGGAGGCGGGGGAAAAATATCAGGGAGAGGCTTCCCAGGAGGAACCTCCCCTTCAAGATTTTTCATCAACCGTCGCCTGCGAGAAGGCTTCGCTGGTAAGGGCCTCCACCGAAGAGCTTGCCCGTGCAAAGGTCATTACCGAAGGGACGGTGACACACCGCACGCCGGCAACTGATGTTGCCGGGGAAGGGGAGGTCCTTCCGCAGCAACCTCCATCGGGTATCCCACTTGCCGGTATTTTTGCTTTCCCTGTATTTTCCCTTTACGTGCCTTATTGATTCCTGATTTCCATACTTCTGTTTCATTGCTCTAATCCGCAGCTCCGCTTCTTGAAGAGCCTGAGTTGCTAGAAGAGGTAGTTGACATTGGGAAGGATGCTGCCGCGGAGGCGATGAAGATTGCTGCCGCGGAGGAACATGGGCCGGCTGTCGGGGACATTCAGGGGTCCTCAGAAGGGGTGGAGCAAAACCCCGGCAGCGCGTCTGGCCTGGATACACTGGTTGAGGAGAAGACTCCCCTTCAGTCCATGGGGCCTTCCTCGCTTAGCTATCCCCTGGCATTGGCTCTACGATCTACCCAGAGCCATCTGGCGTTGGTTACTGCCCAGTTGGGTTCCTCAGTTCCTGGTTCACCCTTTTCAGCGGGCGCAGACCTTGACGAGGAAATCAACAGGATCCTGGCGCCGCTGTCCCAGAAGATCGAAGGAGCTGATGGCACTGCCGACGGCGCCAAGGATTTGGCTTTTCTGGAATCCATAGCAGCATGGCTCAAGGATGTGCAGAGCAGGTACAGCCTCAAGCGGCAGGCGGTCAAGGAGCAACGTGACTCGGCTGAGCTCGTGGACCAGCAGCTGAGGAACAAAGGGAGCGAACTACTGGACTGGTATAACCGACAGGTCCATTCTCTTAGGAGGCAGCATGAGACGCTATCCATGGCCAACGAGGATGTTGCCGCGTGGATGGCTCGACTGGCGGAGCGCGAAGCGCTTCTGGACGCCAGAGAGGAGGGCATTTCCTTCCGAGAAGGGGCCCTCGAGGCTACCCTCCGTGCCAAGGATGAGGAGCTGGAGGCCCGCGTCCGGCAGCGTACCAGGGAGCTGGAGGACGGCCACAAGACCACCCTTGACGCACTTTCCCTGGAGTCCGCTGCTCAACTGAAGAAGGTGGCTGACGAGCTAGCTGTTGCATCCACCGCCAAGGCCACACTCGAAGTTCGACTGGCCAAGCTGATAGAGGATCTCGACGGGAGCACCAAGGAGATCGAGGCCCTCAAGGAGGAAGCGCGAAAAGCAGAAGCTATCCCGGGAGAGGCGCAATCACAGCTTTCCTCCAAGAGCCAAGGTCTTGATGCCGCCAATAATACCATTTCTGACATGAAATCCAAGCTTGCTTCCTTCGAGAGCGACCTTGAATCTGCCGGGGCTCGCGAGAAACTGCTGCTGACAGATATGAACCGCGTGAAGACCCTCCAGAAGGACGCTGAAGAAAAGCTGGAGAACTTGGTTGAGAAGCGCGACCTCTGGATCAAGAGAATGGTTGATATCACCGAGCGCCTCACTGCCCAGATTGCAAAGATGGACATGAAGAGCTGGGCCTTCACTTTTGGCAGACACGAGGCTCCAAGTGTCAAGCTGACACTCTTCTTCGACGGCCTGATCGAGGGGTTGAAGACATACGAGGAAGACATGGCTGCCTGCTTCGCCAATGAATCCCGAAAGCTAGCACGCGACGCCCTCTTCCTGGTCTTGAGCAACCTCGCCTTCTTCCACCCGGAGCTCGACCTCTCCGATGGTTTCAAGAAGCTGTCATTGGGCGCCGACACCTCTACTGCTGTGAAGAAGGCCGGTCCCCTTGCTGATAGGATCCTCATAGTTTCAAGGACCCAAGGGAGCCACCGGAATTAACTTTTGAGCTTTCCTTGTTGTCATGCTATCCTGTACTTTAAACATAGTAGGTATCTCGTATTAGGGCATGCACTTTCTTTATTTTAATGTTTGTGGAACTGATGTTTTTACGCAAACGTCTGCTATCCCCTTCGTTTCTCCACTGGCGTTTGTATGGTTATTTTTCTTGCGCGTTCCGGTTACCCGTCAACAACATGTTGCCGCGATTGCTCTGAGGAATGGGTCCTTAGCATTCTGCTGGCAAAGGCACGTTGTCGGCCAGGTTTCCCTTGTTAGTGTTAATGCTGCCGCGTATTTCGTTGAGCAGGCTCGAAACAAAACACGAGCGCAAGCAGCCAGGGAAAGGTTCCGTCATACGCAAGATCCATCATACGAAACCTGTGGACGAAGGGGTATGCAAATGTAAATTCTAATGGAAGTTGATAATCATGTCAACTTAGCTTTTTGTCATGGCTTTTCTTTTCACCCTGGCGTGTGCTCATTCATGTTCATAACCCCTCCTTTCATCTACTGGCACCTCTCCTCTACGTGCTCCTCTGGTACGCGTGTAAGCGTGTACCCACTACTGCCCTGAGAGGGAAGGCACATGGGAAGAGGCGAAATGGAGAAACTTGGAGATCCGTTAGTTATGGGTACAATCCACGGCACGAGTCTGCCGGGTTAATGTAGATGTTCATAACTGACGGGAATGGAGGAGAAAACATGAATGGCCGAGCCCTCCCTCTTTTCCTTTGCACCCAACGGCCCCGCGGCGACCTACGCGGTGGACGCATAGGCGGGCGAGACCTTGCCGTGGTTCGCTTGTCGGGGGCGTCGACCAGTGGATTCGCTCTAACACTCGGTTCAGGATTTATCCTTGGGGGAACAAATGCAAGACCGAACCTCATGCGAGCTTATCGACACTGATGGTACCGCCGCCGTGCAGAACTTATCACAGGCGGGGAAGGAGAGGGGAGAAGGGTATAACCAAATACCTCTTTCTTTTCTTGGCCTACCGGATCACGCCGCACTCCCCTAGGGTCGGGCAGGCCCATTCCTTTCTGGCATTCCCTGCTCCGGTCTTTGCAGTGGGGAACGCAACGGCGGCGCCGCGTGTACTCGTCGTCCCGCCCTCGATGCCCTTCTCGCTCACCGTCGTAATAGCACGCACGGCGTTCATGGCTGCGTGCGAGAGGGCCTCCGAGGTGGGTGGATGCGCAATCGCGTCGGTCTTCTTCTTGGAAGCCATGGACGAAGAAGATGTTGATGAAGATTGACTCGCTGCTCGCGAACTCGGGTTCGCGCAAGTGACGCCCCCCCTACCTGGCGCGCCAAATATGTCGGGGCATGGATGCACATGATCACCTACGGGACCAGAGGCCCCTTTGTGGTTCGGCAAGGGGGATCACATTGCACAAAGAGCGGAGACCGTGAAGCAACACGACGATCGGGATCAGGACTCTGGCATTTTTTACCCAGGTTCGGGCTGCTGTGAAGCGTAAAACCCTACTCCTGCTTTTGGTGGATTGATCAAAGGAACACGAAGAACACGCAGTGCTCAATCCCGGAAGGGGTTGCTGTCGGGGAGAGCTACTACGTGCGTACAAGGGTCCAAAGGTCCGACTCTTTAGCTAGGTTGCCTTGGGCCTCCTTTTATAGTGCAAGGGGCCAAATATGTCGGGGCACGGATGCACACGATCACCTACGGGACCAGAGGCCCCTTTGTGGTTCGGCAAGGGGGGTCACGTTGCACAAAGAGCGGAGACCGTGAAGCAACACGATGATCGGGATCAGGACTCTGGCATTTTTTACCCAGGTTTGGGCCGCTGTGAAGCGTAAAACCCTACTACTGCTTTTGGTGGATTGATCAGCGGAACACGAAGAACACGCAGTGCTCAATCCCGGCAAGGGTTGCTGCCGGGGGGAGCTACTACGTGCGTACAAGTGTCCAAAGGTCTGAATCTTGAGCTAGGTTGCCTTGGGCCTCCTTTTATAGTGCAAGGGGCAACCACAGTGGCAAAACAGTCTTTGTCTAGTGATTAGATAGCTAACAGAGCTATCATACCTAACTCTGGCATTTAGGACAAAATACCATGATTACTAGACTAGGTGGCGCTCGGGGATGCATTCCCGGCAAGCTCTTGCCACCGCTTGGCTGGTCATTGCTTATCGTATTGACACGCTACTGGACGGGTGTCAACTGGGTATAATCTGCCTTCCGGTGCGTCGCCATGTGCTTAGCGAGAGCCACTTAGCCGCTTGAGGGCTCGACACTGCATCGACAAGTGACTGGCGTCGTGATGCAGTGGAACGGTGGCTGGTCAGCTCGCACCTGTAGGGGGACGGCCTGCCGGGTCTTCCTGAGATGCACGCGCCTCGGTCCCCGACAGGCTCCGGGGACGTGGTTGGCGCGCTTTAGGCCCCTCCTGGGCTGTTGTGCTCGTCTTGCCGACATTTGCTTGGCCTTCTGCAGGTCGTTGCTGCCGGGGTCTGGTCTTGAATGCTTGCTTGGTGGTGTGGTAGTTTTTCCAGATGGGTTCAGGTCATGAGGGTCGGAGGCTTATTGTCCGTGCACAAGTTAGGGGAGACGAACACCCCTATTTGTGTACCCCGACACTAATACAAGCTCCCCCTAAATGTGTGCAATCCATTTTTAAGGATAGTTGCTTTGGAATGCATGGACACACATATAGTAGAAGGGACATGAGAATTCATGTATATCTTGGCTATATGCATCAAATATATATGAATGAGGTGTTTCCATGTTCAAGACTTCACTCTTGTAAACAATATGTGCAAGAAGCAAGAGATCATCTTGACCAAGGATATGATGCATATACTTACCTTGAGGTTCTTGAGCATTTTAGTAGTAGAAACACACTTGAGAAAATAGTGTTAGGAAACACAAGGTATTCTACTTATCCAAATGCAAACGAATTCAAGAGTACCAAGACATGGAAAACATATAGGAAATGACATCGCATAAGATCCATATGTTTCCAAGAGTCATTAAGACCATCCTCCCCTAAATGTGAATATTAAGTTTTCCTCTCCCCCTGAATCATAGCATGTAGATATTGGGAGTAGGTAGGACTGAGAAAAATCTAACAATTATGAGCAGTCAAAATACCTACTCTATCTCCCTTAAAATGATATTTCTCATATGTATCTCTTCCCTTTGGCATAATTAGAGTTATGATATTTCTCCCCCTTAATATTATATATCCCCCTTTAGTATGAATAAGCTTTTGAAGCTTTGATATTTTCTCCCCCTTTGGCATTAATTTCCAAAAAGGGTGACACAATGCGTCAGAAAGAAGGGATCATCGTGGGATCATTGAGAACATTTGAGTTCTAAGGAATCACTGAGTAGAATTTCTCCTCCTTCCATTTATATGAAGGCATTTAAGATTTCTCCCCCTTTGTAGTAGGGATCCTTGAATATTGACTTCTCCCCCAATTTTTTTTAGTACAGGGATCATTGAAGAGATGGAAGTTTTCAAAATCAAAACGAAATACAACAAATAGCAAAATCAGTGACTCAGAAGAAAATTTGCGGTGGAACCGATTTGAGAGTGTGCAGCCTAACAGCAATATCGGTGAAACTGAGAATTTGTAATCGGAGGCTCCGAAGTACTAAACAGAGAAGAGAATAATTGCTGGTGATAAAGAGTATTTACAAGAAATTTTCATCTAGATGTAAATTGAGTGGTTCTAAGAAGGCATGTAACTAAAAGATGAACCAAACAAGATACTTCACCCAGATGATGGGCGGTGACTAGGTCACCTATATTAGATTATATTGACCTAAGGAGCCAAGCGAGAATACTTGATCATAGGTCATACTCTACGTTAAGCTCAAACTGGGGTTGCCATTTTTAGATTAAGCATTTTAATGTTTTCATATCACTTGAGTTGCTTCATCTCATGTCTTGGAGTAAAGCTATTTCAAGGATATGAGCACATACCTTTGAGTGATGTTGATGACGTGGCACGTAGGAGAACTTCTTGTGGATTCTCGAAGTTGATGAAGATCATCTTGAGTTGAGAGCAATCCTTGATCGTTTTGGTTCTCTTTTCACCTACATGGGTTAGTCATGCAAGGAAGAACATGATATATCCTAATGACAAGATACCAATTGTGATGTTTGCAATTGTGATCGTATCAAATGTATGTCTAGGATATGATTTGAGTTGTCTTCTTCCTTCATCATCAAAGAAAGGATGTAGATACTTGGCCATGACAACATTGCTTGTGATATGAGTTGATGGAAATCTTGTGGAGTGTAGTTCCTCCAAGTATCTACAAAAGGTTAGATGCAATACAAGGGAGCATAGATTCCAAGATATAAGATAGTGTCATATCAAGTGTAACAAGGAATAGTCATGTAAGCTCATGCCCTTGCATGCACCCGAGTGAGTCTAGCTCACGTTTGAAGCATCAATGATCAACTCACTCCTCAAGTGACAAAACACTTTCTCATCAAGTGGCTTAGTAAAGATATCGGTCAATTGCTTGTTAATACAAACATGCTTAAGATTAATATCTTCTTTGGCAACATGATCACGAATGAAATGATGACGAACTTCAATATGTTTGGTTCGAGAATGTTGCACGGGATTATAAGCAATTTTAATAGCACTTTCATTATCACACAATAATGGAACATGTTTCACATGGATTCCATAATCCTTAAGAGTTTGTGTCATCCATAGCAATTGAGCACAACATGATCCGACGGCAATGTATTCCGCTTCAGCGGTAGATAGAGATACCGAGTTTTGTTTCTTGGAGGACCAAGACACAAGAGATCTACCAAGAAATTGACATGTACCCGAGTGGATTTTGTATCAACCTTGTCTCCAGCATAGTCTGAATCGGAATAGCCAACAAGATTAAAAGAAGATCCCTTGGGATACCATATGCCAAAGTTTGGTGTATGTATCAAGTATCTCACAATTCTTTTCACGGCCTTAAGATGACACTCTTTAGGAGTGGCTTGATATCTAGCGCACATGCCCACACTAAGCATAATATCGGGAAGGGAGGCACATAGATATAACAATGAACCAATCATAGATCGATAAACCTTTTGATCAACCGGTTCGTCCTCCTTGGTAAGATCAACATGTCCACTAGTAGGCATAGGAGTTTTCATACCTTTACACTCTTGCATGTTGAACTTCTTGATCAAGTCCTTGGTGTACTTGGTTTGAGAGATGAAAGTTCCTTCTCTCATTTGCTTGATTTGCAAACCCAGGAAAAAACTTCAGCTCACACATCATGGACATCTCATACTTCTCGGACATCAACCTTCCAAATCTTACACTAAATTATGGGTTAGTAGATCCAAAGATAATATCATCCACATAGATTTGGCACACAAATAATTCACCATTAACTCTCTTAGTGAATAAGGTTGCGTCAATTTTACCAATTTCAAATCCTTTTTCAATGAGAAACTTCATTAAGCATTTATACCAAGCACGTGGGGCTTGCTTAAGTCCATAAAGAGCTTTACGAAGCTTGTAGACGTGATTAGGTTTCTTAGGATTCACAAAACCCGGGGGTTGTTTAACATAGACCTCTTCTTCAATCTCACCATTTAAAAATGCACTTTTAATATCCATTCACTGGTACCGTTACGTGCTATACAAACAGTTTTTAACCCCTTTCCGCGACGTAGTTCGGAACCGTCGCCTTGCATGTGTGGGCGATAGGGGTGGGATCATCCCACACGACACCGAAACATCGTCTGCGATGGTGCGAGCGCCTGCTGACGATTCGCCTAACGTAAACGTATGTGAAGTCGTAGCCTATCCCACACGCCACACTTTGATGCTACGTTTGTGGTCAAGCACACATCCGAGACGATGGCACAGATATATTCGTGTGCGATACTTATTCGAATCGCACACGCAAAACGTATGCCAACCGTCTCTTGATCGTCCTACATTACACACGCACGCAGGTTCGTAACTATTTGTGCTATTAATGGCAAGCGCACACAGTTACGGCGTGCAAATGCGTGTGTGACAGTGTGTGCATCCCACACGCGCATAATATGCGACCGTGTGTTGTAAAGCTGATAATCACACACACACTATTATTCAAACAATCGTGTGTGACATATGACACCATCGCACACGGTCTAATCGTTCTAGTTGTGTGCGCTGTAATTTATTACCTAATAGCTTATTTTTGTTAATTTATTATTAGAATTGGAAATTTCAAATTTTTAGTTATGAAATGTGGATTTCACATCCATCAATACATACCCTAATTACAATGGTTCAACACCCAATGCATAAATCAAAAGCTCAGTACATGTTCCATGGTTACATAGTTTGGTAGAAGATTAAATATGATGAACCACAATATATAGTACTAGAGGCAGTAAAGGTGAAGAGAGAATTGTAAATGCTTTTGGCTGTCGACGGCGTTAAAAAGCGGAATACCCATAATGTGCCCTCCTCCATGCCAAAGGTGCGCACAACTTTTGTCCAACCCCTTGTGATGATCGCCCGTCCATCCTTCACCACCTTCAGGAAGACTTCTAGATCGTTATCATGGTAGCATGAATTATATACTATAACCTTCGTTGCCTCCACATCGGTCAGGTAGTTTGCTAGGTAATCATGAGTAAATTCCTTCGGAAACCACTGAAAAGAGACAACTTTCAGGTATTCATGTCTAATAGAGTAACTTGTTCTGGGCTGGAAAAGAAGGCAACAGATTACTTACCATCCTAAAGTTCACTGATGTCTTGGATAAAATATAAATAAAGAGTTTAATTCCAATCAGATGTCTCTTCTTCCTAACAATTTTTCTTAGTTTCCTCACTTGATGCTTGTTCATGTTTATCTCATTGCCCCATATGCAAAGGGGGTCGAAGCGTGAATCAGTACCGCTGATATATGTACCTACAAGCAACAAATAAATGTTAGAACATAAGCTGCAATTGCACAAATGATGTAAAATATTAACAAAATGGGAGGTGACTAACCTCGATGGTAAACAACAGCATCACACATCGTAGCCCTACATAAGCACATAGAAAGGCGTGTTAAATACACCAGGGTTAACATTCGCCAAAAATAGCAAATGTTAACTAAACGGCAATATCTCCGGTGATATTTTCATTGCGAGGAGTAGCACGGTAACAAAGGGACAGGTATTGGTGAAATTAAACAGGATGTGTTAACTTCATATTTCAGACAACCTAACATAGTCATTAAAACTTGTACCAGTGAAACAGAAATTGACACAGTTAAACATCACGAGCCAATTCATACTTGGTAAATCCCGAGGGGTAGTTGCTGGGGTACTTCAACTCGGCCAGGGCCCGCACAAAGTCGGTGGCTATGTGTTCCTGCTGGTCGTAGCGTGGATCAGTACCGCTAACATATGTACCTACAAGCAACAAGTAAATGTTAGAAGCTAAACTGCAACTGAACAAATGATGTAAAATACTATAATATATTGGGATGTGACTAACCTCGATGGTAAACAACATTGTCGTGCATTATGAAACTGCATAAGTACAAGGAAAGGCATGTCAACTACAATAGGGTTAACATGCACCAAAAATATCTAATGGTAATTGGAGGACATCATCTCAAGTGATATCTTCTTTGCGAAGAGTAGCACAGTACCAAATGGACATCGTAAATAATGGATATAACTGTTCACTACAGCAGGCTTAACAGCAACCTAGCATAGGCATTGTAAGTTTGTAACTGGCATTGGTAAAATTGTATTGCACAGTTCATACTTGAACAACACACTGCGCATAATTGAAATGAACAATGGACGTGTTGACTACAGAGTACATACATCCTAACATGGCAATTTAAACGTGTACCATTGATACTGAAATTGACACGATTAAACATTGCTATACTGGTATTCGTAAAAATGAACTGGACAGTTCATACTTGGTAAGTCCCGGGGGGTCGTTGCTTGGGGATTTCATCAAGGCCAGAGCCCGCACCAAGTTGGCAGCGTCGGCGGCGAGGTGTTCCTCCGGGTCGGCACGCATAGTGTTCACCACGTCATCGACCGCCATGACCAGCTCCTCGACATCCGCGTGATATGTGGTTGGGCTTACGCGGGGATGCTCGGCGATAGGGGGTGGGGATGTGGAGGCATGAGGGTGCGTCGCATGCTCCATTTGAGCTATCGGGCCGGGCGGTGATGGAGATCATAGGTTACCACACTAGATCGACGAGCGAGACTGGTGCAGAACGTAGATTTGGTTGCGGCGGCGGCGGTTTCGGCTGTAGTTAGAGCGGGGGGATAGGGGGCGGTGGGGATAGGGGGGAAATGTGATGGGTGGGTATGGGGTGGGGGGAATAACTACTGAAATTGCGCGCCTATTGAAAATTTGGCGGCGAAACTCGAACCTTACAGGGGGACACGGAACGCACACGAAGCGCATCAAATACCCATGTGCGAGAAAAGAGAAAATTGGTGATCCCGCGTCGGAAAAAATTCAAGTCTTCTCTCTCTCTCGTGCGATCTGACGCTTTGCAAACGGTTTGTTGTAAGAAAACGATTGTCATTAAAGATGTATTATAAACACAAAAGGCCTAGAAAATACACAAAAGGGACTAAATACGATAAACGAGCCTGAAAATTGTGAAATTTGGACATGGTGCATTCTAGTGGGTATGTTGATCATACAAAATAAATCAAGTTGAAAGGACCAAGGAAATATGGGTTCCCCTTGAAAACATGGCGATTTTCGCTCCCCGACCCATGAAACTCCATAAGTGATGGCCCGGTTTATGAAGAGTGTCTATCAAGACATTATCCATACCTCCTCAATTTTTTACCGAATCATATTGAGGTCATGCCCGGGCACCACACGAGATAACATGTTCTTCAAGCATGTTTTCCATTTTTCTAGACTTACAAAATAAATAAACGACACATCTCTGGTTGCATGTTCCCACACATATCCTTTCAAATTGTATTAGTTTCCTATAAAATACATGAAAACTTATTCAATGACACAATTACGAATTTTCGAGTCCTTTTTGAACGCCTTTTCATGTACATAACTTTCTAACCTGAATTATAAGCACAAAGGACCTAGAAAGTACACAAAAGGGACCAAATACGATAAACGAGCCTGAAAATTGTGAAATCTGTACATGGTGCATTCTAGTGGGTATGTTGATCGTAAAAAATAAATCTAGTTGAAAGGACCATGGAAATATGGGTTCCCCTTCAAAACATGGCGATTTTCGCTCTCCGGGCCATGAAACTCCATAGGTGATGGTGTGGTATATGAAGAGTGTCTATCACGACATTATCCATATATACCTCCTCAATTTTTTACCGAATCGTATTGAGGTCATGCCCGGGCACCACACGAGATAACATGTTCTTCAAGCATGTTTTCCATTTTTCTAGAGTTACAAAATAAATAAACGACACATCTCTGGTTGCCTCTTCCCACAAATATATATCCTTTCAAATTGTATTAGTTTCCTATAAAATACATGAAAACTTATGCAACGACACAATTACGAATTTTCTAGTCCTTTTTGAACGCCTTTTCATTTACGAAACAATCTAACCTGAATTATAAGCACAAAGGACCTAGAAAGTACACAAAAGGGACCAAATACGATAAACGAGCCTAAAAATTGTGAAATTTGGACATGCTGCATTATTCTAGTGGGCATGTTGATCGTAGAAAATAAATCTAGTTGAAAGGACCAAGGAAAAAATATGAGTTCCCCTTGAAAACATGGCGATTTTCGCTCCCCGAACCATGAAACTCCATAGGTGATGGTCCGGTTTATGAAGAGTGTCTATCACGACATTATCCATACCTCCTCAATTTTTTACCGAATCATATTGAGGTCATGTCCGGGCACCACACGAGAGAACATGTTCTTCAAGCATGTTTTTCAACGACACAATTATGAATCATATTTTAAATTGTATTAGTTTCCTATAAAATACATGAAAACTTATTCAACGACACAATTATGAATTTTCGAGTCCTTTTTGAACGCCTTTTCATGTACAGAACGTTCTAACCTGAATTATAAGCACAAAGGACCTAGAAAGTACACAAAAGGGACTAAATACGATAAACGAGCCTAAAAATTGTGAAATTTGGACATGGTGCGTTATTCTAGTGGGCATATTGATCATATAAAATATATCTAGTTGAAAGGACCAAGGAAAAATATGGGTTCCCCTAGAAAACATGGCGATTTTCGCTCCCCGAACCATGAAACTCCATAGGAGATGGTCCGGTTTATGAAGAGTGTCTATCACGACATTATCCATACCTCCGCAAATTTTTACCGGATCATATTGAGGTCATGCCCGGGCACCACACGAGATAACATGTTCTTCAGGCATGTTTTCCATTTTTTTCTATAGTTACAAAACAAATAAACGACACATCTCTGGTTGCCTCTTCCCACACATATCCTCTAAAATTGTATTAGTTTCCTATAAAATACATGAAAACTTATTCAACGACACAATTACGAATTTTCGAGTCCTTTTTGAACGCCTTTTCATGTATAGAGCGTTCTAACCTGAATTATAAGCACAAAGGACCTAGAAAGTACACAAAAGGGACCGAATACGATAAATGAGCATGCAAATTGTGAAATTTGGACATGGTGCATTCTAGTGGGTATGTTGATCGTAGAAAATAAATCAAGTTGAAAGGACCAAGGAAATATAGGTTCCCCTTGAAAACATGGCGATTTTCGCTCTCCGAGCCATGAAACTCCATAGGTGATGGTCCGGCATATGAAGAGTGTCTATCACGACATTATCCATATATACCTCCTCAAATTTTTACCGAATCGTATTGAGGTCATGCCTGGGCACCACATGAGATAACATGTTTTGAACACCTTTTCATGAATAAAACGTTCGAACTTGAATTATAAGCAGTAAATGCCTAGAAAAGTGCACAAAAAAGACTTAGCATGGTAAACGAGCATGAAAGAATGTGAATTTTGGACACGTTGCATTCTAGTGCGTATGTTGATAGTAGAAAAATAATAATGGAGAAACGACCAAGGAAATATCGGTTTCCCTTGAAACTTTTTGATTTGTTTGGGTAAACAGTTACTTTGCGAATGCCGTGTGCGTTCACCCCCTTCTACGGTGTGTTCTGATTGGCCAGAACACCAGCCACACGGATCGCGCATGCGCACCGTAGGATGCACCGCGATCGAACGGCAATCCAAACTTCTCCCGTCACACATTTATACTGTAGTTGGGATTTTAGTTCCTACATGCACTAAATTAAGGTCCCAACAAAAACTTTAATGGCAGTAATCACACACGGTTCATGTTTATGAACCGTTTCCTACGCGGACCCTCTACCCCGAGTCCCCGACCCTCTCCCCCTTCTTCCTCATTCGCATTGTTGTATACTTGCTCGTTCTCGACCTCGGCCCGACCAAATCTTTGAGCTCGGCGATGCCTGTCGCGGCCGGCTGCCGCCGACGAACGCAACCGTTGTGTCCACAGTGCAAGCACAAATCAGGCATTAGCAATTCAATCGAGCATTTACCTACTCAAATTGGTACAGTGCATAGTTGGCGAGTAATTTACAAAACATTAGCTCGCTATTAATTTTACATCAATATAATACATATGAACTGCGCGCGCACAAAAGTGCTACTGCCCCTAACACCGACCCAGCACGCACAGCTGCCATCATCCATCGATATCGTGTCGTTCCTTGGCTCAGGAGGACAGGAAGTCATCAAGTCGATGACCTACACCTTGATCGACCGAGGAAGGGTCAGCCTCGACGGAGGCGGCCGACGAGACCCTGACCATCACCAATTCTGCAGCAACGGCCGCAAGTCCTCCCCCGGCGTCCGGAGCTGCGTCCTCCTCCATCTGAGACATAAGCATGCGCTTCGTGTGGCGGCCACTGACGCAGTTGTCCTTGCGTCGTTGCGGTTCCTGCTCTGCCACCCGCACCATCCGGCGCACTCTGCGTCGAGCCCGCAATATCGCCCGCTGGCGACCGCTAGCTGCTTTCAAGATGACCCTGGCTAACTTCTTGGCTTGCTCATGTCGGGATTCCTGCCTCCTCTGGCTGTCGTCAGGAGAGGTAGCGGCATGGCCATCGATCCTCAAGCCGACCATCGCGCACGCAGCCTCGATTCCGCCGTCACCCAACTCCATCCTGTCGTCGGCCATTGGGGGTTTGATGGTGTGTGTGTGGCAACTAGCCAGGGGATCATTGACTCGCTGCCGCCGTCCATCGATGTGGTTATTTATAGCTAGCTGCTGCCAAGGGGGTTGGGGATTTTATCATTTTATAATTTACCGCTGTGGCTGGCGCGTGCGCTTGCGCGGGAAGCATTTTCACAGTCTTTGAGTTCTTTTCCGTGCACACATAATCGCACACGAAACACATATAGCAACTGTCTGCAATCGTGTATAGGGTCATAAATAAATATCACCACTCTTCGCTCTCCACCGTCTCTTTCCCCTCTCGCCCCCCCCCCCCAAATCTGTCCTTCTTCTCCCCACTGTCCTCGCCTCCACAAAATCCTCAACATTAGACATGTCATCCGCGCGGAGGGCCCTGTTGTGGGGGAGCGCGCGGTTGAGGCAGGTACGCGCTGCTGAGGGTCCGGAGGCCTTGGCGGCGGTACGCGCTGCTGAGGGTCCGGAGGCCTTGGCGGCAATAGTGGAAGAGATGAAGGTTACATCAGATCGGTTGCGGGCAAGCGCAGTTCTGTACGCGGAACACGCGGCTATGGCCTTCGAAAGGGCATCATCCGCCGACCAGTTCACCGTTGCCTTGCCGGCTCGCGTGGATTTGGCCTCGATAAGGGCAACAACCTCGTTACTGCAGTCTCCAACCGCTCTAGCACAGCGCGCAGCTCTTGACTATGTTGTTTACGACCGCTTTGAATATCTCCGTCATAAGTGGGCCATACGCAGGCATTTGGCCATGGACGGGATTTTCCATGAGACTGGAGCTACCGTGATGGGGTATGAGCAGAGGAAAGTCCGGGCCTATGAAGCATTCAAGAATATGGTCATCGCCGACCCGAAAGCGGATCCTACTTCCATAGAGAGGATGTTGCATGAGTGCAGAAGCTATTTCTACATTGGCAAACCAACAGGGCAGCCCCGCAACAACGACGACGAGTAGCTGTTTCCATTTTGCTATTTTCTGAACCTTGCTGATATGTAATGTAGCTATTATGTTCTTTAGTCGATTATGTAGGAGTGCGAACAAAAATTTGTGATATCACTTTCTGAATCAGGTGCTTATTACCACGAATCGTCTGTGTTATTATCTGTCTGTGTTATTTTCTGTCTTTCCACACAATTTAGATTACTGACCTGTTTGCTAGGCATCACACACATCTTGTTACGCCTAATTGTTTGTGTTATTTTGGCTCGCACATTTCATCCGAGCGCACGGTATGCCGTCTGTCGCACACATCTTGATCTGTGCAACCGTTTGTGTAGGCAGCATAGATGTTGTGCAGACAGAGCAAATCACAGTACACACGGACAAAACTACGAAACCCGTTGGTGATGATTTCATCAATCGCTGACAAATTGTATACTAGCAACCGTTTGCCCACAACACACACACAGGTTATTAACACCAATCTTTGTGTTATTTCTTGTGTTCGCACACGATTGTGATTACTGACATGTTTGCCCTCTATCGCACACATCTTGTTATGCTGAATCGTTTGTGTTCTGCTATATCATCGCACACAGTTTATGTAGTGAACTGTGTGCCCTATATCGCACACATCTTGTTATATTGAATCATTTGTGTTCTGCTATATTATCGCACACAGTTTGTAGTGATGAACTGTGTGCCCGCTATCGCACACATCTGGATCTGTGCAACCGTTTCTGTTATCTTCGCTAATCACAAATGGTTCATAAGAACAAACTGTCTGCCGTAGATCACACACGCAACAACTTTCTGAATCATATTTGATGGATCCGCCTTCGCACACAGTTCGTGCCATTAGCGACGGAGCTTGAACTATACCGTTTGCGATTCATGCATCGCACACAATTTCGTCGAAGGGTCTCTGGTTGCAGTGTCGCATTAGCAGCATCCTGCAGTAGTGATTTGATAAAACGTGATATCATGGTGATTAGCATAAGCAAGAAGAATGCGGATAGCTTCAAGTCTAGCAACGAGGGCATAGTTCTCACCGTAGTCCATACCTTTGACTTGGGTGTAGCCTTGAGCCACGAGACGCGCCTTGTTGCGTATGACTTGACCGTCTTCATCTTGTTTGTTCCGAAACACACATTTGGTTCCGATAATGTTTTTCTCATCCTTGGGCTTCTCCACAAGTGTCCACACTTCGTTTCTCTCGAAGTTGTGTAGTTCCTCGTGCATAGCGTTCACCCAATCCGGATCCTAAAGAGCTTCTTCTACCTTCAAGGGCTCAATACTAGAGATGAATGAATAATGCTCACAAAAGTTAGCTAGTCGAGTTTTAGAGTGAGTTAATCTCCCGGTTTGTATGCCACCGAAGATTTGATTTAGAGAATGGTTTTTATCCACTCTTGCTCAAACTTGGGGTAGCTTCTGCTTGTTGGATGGCGGAGCTTCTTCATCATCATCTTCTTCTTCATTGTTGTCAAAGGTGTCGTTGCTTTGAGGTGGTGGTGAAGGTGGTTGTGGTGGATCATCATGATGAACTTCTTCCTCCTCTTCATCTTGTCGTGTACCGCTTGTGGATGCCTCCATGTCATGTTGAGGTTCATTGACGTGAAGTAGGGGCTTCCACTTGAGTTGACAAAGTACTTTCCTTCACCTCCATGGGACGAATCTTGCCGATGGACAAGTCTTGGATAGCTTCCGAAGGTTCCTTATATCCTACATCATTTGGTAACTGTTCGACTTGCGAACCATTAGATTCATCAAACTTCACATCTACCGTCTCTTCAACTTTTCGAGTGAAGTTGTTGTAGACACTGTAAGTGTGAGAGTTTGATCCGTAACCGAGTAGAAAACGTTCATGAGATTTAGGAGCAAATTTAGAACGACAATGCTTATCAAGAATGTAACACTTGGAGCCAAATACCCGAAAGTATCCAACTTGGGGCTTGTTACTCGTGAGTAGCTCATACGCCGTTTTACCGAGAAGCTTGTGAAGATAGAGTCGGTTTGTGGCATGACAAGCTGTCTCAACAGCTTCTGCCCAAAAGTGTCTAGGCGTCTTGTATTCGTCGAGCATCGTTCTTGCCATCTCAATAAGAGTTCGGTTCTTCCTCTCAACAACTCCATTTTGTTGAGGCGTGTACGTAGCCGAGAACTCATGCAGAATCCTTTTATCATCAAGAAAGGTATCTACATTTGTGTTCTTGAACTCTGATCAGTTGTTGCTCCGAACTTTCTTGATCTTCACCTCAAACTGATTTTGAGATTTGTGAGCGAAGTTCTTGAAGAACTTTTGTACCTGCAACTTATCATCAAGAAAGAATACCCACGTAAATCTGGAAAAATCATCAACTATCACTAGACCAAAGGAATTTCCACCGAGGCTCTTGTAAGCGTTGGGACCAAAAAGATCCATATGAAGTAACTCGAGTGGTCTCCTAGTAGTCATGATATTCTTTACGGGATGACTTCCACCTACTTGCATTCCAACTTGACAAGCACTACAAAGTCTATCTTTGTCAAAGATAACATCTTTAACACCAAGAATATGATCACCTTTGATGAGCTTGTCTAGATTGCGCATACCAACATGTCCTAGTCTTCTATGCCAAAGCCAACCTTTAGAAGATTTTGCAATAAGACAAGTGCGAGGTTTGGACCTTTTAGTGAAATTGACAATGTATAGATCACCTCTACGAAAGCCGGTAAAGACCATGTTATGATTATCTTGATGAAACACTTGGCGATCTACTTTGGTGAATAGCACATTAGAACCAAAGTCGGCTAGTCTAGATACAAAAAAAAGATTGTAGCCAAGGGATTCAACAAGCATGACGTTTTGAATAGAGCTATCATGGGATATGGCCACCTTACCAAGACCAAGTACCTTACCCTTGGAGTTGTCTCCAAAAGTTACATACCTTCGCGGCCCATGGTTTGGTGTGATCTCTTCAAACATGTCTCTACCTCCGGTCATATGATCGGTGCATCCACTATCGAGAATCCACTCTTTTCCTCCGGACATGTAATCCTTGAAGTTCGCCATGAGACTTAGATTCTTCATGATCTTCTCATGGTCGATGTTGAACAACTCATCTTCATCATAGTAGCCATGTTTCACATTGTCATCATCAAGTTGGAAATCCTCGTCATAAGAAACAAGAGATCCGTTAGGGTTGTGATCATCACAATGTTCAAGATTATGAATGTGAATGGATTCAACAATGATATTGTTGATAGTTATGACATCTCCTTTAGCACGCATGAGGTCTCTAAGTTCAAATAGATAGTCATCAAACTTAGGATCACTAGGCATCATTTTGTGAAACTCAATGGTTTTATGAAGAATTTCATCAAGATTACTCAATGAATAATTTGGATATCGTTTCTCCAAATCACTCCACAGAGTATAAGCACACTCAATTTTTTTCATTTGGTCAAGCACAATTCTAGGCAATCCTCTAATGATAAGATTAACAGCTCTAAGATTACGAAGCATATCAAGTTCCTCTTCATGTGTGGGATGTAAAGGATCAATGGGAGGTACATAGGGGTTCTTAACATACTTACTCAAATGGAATTCATTGAATAACTCAAGCATCTCATATTTCCATTGACTATAGTACTCCCCATCGAGAACGGGCACTCTACAACTAAGACTCCCCAAACTAGACACATCCATCTTCCTCCACGGTGATGAAACCGAAGCTATGGAGACCAAAACTCTGATACCAATTGAAGGGATCGATAGAAGAGACGTCTAGAGGGGGGTGAATGGACTACTTGCAAGAATTAAAACCTAAACTTTTCCCAAGTTAATTGGTGGGCACTTTTAGCAATTATAACAAGTCTAATGCACCCTACACATGCTAGTCAACAAGTATGACAGCGGAAAGTAAGACAAGCACATGTAAGAGAGAGTAGAGATAGGAAGATCAAACGCAATTTGGAGACACAGGGATTTTTCCCGTGGTTCCGATAGGTGGCGCTCTCGTACATCCACGTTTATGGAGTCTTCAACCCACGGAGGGTAGCGGTCGAGAGAGTCCGCGGAGGGCTCCACCCATAAGGGTCCACGAAGTAGCAACCTTGACTATTCCATAACGGCCTCCGTCCATGAAGAACTAGCCTCACTATGGGTAGATCTTCACGAAGTAGGCGATCTCCTTGCCCGTACAAACTTCTTGGTTCACTCCACAACACGAAGTAGGAGGCTCCCAAGCGACACCTAACCAATCTAGGAGGCACCACCCTCCAAAAGGTAATAGGCTCGATAGTAACGATGAACTCCTTGCTCTTGTGTCTCAAATGATAGTCTCCTCAACACACAATCACTCTCTCACAGATTTGGCTTGGGTAGAAGAGATTGATTGGATGGAAAGCAACTTGGGGAGGGTAGAAATCAAGATCCATATGGTTGGAGTGGATGATCTTGACCTCAACACAAGGGTAGGTGGTTCTCTCTCAGAAATTTGGATATGGCAAGTGAGGAACTGTTCTGAGTGCTTCACTTTCGAGCGGGATGTGGTGGAGGGGTATATATAGGCTTCTCCAAAAATCCAACCGTTACACCATTATTGACCAACTCAGTGAAACCGAAGTGAAAACTTGGTGGCACTGAAGTGTTCAAAATGTGGCAACTTTAGGAATCTCGGTGGAACCGATATAGAATTCTCGATGGTACCGACAAGGTTTACCTAGGCATTTTCCAAAACTCGGTGGCACCGATTTTCAAAACTCGGAAATTCCGATTCTAGAAAATGAAATACCAGAGAGTTGGTCACCGTTTTTGGTGGTACCGAGAATGGGGTTTGGCTAGGGTTTCTGTCTGAGATGAAAATCGGTAGGGCCGAGTGGGAAATGTTGGTGGCACCGATTTTGGCATGTTAGGCTTTGGACAGAATATTTGTGGGAGAGTTTTGTGAATGTTTTTGGTGGCTATCACTTGATCACATGAGCATCTCATTCACAATTAATACCTTACCCCCTTTTGATAGTATTGGCTTTCCTATGGACTCAAAGTGATTTCTCACAAAGTAAAATGTAGAGTCTTCTTGCTTGTAGCTTGGCCAATCTTATTCCTTGCATCTTGGGGTTCTCCTCACAATCCTTTGCCAATCCTCTCTGTGGACTTAACCCTGAAATAAGCTAGGTAGAAATATTAGTCCAAGAGACAATTTATGTTGTCATGAATTATCAAAACCACCAAGGGAGCATATGTGCTTTCCGGGGCATCCCCAAGCTTAGACGCTTGATTCTTCCTAGAATTTGACTTGGGGTACCTTGGGAATCCCCAATCTTAGGCTCTTGCCGCTCCTTATTCCTTCATCCATCGTGATGGCACCGAAAACTTGAAAACATCATCACACAAAACTCAACAGAAACCTTCGTGAGATCCGTTAGTATAATAAACATATCAAATACTTTAGGTACTGTTATAAATTGATTCATATTTTATTATTTCATAAGGTACTATATTCTAACTTATCCATGGCTTATACCCCCCGATATAGCCCATAGCATCATCAAAACAAGCAAACTATGCAAGCAAAATTAGAATATGTCTAAAAGAGAATAATCTGTAATGATCTGTAGAGAAACTATACTTATGTATCTTAGAAAATTCTGAAAATTAGGAAAACCTGAGGAATTTGTATACCGATTCTGTATAAACAATTCATATCAAAAATATGTTCCAGTAAAATCAGAGAAATTCTGCACTAGACGCAAAAGTTTCTGTTTTTGCACCGTATTAATTTTACTTATCATGCAAGTCATCCCAGAGGCTTTACTTGGCACAAACACTAATTTAAACACAAAAACACAATCAATCTAGTAGAAATAATCATGTTAACTCACACTAACAAAAAGTAAAACAAGGGAAATAAGATAACTATTGGGTTGCCTCCCAACTAGCTCTTTCTTATAATCATTTAGATAGGCTTGGGATATTAATGATGCTCACATAAAAGACAAGAATTGAAGCACAAAGAGAGCATCATATAGCATGTGAAGAACACATCTAAGTCTAACATACTTCCTACGCATAAGCATTTTATAAGAATTTTTTTATCAACACAAGTAATATCTAGTATATGCAAATAGGAAGAGTGAAGAATTAATACGTTCAACACAAAGAGAGGTAATTTAGTGACATGAAGATTTTTATAACCATAATTGACTCTCTCAAAGTAGTTACATGTAGTATCATAAGAAAATTCAACAATATAGCTATGATATAAAATATTATCTTCATGATCCACATGCATAAAAAATTTTAATCTTCCATGATAGTGGGATTAACATCCACTAAACTCATGACCTCTCCAAACCCACTTTTATCAAAAAATTAATAAGATTGATCATTCTCCAAAGTAGTGGCACCATTATTACCTAAATTTGACGCTATTCCAAACCCACTTTCAGTAGCATTGCAAATATCATTATCAGTAATAAATTCATCATGAAGCTCAGAATTCTCAAGATCACAAGAAACATCATGATTATCACCCCAATCATGATCATTAGCACAATTGATATTCATAGAATTAATAGTAACAAAGTTGCAATCATGATTTTCATTCAATAGATGTATCCCAATAGCATTTTCATTCATAAATTCATTATGAGTTATTGGTTTACAATAAGTAGCAAGTTTGAAAAGATTAACAAGTGGATGAGGATCCATTTATCTTAATTTTTTGCATTTACTTCCTGTTTTGGTGTGACAATGATAAATATAACATGACTAGGCAAGCAAGCAAATAGAAATATTTTTTATTTTTTATTTTTATATAAAGCAAAATATAGCAGAAAATAAAAAGTAGAACAAGTGAATGATAATTTGTGCGAAGGTACTTGACAGTAAGTTGATGATACTCCTCGGCAACGGCGCGAGAAATCCTTGCTGGTACTTGTGATCTGCGTTGGGTTTTTCCCTGAAAAGGGGGGGATGATGCAACACAGTATAGATAAGTATTTCCCTCAGTGATAACCAAGGTTATCGAACAAATAGGAGGATCACACAACTTCCCGTCTTCAGCGCCTACACACAAAAGAGCACACACTTTCACCAAGCGCGAGCAAGAGGGTTGTCAATCCCCTTGAATTCGTTACTTGCAAGCAATAAGTAGTGTAGATGATAGTTGGATAAATATAAAATAGAAAATAAATAAAAATTAAATAATGGCAGCAAGGTATTGAGAGCGTTTGTAAATATATATGTGAATAGACCCGGGGGCCATAGTGTTCGCTAGAGGCTTCTCTCTCGAAGAAGGCATACGGTGGGTAAAGAAATTATTGTTGGGCAATTGGTAGAAAAGCGCATAGTTATGCAATATTTATTCTTGGTAATGATCATGCATATAGGCATCATGTCCATAAACAAGTAGATCGACTCCTGCCTGCATCTACTACTATTACTCCACCCATCGACCGCTATCCAACATGCATCTAGAGTATTAAGTGAAAGTAAATCCAATTAATATGAATAAACCCCATCGTTTTACCCTTAGTGGCAGCAATACAAATACGTCTCGTGTCCCCTACTTTGTCACTGGGATATAGAGCATCACAAGGTTGAACCCGCTACAACGCACCTGTCTCACTGAAGATAAACCAATCTAGTTGGCCAATAAGAATTCGGAAGAGATTCAAATCTTTTTCATGAATAATCTGAACATAAACCCACAATTCATCAAATCCCAACAAACACACCGCAAATAGTGATTACATAAGATAGATCACCGCGGGAATCACGGTGATCATGGCAACAAAGAACATAGAGAGAGGGAGGGAGGGAGAGAGAGAGACATCTAGGTACTAACTACAGACCTGTAGGTCTATAGTGAACTACTCACACATCACCATGGGAGTAGCAAGGTTGATGTAGAGGCCCTCCGTGATTGATACCCCCTCCGGCAGGGCACCAAACAGGGCTCCACATGGACACACGGCGGAACGGAGACTTGCGGTGGTAGAAAAAGTGTTTTGGGAGGCTCTCTAGGGCTTTTGGAATTAATGAGAATTTATAGGCCAGAGAACAACGCCAGAGGGCCAAGGAGGTGGCCCCGAGCCATTAGGGCGTGGCCACCCCCCCCCCCCCCCGGCGTGCCCAGTTGGCTTGGGGCACCTCGTGTGCCCTCAGGTCTCCCTCCGAAGCTTCGAGGTCTTTTTTTGTCTAGAAAAAATCAAAAAAAAGTTTCGTGGTATTTGGACTTCGTTTGGTATGGTGTTTCTTAAAAGCGAAAAACATGCAGAAAACAGCAACTGGCACTTGGCACTGGGTTAATAGGTTAGTGCTAAAAAATAATATGAATCAGCAAATAGGTGCCCAAAAAGTATCCTAGAATGGTAATATTATAGCATGGAAAAATCAAAAATTATAGATACGTTGGAGACGTATCACGGGCACGCAGCGATGGGCATTAGCGGCGGGGCCCGGTGAGCGGAGGCCACTGGCGCGTGCGGGATCGCGTAGGCGCGCGTCTGGACGCGGCTCGCGGGTGCGCTCGTCTGTAGGGGCGCGCGGCAAGCGTAGTTTGCTGCATGGCGCGGCGGCCATATCCAGGGAGATGCGTGCACATGCTGCCCAGGTGTCGCTTCCGCGCGGATCTGCGGCATGCCGGTCGCAGGAGGCGCGTGTTGAGCTCCGGGGCTCAAAGATCTGGTGAGTAGGAGGCGTGCGGGGCGTGGGCTCTAGGCAGTGTAGATCTGGCGCGAGGAGGCGCATGGGTGACCGTGGCCAGTTTGCGAGCGCGGGCAATGGTGGCGGTTTGGCAGGGTGACGACGGTCGCTGTGGTGGGCGTGGCGTGGTAGCTTTGCTGCTTGGTTGGTCTAGCAGGTCGTCCATGACTGGTGGCCAGGGAGGGGTACTGCCGGCTGCTGGTGGTGCCCCGATGCCGCTTGCTGGAGCAGGGAGGCTCCGGTCGCAGTTGGATGCGGGATGCAGGACCCGATCTGGTCCCTGCAGGCCCGTCGTCGGGGAGGATAGCTGGTGGCCCTGCACAGCAGTAGCACGTTTGTTGTGGGGGGGTGCGCAGTCCAGTGGAGACACGGGTCAACCTCAGCCTGGTGCGTGGGAGTGGCTTCCTCGAGTGAAAGCCTGGCCGGTGCTGGCCGACCGATGGTGATGGCACCCGTGGGCGTCGTGTAACCTCCTTGGAGTCATCGTCGGGAATTTTCACAACCTCTACACCCGGATTGTTTTCTTCGGGTGAAAGCCGAGATCCTGTTGTAGGGTCGGGCGATGGCGTCGTCTTCAACGACGATCCCCTATGTAGGGCGACGCCTTGAAGACTTTGATCCCGCTGGTGCTTTCTATGACTGGACATGCACGGTGGCTTCTGTGGCAACGATGACGGTGGTCAGCAATGTCGGAGGCATGGTCAGGGTCGTGGTAGTCGGCTCTTCTTCTCCGACGTGTTCGTGGGAGTGCCTCGCCTGTCTGTTCCTGTGAAGTCAAAACCGCAGTGGGGGGCGGTGGTATACAATGACGCGTAACACGTGGTTTGTTCAGTGATCCTCCGTGACGCGAACCCTGCCTAGTTTTCCTTTGTAGTTTGTCGTCAGATTCGGAACTGCATTGTCCAGTATGGATTGTATTGAGTGTTGTGATGCTGCTATTAGGGCTACTATTTTTCTTTTTCTTTGATCTTCGGATCTTCTGGTCTTAGGACCTTCAGCACCTTGTTGTTTTCCGTTGCTTCCTACCACTATCAATAAATGCCAGCGATGTTGGATCTTTAAAAAAACTGGAAGGAGACGAAGAAGGGATTCACTCACTCGCCAGCCATGGCGGCTGCCACCTCCTTTTCAATCGGTGGAACAAGCTTCATTAGGAACCTCATATTTGTGCCACAAGTCAGCTCTTGTCTTTGAATCGGTGTGTGGGGGACAGATGTGCAGACCTGCGCATAAGGTACACGCTACCCCCAGTGTGGCAGACATAGATGACTTTTTGTGAAACCTCTCTCACCTTTACACTTTTTGTGGACCATCCTTCTTTTGCCAAGATAGGCACCCCAGACGTCTTGGACCTATATTATCTCTTGATATTGATTAAATGTCGGGCTAACAATGCATAATGTACAAATCACTATGATAAAAGTGTGTGGTCAGGTTACATTGTCCAGATGCCGCTACCCCTAGGACGTCCACTCTTATTAGGAGAAGTGCACCTTGGGCGTAGTGGCATCTGAACCCACCCCATCAACGACGCGCGGGTTTTCGCTGTTCTGAACAAGATAGCTTCCTAGTTAGAGTATATGCCGAGGGAGTGAGGTGTGGCCGTGTGGGCATCGTTTTAGCAGCGTATGGAGGTATACGAGGCGCATATACTAGCTGTACACCCTAACACAAATGGAAGGACATGCTCCATTTTGTTAGTACCAAGCCAACCGTTTCCGCGAGGCATTGTATAACAATAACCACGTCTAGCTTCGTCTAAATAAATTTACCACGTCCATCTAAGATCGCGTAACAATACAACGCTTGACACCATCACACCATTCGACGCATGAACGCCGGGGAATGGATCCGGCTAGTTCGTGACTTTTTGCTGTGGGAGAACCAGTACGTGTTCCCGGTGATCGTGCGGCCAAGTCATGAATGCCAGGGATTGGACCCGGCCAGTTTCCAGTCTGGCCAGCCCATGAACATGACGTAGTCTGGAGAACGATGGTCACCACTCGAACAACAAACACAACCACTGTCTCCAAGATTGACCATAGTAGTATCATCACCTCGTAAAGATCCCTCTTCAAAATTCTTCATTATGATCCTTCATGAGAACCTAAAACATAAACTCACAAAGAGAAAGTGCAATATGATGTTTTAAACAGGAATAGTTTACGGAGATACTCCCCTTGAAACTTGCAAGTCCCGAAGTCATCTCATACCAATTCCATGAACATTTTTCTGGAATGTAGACTATGGTAGAGATTTGGTAAATAAATCAGGGAGGTTTTCACATGATTTAACTTGAAAGATCTTTATTCCCCACTTTTCTGAAGATCATGGGGGAAAACCATTTAGGAGAAATATGCTTAGTGATATTACTCTTGATGTATCATGTTTGGATCTGTGCAACACAAGACGCATTATCTTCGTATATAATGGTAGGTGACTCAATTGAACCAATTCCACATGACTGTCGTATGTGGTTTATCATTCTCCGAAGCCACACACATTCGCGTGATGCTTCATGTAGTAAAATTATTTAAGAATATATTGGTAGATTTTGCCACCAGAGTCTGTTTTAGAAGACTTCCATATGGCAGTTCCACCATGTAGGAGCACAAAGTCGGACTGCGATCTGGCATTATGGGGATCAGATAAATAGCCAGCATCTGTGTATCCAATCATATTAGAGTCTTGATTTCTTTGGAATTGAAAAGATAGGCCAAGATTCTTTGTGCCTTGGATATATCGAAAGATATTCTTCACTCCAAAACAATGGCGTTTGGTGGGAGTTGTGCTATGTGTAGCAAGTAGATTCACTGCAAATGCGAGGTTAGGTCTCGTGCAATTTGCAATATACATGAGCGCTCTAACAACATTGAGATATGGAACCTTGGGTCCCAATATTTCTTCTCCATCATCCCTTGGCCTGAACGGGTCTTTCTCTACGTCTGGAGAACGAACCACCATGGCATTTTTAGATGGGCGGGGTTTGTCCATATTGAATTTCTCCAATATTTTCTGGATATAAGAAGCTTGATGTACCATGATTCCTGAGGGAAGGTGCTCAAGTTGAATACCTAAGAAAAATTGGTTTTACCCAAATCCTTCATCTCCAATTCCATATTTTAGGTGATTGCTTGCTTCATCAATGTCTTGTGTTTTACCAATGATGTTGAGGTCATCAACATACACTGAAATGATGCAAAATCCTATTGAGGAATTTTTTATAAAGACACATCGGCAATCACTACTATTGGTGTAACTTTCCTGTAGAAGGAACTCACTGAGTCGGTTGTACCACATCCATCCCGACTGCCTTGAGCCATATAATGACTTATTCCGTTTTACACAATACATGTTGCGTTTTGCGCTTGAATTCGTGATGGAGATTTCGTCAGGAAACTTCATATACATGTCCGAATCTTGTGATCTGTAAAGATATGCGGTCCCGACGTCCATCAACTGCATAGATAGACGATTTTGTACTGCCAAAGATATAAGGTATCGGAAAGTGGTTCCACTCATTACAGGAGAATATGTCTCATTGAAATCAATGACGGGTCTCTGCATGAACCCTTGTGCTACGAGCCTTGATTTGTATCTCACCACCTCATTGTTCTCATTTTGTTTCCGAACAAAAACCCATTTGTATCCGACAGGGAAAACATTGGGAGGTGTCAGTATTTCTTCAGTGAATACCTTTCTTTTGTTAAGTGAGGCAATTTCTGCTTGTATTGCATCCTTCCATTTAGGCTAGCCAGAGCGCTTTTGACACTCAACGATAGTCTTTGGATCATGATCAGTGAGAAGGGTATCTGCAATTTTTCAGAAAAATAAATGTCGACAGTCATAGACTTACGATCGAAAGATTCTCAAGAATCGATATAGTTGACAGAAATTTCCTGCACCCCTAGTGACTCTTCATGATTTCCCAATACGCGTGAGTCTGGTTGTTCCAATGGTCCAGCCAGTGTGTGCAAACTGAAGTTGGATTGTGGAGGTTTCCCTTCCAATGGGTGTATACTACCCATAAGGTGTTTGTCAATGTTGAGCTGACTTGCATTTACTGACTCCAAGGTTTTTCTCATCGATTTCCTTTGTTGCTTGCTGGAAGCTTGTTCCAGGTCTGAGGCCATACTACTCCCCCTCGTTTTAGGAACAGGGAGTTGAGTGGTTTTTATTGGTAGCTCCACTCTTTCACGCACATTTCTGGCCGGATTTAAGGACTTCGTAACACCTTTTAGATCAGTAAATGAATCTGGCCGGTTATTTACAAGATGTTGCATATTAATAATTTTCCGAACTTGGAGTTTAGTATTTTGGGTACGTGGATCATAGGACGGAATGGCTTGAGCATTCCAACCAATTTCCGGGCATTCTTTCTGGTACTTGAAATCTCCCCCTAATGCCGGAAAATGTTCCTCATTAAATATACAGTCAGTGTGACAGGATGTGAACAGGTCCCCGATAAGGGGTTCTAGGTACTTAATAATCGACGGTAATTTGTACCCCCACATAGATCCCCAGTTTCCTATGGGGGCCCATGGATGTCCACCATGGTGGTGAGATCGGGATGTATGCAGCACATCCGAACTTACGCAGATGGGAAATGCTAGGAGAATTTTCACGTACCAGGTGCAGAGGGGAAGTACTGTGATATGCAGTAGGCATCAATTGTATAAAGTCAGGAGCGTGTAGAACCGCATGACCCCAACAAGAGGTTCGCAAGTTGTAATTCATTAACAATAGTCTCGTAATGAGTTTGATCCTCTTAATCAATGATTCAGCCGAACCATTTTGTGTATGAACATATGGAACAGAGTGCTAGACTTCAATCCCTAGGGCCATGCAATAATCATTGAAAACACGTGAGGAGAATTCTGCAGCATTGTCCATGCGAATTATCTTAATTCAACTTTCTGGATAAGGGGCTGGTAACTTAATGACTTGCCTCATTATCTTAGCAAATGCAAGGTTTCGTGTGGATAGAAGACACGTGTGGGACCATCATGTAGATGCATAAATTAGAACCATGGAATACCATAAAGGTTCGGATAATGGTTATATGGGACCAAAAATGTCTCCTTGAATATGGTCAAGAAACTGAAGTAGTTCAACTTGTATTTTGAGGTGAGAATGCCTCAAAATTAGCTTTCCCGTGGCACAAGATGTGCACACAAATTTTGAAGATTGAGGAAATTTTGACTCAAGAAAATTATGACCAATGGAATTGCTAGTTATTTTTATCATCATCCCGATATCGGAATGGCCTAGGCGATCATGCCAGGTTTAAAATGCATCAACATTTTGAAAAATTACTTTCTATGCAACATGTTCTATGGGTTTGATGTACGTATAGTACAAACCTGATGATAGGGAAGGAAATTTTTCATGTACATGCTTGTCATATCCGTGATTTTTGGTGAAGAGTAGATACTCCTCTTTGTTGTCTTCATGGGTTTTAATGTGAAAGCCATTTTTACAGATATCTTGTTAACCGGTTAGAGTATGTGCCTAGTTGGGATACAATAAAGCATCCTCATTGGTCACTTGTGTACCACTTGGGAGGGTAAATATCGCACGTCTAGTGCCAACGATTACTGTATCGCGTCCAGCGATAGTTAGAATATCTCCATTCATCTTTTTCAGAGTTTGGAAATATTTCATCTCCCTCGGTATTGAGTTTGTGGTTGCACTGCCAGCAAGGCATAATTCCTCTTCCATCAGATTGTCACCATAGAGAACTATATATAAGACAAAGAACTTTCAATAAGAAAATCTCATGTAAATACAAAGAATACAATCTTATTTATAAATATGCTAACAGAGTTACAATCTTATTATATCAAATGTATTGATACAATATAAACACAACAACAATACTTATATTCTTATTACAACATCACAAATGGACATAGCTAAATAGATAACTAAGGAGATTGTGGGATTAGTCGAAGTATCCAAACACGTCATTTGAGGTATACTCAATCAGCATGTTGTCCGTCTCAGCAAGGTTCTTTGGCTGATGGAACACAATGGTGTGGCTCAGTCTAGAAGGAACATCATGCAAACTACTAGCTCCATTGGTGTTGTCTGGATGAAGGTTGAAGTTGGCTTCGAACCTCTTCCCTTAAGGTGCTCTGCGTCCCACAGATCGCTAGCACAGCATTACTAGATGCTTTGGGATCTTGCACTTGTCAGTGGGGTGCGTGTAGCATCCACACTTGTTGCAAAGCTGAGACTTATCATGCTTGGGCTTTGCAGTGCGTTTTCCCTTGTCTGGGTTCCTAGACCTCCTGTTCCTATTGCACTTTCACTTGTTCTAGAAATTTGATTGATTGCCCCTAAAGGCACAATCAAACCTCTGTCTATTCGCGACATTCATATGAACTTCAGGTAAAGGTTGTGCCCCAGCTGGGCATTGAGAGCCATTCTAGCAAGTAGCTCATCACGCTTTTCAGCCTAAAGTAACATATGAATAAGCTCAAAATATACAATATAGTTGCGAGCACAGTATTGCTGCTGGAGGATCCTGTCTTAAGGGAGCATAGTGGAGAAGTTTTCTCTTCTTCTCCACATCAGTAGGTTCCTTCCTTGAACTTATCTTATGAACCTTGTGATTATACTCACCGATGGACTTGAAATCCTGAAGACGAAGGTCAGTCCAATCAGGGAGTGCTTCTAATAGGACGACTGCCTTTTGTTGTTCATATCTTGTTTTGATGGCTAGAAACAAAGTACTAGGAGATTCTTCCTCTATGTGCTCACACTTTAGATCGGGGTGGATATGATGCCTTATGATGTATAAAGCTGCATAGTTTAGTTATTCTGTCAGCGGCGTGGCTCGGGTCGATAGAGGAGTCTCCGGATCCTGAATTGCACGCGCTATCCACGGGAAGCAAGACCGATCTTGATGTCCATGGCCCATGTAGGGTAGTTGTGTCCATTTAGGCCAAGCTCCTCAAATTCTTTTGCGGTCATCGTTTACCTACATGGGTGAACCAGAGATAACCAATTTATGAAGGGTAAATTAAAAACCATCGTGGTTGTGTCGTAATAATGGTGCAAAATTTGATACTCAAGTGAAGAACTTTAATGATGTAGACCTCAATTGATTGAACATAACACGTCGAAGATCACATGGATCTCACAATATTAGGCTACATAATCTGACAATGTCAGTAGATGCGCATGTTTCTATTACCTTGTGTATGTTATCAATTTAAATATAAGGAAGTGCACATTGAAGGTAATCATTTGTCGAGATTGACAAAATGTAGACCTCACAGTAAGAGTGGATAGTCTATAATCGAGCAGTAGATCCATCTCATTACCTTGTATTTCCAAATATAATGAGGGAGGCGTGTATACAAATTTGCAAGTTTGTTCTCCGAGGGAAATTAATCTCAATCGTTGAAACATGCTCTAGAAAATTGCTATGTGGTAAACACATCGAACATGTCATTTCCAGATAATGTCTGGTAATTTATTTACATTCTCAAATACCTTACTGTTGGGGAACGTTGCATGGGAAACAAAAAATTTCCAACGAACACCCAAGATCTATCCGTGGAGATTAACAGCTACGAGAGGGAGTAGATCCACATACCCTTGTAGATCGCTAAGCGGGAAGCGTTAAGAAACGCGGACGTCTTTGCGATCCAATCACGATCCGTCCCGCGATCCAATCATGATCCGTCCCGATCTAGCGCCGAACGGACGGCACCTCTCCGTTCAGCACACGTACAGCTCGATGACGTATCTACCTTCTTGATCCGGCAAACGAGGGCGGAGAGGTAGATGAGTTCTCCGTTAGCACGACGGCGTGGTGGTGGTGCTGGTGGAGCTGTCCCGGCACGGCTTCGCCAAGCGCTACCGCGACGAACTAGAGGAGAAACAGATCTAGAGGGAGAGAGAGGCTGCGTCGTGGTTTTTTCAGGTGCGGCTGCCCTCTCTCCTCTATACTATATATATAGGGGAAAGGGAGGAGGGATGGCGCCCTAGGGTTTCCCCTAGGGTTGGCCGGCGGCCAAGGATGTGTCCACCTCCCACAAGGGAGGTGGGGCGTCCTAGGGAGGAGTCCCTCTACTCCATGACTCCTCCCACCTGCCACCCTTGGGCGTATGGGCCCTTAGGGGTCAGCTGCCCAGCCCACTAGGGTCTGGTGCGCCACCTCTTAAGCCCATGTGGCCCCCGGGGAAGGGTGGGCCCCTCCCGGTGGACCCCCGGAACCCTTTCGGCACTCCCGGTACAATACTGGAAACACCCAAAACCTTTCCGGAACCAGAATACCACTTTCCTATATATAAATCTTTATCTCCGGACCATTCCGGAACTCCTCGTGACATCCGGGATCTCATCCGGGACTCCGAACAACCTTAGGTCATCAACATATATAACTCAACAATACCAAATCGTCACCGAACATTAAGTGTGCAGACCCTGCGGGTTCGAGAACTATGCAGACATCACCGAGACACCTCTGCGGTCAATAACCAACAGCAGACCTGGATGCCCATATTGGTTCCTACATATTCTATGAAGATCTTTATCGGTCGAACCACAATGTCAAGGATTCAATCAATCCCGTATGTAGTTCCCTTTGTCCATCGGTTTGTTACTTGCTCGAGAATCAATCGTCGGTATCTCCATACCTAGTTCAATCTCGTTACCGGCAAGTCTCTTTACTCGTTCCGTAATACAAGATCCCGTGACTAACTCCTTAGTCACATTGCTTGCAAGCTTCTTGTGATGTTGTATTATCGAGTGGGCCCAGAGATACCTCTCCGTTATACGGAGTGACAAATCCCAGTCTCGATCCACGCTAACTCAACAGACACCCTCGGAGATACCTATAGAGCACCTTTATAGTCACCCAGTTATGTTGTGACGTTTGATACACACAAGGCATTCCTCCGGTGTCCGGGAGTTGCATGATCTGATGGTCGTAGGAACATATTCTTGACATGGATAAAGCGGTAGCAATAAACTAACACGATCAACTGCTATGCTTATAGTTGGGTCTTGTCCATCACATCATTATCCTAATGATGTGATCCCGTTTTCAAATGACAACTCATGTCTATGGTCAGGAAAACTTGACCATCTTTGATCAACGAGCTAGTCCAGTAGAGGCTCACTAGGGACACAGTGTTGTCTATGTATCCACACATGTATCCGAGTTTCCGATCAATACAATTATAGCATGGATAATAAATGATTATCATGAACAAGGAAATATGATAATAATCACTTTATTATTGCCTCTAGGGCATATTTGCAACAGTCTCCCACTTGCACTAGAGTCAATAATCTAGTTCACATCACTATGTGACTTACATTGTAATGAATCTAACACCCATACAGTTGTGGTGTTGATCATGTTTTGCTCGTGGAAGAGGCTTAGTCAACAGATCCGTGTGTATTTTGCAAATATTTATGTCCTACTCCTTGATATAATCGCGGATGGAATTGAAGCGTAGCTTTATATGTCTGGTCCTCTTGTGAAACCTGGGCTCTTTGGCTAGAGCAATGGCACTAGTGTTATCACAAAAGAGAGTCATCGGATCCAGTGCACTGGGCACAACTCCGAGATCTGTCATGAACTGCTACATCCAGACTCCTTCCTTCGCCGCTTCCAAAGCAGCGATGTACTCCCTTTCACATGTAGAATCAGCTACCACGCTTTGCTTGGAACTGCACCAGCTTACCGCTCCTCCATTCAGAATATATACATATCCGGTTTGAGACTTAGAGTCATTCGGATCTGTATCACAGCTAGCATTGACGTAACCCTTTACGACGAGCTCTTGATCACCTCCATAAATGAGAAACATCTCCTTAGTTTTTTCGGGTACTTAAGGATATTCTTGACCGCTGTCTAGTGTTCCATTCCTGGATCACTTTGAAACCTTCCGGACATACTTATGGCAAGGCTGACATCTGGTCTTATGCACAACATCGCATACATTATAGAGCCTATGGCTGAAGCATAGGGGATGACACTCATCCTTTTTCTATCCTCTGTAGTCGCTGGGCAATGAGTTCTTACTCAACTTCACACCTTGTAAGAGAGGCAAGAACCCCTTCAAAACCTTATCAAGATATGTGCTTTGTGAAAGTCCTACCAAGTGTCTTGATCTATCTCTATAGATCTTTATGCCTAATATGAAACTAGCTTCTCCGAGGTCTTTCATTGAAAAACTCTTGTTCAAATATATCTTCACGCTTTCCAAAAGTTCTATAGTGTTTCCAATCAGCAATATGTCATCCACATATAATATTAGAAATGCTACAGAGCTCCCACTCACTTTCTTGAAAATACAAGCTTCTCCATAAACTTGTACAAACCCATGCGCTTTGATCACCTCATCAAAACGAAGATTCCAACTCCGAGATGCTTGCACCAGTCCATAAATGGATCATTGGAGCTTGCACGCTTTGTCAGCATTTTTAGGATCGACAAAACCTTCTGGTTGCATAATATACAACTCTTCCTTAAGGAAACCATTAAGGAATGATGTTTTGATATCCATCTGCCAGATCTCGTAATCGAAAAATGCAGCTATTGCCAACATAATCCTGACGGACTTAAGCATCGCTACGGGAGAGAAAGTCTCATCATAATCAACTCCTTGAACTTGTGAAAACCCTTTTGCAACAAGTCGAGCTTTATAGACGGTGACATTACCGTCCACATCCGTATTTTCTTAAAGATCCATTTATTCTGTCTCGGATTTCATGGCCTCAAGCCATTTGTTGGAATCCGGGCCCACCATCACTTCTTCATAGTTCGTAGGTTCATCGTTGTCTAACAACATGACCTCCAAGATAGGATTGCCGTACCACTCAGGGGCGGTACGATTCCTTATCGACCTATGAGGCTCAGTAGTAACTTGATCTGAAGCTTCATGATCAACATCATTAGCTTCCTCTTCATTTGGTGTATGCGCCGTCAGAACATCTTTCTGCGTCATGCTACTATCCAACTGAAGTGATGGTTCAGTAACCTCATCAAGTTCTACCTTCCTCCGACTCAATTCTTTCGGGAGAAACTCTTTCTCGAGAGAGGACCCGTTTTTAGCTACAAACACTTTGCCCTCGGATCTGAGATAGAAGGTATACCCAACTTTTTCTTAGGATATCCGATGAAGACGCATTTGTCCGCTTTGGGTTCGAGCTTATCAGGTTGAAGCCTTTTCACATAAGCATCGCAGCTCCAAACTTTAAGAAACGACAGCTTAGGTTTCTTGCCAAACCATAATTCATACGGTGTCGTCTCAACGGACACTGATGGTGCCCTATTTAAAGTGAATGCGGTTGTCTCTAATGCATAACCCCAAAATGATAGTGGCAGATCAGTAAGAGATATCATAAATCGCACCATATCCAGTAGAGTACGATTACGACGCTCGGACACACCATTACGCTATGGTGTTCCAGGTGGCGTGAGCTGCAAAACAATTCCACACTGTCTCAAGTGCATGCCAAACTCATAACTCAGATATTCTCCACCATGATCCAATCATAGAAACTTTATCTTCTTGTTATGATCATTTTCTACTTCACTCTGAAATTGCTTGAACTTTTCAAATGTTTCAGAATTGTGCTTCATTAAGTACATATACCCATATATACTAAAATCATCAGTGAATGTAAGAAAATAACGATATCCACCGCGCGCCTCAGCACTCATTGGGCCGCACACATCATTATGTATGATTTCCAACAAGTCACTTGCCCGCTCCATTGTACCGGAGAACGGGGTTTTGGTCATCTTGCCTAAGAGGCATGGCTCGCATGTATCAAGCGATTGAAAATCGAGTGATTCCAAAAGTCCATCAACATGGAGCTTCTTCATGTGTTTTATACCAATATGACCTAAGCGGCAGTGCCACAAGAAAGTGTGATACGGGGCAGACCCGTTGGTGTCGATCTTTTCACACTTGGAGGGGGAAAAGGGAGAAATCACGAGAGAAGACACGAACTCAAGAACGGTCTCCGATCACACATCCACTAAATCCACACAAACACAAGAGATACATAGATCCAAAGTCAACAAGGAGATACAAGTAACCGATAGTCGTCTCACTCCGGAGGAGATGAGGTCTTGATATCCCATGGGATCTTCCCTTGATAGGGGCCTTGGCATCCACTTCGGATCTTCTCTGAAAGAGGTGGTCAACTCCGTGGGAGAAGGAAGTAGATGGAGCTAAGCTCAACAAAGTCAAGTTCTAAACATAAGCTAACCCTAACTTGAGGTGGAGGAGTCTCTTATATAGTGCTAGGGAAAAAAGGGCGAAGGAGAGGGTACATGGCCACTCGGGCCTGAGGCTGCCCACACAGGGGCCCGATGTCCGGGCTTGAGGGGCCGGATGTTCGGGCTTGAGGGGCCGGATGTCCGGCCTTGAGGGGCCGGATGTCCGGGCTTGAGGGGATGGATGTCCGGGCTTGAGGAGCCGGATGTCCGGGGTTTCAGTAGGGGGCCAGATGTCCGGGGCTCAGGGCCGGATGTCCGGGGCGTGGAACCGGCTGCGAAGGCTCTCTGGACAGGAGGTGCCGGATGTCCGGGGATGGGATGCTGGATGTCTAGGGCAGGGGCACCGGTTTTGATGCTCTCTGGATAGACCCGGCCGGATTTCCGAGGCCGTAGGCCGGATGTCCGGGCCAGGCCGGATGTCCATGGCAGGGGGCCCGGATGTCCGACGCCTGTAGCTTTGCGGCTGCTTGCCTTAGCGCTTGTGCAGCTTCCATGGGCCGGATGTCCGGGGCCTGGGAGTTGGGCTTCCTCCTTTGTTAGATCTTGTTCCTCCATCTTCGCCTCCGGCTTCATGGTGACTTGTTCTTCACTCCGAGCGTCCTCATTGTACCTAAGCATGCATAGGATCTCCGCTTGAGGTAGCATCCAAGTTCCATGAACAATAAGAGGAGAATCGTATAGGAGACAAGTCATCTCATCTTGGATCGCACGTGCACGGGCTCTTGTCATAGGACCCTTTGGAGCTTGTGTAGTAGAATTGGGGTCCATGGGGATGACCATGGGATGCTCTGCATCATCTCCCCCCCCCCCTTATGAGAGTTCCGTCCTCGGATCAAGATCTTCATCACCATGGAAAGGAGAAAGGTCCGTGACGTTGAAGGTGTCGCTCACGGTGTGCATGTCGCGTGGAATGTCGATCTTGTAGGCATTGTTGTTGTAGCGTGCCAACACCTTCAAGGTTCATCGGCTCGAGGAAGTAGCTTGGACTTCCACTCGGCGGGGAAACGGTCATTGCGAAGGTGGAGCCACACAAGATCACCGGACTTGAATACCATGGGTTGCTTGTTGATGTTGCGCTTGTTGGAGACGCGTTCCACTTGATGTTCGATCGTTCGCCTTGTATCCTCATGCATCTTCTTGATGTAGCTTGCCCTTGCACTTGCGTCCATGTTGACGCGCTCTTGGAGTGGTAGCGGAAGGATGTCCAATGGGGACAAAGGGTTGAATCCATAGACCACTTCGAAGGGAGACTTGCCAGTGGTGGAGTGACGTGTGCAATTGTTGGCGTACTCGGTGATGGGAAGGCATTCTTCCCGTTGCTTGATGTTCTTCTTGATCAACACGCGTAGGAGAGTAGATAGCGTCCGGTTCGTCACATCCGTTTGTCCATCGGTTTGTAGATGATAGGCCTAAGAGAATAGTATCTTGATTCCGAGCTTGGCGCATAGGGTCTTCCAAAAGTAGCTTAGGAACTTAACGTCGTGATCTGAGACAATGGTCTTGGGGACGCCATGTAGTCTCAAGATGTCCCTACAAAAGAGATTTGCAATATGTAAAGCATCGTCTATCTTATGACATGGAATGAAATGAGCCATCTTGGAAAAGCGATCCACAACGACAAAAACGGAATCATGGCTATTTTTTGTTCGTGGCAAACCAAGCACAAAATCCATACTAATGTCTTCCAAAGGTTGGAAAGGTATAGGAAGAGGCATGTAAAGACCATGGGATTGAGCTTTAGACTTAGCTTTGCGGCATGTAGAGCATCGGTTGGTGAAGCGTGCAACATCAGGAAACATCTTTGGCCAAAAGTACTTGTTGGATAGTGTGGCATATTGATACGTCTCCAACGTATCTATAATTTTTGCTTGTTCCATGCTGTTATATTATCATTCTTGGATGTTTTACAATCATTTTATAGCAACTTTATATCATTTTTTGGGACTAACCTATTGACATAGTGCCAAAGTGCCAGTTGTTGTTTTTGCTTGTTTTTTTTCTTCGCAAAATATCAGTACCAAACGGAGTCCAATCGTGATGAAACTTTTTGGAGATTTTTTATGGACCAGAAGACATTCAGTGGGCCAAAAAAGAGCAGGGAAGGTAGGCTGTGGAGAGCACAACCCACCAGGGCGCGCCAGGGGGCCCCCGGCGCGCCCTGATGGGTTGTGCCCTCCACGGGGCCCCTCTCCACCGCCTCTGATGCATATAAATTCCCAAATATTCCTAAAACCCTAGGAGAGTCAACGAAACACAGTTCCAGCCGCTGCAAGTTCCAGAACCTCGAGATCCAATCTAAACACCATCACGGAGGGGTTCATCTTCTTCATAGGTGCCCCTCCGATGATGCGTGAGTAGTCCACCATAGACCTACGGGTCCGTAGGCAGTAGCTAGATGGCTTCCTCTCTCTCTTATGATTCCCAATACAATGGTCTCTTGGAGATCTATTTGATGTAAACTTTTGCGGTGTGTTTGTTGGGATCCTATGAATTTTGAGTTCATGATTAGTTTCTATCCATGAATATTATTTGAGTCTTCTTTGATCTCTTATATGCATGATTACTTATAGCCTCGTATTTCTTCTTCGAATCTTTGGTTTAGTTAGGCCGACTAGATCGATTTTTCTTGCCATGGGAAGAGGTGCTTTGTGATGGGTTCGATCTTGCGGTGTCCTTTCCCAGTGACAGAAGGGGCAGCAAGGCACGCATGTATCGTTGCCATTAAGGATAACAAGATGGGGTCTATTCCTACATGAATAGATCTTGTCTACATCATGTCATCGTTCTTATTGCATTACTCCGTTTTTCCATGAACTTAATACACTAGATGCATGCTGGATAGCGGTCGATGTGTGGAGTAATAGTGGTATATGCAGGCAGGAGTCGGTCTACTTATCTTGGACGTGATGCCTATATAATGATCATCTCCTTGGATATCGTCATGATTATTTGATCTTCTATCAATTTCCTAACAGTAATTTGTTCACCCGCCGTGCGTTATACTCATGAGAGAAGCCACTAGTGAATCCTACTGCCCCCGGGTCTACTTTTCCAACATATTGCTTTCCGGTCTATCTTTTTGCCTCTTTGTTTTTAGATCTACAAAACCAAAAACCCAAAAATATATTGCTGCACTTTTTATTTGCTCTTTTTATTTTGTGTTCTTGAGAGATCTATCTCTCCTATCTATCACTACCTAATCTATCTTTTTACAGTAGAGAGATTGACAACCTCTCTTTCGCGTCGGGTTGCAAGTATTTGTTATTTGTGTGCAGGTGTTGCTTATTGGGTGGTGGTGATCCTCCTACTGGTTCGATAACCTTGGTTTCATAACTGAGGGAAATACTTACCGTCGTTGTGTTGCATCATCCCTTCCTCTTTGGGGAAATACCGACACAATCTCAAGCCACTTCAAAGGAATTTCTGGCGCCTTTGCCGAGGAGGAAGCGGTCTCTTGTGCGTGCCTATCTCAGACGCCGAGGAGACTCCATCATCATCTACCAGGTTCCTAATCACAAATCTGATCTCCTTGCAATTACATTATTTGCCATTTGCCTCTCGTTTTCCTCTCCCCCACTTCACCAATTTGTCATTTTATTCGCCCTCTTTTCCGTTTGGCTTTTTCTCGTCAGATCTCCTGTTTGCTATCTTTGCTTGTGCTGCCATGTGCCTTCTATTTGCTTGCATCTTCGCTTGCTAAAAATCTATTGATATGGATCCTCGTCCACTAGCTAATCTTTTCAAAAGGCCAAATTATGATGAACCAATTGCTAGTGAGTTGAGTGCATTTGATTGTCTTTATGAAGTTTTGTTTGAAAATCATGAATATGAAAATTTTGATGAAGTGTTGAAAGAAGAAATTTATAAGGTGATTCATGATAGTTCCTTGAATGATGAGCATGGTTGCAATGTTGCTAGTATGAATTCTCTAAATATCCATGATGCTAATGATATGCAAATCCACAAGCTTGGGGATGCTATGTTTGATGAAGATGATATTTCTAGTCCCCCAAGTTTTGATGAGCAAATATATTATGATGATTGCATGCCTCCTATTTATGATGATGGTGATGAAACGTATGCTATAATGAGTAATGATAACCATGAAACTTATTATCATGGTTTTAATTTGCAATGTGGTTATGTCAATCAAGTGTCTCATGATAGTTATTTTGTTGAGTTTGCTCCCACTATCATGGATGATAAGGAATTTGCTTATGAGGAGAGTAATGAAAATTCTATGCTTGTGCATCATGAAAAGAATGATTTATGTGATATTTATATTGTTGAATTCCTTCATGATTCTACTCAAATTTATTACGAGGGAGGAGCATATGCTTGTAGGAATTGCAATAATATCGAGTTTCCTCTCTATGTGTTCAAAGTTTTGAAGTTATGCTTGATTTGCCTTCCTATGCTAGTTGATTCTTGTTCCCATAAATTGTTTGCTCACAAAATCTATATGCATAGGAAGTGGGTTAGACTTAAATGTGTTTGTCATGCTATTCATGATGCTCTTTTGCATGTTTCAATTACTACCTTTTATGTGAGCATCATTGAAATCATTATGCCTAGCTAGGGGCGTAAAACGATAGCGCTTGTTGGGAGGCAACCCAATGAATAAATTTATTTTTGTTTTTCCCTTTCTGTTTTTGAGTGTTGACACAATTATGCCTCTGTTATGATTGTGTTTTTATGGTTTATTTAGTGTTTGTTCCAAGTAGAGCCTTTAGGATGATTCATAAGATGAGTAGAAGCGATGCTGAATCTGAAACACAAACTTTGCATCCAGAATATGAATTTGCATTTTTTACTGGAAAGTGATCTTGAGCTGAAATTTGAACACAGTGTTTCTATACAAATTCCTTACGTTTTCCTAATTTTTCAGAATTTTTAGAGTTACAGAAGTATGGTTAGAGTACAGATTATTACAGACTATTCTGTTTAAGACAGATTATGTTTTTGTTGCATTGTGTGCTTGTTTTGATGAATCTATGGGTTATATTGAAGGGTATGAGCCATGGTAAAGTTAAAATACAGTAGGTATAATGCAATAATAAAATTTGAATGGGTTTGCAACAGCACCTAAAGTAGTGATTTTCTTTATTATACTAACGGATCTCACGAAGATTTTGTTGAGTTTTGTGTGATTGAAATTTTCAAGTTTTGGGTGAGATCACGTTGGATGAAGGAAAAAGGAGTGAAAAGAGCCTAAGCTTGGGGATGCTACAGCACCCCCAAGATATATCCAAAGAGAAACAAGCAACTAAGCTTGGGGATGCCCCCGAGTGGCATCCCCTCTTTCTTCTAACGACCATCGGTATTTTACTTGGAGCTATATTTTTATTCGTCACATATCATGAGTTTTGCTTGGAGCGTCTTGTATCTTTGCTTGATTTGCTTGTTAGTTTGTCACTTGTATCCTTTCTAGACACACCTATTTGAGAGATCCAAAATTATGCTATGATTTGTTAGAATTGCTCTATGTGCTTCACTTAAACTTTTTGAGCTATAGGATTGCTCAAGTGCTTCACTTATATCTTTTTGAGCACAGTGTGCTTGGAAATTTTTGTAGAAATACTCTCATGCTTCACTTATATTAATTTGAGAGTTAGTAAATTTTGAAGAAATCCTCTCATTCTTCACTTATACCTTTTTGAGAGATGAAATCTCTATGCTCATGTGCTTCACTTAAATTTGTTTGAGCTTGTCAAAAAAGCATTGGCAATATATGAAACTACTCCCAAAGTGATAGATATCCAAGGAGGATATAATAAAAACTTTCATGAAGTTCATCAGACAAATTAAACTTGATTCCTTGTAATAGTTTTGAAACATGATGATAGTAATATGTGAGTCATATTAGTGAGTAATTATGCTTTAGTAGGAATATTGGTGTTAAGGTTTGTGATTCCCTATGCATGCACGAAAGTCAATAGTTATGCAATAAAGTTACATCCTACTTATGGTGCATTATTCAGTGTTAGTTATGCTCAATGCTCGCTTATGTGAATTTTTGTTTCTTGGTTTGGTTGCTTCTCAATCTATTTGCTAGCCTCCATTTGTACTAAGTAGAAATACTACTTGTGCATCCAAAATCCTTAAACCAAGTTTTGCCTTATGAGTCCACCATACCTACCTATTTGCGGTATTTCCATGGCGTTCCAAGCAAATTTTTATGTGCCATCTGTAAATTTTCAAAATAAAATTTCTCTTTTGTGTGCTTGTACCGCTCATGAAACAGTGGGGAGTGTCCAATATTTGTCCATGCTAGATGTGTTATTCTCCAGATGAGTGTTCATTCACTTGTCATTGCACGAGAGTGCGGCGGTAATAGGGATGCCCATTCCCGAAATGAAAAAGAAAAAATATTTACTTTATGTTGTCAAATAATAAGTTCCTTGGAAAGTGTTGGTATGGAAGGCAACCGTGGATACGGCCCGCCATGGAAAGTGAAAGTTTGGTGGAAAAAGGAATAAACTTTATTTTCTGTTTGGGAACCTCCTATGATATATCTAGCATGGAAAGTATTGTGAGCTACTTTGTCATTTTCGTTGACAGGAAAAGCATGCCACCCAAAACTTTTTCTCTCTCAATTTAAACCTTGAGCTCTAGCACCTCTACAAATCCCTACATCCCTCTGCGAAGGGCCTATCTATTTACTTTATGTAATTTTTATTTTTACTTTGAGTCTCCATCTTCTCTTATAAAGCACCAACTAGGGGGCACTATGATCGTACTTGAGCATTGGGCATAGCTAATATTTGAGTGTGTTTCGTGAATGGATCAATGATTGAGCATGATGGGCTAGGGATAACTTTCTTTAGTGTTGATATTTTGAAAGACATGGTTGCTTGTTGGCATGCTTGAGTATTGAAGTCATTATGTTAAAACTAGACTATTGCTTTGAATCATTTACAAGTCCAAATGTCCATGCTATAAAAAAGAAAAGAATATGAGATGAACATGTTAGGCAGCATTCCACATCAAAAATTCTGTTTTTATCATTTACCTACTCGAGAACGAGTAGGAATTAAGCTTGGGCATGCTGATACGTATCCAACGTATCTATAATTTTTGCTTGTTCCATGCTGTTATATTATCATTCTTGGATGTTTTACAACCATTTTATAGCAACTTTTTATCATTTTTTGGGACTAACCTATTGACATAGTGCCAAAGTGCCAGTTGTTGTTTTTGCTTGTTTTTTTACTTCGCAGAATAACAGTACCAAACGGAGTCCAATCGCAGCGAAACTTTTTGGAGATTTTTTCTGGACCAGAAGACACCCAGTGGGCCAAAAAGGTGCCAGGAAGGTGGGATGTGGAGAGCACAACCCACCAGGGCGTGCCAGGGGGCCCCCGGCGCGCCCTGATGGGTTGTGCCCTCCACGGGGGCCCTCTCCGCCGCCTCTGATGCCTATAAATTCCCAAATATTCCGAAAACCCTAGGAGAGTCGACGAAACACAACTCCAGCCGCCGCAAGTTCCAGAACCTCGAGATCCAATCTAAACACCATCACGGAGGGGTTCATCTTCTTCATAGGTGCCTCTCCGATGATGCGTGAGTAGTCCACCATAGACCTACGGGTCCGTAGGCAGTAGCTAGATGGCTTCCTCTCTCTCTCTTATGATTCTCAATACAATGGTCTCTTGGAGATCTATTTGATGTAAACTTTTGCGGTGTGTTTGTTGGGATCCGATGAATTTTGAGTTCATGATCAGTTTCTATCCATGAATATTATTTGAGTCTTCTTTGATCTCTTGTATGCATGATTACTTATAGCCTCGTATTTCTTCTTCGAATCTTTGGTTTAGTTAGGCCGACTAGATCGACTTTTCTTGCCATGGGAAGAGGTGCTTTGTGATGGGTTTGATCTTGCGGTGTCCTTTCCCAGTGACAGAAGGGGCAGCAAGGCACGCATGTATCGTTGCCATAAAGGATAACAAGATGGGGTCTATTCCTACATGAATAGATCTTGTCTACATCATGTCATGGTTCTTATTGCATTACTCCGTTTTTCCATGAACTTAATACAATAGATGCATGTTGGATAGCGGTCGATGTGTGGAGTAATAGTGGTAGATGCAGGCAGGAGTCGGTCTACGTATCTTGGACGTGATGCATATATAATGATCATCTCCTTGGATATCGTCATGATTATTTGATCTTCTATCAATTTCCCAACAGTAATTTGTTCACCCACCGTGCGCTATACTCATGAGAGAAGCCACTAGTGAATCCTACGGCCCCCTGGTCTACTTTTCCAACATATTGCTTTCCGGTCTATCTTTTTACCTCTTTGTTTTCAGATCTACAAAACCAAAAGCCTAAAAATATATTGCTGCACTTTTTGTTTGCTCTTTTTATTTTGTGTTCTTGAGAGATCTATCACTCCTATCTATCACTACCTAATCTATCTTTTTACAGTAGAGAGATTGACAACCTCTCTTTCGCGTCGGGTTGCAAGTATTTGTTATTTGTGTGCACGTGCTGCTTATTGGGTGGTGGTGATCCTCCTACTGGTTTGATAACCTTGGTTTCATAAATGAGGGAAATACTTACCGTCGTTGTGCTGCATCATCCCTTCCTTTTTGGGGAAATACCGACGCATTCTCAACCCACGTCACATATTTCTTGTCGCGTCCAAAGTGACCCATACGTGCTCCATCGTGAGCCTCTTGCAAAAGCAACAAACGAAGAGAAGACTCGGGTATACATAGTTTGTTAGCACGCATAAGATAGCCATCTTTCATGTAGTAGTTCTCCCAACAAGGTTTCACTTGGCACTTAGCATAAGGAGTAGCAAAGGAACATCATGCTCATACAAGTCTTTGATATGCTCAAAACCAATGACATTAAATTCAAGTTGAGTAACTAGCATGCATTTGCGGGAAAGAGCATCCGCCACAACATTTTCTTTACCCTTAATGTATTTGATGACATAAGCAAAAGAATCTATGAACTCACTCCATTTAGCATGCCGTTTGTTCAACTTAGTTTGACCCTTAAGGTACTTTAGAATTTCATGATCGGTATGGATGACAAACTCATGAGGTCGCAAATAATGCTCCCACACATGTAACACTCTCACCAAAGCATACAATTCTTTATCATATATTGGATAATTAAGTTGAGCGCCGGAAAGTTTCTCGCTAAAGTACGCAATGGGGCGCTTCTCTTGCATTAGCACACCACCTATTCCATTACCACTAGCATCACAATGCACTTCAAATGTTTTGTCAAAGTTGGGTAAAGCAAGCAAAGGTGCATGAGTGAGCAAATTTTTAATCTCATGGAATGCGGTGTCTTGGGAAGGTCCCCAAACAAATGGTGCATTCTTCTTTCTCAAAGCATGTAGAGGAGATGAAATAGTGCTAAAGTCTTTAACGAAACGACGGTAGAAACCGGCTAGTCCTAGGAAACTACACACTTGTTGCAAATTTGTGGGTGTAGGCCAAGTTTTAATCGCATCAATTTTAGTTTCATCTACATGAACACCCTTAGAAGATACCACAAATCCTAGGAAAACGACCTTGTCAACACCAAAAGTGCATTTGTCCATGTTTTCATAAGGTTGTTCTTTCCTAGGAATTTGCAAGACTTCTCTAACATGAGTAGCATGCTCCTCAAGAGACTTGCTAAAGACAAGAACGTCGTCAAAATAGACCACAACACAATATCCTATCAGGGGTCGCAAGACGTAATGCATGACACGCATAAATGTACCCGGTGCTTCGGATAAGCCCATTGGCATCACTAGCCATTTGTAAAGACCAAACTTAGTCTTGAACGTCGTTTTCCACTCATCACCATCATGTATGCGTATTTGATAGTAACCACTTTTTAAGTCAATCTTGGAAAATATAGTGGCACCACTAAGTACATCTAGCATATCATCTAGGCGAGGAATGGGGTGGCGATATCTAATGGTTATAGCGTTGATAGGACGACAATCGGAACACATGCGCATACTACCATCTTTCTTAGGTACTAGTATCATCGGAACCACACAAGGACTCAAACTCTCACGTACATGCCCTTTATCTAGGAGTTTTTGGACTTGCCTTTGTATCTCCTTTGTTTCTTCGGGGTTGACGCGGTAGGGTGCCTTGTTAGGAAGCAGTGCTCCAGGGATGAGGTCGATGCGGTGTTTGATCCCTCGTTTTGGTGGTAGTCCCGGAGGTAGCTCATCGGGGAAAACATCTTGGAATTCCTGCAACAAACGAGATAACACAAGAGGAAGATTTTGTGAAGGGTTAGTCCGAACGACGTCATCTTTGCACACAAGTACATAGTGAAGAACGGTTGATGGGCTCGCACTCACATCCCTCAAATCTCTTTTGGTGGCTAAAAGGAATATATCTCTCATGTCCCTCATCGTGGAGTCACTCAAATTTGGCTTGTGGCGCTCACTCTCTTTTAGGTGGATCACTCCCTCACTTTTGTCTCCACGATGGGATGAAACATTTTTGTTGGCGATGACTTGACTTGGAGTCATTGATGTCTACTACACAACTTTATTCTTGTAGACTCTGTTGGGCCTCCAAGCGCAGATTTTTGTAGGACAGTAGCAATTTTCCCTCAAGTGGATGACCTAAGGTTTATCTATCTGTGGGAGGTGTAGGATGAAGATGGTATCTTTCAAACAACCCTTCAAACAAATACAAGAAATCTCTTGTGTCCCCAACACACCCAATACAATGGCAAATTGTATAGGTGCACTAGTTCGGCGAAGAGATGGTGATACAAGTGCAATATGGATGATAGAAATAGGTTTTTGTAATCTGAAAATATAAAAACAGCAACGTAATAAATATTAAACAATGAGAAAAACGGTATATTAATGCTTGGAAACAAGGCCTACGGTTCATACTTTCACTAGTGCAATCTCCCAACAATGCTAACATAGTTGAATCATATGATCATCCCTCAACCTGCAACAAAGAATTACTTCAAAGTTTCTATCTAGCGGAGAAAAATAAGATGAAATTGGTGTAGGTAGTATAACCACCTCAAAGTTATTCTTTCCGATCAATCTTTTGGGCTATTCCTATAAGTGTCACAAACAGCCCTAGAGTTCGTACTAGAACAACACCAATGATACATATCATTCAACCCTAATGTCACCTAGATACTCCAATGTCACCTCAAGTATCCGTGGGTAAATTATGCGACATGCATCAAACAATTTCATATCTATCATATTCAATCCAACACAAAGAACTTCAAGGAGCACCCCAAGATTTCTATCGAAGAACATGGTATGAAAACATGCAATCAACCCCTATGCATAGATCCCCAAGGTCACCGGAATCCGCAAGTTGATGCCTCGACATATATCAAGTGAATCAATAGAATACCCCAATGTCACTATGGGTATCCCACGCAAGATGTACATCAAGTGTTCTCAAACCAAAATATTCAATCCAACATAACGAGATCTCAAAAGGAAAGATTCAATTCATCACAACATGATAGCAAGGGAATAACATCATATGATCCGACTATATTAACAAAGACAGTGATACATCAAGATCGTGACATCTCAAGAACACGAGAGAGAGAGAGATTGAACACATAGCTATTTGTGCATACCCTCGGTCCCGAGGGTGAACTACTCCCTCCTCGTCATGGCCTCCGCCGGGATGATGAAGATGGCCACCAGTGATGGTTTCCCCTCTCCATCAGGGTATTGGAATGTCTCCAGATTGGTTTTTCGGCGATACAGTGAGTTGTGGCGGTGGAAGGGAGAGTCTCCGTTTATTTCTGGGGTTTCTTGGATTTATAGGATTTTTTAGCGTTGGAATCACACGCAACTGAGTCTCGTGGGCCCCACAAGCAATTAGGGCGTGGCCTAGGGGGGCCTCTCCCTGATGGCTTGTGCCCCACAGGTGGCTCCCCTTCGGTGGTTCTTCGCTCCAGTGTGGCTTATTTCCTCCAGAAAAAATCACCAAAAATTTTCGGGCGATTCCGAGAACTTTCATTTTCTGCACAAAAACAACACCACGGTAATTTTGCTGAAAACAGTGTTAGTCTGGGTTAGTTCTAAATAAATCATATAAAGTGCATCAAAACCATATAAAAGTATTGTATACATAGGCAATCATGGCATGAATACTTCATAAATTATCGATACGTTGGAGACGTATCAGTCATTGGTCCAAGTACATATTGCTTGCCCTTCATCTTGAAGCTATAGTGATTGGTCCGACCGTTGTGGATGATGCCATGGTCGAATTGCCAAGGTCTACCAAGTAGAAGGTGGCAAACGGACATGGGAACCACATCACACTCCAAGGTGTCTTCATAAGCGCCTATCTTGAAGGAAACTTGCACGGTGTTTTCAACTTGGAGAGTGCCGAAATCACTTAGCCATTGGACCTTGTAGGGGCGAGGGTGCTTCTTCTTGACCAATTGGAGCTTGGAACAAAGGTCCTCACTTGCCAAATTGTGGCAACTTCCGCCGTCGATGATGACCTTGACGGATTTCCTTGGATGCCCGCCTTGGTGTGGAAGATGTGGCAACGTTGGTCCTCGTCTTCTTGTTGTTGAAGTGTCAAAACCTTGGAGATAACGAGAGCGGGGCTCGGATCATTGTCGCAAAAGATTTGCGAATCTTCATCTTCATTGACTTGACGATGCATGGCCACGTGCTCCAATGCTTCCATCTCGTCATCACTCATAGAATCATAGGTGGCATCGTCTCGAAGGATCATGTTACGTTTTGTTGGACAGTCGTAAGTCTTGTGGCCTCGGCCTTGGCACGTGAAACACTTGATGGAGCTTGACTTAGTGGTAGCATCCGGTGTCGGTGTAGAGGATGAAGCTCTTGATTTGTAGGTGCTTGTAGTTGGTCGGCTTGACGAAGTCGTCTTGTCCTTGTAGCTTGACTTGTCGCCGGTAGGTGTTGTAGATTTCGTAGTTGAAGGCATCGTTGTCGTAGTAGCTTGAGCACTTGAACCGTAGGTCTTGGAAGAGAACTTGGAGTACTTGTAGTCATCTTTCACTTGGTGTTCCGCCTTGGTCGCTTGATTTACTAGTTCAAGTAAGTTGGAGTATGGTTGGAAGTCCGCGATTTTCTTGACTTGGTAGTTGAGGCCATTCAAGAAATGTGCCATTGTTTGCTCATCATCTAACTTGACATTGGCTCGGATCATTGCGATTTCCATCTCTTGATAGTACTCTTCTACCGACTTTCCCTTGCTTGAGTTGTTGTAGCTTCTTGAAGAGATCCCGGTTGTAGTGTGTAGGCACAAAACGAGCTCTCATGAGATCCTTCATTTGGGCCCAAGTGTTGATAGGAGGTTCACCTCTTTCTCTTCTTCGTTCAATCACTTATTATCACCAAATTAGAATGTAGTCTTGGAACTCGAGTGAAGCCATAGCTATCTTCTTCTCTTCTTCATAGTTGTGGAGGCGAAAAATCTTGTCAACTTTGAGTGCCCATGATAGGTAATCTTCGGGATCATTGCTTGCGGAGAACTTTGGCATTGTGAACTTGAGCTTGCCGAAGCGTTGTTCATCGTTGTGGTGGTGATGCCGAAGTCTATGTCTTGGATGTGGAGCCTCGTTGTCGTGGGCTTGTTGACGATGTTCTTGTCCTTGTTCGTCTTCGTCCTCGGATTCATCATGATGAGCTTGAGGACGGCGACGAGGAGGACGCACTCGGTTTCGCATTTCTCGGTGCTCCTCTTGGTGATTGGCTTCTTCTTGTCATTCGCGGCGAAGTGCTTCTTGTTCTTGACGTGCTTGACAATTGCGTGTAGGACCGAAAGTATGTCTAGAGGGGGGTGATTAGACTACTTGACCAAATAAAATTTCTACCTTTTCCCAATTTTAATGTTGGCAGATTTTCACATTCATGGCAAGTCAAGTACACCCTACACATGCATGTCTAAGAGTATAGCAGCGGAAAGTAACAACAAGCATGAGTAGAAAGGAAGGGTTGGAAGATCAATCGCAATTGTAGACATGATGATTTTTCCCATGGTTCCGATAGGTGGTGCTATCGTACGTCCATGTTTATGGAGTCTTCAACCCAAGGAGGGTAACGGTCGCGAGAGTCCACGGAGGGCTCCACCCATAAGGGTCCACGAAGTAGCAACCTTGACTATTCCATAACGGCTTCCATCCACGAAGGACTAGCCTCACTATGGGTAGATCTTCACAAAGTAGGCGATCTCCTTGCCCTTACAAACTTCTTGGTTCAACTCCACAACACGAAGTAGGAGGCTCCCAAGTGACACCTAACCAATCTAGGAGGCACCACCCTCCAAAAGGTAATAGGCTCGGCAATGATGATGAACTCCTTGCTCTTGTGCTTCAAGATGATAGACTCCTCAACACACAATCACTCTCTCACAGATTTGGCTTGGTGGAAGAGATGGGATTGGTGGAAAGCAACTTGGGGAGGCTAGAAATCAAGATCCATATGGTTGGAGTGGATGATCTTGACTTCAACACAAGGGTAGGTGGCTCTCTCTCAGAAAACTGGATGGGGCAAGTATGGAATAGTTCTGAGTGCTTCTCTTTCGAGTGGGCGGTGGTGAAGGGGTACATATAGGCATCCCCAAAAATCCAACCGTTACACACAAAATGACCAACTCGGTGACACCGATGTGTTAATCTCGGTGGTACCGAAGTGACCAAAAGGTGGCAACTTTTGAATCTCGGTGAGACCGATATATAACTCTCGGTTGCACCGATAAGGTGACCAACGGTCAGATTGCCCATTCTCGGTGACGTCGATCCAACAATCTCGGTGGTACCGATATTGTGAAACTGCGTAACAGAAAGTTGGCAACCCAAACTCGGAGGCACCGATGCAGAATCGGTTGCACCGAAAAGCTAGGGTTTGGCATGGGTCTGTCTGACTATGGGAATCGGTGGCACCGAGTGGAAAGTGCTGGTTGCACCGATTTTGGATATTTGACTTTGGACAGACTTTTGTGGAAGAGCTTGTGGGTGTTTTTGGTGACTATCACTTGTGCACGTAGGAGCATTTTGTTCACCAACAGTACCTTACCCCCTTTTAATAGTATTGGCTTTCCTATGGACTCAAAGTGATTTCTCACAAAGTAAAATGTAGAGTCCTCTTGCTTGAAGCTTTACCAATCCATTTCCTTGCATCTTGGGGTATCTCCTTGCCAATCCTATCATTGAACTTTTCCTGAAATATACTTAGTGGAAACATTAGTTCAATGACTTATATGTTGTTATTAATTACCAAAACCACCAAGCGAGCAAATGTGCTTTCAATCTCCCCCTTTTTGGTAATTGATGACAACATATAGATCAAAGCTTCGACAAAGATATAATCAATGAATATAATCGTCGCTTTGAGAAGTATGTGATAATCAAGAGCTCCCCCTAAATTTGTGCATTATTTTAAATTTGCGTTTGAATGCAAATGCACAATCGATTAGGTACATGGGGCACTTCTTCCATGTCACATACAACTTGGTGGTGTGCGAGAATAATAAGAGTTAACATCATAGCACAACACAATCAAGCAAAGGTGAAAGATCATCTCATAAGTAGCATAATGATAGGAAATAGTAGCAGCACACATTAAGCGTATGATCAACCACCAACAAATGTTTAACACAAGCAACCAAAGGACAAAATGTTTTTGAAAAAGCGATAAAAACCAAACGCTCTCTCACTCGAAGCCTAAAGATCTATATACACTTCTCCCCCTTTGGCAACAAGTTACCAAAAAGTTCAAAGGCATATATCTAAGCGTTCTTGGGCTGATCTCCTCCGGTTGTTGATGAAGGAGTCGAGAGAACTGCGTCGGCGAAGATCTCAGCTGATGTCATGGATGGAGTTGGAGTGGCAACTGGAGGAACTGGAGCTGATGGAGCTGAGGTGACAGTAGCAGGAGCTGATGAAGAGGGCCTCAAATCTGGAGCTGGCACGGTGGCTGATCTGGCCTGGGTAGTGAAGTGTGTGCCTAGCCTGAGAGGAGAGTCATCCTCATCATCATCATCTGAAGACTGAGGAAGAGGCACAGAGTCAACTTCCTTCTTGAGCTCATTAACTGTCTTGGTCAGCCCATCCATCTTGTCATTAAGGGTCTTGATCCTCTTCTCGAAGATCCTGACAAGACTGTTTTGATTGTTCAGAATGTCCTTAATGTCCTTCTGCATGCCCTGAACTAATGAGATCAACAGATCCATTTGCTCGTTCCTGGATCTAGGGACTTGAGCACTAGTGGCTCTAGCTGCCTCTGCCTCTGCATGTGCTTGAGCTACAGCTGATGTGGGATGTTCTGGGGGCCATCACCACAACGTTGTCCTCTAAATCTGGCTGTAGGGGCAAGTGGGGTCTGTCCAGAGCAAAGATGTGCTTCTCCAACTTGGATTTGATGAGCATCTGGATATAGGGTGCATAGCAGCATGAGCGCTTCTGATCAGCAGCAACCCTCTTCACTGTCTCTACAATCAAATCCATAACTCTAATCCTGGTGTGTCTGTCAAGATGGATCAGCATGTTGATGGAGTAGCCTCGGATCATCTTCTCATCTCCTGACTTGGGCATCAAGGTATGCCTCAAAATAGTGTTCATGGTGCGGAGACCAGCCTAGAGGAAGTAGATAGAACCTAACTTGTGAGATTTCAAGTTAGCATCAGGGATAGCATTGTACATGTCCTTCATAGCATCATGGCTCTCCTTGGATTCTGAGTAGACATCCAAGTCTCCATCCTACACCTCTGGGACTCCTAAGATGGCAGCCCAATCACCAACAGTAGACTCGTATCTAGCTCCTTCAGTCATCCATACAATCCTACCATCTCCATAGAAATGAGCAGTGGAGTAGAATTGCATGATCATCTCATCATTCCATGCTGTAAACTCTTTGCCAACAAACTCATCCAAGCCAATGCAGTGAAAGTTGTCTTGAACGTTTGGAAAGAAATCTTCATTCTCCTTGATGAACTTCCAGTCAACATATCTCATGTCACTCACAGCTGGACTCTAGTCAAGCAGCACAGTCTCATAGAAATCATGTTGCTCCTTGGTGTAGAACCTGTAGTCCACAGTTTTCTTTCTCCTTTGGGCATATGGATCAACAGCTTTCCATGCCCTCAAACCAGAATCCTTCCTCTTCTTCATATCTTCAGCAAGGAGATGGCTAGCATTATGTTCAGGAAGGTGTGGTCTAAGCTTCATCAAGGTAGACATAGCATCTTCATCCTCAACTCTGGAGGTAGTTCCCTTGTTCTTTTCAGAAGCTGGAATTTGTCTGGATAACCTCTTGGGCTTTTCAGCAGCAGCCTTCTTGGGGGCAGACTTGGTGCTCTTGGATGTGCCTGTCTTTGGCATAGCATCAGCCATAAGCTTCTTTTTCTTCTTGGGAGGGGCCTTCTCAACATGTTCTTCCTCCTCCTCAGCAGCAGCACCAGCAGCCTCCTCAGGGGCCTCATACATGGAAGTTTACCTGCCAGTGACATAGACAATCCTCTTCCTGGCTCTCTTTTTCTCCCCTGCCTTCTTAGGCATAGATTTCCTTGGGGGCTTAATGGTCATGGTAGCTCTGGAGCTCTCAGGTGCTCTCAATATCTCAGAGCTAGCATACTCCTTCCTGATAGCTTTCCTGGAAGATGTGGCTTCATTTGCAGATTTCTTGGCAGCTTTCTCTTGCTTCTTGGCAAGAATCTCCTCTGGCACAAAATCTAAATCCTCCTCATCTGAATTCAGCTTCTTCCTGGCCCTAGTAGCAGCCTTGGGCAACCCATGAGAACTGGGGGTGCCTGGATCTGAAGAGGAACTGGACTCAGGACTAGTGCCTGAACTCATGACAATGTTCTGCTCTTGGAAGTTGTTCTCACTGTCCTCAGCACTTGACATATTGACCCTGTGAATAGAATATAGAGGAGTAGAAGAGGATGAGTCATCACAAAATGCAGCTGTTTTTGAAAGTTTGAACTAAGAATTTCTTAAATTTTGCATTCTGCCAAATGTATATCGGTACAGCCGAGACAAAATTTTCGGACCCACCGAGACTAACAACCTGCTTTCCAAGAACTTGGCACCTTTCTCGGTTACACCGAAAATAGGCACTCGGTTCCACTGAGGTGTTCTCAGTGTGCCAGAAAACCAAATCGGTGATACCGATAATTTTGCATCGGTTCTACCGAGATACATGAGGCGGACGACAAAACCTAAAAAATCCATCATTCGCTATTCTATTGAGATTTCTTGTGGATAGATAGATGTGCAAACGGTGGCTTATAGATAAAATCAACTTCATTGCGCAAGAATCGGACGGGGAGCGCAAGAAGAATCGAATCCGTACCCTAACTTGGCGACGGATCCGCTACGGCGGCGACGGCGGCGAAGATCCCGTCGACGGCGAGGATCCCAGCGGTGGAGGAGCGCGGGGAGACAAGGGCGACGACCAGGGGGTCTTTTGCGGCAGCTTAGGGTTTTGGGGCGCGACGGTTTGAAGATAGAATTTCGAAACGTCGGGTCCACAGCATATATACCCCTCACTGTCGGTGTCACCGATTCTAAATTTTCGGTGTCACCGAGTTCCTCAACTGTCAGTTGACAAGGAAACTCGGTGTAACCGAGAATATGGAATCGGCAGTACCGAGATAGAAAACCAGATCAATCCTAGGCATTCGGTGAGACCGAGAATTGTGGGTTGGTTCCACCGAGATGCACTTGGGAGGTTTTAATGGTCAGTCCTTGTCGATACGGAACTTCGAGTGCTCCACACACAGAGGGATCGAGAAGTACTTGTTCAATTTTTGTGATGCAGCATGAATGGAATATGAGGTGAGAAAGCATAGATAGCTAGAGAGTGGTCCTAGGCATTCTTGTCCATCCAATTGGCAAAAGATAAATCAAAAACCAAATAGCAACAATTGGATGTCCTCGAATGAGAAAATAAATGCAGACCAACATGCTCACACAACAAGATGTCAAATGAAATCATGACAAGACATGCACAAATATACTAGCATCTAACAAGCACTTTGGCGATGATGGAGCCATCTATATATGAGTATTTTGACTTAGGAGCCAAGTAAGAATACTTGATCATAGGTCATACTCATCGTTTAAGCACAAGTGGGGTTACCACTTTTACATAAAGCATTTAATGTTGTCACATACTAAGAGATGCTTTAACTCAAGTCTTAGAGTAAAGCTCCCCCTTGATGTGACATCCCCCCATAGGAGGGATAAACTAACCTTGGGTTTTGTCGATGAAGACTTCATGTTGGTGAGGTAGTGGTGGATGCTCAAGGTTGATGAAGATCACCAAGATTTGGGAGCATCCTTGTTGTTTCCTTACTCTTTTCACCTACATGCGTTAGTCCCAACACACAAGAGACGAATGCAAGGATATCTATGGACATGTAGTGCAAAGCATGTGTAATGATGTCCATTGATTTGTTGATTACCATGTCCCTTGCTTACCTTTGAGGGAATGTGTGACTCCTTGAACTATTGCATAGAGTTGATGTTGATTGCAAATAGTTCTTGCCAATAATGAATGTGAGTGAATTTCATTGGCGGAGTCACCCCTCAAGAACTCTCTAGTTCTTCTTCTTGGGGACCCACATCAAGTTGATGGGGATCCTTGGTGTTGAAGTAGCCTTTGTAGAAGTTGAGCTTGAAGTATCCTTGGGAACCCACTCCACCATTACTAGGGATTCATCTTCATATGAGTCAATGTCCTCTTGAAGCTTGTTCCTGCCCTTGAGCTTGTGGTCTTGTGGTGGAAGGTCATCTTGAGTGTTTGTTCCCTTGGGAAGAGTATTTTCATACTTCTCCTTTTGAGGAACAAACTTGGGCTTGGGGTATTGACCTTGTTCCCATTCAACTCCATTAGCGTTGAAGTAGCCAACACCATGGTTCTTTCGGTATCCTCCGTGCTTGCGTACAATTTCCTCGAATTGCTTACACCCGGCAAGACTCTTGTAGATACCTTTCTCTATAATTCCTTTCAATAAAGCATTTTCTTGCTCAAGTGTAACTTGGATAAGAGAATCATCATTAGTGGAATCAATAGAACTACTAGAAGCAACATCATTAGGTTTAGCATTTTTATTGTTGCTACTAGATGAAGAACCTTTCTTGCCTTTGTTACTAGTTTGTTTAGATTTAACTTGTGGCATGAATGTAGACAAGAGTAGTCGTTTGGCTAGATAAGATGAAGTCTTCTTTCGGAAGTCTTCTTGCTCCAAGTTGAGCTTCTCGAAGCGTATCTTCTCATGAGTCCTTACAAGCTCTCTATGATATTCAAGAGTAGATTCATGAGCTAACTTAAGAGTGTTTAGTTCTTTAGTTAGTTGTTCTATTTTCATCTTATCATCAATTGACTTATCTTGACTAGCATGAGAATTATCAAGTTCACTTTGATTAACATTACTAGTTTTATCAAAGAGCAAGTCATCATCACAAAGCAAATCATCTTCTTCACTATCAAAATCAAGATACTCGGGGTGTGATACCTTGGGGCCGTTAGCCATGAAGCAACTTCGTCTCCCTTCATTTCGTGAATCAAATAGATCATAGGAGATGGTAGTCACTAGAGCAATTCCGGCAACACCATCATCTTGATTATGGTCGGAGTCGGAGTGATAGCTTCTCTCGGAGTTGTTGTCGGAGTCGGAGCCGGAAACCCATTCACCAACATGAGCTTGATGTTTTCTTCTTGTGTAGCTCTTGGTGTACTTGTCCTTCTTCTCCGAATCCCTACTTCTCCTTGAGGGTCTTCGTTCATAACGATCATCTCTACTCCTTCTCTCTCTTTGAGGTGTTTCATTCCTTGAGCTTCGTCTTCGAGGTGACTCTTCTCTTTGTTTGTAGGGAGCCGTGCACTCATTGGAGTAGTGTCCGGGCTTCCCACAATTGTAGCAATTGCGGTCACGACTTGACGAATGCTTCTCATCATATCTTGAGTTGGAGCTTCGTTCTTTGCCTCTATTCTTGTAGAACTTGTTGAATTTCTTGACCATGAGGCTTATCTCTTCATTGGTGACAAGGTTGTCGCTTGAAGTTGAGGGAGCATCACTTGTGGCTTTGTAAGCACCGCTAGACTTGTTGTGAAGCTCTTCTTTGTCTTTGAGTGTCATCTCATGAGCAACAATCCTTCCAATGACTTTCGTAGGCTTGAGATCTTTGTAGTTTGGCATCATTTGGATCAATGTGCACACGGTGTCGTATCTCTCATCCAAAGCTCTAAGTATCTTCTTGATGATGAATTTGTCGGTCATTTCTTCGCTTCCTAAGCCGGCAATCTTATTGGTGATGAGAGCTAGCCTAGAGTACATCTTTGCGACTCCTTCACCATCCTTCATCTTGAACTTGTCAAGCTGACTTTGAAGAACATCTAACTTGGATTCTCTCATGGACTCGGTTCCTTCGTGCATATCAACCAAAGTATCCCAAATCTCTATTGCATTCTCAAGACGGCTGATTTTGTTGAATTCTTCGGGGCATAGGCAGTTGAAGAGAATGTCCCATGCTTGAGCGTTGTATTGCAACATCTTTAATTCATCCGCGGTCGCTTCACGATCCGGTTCCTTTCCATCACCAAAGAATTCACCTTGCAAGCCAACACGAAGAACAGCCCAAACGGCGGGGTTATGACCAAGAATATGCATTTTCATTTTGTGCTTCCAACTAGCAAAATTAGTGCCATCAAAGTACGGACCTCTACGGTGATAATTTTCCTCACTAGACGCCATACTCTCCTAGGTTGTGAGACCAATGCAATTGAGACCAAAGCTCTGATACCACTTGTAGGACCGAAAGCATGTCTAGAGGGGGGGTGATTAGACTACTTGACCAAATAAAATTTCTACGTTTTCCCAATTTTAATGTTGGCAGATTTTAACATTCATGGCAAGTCAAGTACACCCTACACATGCATGTCTAAGAATATAGCAGCGGAAAGTAACAACAAGCATGAGTAGAAAGGAAGGGTTGGAAGATCAAACGCAATTGTAGACACGATGATTTTTCCCGTGGTTCCGATAGGTGGTGCTATCGTACGTCCACGTTTATGGAGTCTTCAACCCATGGAGGGTAACGGTCGCGAGAGTCCACGGAGGGCTCCACCCATAAGGGTCCACGAAGTAGCAACCTTGACTATTCCATAACGGCTTCCGTCCATGAAGGACTAGCCTCACTATGGGTAGATCTTCACGAAGTAGGCAATCTCCTTGCCCTTACAAACTTCTTGGTTCAACTCCACAACACGAAGTAGGAGGCTCCCAAGCGACACCTAACCAATCTAGGAGTCACCACCCTCCAAAAGGTAATAGGCTCGGTAATGACGATGAACTCCTTGCTCTTGTGCTTCAAGATGATAGACTCCTCAACACACAATCACTCTCTCATAGATTTGGCTTGGTGGAAGAGATGGGATTGGTGGAAAGCAACTTGGGGAGGCTAGAAATCAAGATCCATATGGTTGGAGTGGATGATCTTGACTTCAACACAAGGGTAGGTGGCTCTCTCTCAGAAAACTGGATGGGGCAAGTATGGAATAGTTCTGAGTGCTTCTCTTTCGAGTGGGTGGTGGTGAAGGAGTATATATAGGCATCCCCAAAAATCCAACCGTTACACACAAAATGACCAACTCGGTAACACCGATGTGTTAATCTCGGTGGTACCGAAGTGACCAAAAGGTGGCAACTTTTGAATCTCGGTGAGACCGATATATAACTCTCGGTTGCACCGATAAGGTGACCAACGGTCAGATTGCCCATTCTCGGTGACGCCGATCCAACAATCTCGGTGGTACCGATATTGTGAAACTGCGTAACAGAAAGTTGGCAACCCAAACTCGGAGGCACCGATGTAGAATCGGTTGCACCGAAAAGCTAGGGTTTGGCATGGGTCTGTCTGAGTATGGAAATCGGTGGCACCGAGTGGAAAGTGTTGGTTGCACCGATTTTGGATATTTGACTTTGGACAGACTTTTGTGGAAGAGCTTGTGGGTGTTTTTGGTGACTATCACTTGTGCACGTATGAGCATTTTGTTCACCGACAGTACCTTACCCCCTTTTAATAGTATTGGCTTTCCTATGGACTCAAAGTGATTTCTCACAAAGTAAAATGTGGAGTCCTCTTGCTTGAAGCTTTGCCAATCCATTTCCTTGCATGTTGGGGTATCTCCACAATCTCCACAATCCTTTTGCCAATCCTATCATTGAACTTTTCCTGAAATATACTTAGTGGAAACATTAGTTCAATGACTTATATGTTGTTATTAATTACCAAAACGACCAAGGGAGCAAATGTGCTTTCATTGCGTTCCTCCAAAGCATGAGTTGCATCACGGAGTACACGTTGGGCTTCTAGCGCTTGTTCTTCGCAAGACGTTGTTCTTCTTCACCGCGTTGTTGTTGGTGTTCTTGTTCCAATGCTTCTTGTTCTTGTTGGTGACGTCGAGCACGCTCGCGAAGTCGATCTTGTAGTCCATTGCCATGGAAGGGATTCTCCAAAGTTTGACGTTGGCGGTCTTGGTGTGAACTTGGACCGGAGTGGTCATCGTGGTGATGAGGACGTGCTCGAGGTGGACTCTCGCCGAAAGAGTACTCCGATGAGTGGCGACTTGAGTGGCGCCGTCTTGACGATGTAGATGTAGAAGAAGCGCGTTTGACCATCAAGGCGCGAAATTCCTCTACTTGGCTTGAGAGCTTGGTGTCGAGGTAGTCCCTTGTGCGCACTTCGGATTCGCGTACGTTGGTGGAGAGTTGCTCGATGCAGTCGTTAAGGACGTCGTTTGATTGGCGCATTGCCTTTTGCGCGCCGAAGAATTGTAGCTTGGTGACGTAGGTTGTTGCGTCATCCTCTTGCTCCTCAAATGTCGGGTTGTGGATGCTTGACCTATCCATAGCACTCAAGTAGATGTAAGTGGAAGAATGAGACGACAATATCAATTACCGTTCCACAAGTTGAAAATGGAACCAGGGTCACTCAATATGCAAATGTGGAAGTAGTAGAATTGGTACCTAAGATCGTCCTTCTCACACCATTAAGGCTTATGGAGGAGCTTGGTTAGGATAGTGGCACAAATTTCAAGCAATCCAAACGATAAGATTCAATAATGTTAAAAAAGATTCACAAGTTCGCAAGTAAGGCAATGTAGATCAATAGCAATGAGTATACACGGAAACACACACACACACACAGATATAAAAGTGGGGTCATGCAACCAAGGATGAGCCAAAATGTGGAATCCATAGAAAACGCTCGTGTTGCACAACACTGGGAGACTCTAGCATGATTGCTCAAATGGGCGTGATACGAACTTTTGCACAACCTATAAGAAACAAAATGTGTCGTCTTCCTATTTCGACTTGCTATGTATGTGTGAGGCACGTGTCACTCGCTCAAGTGATCCAAGATGATCAAATATGATATGCAAAATTGGCGATGTTATTTCTCTTTTGCTCTTGCTTAAAAGCTTTGCTTCTCTTTCTTTTGCGATGATGTTTTGTATGGTCACAATGCGGGACGTGCACACCAAGATAGCAATTATGTATGTGGGTACTATGTGAACACAAAAGATACCAAGATGATACCAAATGATACTATGATATAAGCACGCAATTTGAGCTATGCGGAGTATGTATCACTAAAGTGCACAAGTAGCGTAGCCCGGCAATACTCAATGGCTAGTCTCGATAGGCAAATAACGCAAAATGGGCTCGAGGTAACAATGCAATGGCAAGGGTATATGTCAAGAGTGTTGTCGCGGTTACCGTCCTTGCTTACGGTGTAGTGTCAATGTAGAGGAGGTTGGCGACGATCTGGAGCGATGATGAGCGGCGATGTCGGTGAAGAACCACTCCTAATTAGCCGAAACACCTTAGGAAGTGGAGAAGCTCGTGACTCAAAATCTCAAATGCAAATGGTTTGCGGAAGAAATGATGGATGGTTGCGGAAGAAATGGCGGAAAGGGTGAAAAATCTGCCAAAAAGAGGCAAAACAGCTGTGCTGTTCTCCAGGGGCCAAATGTCCGGGTTGTTTGGGCCGGATGTCCGGGGCACTCGGACCGGATGTTTGGGCCTCCCGAATCCAGATCCAATCTTAGGATCCTTATGAACAAGATGATGAACACGAAAAAAAATCGCAAAAATTGGGGCGATTTGGCGGTGAAAAATGATGGGGATGGTGGGGGAACACTAGATCTACCTGTCCAAACCGAAATCCATGGATCCAAATCAACAAAATCTCCTCAAATACAACAAATTCAAGAAAATTTGGTAGTGCTATTTTTGTGGGAATTTTCGAAATTAGGTCAAAACGGAAAAAAATCGGCTAGAAGGTGGAGGGAAGGACTCCAAGGTGTGAATCGACGTGGCTCATGATACCAATATGATACGGGGCACACCCGTTGCTATCGATCTTTTCACACTTGGAGGGGGAAAAGGGAGAAATCACGAGAGAAAACACGAACTCAAGAACGATCTCCGATCACACATCCACTAAATCCACACAGACACAAGAGATACATAGATCCAAAGTCAACAAGGAGATACAAGTAACCGATAGTCGTCTCACTCCGGAGGAGATGAGGTCTTGATATCCCGTGGGATCTGCCCTTGATAGGGGCCTTGGCATCCACTTCGGATCTTCTGTCAAAGAGGTGGTCGACTCCGTGGGAGAAGGAAGTAGATGGAGCTATGCTCAACAAAGTCAAGTGCTAAACATAAGCTAACCCTAACTTGTGGTGGAGGAGTCTCTTATATAGTGCTAGGGAAAAGGGGCGAAGGAGAGGGTACATGGCCACTCGGGCCCGAGGCTGCCCACACAGGACCGGATGTCCGGGCTTGATGGGCCGGATGTCCGGGGCTTTAGTAGGGGGGCGGATGTCCGTGGCTCGGGGCCGGATGTCCGAGGCCTGGAACCGGCTGTGGAGGCTCCCTGGACAGGAGGTGCTGGATGTCCGGGGATGGGGTGCTGGAGGTCCAGGGCAGGGGCGCCGGTTTTGATGCTCTCTAGATAAACCCGGCCGGATTTTCGGGGCCGTAGGCCGGATGTCCGGGCCAGGCCAGATGTCCGGGGCAGGGGGCCCAGATGTCCGGCGCGTGTAGCTTTGCGGCTGCTTGGCCTTGGCGCTTGTGCAGCTTCCAGGGGCCGGATGTCTGGGGCATGGCCGGATGTACGGGGCCTGGGAGTTGGGCTGCCTCCTTTGTTAGCTCTTGTTCCTCCGTCTTCATGTCCGTCTTCATGCTGACTTGTTCTTCACTCCGAGCGTCCTCATTGTACCTAAGCATGAATAGGATCTCCGCTTGAGGTAACGTCCAAGTTCCATGAACATCAAGAGGAGAATCGTATAGGAGAGAAGTCACCTCATCTTGGATCGCATTTGCACGGGCTCTTGTCATAGGACCCTTTGGAGCTTGTGTAGTAGAAGATGGGTCCATGGGGATGACCATGGGATGCTCCGCATCAAAGTGGTACTATAATTATTAACTTTACATCTTTTGGCATTAATTTTATAAATGTGTGTATCACTACTATCGAGATTCAACAAGAATAAACCATTCACATTGGGTGCATGACCATAAAAGATGTTACTCATATAAATAGAACAACCATTATTCTCTGATTTAAATGAATAACCATCTCGCAATAAACAAGATCCAGATATAATGTCCATGCTCAACGCAGGCACCAAGTAACAATTATTTAGGTTTACTACTAATCCCGATGGTAATTGAAGAGCGAGCGTGCCGACGGAGATCACATCAACCTTGGAACCATTTCCGACGCGCATCGTCACTTCATCCTTCGCTAGGCTCCGTTTATTCCGTAGTTCCTGCTTCGAGTTACAAATATGAGCAACCGAACCGGTATCAAATACCCAGGCACTGCTATGAGAGCTAGTGAGGTACACATCAATAAGATGTATATCAAATATACCTTTGTTGACGTTGCCAGCCTTCTTATCATCCAGGTACTTGGGGCAATTCCGCTTCCAGTGACCAGTCCCCTTGCAATAGAAGCACTCAGTCTCAGGCTTGGGTCCAGACTTGGGTTTCTTTACGGGTGCGGCAACTTGCTTGCCACCCTTCTTGGAGTCTCACTTCTTTCCCTTGCCTTTCTTGAAACTAGTGCTTTTATTCACCATCAACACTTGATGCTCCTTTTTGATCTCTACTTCCGCGACTTTCAGCATCACGAATAGCTCAGAGACAGACTTATCCATTCCTTGCATATTATAGTTCATCACAAAGCCTTTGTATCTAGGTGGCAGTGACTGGAGAATTCTGTCAGTGACCGTTTCTGGCGGAAGCTCAACTCCCAAATCATTTAAACGGTTGTAGTACCCAGACATTCTAAGTAGGTGTTCACTGACAGAACTATTCTCTTCCATTTTGTAGGCGAAGAACTTATCGGAGGTCTCATAGCTCTCGATCCAGGCATTTGCTTGAAATATTAACTTCAACTCCTGGAACATCTCATATGCTCCATGGCGTTCAAAACGCTTTTGAAGTCCCGATTCTAAGCCATACAGCATGGCGCACTGAACTATCAAGTAGTCATCAGATCGAGTTTGCCATACGTTCATAGCGTCCGGATTCTTAGGGTATGGTGCATCACCAAGCGGTGCATCAAGGACATAAGCCTTTTGAGAAGCAGTGAGGATAATCCTCAGATTACGGACCCAGTCCACATAGTTACTTCCATCATCTTTTAACTTAGCTTTCTCTTGGAATGCATTAAAAATCAGGGGAGCTACTGCGCGAGCCATTGATCTACAACATAATTTTGCAAAGACAATTTAGACTATGTTCATGATAATGAGTTCAATTAATCATATTACTAAAGAACTCCCACTCAAATCAACATCCCTCAGGTTGTCTAAGTGTAACATGATCCAAATCCACCAACCCAAGTCCGATCATCACGTGATATGAGGTGGTTTCAATGGTGAACATCTCCATGTTGATCATATCTGCTATATGACTCATGTTCGACCTTTTGGTCTCCTGTGTTCTGAGGCCATGTCTATACATGCTAGGCTCGTCAAGGTTAACCCAAGTATTCCAACTGTGCAAATCTGGCTTACACCCGTTGTATGCGAACGTAGAGTCTATCACACCCAATCATCACGAGGTGCTTCGGAACGGCGAACCTTCGCAACGGTGCATACTTGGGGAGAACACAATTTTATCTTCAAATTTTAGTGAGAGATCATCTTATAATGCTACCGTCGTTCTAAGCAAAATATGATGCATAAATAGGATAAAAATCACATGCAAATCATATAAGTGACATGATATGGCCATCATCATCTTGTGCTTTTGATCTCCGTCTTCAAAGTACCGACATGATCTCCATCGTCACCGGCATGACACCATGATCTTCATCATCATGATCCCCATCATCATGTCGTCATGTGGTTGTCGCGCCAACTATTGCTTCTACAACTATTGCTAACTCATAGCGATAAAGTAAAGCAAAAAAGGCGAAAATAATTAAAGACAACCCTATGGCTCATGCCAGTTGCCGTACTCATCGAATTGCAAGTCGTGATAATCTATACAAAACATGATCATATCATACATCACATATATCACATCATGTCATTGGCCATATCACATCACAACATGCCCTGCAAAAACAAGTTAGACATCCTCTACTTTGTTGTTGCAAGTTTTACGTGACTGCTATGGGCAACTAGCAAGAACCGTTCTTACCTACGCAAGGCAACAACGGTGATATTCAAGTTACTATCTAACCTTATACAAGGATTGCCTCTGTCGAATCTGATTCAACTAAAGTGGGAGAGACAAACACCCGCCAGCCATCTTTATGCAACAAGTTGCATGTCAGTCGATGGAACCGGTCTCTCGTACATGGACGAGTAAGGTTGGTCCAAGCCGCTTCATCCAACAATACCGCCGAATCAATATAAGACTAAGGAAGTAAGCAATCTGAACATCAACGCCCACAAACTCTTTTGTGTTCTACTCGTGCATGTTATCTATCCATAGACCTAGCTCATGATGCCACTGTTGGGGAACGTTGCATGGGAAACAAAACATTTCCTACGAACACCCAAGATCTATACATGGAGATTAACAGCTACGAGAGGGAGTAGATCCACATACCCTTGTAGATCGCTAAGCGGGAAGCGCTAAGAAACGTGGTTGATGTAGTCAAACATCTTTGGGATCCAATCACGATGCGTCCCGCGATCCAATCACGATCCGTCCCATTCTAGCGCCGAACGGACGGCACCTCCATGTTCAGCACATGTACAGCTCGATGATGTCTCCGCCTTCTTGATCTAGCAAGCGAGGGCGGAGAGGTAGATGAGTTCTCCGGCAGCACGACGGCGTGGTGGCAGTGGTGGTGGAGCTGTCCCGGCAGGGCTTCGCCAAGCGCTACCGCGACGAACTAGAGAGAAACAGATCTAAAGGGAGAGAGAGGCCGCGCCGTGGATTTTTCAGGTGTTCTCTCCTCTATACTATATATAGGGGAAAGGGAGGAGGGGTGGAGCACTAGGGTTTCCCCTAGGGCTGGCCGGCGGCCAAGGAGGTGTCCACCTCCCACAAGGGAGGTGGGGCGCCCTAGGGAGGAGTCCCTCTCCTCCAGGACTCCTCCCACCTACCACCCTTGGGTGCATGGGCCCTTCGGGGTCGGCTTCCCAGCCCACCAGGGGCTGGTGCACCACCTCTTAAGCCCATGTGGCCCCCGGGGACCCACAAACACCCAAAACCTTTCGGCACTCCCGGTACGATACCAGAAACACCCAAAACCTTTCTGGAACCCGAATACCACTTTCCTATATATAAATCTTTATCTCCGGACCATTCCGGAACTCCTCGTGACGTCCGGGATCTCATCCAGGAGTCCGAACAACCTTCGGTCACCAACATATATAACTCAACAATACCAAATCGTCACCGAACGTTAAGTGTGCAGACCCTGCGAGTTCGAGAACTATGCATACATGATCGAGACACCTCTACGGTCAATAACCAATAGCGGGACCTAGATGCCCATATTGGTTCCTACATATTCTACGAAGATCTTTATCGGTCGAACCACAATGTCAAGGATTCAATCAATCCCGTATGTAGTTCCCTTTGTCCATCGGTATGTTACTTGCGCGAGATTCGATCGTCAGTATCTCCATACCTAGTTCAATCTCGTTACCGGCAAGTCTCTTTACTCGTTCCGTAATACAAGATCCCGTGACTAACTCCTTAGTCACATTTCATGCAAGCTTCTTGTGATGCTGTATTACCGAGTGGGCCCAGAGATACCTCTCTGTCATACGGAGTGACAAATCCCAGTCTCGATCCATGCTAACTCAACAGACACCTTCGGAAATACCTGTAGAGCACCTTTATAGTCACCCAGTTACGTTATGACGTTTGATACACACAAGGCATTCCTCCGGTGTCCGGGAGTTGCATGATCTCATGGTCGTAGGAACATGTTCTTGACATGGATAAAGCAGTAGCAATAAACTGACACGATCAACTTCTATGCTTACGGTTGGGTCTTGTCCATCACATCATTCTCCTAATGATGTGATCCCGTTATCAAATGACAACTCATGTCTATGGTCAGGAAACCTTGACCATCTTTGATCAACGAGCTAGTCCAGTAGAGGCTCACTAGGGACACAGTGTTGTCTACGTATCCACACATGTATCTGAGTTTCCGATCAATACAATTATAGCATGGATAATAAATGATTATCATGAACAAGAAAATATGATAATAATCACTTTATTATTGCCTCTAGGGCATATTTCCAAAACTTACATAATATAAGAACACACCTACGAGTACTTACACAAGTCCTAAATAGAGTAAATCTTAATACCAGACTAAAATGTAAATCACAACATCCATGGGCTAAACAGTACTAAAACAGTGTGAATTACTGCTAAAACTACTGTTAAAGGGAATAAAACAGGAGAAAATCTAGAAGAAGAAAAATCTAGCAATTCGGCTCGAAGCTAGGGTGATGTGGGCTCCGGCCGACGACCCATGTGCAAAGTGTGCACGGTCGGCCGGCCTTTATACGACTGGCAGTTAGGGATCGAGGATCCTAATCCTCCTGACCAACTCATGTGTGCCACCACCCACACACCACATCGCTGCTGCACACAGAGTGCTTGTTGGAGCGCCTCCTTCTTCCTCGGATAAGGATGTGTAGATGACGCTGGCAGGGACGCCGTTCGGCAGATCGGAGGCGAGGCCGGAGCGACGACTTGGGTGGCGGTCGATGGCTGCAATAGCATGGCCGAAGAGGCAGCGGCGACCCTCCATGCTTGCGGAGACTAGGAGGCATGGTCAGGTGGCCGTGCGCGGGGACGACAGTGCCTCGTCAAGGACGGCATCAGCGACATGTGGAGGCTTGGTGGCGACGCGAGTCGGAACAACATTCTCATCTCCAGGCGGTGCCACTAGCGTTCGACCAGCGCCTTAGGTCATCACTGCAGTGCCATTGGGGAATGAAACGAAGATGAAGAACCCCGATTCATCGGCCTTCGTTGGAGGCAGAGGCGAAATCCGAAGGGGAGCCGCGAGCACGGGCTTGGGGAAGACATCTCCTGCACGGGCGGGGCTGGCCACCGTTGGGGCATGGTCGCCGCGTGCAGCGGCCCGATGGCCATGTCCAGAGGCGCGGAGGCCATGTCGAGGGACGCGTCTGATACTTGTGATTTGCGTTGGGTTTTCCGTGAAGAGGAACGGGTAATTGCAGCACAAAGCGGATAAGTATTTCCCTCAGTTATGAAACCAAGGTTTATCGAACCAAGGAATAACAATCCTCAACCGTCTTCAGCGGCTGCACACAAATGAACAAACAACTTGCACCCAACGCGGGCAAGAGGGTTGTCAATCCCCTAGATCTCATTATTTGCAAGCAAATGAGTTGTGTAGATAATTGTTGATAAATATAAATTGCAAAATAAATAATAAGTAAATAAAGGCAGCAAGGTAATTGTAGCGTTTGTAAATATATATATAAGTGAATAGACCCGGGGGCCATTGTTTTCCCTAGCGGCATCTCTCGTGTAGGCAGCATACGGTGGGTAACAAATTACTGTTGGGCAATTGATAGAAAAGCGGATAGTTATGCGATGTTCACGGCAATGATCATGTATATATAGGCATCACGTCCATAAGCAAATAGGCCGACTCCTTCCTGCACCTATTACTATTACTCCACCCATCGACCCTATCCAACATGCATCTAGAGTATTAAATAAAACAGAGTAATGCTTGGAGAACGATGACATGATGTAGACAAAGTAAACTCAAACAATATGAATGAACCCCATCATTTTATCCTTAGTAGAAACAACACAAAGACGCATCTTGTCCCCTACTTTGTCGCTGGGATATAGAAACTCGCCAGGTTGAACCTACCATAACGCACCACTCCCACCGATGAAATATCAATCTACTTGGCCAAAGCATATCAATAGATCGGAGAGCATTACGAAGCTATAATGATCATGCACTTAAGAGATAATATAATTCAGAGGCATCTCATAATACTTTTCATGAATAATATGAACATAAACCCACAATTCATCGGATCCCAACAAACACACCGCACAATTGGATTACATTGGATAGATCAAAGCGATGATGTGATGATCATTGTATTGAAGATCATAAGAGAGAGATTGCCATCTAGGTACTAGCTATGGACCCGTAGGTCTGTGGTGAACTACTCACACATCATCATGAGGGCAGCAAGGTTGATGAAGAGGCCCTCCGTGATCGATCCCCCTCCGGCAGGGTGCTGGAATGAAGCTCCAGATGGCCTCACGACGGAACAGAGACTTGTGGCGGCGGAAAAAGGGTTTCGGGAGTGCCTCCAGGGTTTTTAGGATATTAGAGAATTTATAGGCCAAAGAGGGACGTCGGGAGGCGGCTGGGGGGGCCACCACATATCAGGGCGCCCCCCCCCCCCCCCCGGAGCACGACCTGATGTGTGGTGGGCCCTCGTGCACCTCCTGGCTTCCTTACGAAGCTTCTAGGTCTTCGTATAGTCCAGAAAAAATCATCAAAAAGTTTCGTGGTAATTGGACTTCGTTTGGTACAGTAAACCTGAAAAGAAATAAACACGTAGAAAACAACAACTGGCACTGGGTCAATAGGTTATTTCTCAAAAAATATTATAAATTGGTAAATAAAGACCGAAAAAGTATGCTAGAATGATAATATATCAGCATGGAACAATCAAAAATTATATATACGTTGGAGACGTATCAGCGTCTAGTGGCACGATGACCTTTTCCAGCACCACGGCGTCCAAAACAGCAGAGGCGGTGCATGGCCCGACAAAGTCGGCGGCGGCCGCCTACTCCATGATGGCCACGGGTTATGAAACGGCGACGCCGGCCGTCCTCGCGGATGAGGCGGAGGAATAAAGAGGTGAGGCCAGGCATCTCACCGTCGACGAGGCTCTTGGCAGAGCGTGTTGATAAAGTGTTTTGAATAAATGATCAAGTGTATTGATTGATAGATACAGTACAACTTATATATGTTTGGAAGAGATGCATCACACAAGACGCAATTGTTGGAACCGATGCAATGGTTAGAGGTGAAGACAAAAGAGATGCCTCAGTTGCTAGAAGGCAACTGCATGCGCGGGGCAAGGAAAGATTTCCCCTCTAATTAACACAAGCTAATTAATCACAACGGTGACGAACCTTATCTCTCCATCCTACCCCCTTGTTGTCAGCGAAGGAGGCCGCCAGGTGAAGCCCATGCGACAAACGGTGGCGGTGGGTCTTCTCCGTACATTTGGCGGCCAATGGGGACGTGTGAGCGTGAGGGAGGCCATTGTTGCATCAAGCTGCATCAGGGTGCGCCCGCTGGTGCTTGTCAGCGGGGAGCATGGTTGGTCGTGTTAGGGAAGGTTGCATGGAAAACAAAAAATTTCTATGCACACGCAAGATCTATCCAAGGAGATGCATAGCAACGAGAGGGAGAGAGCTTCGACATACCCTTGTAGATCGCTAAGCGGAAGCGTTTATCAACGCGGTTGATGTAGTCGTACACCTGCACAATCCATTCCGATCAAGCACCGAACGCACGGCACCTCTGCGTTCAGCACACGTTCAGCTCGATGACGTCCTCGCCTTCTTGATCCAGGAAGACGGGTGAAGTAGTAGATGAGTTCCGGCAGCATGACGGCGTGGTGTCGGTGGTGGTGAAACTATTTCCGCAGGGCTTCGCCAAGCACAACAGATATAGAGCAGAGGATGAACTAGAGGAAGGAGATTAGAACCACACTAGGCTTCTAATTATGAGGTTTAGAGGTAGCTAGGGCTAGCTCTAATTAGTCAACTAGGACACACTAAAACTAGAACTAGATCAACTAGAGGAGGCTCTAAAACTTGTTTTCTAGGGGCTAGCCCTGCTCCTCTATTTATATGTTGAGCCCTGAGGTCGTAACTTGGGGAGAGGGCCTCCCCAAGTCAGTTTGGAACGCAAGGAAGAGTCCTTCCCGGATTCCCGCACCAGACGCCACGGTCCTCGGCGCCCAGGGCCAGACGCCAGGGTCCCTAGCGTGTGGTCCCCGACCTCCGCAAAACTTCCTTTTGCACCGACCTAAGGCCCCATGGGCCTTACCCCTTGGCCCAACCAAAGTGTCCTCACACCAGAACATTTCTGGAAACATCCAAAACTCTTCTGGTGAATTCCGGAACCCTTTTGGAGACCAAATATTATCATCCAATATATCAATCTTTACCTCCAAACCATTTCGGAGCTCCTCGTTATGTCCATGATCTCATCTGGGACTCCGAACAACGGTCACCAACATACATAACTCATATAATACTATATCGTCAACGAACGTTAAGCGTGCGTACCCTAAGGGTTCGAGAATGATGTAGACATGACCGAGACGCCTCTCCGGTCAATAACTAATAGCGGGACCTGGATGTCCATATTGGTTCCTACATATTCTACGAAGATCTTTATCGGTCGAACCTTTATGACAACATACGTAGTTCCCTTTATCTGTCGGTATGTTACTTGCCTGAGGTTCGATCGTTGGTATCTCAGTACCTAGTTCAATCTCGTTACCGACAAGTCTCTTTACTCGTTCCGTAATACACCATCCCATAACTAACTCCTTAGTCACTTGGCTTGCAAGCTTCTTGTGATGTTGTATTACCGAGAGGGCCCAGAGATACCTCTCCGTCATACGGAGTGACAAATCCCAATCTCGATCCATGTCAACTCAACAGACACCTTCAGGGATACCTGTAGAGTACCTTTATGATCACCCAGTTACGTTGTGACGTTTGATACACACAAGGCATTCCTCCGGAGTCCGGGAGTTGCACGATCTCATGGTCGAAAAAACATGTATTTGACAAATAAGATAGTAGTAGCAATAAACTGAACGATCATATGCTATGCTAACGGATGGGTCTTATCCATCACATCATTCTCCTAATGATGTGATCCCGTTATCAAATGGCAACTCATGTCTATGGTTAGGAAACCTTGACCATCTTTGATCAACGAGCTAGTCTTGTAGAGGCTTACTAGGGACACGGTATTTGTTTATGTATCCAGACATGTATTTAAGTTTCGAGTTAATACAATTCTAGCATGAATAATAAACCTTTATCGCGATTAAGGAAATATAATAATAACCACTTTATTATTGCCTCTAGGGCATATTTCCAACAGGGCGGCCTCAGGCGAAAGCGGGGGTGTATCTGGCACCGGTGGAGTCAAGGAGTGTGGCAGAAGGAGCGGTCGGCGCCTCAGCTCCTGATCCTGTAGCAGTCGACCCGTCCCTATCCTTGATCCAGCGGCCAGCTGGCGTGCAAGGGGTGTGGTTGCGATTATCCTGGGACAAAAGCTCTAGTAGCTAGGGTGGCGCGTGCTCTACGACTAAGGCCCGATCTGGAGATGTGAGGGTCGCAACTTTACGGTGACAGAGGTGGCGGCGCCGCCGATGTGAGGGGTTCAGATGCTCATGTGGTGGCGGATCTAGTCCTTCGAGGCTCAGTGGGGTGGCTTTGACGATGCAGTGTTGCAACCCCAACGCCAATGCTGCCTACTCCTTGTTCCATGCCTCTCCTTTGGGTGGCACCAAGAGTTGGTGGTTGCGATCCTCTGTCATGTGGCTTGGCTGCCATAGAGTCGAGGCTGATCTTCGCTTTGTGATGGTTGCAGTTGTCGTGAGGGGGTTGTGGTTTGTGCCATGCCTTTGTTGAAGCTAAGGCAGGTGGGTGGTCTGGTTGGATAGTTGTTTTTTGGACATAGGATAATCACAGTGATGGGGAAGCCCCATCCCCGGCCTTGGCCGGAGCCAATGATGGCAACGTATGTGGATGTCGCGACCTTCTTGAAGGCGTCTATGGGATGTTGTGCTTCTCTCTGCTTGAGACAACTTCGAGAGTAACCCCAGACCCGATGGGGTCGGATGATGGCGTTGTTTCGAGGTTGTTCCCCTCTCGATGGCATCATTTTTGGGCCTTCACCCAACTAGCAAGAGTGATGAGGGAGGCAAAGAGTGGTGCCCCTAGTGTTGAGGATGGTGGTGGCCAATGCAAGTCAATGGTGATGCCATCGGGGTTTCTGTTGCAATGATAATGGGGTGAGTGATGTCGGGGTCGCAGCATGGTTTCGGTAGTAAGCTCTTCTTAGTGTGTCCATGAGTTAGACTCTGGTTGATTGTTGTTGCAAAATTGGAGCTATGACGGAGGGGTCTGAGTGGTAACGATGATGAAATATATTAATTTACAGTTAATTTTGCATCCGTTGACTCAATCAAATATATTAATTCTGAAATATTCATCCTGCACTTATGACACCTTGAGAACTTGTTTAATGTTTTACCACCACTCCAAATCCAATTTGAGAACAAACCACGACATAATTCGCTAATGAAAAATAAGTAAAAGCATCTACAACCACAATGTACAAATATGACCCCTATATGTCCGTGGAGAGCGCCCGGTGATCCCTCAAATGTCCGCTGGTACAACCACACCCCCATTTCCAAAACCTCAAATCCATGCAACCACATGCACGTTCATCATTTGATGATACACATACATGCATGTAACAATGAATGCCGCACACAAATAAAAAAACATAGTGAGAAATACATAGTTCTAACATAAAATTATTCGCGATGCATAATTCAAACATAAATTCAGTGATTTTCCATGTGGATCCACATATTCTCCATAAGATCATTATTGAGTAGTTGCACGTGCACTCGTAGTTGTCGATGCATTTTTGGAAGTTCACAACATGCTATGCATCTTGTTTCGGGATGCGGGCATGTACTCCGAGCTTCTCAAAATCATGTGTGTGGGTTGCCCCTTGGCCCTCATCCTCCAAAATTGTTGTGCAAGATTACACAACATGTGGTCACTACCACAATATCTTCGGTTCCCACATCATTGTAGCTCCATGAAGAATACCCCAACGAGCTTGTAGCAATCATGATGCCCTCTCCACACCCTTCTTAGAACCTTGCATTTGTGCTAAGAGACATTGTTTGTTACCTCGGGGTTGGGATATAGTCTTCACAAATGTCACCCACTAAGGATATATACCATCGAAAAGGTACTACGCCATGTTATAGTTGTGCTCATTGATGGTGCAGTTGCACGCCGAAGCATCCCCATCACAAAGTCTCTTTAAAAATAGAGATCACTAGAGTACATTGACATCATTGTGAGAACCAGACATAACAAAGAAAGGACGCCAAATCCACAAGTCCTTCGATGCCACTTACTCAAGTATGATGGTGGCCTCTTTGGTGTGGCCGGTACTGATGGTGTCCTGGATTAGAGGTCTCTCACCACATCCTCTCCTGGCCTAGTAGAACGGTCCAGGACCCCCATGTTGGTTCAGGAGTGGGTTAGCTACACGGCCCTTACCATATTATGGAAGGCTCCCGAAAACTTGTTGTGTTCTCCAAGAAGCCAGATTCATCGAAGACAGGGTTTCCTTATACGTAGCCCACTAGGATGTTGTAACCCTAGATCCCTCCCCCCCCGTATCTATATAAATCGAGGGGTAGAGCTCGTAGAACACACAAAAATCTCAAGGGTAGATCATATGTACTTTGTACTCCAATACAAAGCAACAAACACAAGCAAGACGTAGGATATTATCTCTTCGGTGAGCATGGACCTGAGTAAACCTCGTGTCCTTGTTACTGTCGCATCTAGACGCTTAGTCGGGACCCCCTACCCGAGATATGTTAGATTTACCTCCATCATTGGTGACCCATACAGGTCCCGCTAAGCAGTCACTGGGATACGATATTAATCAGATCAGGGAACAGATCGCTATCGATGCTACTTTTGTGCTAGGACAAATCTTTCTCTTTGGCAGTATCGCCTTCTTCTTTGAATCGACTGGCTACCTAAGCCAGGTCGAGACATTCAATCTTGGCTAAATCATTAGATTCCGCAGCATGGAGTACATCGTGGATTTTTGTGGGGATCTTGTCGTCACATGCTAAGTGTCAAACTAGATAGAGGACCGACACGAGACACCTGCCCCAAACACGATGACAAATCTTGGTCAGGGCGATCGTGAGAGCCTCTCATTGGTCCAGACCTTGAGTTAAGATTCGATGATGCCTCACAAAGCCCAGGTGTCAGATCGGGCCAAAGATGAGGGGGCGAGGTCCATATCAGATCGGATCTTGGAGAAACTCCTTCGGGTCCTGAGGCCAGATCGGTCCCAAGAAGAATGTGAGAAGTCTAACCTGAATGAGATGTTAGATTAGATTAAGAGGCTCGCGATATCGGGCGAATAGACCTCGGTGTATGATCAGATCTGGGAGCCACCCGGAAAGGTCAGATTTTGACCCACCCACCACCCATCTAGAGTTGTGGGTTGTTGCTCTCAGGCTTCACCATAAGGTATTTGCGCCAAAGCTCGAAATTCGGCTCACAACACAAGAATACTTCGTAGAATGTAATGACGCAGACGATGTGTAAGATGGAATTTGGGGCAGGATGGTGGAGCTGGAGACCTTAGAAGTAAAGAAGACCATAGAGGAATGGGTGGATTCAGAATCCAAGGCCCCACAAGAGATGAGAGACAAAACATACCCCGTCATTGGGGCAGGGCTTGGGCACACTCATAGAGAAGGAGTCGCCGTCCCAGGCGATGAGTGTGGAGCGGGCGGAGACGAGCTCCGACGTCGTCATATTTCTAGCCGGGGATAGTTGGACCAGCTGCTCTTGTGTCACTCTGGAGCACTTCCATTTCTCTCTTGTCTAAGAAGCAGGTGGAGGCTCAACCACTGGCTTCTTGCCGGCGTTTGAGGACTTCGCCACCTGGCTCTGTTTCCCCTCTCCGACCATGATTGGGTGTGGGTGGGGAAGGGGAAACACTGGGACTTTGGCTCGAACCTAAAGTGGAAACTTGGGTGCAAGAGCTCGAGGAAGAAGACGAAGATTGAGGGAATGGGAGTGTAAAACTCTCTTTCTCATCGCCTCAAGCCTTTTATAGGTTGGGTAAAACACGAAACGGCGACAAGGTAACCCCGCTGTGTGGCAATACCCTCGTTTTCCCATGTCGTGCTTTAATCATGCATGGTAATCAAGGGGGTTGTTGATAATTGTTGTATGTATCGAGGCACACAATCTCTTTTTTGATGAGACGTGATGATGATGGAGCCCTAACCCATGCCCGCACGCCATGTTGACCGCTGAGACTGAAGTGCCTTGTGGACACATGGGCCAATGGATGGGATTGATTTGTGTCATCAGAACCATGCCATACCATCATCACACGCCGAGCACGGGAATGCTTCACGCCTAAGGAGAGGCTGGGTGAGAGAGATTTTGACATGTAGTTCGGTACATTAAAAAATTGAGCTAATTTTTAACATCTCAAATACAGACCGACAATCGAGGTTTGGTTATCGAGGGCGGATTCATTGAACCAGTTTTCAAGAATGATGGCCGAAGAAAAATAGAGCAACTCAAAAAGAACCAAGGTGTGTCCAGACTTGAAGACTTATTCATAGGCTACTGATGGTGTCCCGTGTTGGGGGTCTCTCACCACATCATGTCCTGGCCCAGCCGGCTGGGCCAAGATCCCCATGTCAGTTCAGGACAGGGCCGAGCTGGACGACCCATAGCATATTAATGGAAGGCTCCCAAAGACTTATTGTGTACTCCAAGAAGCCAGATTCGTCAAATACACGGTTTCCTTATATGCAACCGACTAGGATGATGTAACCGTACCCCCCCCCCCTCCAGTATCTATATACACCTAGGGGTAGGGCCTGTAGAACACACAACAATCCCAGGGTAGATCATATGTGCTTTGTACTCCAACCCAAAGCAATAAACACAAGCATGACGTAGGGTATCTCCTCAGATAGCCCGAACATGGGTAAAACCTTGTGTCCTTGTTACCATCGCATTCAAACACTTAGTTCAGGACCCCCTACCCGAGATCCGTCAAATTTAGCTCCGTTGGGTACTGTCCGCGCAAATGTTTCGGGTAGTTCTTCCATTTTCAAGGAAGACAATCAACTGTACCGAGCATACATGGGACACCTCTTGATGCTCGAGCTGCCAATAACTTTTGTGTCTGGTTCTCTCAGGTACTTCAGTCCAAACACCTTCGCCATAGTGATGGCAAGTTTCACATGTGGTGTCAAGGCATGTGTTCTCCCCCATTTGGATAATCTCATCAATGACATTTGTGGCTTTACCATATGCAAGCATCTTGAGAGCAACCATGCATTATGCACATGAGAGAAGGACAATTGTTCGCAACAATCTTTCCTCGGCTTGAAGTAAGGATCATATTCCTCCATATCATTCACTACGCGCAAGGACAAATGTTTAAACATACAGAAGCGACATTGAGAAAAAAACTCATCGTGTGTTGGGCTCAATTTGAAGTAGTCCATGTAGAGAAGCCGTGCACCAACGGTCCTATCCCAAGTAACAAGTCTCGTGCCCTTTTTATCAAACTCTTGAAGCTCATAACATGCTCCACATGCTTCTCCATTTCTTCCTGCATGCTCATCATCATCATTTTAGCATCTTTGTCGTCTGAATCCGACGAATCGACAAACTCTTTGTATATGAATTCGTCAAGCTCTTTCTCAAAATCATCAACCGATGAATCCATCGTTTGCCTACATATTAACAAAAGAACAAAAAAGAACAGTCTAGACATTTCGTCAAAAGAACAGTCTAGACATTTCGTCAAACAAATAGAGGCGGATTTATGTCCAGAGGAGTAGGGCGTATCGGGACGACGCCCGATGGAGTAGGACGTACTAGGGCGGCGTCTGGTGGCAATGATTGTGTCCGATGGCAGGAAGGACGGCCAGGAGGAGTTTGGGGCCGATGGTGGCAACACTATGGATTGGGGATGGCGACAAAGCTGGGGTGACAACAAAGCTAGGGAAGGAGGAGTTTGGGGCCGATGGTGGCAACACTATGGATTGGGGATGGCGACAAAGCTGGGGTGACAACAAAGCTAGGGAAGGAGCGACACGGACAAGGCAAAGGAGAGGAAATGAAGAGAATGCGTCGGGCTAGGTTGGGGACCATTTCGAGAGATTACCGATGGGTCTAGCCTGTCGAATCCAACATGGCAAACACGTCCAGAGCCATCTAGGCGTCCCCATATCTGATGTCAAAAGCCAAAAACCGAAGTCAAAAGCCCCTAAATAGGAGCTTCTTTGGCTTTTAAGCCAAAGTGAAAAAGTTACAAAAGCTGAAGCATAAGCCTAAACAAGCAGGGCCTAATAGATAACGAGATCACCATCAAGAAATACACATCAGCAGCAAACTAAAAGCAGCACCTTTTCCCCATAAACTCAAGTCAGTTGCGACATGATATACTGAAAACATGCTCACGAGAATTTTGAGCACATACAACAACATAAGCGCCAACAATGTACTCTCTCCGTTCCTAAATATGTCTTTTTAGAGATTTAGTGGAATCTCTAAAAAGACATATTTAGGAACGGAGGAAGTATGATTCTGCACAAGACATGCTACAAACATTCACCATTCTTTGCACAAAATAAGATAAGGCTGGCATAATCATGCAGAAGATTCATGTGAACTGTGACCTCCTTTACGTCAAACGTGGCGGCAACATACCACTGGCATCTTGCAGTATATCCTCGTGCCAGCAGTATATCCTTGTGGGATGCTCAGTTACTCCATTAGCATGGAAATACTGACTTTGCAAAGAACAAATATTGACTCTTGAGTATAAATGTATAATACACTCCCTTCGTTTCTCAATACCTTGCGTGTTAGTTTTAACATGCATACCAATATGAGCTGCTGACAGATGCATGCCTTATGTTTGATATGGATATCTATGAAGGCATATTGGTAAAAGTCTTTAGTGTGCTTATTGTATACTCCCTCCGTTCAAATATACAAGGCCCCATCGAATTCTGGGCCTTACATTCGCCATGAATTTTACTAACAAATACTCCCTCCATTCAGAATTAACTGTCGCTCAAATGAATTGAGTACACACTGAAACTCATCTAGATACACTCATTTGATCGACAGTTAATTCCGAACGGAGGTAATATTAGTTATATGCACAGAATGTATGTCAATGGATTTGTATTTGAAAGAGGATTCTGATGGTATAGCTTTTATGACATATAAGATAGAACTCATATTTTTGGTAAGTGAATTCTGTTCTGAAAGTTGGGCTCAAAATTCAAAGGGGGGGGGGGGGGGGGGGGGGGCTTATATGTTTGGACAGAGGGAGTACAAGTTACGATTCAAATGAAATGCCAACTTAAACAGGTTTGCAATAAGAAACAAGCATAAGCAAACGGGGATTTGGCTCTTACTACCTAGTACTCCCTCTATAAGGCGTACTTTCACTAGTCACAAGGATTAAAGAACGGAATATTTAAGATAATATTAAGATAGGTAAATTAGATGAGGGCAAATGGGAGAATGGAATATTTAAAATCATGCATTTCATACAATTCAGTTCAAGATTGCAAGCCTTATATTCTGAGAAGGAGGGTGTGTGCACTTTCACAGTATAATCATATTGCTGCAGACTGCCACACCCAGCAAAGAACTTCAGGACAAGCAAATCGTGACCTTCATTTGTCATGATGAAAGAACAAACCCTAACAGCATAGCAGTCCGATACATAATGGACTGCTGTACAATTAGTTTTTCTGTTTAAGTCAACTTTATCTTCTAAACATATCTTGATTAAATAAAAAATAGTCACGAAACAATATGGAAAATAACCTATATCAGCAAAAATTAGCTGCGGGTTGGGGGGGGGGGGGGGGGGGGGTAACGAAAATGGTTTCTTCTACATCACTCTTATGACCAATCAATCAACTGTTAGAACTCAACATATTTCAGTGATCCACTAGTATCCTCAACACTTCTAACTTGATATTCGACTGCATAAAGAGATGTAGAGCAGGTGACATGCAGTGGTAGGCTTACTAATAAGAAACTGGTCAGTGTAGAAACACGGAGGATGCTGGTAGACATTGGATCTTTTCTAATAAATAGAGCCTAACGTGATGTTTGCTTATGGGAATGTGCCAAAGTGCTGGAGATGTCTTTGAATCAAGCATGATAAATGCCTATCACATCAACTCGAGATACACATTGCCATCCAAAAGAACTAAGACATAAGAATTTCAATGATGAGTCAACAATTCTCTCGTGGAACAAGCTGGGGTACTGATAAGTAACCTGCTAACAGAAAAAGGTTCAAAATGATGGATATCAACAGAGAATAACCACTATGCGAACCTACAACATCACAGGTTTCAGCCTCCCTCAGTAAATTCTACTAGCCCATCATAGGACTATATAAAGTCCACTCGTCATCTTGAAGCTACAAAACCTATCACATCGCATCTTACCTCCCATGGAAAGGGAACCAAACAACCCTTCTTGTATGCCAAATGGTGTGACTATACATGGATTGCACACAGAGGGCAAAAAACTGTACATACATGCATTGTTGAGTTCTCTCTCCCTCGTGTGGATCATATATCATCCAAGCACAAATCTGAAGATCAAGAGAACTACACAAATCTATTCCACCAAGACCAGTCGTATGGCATGAATGAGCACTAAGAGGTATGAAATATACCTCTGTTCATGCATCGACAGGTAGATTTGCCTCCATGTTAGACTGTGATTTGGCCATGCCAACTCACCATTGAATGAATCAATCGAGAGCGGCTGCCACATCCTCCAGTCCAAACTGACGGCCACCCAATCGTGACTCCTTGCACCTTGCTGCAAAGTAGAACATCAGCCACACCACCATGAAGTACACCTCTGCAAATGAGTGGAGGAACCCGCCAAGAACTTTGCCACCAAATGTAACCATAATGAGCCGCCCCATGCTGCCACACACCACTGTCTCCCAGCACTTGATCAAGGTGGCATCGGTTGCCATCAATGACACAAGATAGCAGCCTTCCTTCACAGCATTGCGGCCAGGCGGACGCGGATCACGATCCATAGCAACCACCCATGGCACCACCGTGAACAACACCGATACAACAGCATCAAGTAGAGCCCACGCAATGAAGAAGCCATCAAGCTCTGGGCCAGAAATGGCTGCAGCAAGCCATGGGTTTGCAGATGCCGAAAAAGGCATGAGCTTGGCGACCACAAAGAGCCTGAACAGCTGCGCCTGGTCATGCACGTCAGCAAAGAACCAGAGGCAGAGCATCTGCACAACCGCATCCCGAGTCGCCCACCGCAGGAATGCAAACCCCGTGAGCCTCCTAGCGCCCATTGCGGCACCGGAAAAGAAGAACCCTCGCCGCCGTTCAGGCAGGTGGCGTCCCGCTACAGAAGCGAACACCGTGCCGAGAGCTATGGAGTGCACAGTGATGTACCCGAGGATCGCGAGCACATGAGCAGACGAGAGCAGAGCGAGGAGGTTGATGATTGCTGCAGCGTCGCGCCTGGTCAGGTCGAGCAGCCTGAGCTCACCGCCACGGGAAGAGGCAGGCTTCGGCGAGGAGGTCTCGTTGTGGATGGCAAGGAGGAAGGGGGAAACGGATGCAGGGAGCAGCTGGGAGAGGGGTACGGGGTAGGGTTTGGGGGTGGAGAAGGATGTGAAGAAGATGCTGTGGTAGGAGGCGTTGCGTCGGCTGGAGGGGGCGGAGGAGGCCGGGTCGAAGGGTCCGACGAGGAAGTCATCGTCGGAGAGGGAGGATGAGGAGGAAGTGAAGGGGGACCGGCGGCGGGGGAGGTGGTGCTGCGGAGCCGGCGGGGAGGGCTGGGCGGGAGGGGAGAGGCGGAGAAGGAGGGAGCGGAGGGCGGGATCGCGGTCCGCGAAGGAGGAGAGGCGAAGCGTGCCAGCAAAGAGGGCTGACCGGAAGAGGAGGAGGAGGAGCGCCGCGAGGAGGAGCGGCGGGAGCGAGGCCGGGTGGAGGAGGTGCGCCGCCGCTCGGCGCAGGACGCGGCCACCCGTACGCGCGTCCAGGCTCGGCGCGGGTGGCGCGGGCGCGGGCGCGCCGGCTGCCGGCATGGCGGTGGGAGCGCTGGGCTCTGGGGATCGGCGATGGCAAAAATGGGGAATCGAGGATGCGGAGGTTGACGCGCGGGTGACGAAGGGAACTGGAGACACGGGCTAGGCTTGGGCTTGGGCCAGTCTGGATGCTTTGGTTGGGCTTTGTAGGGCGGCATGTGGTTTTGGTTTGGGTGAGTTTTCTTTCGATATTAAATGGGGCATGCTATGCGTCAGTCGGCGGATCCTTTTTAAAGATCCGCCGCCTCGGCTACCGTTAGATCTTGTGTTAATCAAGAATCTAATTGCGTCCTTACAATTGCAACAACGATTGTGTTACAGAAACTTCTGCAACAGAGGTCACGTTGCAGAAATTTCTGCAACAAAGGTCATGTTGCGCTTTTTTTTTTTTTGCAACGGAGGTCTTGTTGCGGATTTTTTTTCGAATATTTGTTCTTGTGCTTTTTTTTTGTAACATAGGTTCTGCTGCAGAACTTTATTGTAACACAACGCTTCTTACAAAACACTTTACAGCAGCAGCGAACACATCGTGCTTGGTTCTAGGAAATAGATGAAGTGTGCATCCCAGAAAGATAACTACGTGGGAAGTGGATCAGGCGGCGGATGCGGCTAAGCGATCCGCCGGCTGATTGTTAGCATTTTCCATGTTAAATCGGCTATGTTTGATAGCAAAGTATTATATAAACCAAAGTATCAAAAACTGCAGTAATTTTTCCTATAGGTATAAGATATTATGGTTTTATCATAACAGAATATTTCGAAGTATTCATAATACATAGAATCTGTTTGGTTGTTACCGCACAACACAGTAATTTTTAGCCGTTGCGTTCAAACAAGTGCAGCTACCTCGTCTTAGCAGTTGGCCGATCCAAAGCAAATATTCAGCCAACCAGCAACCAGCAAAAACATATTTCATACAAGGTCAAACAACTGGATTAAGAATGCTAGCAGACTAGACGAACAACTTGAGCAATCCTGAATTAACAAGCATTGAGTTCCAGCTAGCGAACTAGACAATCACCCCCAGCAAAGTTGACTTAACAAGCTTTGAGATCTAGCTATCAGACTAGACGAACAGCTCGAGCGAAGTTGAGCGACATGCAGAGTTAGGAAAGGAACAGTCGTACGGAGGAAGGGACCGCTAGTGATCCGCGTGGAGAGGCGGGAGGAGCGAATCGAGGGAGGGTGAACGACAGTCTACTCACCTTTGCCTCTCCGCCCTTGTCAATTTCCTTCCCCATGGCCGCCAAGGGAGATATCTCCAAAGGCGGCGGCGGCTGCGGTGTTGAAGAGATGTCTCTGTTTTAGATCGGGGGAGAAGATAACGACGCCCAACCCTTTCTTTTCGATCGCTTTGTTTTTTAAAAAGAGGTCTTGACTTCTTTCTTTTATGCAGAGAAAAAACTACAGTTTAGCTAATACTACAGTATTAAAATTATTATTGTTAGAGACAACTAAACCCCTCCTTGTAACTAAAATTGTGGTAATCTAAAAAACTACAGTATTCTCAGAATACTTTAAAAATGCTGAGCTATCAAACAGGGCCTTAAGAAGCACTCCATCCATTAAAAAAAACTTAAGAAGCATTCTTTTTTTTACGGGAAGGTATACTGTATTAATTAAAAACGGTTACATCATCCACTAGGAATTTAACAAGAAAATTAGGAGGTGCATCCACCCAAATAAAAGGGTCGTTCGCACATCCCCATCTAGCTAGTTCATGAGCTACTACATTTGACTCTCTAAAACAACGCTCAATAGTAACCTTCCCGAAATCACACAAGATATTTCGGAAAATCATCTAACACCGACGTTGCTACCATTGACTGTGTTGGGGAACGTTGCATGGGAAACAAAAAAATTCCTACGCACACGCAAGATCTATCCATGGAGATGCATAGCTACAAGAGGGGGTGTCGGGCCTCTGGGACTGGGGGTACCCAGGCCCGTCTGCCCGCGGCCCGGGCATGGCACTGGCTCTAAGCAACTGAATGGCCCACCGATCATCCTCATGAGGGGAGCCTTCGCGAGGCGCGTGGCTCGCACCGAGCGGCCTCCAGGGCCGCACTAGCTCGCATGGAGGAGAGAGTTTCCTTTTTGGTGATAGAGGGGCAGCACCAGCTCGCGGGTTCCCAAAGCATCCCCCAAAGGTTTCCTCTTCGGTGCAAGAAGACCAGGACCGAGGGCTCGGCAGGACGGATGTCACCCCCGAGCCCACGAGCACGTCACGGCGGGGAACTTTAGCAGGTGAAGATCACCTTTTGTTAGGATAAGCTGCAACCCTGTCCCCTTTCAAAATGGTCGTTGTGGCAACCCTTCCCGCCTGATATTTTCGGGGGAAGAGGACCAGGGCCAAGATAAGGGGGAACCAGCCCCCGTAGAAGAGAGGGGAGGAGAGAGGGAGACTTTTGGTTGGGCAAGAACACGCCTTGTACTCATCTTCCACCTCAAGCAATCCACCAAGCAGGAGTAGGGTTTTACACCGCGAGGTGGCCCGAACCTGAGTAAACTCTGTGTCCTTGTTCATCTTCCTTAGCTCAAGCCGTCGGAGAGTCGCCGTGTGGTTGCGAAGTAGAGTAGGGCAGGAGAGCAAGCGCACCCCAGTGTTCGAACCTTCTTGGGTCCGTGGAGCCCCGATTCTGACATTTGGCGCGCCGGGTAGGGGTGCGCCGACGTTCTTCAGCTCCGTCTACTCCAGCTTCATCAACCCCATGGCCGACGCTCGCCGTGTGCGCGCTGAGCGCAGGGCGGCCCGGGTCGTTCAAACCGCCCCGGTTGGCCGCGGTGGTCGTCGCCACTCCACCGGCGCCGAGGGCGCGGCGGCCACCGACCCCACTGCTCGCGAGCAGCAGGACTCCTCCGCGCACCCTTCTGTGCAGCGGGAGGGCCGCACCGCCATGGCTTCCTCCTCTCACGCCCGCCTAGAGCGGGTGAACACACAGGCGGCGCTGCTCATGGCACGCGAGTTGCTCCGCTACCGCCCTACACACGGGCCCGGCTACGATGCATGGTTGGGCCGCATCACGGAACTCGTCACCGCCGCCGGGGAGGCCCCAGTACCCTCCCGGTCATTTCGCCCCCCGCCGTTCTGCGCGGGCGAGGTGGCTCATGGAGCGCCTCCGCCTCCTCCCTTGTACGACAAGCGGGTCGAGCCCTGGCACGACGCGCGCCCCCGCGACCAGCGCCATGAAGCACCCCTGCGGGACCAGGACGAGGCCAGCTGCCAGATCGTCAACCGCGTGGCGCCTGACGCGCACACGGTCCTTGACCAGCAGTGCCAGCGTCAGGACCGGGTCGCGTGGGATGTGACCGCGGCCGGGCGCCAGAACCGTGCCGCCCTCGCGCGCGGTGGTCCTTTGAGCACCGTGGGCTGCCGGGCCTTCACCCGTGAGCTTCGCAGGGTGGTTTGGCCCGCCAAGTTCAAGCCCGAGATGCCCCAACGCTACGACGGCACCCTCGACCCCACGGAGTTCCTCCAGCTCTATGCACTAAGCATGGAGGCAGTGGGCGGCGACGACAAGGTCATGGCGAATTGGCTCCCGATGGCTCTCAAGGACGGCGCGTGATCCTGGCTCCTGAACCTGACCGAGGGTTCAGTCTCTTCATGGAGCGAGCTCTGCGAGCTGTTCATCGCCAACTTCAAGGGCACGCATGACCGTCCCCTCTCCATCAACGACCTGCGGCGCGTGAAGCAGCGCCCTGGAGAAACACTACGCAAATACATCCAGCGGTTCAGCCAAGTGCGCAACAAGATCCCGCGTGCCACGGACGATGCCGTCATCATGGCGTTCACCAACGGCGTCAAGGACCTCAAGATGTGCGAGAAGCTCGCCATCAACGACAACCTCAGCTCAGCCCTGGAGATGTTCAACATCGCCAACAAGTGCGCCAAGACGGAGGAAGGTCGCATGTTCGCCCACGACGACCTGGATGCGGCGCAAGATGACGGCAAGGCCAAGACCAAGGAAGTCAAGCGCAAGGGCCCTACCGTGCTCGCGGCGGAGCCCGAGCAAAAGCGCGGCCGCGACCAAACCGCGCCCGAGAAAGATCAACGCCCGTTCTGCATCTACCACGACCTGCACACCCACAACACTGAAGACTGTCAGGAGCTCAGGATCCTCCGAGACGAGCGCGTTGGCCGGCGCCCGGAGAGGAGAGACCGTGGCGCAGGCCGCGGAGGCGGTGGCGGCCGTGGCGGCGGCCAGTGGGATGGTCGCGGCGGCAACCCCCGCCAGGGCTGGCAAGAGCAGCCTCGTGACAACGGCCGACGCGATCAGTCTCGCGAGGTGCGTCCTCGGGACAACGCCGCGCTTCCCCCGTTGCCGTCGCCGCCAAGGAGGAACGACGACGGCCTGCGCAATGAGGACGCTGGGGGCTACCAGGAGCCTCGCGCGGTGGCTTGCATCCTTGGCGGGGCCCATACCCCTCTGTCGAACCGCCGGTTCAAGCGGTTTTCCCGTGAGGTGAATGCCGCCCTCCCGAGGCTGGAAGCCGTGAAGCCCCTCAAGTGGTCCCAGTATGCTATATCTTTCGACGCCGGGGACAGCCTCAAGTCTTCGGCCGCCGCGGGTGCACTCCCCATGATGTGCACCCCCACGATCAGCAATGTCGCCGTCACCAAGACCCTCATCGACGGAGGCGTGGGCCTCAACGTGCTCTCGGTGGAGACCTTCGACATGCTCCAAGTGCCCTACGACCAGCTGATGCCAACCAGGCCATTCTCCGGAGTGACCGGTGGCTCCACCACTCCGCTGGGGCAGATCCGCCTCACCGTCATGTTCGGCACGCACGACAACTACCATACTGAGCTCATCGACTTCGACGTGGCGCACATCGGCCTCCCGTACAACGCCATCCTGGGATACCCGGCGCTGGCCATGTTCATGGCAGCAAAGCACCACGACTACAACATCCTCAAGATACCGGGATGCAGCGGCGTGATCCCCGTCACCTGTGATTAAAAGAACGCGGCCTGCTCCCTCGAGCATGCTTACAAGCTTGCCACAGCGGAGCATTCCGGAGACGCGGGTGATGTTGAGCCTCGCGAGGCCGCGTCCCCGAGGAAGAAGCAGTTGTTGCCCGTCCCAGGCCTCGTCAAGACCAAGAATGCAGCCCCTGCTGACGCGTGTCCCGCGCCCGACGCCGGCACCAACCGCCTCCCTGCATAGGAAGGTGCGCCCGGCGCCCCCCTCAGGCTAGGCTCGGGGGCTACCACGTGGGAAGCATCCGACTTGGCCGGTATGACGAGGGAGGTGCTCGGGCACCACTTGGAGGTGTGCCTCATGGCGCGTCCCCGGAGGGAAGGGACGCTGCGCCAGGCGCCGGCGTCGCAGGAATTCATCGACCAAGAGGATGGCAGGATGCGGAAGGAGCATCACCCGGAGCGCGGCGGGACACGCATGTGCGTCGACATCGCGGGCCTTAACCGGGCCGGATCCCAAGGCCTCTTCCGATTGCACGTCGCCGCTCACCGTGTTCGCATGCCCTTTGGCTTGGTGAACGCCGGCTTCGCCTTCCAAAGGCTGGCGCAGTTCGCGATGGCGCCTCACGTGGCACCGAGGCCCCGCGAGTCTCCAGGACCCCCAGGACCTCAGGAGCCGGCCGGCCCCTGAAGGGCTGACCTCCGCGGCACGCCCAGCAAGACGGCCAGACACTTCTGCAGCAGCGCAAACGCCAGGTGATTTTTTGTTATTCTGTTTGAATTGAGGGCGCCCTCAGGGCTGCAACACCCTCAGCCTGGCTTGGGTCCGTCCCTGCACCATTCTCACTTTTTGAAAGTGTAGAGAACCTTATTATTTCTTTCGAAGTTTATGATTTCGGCTTAAGCCTAGCACTCGGTGCCTTGCCACCGCTTGAAATCGCCGCGCTGCCGCGACCCTTCTTTCGAAAATCCCCCAATCGGGGTTAGGCACGACGTCTGTGCTCGGGTACGTCCCTGCAGCGTTGGTAAATCCAAGCGACCGAGCTCTGTCTCACGGGCTCGCTCCCGTGTACGTCACCTCCTGAGGTCCTTGGTGTCTTGCCCTTAGGGGATTGCCGAGGGTAGGCGAGTGAGGGCGTGGCTGGTTATACCCCATTGCAAGTTGAGGTGCTTCGTCACCTCGGGCGCCACGGATTGGGTGGTTTTCCCTTGTTCATCTCATGAAGGAACCCGACACAGCGTCTGTGCCCGGGTCCGTCCCTGCAGCATCGTTAAATCCGAGAGACAGAGCTCTGACTGACGGGCTGCCTCCAAACACGTCACCTCCTGGGGTCCTCGGTGTCGAACCTCTTCGTATGGTGGCCTCGGGACGGCCACCCGGCTCGCGTCCCCCCCCCACGTCACAGGTCCCATATGCACGCAGCCGCGTGAAAAGTGAGGCGCAACCCGCCTGAAGAATTAAGGAAGGAGCTCCTGATTCTTGTGCCTGGAGTATCCGACACCTCTTTTAAATCGCCGCCCGTGACCCTCTCACGTAATAATGAGGTTGGGGCTGTACACGCCCCGGAGCCTCTCGAAGGGCCGCCCCTCGGCCCCGGGAGGACTCCCGCCCACGCCTAGTGGAAGCCCCATGCTCCGCGCTGGTGGATAAAGAACTGAGGAAGGAGCTCCAATGTATCTAGAATTTTGATTGTTCCATGCTGTTATATTATCATTCTTGGATGTTTTACAATCATTTTATAACAACTTTATATCATTTTTTGGGACTAACCTATTGACATAGTGCCAAAGTGTCAGTTGCTGCTTTTGCTTATTTTTTACTTCGCAGAAAATCAATACCAAACGGAGTCCAATCGCGACGAAACTTTTTGGAGATTTTTTCTGGACTAGAAGACACCCAGTGGGCCAAACAACTGCCGGAGAGGTGGGCTGTGGAGAGCACAACCCACCAGGGCGCGCCAGGGGGGCCTGGCGCGCCCTGATGGGTTGTGCCCTCCTCGGCCCCCTTCCGCACCGCCTCTAATGCCTATAAATTCCCGAATATTCCAAAAACCCTAGCGGAGTCGACGAAACACAATTCCAACCACCGCAAGTTCCAGAACCGCAAGATCCAATCTAAACACCATCACGGAGGGGTTCATCTTCCTCATAGGTGCCTCTACAATGATGCGTGAGTAGTCCACCATAGACCTACGGGTCCGTAGGCAGTAGCTAGATGGCTTCTTCTCTCTCTCTTATGATTCTCAATACAATGGTCTCTTGGAGATCTATTTGATGTAAACTTTTGCGGTGTGTTTGTTGGGATCCAATGAATTTTGAGTTCATGATCAGTTTCTATCCATGAATATTATTTGAGTCTTCTTTGATCTCTTATATGCATGATTACTTATAGCCTCGTATTTCTTCTCCGAATCTTTGGTTTAGTTAGGCCGACTAGATCGATTTTTCTTGCCATGGGAAGAGGTGCTTTGTGATGGGTTCGATCTTGCGGTGTTCTTTCCCAGTGACAGAAGGGGCAGCAAAACACGCATGTATCGTTGCTATTAAGGATAACAATATGGGGTCTATTCCTACATTAATAGATCTTGTCTACATGATGTCATCGTTCTTATTGCATTACTCCATTTTTCCATGAACTTAATACACTAGATGCATGCTGGATAGCGGTCGATGTGTGGAGTAATAGAGGTAGATGTAGGCAGGAGTCGGTCTATCTATCTTGGACGTGATGCCTATATAATGATCATCGCCTTGGATATCGTCATGACTATTCGATTTTCTATCAATTGCCCAACAGTAATTTGTTCACCCACCGTGCGCTATACTCATGAGAGAAGCCACTAGTGAACCCTACGGCCCTCGGGTCTACTTTTCCATCATATTGCTTTCCGATCTACGTTTTTGCACTCTTTGTTTTCAGATCTACAAAATCAAAAACCCAAAAATATATTGCTGCATATTTACTCTTTTTATTTGTGTTCTTGAGAGATCTATCTCTCCTATCTATCACTACCTAATCTATCTTATTACCGTAGAGAGATTGACAACCTCTCTTTCACGTTGGGTCGCAAGTATTTGTTGTTTGTGTGCAGGTGCTGCTTATTGGGTGTTGGTGATCCTCCTACTGGTTCGATAACCTTGGTTTCATAACTGAGGGAAATACTTACCGTCGCTATGCTGCATCATCCCTTCCTCTTTGGGGAAATACCGACGCAGTCTCAAGCCACGTCAAAGGAATTTCTGGCGCCGTTGCCGGGGAGGAAGCAGTCTCTTCTATGTGCCTATCTTAGGCGCCGAGGGGACTCCACCATCATCTACCAGGTTCCTAATCACAAATCTCATCTCCTTGCAATTACATTATTTGCCATTTGCCTCTTGTTTTCCTCTCCCCCACTTCACCAATTTGCCGTTTTATTCGCCCTCTTTTTCATTCACCCTATTTCTTGCCGGATCTCTTCCTTGCTTGCAATCTTGTTTGCGTAGTCACGATGACTCAAGAGAACACCAAGTTGTGTGATTTTTCCAATACTAATAACAATGATTTTATTAGTACCCCTATTGCTCCTCCCGCCACTAGTGCGGAGTCTTGTGATATTAATGCCGCTTTGTTGAATCTTGTCATGAAAGATCAATTTGCCGTTACTCCTAATGAGGATGTCGCGTCCCATCTAAAAATGTTCGTAGAATTGTGTGATATGCAAAAGAAAAAAAGATGTGCACAATGATATTGTTAAGTTGAAACTATTTCCTTTCTCTTTGCGAGATTGTGCAAAAATTTGGTTTTCCTCTTTGCCTCGCAATAGTATCGATTCTTGGAATAAGTGCAAGGATGCTTTTATCACTAAGTATTTTCCGCCCACAAAAATTATTTCCCTTAGGACGCAAATCATGAATGTTAAGCAACTTGAGCATGAACATGTTGCACAATCTTGGGAAAGAATGAAGTTGATGCTAAGAAATTGTCCTACTCATGGTTTAAATCTTTGGATGATCATACAAAAAAATTATGCGGGATTGAATTTTGTCTCTAGAAATCTTTTAGATTCGGCCGCGGGTGGTACTTTTATGGAGATTGCTTTGGGTGAAGCTACTAAATTGCTGGATAATATCATGGATAATAATTCTCAATGGCATACCGTAAGAGCACCTACTAGTAAAAAAGTTAATTCGGTAGAGGAAATTAGTACGTTGAGTGATAAAGTTGATGCTTTGATGAAATTGGTTGCTAGTAAAAATGCTCCTATTGATCTTAATTATGTACCTTTGTCTACTTTGATTGAGCAAAATAGTGATTCCGTAGATGTGAATTTTGTCTCACGAAACAATTTCAATAACAATGCTTATAGAGGTAATTTTAACCCTAGGCCTTTTCCTAGAATTTCCTCTAATAATTATGGAAATTCCTATGGAAATTCTTCCTACAATAATAATAGGAACACCTCTGATCTTGAGAGTAATATTAAAGAATTTATCAATGCGCAAAAGGCTTTCAATACTACGATAGAGGAAAAGTTGAATAAGATTGATGATATGTCTAAAAGCATTGATAGAATTTCTCATGATGTTGAAAATCTCAAGTTGAAATCTTTTGTGCCTAAGATTGATGAATCTATTAAAGCTTTATATGTCTCTATGGATGAAAGTAAGAAAAGAACCGCTATGCTTAGAGCTAAAAGAGAAATCTTAGAAAGATCGTTTTCTAGTGATTGCCTTCATAATAAAAAAGATGAAGATCTTAAAGTGATTGGTGTTTCTTCTATTGATTCCTTGTTTAGTAATGTTAAAAATGATAATGAAGGGACTGAATTAGAGTCAACTTTAGCTAGAAGGCGTCCCAATAATTTGGAGAGTGAAAATCTTGATGAAAATTTTGCTAAAAGTGGGTTTGAAGAGGTCAAAACTTTAACTAGTGATGTGCCCACTATTTTGGATTACAAAGACTTTAATTATGATAGTTGCTCTTTGATTGAATGCATTCTTTGCTGCAATTCATGTTGAATTCACCCCATGCTTATGAGCAAAATAAAGCTTTTACTAAACATATCGTTGATGCCATGATGAAATCTTTTGAAGAAAAGTTGGAATTGGAGATTTCTATTCCTAGAAAATTACATGATGAGTGGGAACCTACCATTAAGGTCAAGATTAAAAATTATGAATGCTTTGCTTTGTGTGATTTGGGTGCTAGTGTTTCCACGATTCCGAAATCTCTATGTGATGTGCTTGGTCTCACCAATATTGAAGAATGTTCTCTCAATTTGCACTTGGCGGATTCTACTATTAAAAAGCCTTTGGGAAGAATTAATTATGTTCTTATTCTTGCAAATAGGAATTATGTGCCTATTGATTTTGTTGTGCTTGATATTGATTGCAATCCGTCTTGTCCCATTATACTTGGTAGACCGTTTTTACGCACTATAGGTGCCGTGATTGATATGAAAGAAGGCAATATTCATTTTCAATTTCCCTTGAGAAAGGGTACGGAACACTTCCCTAGAACAAGAATTAAGCCACCATATGAATCAATCATGAGGGCATCCTATGGATCCAAAACCAAAGATGACAATACTTGAATCTATCCATTATGCCTAGCTAGGGGCGTAAAACGATAGCGCTTGTTGGGAGGCAACCCAATGAATAAATATTATTTTGCTTTTTCCTTTCTGTTTTTGAGTGTTAACACAATTATGCCTCTGTTATTATTTTGTTTTTATGGTTTATTTAGTGTTTGTGCCAAGTAAAGCCTTTAGGATGATTCATAGGATGAGTAGAAGTGATGCTGAATCTGAAACGGAAACTTTGCGTCCAGTATATGAATTTTCGTTTTTTACTGGAACGTGATCTTGAGCTGAAATTTTAACATAGTGTTGCTATACAAATTCCTTAAGTTTTCCTAATTTTTCAGAATGTTTAGAGTTACAGAAGTATGGGTGGAGTACAGATTACTACAGACTATTCTGTTTAAAACAGATTCTGTTTTCGTTGCATTGTGTGCTTGTTTTGTTGAATCTATGGGTTATATTCAAGGGTATGAGCCATGGTAAAGTTAAAATACAGTAGGTATAATGCAATAAAAAAATATGAATGGGTTTGCAACAGTACCTAAAGTAGTGATTTGCTTTCTTATACTAACGGATCTCACGAAGATTTTGTTGAGTTTTGTGTGATTGAAGTTTTCAAGTTTTGGGTGAGATCATGATGGATGAAGGAATAAGGAGTGATAAAAAGCCTAAGCTTGGGGATGCTACCTCACCCCCAAGATATATCCAAAGAGAAACAAGCAACTAAGCTTGGGGATGCCCCCGAGTGGCATCCCTTCTTTCTTCTAACGACCATCGGTATTTTACTTGGAGCTATATTTTTTTCGTCACATATCATGAGTTTTGCTTGGAGCGTCTTGTATATTTGCTTGCTTTGTTTGTTAGTTTTTTCCTTTGTATACTTTCTGTACATACCTATTTGATAAAGCCAAAATCATGCTATGATTTGTTAGAATTGCTCTATGTGCTTCACTTAAACCTTTTGAGCTATAGAATTGCTCTAGTGCTTCACTTATATCTTTTTGAGCACGGTGTACTTGGAAATTTTTATAGAAATACTCTCATGCTTCACTTAGATTAATTTGAGAGTTAGTAATTTTGAAGAAATCCTCTCATGCTTCACTTATACCTTTTTTAGAGATGAAATCTTTATGCTCATGTGCTTCACTTAAATTTGTTTGAGCTTGCCAAAAAGCAATGACAATATATGAAACTAGTCCCAAAGTGATAGATATCCAATGAGGATATAATAAAAACTTTCATGAAGATCATTGGACAAATTAAACTTGATTCCTTGTAATAGTTTTGAAACATGATGATAGTAATATGTCAGTCATGTTAGTGAGTAATTATGCTTAGTAGGAATATTGATGTTAAGGTTTGTGGTTCCCTATGCATGCACGAAAGTCAATAGTTATGCAATGAAGTTACATACTACTTGTGGTGCATTATTCGGTGTTAGTTATGTTCAGTGCTCACTTATGTGAATTTTCATTTCTTGGTTTGGTTGCATCCCAATCTATTTGCTAGCCTCCATTTGTACTAAGTAGAAATACTACTTGTGCATCCAAAATCCTTAAACCAAGTTTTGCCTTATGAGTCCACCATACCTACCTATATGCGGTATTTCCATGCCGTTCCAAGAAAATTTGTATGTGCCATCTCTAAATTTTCAAAATAAATTTTCTCTTTTGTGTGCCCGTACCGCTCATGAAACGGTGGGGAGTATCCAATATTTTTCCATGCTAGATGTGTCATTCTCAAGATGAGTGTTTATTCACTTGTCATTGCACGAGAGTGCGGTGGTAATAGGGATGCCCATTCCTGAAATGAAAAAGGAAAAAATATTTACTTTATGTTATCAAATAGCAAATTCCTTGGAAAGTGTTGGTATGGAAGGCAACCGTGGATACGGCCCACCATGGAAAGTGAAAGTTTGATGGAAAAAGGAATAAACTTTATTTTCTGTTTGGGAACCGCCTATGATATATCTAGCATGGAAAGTATTGTGAGCTACTTTGTCGTTTTCGTTGACAGAAAAAGCATGCCACCCAAAATATTTTTCTCTCTCAATTTAAACCTTGAGCTCTGGCACCTCTACAAATCCCTACTTCCCTCTGCGAAGGGCCTATCTATTTACTTTATGCAATTTTTATTTTTGCTTTGAGTCTCCATCTTCTCTTATAAGCACCAACTAGGGGGCACTATGATCGTACTTGAGCATTGGGCATAGCTAATATTTGAGTGTGTTTCATGAATGGATCAATGATTGAGCATGATGGGCTAGGGATAACTTTCGTTAGTGTTGATATTTTGAAAGACATGGTTGCTTGTTAACATGTTTGAGTATTGAAGCCATTATGTTAAAACTAGACTATTGCTTTGAATCATTATAAGTCCAAATGTCCATGCTATACAAAAGAAAAGAATGTGATGAACATGTTAGGCAGCATTCCACATCAAAAATTCTGTTTTTATCATTTACCTACTCGAGGATGAGTAGGAATTAAGCTTGGGGATGCTTGATACGTCTCCAACGTATCTATAATTTTTGCTTGTTCCATGTTGTTATATTATCATTCTTGGATGTTTTACAATCATTTTATACTTCGCAGAAAATCAATACCATACTTTATATCATTTTTTGGGACTAACCTATTGACATAGTGCCAAAGTGCCAGTTGCTGTTTTCGCTTGTTTTTTACTTCGCAGAAAATCAATACCAAACGGAGTCCTATCGCGACGGTACTTTTTGGAGATTTTTCTGGACCAGAAGACACCCACACTACTGGAATTCAGTTATTTGCCGTCTGCCATAGCGGACGGCAAAGAGCAGGACCACCGACGGCAAAGCCTTTGCCGTCGGGCAGCAGACGGCAAAATTTCCGGCATTGAGAATTCCGGTAAAGGAGTGCTTTGCCGTCTGCCTTTATACAGGCAAAGTTTTTTTGCCGTTAGGCAGCAGACGGCAAAGCGACTGGACGGCCTAAACTTGAGTTAGCCCCGTTAGTGGCTAACGGAGCCTTTGCCGTCTGCCACTCCCCCTTTGCCGTCTGCACCCTATGCCGTCTGCCTCCCCTCCGTTGCCGACGGCCACTTCTTTGCCGACGGCCACCATCGGCATAGTTTCTTTGCCGTCCGCCCCCCCCCCCCCGCCACCCTCCTTGGTCGACGGCGACTGCTATGCCGACGGTGGCCGTCGGCATAGCTTCGTTGCCGTCCGCCCCCGGACGGCAAATGTACCAAATGGCATCAGGCGCACTCCCAGGATGCACAGGTGGGCGCCACGTGTCGCCTTTGCCGTCGGTGCCGGACGGCAAAGAAACTATGCCGACGGTGGCCGTCGGCAAAGTGGCAATATTGCCTCAGTTTTTTCTGTTTTTTCTAATATCCAATTTTCACAGGCAAAATATGCTATATATGTATATATTTCACAATAACCCTAGTGATGATCATCCAACAACAAGCACAAGCACAAGTATCCAACAAACATACCAAAACAAATGTCACATTGTTCACCATATTACAATAGTAACAAGTTTCACATATGTAGCAAGTTTAACATTGTTCATCGATACAAAATCACAAGCACTCCATCAATGCAAGCTTCCGTGAAGTGACTCTAATCTGCAAAATGGGAAATACGAAAGTTAGATGAAGAAGACTAGAATAAGAAGAAGAAGATGAAGAAGCGGTTTTCTTCTCTCTATCTTTCTCCTCTTGTTTTCTTCTTCTTATTGCTTATTTGTGTCATTCGCGCGAAAGTTAGATGAAGAAGACTAGAATAAGAAGAAGAAGATGAGGAACACTAATATTTCGGAAGGAGCTAAGTTTGTCTAAGTGCTAAGTTTGTCTAAGTGCTAAGAAGATGAAAAACGAGCTAAGTTTGGGGCTTACCGTCCTCGTCATCACGGAGGAGAGGCACCGCGGTTGCTCGGACCGGTTTCACCTAGAGAAGGCTGACCTGGAGAAGGGTCGTGCGATGCGACTCCGGAGTTAAGCTGCACCAAAGATGATTTGCAATGTCTCGTTAGCATGATGACACTAAAAAGATCATTGCATTGAAATGAAACTCACCGTTGCAGCCGTGGTAATGACTGGCATCGACGGAGCGGCCTGGCCGGTCTTCTCGCACATAGTATGCACATTTGGTTTTCACAAGTCAACGATATTCATTATTAATGAAAGGAACATTATATGCAAGATTTGACAAATATGAAGAAGAATATTACCACGAAGAGCTCGTAGATGGCCCGGTAAGACGCATCGGACCGCGCCCTCTCCTCCTCCAACAACCTTGCCGTCCTCTCCTCCATCTCCTTCTCCTTCGCCGCCATAAGCGCCTGTGTTGCCTCTCTCTCTTTCAGAATAGTAGCCTGCAACACAACTCCTCGTTAGCATTGTAATCATCTTTGTTCACACACACAACGTAATGAGGAAAGATATCTGAGTCCGTATAACTAACCTCGATGGCGAGCTCGACTGGTCATGGACGAGGCCTTATCTCAGGACAGGAGCTCGTTTGGCGCGCCTTGATCTCCCGGAGGTTGCTAGGACAACGTATAAGGCCATCTCCAATGGCAATCGAGCCATGGGGCCTCCCGCCGCCAGCTATCATCACCAGCTCTGGATCAATAGCCTCCTGGCTCGGGTTAAAGTCCTCCCCTTTCCTCGCCTTCCCCCCATCTCTGTACCTCACGAGCTTGTTGTGGGAGGAGGTGTTGCTGAACTTCAAGGGATCATCGAGGTCAGACTCAGAGAATGCCTTGACCTTCTTGTACGAGGCAGTATGGGCCATCGCATAGAGGTCATACATCTGTGGCACCTCCGTTTTATTGTGATGCGCCTAAAAGAGAGAGAGAGGAATAAAGTATTAGTAAAGGGCTCAAGCTAGAATCAAGAATGAATTGCATGAATCATGAAGCTAACCACATACCCAGTTCAGACCAAACTGATTTAAGTTGGCGCTCCCTTGATGGTGTGGCACACCAACCATTTTGTTACGCCGGTCCTTGGCATTGTTGTGGACGGATAGCCATTGTTCTGAGCACCACTCATCCACCAACGCCTCCCAACAATCCGTCATATCCGCACACCATCTTGGGGGCACCTAAGTTAATAAAGAGATATTTGAGCGCTACGCGTAGGAATCAAATGAAGGAAACTAAGTACAAGGCCTTAAGAATACGTAATTACCTTCATGTAATCCTCCTTCTCCATCTTCTTTCCGCGGCACGTCGACTTCTCCTTCCTAATACGCCGCGAGGCATAGTAGTCTCGAACAGCCTGCACCCGAGCCTCGTGCCGAAAGTTTTGCAGTAGGCGCCTGCATTGCTGATCGATAACCTTTGTCGCGGCCTCCTCGTATCCCTCCTAACACCTGTAGAAGGTCTGCAAACAAACGACACAACACTTATTAGTACAATAACTAGCTATTGTTGATTTTTAATTGTGTAAAGTAGAAATTACCCAAAAATGCCTGATCACCATCTCCGCCCTCGTGTGGCACAAAACACCATCGATCCTCTCCTCAGGCGGGGCCGGTGCAGCCAAGTAGTGCTCCCAGGTCAGTCCTAACTCTCGAACCTGACCCTCACGGGCCCCCCCAATCCTGCCTCGGTCGCGAGATGCAAAATCAAATGCTGCATTGGATTAAATAAGCCTGGTGGAAAGATCTTCTCTAACTTGCATATCAACTCTGACGCCAACTCTTCCATTTCATCTAGCACGCCAGGCGATAGTTCTTTCGCACAAAGAGAATGGAAGAAATAGCTCAGCTCTGCCAATACTAGCCATTCATCCTCAGGGATAAAGCCACGCAGCATCACCGGCATTACCCGCTCAAGCCATATGTGCCAATCATAACTCTTGAGACCAAATATCTTCAGTTTGTCAAGATTCGCTGCATAACCATCGGGGAACATCAACTGCATTTTCACCCACAAGATCATTTCTCTCATAGCCGGCCTTCCAAGATTGAACCATGCCTTTGGCTTTGTCCAGTTCTGCTTTCCTTTCGCTTGTCGCATGTTTTGTAACGGTCTGTCACATAGAGCCTCCTGATCGATTCTAGCCTTAGGATTATCCTTTGACTTCCCCTCTATGCCGAACAATGTACCAAAAATGGCCTCAGCGATATTCTTTTCAGTGTGCATCACGTCGATGTTGTGTGGGCAAAGGTGGTCTTTGAAGTAAGGCAGATCCCATAAGCATGACTTGTGAGTCCATGCGTGTTCCGTATTATACCCTTTGAAATACCCAGGACGATTTGGATCTGGCTCGAGAGCGTTTAACTGATCCAACATCTGTTGGCCTGTCAACGCGGGTGGTGCAGAGTTTTTGACAACTCTACCTTTGATGAAATTCTTCTTGTCTTTTCTGAACTTATGGCGAGGATCCAGGAACTGTCTATGCATGTCGAAGCAAGAATACTTGCGACCCGCCTGCAGCCAATGGAACTCAAGAGCTTCCTTGCATGTGGGGCACGGGAACCTTCCATGCACACACCAGCCAACGAATAGGGCATACGCCGGCAAGTCATGCGTCGAGTATATGTACCACACATGCATTTTGAAGGTTTTTTTGGTAGCGGCGTCGTATGTCTTGATCCCATTATCCCAAGCTTGTTGCAATTCATCCTTAAGCGGCTGCATGTACACATTCATATTCTTCCCTGGATAGTTGGGCCCTAGAATTATCAACGTCAGGAAAATGTTCTTTCTTTTCATAATCTCTCCGGGGGAGATTGAGTGGAATGACAAATACAGGCCAACAACTGTATTGGGTTGCCGTCATACCAAACACATTGAATCCATCTGTGCTGATGGCGACTCGAGGATGCCTTGGATCTGCCGCTTTATCGTTATGTAATGCATCGAAGTGCTTCCACGCAAAAGCGTCTGAAGTGTGTACCAACATCTGTTTCCCATCTGCATCTAGTTTGGTTCTTTTGCCCAATTTATGCCATGTCATCTGTCTGGCCGTCTCTTCGACCATGAAAAGACGTTGAAGTCTTGGTATGATTGGCATATAGCGAAGAACGTTAACAGGAATTTTTGTCTGCATCTTCTCACCCATACCGTTGTCTACGACAACATACCTGGAAGACTTGCAAATGGGACAATAGTTCAAGTCCGCATACTCAAGCCTAAATAAGGCACATCCACTCTCACAGGCATCTATCTTCTCATAGGGCATCTTAAGTACACGGAGAATTTTGTCCGACTGGTACAAGTTTGGAGGCAGTACATGGCCTTTGGGTAGAAAGCGTCCAAATATTGTCATCATCGCGTCGTAGCATTCTCTGCCTAGGTTGAATTGAGCCTTCAGAGCCATTACTTGCGCGATGGCATCCAGCTGACAAAGCTCAGTGTGCTCGTGGAGAGGACGTTTTGAAGACTCCAACATTTCATAGAATGCCTTTGCAGATTCCTCCATCTCATCGTCCGAATCCCGAGCATCATCAAAGTCTTGCACCATGTCTTCGATCCCGGTACCATGCTCGTCGGTGCGATGACGAACCACCTCAGCTCTGGCACGTTGGGCAGACTCACCATGAAAAGTCCACACCCTATAATTAGGCCTAAAACCCCACTTCTGCAGGTGTTTAACCATTTCACCCTCTGTCTGCCTTTTAAAGTTGTCGCACCGGGGACAGGGACACCATGTTTTTTCCTGGCCATTTGCAAATGCGGCTCTAACAAACCCCTTGGTATTTGTAAACCATTCTTTGGTCATGTCGTCCTGACTGGTGTGACCGGTGTACATCCATGCACGATCAGTCATCTTGCCTAGCTACTGGACACACAAGAAATATATATATAATTCAGCATATATATATTCATCAATTAATCAAGTTTGTCAGTTTTATTACGTCCATGCAACCTACACGCTAATAGGTTAAGATAGGTCCTAATCCCACCCGAGTATGTGTAGATTGGGTTCGTTTTCCCATGCACTGCTCCGGATCCGACACAAAATTTCGACAGCACCTCCCCGCTGTTCTCCTGATACACGTCTCAGCAATAAGCAGAGAGGATGTGTACCCGGAGAACAACAGGGAGGCATTGACGAAATTCTGCATAGGATCCGGAGCAGGGCATACGGGAAAACGAACCCAATCTACACATACTCGGGCTGTCCATGGATAACGTTGGACAATTCGAAAGGACGGCGGTTATAAATATGCAAAGACATGCATATTTATAGATGTCGTCCTTTCCAACGGGAGATGCATACTGGTCACGCATACTGATGATTGAAGACACCTATAGCTAGCACGTTTCATCGACACGAAGACCGGAACAGAGCAAATTAAGGGCGGAGGAGGAGAAGTCATTTGTGCTCACCCACGAACGCAGGGGCAGAGCTCGTCCAACGCACGGGGAGGTCGTCGAACAACTGCACATTGAAATCCACCCGATCAACACAAATATGATGTTTTTTATTACAAAATCGGAAAATATGTGACCTAACTCATATTTTACAAAACTATGACCCCGTCGGCCTCTGGAAGGCCGAAAAGCACCTTCCCGGTCAACAGGAGGCAGAAGAGGTGTCGGGCGGCGGGAGTCAGTGCCGTCGAGGGTCAGTGGCGTTAGGGGTCGATGGCGTCGGGGATCAGTGGCGTCGGGGATCAGTGGCGTCGGGGGTCAGTGGCGTCGGGGGTCGGGGGTCAGTGGGGTCGGGGGTCGGTGGGGTCGGGGGTCAGTGGCTTCGGGGGTCAGTTTTCTTCTTCTTCTTCTTCTTCAAATCCTCCTCCTCCTCTCTTCTTCTTCTTCTTCTTCTTCTTCTTCTTCTTTTCCTTTTTCCTCTTCTTCTACTTATTCTTCTTTTCAAACACTAGCACTAACCTAAACTAAACAAGCACTAGCACTAACCTAAACTAAACAATTAAAAACAGAAAAAAAACAGTAAACTAAACTAAACTAGCACTAGTAACCTAAACTAAACAGTAAAAAACAGAAGAAAAAAAGAAAATATCTCACCTCGCAGGGCCGGTGGAGGAGGGCCGACGCGGTGGTGGAGGAGGGCTGGCGCGGGGGAGGAAGGCCGCGGAGAGGGGGACGGTGCCGCGTCCTGCTCCGGCGGTGGGGCGTCGCGGGGAGGCGCGGGTGGAGGAGGGTCGGCGCGGGGGAGTGGGGCGGAGAGGGGGGGACGGGGCTCGGCGCGGGTGGTGGGGGCTCGCCACAGCGGTGGGGGCGGCGCGGGGGAGGGGGCGGCGCGAGGAAGGGGGCGACGAGGGGGGAGGGGGGAGCTGCGGTGGTGGGGGCGGTGCGGGGAAGGGGGCGACGAGGGGGGAGGGGGAGCTGCGGTGGTGGGGGCGGTGCGGGGAAGGGGGCGGCGAGGGGGGAGGGGGGAGCTGCGGTGGTGGGGGCGGCGCGGGGGAGGGGGGCGGCGATGGAGGGAGGGGGCTCGCCGCGGGGAGCTGGCCGCGCGCGGTGTGTGTGTGGGCGGGAGGAGAGAGTGCGGGAATAATTGGGCCGGGGGGGAAACGGCCGTTAAGGGGCATCCCCTTTGCCGTCCGCTTGCGGACGGCAAAGCCGAGCACGGCAGACGGCAAAGACCAGGAGGACGGCATACCTCTTTGCCAGTGGGACCAAGGTCCAGTGGGACCTATCTAGCCTCTTTGCCGTCTGCCTTTAGGGTCTTTGCCGTCTACTGGCAGACGACAAAGGAATAGCAGATGGCAAACAGAACCGTTGCCGTCAGCCAGCTCTTTGTCGTCTGTTTTATGACAGCAGATGGCAAAGACCTTCTTTGCCATCTGCCAGCAGACGGCAAAGACCTGGCAGACGGCAAATAACTGAATTCCAGTAGTGCCAGTGGGCCAAACAACTGCCGGAGAGGTGGGCTGTGGAGAGCACAACCCACCAGGGCGCGCCAGGGGGGCCCCGGCGCGCCCTGATGGGTTGTGCCCTCCTCGGCCCCCTTCCGCACCGCCTCTGATGCCTATAAATTCCCAAATATTCCAAAAACCCTAGGGAGTCGACGAAACACAATTCCAGCCGCCGCAAGTTTTAGAACCGCGAGATCCAATCTAAACACCATCACGGAGGGGTTCATCTTCCTCATAGGTGCCTCTCCGATGATGCGTGAGTAGTCCACCATAGACCTACAGGTCCGTAGGCAGTAGCTAAATGGCTTCTTCTCTCTCTCTCTCTCTTATGATTCTCAATACAATGGTCTCTTGGAGATCTATTTGATGTAAACTTTTGCGGTGCGTTTGTTGGGATCCGATGAATTTTGAGTTCATGATCAGTTTCTATCCATGAATATTATTTGAGTCTTCTTTGATCTCTTATATGCATGATTACTTATAGCCTCGTATTTCTTCTCCGAATCTTTGGTTTAGTTAGGCCGACTACATCGATTTTTCTTGCCATGGGAAGAGGTGCTTTGTGAAGGGTTTGATCTTGCGGTGTTCTTTCCCAATGACAGAAGGGGCAGCAAGACACGCATGTATCGTTGCTATTAAGGATAACAAGATGGGGTCTATTCCTACATGAATAGATCTTGTCTACATCATGTCATCGTTCTTACTGCATTACTCCGTTTTTTCATGAACTTAATACACTAGATGCATGCTGAATAGCGGTCGATGTGTGGAGTAATAGAGGTAGATGCAGGCAGGAGTCGGTCTATCTATCTTGGACGTGATACCTATATAATGATCATCACCTTGGATATCGTCATGACTATTCGATTTTCTATCAATTGCGCAACAGTAATTTGTTCACCCACTGTGCGCTATACTCATGAGAGAAGCCACTAGTGAACCCTACGGCCCCCGGGTCTACTTTTCCATCATATTGCTTTCCGATCTACGTTTTTGCACTCTTTGTTTTCAGATCTACAAAACCAAAAACCAAAAAATATATTGCTACATATTTACACTTTTTATTTGTGTTCCTGAGAGATCTATCTCTCCTATCTATCACTACCCAATCTATATTATTACCGTAGAGAGATTGACAACCTCTCTTTCGCATCATCTTGCAAGTATTTGTTGTTTGTGTGCAGGTGCTGCTTATTGGGTGTTGGTGATCCTCCTACTGGTTCGATAACCTTGGTTTCATAACTGAGGGAAATACTTACCGTCGCTGTGCTGCATCATCCCTTCCTCTTTGGGGAAATACCGACGCAGTCTCAAGCCACGTCACACGCCTAGTGGAAGCCCCATGCTCCGCGCTGGTGGATGATCGACGGAGCTCTGTGCTTGCCAGTTTCCCCTTGTATCTCGCGCGAGCGGGGGATGGGCGCGGTGTCTGTGCTCGGGTTCGTCCCTGCAGTGCTGATAAACACAAGCGATCGAGCTCTGTCTTGCTGGCTTTCTCCCGTGCACGTCACCTCCTGAGGTCCTTGGTGTCTAGTCTCCTTGCGCGACACCCAAGTGTAAGCTGACAGGAGCGCGGCGCTCCAGGCACAGTTTACCGTGCGCAGTAATCTTCTTCACGAGAGCGGCTTACGTGTCAAAGGGGGTTTCTTGAGCATCGCATCTCAGGAACCTTCACTAGCGCCCGTAACCCCTCACCTCCTAGTTCAGCTCAAGCATCGCGACCTGGCGTCCCAGCGTCACATATCATGAGTTTTGTTTGGAGCGTCTTGTATCATTTGAGTCTTTGCTTGCTTTGCTTTTTAGTTTGTCACTTGTATCCTTGCTAGACACACCTATTTGAGAGAGCCAAAATTATGCTATGATTTGTTAGAATTGCTCTATATGCTTCACTTAAACTTTTTGAGCTATAGAATTGCTCTAGTGCTTCACTTATATCTTTTTGAGAATGGTGTGCTTGGAAGCTTTTGAAGAAACAATCTCATGCTTCACTTAGATTAATTTGAGAGTTAGTAATTTTTGAAGAAATCCTCTCATGCTTCACTTATACTATTTTGAGAGATGAAAACTCTATGCTCATGTTCTTCACTTAAATTTGTTTGAGCTTGTCAAAAGCAATGGCAATATATGAAACTAGTCCCAAAGTGATAGATATCCAATGAGGGTATAACAAAAACTTTCATGAAGATCATTGGACAAATTAAACTTGATTCCTTGTAATAGTTTTGAGACATGAAGATAGTAATATGTGAGTCATGTTAGTGAGTAATTATGCTTTAGTAGGAATATTGGTTTTAAGGTTTGTGATTCCCTATGCATGCACGAAAGTCAATGGTTACGCAATGAAATTACATCCTACTTATGGTGCATTATTCGGTGTTAGTTATGCTCAATGCTCGATTATGTGAATTTTCATTTCTTGGTTGGTTGCTTCTCAATCTATTTTCTAGCCTCCACTTGTACTAAGTAGAAATACTACTTGTGCATCCAAAATCCTTAAACCCAGTTTTGCCTTATGAGTCCACCATACCTACCTATATGCGGTATTTCCATGCCGCCCTAAGCAAATTTGTATGTGCCATCTCTATTTTTCAAAATAAATTTCCTTTTTGTGTGCTCGTACCGCTCATGAAACGGTAGGGGGTGTCCAATATTTTTCCATGCTAGATGTGTTATTCTCAAGATGAGTGTTTATTCACTTGCCATTGCACGAGAGTACGGCGGTAATAGGGATGCCCAATCCCGAAATGAAAAAAAGAAAAAAATTACTTTATGTTGTCAAATAATAAATTCCTTGGAAAGTGTTGGCATGGAAGGCAACCGTGGATACGGCCAGCCATGGATTGTGAAAGAAAGGTGGAAAAAGGAATAAACTTTACTTTCTGTTTGGGAACCGCCTATGATATATCTAGCATGGAAAGTATTGTGAACTACTTTGTCGTTTTCGTTGACAGGAAAGGCATGCCACTCAAAATATTTTTCTCTCTTAATTTAAACTTTGAGCTCTGGCACCTCTACAAATCCCTACTTCCCTCTGCGAAGGGCCTATCTATTTACTTTATGCAATTTTTATTTTTAATTTGAGTCTCCATCTTCTCTTATAAAGCACCAACTAGGGGGCACTATGATCGTACTTGAGCATTGGGTGTAGTTAATATTTGAGTGTGTTTCATGAATGGATCAATGATTGAGCATGATGGGCTAGGGATAACTTTCTTTAGTGTTGATATTTCGAAAGACATGGTTGCTTGTTGGCATGCTTGAGTATTGAAGTCATTATGTTAAAACTAGACTATTGCTTTGAACCATCTAAAAGTCCAAATGTCCATGCTGCAAAAGAAAAGATTATGTGATGAACATGTTAGACAACATTCCACATCAAAAAATTTGTTTTTATCATTTACCTACTCGAGGACGAGTAGGAATTAAGCTTGGGGATGTTGATACGTCTGCAACGTATCTATAATTTTTGCTTGTTCCATGCTGTTATATTATCAATCTTGTATGTTTTACAATCATTTTATAGCAACTTTATATCGTTTTTTGGAACTAACCTATTGACATAGTGCTAAAGTGCCAGTTGTTGTTTTTGCTTGTTTTTTACTTCGCAGAATATCAGTACCAAACGAAGCCCAAACATCACGAAACTTTTTGGAGATTTTTTTTGGGCTAGAAGACATCCAGTGGGCCAAAGAAGTGCTAGAGGGGAGGGTCAAGGAGACCACAACCCACCAGGGCGTGCTAGAGGCCCCAGGCGCGCCCTGATGGGTTGTGCCCTCCTCAGGACCCCTCTCCACCACCTTTGACACCTATAAATTCCCAAATATTCAATAAACCCTAGAGGAGTCGACAAAAAACACATCCAGCCGCCGCAAGTTTCAGAACCTCTAGATCCAATCTAACACCATCACGAAGGGGTTCATCATCCTCATTGGTGCCTCTCCGATGATGCGTGAGTAGTCCACCATAGACCTACGGGTCCGTAGGCAGTAGCTAGATGGCTTCCTCTCTCTCTTTTGATTCTCAATACAATGGCCTCTTGGAGATCTATTTGATGTAAACTTTTGCGGTGTGTTTGTTGGGATCCGATGAATTTTGAGTTCATGGTAAATTTCTATCCATGAATATTTTTTGAGTCTTCTTTGATCTCTTATATGCATGATTACTTATAGCCTCGTATTTCTTCTTCGAATCTTTGGTTTAGTTAGGCCAACTAATCGATTTTTCTTGCCATGGGAAGAGGTGCTTTGTGATGGGTTCGATCTTGCGGTGTCCTCTCCCAGTGACAGAAGGGGCAGCGAGGCGCGCATGTATCGTTGCTATTAAGGATAACAAGATGGAGTCTATTCCTACATGAATAGATCTTATCTACATCATGTCACCATTCTTATTGCATTACTCCGTTTTTCCATGAACTTAATACACTAGATGCATGCTGGATAGCTGTCGATGTGTGGAGTAATAGTAGTAGATGCAGAATCGTTTCGGTCTACTAATCTTGGACGTGATGCCTATATAATGATCATTGCCTTGGATATAGTCATGATTATTTGATCTTCTATCAATTTCCCAACAGTAATTTGTTCACCCACCGTGTGCTATACTCATGAGAGAAGCCACTAGTTAAACCTACGGTCCTCGGGTCTACTTTTCCAACATATTGCTTTCCGATCTATCTTTTTGCACTTATGTTTTCAGATCTATTATCCCAAAAAACCCAAAAATACCTTGCTGCACTTTTTATTTGCTCTTTTTATTTTGTGCTCTTGAGAGATCTATCTCTCCAATCTATCACTACCAAATCTATCTTTTTACCGTAGAGAGATTGACAACCTCTCTTTCGCGTCGGGTTGCAAGTATTTGTTCTTTGTGTGCAGGTGCTGTTTACATAGTGGTGGTGATCCTCCTACTAGTTCGATACCTTGGTTTCATAACTGAGGCAAATACTTACCGTCGCTGTGCTGCATCATCCCTTCCTCTTTGGGGAAATACTGACGCAGTCTCAAGCCACGTCACAGATCACAAGCAGTTATTACAAAATCAAAAATATTCCCTACGGCTTAAAAATGTCATCTCATGCCTCCTCGAGGCGGACTCAGTTTATTGCAGGGTGGTAAAAGGAGGCTCCCCGCTAGGCTCTTCGTCGCTGTCAAAGCAGAAGAACTTCTCGAGCAACGCCTTCACGTGGCCCTTCACGGCCGCCGCCGTATCGCTGCGAGACTCTTCGGGAACGGGGCTCGTCACCTCGTCGAACTTGAAGTTGGGGTCACGAAGGAAGAGATGGATGAAGACGCGAGTCGCCGCCACGGAGAGGAGACCATGGCTTTCCTCTTCCAGGATGTCGTCCACCTCCTGGGCCGCGCCCTCAAGTGCTGATACGTCTCCAACGTATCTATAATTTTTGCTTGTTCCATGCTGTTATATTATCATTCTTGGATGTTTTACAATCATTTTATAACAACTTTGTATCATTTTTTGGGACTAACCTATTGACATAGAGCCAAAGTGCCAGTTGCTGTTTTTGCTTGTTTTTTTACTTCGCAGAAAATCAATACCAAACGAAGTCCAATCGCAACGAAACTTTTTGGAGATTATTTCTGGACCAGAAGACACCCAGTGGGCCAAACAACTGCCGGAAAGGTGGGCTGTGGAGAGCACAACCCACCAGGGCGCGCCAGGGGGGACCCGGCGAGCCCTGATGGGTTGTGCCCTCCTCGGCCCCCTTCCGCACCACCTCTAATGCCTATAAATTCTCAAATATTTGGAAAACCCTAGGGGAGTCCACGAAACACAATTCCAACCGGCGCAAGTTCCAGAACCGCGAGATCCAATCTAAACACCATCACGAAGGGGTTCATCTTCTTCATAGGTGCCTGTCCAATGATGCGTGAGTAGTCCACCATAGACCTACGAGTCCATAGGCAGTAGCTAGATGGCTTCTTCTCTCTCTCTTATGATTCTCAATACAATGGTCTCTTGGAGATCTATTTGATGTAAAATTTTACGGTGTGTTTGTTGGGATCCGATGAATTTTGAGTTCATGATCAGTTTCTATCTATGAATATTATTTGAGTCTTCTTTGATCTCTAATATGCATGATTGCTTATAGCCTCGTATTTCTTCTTCGAATCTTTGGTTTAGTTAGGCCGACTAGATCGATTTTTCTTGCCATGGGAAGAGGTGCTTTGTGATGGGTTCGATCTTGCGGTGTTCTTTCCCAGTGATAGAAGGGGCAGCAAGACACACATGCATCGTTGCTATTAAGGATAACAAGATGGGGTCTATTCCTACATGAATAGATCTTGTCTATATCATGTCATCGTTCTTATTGCATTACCTCGTTTTTCCATGAACTTAATACACTAGATGCATGCTGGATAGCGGTCGATGTGTGGAGTAATAGAGGTAGATGCAGGCAGGAGTCGGTCTATCTATCTTGGACGTGATGCCTATATAATGATCATCGCCTTGGATATCGTCATGACTATTTGATTTTCTATCAATTGCCCAACAGTAATTTGTTCACCCACCGTGCGCTATACTCATGAGAGAAGCCACTAGTGAACGCTACGGCCCCCGTGTCTACTTTTCCATCATATTGCTTTCCGATCTATGTTTTTGCACTCTTTGTTTTCAGATCTACAAAACCAAAAACCCAAAAACATATTGCTGCATATTTACTCTTTTTATTTGTGTTCTTGAGAGATCTATCTCTCCTATCTATCACTACCTAATCTATCTTATTACCGTAGAGAGATTGACAACCTCTCTTTCGTGTCGGGTTGCAAGTATTTGTTGTTTATGTGCTGGTGCTGCTTATTGGGTGGTGGTGATCCTCCTACTAGTTCGATAACCTTGGTTTCATAACTGAGGGAAATACTTACTGTTGATGTGCTGCATCATCCCTTCCTCTTTGGGGAAATACTGACACAGTCTCAAGCCACGTCAAAGGAATTTCTAGAGCCGTTGCCGGGGAGGAAGCGGTCTCTTCTACGTGCCTATCGTAGGCACCGAGGGGACTCCATCATCATCTACCAGGTTCCTAATCACAAATCTCATCTCCTTGCAATTACATTATTTTCCATTTGCCTCTCGTTTTCCTCTCCCCCACTTCACCAATTTGCCATTTTATTCGCCCTCTTTTTCGTTTGCCCTTTATCTTGCCAGATCTCTTCCTTGCTTGCAATCTTGTTTGCGTAGTCATGATGACTCAAGAGAACACCAAGTTGTGTGATTTTTCCAATGCTAATAACAATGATTTTATTAGTATGCATATTGCTCCTCCTGCCACTAGTGCGGAATCTTGTGATATTAATGCCGCTTTCTTGAATCTTGTCATGAAAGATCAATTTGCCGGTAATCCTAATGAGGATGCCGCGTCCCATCTAAACACGTTCGTTGAATTGTGTGATATGCAAAAGAAAAAAGATGTGGACAATGATATTGTGAAGTTGAAACTATTTCCTTTTTCCTTGCGGGATCGTGCAAAAATTTGGTTTTCCTCTTTGCCTCGCAATAGTATCGATTCTGGGAATAAGTGCAAGGATGCTTTTATCACTAAGTATTTTCCGCCCGCGAAAATTATTTCCCTTAGGACGCAAATCATGAATTTTAAGCAACTTGAGCATGAACATATTGCCCAATCTTGGGAAAGAATGAAGTTGATGATAACAAATTGTCCTACACATGGTTTAAATCTTTGGATGGTCATACAAAAACTTTATGCAGGATTGAATTTTGTATCTAGAAATCTTTTAGATTCCGCCGCGGGTGGTACTTTTATGGAGATTACATTGGGTGAAGCTACTAAATTGCTATATAATATCATGGCTAACTATTCTCAATGGCATACCGAAAGAGCACCTACTAGTAAAAAAGTTAATTCGGTAGAGGAAATTAGTACTTTGAGTGATAAAGTTGATGCTTTGATGAAATTGGTTGCTAGTAAAAATGCTCCTATTGATCTTAATGATGTGCCTTTTTTTACTTTGATTGAGAAAAATAGGGAATCCGTAGATGTGAATTTTGTCTCACGCAACAATTACAATAACAATGCTTATAGAGGTAATTTTAATCCTAGGCCTTTTCCTGGAAATTCCTCTAATAATTATGGTAATTCCTATGGTAATTCTTCTTACAATAATAATATGAACACCTCTGATCTTGAGAGTAATATTAAAGAATTTATCAATGCGCAAAAGGCTTTCAATACTACGATAGAAGAAAAGCTGAATAAGATTGATGATATGTCTAGAAGTATTGATAGAATTTCTCATGATGTTGAAAATCTCAAGTTGAAAGCTTTTTTGCCTAATATTGATGAATCTATTAAAGCTTTATATGTCTCTATGGATGAAAGTAAGAAAAGAACCGCTATGCTTAGAGCTAAAAGAGAAATCTTAGAAAAATCGTCTTCTAGTGATTGCCGCTATAAAAACGATGAAGATCTTAAAGTGATTGGTGTTACTTCTATTGATTCCTTGTTTAGTAATATTAAAAATGATAATTAAGGAACTGAAGTAGAGTCAACTTTAGCTAGAAGGCGTCCCAATAATTTGGAGGGTGAAAATCTTGATGAAAATTTTGATAAAAGTGGGTTTGAAGAGGTCAAAACTTTAACTAGTGATGTGCCCACTATCTTGGATTGCAAAGATTTTAACTATGATAGTCGCTCTTTGATTGAATTTATTTCTTTGTTGCAATCTATGTTGAATTCACCCCATGCTTATGAGCAAGATAAAGCTTTTACTAAACATATCGTTGATGACATGATGAAATCTTTTGAAGAAAAGTTGGAGTTTGAGATTTCTATTCCTAGAAAATTGCATGATGAGTGGGAACCTACCATTAAGTTCAAGATTAAAAATTATGAATGCTTTGCTTTGTGTGATTTTGGTGCTAGTGTTTCCACGATTCCGAAATCTCTATGTGATGTGCTTGGTCTTACCAATATTGAAGAATGCTCTCTTAATTTGCACTTGGCGGATTCTACTATTAAAAAGCCTTTGAGAAGAATTAATAATGTTCTTATTCTTGCAAATAGGAACTATGTGCCTATTGATTTAATTGTGCTTGATATTGATTGCAATCCGTCTTGTCACATTATACTTGGTAGACCGTTTTTACGCACTATAGGTGCCGTGATTGATATGAAAGAAGGCAATATTCGTTTTCAATTTCCCTTGAGAAAGGGTATGGAACACTTACCTAGAACAAGAATTAAGCCACCATATGAATAAATCATGAGGGCATCCTATGGATCCAAAACCAAAGATGACAATACTTGAATCTATCCATTATGCCTAGCTAGGGGCGTAAAACGATATCGCTTGTTGGGAGGCAACCCAATGAATAAATAATTTTTTGCTTTTTCCTTTCTGTTTTTGAGTGTTGAAACAATTATTCCTCTGCTATGATTGTGTGTTTATGGTTTATTTAGTGTTTGTGCCAAGTAAAGCCTTTAGGATGATTCATAGGATGAGTAGAAGTGATGCTGAATCTGAAACAGAAACTTTGCATCCAGTATATGCATTTCATTTTTTGCTGAAACGTGATCTTGAGCTGAAATTTGAACACAGAGTTTCTATACAAATTCCTTACGTTGTCCTAATTTTTCAGAATTTTTAGAGATACAGAAGTATGGGTAGAGTTCAGATTACTACAGACTGTTCTGTTTAAAACAGATTCTGTTTTCGTTGCATAGTGTGCTTGTTTTGATGAATCTATGGTTTGTATTGGGGGGTATAAGCCATGGTAAAGTTAAAATACAGTAGGTATAATGCAATAACAAAATATAAATGGGTTTGCAACAGTACCTCAAGTAGTGATTTGCTTTCTTATACTAACGGATCTCATGATGATTTTATTGAGTTTTGTGTGATTGAAGTTTTCAAGTTTTGGGTGAGATCACGATGGATGAAGGAATAAGGAGTAGCAAAAGCCTAAGCTTGGGGATGCTACCGCACCCCCAAGATATATCCAAAGAGAAACAAGCAACTAAGCTCGGGGATGCCCCCGAGTGGCATCCCCTCTTTCTTCTAACTACCATCGGTATTTTACTTGGAGCTATATTTTTATTCGTCACATATCATGTGGGTTGCTTGGAGCGTCCTGTATCTTTGCTTGCTTTGTTTGTTAGTTTTTCCTTTGTATCCTTGCTGGACACACCTATTTGAGAGAGCCACAATCATGCTATGATTTGTTAGAATTGCTCTATGTGCTTCACTTAAACTTTTTGAGCTATAGAAATTGCTCTAGTGCTTCACTTATATCTTTTTGAGCACGGTGTTCTTGGAAAATTTTGTAGAAATACTCTCATGGTTCACTTAGATTAATTTGAGAGTTAGTAAATTTTGAAGATATCCTCTCATGCTTCACTCATACCTTTTTGAGAGATGAAATCTTTATGCTCATGTGCTTCACTTAAATTTGTTTGAGCTTGCCAAAAAGCAATGGCAATATATGAAACTTGTCCCAAAGTGATAGATATCCAAGGAGGATATAATAAAAACTTTCATGAAGATCATTGGACAAATTAAACTTGATTCCTTGTAATCGTTTTGAAACATGATGATAGTAATATGTGAGTCATGTTGATGAGTAATAATGCTTAGTAGGAATATTGGTGTTAACGTTTGTGAGTCCCTATGCATGCACGAAAGTCAATAGTTATGCAATGAAGTTACATCCTACTTGTGGCGCATTATTCGGTGTTAGTTATGTTCAATGCTCACTTATATAATTTTTCGTTTTTTGGTTTGGTTGCTTCCCAATCTATTTGCTATCCTTCATTTGTACTAAGTAGAAATACTACTTGTGCATCCAAAATCCTTAAACCAAGTTTTGCCTTATGAGTCCACCATACCTACCTATATGCGGTATTTCCATGCCGTTCCAAGCAAATTTGTATGTGCCATCTCTAAATTTTCAAAATAATTTTTCTCTTTTGTGTGTTCGTACTGCTCATGAAACGGTGGGGGTGTCCAATATTTTTCCATGCTAGATGTGTTATTCTCAAGATGAGTGTTTATTCACTTGTCATTGCACGAGAGTGCGGCGGTAATAGGGATGCCCATTGCCGAAATGAAAAAGAAAAAAATATTTACTTTATGTTGTGAAATAATAAATTCCTTGGAAAGTCTTGGTATGGAAGGCAACCGTGGATACGACCCGCCATGGAAAGTGAAAGTTTGGTGGAAAAAGGAATAAACTTTATTTTCTGTTTGGGAACCGCCTATGATATATCTAGCATGGAAAGTATTGTGAACTACTTTGTCGTTTTCGTTGACAGGAAAAGCATGCCACCCAAAATATTTTTCTCTCTCAATTTTAAACCTTGAGCTCTGGCACCTCTACAAATCCCTACTTCCCTCTGCGAAGGGCCTATCATTTACTTTATGCATTTTTTATTTTTTGCTTTGAGTCTCCATCTTCTCTTATAAGCACCAACTTGGGGGCACTATGATCGTACTTGAGAATTGGGCATAGCTAATATTTGAGTGTGTTTCATGAATGGATCAATGATTGAGCATGATGGGCTAGGGATAACTTTCTTTAGTGTTGATATTTTGAAAGACATGGTTGCTTGTTGACATGCTTGAGTATTGAAGTCATTATGTTAAAACTAGACTATTGCTTTGAATCATTTACAAGTCCAAATGCCCATGCTATATAAAAGAAAAGAATGTGATGAACATGTTAGGCAGCATTCCACATCAAAAATTCTGTTTTTATCATTTACCTACTCGAGGACGAGTAGGAATTAAGCTTGGGGATGCTGATACGTCTCCAACATATCTATAATTTTTGCTTGTTCCATGCTGTTATATTATCATTCTTGGATGTTTTACAATCATTTTTTGGGACTAACCTATTGACATAGTGCCAAAGTGCCAGTTGCTGTTTTTGCTTGTTTTTTTACTTCGCGGAAAATCAATACCAAACAGAGTTCAATCGCGACGAAACTTTTTGGAGATTTTTTCTGGACCAGAAGACACCTAGTGGGCCAAACAGCTGCCGGAAAGGTGGGCTGTGGAGAGCACAACCCACCAGGGTGCGCCAGGGGGGCCCCGGCGCACTCTGATGGGTTGTGCCCTCCTCGGCCCCCTTCAGCATAGCCTCTGATGCCTATAAATTCTCAAATATTCGGAAAACCCTAGGGGAGTCGACGAAACACAATTCCAGCCGCCGCAAGTTCCAGAACCGCGAGATCCAATCTAAACACCATCATGGAGGGGTTCATCTTCTTCATAGGTGCCTCTCCGATGATGCGTGAGTAGTCCACCATAGACCTACGGGTCCGTAGGCAGTAGCTAGATGGCTTCTTCTCTCTCTTATGATTCTCAATACAATGGTATCTTGGAGATCTATTTGATGTAAACTTTTGCAGTGTGTTTGTTGGGATCCGATGAATTTTGAGTTCATGATCAGTTTCTATCCATGAATATTATTTGAGTCTTCTTTGATCTCTTATATGCATGATTGCTTATAACCTTGTATTTCTTCTTCGAATCTTTGGTTTAGTTAGGCCAACTAGATCGATTTTTCTTTCCATGGGAAGAGGTGCTTTGTGATGGGTTCGATCTTGCGGTGTTCTTTCCCAGTGACAGAAGGGGCAGCAAGACACGCATGTATCGTTGCTATTAAGGATAACAAGATGGGGTCTATTCCTACATGAATAGATCTTGTCTACATCATGTCATCGTTCTTATTGCATTACTCCATTTTTCCATGAACTTAATACGGTACATCCATGCTGGATAGCAGTCGATGTGTGGAGTAATAGAGGTAGATGCAGGCAGGAGTCGGTCTATCTATCTTGGACGTGATGCCTATATAATGATCATCGCCTTGGATATCGTCATGACTATTCGATTTTCTATTAATTGCCCAATAGTAATTTGTTCATCCACCGTGCGCTATACTCATGAGAGAAGCCACTAGTGAACCCTACGGCCCCCGGGTCTACTTTTCCATCATATTGCTTTCCGATCTATGTTTTTGCACTCTTTGTTTTCAGATCTACAAAACCAAAAACCCAAAAACATATTGCTGCATATTTACTCTTTTTATTTGTGTTCTTGAGAGATCTATCTCTCCTATCTATCACTACCTAATCTATCTTATTACCGTAGAGAGATTGACAACCTCTCTTTCGCGTCGGGTTGCAAGTATCTGTTGTTTGTGTGCAGGTGCTGCTTATTGGGTGGTGGTGATCCTCCTACTGGTTCGATAACATTGGTTTCATAACTGAGGGAAATACTTATCGTCGCTGTGCTGCATCATCCCTTCCTCTTTGGGGAAATACCGACGCAGTCTCAAGCCACATCAAGTGCCTTCACAAGCCTGGAGGAAAGCTCGGCGTAGCTGGAGCCCTGAGGAACGAGAGGGACATCAAAACTCGACCAGCAAATGGAGGACAGGGCCTCGCGGGCCCTGTGTTCAAGGGAGAGGAGTGTGGCGTGGTCTGAGGCCGCCCTCGCTTCGGCGGCAGCCAGGATCTCTTTCTCCCTAGCGTCCAGCTTGGCGTTGGCCTCGGAGATCCGCTTGGCATGAGCCTCTTGGGCCTCAGCCACCTCGCGCCGCAACGCCTCCAGGCATTCACGCTCTGTGGCCTGTTCGGTCGCCAGCTTCGCGAGCTCAGCGTCGCGGCCTGCAAGCTCCGCCTCGCAGGCCTTGACGCCCTCTTCTCGCAGCTTGAGCTGCTGCGCTTGCGCGGCTCGCTCCTGAAGCGGCTTCAGGCCAGCTTCCGCTTCTTTGAGGCGCTTGGCGAGTGCTTTCTTCTTGGCAAGAGCCCTCTCGCAAGCGACCTTCGCCTCGGCAACCTCCTTCATGCCCTCCGCAAGGGCGGCCTCGGCCCTACTGTGAGCCTCCCTAGTGGAGGCATCTAGTTGAAGCCACCCCATGGCGAGCTTCAGGCGCTCGGCGGAGAGACGCGCCTCGGCGTCTCGGAAGTCCTCCACTAGTCGAACGAGCGCGTCCTGGGCATCGGTCAGAGCTCCGTGCCTTAGCAAGGCGTTCTGGTCCATCAAGGCGAGAGTTGGCCCGGGGGCTGGCGCCCCGGCGCTCGACGTAGCTGGAACAAGGAGCACCCCAGTGCCCTGCACTTGAGACGCCAGGGCCCCAAGCTCTCTCCCATGCTTGGGCCCCGCGGTTCACTTGGGGAGACCGCCGCACTGGCGCCAGCGGCCCCTGGAGCGATCACCACCGGAGGACAGCTTGAGTCGCGCCCCGCGTCATGGCTATTCGCAAGAGCTGGAGCGGCCGGCGAAGGCTGAGGCGCCTCTCCCTCTTCCGCTGGCTGGGAGGCCGCGGCCTCGGCGGGCGGCATTGGGGGCTGAGCAGCCATGGCCTTGGCAGGTGGTGCCGGGGGCTGAACCGTCGAGACCCCGAGGCACGCGCCCCCTCAATGCGCCGGGGAGGCGCTGGGCCCCGTGGTTGATACGTCTCCAATGTATCTATAATTTTTGATTGTTCCATGCTATTACATTATCTGTTTTGGATGCTTTATATGCATTAATATGCTATTTTATATTATTTTTGGGACTAACCTATTAATCTAGAGCCTGGTGCCAGTTTTTGTTTTTTCCATGTTTTTGAGTATTGCAGATAAGGAATATTAAACGGAGTCCAAACGGAATAAAATCTTCGGAATGATTTTTCTTGGACCAGAAGAAACCTGCCAGACTTGGAGATGAATGCAGGAGACCTGCCGTGGCATCACAAGCCACTAGGGCGCGCCATCGGCCGCCGTCACCAGTACAGGAGGGGTCGCGGGGTCCGACCCCGTTCCGTCTCCTGGGCCTGCGGGCCTGGGGGAATAACTTGGCACTACTCATTTGAGGCAGCATCGTCATCCCCGAGACTGCGCAGCTATGTGTGGAGGCTGGCCGACGGTGCCCGAACGACACTCCCCTCTTCCTCGGTCACCTTTGAGTCCTCGCCGCCATCACCCTCGCCGGAGGACGTCACCGCGATGGAGGGGATCCTGCACGACCCGATGAGACCCCACTCGTCGAAGACGGGCATCTCCCCGGCCAGCTCCTCCATGTCACCGCAAGCGTACAGCGGCGGCGCCGCCTCCGGGGGACCCTCAGGAGTGTAGCCGAGCAGGGCCCACAGGGCCCCATCCAGCTCATCCTACGTCAGACCATAGAGGCGCAGCCTCATCGGGTCCCTCGAGCCGGTGAACTTCCATAGGGGGAGCGAGCGTGCCTGGAGCGGCGCGATGCGCTGCCCCAAGAATTCCTTGATGACCATCACCCCTGTCAGAGAGGCATGCCCATGCGCGGCGATGCGCCCCAGGATGGGCTCCGCCCTCGGGTCGGTGAGCTTCTCGTGTGCCCACCCCGGGGACTGCGCGGGATGGTCCGTGGGGGCCGTCAGGAGCGGGTAAACTCGGCACGCGTCCATGAATACCCAGCGCTGCCGGTAGCCCTCCACCTTCTTCCCGGCCTACAGGCAGATGCTCGCGCCCGTGACGTCTATGAAGGAGATGCATGCGGAACGATGCTCCGGGGCGGTGAACCGCAGGCTGAAAAAGTGGCGAAAGAGCGCCACCGAGGACCTCACGCCCACAAATGCCTCGCAGTAGATGGCGAAGATGGCCAGGAGGAGGATGGAGTTGGGCTGAAGGTGCAAGGCATGGATCTGATAATGGGAGAGGATGGCGTAGAAGAACCTGGAGAATGGCGGGACTAGCCCGGCGTAGAAGATGTGGAGGAAGAAGGGATAGACGGACTTCGGTAAGCCACTCGGTGCCGACGAGCCCGGCCAGAGTCCGGTCACCTACCCCTCGTTTTGCCCATCGGCCACCAACGGGAGCACTGGGCCCAGATCCTCTTCGTCGAAAATGAGGGAGGGCAGGAGTGCCTGCCCGGCGGCAGCAGGGCTCGCGGCGGAAGCCGCGGCCTTCCCCTTCTTGCTGACGGGCGCCATCTGAGCGCTGGGGTTGCAGGAAGGGTAAGAGAAGCACCTCGCGAGAGTTTGGATCTGGAGCGGTTCCGCGCGGAGGAAGAAGATGCAGGAAGACGAAGGCAACACGAGGAATGCCAATGGTGGCCCCCGGTCGCGCACGGGCTTTATGTCGGCTTGCGTGATGACTACCAATGCCTCGTGGAAAGTGGGGCGCCCCACGTGTCGCGCCCGGCCCACGGGCGGTTAGGGCCCGCGTCACAGCATCCCCACCAACAGGCAGGATCATGCGCACAACGGGCCCGGGGGCTACTGTCGGGCTTCTTGGACTGGGGGTACCCAGGCCCGTCTGCCCCCGGCCCGGGCATGGCGCTGGCTCTAAGCAACCGAATGGCCCACCGATCATCCTCATGAGGGGAGCCTTCGTGAGGGCCGATGCCTCGCGAGGCGCACGACGGCCACGACATCACAAGCCTCCCCCCGGAGCCACCTCTGGTGCCCTCGCGAGGGCGGGCGGTCCTGCCCCTCCACGTGGTTGACGTGGCTCGCACCGAGCGGCCTCCAGGGCCACACCAGCCGGCATCGAGGAGAGAGTTTCCTTTTTGGTGATAGAGGGGCAGTGCCAGCTCGCGGGTTCCCAAAGCATCCCCCAATGGTTTCCTCTTCGATGCAAGAAGACTAGGACCGAGGGCTCGGCAGGACGGATGTCACCCCCGAGCCCACGAGCACATCACGGCGGGGAACTTTAGCAGGCAAAGACCACCTTTTGTCAGGATAAGCTGCAACCATGTCCCCTTTCAAAATGGCCATTGTGGCAACCCTTCCTGCCTGATATTTTCGGGGGAATAGGACCAGGGCCAAGATAAGGGGGGAACCAGCCCCCGTAGAAGAGAGGGGAGGAGAGATGGAACACGCCTTGTACTCATCTTCCACCTCAAGCAATCCACCAAGCAGAAGTAGGGTTTTTTACCGCGAGGTGGCCCGAACCTGGGTAAACTCAGTGTGTCCTTGTTCATCTTCCTTAGCTCAAGCCGCCGGAGAGTCACCGTGTGGTTGCAAAGTAGAGTAGGGCAGGAGAGCGAGCGCACCCCAGTGTTCGAACCTTCTTGGGTCTGCGGAGCGCCGATTCCGACAGGGGGAGTGTATCTACATACCCTTGTAGATCGCTAAGCGGAAGCGTATATAACGCGGTTGATATAGTCGTACGTCTTCATGATCCAATCGCGATCCGTCCCGATCTAGATCCGAACGGACGGCACCTCCGTGTTCAGCAGACGTGCGGCTCGATGACGTCTCCGCCTCCTTGATCCAGCGAGCGAGGGCGGAGTAATAGATGGGTTCTCAACCAGCACGACGGGGAGAGAGAGGGGCGCCAAGGGCTTGTTGTGTCCTCTTGGGGTGCCCCTCCCCTCTATATATAGGTGGAGGGGCGTGGGGAACAGCCCCTCAAAGCCCTAGGACGCAGCCAAGGGGGAGGAGTTGGACTCCTAGTCCAATTCCCTCCCTTTCCATACACAGGTGGACTTTCCAACTGTCCCAAGCCACATGGGCCTTGAGGGACTTGTGCGCCTGGCCCAATAAGGCCATGGCGCCTCCTCTCAGCCATGCAAACCCTTGGGATGTTGTGGAACCCTTGGTGGACTTCCGGACTCTTCCGGAAGTTTCCGGAACCTTCTAGAAGCTTCCCGGTACAATGCCGGAAAAACCCGAAACTTTTCCGGTAGCAAAAATATGACTTCCCATATATAAATCTTTACCTCCGGACCATTCTGAAGCTCCTCGTGACGTCCGGGATATCATACGGGACTCTGAACAACATTCGGTCACCAACATACATAACCCAATAATATTATATTGTCACCGAACGTTAAGCCTGCGGACCCTACGGGTTCGAGAATCATGTGGACATGACCGAGACACCTCTCCGATCAATAACCAATAGCGGGACCTGGATGCCGATATTGGTTCCCACATATTCCAACGAAGATATTTATTGGTCGAACCACGATGCCAAGGATTCAATCAATCCCATATGCAGTTCCCTTTGTCCAGCGGTATGTTACTTGCCGAGATTCGCTCGTCAGTATATCCATACCTACTTCAATCTCGTTACTGGCAAGTCTCTTTACTCGTTCCGTAATACAAGATCCGATGACTAACTCCTTAGTCGCATTGCTTGCAAGCTTCTTGTGATGTTGTATTACCGAGAGGGCCCAGAAATACCTCTCCGTCTTACGGAGTGACAAATCCCAGTCTCGATCCATGCCAACCCAACAGTCACCCTTGGAGATACCTGTAGAGTAAGTTTATGATCACCCAGTTACAAAGTGACGTTTGATACACACAAGGCATTCCTCCGGTGCCAGGGAGTTGCATGATCTCATGGTCTTAGGAACATATACTTGACATGAAGAAAGCACTAGCAATGAACTAATACGATCAAATGATATGCTTACGGTTGGGTCTTGTCCATCACATCATTGTCCTAATGACGTGACCCCGTTATCAAATGACAACTCATGTCTATGGTTAGGAAACCTTAACCATCTTTGATCAACGAGCTAGTCTAGTAGAGGCTCACTAGGAACACGGTGTTGTCTATGTATCCACACATGTATCTGAGTTTCCGATCAATACAATTCTAGCATGAATAAATAGACGTTTATCATGAACAGGGAAATATGATAATAACCAATTTATTATTGCCTCTAGGGCATATTTCCAATAGTCTCCCACTTGCACTAGAGTCAATAATCTAGTTCACATCGCCATGTGATTCACACCCAATGAGTTCTGGGGTTTGATCATGTTTTGCTTGTGAGAGAGGTTTTAGTCAACGGGTCTGCAACATTCAGATCCGTGAGTATTTTGTAAATCTATATGTCATACTATAGATGCTACTACCGCGCTCCACTTGGAGCTATTCCAAATGACCGCTCCACTATATGTCTCTGGTTTACGACTCAGGGTCATCCGGATCTATGTGAAAGCTTGCATCGACGTAACCCTTTACGACGAACTCTTTATCACCTCCATAACCGAGAAAATATTTCCTTAGTACTCTTTACGTACCTGAGGATAATTTTGACCGCTGTCTAGTGATCCACTCCTGGATCACTCTTGTACCCCCCTGCCAGACTTATGGCAAGGCACACATCACATGAGGTACACAACATGGCATACAGTATAGAGCCTATGGCTGAGGCATAGGGGACGACCTTCGTCATTTCTCTTTCTTGTGTCGTGGTCGAGCTTTGAGTCTTACTCAATTTCACACCTTACAATACATGCAAGAACTCCTTCTTTGAATGATCCATTTTGAACTCCTTCAAAATCTTGTCAAGGCGTGTGCACTATGAAAGTCTTATCAAGCCTGTTGATTTATCTCTATAGATTTTGATGCTCAATATGTAAGCAGCTTTACCCAGGGCTTCCTTTGAAAAACTCCTTTCAAACAACCCTTTATGCTTTCTAGAAATTCTGCATCATTTCTGATTAAGAATATGTCATCCACATATACTTATCAGAAATGCTATAGTGCTCCCACTCACTTTCTTGTAAATACAACTTTGTTCATAAACTTTGTATAAACCCAAAAGTTTTGATCACCTCATCAAAGCGTATATTCCAACTCCGAGATGCTTGCACCAGTCCATAGAAGGATCGCTGGATCTTGCATGCCTTTTAGCATCCTTAGGATCGACAAAACCTTCCAGTTGTGTCACATCCAACCTTTCCTCATGAAAACTGTTAAGGAAACTCTGTTTTTGACATCCATCTGCCAGATTTCGTAATCGAAAAATGCAGCAACTGCTAACAAACTCCCAACAGACTTTAGCATCACTGCGGGTGAGAAAGTCACATCGTTGTCAACTCCTTGAACTTGTCAGAAACCTCTTTGCGACAAGTCAAGATTTAGAAATGGTGACATTACCATCAGCGTCTGTCTTCTTCTTAAAGATCCATTTGTATTTAATGGCCTGGCGGTCATCGAGCAAGTCTACCAAAGTCCATACTTGGTTTTTATACATGGATCCTATCTCGGATTTCATGGCTCCTAGCCATTTGTTGGAATCCAGGCCCACCATCGCTTCTTCATAGCTTGTAGGTTCACTATTGTCTAACAACATGACCTCGAAGACAGGATTGCCGTACCACTCAGGGGCGGTACGAGTCCTTGTCGACCTACGAGGCTCTGTAGTAACTTGATACAAAGTTTCATGATCAATATCATTAGCTTCCTCTTCAATTGGTGTACGCATCACAGGAACACTTTTCTACATTGCGCTACTTTCCAATTCAAGTGAAGGTTCGATAACCTTATCAAGTTCTACCTTCCTCGCGGTCAATTCTTTTGAGAGAACCTCCTTCTCTGGAAACGATCCATTCTTGGCAACAAAGACCTTGCCTTCGGATCTGAGATAGAAGGTTTACCCAATTGTTTCCTTAGGGTATCCTATGAAGACGCACTTCTCCGCTTTGGGTTCGAGCTTATCAGGCTGAAGCCTTTTCACATAAGTGTCGCAACCCCAAACCTTAAGAAATGACAGCTTAGGTTTCTTGCCAAACCATAATTCATACGGTGTCGTCTCAACGGATTTGGATGGTGCCCTATTTAAAGTGAATGTACATGTCTCTAATGCATAACCCCAAAACGATAGTGGCAAAACGATAAGAGACATCATAGAATGCACCATATCCAATAGAGTACGGTTACGATGTTCGGACACACCATTACACTGTGGTGTACCAGGTGGCGTGAGCTATGAAACAATTCCACACTGCCTTAAAATGCATACCAAACTCGTAACTCGGATATTCATCTCCATGATCATATCGTAACCATTTTATCCTCTTGTCACGATGATCTTCAACTTCACTCTGAAATTTGCTTTGAGCTATTCAAAAGTTTTAGACTTGTGTTTCATTAAGTAAATATCCCAATATCTACTCAAGTCATCCGTGAAGGTAAGAAAATAACAATATCCGTCGCGCACTTCAACACTCATCAGACCGCACACATCAGTATGTATGATTTCCAACTAGTCACTTGCCCGCTCCATTGTTCTGGAAAACGGGGTCTTAGTCATCTTGCCCATAAGGCATGGTCCGCATGTCTCATGCAATTCAAAATCGAGTGAGTCCAAAGATCCATCAGCATGGAGTTTCTTCATGCGCTTTACACCAATATGACCTTAGCGGTAGTGCCACAAGAAAGTGGTACTATCATTATTAACTTTGCATATTTTGGCATCAATGCTATGAACATGTGTATCACTACGATCGAGATTCAATAAACCATTCACATTAGGTGCATGACCATAGAAGCTATTATTCATGTAAACAGAACAACCATTATTATCTGACTTGAATGAATAACTGTATTGCAATAAACACAGTCTAATCATGTTCATGCTCAACGCAAACACCAAATAACATTTATTTAGGTTCAACACTAATCCCGAAGGTAGAGGGAGCGTGCGATGGTGATCACATCAACCTTGGAAACACTTCCAACACACATCGTCATGTCACCCTTAGCTAGTCTCCGTTTATTCTGTAGCTTTTGTTTCGAGTTACCAATATTAGCAACTGAACCGGTATCTAATACCAAGGCACTACTACGAGATCTAGTAAGGTACACATCAATAACATGTATATCAAATATACCATTGTTGACATTGCCAGCCTTCTTATCCGCAAAATATTTGGGGTAGTTCCGCTTCAGTGACCGTTCCCCTCATAATAGAAGCACTTAGTCTCGGGTTTGGGTTCAACCTTGGGTTTCTTCACTGGAGTGGCAACTGGTTTGCCATTCTTGAAGTTTCCCTTCTTTCCCTTGCCCTTCTTGAAACTAGTGGTCTTACCATCAACACTTGATGCTCCTTCTTGATTTCTACCTTCGCGGCGTAAAATATCGCGAATAGCTCAGGGATCATCTTCTCTATCCCTTGCATGTTATACTTCATCACGAAGCTCTAGTAGCTTGGTGGCGGTGACTTGGAGAACTCTGTCAGTCACTATCTTATCTAGGAAGATTAACTCCCACTTGATTCAAGTGATTGTAGCACCCAGACATTCTAAGCACATGCTCACTGATTGAGCTATTCTCCTCCATCTTGCAGGCAAAGAACTTGTCGGAGGTCTCATACCTCTCAACACGGGTATGAGACTAAAATTCCAATTTCAGCTCTTGGAACATCTCATATGCTCCATGGCGTTCAAAACGTCTTTGGAGCCCCGATTCCAATGTTGAGGAAATCGTTAACTTCTAGCTGCTCGCTTGGCTTGGGAGTAGCGATTAATCGTTGAATCGGCCTATTAACCGGACTAATCGGTCGATCATTAATCGACGTAATTTTAAACTCACTAGAAGCAAATTTTGTAGGGGGGAAATCTACATTGCAAAAGTGAAGCAACATGCACCATTTTATTTTCTCAATATATGACAAACATGTATAAAATAACAATCATCCATGTGGGAGTAAAAATGATCAACAAACATGTATACAACAACACTTTTGCTGATTTCTACCTGGGGACGCAATTCCGAGAGATGACGACCACGCGACGACGACAGACAGAGCAAAGGTGACAGCGGTTGCACAGGGCGTCTGAACGGCTCCATTGCTGGAGGTGGAAGGTTGCAAAGGATGAGGGGAAGTAGCAGCGCATAGAGGGATAAGAGAAACCAACGACACATAGGGGAGCAAGGGAAGCAGCGGCGCGTCGACAAGGACCTTGCCAGCCGCCATCTAGGTCAGGAGGGTATGAGAGGAGCAAGAGGGGTGGGTGGAGGGCTAAACCCTACATATTTAGGAGTGGGAGGGGTCGGGGGTTATGGGCCAAATAATAGGGCTTTGTTTGCCCACGAGTTAGCAGGCAAATAGTGATTAATTTGGCTGATAAGTGATTAATCAGTCTAACAGACCATTTAAATGGTCTGACAGACCATTTAATCGGCCTCGCAAGTTAACGCGATGAATAGGTGTTATTCGATTCGACGAACCGATGAGTAGCGATTAACCGGCCAATTAACTGATTAATCGGATGAATGCTTTGAACAATGCCCAATTCTAACCCATAAAGCATGGCGCACTAAACTATCGAGTAGTCATCAGAACGTGTCTTTCAGCTGTTCACAACATCCACAGACGACGCTTGAGGGGGTGGCGCACCAAGCGGTGCATCAAGGACATAAGCCTTCTGTGCAGCAATGAGGACAATCCTTAGATCATGAACCTAGTCCGCGTAATTGCTACTTATACTTATCCAACGTATCGATAATTTATGAAGTATTTATGCCATGTTCACCTATGTTTACAATACTTTTATATGGTTTTGATGCACTTTATATGATTTATTTAGAATTAACCCGGACTGACGCTGTTTTCAGCAGAATTACCGTGGTGTTGTTTTTGTGCAGAAAATGAAAGTTCTCGAAATCGCCCGAAACTTTTTTGTGATTTTTTCTAGAGGAAATAAGCAACATTGGAGCGAAGAACTGCCAGAGGGGGTGGACCAGAAGGCCACCACGCAATCGGCCGCCCCCCTAGGGGCGCGGCCAGATGGCTTGTGGGGCCCTCGTAGCTCTGTTGCGCGTGATTCCAACGCTGAAAAATCCTATAAATACCAGAAACCCCAGAAATAAACAGAGACTCCTCGTTCCGCCGCCGCAACTCTCTGTATCGAAGAAAAACTATTTTGGAGGCGTTCCAGCACCCTACCGGAGAGGGTAGATCATCTCAGGTGGCCATCTTCATCATCCCGGCGGAGGCCATGACGAGGAGGGAGTAGTTCACCCTTGGGGCTGAGGGTATGTACCAGGAGCTATGTGTTCAATCTCTCTCTCTCTCTCTCTCTCTCTCTCTCTCTCTCTCTCTCTCTCTCTCTCGTGTTCTTGAGATGTCACGATCTTGATGTATCACGGGCTTTGTTAATATAGTCGGATCATATGATGTTATTCCCTTGCTATCTTGTTGTGATGAATTGAATCTTTACCTTTGAGATCTCGTTATGTTGGATTGAATATTATGGTTTGAGAACACTTGATGTACGTCTTGCGTGGGATACCCGTAGTGACATTGGGGTATTCTATTGATTCACTTGATATATGTTGAGGCATCAACTTGCGGATTTCGGTGACCTAGGGGATCTATGCATAGGGGTTTATTGCACGTTTTCATACCACGTTCTCCGATAGAAATCTTGGGGTGCTCCTTGAAGTTCTTTGTGTTTGATTGAATATGATAGATTTGAAATTGTTTGATGCATGTCGCATATTTTACCCACGGATACTTGAGGTGACATTGGAGTATCTAGGTGACATTAGGGTTGATTGATATGTATCATTGGTGTTATTCTAGTAGGAACTCTAGGGTTGTTTGTGACACTTATAGGAATAGCCCAATAGATTGATCGGAAAGAATAACTTTGAGGTGGTTCTACTACCTACACCAATTTCATCTTATTGTTCTCCGCTAGATAGGAACTTTGGAGTGATTCTTTGTTGCACGTTGAGGGATGATCATATGATTCAACTATGTTAGCATTGTTGGGAGATTGCAGTAGTGAAAGTATGAACCCTAGGCCTTATTTCCAAGCATTTATACACCATTTTGCTTGTTGTTTTACACTTGCTACCTTGCTGTTTTTATATTTTCAGATTAAAAAAACCTATATCTATCATCCATATTGCACTTGTATCACCATCTCTTCGCCGAACTAGAGCACCTATACAATTTGCCATTGTATTGGGTGTGTTGGGGACACAAGAGATTTCTTGTATTTGATTGCAGGGTTGTTTGAGAGAGACCATCTTCATCCTACGCCTCCCATGGATTGATAAACCTTAGGTCATCCACTTGAGGGAAAATTGCTAATGTCCTAAAAAACTCTGCGCTTGGAGGCCCAACACGAGTCTACAAGAATAAAGTTGTGTAGTAGACATCAGCTACCATCATATTTCAACTTAGTTTTCTCTAGGAATGTATCAAATTATAGGGGAGCTACAACGCGATCTATTGATCTACAGCATAATTTTGCAAAGACAACTTTATACTATGTTCATGATAATGAGTTCAATTAATCATATTACTAAAGAACTCCCACTCAAATCAACATCCCTCAGGTTGTCTAAGTGTGACATGATCCAAATCCACCAATCCAAGTCCGATCATCACGTGAGATGAGGTGGTTTCAATGGTGAACATCTCCATGTTGATCATATCTACTATATGACTCATGTTCGACCTTTCGGTCTCTTGTGTTCTGAGGCCAAGTCTGTAAATGCTAGGCTCGTCAAGTTTAACCAAAGTATTGTGCGTGTGTAAATCTGGCTTACACCCGTTGTATGCGAACATAGAGTCTATCACACCCGATCATCACGAGGTGCTTCGAAACGACGATCCTTCGCAACGGTGCATACTCGGGGAGAAAACAATTTATCTGGAAATTTTAGTGAGGGATCATCTTATAATTCTACCGTCATCCTAAGCAAAATAAGATGCATAAAAGGATAAACATCACATGCAAATCATATAAGTGACATGATATGGCCATCATCATCTTGTGCTTTTGATCTCCATCTCCAAAGCACCGGCATGATCTCCATCGTCACCGGCATGACACCATGATCTCCATCATCGTGTCGTCATGTGGTTGTCGTGCCAACTACTGCTTCTATGACTATTGCTAACTCATAGCGATAAAGTAAAACAAATGGCACAATTAAATTAAAGACAACCCTATGGCTCCTGCCGGTTGCCGTACTCATCAACATGCAAGTCATGATAACTATACAAAACATGATCATCTCATACATCACATATATCATATTACGTCTTGGTCATATCACATCACAACATGGCCTGCAAAAGCAAGTTAGACGTCCTCTACTTTGTTGTTGCAAGTTTTACGTGGCTGCTATGGGGAACTAGTAAGAACCGTTCTTAGCTACGCAAAGCCACAACGGTGATAACCAAATTGCCTTTTAACCTTCTACAAGGACCGCCTCTGTCAAATCCGATTCAACTAAAGTGGGAGAGACAGACATCTGCCAGCCACCTTTATGCAACTAAGTTACATGTCAGTCCGTGGAACCGGTCTCTTGTACGTGGACAAGTGAGGTTGGTCTGGGACGCTTCATCCCACAATACAGCCGAATCAAAATAAGACTAAGGAGGTAAGCAATCTGAACATCAACGCCCACAAACTCTTTGTGTTCTACTCGTGCATATCAACTACGCATAGACCTAACTCTGATACCACTGTTGGGGAACGTTGCATGGGAAAAAAAAATTCCTACGCACACGCAAGATCTATCCATGGAGATGCATAGCTACGAGAGGGGGAGTGTATCTACATACCCTTGTAGATCGCTAAGCGGAAGCGTATATAACGCGGTTGATGTATTCGTACTCTTCACGATCCAATCGCGACCCAATCCAATCCAGTGCCGAACGGATGGCACCTCCGCGTTCAACACACTTGTGGGTCGATGACGTCTCTGCCTCCTCGATCCAGTGAGTGAGGGTGAAGTAGTATATGGGCTCTCAACCAGCACGACGGCATGGTGGAGATGGTGGTGAAGCTATCCCGATAGGGCTACGCCGAGAGCTACCGAAACCGCGAACGGAGGAGAAAACGATCTAGGGAGAGAGAGGGGCGCCAAGGTCTTGGTGTGTCCTCTTGGGGATCCCCTCCCCTCTATATATAGGTGGAGGGGCGTGGGTAATAGCCCCTCCAAGCCCTAGGGCGCAGCCAAGGGGGAGGAGTTGGACTCCTTGTCCAATTCCCTCCCTTTCCATACACACGTGGACTTTCCACCTCTCCCAAGCCACATGGACCTTGAGGGACTTGTGCGCCTGGCCCGGTGAGTCCAGGGCACCTCCCCTCAGCCCATGCAAATCCTTGGGACGTTGTGGAACCCTTGGTGGACTTCCGGACTCATCCGGAAGTTTCCAGAACCTTCTAGAAGCTTCCCGATACAATACCGGAAAAACCCGAAACTTTTCCGGTAGCCAAAATATGACTTCCCATATATAAATCTTTACCTCCGAACATTCCGGGCTCCTCGTGACATCCGGGATATCATCCGGGACTCCGAACAACATTCGGTCGCCAACATACATAACCCAATAATACTATATCGTCACCGAACATTAAGCGTGCGGTCCCTACGGGTTCAAGAATCATGTGGACATGACCGAGACACCTCTCCGGTCAATAACCAATAGCGGGACCTGGATGCCCATATTGGTTCCCACATATTCCAACGAAGATCTTTATCAGTCGAACCATGCCAAGGATTCAATCAATCCCGTATGCAGTTCCCTTTGTCCAGCGGTATGTTACTTGCCCAAGATTCGATCATCGGTATCTCCATACCTAGTTCAATCTCGTTTCCGGCAAGTCTCTTTACTCGTTCCGTAACAAAAGATCATGTGACTAACTCCTTAGTCACATTGCTTGCAAGCTTCTTGTGATGTTGTATTACCGAGAGGGCCCAGAAATACCTCTCCGTCATACGGAGTGACAAATTCCAGTCTCGATCCATGCCAACCCAATAGTCACCCTTGAAGATACCTGTAGAGTACCTTTATGATCACCCAATTACGAAGTGACGTTTGATACACACAAGGCATTCCTCCGGTGCCAGGGAGTTGCATGATCTCATGGTTTTAGGAACATATACTTGACATGAAGAAAGCACTAGCAATAAACTAATACAATCAAATGCTATGCTTACAGTCGGGTCTTGTCCATCACATCATTCTCCTAATGATGTGACCCCGTTATCAAATGGCAACTCATGTCTATGGTTAGGAAACCTTAACCATCTTTGATCAACGAGCTAGTCTAGTAGAGGCTCACTAGGGACACGGTGTTGTCTATGTATCCACACACGTATCTGAGTTTCTGATCAATACAATTCTAGCATGGATAATAGACGTTTATCATGAAAAGGGAAATATGATAATAACCAATTTATTATTGCCTCTAGGGCATATTTCCAACATAATTGTGGAGAGAGGAGTTTGGCGTCACCCAGTACTGGGGAGAGCGTACAGATGTAATGCCATGTTTAGTATCGTTGCGATTACGAGGGTCCGAGGTAGATGAGTTTCCGAAAGCTCTGGTTATATGTTAACGGATGTGATACATTGGAGCGTAGTATCATGCTAGGAGTTGAGTGATGGATTTTACTCCGTGTATCCATGAACCCGATTGCATAACCAAATGATTTCGGGAGTTCTCAGGTGGGAGTTCCAGTAGTTGCCTAGGATTATCCTCACAACAAATGCATAATGGGTTATGTATTTGTTTCCGGCTTAATTGCAAACCTCATCCTTTGTTTTGATGGAGTTTGGTAATTCGAGTTGCTTCGATGACAAGTGTTGATGCCATGATAGGAGTGTGAGATTAGGATGTTAAATTTTGTACAACCCACTAGTTGACAACTTAGGTCCAAACATACCCTAACGTTGTAACCAACGAGTAGTTGCTTAGCTGCTCTAACGTGGATTGGGAACATCAATTATTATTCCACCATACAACCACATTGTTGACTACTTAACCATTACCACTTAATTAATGAATTGATCTAGGTGGACTCGCTTTGATTAGGTCATCGGAGTGTATTCTTTGGTGAGTAACGCCACCCACCCACTAGAGATTGTATGAGTTCAAAAGTTGAGTAGCTTCCATGTGTGACCGTGAGACAATATGGGCTCTTTGAGGATCGAGTAAGTTGTGGAACCCCCCCCCCCATGGTAGACCAGAAGATGTAGGTGTGTTGGTTGGATTGGTTCTGTCGTTTCTGAGAGGGCGACTACTTCTCGAAAGTCTTGTCTTGATCTAGCTAGCTACTTCACATGTGAAGTTTAGTACAAGAAGGGTGTGATCGAGAATCACGGGTAAAGTACACAAACCTCTGTAGAGTCTATAAAACTGATCATGATTAACCGTGTCCCCGGTTATGGGAAACTTTGAGCAACTCATCCAAGAATTCTTAGCTTGATCTCATTCACCTCTTCCATCTAAAAACAATAGGTTGAGCCAATGGGGAGTTGGTACTTGTGATCTGTGTTGGGTTTTCCGTGAAGAGGAACGGGTGATGCAACACAATGCGGATAGGTATTTCCCTTAGTTAAGAAGCAAGGTTTATCGAACCAATAGTAGTAACGGTCAACCATCGTCTTCAGCGACTGCACACAAAAGAGCAAACACTTGCACCCAATGCGGCAAGAAGGTTGTAATTCCCCTTGGTCTAAATGAAGTGTGTGGATGATAGTAGATAATTGTAAATTGCAAAATAAACTACAAGACAAATAATGGCAGCAAGGTTTTGAAAGCTTTTCTAAATATATAAGTGAATAGACCCGGGGGCCATAGTTATCCCTAGCGGCATCTCTCGTGTAGTAGGCATACGGTGGGTAGACAAATTACTGTTGGGCAATTGATAGAAAAGCACATAGTTATGCAATGTTTATTCACGGCAATGATCATGTATATATAGGCATCACGTCCATAAGCAAATAGGCCGACTCCTGCCTGCACCTATTACTATTACTCCACTCATCGACCGCTATCCAACATGCATCTAGAGTATTAAGTAAAACCGAGTAATGCTTGGAGAACGATGACATGATGCAGACAAAGAGAATTTAATATGAACTAACCCCATCATTTTATCCTTAGTGGCAACAATACAAAGGCGTGTCTTGTCCCTTTCTGTCACTGAGATATAGAGCACCGCCAGATTGAACCCACTACAACGCACCCCTCTCACTGAAGAAATATCAATCTAGTTGGCCAAACTATTTCAATAGATCGGAGAGATTTATGAAGCTATAATGATCATGCAAATGAGAATCATAATATTCAGAGGTGACTCAAATACTTTTCCTGAATAATCTGAACATAAACCCACAATTCATCGGATCCCAACAAACGCACCGCATGTGGCGCCCCGCCTGATTACCACTATAGCCAGACGGTCGCCACGCATACCAGCCCAGGAAATCACTCTGGCATGCGCGTTTACAACAGGTATCATGAACACAGGCATTTCTATTAATGGACATATGAGTCTTACATGGGATATATTACAAAGGTGATGGCAGCGGAAAAGCTCTATCTAAGGCAACATGGTCTTGGTGCGGCTCCAATCCACAGGGATCTGACTAGGTTACTCTTCTAGCCCGCGAACGCTCCGGCTCCTCAACGACAGACGACGGATCCTTATGTGAACCTGGCCATGTTAAAGGCCGCTGAGTACTTTTGAATGTACTCGCAAGCAAACCAAACTAACATATACACCAAGCAAAGCAATCCATGGCATTCAGGCATGCATTTGTTATTAGAGCAAGATTAATTATCATGGCATAGCATACCTATCTAGCAATATTAATTATTATGAGATACAGTAAGGTAAAGCATATCCAGTAAGTAATCCATACTCTGAATAATCTCAGGATCCAATCCGAATCGGATCCAAATCCAATCCAAATCATGTGGTCATCCGACCACTCATCTCATAGCCATCCCATGGCTAACATATCATATTCCTGACATCATATGATGTCTGCACAAGACGAGTTATCCAAATCATGTGGTCATCCGACCACTCATCTCATAGCCATCCCTTATCATATTCCTGACACCATCTAATGTCTGCACAAGACGAGTTCTGCCATCATTATTATCACTGTTACGGTTGACCACCTAGTGAGGTCTGGACGGGCTGTCCAATACCGTGGACGCAGCTATTCGAATAGATTTTTCACTCTGCAGAGGTTGCGCACTTTACCCACACTATGAAGCATCCGGCCTCGTGATCCCCTTCGGGTAGACCAGCGTTGCTTCAACAAAACTTGCCTGACCTGTGACTCTCTCATCGTACCACTGGCATTCATCCTCCTCTGGAGGCCTGCCCAGGGTGGCCCCTGTGCCCTCATGACACCTGTGTCCTCATGACACCTGTGTCCTCATGACACCTGCCACCTTCGTGGCCAAACTAAACTATCCCAAACGGGGACGGGTCCAATACAACTCAACTGGGCTCACAAGGTTATCGCCGCCTACCTGATCAGGGCAGCACGCGCGCATAACCTTCCCTCTTTGGTGGTACCGATAAAAGAGCACGCGATCAGACCAAGTCAAGGCTGTCCCATACCGGCAAATGTGGCTACACGGATAAGCCCAGACAGGGGACTCTAGATCAACCGGCTAAGTTTCATTAAACAAGCATGTGGTTCACCATCACAACTTATGAGGGCAGCAACTAGGCAAAATTATTTACTATGAATTATTATATGAAGGTAATGAAAACAGTAAGTGCAATATAGCAGGAGTTAAATTATTTCTATCACAGGCATAATCAACAATTAAACACGCAAGAATAACACAGAGCGATGCTGTAGAGCATATGTCAGATGGTCGGCTTGCCTGGGGGTGAAAGAATGCTCCGGGGAGAAGTGCGGAGAGTCCGTGGAAACGATCGCCGGAAAAGATTCCCTCTCGGAGGGCTGATTGAAGGGCAAGGGCAGAATGGGTATTAACACTGTGGGAACACATGGTGAGAGTGATGCCAAAAGAACGGGCTCGACGAGACGAAGATGTGGGCTTTGGAATCACCGAAATCGGAGTCACGGTCGCGGAGATACGGACGTTCATTCGTTAGGCAGAAAATAAATAAAAACTATTTATTTCTGCCCTTAACCAGTGAACGTTCCTAATATAGCAGATTCGGCCGGCTGGTTAAAGCTGAAAGCGTATTCGCTGAAATACACTTTCCACTAAGGGAAAGCGCACTTCAGTCTGTAGCAGCAGTTGCTTACGCTTTCGGAAGCAGAAAGCGTATTCCGGTGGAATACATTTCCACTTAAACAGCGCGGGCCCGGGGTTGACTTGGCTACTAGGCTGACAGGCGGGTCCCACCGCTGACCTCTCTCTCTCGCCCATGCCTCCTTCTTCTTCCTTCGCCAGCGCCCGTCGGAGCTGGGACCCCCGGAGCGACCAGCGCGAGGAGGCAAACCCGCCTCTAGGTGGCATAGCTGCCGGGGAGATCGGAGGCGAGCAAAGCATCACCCGCGGCGGGTGACGGCGTCGGTCGACGAAGGACCCGAGGCAACGGTTGCTCCGCGAACGAGGCGAAGGGGCAGGGAGGTTCTTCTTGCTCTGGCAGGTCTGCTGGTGGTGAAAGCAGGAGGGGAGGAGCTCGGGCCTACCCAAATTTAGGCGGCGGCTGCCAGCGACCGAGGCGGTAATGGCGAGCAGGGAGGGCTCCTGGGTTTGGGGGAAAAGGCAGGAGTGAAGCTAGGAGGGAGAGGGAGAGGCTGAGGGGGTTGGGGATGCCCGGGGAGCTCCGGGCCGCGGCTATTTATAGCCGGCCGGCGGGGATGGATAGGCATGGCCGTCGTGGCATGCCTATCGGCGTCCTGGCGCCTCTGGCGAGGTGGCTAGCGCCGGTTGGTGCCGACCTGACTCGCTCAGGGGGAGGGGATGGCTCGGGGAGGAAGAAGCCAAGAGGGAGGTGACGGCTCGGGGGGGGGGGGGTCACGGGCGAACAGAGCTCCGGCGAGGCTTGTCGGGGCGCACTGGAGATGAGAACGGAGGGGAACCTACGGGAGAGGGGATACGTGGGTGCTGCGGAGACGATAGACATGGCCGGACGGGCGACGACTGGCCGGAGGTGACCAAACGAGGCTGACAGAGTGCAGAGCGCCGTTTTGGCGTGCTCTCTGCGTGGTCACCCTGGGCACCGCGTGTCTAGGCTACCCACGAGCTGTCACAACGATGAGTCAAAGGTCAGGGAGGCTATTTATGAGATTTTGGGTGGAAGTGGAGGCAAGGACTGACTGATTTGAGCTCACAATGGTCCTGTCATGAATGTGTTTGTGGTTGTTTCTGGATGGATCTCTTAGTGAAATGAGCTGGGGTTTGGCATGGAGTAGTCATCTACTAAGGTGGTCATTATGCCAAAATTTCAGCACCAATGGATCACTGTAGATGGTACTTCCTTGGTAAACTTACAAACTGCCCAGAAATGGAAATGAATTTGCTAGGACAAATTGGCTATATGAGTTTGGCTCAAATTTGGTGTAGAGAGGTTATATGAATATATGAAGCCACTGTAAAAGTTTCATACCATTTGGGTACACCAAAATGGTACTCCCTTCACAGAGCTTTCAAATCGACAGGGACTTAGGAAAATTGTTGGGGATGAATGGATAGATGGATTGAGCTGATTTTTGGTATCCATGAGTGATTTATCAATATTAACCACCATGAAAAGTTTCAGCTCAATTAGGTAAAGGAATAGAGCACTTCCTTTGCAATTTGCAAAACTGGACAAAATTTGCAAATTTATGTGGTGATCAAAACTTGAACTATGGAACTTGGGATCTTGATGGAAATGGGGAATATATGGATATGAGAAGCTCCACAATTTATTTGGGAATTTGCCTGGCTACCAAAGTGGTAGTTCCTTTAGAAAGTGCCCAAAAGGCAATATTGGCATTAAATAGGAAAAGGCAATTTTCCTTATTTAGTTATGGCCAATCATTTTGTGGGAGCTCAATATGATCACAAAGAAGATATCCACAAGTTTTCATGAACTCTGGAGATGGTTAGATATTTTCCTGGATTTAATTCCTTGAACTGGCAGAAAAAGGAATTAATTATAGATTAAAAATATTGCAAATGACTTGGCAATATTTTTACATATCCAGGGTTTATAGATGAAGGATGATTACTGGGAAAAGTTTGGGAGGCAACAGATTAAAGGAAATTGGGGTTCCTTTGAAACAGGAGAGATCAGGGTTTCCCTTCCGGCAACTCGGAAGGTAGGGTTCTGACGGCAAAACCCTGAGAATATTTCCTGGGTGGCAAGGTTGGACTGGAGAGAATCTCTAGATGGATAGGGAAGGCAAAGCTAAATGACCATCTTCATATACCCAAGAGCTAGAGAAATCCGATAACACCGAGAAAAAAGACGGGAGTCAAATCCCGCGAAGGAAAAATCCAGGAACGAAAACCAGGGTGTTACAAACCTACCCCCCTTAAGAAAATCTGGTCCTCCAGATTTCCAGGCTTACCTCCCGGTGAAGGGGAACTTACCCGTGTACGACTTGGATCCATCAGCGGTCTTGTCTTCGTTGGTTCACTGGCCTTTCAACTGCCTCTTCTAATGGACCATATGTTGTCTTTTCACACAGCTGCATTGAATCCTTCTCTTTCCTGACAGGTGTACCTTTTGTCCTGGTAGTGGTATTGCTGGGTGGGGTAGCGGTAATACCAACAGACAGCTCGATTTCCAGGGCCTGGAAGTATCTGCTTCGGGCTTTATTGTACCCTGACTATTATGGGCAAGACATCCTTTCCTGGTACTAGGCTTACGTGCTCGTATGGCCTCGAGTGAGTGGGAGGTGGCTTTCCTTTTTGCTGTGTCAGAATGCTTCATCTGGCTATGGGTTCCCTACTGATGTTTCCTTCTGCCTTATGCCTTCTGACTTTGTGCTTAGGTGATCCACAATTTAGGGAATCAACATGACTGAACTATGGCTGCTATATCCTCAACTGAAATGTCAGGCATGATCACAAAATAATCATAGACGGTAATCTCTTACTCCAATGATGTCATGGTGTCTACGAGCTGTTGACGCTGACGTGCTTTGAGCCATTCTATCTGAAGGTCTTGTTTCAACTCTGCCGCTTGTGGAGAGGGCTCTTCCATATATAGCCCCGGTAGTCCTTGTTATGACCACTGAGCTGAACATAGTATGCCCCTCATCCGGTGTATCTTTCGGAACATAGCCTTTTGTCTTAGTTGATGGCCCATATTCATGATGAGTATGACATGCCGGCTGCACTGTTGTGGCCGTATATGCAAGAGTCTGACAAGGATACGACTCTGTCCATGAAAGTGTGTCTCGTTGACCGTCGCGAAGGTTGTTTGTTCACCACTTCTTTGTTCTTGAGGGTTCCTTTGATGGACCTGTAATGACCTGCCAATACGGCTCCTTGATTGCCTTCCCGGCTTGTCGGGCTTGTTTCTACATCTTACTCTTGCATATCTCGTAGGGGTTGCTGTGTTCATATTCTTCCTTTCAACATAGGGCCAATGTTTCTCTGAACACAGTCATTCCCGTGTACGAGTGGCTCGCATGAACTGATCCACTGGACTGCATGCTCACAATACCTGTAGGTGTAGGATAAATCCTTTCATAACCACTGAGTTCTGAAGCGGATGTGTGTCCAGACTAGTTCATGCTCCTGACAAGCTTGTTATAGTCACGATGGCGTGTTGAAGAAGACTGAATTCCTCATGCTCGAAGCTTCTGCTAGGGTAGTGTGTTGAAAAAGGCTGGGTATCGTGCCTCGAAAGTTTTCCTTCATGTGGTTTGCTGAGGAAGGTCATGTGCCTCATGCCGGAAGTCTTCCGCGGTAGTACGCTGTGGAAGATGGGAGTACCGTTCCCCAAAAGATTTTTCTCACCAAGTGGCGTACCGAGGAAGATTGGCATTCTGGTGTAATAAGCTCTTCTCGGTAGCCTGCGGAGGAAGGTTGGGTTCCTTATACCAAAAGCCCTTTTACTATGTACGTAGTCGGGTCTATGGCTGATTCTGGCTCCCTTTCGAAGTATCCAGAATTTACCCGTAGCGGAGCCAAAACTTGATATAGGCCATACCTCGACTGGAGATATTCCGAGGGTCATGCACATCGCTTGTCCTTCTGCTGGTCCGATTATTGCTGCTATAATGGTTGCACAACTCGTGCAGACTTCATGTCGTTAATTAAGTCAGAATACCCCTTGTATTCAACCCAGGTGTTGCCATTAATAAGCAGTTGACGGATAATTCCATTCGGTTCAGCTGAGCTTCCAAACATGTGAAGTTCTCATTGATTCTGGGCAACCGCGAACTTATCCATATTTCTTGCAACCTTGTTTACAGTGCCCAAATTTTTTGTATTTGCACCGGTGAACTTCAAGATTTGCTTTGAAATTTGTACCATCGTACCGGAGTTTTGTTGCGGCTTTTGGCTCATTCACATTCTTGAAATATGTCTCTGGTGGGGAATGATTCTTGGATCCATGGAGAGAACACTCAGGGTTCACCCCACTGACTGAAATAATTCTTGTATCGCGGACGGAATAATTTGTCCTTACTGATGTTCATTCTTGGTAGTTCATCTGACTGTTCCTCAGGCATGATTTGCTCTGAGGCAAACTCTCTCGGGTATATTCTGGCCTTGTCTGTTGCACACGGATTCTGCTTCTGACCCATTCTTCATCTCTGACAGATCCGGTAGTAATGTTTCGAATATCAGATAGTTAGCTGGACAGGACTCTTGCTGAATTGGGATTATTGGGTATTATCCCGGTTGCATGCTGATCTTCTTAGACAACTCTTGCGGATGGATCCAGTCGGAGCAGAGAAACGGAATCGACAAGAGAAACAAGAACCGCAAAAAACCGAAAAGCAAATAAAGCTCAAAAATTTTGCGAACCTTATACACATGGCCAAGGATCCACTAGTATAACTATTATAGCACACTCGATGTACCTCTAAGGATTTAGAAGCGAAACTACACAATGCTCCTGGTAGCACTAGTATCAAGCTCCTACTACTTCCTTAGGGAGCATCGCACTCGACGCAGGACCATAGCCAAAGTGGCTTAGTCAACGTTCCTAAGGTTGTCGGGGAGAGATAGAATTTATAAGCGTTTCCCAAAGGAAACTAGAGTAAGAAGAGAAATGCCATGGCTAGCAATCAGGGTGAGGGTATCTGGTTTACCTAGGGGTTTCGGGGCTCACGGGTCGTTGCCGGGTGCGAGCATTTCACACCGGAGGCAAGGGCCACGAGAGTTGGGGTCTGATGGAGCCGAAGACCTATGGGGTTGTCTTATGATCAATAGTAGCCATGCCAGGTGGCAAAGATGGCTGAAACCCATCTGGGCTTCCTACTGACCACAAGACAGTGAAGTCTGGCTAGGGTAACCTATAGTCAACCTGGCTGCTCTGATACCATTGTTTGTGGCGCCCCGCCTGATTACCACTGTAGCCAGACGGTCGCCACGCATACCAGCCCAGGAAATCACTCTGGCATGTGCGTTCACAACAGGTATCATGAACACATGCATTTCTATTAATGGATATATGAGTCTTACATGGGATATATTACAAAGGTGATGGCAGCGGAAAAGCTCTATCTAAGGCAGCATGGTCTTGGTGCGGCTCCAATCCACAGGGATCTGACTAGGTTACTCTTCTAGCCCGCGAACGCTCCGGCTCCTCGACGACGGACGACGGATCCCTACGTGAACCTGGCCATGTTAAAGGCCGCTGAGTACTTTTGAATGTACTCGCAAGCAAACCAAACTAACATATACACCAAGCAAAGCAATCCATGGCATTCAGGCATGCATTTGTTATTAGAGCAACATTAATTATCATGGCATAGCATACCTATCTAGCAATATTAATTATTATGAGATATAGTAAGGTAAAGCATATCCAGTAAGTAATCCGTACTCCGAATAATCTCAGGATCCAATCCGAATTGGATCCAAATCCAATCCAAATCATGTGGTCATCCGACCACTCATCTCATAGCCATCCCATGGCTAACATATCATATTCCTGACATCATCTGATGTCTGCACAAGACGAGTTATCCAAATCATGTGGTCATCCGACCACTCATCTCATAGCCATCCCTTATCATATTTCTGACATCATCTGATGTCTGCACTGTTGGAAATATGCCCTAGAGGCAATAATAAATTGGTTATTATTATATTTCCTTGTTCATGATAATCGTTTATTATCCATGCTATAATTGTATTGATTGGAAACTCTAATACATGTGTGGGTACATAGACAACACTGTGTCCCTAGTAAGCCTCTAGTTGACTAGCTCGTTGATCAAAGATGGTTAAGGTTTCCTAGCCATTGACATGAGATGTCATTTGATAACGGGATCACATCATTAGGAGAATGATGTGATGGACATGACCCAAACTATAAACGTAGCATATGATCGTGTCAGTTTATTGCTATTGTTTTCTGCATGTCAAGTATCTGTTCCTATGACCATGAGATCATGCAACTCCCTGACATCGGAGGAGTACCTTGTGTGTATCAAACGTCGCAACGTAACTGGGTGACTATAAAGGTGCTCTACAGGTATCTCCGAGGGTGTCTGTTGGGTTGGCATGGATCAAGACTGGGATTTGTTACTCCGTGTGACGGAGAGGTATCTCAGGGCCCACTCGGTAATACAACATCACAATAAGCCTTGCAAGCAATGTGACTAAAATGTTAGCCACGAGATCTTGTATTACGGAACGAGTAAAGAGACTTGCCGGTAACGAGATTGAACTAGGTATAGAGATACCGACGATCGAATCTCGGGCAAGTAACATACCGAAGAACAAAGGGAACAGCATACGGGATTAACTGAATCCTTGACATAGAGGTTCGACCGATAAAGATCTTCGTAGAATATGTAGGAGCCAATATGGGCATCCAGGTCCCGCTATTGGTTATTGATCGTACAGGTGTCTTGGTCATGTATACATAGTTCTCGAACCCGCAGGGTCTACACACTTAACGTTTGGTGACGATTAGTATAGTTGAGTTATTTTGTTGGTGACCGAAGGTTGTTCGGAGTCCCGGATAAGATCCCGGACATGACGAAGATCTCCGGAAGAGTCCGGAGGTAAAGATTGATATATGTGATAATAGTGTTTTGATTTCCGGAAGGGTTCCGGAATTCACCGGAAGGGGTTCCGGGTGTTTACCGAAGTGTTCGGGTGCAGCAAGACTTTATATGAGCCAAAGGGGTAAAGCCCACGAGGTATTGGAAAGTGCAAAAGGAAGTTTTGCTGCTGCCTTAAGCGGTACTACCGCTGGTAAGGCAGTACTACCGCGTAAGCGGTACTACCGCTTGTGTGAAGCGGTACTACCGCATAAGCGGTACTACCGCTTGTGTGAAGCGGTACTACCGCTTGTGCGCGGTACTGCAGGGATCCGAGTTGGACTCTTTCCCTGCGGGCCAAACCGACCTTGTGCGGGCAAAACCGACCCGGAGGAGGCTTTTACTCCAAGTTTAGACCCCAAGGCTCAACATATAAATAGAGGGGCAGGGCTAGCACACGGGACACATTAAGATTTCCCAAGCTACGTGTCGGCAACCCTAACCCTCTAGTTCTCCCGTCATAATCTCCGTAGTGCTTGGCGAAGCCCTGCAGAGATTGTTCCTCACCACCATCACCACGCCGTCGTGCTGTCGGAACTCATCTACTACTTCATCATCGCTCACTGGATCGAGGAGGTGAAGGCGTCATCAAGCCGTACGTGTGTTGAACGCGGAGGTGCCGTCCGTTCGGCACTAGTTCGTGATCGGATCAAGGGACGACTTGCGATTTGGATCGCGGAGACGTTCGACTACATCAACCGCGTTTCTTAACGCTTCCGCTTAGCGATCTACAAGGGTATGTAGATTCACTCTCCCTCTCATAGATGCTCATCACCATGGATAGATCTTGTGTGTGCATAGGAAATTTTTTGTTTCCCATGCAACGTTCCCCAACAGTGCCATCTGAGCTAGGTCTATGCGTAGATGAGATCTCGAGTAGAACACAAACGAGTTGTGGGCGTGGGTGTATACATATTGCTTGCCATTACTAGTTGATACTTGATTCGGCGGTATTGTGAGATGAAGCGGCCCGGACCGACATTACGCGTACGCTTACGCGAGACAGGTTCCTTCAACTGGCATGTAACTTCGTTGCATAAAGATGGCTAGCGGGTGTCTGTCTCTCTCACTTTAGTTGAATCGATTTCAATGAAGAGGGTTCTTTTAGAATATCAAAAAGCAATCACTACACCACGTTGTGGTTTTGCGTAGGTAAGAACGGTTCTTGCAAACCCGTAGCAGCCACGTAAAATTTGCAACAACAATTAGAGGACATCTAACTTGTTTTTGCAGGGTATGTTGTGATGTGATATGGCCAATTACATGATGAGATATATGTGATGTATGAGATGATCATGTGTTGTATAGAATATCACGACTTGCATGTCGATGACTACGGCAACTGGCAGGAGCCATAGAGTTGTCTTTAATTATTTTCGCCGTTTTTGCTTTACTTTATCGCTATGAGTTAGCAATAGTCGTGGAAGCAACAGTCGGTGCGACAACCTCATGGCGACACGTTGATGGAGATCAAGATGATGGAGATCATGGTGTCATGCCGGTGACGATGGAGATCATGCCAGTGCTTTGGAGATGGAGATCAAAAGCACAAGTTCATGGCCATATCATGTCACTTATGATTTGCATGTGATGTTAATCCTTTTATGCATCTTATTTTGCTTAGGACGACGGTAGCATTATAAGGTGATCCCTCACTTAAATTTCAAGATAAATTGTGTTCTCCCCGAGTGTGCACCGTTGCGAAAGTTCGTCGTTTCGAGACACGCCGTGATGATCGGGTGTGATAGACTCTACGTTCACATACAACGGGTGTAAGCCATGTTGCACGTGCGGAACACTCGGGTTAAACTTGACGAGCCTAGCATGTACAGACATGGCCTCGGAACACAAGAGACCGAAAGGTCGAACATGAGTCATATAGTAGATATGATCAACATGAAGATGTTCACCATTGAAACCACCTCAACTCACGTGATGATCGGACTTGAGTTGGTGGATTTGGATCATGTTACACTCGAATGACCGGAGGGATGTCAATTTCAGTGGGAGTTTTTTAAGTAATATGATTAACTAAACTCATTATCTAGAACAATAGTCTAAGTTGTCTTTGCTATATTTATGTTGTAGATCATGGCTCGCGAAGTAGCACCCCTGAATTTTAATGCGTTCCTAGAGAAAGCTAAATTGAAAGATGATGGAAGTAACTTTGTGGACTGGGCCCGTAATCTAAGGATTATCCTTACGGCTTCCAAGAAGGCTTATGTCCTTGATGCACCGCTTGGTGATCCACCCGCTCCAGTTGAGTCTCTAGACGTTGTGAACGCCTGGCAGGCTCGTTCTGAAGATTACTCAATAGTTCAATGTGCAATATTGTATGGCTTAGAACCGGGACTTCAAAGACGTTTTGAACGTCATGGAGCATATGAGATGTTCCAGGAGTTGAAGTTTATCTTTCAGAAGAATGCCCGGATCGAGAGATATGAGATCTCCGATAAGTTCTATGCTTGCAAGATGGAGGATAACGGGTCTATCAGTGATCACGTACTCAGAATGTCTGGGTACTCCACCTGTCTGGCTGAATTGGGGATGCCCTTTCCGCCAGAGGCTATCACTGACAGAGTTCTTCAATCATTGCCACCTAGCTACAAGAGCTTCGTGTTGAACTATAACATGCACGGGATGAACAAGTCAGTCGCCGAGCTGTTTGCGATGCTGAAAGCCGCTGAGTCTGAAATTCAGAAGGAGCATCAAGTGTTGATGGTCAATAAAACCACTAGTTTCAAGAAAAATGGCAAGGGTAAGAAGGGTAACTCCAAGAAGAGTGGCAAAGCAGTTGCTCCTCTCGTGAAGAAACCCAAGGCTGGACCCAAACCAGAAACTGTGTGCTTTCATTGCAAGGGAACTGGACACTGGAAGCGGAACTGCCCCAAGTATTTGGCTGACAAGAAGGCGGCCAACAACAAACAAGGTATATATGATATACATGTTATTGATGTGTACCTTACCAACTCTCGTTGTTTTGCCTGGGTATTTGATACCGGTGCGGTTGCTCATATTTGCAACTCAAAACAGGAACTGCGGAATAGACGGAGGCTGGCAAAGGACGAAGTGACGATGCGCGTGGGAAATGGTTCCAAGGTTGATGTGATCGCCGTCGGCACGCTCGCTCTTCGATTACCATCGGGATTAGTGATGAACCTGAATAATTGTTATTTAGTGCCTGCGTTAAGCATGAACATTATATCTGGATCTTGTTTATTGCGAGACGGTTACTCATTTAAATCAGAGAATAATGGTTGTTCTATTTATATGAGTAATATCTTTTATGGTCATGCACCCGATGTGAGGGGTTTATTCTTATTAAATCTCGATAGTAATGATACACATGTTCATAACATTGATGCTAAAAGATGTAGAATTGATAATGATAATACCACTTTCTTGTGGCACTGCCGTTTAGGTCATATTGGCGTAAAACGCATGAGGAAGCTCCATGTTGATGGACTTTTGGATTCACTTGATTTTGAATCACTTGACACATGTGAGCCATGCCTCATGGGCAAGATGACTAAAACGCCGTTCTCTGGAACAATGGAACAGGCAAGTGACTTATTGGAAATCATACATACTGATGTGTGCGGTCCGATGAGCATTGAGGCGCGCGGTGGTTATCGTTACTTTCTCACCTTCACTGATGACTTAAGTAGATATGGGTATATTTACTTAATGAAACACAAGTCTGAAACGTTTGAAAAGTTCAAACAATTTCAGAGTGAAGTTGAGAATCATCGTAACAAGAAGATTAAATTCCTACGATCTGATCGAGGAGGAGAATATCTGAGTTATGAGTTTGGCAGTCACTTAAGACAGTGTGGAATTGTTTCACAATTGACACCGCCTGGAACACCACAGCGTAATGGTGTGTCCGAACGTCGTAATCGAACCTTATTGGATATGGTGCGATCTATGGTGTCTCTTGCCGATTTGCCACTATCGTTTTGGGGTTATGCATTAGAGACAGCTGCATTCACTTTAAATAGGGCACCATCGAAATCCGTTGAGACGACGCCATATGAACTTCGGTTTGGCAAGAAGCCAAAGCTGTCGTTTCTTAAAGTTTGGGGATGTGATGCTTATGTCAAAAAGTTTCAGCCTGAAAAGCTGGAACCCAATGCGGAGAAATGCGTCTTCATAGGATACCCAAAAGAGACAGTTGGGTATACCTTCTACCTCAAATCCGAAGGCAAAGTGTTTGTCGCTAAAAACGGAACGTTTCTTGAGAAAGAGTTTCTCTCGAAAGAATTGAGTGGGAGGAAGATAGAACTTGATGAGGTTGTTGAACCTTTACTTCAACCTGAAAGTAGCGCAGTGCAGAAAGATGTTTCTGTAGAGCCTACATCATCTTAAGAGGAAGTTAATGATGATGATCATGAAGCTTCGGATCAAGTTACTATCGAACCTCGTAGGTCGACAAGGACGCGTACTGCTCCTGAGTGGTACGGCAACCCTGTCTTAGAGGTCATGTTGTTGGACAACGATGAACCTACGAGCTATGGAGAAGCGATGATGGGCCCGGATTCCGAGAAATGGTTAGAGGCCATGAAATCCGAGATGGGATCCATGTATGAAAACAAAGTGTGGACTTTGGAAGTATTACCTGAAGGGCGTAAGGCCATTCAGAACAAATGGATCTTTAAGAGGAAGACGGACGCGGACGGTAATGTCACCGTCTATAAAGCTCGACTTGTGGCAAAGGGTTTTTCACAAGTTCAAGGAGTTGACTACGATGAGACCTTCTCACCCGTAGCGATGCTTAAGTCCGTCAGAATCATGTTAGCAATAGCTGCCTTTTTCGATTATGAAATTTGGCAGATGGATGTCAAAACAGCGTTCCTTAACGGTTTCCTTAAGGAAGAGTTGTATATGATGCAACCAGAAGGTTTTGTCGATCCAGAAAATGCTGACAAAGTTTGCAAACTCCAGCGATCCATTTATGGACTGGTGCAAGCATCTCGGAGTTGGAATCTTCGCTTTGATGAGGTGATCAAAGCGTTCGAGTTTATACAAGTTTACGAAGAAGCTTGTATTTACAAGAAAGTGAGTGGGAGCTCTATAGCGTTTCTAATATTATATGTGGATGACATATTACTAATTGGAAACAATATAGAAATGTTGGAAAGCGTGAAGGAATATTTGAACAAGAGTTTTTCAATGAAGGACCTAGGAGAAGCTGCTTTCATATTAGGCATCAAGATCTATAGAGATAGATCGAGACGCTTAATAGGACTTTCACAAAGCACATACCTTGACAAAGTTTTGAAGAAGTTCAAAATGGATCAGTCCAAGAAGGGGTTCTTGCCTGTATTGCAAGGTGTGAAGTTGAGTAAGACTCAATGCCCAGTGACTGCAGAAGATAGAGAAAAGATGAGTGTCATCCCCTATGCTTCAGCCATAGGCTCTATCATGTATGCAATGCTGTGCACAAGACCCGATGTCAGCCTTGCCATAAGTATGGCCGGAAGGTTTCAAAGTGATCCAGGAATGGAACACTGGACGGCGGTCAAGAATATCCTGAAGTACCTGAAAAGGACTAAGGACATGTTTCTCGTTTATGGAGGTGATCAAGAGCTCGTCGTAAAGGGTTACGTCGATGCAAGCTTTGACACTGATCCGGATGACTCTAAGTCGCAAACCGGATACGTATTTATTCTTAATGGGGGTGCGGTTAGTTGGTGCAGTTCCAAGCAAAGCGTGGTAGCTGATTCTACATGTGAAGCGGAGTACATCGCTGCCTCGGAGGCGGCGAAGGAAGGTGTCTGGATGAAGGAGTTCATGACAGATCTTGGAGTAGTGCATAGTGCGCTTAACCCAATGACTCTGTTTTGTGATAATACTGGTGCCATTGCTCTAGCCAAGGAACCAAGATTTCACAAGAGGACCAGACACATAAAGCGACGTTTCAATTCCATCCATGATTACATCAAGGAGGACGACCTAAATATTTGCAAAGTACACACGGATCTGAATGTTGCAGATCCGATGACTAAACCTCTTCCAAGGGCTAAACATGAACAACACCAGAACTGCATGGGTGTTCGATTCATTACAATGTAAATCACACAGTGATGTGAACTAGATTATTGACTCTAGTGCAAGTGGGAGACTGTTGGAAATATGCCCTAGAGGCAATAATAAATTGGTTATTATTATATTTCCTTGTTCTTGATAATCGTTTAGTATCCATGCTATAATTGTATTGATTGGAAACTCTAATACATGTGTGGGTACATAGACAACACTGTGTCCCTAGTAAGCCTCTAGTTGACTAGCTCGTTGATCAAAGATGGTTAAGGTTTCCTAGCCATTGACATGAGATGTCATTTGATAACGGGATCACATCATTAGGAGAATGATGTGATGGACAAGACCTAAACTATAAACGTAGCATATGATCGTGTCAGTTTATTGCTATTGTTTTCTGCATGTCAAGTATCTGTTCCTATGACCATGAGATGATGCAACTCCCTGACATCGGAGGAGTACCTTGTGTGTATCAAACGTCGCAACGTAACTGGGTGACTATAAAGGTGCTCTACAGGTATCTCCGAGGGTGTCTGTTGGGTTGGCATGGATCAAGACTGGGATTTGTTACTCCGTGTGACGGAGAGGTATCTCAGGGCCCACTCGGTAATACAACATCACAATAAGCCTTGCAAGCAATGTGACTAAAATGTTAGCCACGAGATCTTGTATTACGGAACGAGTAAAGAGACTTGCCGGTAACGAGATTGAACTAGGTATAGAGATACCGACGATCGAATCTCGGGCAAGTAACATACCGAAGAACAAAGGGAACATCATACGGGATTAACTGAATCCTTGACATAGAGATTCGACCGATAAAGATCTTCGTAGAATATGTAGGAGCCAATATGGGCATCCAGGTCCCGCTATTGGTTATTGATCGTAGAGGTGTCTCGGTCATGTCTACATAGTTCTCGAACCCGCAGGGTCTACACACTTAACGTTTGGTGACGATTAGTATAGTTGAGTTATTTTGTTGGTGACCGAAGGTTGTTCGGAGCCCGGATAAGATCCCGGACATGACGAAGATCTCCGGAAGAGTCCGGAGGTAAAGATTGATATATGTGATAATAGTGTTTTGATTTCCGGAAGGGTTCCGGAATTCACCGGAAGGGGTTCCGGGTGTTTACCGAAGTGTTCGGGTGCAGCAAGACTTTATATGAGCCAAAGGGGTAAAGCCCACGAGGTATTGGAAAGTGCAAAAGGAAGTTTTGCTGCTGCCTTAAGCGGTACTACCGCTGGTAAGGCAGTACTACCGCGTAAGCGGTACTGCCGCTTGTGTGAAGCGGTACTACCGCATAAGCGGTACTACCGCTTGTGTGAAGCTGTACTACCGCTCAAGCGGTACTACCGCTCGTGAGCGGTACTACCACTTGTGCGCGGTACTGCAGGGATCCGAGTTGGACTCTTTCCCTGCGGGCCAAACCGACCTTGTGCGGGCAAAACCGACCTGGAGGAGGCTTTTACTCCAAGTTTAGACCCCAAGGCTCAACATATAAATAGAGGGGCAGGGCTAGCACACGGGACACATTAAGATTTCCCAAGCCGTGTGTCGGCAACCCTAACCCTCTAGTTCTCCCGTCATAATCTCCGTAGTGCTTGGCGAAGCCCTGCAGAGATTGTTCCTCACCACCATCACCACGCCGTCGTGCTGTCGGAACTCATCTACTACTTCATCATCGCTCGCTGGATCGAGGAGGTGAAGGCGTCATCAAGCCGTACGTGTGTTGAACGCGGAGGTGCCGTCCGTTCGGCACTAGTTCGTGATCGGATCAAGGGACGACTTGCGATTTGGATCGCGGAGACGTTCGACTACATCAACCGCGTTTCTTAACGCTTCCGCTTAGCGATCTACAAGGGTATGTAGATTCACTCTCCCTCTCGTAGATGCTCATCACCATGGATAGATCTTGTGTGTGCGTAGGAAATTTTTTGTTTCCCATGCAACGTTCCCCAACATGCACAAGACGAGTTCTGCCATCATTATTATCACTGTTACGGTTGACCACCTAGTGAGGTCTGGACGGGCTGTCCAATACCATGGACGCGGCTATTCGAATAGATTTTTCACTCTGCAGAGGTTGCGCACTTTACCCACACCATGAAGCATCCGGCCTCGTGATCCCCTTCGGGTAGACCAGCATTGCTTCAACGAATCCTGCCTGACCCGTGACTCTCTCATCGTACCACCGACATTCATCCTCCCCCGGAGGCCTGTCCTGGGTGGCCCATGTGTCCTCATGACACCTGTGTCCTCATGACACCTGCCACCGTCGTGGCCAAACTAAACTGTCCCAAACGGGGACGGGCCCAATACAACTCAACTGGGCTCACAAGGTTATCACCGCCAACCTGATCAGGGTAGCACGCGCGCATAACCTTCCCTCTTTGGTGGTACCGATAAAAGAGCACGCGATCAGACCAAGTCAATGTCGTCCCATACCGGCAAATGTGGCTGCACAGATAAGCCCAGACAGGTGACTCTAGATCAACCGGCTAAGTTTCATTAAACAAGCATGTGGTTCACCATCACAACTTATGAGGGCAGCAACTAGGCAAAATTATTTACTATGAATTATTATATGAAGGTAATGAAAACAGTAAGTGCAATATAGCAGGAGTTAAATTATTTCTATCATAGGCATAATCAACAATTAAACACGCAAGAATAACACAGAGCGATGCTGTAGAGCATATGTCAGATGGTCGGCTTGCCTGGGGGTGAAGGAATGCTCCGGGGAGAAGTGCGAAGAGTCCGTGGAAACGATCGCCGGAAAAGATTCCCTCTCAGAGGGCTGATTGAAGGGCAAGGGCAGAATGGGTATTAACACTGTGGGAACACATGGTGAGAGTGATTCCAAAAGAACGGGCTCGACGAGACGAAGATGTGGGCTTTGGAATCACCGGAATCGGAGTCACGGTCGCGGAGATACGGACGTTCATTCGTTAGGCAGAAAATAAATAAAAACTATTTATTTCTGCCCTTAACCAGTGAATGTTCCTAATATAGCAGATTCAGCCGGCTGGTTAAAACTGAAAGCGTATTCGCTGAAATACGCTTTCCAGTAAGGGAAAGCGCACTTCAGTCTGTAGCAGCAGTTGCTTACGCTTTCGGAAGCAGAAAGCGTATTCTGGTGGAATACATTTCCACTTAAACAGCGCGGGCCCGGGGTTGACTTAGCTACTAGGCTGACAGGCGGGTCCCACCGCTGACCTCTCTCTCTCTTCCCTGCCTCCTTCTTCTTCCTTCGCCAGCGCCCGTCGGAGCAGAGGGAGGGGCGCGGCGCCGACGCTCGCCTGGGCGGCTCCGCCCACCTCCGGCGGAGCTGGGACCGCCGGAGCGACCAGCGCGAGGAGGCGAACCCGCCTCTGGGTGGCGCAGCTGTCGGGGAGATCGGAGGCGAGCAGAGCATCACCCGCGGCGGGTGACGCCGTCGGTCGACGAAGGACCCGAGGCCACGGTTGCTCCGCGGACGAGGCGAAGGGGCAGGGAGGTTCTGCTTGCTCTGGCAGGTCTGCTGGTGGTGAAAGCAGGAGGGGAGGAGCTCGGGCCTGCCCGAATTTAGGCGGCGGCGGCCGGCGACCGAGGCGGCAATGGCGAGCAGGGAGGGCTCCTGGGCTTGGGGGAAGAGGCAGGAGTGAAGCTAGGAGGGATAGGGAGAGGCTGATGGGGTTGGGGATGCCCGGGGAGCTCCGGGCCGTGGCTATTTATAGCTGGTCGGCGGGGATGGATAGGCATGGCCGCTGTGGCATGCCTATCGGCGTCCTGGCAACTCCGGCGAGGTGTCTAGCGCCGGTTGGTGCTGACCTGACTCGCTCAGGGGGAGGGGATGGCTCGGGGAGGAAGAAGCCAAGAGGGAGGTGACGGCTCGGGGGGGGTCACGGGCGAACAGAGCTCCGGCGAGGCTTGTCGGGGCGCACTGGAGATGAGAACGGAGGGGGAACCTACGGGAGAGGGGATACGTGGGTGCTGCGGAGACGATAGACATGGCCGGACGGGCGACGACTGGCCGGAGGTGACCAAACGGGGCTAACAGAGTGCAGAGCGCCGTTTTGGCGTGCTCTCTGCGTGGTCACCCCGGGCATCGCGTGTCCAGGCTACCCACGAGCTGTCACAACGATGAGTCAAAGGTCAGGGAGGCTATTTGTGAGATTTTGGGTGGAAGTGGAGGCAAGGACTGACTGATTTGAGCTCACAATGGTCCTGTCATGAATGTGTTTGTGGTTGTTTCTGGATGGATCTCTGAGTGAAAAGAGCTGGGGTTTGGCATGGAGTAGTCATCTACTAAGGTGGTCATTATGCCAAAATTTCAGCACCAATGGACCAGTGTAGATGGTACTTCCTTTGTAAACTTACAAACTGCCCAGAAATGGAAATGAATTTGCTGGGACAAATTTGTTATATGAGTTTGGCTCAAATTTGGTGTAGAGAGGTTATATGAATATATGAAGCCATTGTAAAAGTTTCATACCATTTGGGTACACAAAAATGGTACTTCCTTCACAGAGCTTTCAAATGGACAGGGACTTAGGAAAATTGCTGGGGATGAATGGATAGATGGATTGAGCTGATTTTTGGTATCCATGAGTGATTTATAAATATTAACCACCATGAAAAGTTTCAGCTCAATTAGGCAAAGGAATAGAGCACTTCCTTTGCAATTTGCAAAACTAGACAGAATTTGCAAATTGATGTGGTGATCAAAACTTGAACTATGGAACTTGGGATCTTGATGGAAATGGGGAATATATGGATATGAGAAGCTCCACAATTTATTTGTGGATTTTCCTGCCTACCAAAGTGGTAGTTCCTTTAGAAAGTGCCCAAAAGGCAAAATTGGCATTAAATAGGAAAAGGCAATTTTCCTTATTTAGTTGTGGCCAATATTTTTGTGGGAGCTCAATATGATCACAAAGAAGATATCCACAAGTTTTCATGAACTCTGGAGATGGATAGATATTTTCCTGGATTTAATTCCTTGAACTGGCAGAAAAAGGAATTAATTATAGATGAAAAATATTGCAAATGACTTGGCAATATTTTTACATATCTAGGGTTTATAGATGAAGGATGATTTCTGGGAAAAGTTTGGGAGGTAATAGATTAAAGGAAATTGGGGTTCCTTTGAAACAGGAGAGATCAGGGTTTCCCTTCCGGCAACTCGGAAGGTAGGGTTCTGACGGCAAAACCCTGAGAATATTTCCTGGGTGGCAAGGTTGGACTGGAGAGAATCTCTAGATGGATAGGGAAGGCAAAGCTAAATGACCATCTTCATATACCCAAGAGCTAGAGAAATCCGATAACACCGAGAAAAAAGACGGGAGTCAAATCCCGCGAAGGAAAAATCCAGGAACGAAAACCAGGGTGTTACACCGCACAAAAGAATTATATCGGATAGATCAAAGCGAAGATGCGATGATCATTGTATTGAAGATCAAGAGAGAGAGATAGCCATCTAGGTACTAACCATAGACCCGTAGGTCTGTAGTGAACTACTCACACATCACCATGGGAGGAACAAGGATGATGCTCCATGATCGATCCCCCTTCCGGCAGGGCACCGGAACATGGCTCCAGATGGGCACATGTCGAAACAGAGACTTGCGGCGGCGGAAAAAGTGTTTTGGGAGGCTCCTTAGGGTTTTTGGGATTTTAGATGATTTATAGAGCGAAGAGTTGTACCGGGGGGCGCCCAAGGGGGGCTGATACGTCTCCAGCGTATCTATAATTTATGAAGTATTCATGCCATGTTTACAATAATTTTATATGATTTTGGTATGATTTGATTAGAACTAACCCGGACTAACGCTGTTTTCAGCAGAGCTACCATGGTGTTGTTTTTGTGCAGAAATAAAAGTTCTCGGAATGGGCTGAAAATTTACGGAGAATATTTTTGGAAAATATAAAAAATACTGGAGCAAAAATATACCGGAGAGGAGTCCCGAGGAGGTCACAAGCCTAGGGGCGCGCCCCCTGGCTTGTGGGTCCCTCGAGCACCCCCCTGACGTGATTCCAACGCCAAGTACTCCTATAAATACCCCCAGAAAGAAACCTAGATCGGGAGTTTCGCCGCCGTAAGCCTCTGTAGCCACGAAAAACCAATCGGGAGCCCGTTCCGGCACCCTGCCAGAGGGGGAAACCATCACCGAGGCCATCTTCATCATCCCGGCGGTCTCCATGATGAGGAGGGAGTAGTTCACCCTCGGGGCTGAGGGTATGTACCAGTAGCTATGTGTTTGATCTCTCTCTCTCTCTCTCTCTCGTGTTCTTGAGATGACACGATCTTGATGTACCGCGAGCTTTATTAATATAGATGAATCATATGGAGTTTTCCCCTCTCTATCTTCTTGTGATGAATTGAGTTTTCCCTTTGAAGTTTACTTATCGGATTGAGTCTTTAAGGATTTGAGAACACTTGATGTATGTCTTGCGATGGGATATTCGTGGTGACAATGGGATGTTCTATTGATCCACTTGATGTATGTTTTGGTGATCAACTTGCGGGTTCCGTGACCTTGGGAATCTATGCATAGGGGTTGGCACATGTTTTCGTCTTGACTCTCCGGTAGAAACTTTGGGGCACTCTTTGAAGTTCTTTCTGTTGTATTGAACATGATGAATCTGAAATTGTGTGATGCATATCTTATAATTAAGCCCATGGGTACTCGTGGTGACATTGGGGTATCTAGGTGACATTAGGGTTTTGGTTGATGTGTATCTTAAGGTGTTATTTTAGTACGAACTCTAGGGCTGTTCGTGACACTTATAGGGATAGCTCATGAGATTGATCGGAAAAGATAACTTTGAGGTGGTTTCGTACCCTACAATAATTTCTTCGTTTGTTCTCCGCTATTTGTGACTTTGGAGTGAACTCTTTGTGGCACGTGAGGGATTTACATATGATTCAACTATGTCAGTATTGTTGAGAGAACTTGCACTAGTGAAAGTATGAACCCTAGGCCTTGTTTCCAAGCATTGCAATACCATTTTTGCTCACATTTGTTACTTGCTACCTTTCTGTTTTTATATTTTCAGATTACAAAAACCTATATCTACCATCCATATTACACTTGTATCATCATCTCTTCGCCGAACTAGTGCACCTATACAATTTACCATTGTATTGGGTGTGTTGGGGACACAAGAGACTCTTTGTTATTTGGTTGCAGGGTTGTTCGAGAGAGACCATCTTCATCCTACGCCTCCCACGGATTGATAAACCTTAGGTCATCCACTTGAGGGAAATTTGCTACTGTCCTACAAAACTCTGCGCTTGGAGGCCCAACACGAGTCTACAAGAAGAAGGTTGTGTAGTAGACATCAAGCTCTTTTCTGGCGCCGTTGTCGGGGAGGTGAGTGCTTGAAGGTATATCTTTAGATCTTTCAATTATATCTTTTAGTTTCTTGTTTTTCACTAGTTTGGTTTTATAAAAGAAAACTACAAAAAAATGGAATTGAGGTTACCTCATATGCTTCATCTTTTTAATGTCTTTCGTGAAAATGATGGAAAGGAAAATTGTGCTCAAGTATTAGAAGAAGAAGTTATTAAAATGTTTGGCACTAAATCTTTGTATGATGGGAATGATTGCAATGTTGTTAGTATGAATTCCTTGAATATTCATGATGCTAATGATATGCAAAGCTACAAGCTTGGGGATGCTATGTTTGATGAAGATGATATGTTTAGTCCCCCAAGTTTTGATGAGCAAAACTATTATGATGATGGCATGCCTCCTATCTATGATGATTATTGTGATGACATGTATGCTATAAAGAGTGATAGTAACCATGAAACTTGTCATCATGATTTTAATATTCAAAGCGGTTATGTCAATCAAGTATCTCATGATAGTTATTTTGTTGAGTTTGCTCCCACTATTATGAATGAGAAGAAAATTGCTTATGTGGAGAGTAGTAAAATCTCTATGCTTATGAATCATGAAAAGAATGCTTTATGTGCTGGTTATATTCTTGATGCTACTGAAAATTATTATGAGGGAGGAACATATGCTTGTAGGAATTGCAATAATATCAAGTTTCCTCTCTATGTGTTGAAATTTTTGAAGTTATGCTTGTTTGGCCTTCCTATGCTAGTTGATTCTTGCTCCCATCAATTGTTTTCTCACAAAATCCCTATGCATAGGAAGTGGGTTAGACTTAAATGTGCTTGTCATGAGATTCATGATGCTCTTTTGCATGTTTCCATTACTATTCCTATGTGAGCATCATTGAAATCATCATGCCTAGCTAAAAGGCTTTAAAGAAAAGCGCTTGTTGGGAGACAACCCAACACTTTTACTTTCTGTTTTTGTGTGTTCACATGATTAAGCTACTGTAGTAATCATGTTTTATGCCTTTTATTTCAATAAAGTGCCAAGTAAAGCCTTTGGGATGACTCACAAGATGAGTAGAATTGATGCTGAACCAAAACAGAAACTTTTGACTCCAGTACAGGAATTTTCATTTTTTACTGGAGCGCGATAATGATCTGAAATTTTTACACACTCTTAATATACAAATTCTTCAGGTTGTCATAATTTTTCAGAATTTTTCGAGACAGGTATGTATGGTTACACTACAGATCTTCACAGACTGTTCTGTTTTTGACAGATTCTGTTTTTGCATGCATAGTTTGCTTGTTTTAGTGTTTCCATAGCTTATATTTAGTGGTATAAATTATGGGAATAATATAATACAGTAGGTATCATGTGGAAACAATTATGAATCTTGTCTTGACAGTACCTAAGTGAATGATCTTTGTTTATTATACTAACCCATCTCACGAAGTTCCGTTAAGTTTTGTGTGATTGAAGTTTTCAAGTTTTGGGTGAGACACCGATATGAGGAGAATAAGGAGTGACAAGAACCTAAGCTTGGGGATGCCCAAGGCACCCCCAAGGTAATATCCACGGAAGACTCAAGTGCCTAAGCTTGGGGATGCCCCGGAAGGCATCCCCTCTTTCGTCTTCAACACTATCGGTATATCTTACTTGGAGCTATATTTTTATTCGTCACATAATATGAGTTTTGCTTGGAGCGTCATATTATTTTGTTGTTCTCTGTTAGGAGTTATTTATAATCTAGTTTTTCAATAAAAAGTTCCAAGAATTGTCTTAGGATGCTTGCATTGCATGTTTTGATGTGTGCTGTGTAAAAACAGAAACTTTTGATGTAGTGTTTGAATTTTCATATTTTACTGGAACGTGGAACGTTTCTAAAATTTTTACACAGTGATGTCTTATAAATTATTTAGCATGTCCTAAATATTCATAATTTTTTGAGTTACAGAAGTACACTGTTTTCATAAATTTCTACAGACTGTTCTGTTTGGACAGATTGCTGTCATAGTTTCGTTATCTACTTATCTTATAGTTTCCATAGCCTATATTGGTAGATATAAATTGTGGAAATGATAGTATACAGTACCTAATGTTTGGAAATTATTGTGCAACTTGTCTTGGCAGTACATAAAGAGTTGATTTATTATTATGTGTACTAACCTATCTCACGAGTTCTTTTCAAGTTTTGTGTGGAAGATGTTTTTGAGAATAGGTGAAACCATGATATGAGAGGATTGAACGAGATAAAAAAGCTCAAGCTTGGGGATGCCCAAGGCACCCCAAGTAAATATTTCAAGAAGTCTCAAGCATCTAAGCTTGGGGATGCTACGCATCCCACCTCTCTTCATCAACAATTATCGGTTAGCCTATGTTGAGCCTAAATTTTTATTCGTTCACATGTTGTGTGCTATTCTTGGAGTGCTATTTTTCTTTTGCTTGCTGTTTAATAAAATGCTTAAGATCTGAAATTTTGAATAAGAGAGAGAGAGAGAGAGAGAGTCCTCACATGGCTATTTAACTAATTGACTACGCATTGATCTTCACTTATATCTTTTTGGAGTAGTTTGTCATTCACTCTCGTGCTTCACTTATATCCTATGAGTAAATGGATGAATGAATTGAATATCATAAATCTGATATTAAATATGCTTCATATACTTATCCCAAGGGGATTAATGACTTCACACATAATAAGTATAGGTGGTAAAATTTATTGAAAGTTAGCAAACACCGCATTGGTCACTTGAACAATTCATGAAAGAATATTGAAGGAAGAGAGATTCCACATATAAATATACTATCTTGGACATCTTCTATGATTGTGAGTGCATTAATTATTTTCAAACTCGAGCAAATTAGTTAAAATTGGACAAGGAAGACAACTTAATGAGTTATGTTTGGGTATATTTGTATAGAAGTTATATTGTTATGGATCCTCCAACATGTGGTGCTTGCTTCCACCTCATACTAGCCAAAACTTCCGCACCAAGTAGAAATACTACTTGTGCATCCAAACACCCTTAAACCCAAAGTTGTTCCATATGAGTCCACCATACCTACCTATATGCGGTATTTACCTGCCGTTCCAAGTAAATTAGCATGTGCCAAACTCTAAACCTTAAAATAATATTCTGCTTTGTATGCCCGAATTGCTCATATGGTGACTAGGGGCTGTCAGTATCTTCCATGCTAGGTGGGTTATTCTCACGATATGTGTTGATTCACTATCATTCACGAGAAAGTGGCTGGTATTCGGGATGCCCAGTTCCATGCTCAAAAATCAAATCAAAATATAATGAAACAAAACTCCCCCAAGATTGCTGTTTGTATGGACGGTACCCGTGGATTCGGCTCGCCGTGGAGTGTGATTGATTGGTGGAGGGGGATTAAAAACTTTACCATTCTGTTTGGGAACTGCCTATAATGTATCTAGGATGGAAGATACCGAGATCTCTCGGTTGTTATGTTGACAATGAAAGCATACCGCTCAAAATTATTATTCATCTCTGTTTTAAAAGCTCGAGCTCTGGCACCTTTGCAAATCAATGCTTCCCTCTACGAAGGGCCTATCTTTTACTTTCTAGTACTTACCTTTATGCATGAGTCATGGTGATCTTCACCACTTCCTATATTTCGCCTTTTTCTCTTGGCAAGGGTCACGTGTTGGGGAATGATCTAGACATATATATCCACACAAATATATTTGATCATGAATTATTATTGTTGACAATTATCTATATGATAAATAAGTTGGGAGGCGAAACATTAAGCCCCTATCTTTCTCTGTGTTCGATGGATGCTATTTGTTATAAAAATATGCTTTGAGTGTCAATAATCATGGAAGACTATATGATAGTTGAGTATGTGGAATTTGCTAAATCAAAGCTCTTACATAGACCCTTCCTGAAAATAAGATGAATTGCAATTGTTCGATGACTAGGAATATGGTTTGTTAGTTTTCAAGAAACTTTCTGGTCTATACTTTAACATGTGAATAGCTTGTTACTTGATCATGAGAAGTTTTATGAGATGAGCTACTATATATGGTTTATATTGATGCTAGAAAAAGTGATTGGAATTATCATTGATCAAACTTGTGCACTTGCTAGCATTCACACTTCATAAATTATTTCTTTTATCATTTACCTACTCGAGGACGAGCAGGAATTAAGCTTGGGGATGCTGATACGTCTCCAACGTATCTATAATTTATGAAGTATTCATGCCATGTTTACAATAATTTCATATGATTTTGGTATGATTTGATTAGAACTAACCCGGACTGGCGCTGTTTTTAGTAGAGCTACCGTGGTGTTGTTTTTGTGCAGAAATAAAAGTTCTCGGAATGGGCTGAAAATTAATGGAGAATATTTTTGGAAAATATAAAAAATACTGGAGCAAAAAGATACTTGAGAGGAGTCCCGAGGAGGTCACAAGCCTAGGGGCGCGCCCCCCTAGCTTGTGGGTCCCTCGAGCACCCCCCTGACGTGATTCCAACGCCAAGTACTCCTATAAATCAAGAAACCCCTAGAAAGAAACCTAGATCGGGAGTTCCGCTTCCACAAGCCTCTGTAGCCACGAAAAACCAACCGGGAGCCCGTTCCGGCACCCTACCGGAGGGGGAAACCATCACCGGAGGCCATCTGCATCATCCCGGCGGTCTCCATGACGAGGAAGGGGTAGTTCACCCTCGGGGCTGAGGGTATGTACCAGTAGCTATGTGTTTGATCTCTCTCTCTCGTGTTCTTGAGATGACACGATCTTGATGTACCGCGAGCTTTATTAATATAGATGAATCATATGGAGTTTTCCCCTCTCTATCTTCTTGTGATGAATTGAGTTTTCCCTTTGAAGTTTACTTATCGGATTGAGTCTATAAGGATTTGAGAACACTTGATGCATGTCTTGCGATGGGATATCCGTGGTGATAATGGGATGTTCTATTGATCCACTTGATGTATGTTTTGGTGATCAACTTGCGGGTTCCGTGACCTTGGGAATCTATGCATAGGGGTTGGCACATGTTTTCGTCTTGACTCTCCGGTAGAAACTTTGGGGCACTCTTTGAAGTTCTTTCTGTTGGATTGAACATGATGAATCTGAAATTGTGTGATGCATATCGTATAATCAAGCCCATGGGTACTCGTGGTGACATTGGAGTATCTAGGTGACATTAGGGTTTTGGTTGATGTGTATCTTAAGGTGTTATTTTAGTACGAACTCTAGGGCTGTTCGTGACACTTATAGGGATAGCTCATAAGATTGATTGGAAAAGATAACTTTGAGGTGGTTTCGTACCCTACAATAATTTCTTCGTTTGTTCTCCGCTATTTGTGACTTTGGAGTGAACTCTTTGTCGCATGTGAGGGATTTACATATGATTCAACTATGTCAGTATTGTTGAGAGAACTTGCACTAGTGAAAGTATGAACCCTAGGCCTTGTTTCCAAGCATTGCAATACTGTTTTTGCTCACATTTGTTACTTGCTACCTTGCTGTTTTTATATTTTCAGATTACGAAAACCTATATTTACCATCCATATTACACTTGTATCACCATCTCTTCGCCGAACTAGTGCACCTATACAATTTACCATTGTATTGGGTGTGTTGGGGACACAAGAGACTCTTTGTTATTTGGTTGCAGGGTTGTTCGAGAGAGACCATCTTCATCCTACGCCTCCCACGGATTGATAAACCTTAGGTCATCCACTTGAGGGAAATTTGCTACCGTCCTACAAAACTCTGCGCTTGGAGGCCCAACACGAGTCTACAAGAAGAAGGTTGCGTAGTAGACATCAGGGGCACAAGACAACAGGGTGCGGCCCACCCCCAGGGCGCACCCTATTGGCTTGTGCGTCCCTCGTGAGCTCCGGACTCCTCCCGAAGCTTCCAGGTCTTCTTTTGGTCCAGAAAAAAATCATATTAAAGTTTCATTGCAATTGGACTTCGTTTGGTACTGTAAACCTGAAAAGCCAAAAACATGCAGAAAACAACAACTGACACTGGGCACTGGGTTAATAGGTTAGTGCTCAGAAATAGTATTAATTGGTAAATAAACACCCAAAAAGTATCCTAGAATGATAATATAATAGCATGGAAAAATCAAAAATTATAGATACGTTGGAGACGTATCAACATCCCCAAGCTTAATTCATGCTCGTCCTTGAGTAGGTAAATGATAAAAACAGAATTTTTGATGTGACAAGCTACCCAACATGTAATCTATTGCAGGTTTGATCATTGAGAAACGATGAATTAATAAACATCAACATAGTAATATTTATAAACATAAGAAACACAATCATCAAGTTTCAAAGTATGATCCGAAAAGAATGTTCACCCCCTATTCATTTTATCATATTTAGAATAGCATGGCTCCGTCTTCACCAGATAAATACAAATGTCAAGCACCACGGTGTCAAGTTAGGCAATTGGATCGTACTTTTTAACGCGCTTTAGCTTTTTATTACGCATGCAATATATGCGTGTGAACCACGGATATAGCATAAAGGTGGAATAGAATATGCTGGTAGGTTAAAAGGGGTAAAAAGTGGAGAAGAAAGTCTCGCATCAACTAGGCGTATCAACGGGCTTTGGAGATGCCTATCAATAGATATCAATGCGAGGAGTAGGGATTGCCATGCAACGGATTCACTAGAGTTATAAGTGTATGAAAGTGTTGGGGAACGTTGCATGGGAAACAAAAATTTTCCTACGCACACACAAGATCTATCCATGGTGATGAGCATCTACGAGAGGGAGAGTGAATCTACATACCCTTGTAGATCGCTAAGCGGAAGCGTTAAGAAACGCGGTTGATGTAGTCGAACGTCTCCGCGATCCAAATCGCAAGTCGTCCCTCGATCCGATCACGAACTAGTGCCGAACGGACGGCACCTCCGCGTTCAACACACGTACGGCTTGATGACGCCTTCACCTCCTCGATCCAGCGAGCGATGGTGAAGTAGTAGATGAGTTCCGGCAGCACGACAGCGTGGTGATGGTGGTGAGGAACAATCTCTGCAGGGCTTCGCCAAGCACTACGGAGATTATGACGGGAGGAACTAGAGGGTTAGGATTGCCGGCACACGGCTTGGGAAATCTTAATGTGTCCCGTGTGCTAGCCCTTCCCCTCTATTTATATGTTGAGCCTTGGGGTCTAAACTTGGAGTAAAAGCCTCCTCCAGGTCGGTTTTGCCCGCACAAGGTCGGTTTGGCCCGCAGGGAAAGAGTCCAACTCGGATTCCAGGAGTATCGCGCACAAGCGGTAGTACCGCTCACAAGCGGTAGTACCGCTTGAGCGGTAGTACCGCTTCACAGCGGTAGTACCGCTTACGCGGTAGTACTGCCTTACCAACGGTAGTACCGCTTAAGGTAGCAGCAAAACTTCCTTTTGCACTTTCCAATACCTCGTGGGCTTTACCCCTTTGGCCTATATAAAGTGTTGCTGCACCCGAACACTTCGGTAAACATCCGAAACCTCTTCCGGTGAATTCCGGAACCCTTCCGGAGATCAAAACACTATTATCACATATATTAATCTTTACCTCCGGACTCTTCCGGAGACCCTCGTCATGTCCGGGATCTTATCCGGGACTCCGAACAACCTTCGGTCACCAACACAATAACTCAACTATACTAATCGTCACCAAACGTTAAGTGTGTAGACCCTGCGGGTTCGAGAACTATGTAGACATGACCGAGACACCTCTACGATCAATAACCAATAGCGGGACCTGGATGCCCATATTGGCTCCTACATATTCTACGAAGATCTTTATCGGTCGAACCTCTATGTCAAGGATTCAGTTAATCCCGTATGCTGTTCCCTTTGTTCTTCGGTATGTTACTTGCCCGAGATTCGATCGTCGGCATCTCTATACCTAGTTCAATCTCGTTACTGGCAAGTCTCTTTACTCATTCCGTAATACAAGATCTCATGGCTAACACTTTAGTCACATTGCTTGCAAGGCTCATTGTGATGTTGTATTACCGAGTGGGCCCTGAGATACCTCTCCGTCACACGGAGTAACAAATCCCAGTCTTGATCCATGCCAACCCAACAGACACCCTCGAAGATACCTGTAGAGCACCTTTATAGTCACCCAGTTACGTTGCGACGTTTGATACACACAAGGTACTCCTCATATGTCAGGGAGTTGCATGATCTCATGGTCATAGGAACAGATACTTGACATGCAGAAAACAATAGCAATAAACTGACACGGTCATATGCTACGTTCGTAGTTTGGGTCTTGTCCATCACATCATTCTCCTAATGATGTGATCCCGTTATCAAATGACATCTCATGTCCATGGCTAGGAAACCTTCACCATCTTTTGATCAACGGGCTAGTCAACTAGAGGCTTACTAGGGACACAGTGTTGTCTATGTACCCACACATGTATTTGAGTTTCCAATCAATACAATTATAGCATGGATAATAAACGATTATCATGAACAAGGAAATATAATAATAACCAATTTATTATTGCCTCTAGGGCATATTTCCAACAGTCTCCCACTTGCACTAGAGTCAATAATCTAGTTCACATCACTATGTGATTTACATTGTAATGAATCGAACACCCATGCAGTTCTGGTGTTGTTCATGTTTAGCCCTTGGAAGAGGTTTAGTCATCGGATCTGCAACATTCAGATCCGTGTGTACTTTGCAAATATTTATTTCGTCCTCCTTGATGTAATCGCGGATGGAATTGAAACGTCGCTTTATGTGTCTGGTCCTCTTGTGAAATCTTGGTTCCTTGGCTAGAGCAATGGCACCAGTATTATCACAAAACAGAGTCATTGGGTTAAGCGCACTAGGCACTACTCCAAGATCTGTCATGAACTCCTTCATCCAGACACCTTCCTTCGCCGCCTCCGAGGCAGCGATGTACTCCGCTTCGCATGTAGAATCAGCTACCACGCTTTGCTTGGAACTGCACCAGCTAACCGCACCCCCATTAAGAATAAATACGTATCCGGTTTGTGACTTAGAGTCATCCGGATCAGTGTCAAAGCTTGCATCGACGTAACCCTTTACAACGAGCTCTTGATCACCTCCATAAACGAGAAACATGTCCTTAGTCCTTTTCAGGTACTTCAGGATATTCTTGACCGCCGTCTAGTGTTCCATTCCTGGATCACTTTGAAACCTTCCGACCATACTTATGGCAAGGCTGACATCGGGTCTTGTGCACATCATTGCATACATGATAGAGCCTATGGCTGAAGCATAGGGGATGACACTCATCTTTTCTCTATCTTCTGCAGTCACTGGGCATTGAGTCTTACTCAACTTCACACCTTGCAATACAGGCAAGAACCCCTTCTTGGACTGATCCATTTTGATCTTCTTCAAAACTTTGTCAAGGTATGTGCTTTGTGAAAGTCCTATTAAGCGTCTCGATCTATCTCTATAGATCTTGATGCCTAATATGAAAGCAGCTTCTCCTAGGTCCTTCATTGAAAAACTCTTGTTCAAATATCCCTTCACGCTTTCCAACATTTCTATATTGTTTCCAATCAGTAATATGTCATCCACATATAATATTTGAAACGCTATAGAGCTCCCACTCACTTTCTTGTAAATACAAGCTTCTCCGTAAACTTGTATAAACTCGAACGCTTTGATCACCTCATCAAAGCGAAGATTCCAACTCCGAGATGCTTGCACCAGTCCATAAATGGATCGCTGGAGTTTGCAAACTTTGTCAGCATTCTCTGGATCGACAAAACCTTCTGGTTGCATCATATACAACTCTTCCTTATGGAAACCGTTAACGAACGCTGTTTTGACATCTAACATGATTCTGACGGACTTAAGCATCGCTACGGGTGAGAAGGTCTCATCGTAGTCAACTCCTTGAACTTGTGAAAAACCCTTTGCCACAAGTCGAGCTTTATAGACGGTGACATTACCGTCCGCGTCCGTCTTCCTCTTAAAGATCCATTTGTTCTGAATGGTCTTACGCCCTTCAGGTAATACTTCCAAAGTCAATACTTTGTTTTCATACATGGATCCCATCTCGGATTTCATGGCCTCTAACCACTTCTCGGAATCCGGGCCCATCATCGCTTCTCCATAGCTCGTAGGTTCATCGTTGTTCAACAACATGACCTCTAAGACAGGGTTGCCGTACCACTCAGGAGCAGTACGCGTCCTTGTCGACCTACGAGGTTCGATAGCAACTTGATCCAAAGCTTCATGATCATCATCATTAACTTCCTCTTCAGCTGATGTAGGCTCTACAGAAACATCTTTCTGCGCTGCGCTACTTTCAGGTTGACGTAAAGGTTCAACAACCTCATCAAGTTCTATCTTCCTCCCACTCAATTCTTTTGAGAGAAACTCTTTCTCAAGAAATGTTCCATTTTTAGCGACAAACACTTTGCCTTCGGATCTGAAGTAGAAGGTATACCCAACTGTCTCTTTTGGGTATCCTATGAAGACGCATTTCTCCGCTTTGGGTTCCAGCTTTTCAGGCTGAAGCTTTTTGACATAAGCATCACATCCCCAAACTTTAAGAAACGACAGCTTTGGCTTCTTGCCAAACCAAAGTTCATATGGCGACGTCTCAACGGATTTCGATGGTGCCCTATTTAAAGTGAATGTAGCTGTCTCTAATGCATAACCCCAAAACGATAGTGGCAAATCGGCAAGAGACAACATAGATCGCACCATATCCAATAAGGTTCGATTACGATGTTCGGACACACCATTACGCTGTGGTGTTCCAGGCGGTGTCAATTGTGAAACAATTCCATACTGTCTTATGTGACTGCCAAACTCATAACTCAGATATTCTCCTCCTCGATCAGATCATAGGAATTTAATCTTCTTGTTACGATGATTCTCAACTTCACTCTGAAATTGTTTGAACTTTTCAAATGTTTCAGACTTGTGTTTCATTAAGTAAATATACCCATATCTACTTAAGTCATCAGTGAAGGTGAGAAAGTAACGATAACCACCGCACGCCTCAATGCTCATCGGACCGCACACATCAGTATGTATGATTTCCAACAAGTCACTTGCCCGTTCCATTGTTCCAGAGAACGGCGTTTTAGTCATCTTGCCCATGAGGCATGGCTCACATGTGTCAAGTGATTCAAAATCAAGTGACTCTAAAAGTCCATCAGCATGGAGCTTCTTCATGCGTTTTACGCCAATATGACCTAAACGGCAGTGCCACAAGAAAGTGGTATTATCATTATCAATTCTACATCTTTTGGCATCAATGTTATGAACATGTGTATCATTACTATCGAGATTCAATAAGAATAAACCCCTCACATTGGGTGCATGACCATAAAAGATATTACTCATAAAAATAGAACAACCATTATTCTCTGATTTAAATGAGTAACCGTCTCGCAATAAACAAGATCCAGATATAATGTTCATGCTTAACGCAGGCACTAAATAACAATTATTCAGGTTCATCACTAATCCCGATGGTAATCGAAGAGCGAGCGTGCCGACGGCGATCACATCAACCTTGGAACCATTTCCCACGCGCATCGTCACTTCGTCCTTTGCCAGCCTCCGTCTATTCCGCAGTTCTTGTTTTGAGTTGCAAATATGAGCAACTGCACCGGTATCAAATACCCAGGTACTACAACGAGAGTTGGTAAGGTACACATCAATAACATGTATATCATATATACCTTGTTTGTTGTTGGCCACCTTCTTGTCAGCCAAATACTTGGGGCAATTCCGCTTCCAGTGTCCAGTTCCCTTGCAATGAAAGCACACAGTTTCTGGTTTGGGTCCAGCCTTGGGTTTCTTCACGAGAGGAGCAACTGCTTTGCCACTCTTCTTGGAGTTACCCTTCTTACCCTTGCCATTTTTCTTGAAACTAGTGGTTTTATTGACCATCAACACTTGATGCTCCTTCTGAATTTCAGACTCAGCGGCTTTCAGCATCGCAAACAGCTCGGCGACTGACTTGTTCATCCCGTGCATGTTATAGTTCAACACGAAGCTCTTGTAGCTAGGTGGCAATGATTGAAGAACTCTTTCAGTGATAGCCTCTGGCGGAAGGGGCATCCCCAATTCAGCCAGACGGGTGGAGTACCCAGACATTCTGAGTACGTGATCACTGATAGACCCGTTCTCCTCCATCTTGCAAGCATAGAACTTATCGGAGATCTCATATCTCTCGATCCGGGCATTCTTCTGAAAGATAAACTTCAACTCCTGGAACATCTCATATGCTCCATGACGTTCAAAACGTCTTTGAAGTCCCGGTTCTAAGCCATACAATATTGCACATTGAACTATTGAGTAATCTTCAGAACGAGCCTGCCAGGCGTTCACAACGTCTAGAGACTCAACTGGAGCGGGTGGATCACCAAGCGGTGCATCAAGGACATAAGCCTTCTGGGAAGCCGTAAGGATAATCCTTAGATTACGGGCCCAGTCCACAAAGTTACTTCCATCATCTTTCAACTTAGCTTTCTCTAGGAACGCATTAAAATTCAGGGGTGCTACTGCGCGAGCCATGATCTACAACATAAATATAGCAAAGACAACTTAGACTATTGTTCTAGATAATGAGTTTAGTTAATCATATTACTTAAAAACTCCCACTCAAAGTGACATCCCTCCGGTAATTCGAGTGTAACATGATCCAAATCCACCAACTCAAGTCCGATCATCACGTGAGTTGAGGTGGTTTCAATGGTGAACATCTTCATGTTGATCATATCTACTATATGACTCATGTTCGACCTTTCAGTCTCTTGTGTTCTGAGGCCATGTCTGTACATGCTAGGCTCGTCAAGTTTAACCCGAGTGTTCCGCACGTGCAACACTGGCTTGCACCCGTTGTATGTGAACGTAGAGTCTATCACACCCGATCATCACGTGGTGTCTCGAAACGACGAACTTTCGCAACGGTGCACACTCGGGGAGAACACAATTTTATATTGAAATTTAAGTGAGGGATCACCTTATAATGCTACCATCGTCCTAAGCAAAATAAGATGCATAAAAGGATTAACATCACATGCAAATTATAAGTGACATGATATGGCCATGAACTTGTGCTTTTGATCTCCATCTCCAAAGCACCGGCATGATCTCCATCGTCACCGGCATGACACCATGATCTCCATCATCTTGATCTCCATCAACGTATCGCCATGAGGTTGTCGCGCCGACTGTTGCTTTTACGACTATAGCTAACTCATAGCGATAAAGTAAAGCAAAAACGGCGAAAATAATTAAAGACAACTCTATGGCTCCTGCCAGTTGCCGTAGTCATCGACATGCAAGTCGTGATATTCTATACAACACATGATCATCTCATACATCACATATATCTCATCATGTTATTGGCCATATCACATCACAACATACCCTGCAAAAACAAGTTAGACGTCCTCTAATTGTTGTTGCAAGTTTTACGTGGCTGCTACGGGTTTGCAAGAACCGTTCTTACCGACGAAAAACCACAACGTGGTTTAGTGATTGCTTTTTGATCTTCTAAAAGAACCCTCTTCATTGAAATTGATTCAACTAAAGTGAGAGAGACAGACACCCGCTAGCCATCTTTATGCAACGAAGTTACATGTCAGTTGAAGGAACCGGTCTCTCGTAAGCGTACGAGTAATGTTGGTCCGGGCTGCTTCATCTCACAATACCGCCGAATCAAGTATCAACTAGTAACGGCAAGCAATATGTATACACCCACGCCCACAACTCGTTTGTGTTCTACTCGAGATCTCATCTACGCATAGACCTAGCTCAGATGCCACTGTTGGGGAACGTTGCATGGGAAACAAAAATTTTCCTACGCACACACAAGATCTATCCATGGTGATGAGCATCTACGAGAGGGAGAGTGAATCAACATACCCTTGTAGATCGCTAAGCGGAAGCGTTAAGAAACACGGTTGATGTAGTCGAACGTATCCACGATCCAAATCGCAAGTCGTCCCTCGATCCGATCACGAACTAGTGCCGAACGGACGACACCTCTGCGTTCAACACACGTACGGCTTGATGACACCTTCACCTCCTCGATCCAGCGAGCGATGGTGAAGTAGTAGATGAGTTCCGGCAGCACGACGGCGTGGTGATGGTGGTGAGGAACAATCTCTGCAGGGCTTCGCCAAGCACTACGGAGATTATGACGGGAGGAACTAGAGGGTTAGGATTGCCGGCACACGGCTTGGGAAATCTTAATGTGTCCCGTGTGCTAGCCCTTCCCCTCTATTTATATGTTGAGCCTTGGGGTCTAAACTTGGAGTAAAAGCCTCCTCCAGGTCGGTTTTGCCCGCACAAGGTCGGTTTGGCCTGCAGGGAAAGAGTCCAACTCGGATTCCAGCAGTATCGCGCACAAGCGGTAGTACCGCTCACGAGCGGTAGTACCGCTTGAGCGGTAGTACCGCTTCACAGCGGTAGTACTGCCTTACCAACGGTAGTACCGCTTAAGGCAGCAGCAAAACTTCCTTTTGCACTTTCCAATACCTCGTGGGCTTTACCCCTTTGGCCTATATAAAGTGTTGCTGCACCCGAACACTTCGGTAAACATCCGGAACCTCTTCCGGTGAATTCCGGAACCCTTCCGGAGATCAAAACACTATTATCACATATATTAATCTTTACCTCCGGACTCTTCCGGAGACCCTCGTCATGTCCGGGATCTTATCCGGGACTCCGAACAACCTTCGGTCACCAACACAATAACTCAACTATACTAATCGTCACCAAACGTTAAGTGTGTAGACCCTGCGGGTTCGAGAACTATGTAGACATGACCGAGACACCTCTATGATCAATAACCAATAGCGGGACCTGGATGCCCATATTGGCTCCTACATATTCTATGAAGATCTTTATCGGTCGAACCTCTATGTCAAGGATTCAGTTAATCCCGTATGTTGTTCCCTTTGTTCTTCAGTATGTTACTTGCCCGAGATTCGATCGTCGGCACCTCTATACCTAGTTCAATCTCGTTACTGGCAAGTCTCTTTACTCATTCCGTAATACAAGATCTCGTGGCTAACACTTTAGTCACATTGCTTGCAAGGCTCATTGTGATGTTGTATTACCGAGTGGGCCTTGAGATACCTCTCCGTCACACGGAGTAACAAATCCCAGTCTTGATCCATGCCAACCCGACAGACACCCTCGGAGATACCTGTAGAGCACCTTTATAGTCACCCAGTTACGTTGCGATGTTTGATACACACAAGGTACTCCTCCGATGTCAGGGAGTTGCATGATCTCATGGTCATAGGAACAGATACTTGACATGCAGAAAACAATAGCAATAAACTGACACGATCATATGCTACGTTCGTAGTTTGGGTCTTGTCCATCACATCATTCTCCTAATGATGTGATCCCGTTATCAAATGACATCTCATGTCCATGGCTAGGAAACCTTCACCATCTTTTGATCAACGAGCTAGTCAACTAGAGGCTTACTAGGGACACAGTGTTGTCTATGTACCCACACATGTATTTGAGTTTCCAATCAATACAATTATAGCATGGATAATAAACGATTATCATGAACAAGGAAATATAATAAGAACCAATTTATTATTGCCTCTAGGGCATATTTCCAACAGAAAGCTCAACTAAAGCTAAGTGGGTGTGCATCCAACTTGCTTGCTCATGAAGACCTCGGGCATTTGAGGAAGCCCGTCATCGGAATATACAAGCCAAGTTCTATAATGAAAAATTCCCACTAGCATATGGAAGTGACAAAACAAGAGACTCTCTATATGAAGAACATGGTGCCACTTAGAGGCACAAGTGTGGAATAAGAGGTAGTAGCACTGTCCCTTCTCTCTTTTCTCTCATTTATTTATTTTTCCTTTTTCTTCCTTTTTTCCTTTTTCTTATTTTTCTTTTTTTCTTTCTTTTCCTTTCTTTTTTTTCCTTTTCTTTATTTTTCGTCCGGAGTCTCGTCCCGACTTGTGGGGGAATCATTGTCTCCATCATTATTTCCTCACTGAAACAGTGCCCTAATAATGATGATCGTCACACTTTTATTTACTCACAACTCAACATGACAAACTGTATGACTATATATGAATGCCTCTCGCAGTGTACCAGGATGTGCAATGATCAAGCATAACATGTATGATAATTGATGAACGGTGGCTTTGCCAAAAAAAATATGTCAGCTTATATGATCATGCAAAGCAATATGACAACGAAAGTACAAGTCATATGATGTGACGGTGGAAGTTGCATGGCAATATATCTCAGAATGGCTATGGAAATGCCATGATAGGTAGGTATGGTGCCTGTTTTGAGGAAGATATAATGAGGCTTATGTGCAATAGAGCATATCGTGTCACGGGGTTTGGATGCACCGGCGAAGGTTGCACTGATCCTCAAGGTGAGAATGGGCAATGCACGGTACCGAAGAGGCTAGCAAATATGTAAAGGTGAGAGTGCGTATATCCATGGATTCACATTAGTCATAAAGAACTCACATACTTATTGCAAGATTTTATTAGCTCTCTCGAAGCAAAGCACTACTCGCATGCCCCTAGGGAGGAGGTTGGGCGGAGTTAACCATCGTGCGCCTCCGACCTAAACAGCACTAGGATTTCAACGAGGAATAAGTATGCTCACACATCATCACCATGCTATAAAAATATTTGGATGAACAACAAGTTAACAACCTCTAATTCGCGATACTCTTATTAATCTATGATCATGCACTCATGTTCTTTCACATTGCCACATTAATATCATTAACCACGATTTCTCTTCTATGCGCTACATGTGGTTTTGATTATGCACTCATTGAATACCTATTATTTTTGGACTAGTCTTATAACCCATGCAAATTACCATCACCATTTATTAACTCTCAAACAAATATAAGTGAAGAACGAGAGTGCAATTATTTCTATAAAATCTATACGCCACCGTGCTCTAGAAGATATAAGTGAAGTACTAGAGCAACTGCTAAACTCAAAAGATATAAGTGAAGCACATAGAGTATTCTAATAAATCATGGTGATAGTGTGTCTCTCTCAAGTGGGTGTGTGCAGCAAACAATAATTGTATAAAACTAAAACAAAAAGCAAACTAAAGCAAACAATGCTCCAAGCAAAACTCATATCATGTGATGAATAAAAATATAGCTCCAACTGGCATACCGATGGATTGAGACGAATGAGGGGATGCCTTCCGTGGCATCCCCAAGCTTAGACGCTTGAGTCTTCCTAGAATATTACCTTGGGGTACCTTGGGCATCCCCAAGCTTAGGCTCTTGCCACTCCTTATTCCTTCGTCCATCGCGATAACACCCAAAACTTGAAAACTTCAGCACACAAAACTCAACAAAACCTTCGTGAGATCCGTTAGTATAGCAAACATATCAAATACTTTAGGTACTGTTATAAATTTATTATTATTTTATTATTGCATAAGGTACTGTATTCTAACTTCTCCATGACTTATACCCCCCGATATAATCCATAGCATCATCAAAACAAGCAAACTATGCAAGCAAAAACATAACCTGTCTAGAACAGAGCAGTATGTAAAGATCTGTAAAGAAACCATACTTCTGTAACTCTAAAAATTCTGAAAAATTATGAAAACCTAAATAATTTGTCTAGCAATATTGTGTAAAAAATTCAGATGAAAAATATGTTCCAGTAAAAATTAGAGAAATTCTGCACTGAACGCTAAAGTTTCTGTTTTTGCACCGTATCAATTCAACTCATCTTGTGAGTAATCCCAAAGTCTTTCCTTGGCACAAACACTAATTTAAACATAAAAACACAATCATTAGAGAGTAAATAATCATTTTATCAAAAACAAACAGAAGTTAAAAAATCAAAAATAAAGATAACTATTGGGTTGCCTCCCAACTAGCGCTATTGGTTTACACCCCTAGCTAGGCATAATGCATAGTTTCAAGTGTTGTCATCTTTGACACTACACCCATAAGTATCCCTCATGATAGATTCATAAGGTGGTTTTATTAGGGAAGTGTTCCATCCCTTTCTTTAATGGAAATTGAAACCGTATATTTCCCTCTTTCTTATCAATAATTGCACCTATACTCCGTAAGAAAGGTCTTCCAAGTATTATTGGACAAGTAGGATTGCATTCAATATCAAGCACAATGAAATATACAGGCACATAATTTCTATTTGTAAGGATAAGCACATCATTTATTCTACCTAAAGGTTTCTTGATGGTAGATCCGTAAGATGCAAGTTTAGGGAACAATCTTGAATATTAATGAGACCAAGCACATCACAAAGAGATTTAGGTATAGTTGAAACACTAGCACCAAGGTCACACAAAGTATTGCATTCATATTCTTTCAGTTTTATTTTTATAGTAGGTTCCCATTCATCATGTATATTTCTAGGAATAGAAACTTCAAGATCAAGTTTCTCATCATAAACTTTTATCATCGCTTCTACTATATGTTGAGTAAAAGCTTTATATTGTTCATAAGCATTGGGTGAGATAATAATGGATTGCAAAAAGGAAATACATTCTGCTAAAGAGTAACTTTCATATTTAAAGTCCTTGTAATCCAATATAGTGGGCACATCACTAGTTAAAGTTTTAACCTCTCCAAACCCACTCTTTCAGTTTTAGCATTAGAATCATCACCCTCCTAGCAAACGGGACGCTCTCTAGCTAAAGTTGACTCATCTTCAGTCCCTTTATCACTTACTTTCAGATTAGTAAATAAAGATTCAATAGGAGAAGTACCAAGCATTTTAAGATCTTCATCATGATTCCAGTAAAAAATCGGGTTGGAAAAGCTTTTTCTAAGAATTCCCGCTTAGCTTTTAACCTAGTTGTCCTCTCCTTACTTTCATTAATAGATATTTGGATAGATTTAATATTCACATTAAAATCATGCGTGGGTGGCAAAGTTTTTCTTTTAAGAGCTTCAACATCAAGAGCAATTATATCCATATTTTTAGCCAAAACATCAATCGTAGGCAACGTTTGTTCTACCATAGTGTTAAAAATCTTTTGAGAACTAATAAATTGTTTAATTGTGTTCTCAAGATCAGAGGGTATCCTATTAGCATTTCTAGAAGAATTTCCATAAGAATTTCCATAAGAGTTTCCATAGTTGTTAGAGGAATTACCGGGATACGGTCTAGCATTGAAATTCCCTCTATAAGCATTGTTGTTGAAATTGTTTCGCGAGATAAAGTTCACATCAATAGCATAATCATTTTGCTCAATAAAGTTAGACAAGGGCATATCATTTGGATCAACATGAGTATTTTTGCTAGCAACCATATTCATAAGAGCATCCACTTTTTCACTCAAAGTAGCGATTTCCTCAACCGGATTTACCTTCTTACCAGTTGGAGCTCTTTCGGTATGCCATTGAGAGTAGTTTGTCTTGATGTTATCCAGAAGTTTGGTGCCCTCTCCTAAGGTCACATCCATAAAGGTACCACCTGCAGCAGAATTTAGAAGATTTCTAGACACAAAGTTTAGTCCAGCATAGAAATTCTGGATAATCATCCACAAGTTTAAACCATGAGTAGGGCAATTTCTAATCATCAATTACATCCTCTCCCAAGCTTGTGCAACATGTTCTTGATCATATTATTTAAAATTCATAATTTGATTTCTAAGGGAGATGATCTTAGCAGGAGGAAAATACTTGGCAATAAAAGCATCTTTACACTTATCCCATGTTCAAATACTATTACGTGGTAAAGATGAAAACCAAGCCTTAGCTTTATCTCTCAGTGAAAAAGGAAATAATTTTAATTTCACAACATCATTATCCATATCCTTTTTATTTTGCATATCATAAAGTTCAGCAAAGGTATTAAGATGAGCAGCGGGATCCTCATTAGGACTTCCCGAAAAATAATCTTTCATCACAAGATTCAGCAATGCAGCATTAATATCAAAAGCCTCCGCACTAGTGGCGGGTGGTATAGAAGTACTAATAAAACCATTGTTATTAGTATTTGAGAAGTCACACAACTTAGTAGTATCTTGAGACATGGTGACCGAGCAACCAAGTAACAAGCAGGACAAGTAAACTAGCAAGCAAAGAAGTAAACTAGTAACAAGCAAAGATAAATATTTTTGTATTTTTGATTTTTATGAACCAAACCAAATATAAATACAAATAAAAAGAAGAACAAGTGAATGATAATTTGGGTGAAGTTACTTGATAGTTGGTTGATGATACTCCCCGGCAACGGCGCCAGAAATCCTTCCTGATCCTTGTGATCTGCGTTGGGTTTTCTGTGAAGAGGAACGAGTGATGCAGCACAATGCGGATAAGTATCTCCCTCAGTTAAGAACCAAGGTTTATCGAACCAATAGGACTAACGGTCAACCACCGTCTTCAGCGACTGCACACAAAAGAGCAAACACTTGCACCCAACGCGGCAAGAGGGTTGTCAATCCCCTTGGTCTCGTTATTTGCAAGCAAATGAAGTGTGTAGATGATAGTATATAATTGTAAATTGCAAAATAAAATAAAAGAAAAATAATGGCAGCAAGGTATTGAAATCTTTTGTAAATTTATAAGTGGATAGACCCGAGGGCCTTAGTTTTCCCTAGCGGCATCTCTCATGTAGTAGGCATATGGTGGCTAGACAAATTACTGTTGGGCAATTGATAGAAAAACGCATAGTTATGCAATCTTTATTCACGGCAATGATCATGTATATATAGGCATCATGTCCATAAGAAAATAGCCGACTCCTACATGCACCTATTACTATTACTCCACTCATCGACCGCTATCCAGCATGCATCTAGTGTTGGAAATATGCCCTAGAGGCAATAATAAATTGGTTATTATCATATTTCCTTGTTCATGATAATCGTTTATTATCCATGCTATAATTGTATTGATTGGAAACTCAAATACATGTGTGGGTACATAGACAACACTGTGTCCCTAGTAAGCCTCTAGTTAACTAGCTCGTTGATCAAAAGATGGTGAAGGTTTCCTAGCCATGGACATGAGATGTCATTTGATAACGGGATCACATCATTAGGAGAATGATGTGATGGACAAGACCCAAACTATAAACGTAGCATATGATCGTGTCAGTTTATTGCTATTGTTTTCTGCATGTCAAGTATCTGTTCCTATGACCATGAGATCATGCAACTCACTGACACCGGAGGAATACCTTGTGTGTATCAAACGTCGCAACGTAACTGGGTGACTATAAAGGTGCTCTACAGGTATCTCCGAGGGTGTCTGTTGGGTTGGCATGGATCAAGACTGGGATTTGTTACTCCGTGTGACGGAGAGGTATCTCAGGGCCCACTCGGTAATACAACATCACAATGAGCCTTGCAAGCAATGTGACTAAAGTGTTAGCCAAGAGATCTTGTATTACGGAACGAGTAAAGAGACTTGCCGGTAACGAGATTGAACTAGGTATAGAGATACCGACGATCGAATCTCGGGCAACTAACATACCGAAGAACAAAGGGAACAGCATACGGGATTAATTGAATCCTTGACATAGAGGTTCGACCGATATAGATCTTCGTAGGAACCAATATGGGCATCCAGGTCCCGCTATTGGTTATTGGTCATAGAGGTGTCTCGGTCATGTCTACATAGTTCTCGAACCCGCAGGGTCTGCACACTTAAGGTTCGGTGACGTTTCGGTAGAATTGAGTTATGTATGATTGGTGACCAAAGGTTGTTCGGAGTCCCGGATGAGATCACGGACATCACGAGGAGCTCCGGAATGGTCCGGAGGTAAAGATTGATATATAGGAAGTCCCGTTTTGGCCACCGGAAAAGTTTCGGGTATTTCCGGGAGTGTACCGGGAGTGCCGGAGGGCCATCGGGAGGGGCCACCCACGCCGGGAGGCCACATGGGCCTAAAGGGAGTTGCACCAGCCCTTAGTGGGCTGGACAAGCCATCCCTATAAGGCCCATGCGGCTAGAATTAAGTGGGAAGGAAAAACCCCAAAGAAAAGGGAAGGGAGACCAAATATGGAAGGTGTCCTATTTGGACTAGGATCGAAGTGGAGGAGTCCACCTCCTCCACCTCCAATTTCGGCCAGCCCTTGAGGGTTTGAGGCTGCCTCCTCCCCTCCCTCCCTCCTATATATACTAGAGGATTTAGAGGAGAAAAATAACCCTAATTGCCACGTGCTCCCTCTACTTCATCTAGATCGGTTTCTCCTCTAGTCTAGTTTCAGCGGTGCTTAGGCGAAGCCCTGCCGGAATTGTTCCACCACCATAGCCGCCGCGCCGTCGCGCCGCCGGAGAACTCTTCTACCTCTCCGCTCTCTCTCTCTTGCTGGATCAAGGAGGCGGAGATCGTCATCGAGCTGTACGTGTGCTGAACGCGGAGGTGCCGTCCGTTCGGCGCTAGATCGGAAGGACCGTGATCAGGATCGCGAGACGATTCATGATTTGATCGCGGGATGGATCGTGATGGGATCGTGGGACGGATCGAGATTGGATCGCGAGATGGATCGTGATGAGATCGCGGGACACTCGGCGATTTGGATCGCGAAGACGTTCGACTACATCAACCGCGTTTCTTAACGCTTCCGCTTAGCGATCTACAAGGGTATGTAGATTCACTCTCCCTCTCATAGATGCTCATCACCATGGATAGATCTTGTGTGTGCGTAGGAAATTTTTTGTTTCCCATGCAACGTTCCCCAACATCTAGAGTATTAAGTAAAACAGAGTAATGCTTGGAGAACGATGACATGATGTAGACCAAGAGAATTCAATTAATATGAACTCACCCCATCGTTTTATCATTAGTGGCAACAATACAAAGACATGTCTTGTCCCTTTCTGTCACTGGGATATAGAGCACCGCCAGATTGAACCCACTACAACGCACCCCTCTCACTGAAGAAATATCAATCTACTTGGCCAAACTATATCAATAGATTGGAGAGATTGACGAAGCTATAATGATCATGCAAATAAGAATCATAATATTCAGAGGTGACTAAAATACTTCTCATGAATAATCTGAACATAAACCCACAATTCATCGGATCCCACAAATGCACCGCACAAAAGAATTACATAGGATAGATCAAAGCGAAGATGCGATGATCATTGTATTGAAGATCATGAGAGAGAGATAGACATCTAGGTACTAACTACGGACCCATAGGTCTGTAGTGAACTCGCACATCACCATGGGAGCAGCAATGATGATGTAGAGGCCCTCCGTGATCGATCCCCCCTCCGGCAGGGCACCGGAACAGGGCTCCAGATGGGCACACAACGAAACCGAGACCTGCGGCGACGGAAAAAGTGTTTCGGGAGGCTCCTTAGGGTTTTTGGGATTTTAGATGATTTATAGAGTGAAGAGAGTACCGGGGGGCGCCCGAGGGGCACGAGGCAACAGGGCATGACCCACCCCCAAGGCGCGCCCTGTTGGCTTGTGCCTCCCTCGTGGAGCTCCTGGCCTCCTCCCGAAGCTTCCACGTCTTCTTTTAGTCCAGAAAAAATCATATTAAAGTTTCGTGGCAATTGGACTTCGTTTGGTATCGTAAACCTGAAAAGCCAAAAACATGCAGAAAACAACAACTGGCACTCGGCACTGGGTTAATAGGTTAGTGCTCAAAAATAATATTAATTGGTAAATAAACACCCAAAAAGTATCCTAGAATGATAATATAATAGCATGGAACAATCAAAAACTACAGATACATTGGAGACGTATCAGGAGTTATGGCGCAAATCTCAAAGGACTAGGGGTACCAGGGTCTCTGGAGAGAAGCTTCGATGACCGGGGTTACCGGGAGTCCAGAAACTTAAACTGCATTGGAGTTACGCAGGGGGTACCGGAGTTACTCTAGACTACAACCGGGGTTACCAAGAGTGTCATATTGCTATTAGAGTAGGCCACTATATATTACATAGGGCAAAACAATGTTTTATGCAAAGAGCATTGAACCCCACCAGCCAAAGTGCATGTAGGTGAACAAGCTTCCATTTAATGTGGACTTGCCAATACATTCAATGTATTGACCCTAGTGGCTGCAATGCATCATGTTACAGGTTTACCATATTGAAGAAAAGGTACGAAGTAGGGTTATGACACTATACTCAAGTCTTGCAGGTGAGTTGATGGACGCCACAAGACTAGAATATTATCTCCGCTGCATGATTGTAATGTAAGCTAGCCATGAGCTAAGCAGGTGTATATTGTAAAGCACTGGATCTTCGATGTAAATACTATGACATGTGATGTATTCTTGGTGTTTCATCGTCGACTGTGCGTGTCAGTTATTGATCTAGGGATTGACATAGTAAGCGCAGATATTTAGAGCGCTCTTACGGGACCGGGTCTCGACAGAAGGTATCAAAGCACATGTTGTCTATAGGATGTTACCCTAGGAAATGGAAGGCCCATAGGAACAAAACCTATTTTATAGATATATAGCCTTGTATCTTCTTACCTCATTCATTTCTCAACCTCTCCTTTTCAAAAACTTAGAATACAACTCTCATGGATATAATCAAGGAGTGACCACTGATGACTATGACTTGGAGTTAAGAGTGAGATCCCAAGAGCATTAAGGATGCCAGAATAAGGATGGGAACTCCAAATGACAAAGATCATAAGTATTCATAGTCATGGATGAAGACCGAGAGAATTGAATGATGCAGTTGCATCTGAGTTCAAGGATGATGACCAAGGAAAAACTTAGAGAAAAATTGCTCAACACCAAGTATTAACTCGAGGAAATGAGAGGAACAAGTGGAAGTAATTCAGGAGGAGTTGAAGAAGAAGAAGTGCAGAAGTGACATTAAGGAAGGAGAAGAATGGGGAAGCAACTACGTGGTGAATTATGGAATTATTGGATCAAGGAGTTAGACAACTAAAGTAGAAGTGAAGCTTAGACTTGACCACCACTATTATGTCAATCTGAAGTAGAACGTTTCGTGTGTACCACTACTATGTCAATCTCACATAGTGATGTACCAGTAGTTGGATGATGTCATGCTGGATGCAGTATGAGCTTACTTAGGAGTTGTTTGTGTGGATTGATTATCATCATTGTTGGGTGAAATCTGTTGTTTGAATTGTGTGAAGTGTGAACTACTAGCACGTATTAGAAGACTCACCCCATTATGATGGAAATACGAAGAACGCCACTGAAGGAGTTAAGATGACATCAGTGGAAAAATTAGAAACTTCGAAAGAAGTGAGAACATAGGACCAGACCGTACGAACAGAACTTAGGCATGAATGTAGCTATGTGTAATATTAGCATCCATACGAGGCTACAAGTAATACTAGAGGGATTAGCGTAAGGGTATCTACCTCTCTCGTCTACTCTCTCATCCCTAAACCTAGACCGCCCAAAGCAGCATGGATTTTGAGAGACTCGTTTTGTTTGGAACCCATTGGATGCACGGATAGCGAGAAGGTGGGATCTGCCACACTCATATTGGAAGGAACTGTCGAAACAATGGTGGGATAAGGATAAGTGTAAAACCACTCACCCCATTAGGGAAGTGATGTGGACAACCTTCTGGTCATACTTTTGTGCAACCCATGTCTTGTTGAAGAGAAACAAACCAAGGATGGAGAAGGAACAACCTAGTAGAAGCAAGGAGAACCTGGAGAATTGCCCCTTAGGGAGGAAAAAACTAAGGAAGGATCACCTTGCAGGAGATACGATATTTCTCTTATGTAGTGGTACACCAATGGCACAACCTCAAGAGGAGATAGTGGAGAAGATCCTAATGGAATTTAAGAAACCTGAGGATGAAAGGGGTTAACATCGATGTTACTTGGGGAAAACCCAGACCATCAAGTGGACCCATGCCCCAATAGGGAGAAGAGACACTATGTGTACAGAAGGGAGTAGTTAATGAAACTTTATGAGAGGAGAAGGATGGTAAGGAGAAAGAATCGGCCCTAGCGCACGGGAAGTCTGAGTACCTAGCCAAGGAAGACTTGGAGAAAGGAGGAGACCTAACCTCGGCTGAAGGGATTGATAAACCAAACCCAGAAGGGAGAGTCCAACTACCGTGGAAAGTATTTGGACTTAACCTCATAGGGGAAGAACCACCCTGTAATCGGAGGAATTGTGGAGAAGGAAGTAAACTAAACCCTCATACGAAGAAGCAACTCGGAGAGAAATTGGGCAAAGGAATTTCAAGCCATACTTTCTCAATATAGGAAGCACCAGTACTGTTTGTAATGAAGAAGGAATGAATTCATGGATGTGTGAGGATCATAGGTACTTAAATGAGGCTACCCTTGTGAACAAGTATCCTATACTTTGGACTAACGATCTTTTCTATCAATTGAAATGAGCTAGAGTGTTCTTAGAGATCGATCTGAGATCTGGGATTTATTTCTCCCAGATAAGGATTCTAGGAACTGACATACCTAAAATGGAATTTACCATGAGGTATGGTTCGTATGAGTACACCATCATGTCTATTGTGCTCACAAATGCTCTAGCATATTTCATGAATATGGCGAAGAAGGTATTCATGGAGTATTTGGGGAAATTGTGGTTGGGATCATCGACGATATCTTGATATGCTCCAAAGGTGAGGAAGGACATCCAGAGCACCTTTGGTTGGTTCTACAGAAGTTGGGGGAGCATCGGCTCTATGCCAAATTCAGCAAATGTGAATTCTGGCTAAAGGAAGTTAACTTCCTAGGGCATAACATACCAGGAGAAGGATTAGCGGTAGACCACTCTAGAGTGACAACTATTAATGAATGGACATCGACCAAGAATGTCATCCAGAATTGTAGTTTTGCCGGGATGGTTGGTTATTACTGTAAAATTTATCAAGAATTTCTCGAAGGTATCCAAACCCGTCACCGACTTGCTTAAGAAGGAGAAGACATTTTATTGGACAGAAGCCTATGAAGATAATCTTCAGGAGTTGAAGAAGAGGCTAGTGACCGCCAAGGTCCTATGTTTGCCTGACATCAAGAAACCCTTTCAAGACTGCTATGACGCCTCTCACCAAGGACTTGAATGTGACTTGATATAAGAAGGAAGAGTAATAGCCTACTCCTCGAGGCAGCTAAAGAAGGACGAGGTTAACTACCCGACCCATGATAAAATTGGCGTCAGTAGTCCATGCTTCAAATCAATGGAGGCAATACCTATTTGGTAAAGCTTGCGGCGTTTCTACAAATCACAATTACTTGAAGTGCATTTTCACTCCGAAGGAGTTGAATATGAGACACATAAGTTGGTTGGAATTGCTCAATAAGTGTACCTTGAATTTCAGTATCACCCTGGAAAGGTAAACGTGGTTGCAGATGCGCTGAGCCATAAGGCATATGTAAACAGTTTGACCGCGGAAAATTTGCCACCAGAGTTGTGTAGGCATTCGAGGAATTAGGAAACCAGAGATTGGTGCTAAATAGTGGGCCATAACCCACACACACCAGGATCAAAACAGATATGCCTAATCAACTTAGGAAAATGGAGTAGAGAAACACATGATCATGGAGGTGGTAACACCATGGCTCCAAAGAGAGATTGTGTAAGCATTGTTTGAACAGGAGAAGAAACCTCACTGGTTGTAAATGGAAGTTGTCATGTCGGAGTTTGGACTATCAGAGGATTATCAACTTTTGAGCTAACAGTTTACGAATTTAAAACCTCGAGAGTCGTAAGATAGATTGATATTGTTGCTTGCAGAACCAATGGAATTAGCCGAACTCAGTTTGTGAACAAGAAAGACTTATGCAATGCTTGTGAGAGCCCGAGTGACTAGATACGAGATTCAGTGGACCATATGCAAAGTAATGATTTGGGTGTGACATGGATTGGCTACCATGACGACTAGTCTTATAATTCGCTCTGTCATATGAGAAAGTAAATTTGTAGAAAGAGAGACAATGTTTGGAAGAAACCTAGCAGGAACACCCTGCATAAGACCTTAGAGAAGACCATTGAATCACCTGTTTACGATGAGGATAGCCAATAGCCAATTCTTGCAGGAACCCCACGAGGAAATTGATTGACCACCCATGAGAGTAACGATAGGCATTTTAAAATTTTGGCGCGGACCTGTCAATCAGAAAGTATCCATATATCAGAAAACCACTCCCGGATAAGATTTTAAGACCAAGGGGTGGAAGCAAAGAGACAGTAAAGATCCCAAGAGATATCTGCCTGATGAACATGGACGGTATTGAAGTATCACAGGTAAAACAAACAGAGAATATGACAGTTGGAACATGAGTATGATAGATGGAGCAGAAAATAAAATTGTCGTGAATAGGAGGATGACATATGGTAAGCCCATGTATGGCACGATACAATGGTAAGACCATAGACGACTGATAACCCACAAGTATAGGGGATCGCAACAGTTTTCGAGGGTAGAGTATTCAACCCAAATTTATAGATTCGACACAAGGGGAGCCAAAGAATATTTGCAAGTATTAGCAGTTGAGTTGTCAATTCAACCACACCTGGAGATTAAATATCTGCAGCAGAGTGATCAGTAGCACAGTAATATGATAGTTTTGATAGCAGTAGTAACAATAAAAGTAACGGTAACAGTGATAGCAATGATTTTGTAGCAGTTGGAACAGTAGCAATAGCAATAGCAATAGCAACCTAGCAAGAACAATATGTGGAAAACTCGTAGGCATTGGATCAGTGAATTCGTTGGATGATATTCATCATATAACAGTCATAACCTAGGGCGACACAGAACTAGCTGCAGTTCATAAATATAATGTAGGCATGTATTCCGTAAATAGTCATACGTGCTTATGGAAAAGAACTTGCATGGCATCTTTTGTCCTACCCTCCCGTGGCAGCGGGGTCCATAAGGAAACTAAGGGATATTAAGGCCTCCTTTTAATAGAGAACCGGAACAAAGCATTAGCACATAATGAATACATGAACTCCTCAAACCACGGTCATCACCGGAAAGTATCCCGATTATTGTCACCCTGGGGTTTACAGATCATAACACATAGCAGGTGCATATGACTAGCAAGATCAGATCAAGAACATAGATATAATGGTGATAACATAAACGATTCAGATCTGAAATCATGGCACTCGGGCCCTAGTGACAAGCATTAAGCATGGCAAAGTCATAGCAACATCAATCTCAGAACATAGTGGATACTAGGGATCAAGCCCTAACAAAACTAACTCGATTACATGATGAATCTCATCCAACTCCTCACCGACCAGCGAGCCTATGAAGGAATTACTCACTCCCGGTGGGAAGCATCATGGAATTGGCGATGAAGGAGGGTTGGTGATGACGAAGACCGAAGATTTCCCTCTCCGGAGCCCCAAACGGACTCCAGATCTGGCCTCTCGATGAAGAACAGGAGGTGGCGGCGGCTCCATCTCGTGAAATGCAATAAAACTTCCTCTCCCATTTTTTTTCCGAAAATAGGTATTTATGGAGTTGGAATTAGGGTCAGGGGGGCCACGAGGTGACCACAACCCACCAGGGCGCGCCTGGAGGGGGTGGCGTGCCCTGGTGTATCGTGCCCAGCCAGGGCACCCCCCCCCCCCCCCGTTGGCTCTTTGTTCCAGTATTTTTCTTTTATTCTGAAATAAATCTCCAAAAAGTTTTGTCCAATTCCGAGAACTTTTATTTCTGCACAAAAACAACATCATGGTAGTTCTGCTGAAAACAGCGTCAGTCCGGTTTAGTTTCATTTAAATCATGCAAATTAGAGTCCAAAACAAGAGCAAAAGCGTTAGGAAAAGTAGATACGATGGAGACGTATCAACTCCCCCAACCTTAACCCATTGCTTGTCCTCAAGCAATTCAGTTAACAAACTGAAAGTGAAAAAGAAAAACTTTTACAAACTCTCAGCAAAGATCATGACTAACCATGTCAACAATAACTCTTAGAAATTATATTAACTCATATCAATGGCATAATCAATTAGAGAGCAATAATAAAATATCTCAAGTGCCAACACTTTGTCAAAACGGTCATGATATAATATGAAAACAGTGGTATCTCGCTAGCCCTTTCTGAGACCGCAAAACCTAAATGTAGAGCACCTCCAAAGTTCAAGCAGTGACTAAACATTGTAATTCATGGTAGAAAGATCCAGTCATGATGCATCCAACATTAGCTATACACAATGCATGAGGATGACAATAGTGCGCTCAGATCTGGCGCTTATTTGAGAAGGTGATGACTCAACATAAAAGTAAATAGATAGTCCCTACGCAGAGGGAAGCAGGGATTTGCAGAGGTGCCAGAGCTCAAGACTTAAATCAGGGATAAATAATTTTTTGGGAAGTGCACCCTTCCTGTTTACGTCATGACCAAAAGTTATCAACATCTTCCATGCTAAACACATTAGCGGCGGTTCCCAAGCGATAAAAGTAAAGGTTTACTCCCCCTTCACCAACAAACACATTCCACGGCTAGCCGAATCCGCGGGTACCGTCCATACCAACAACAGTCCTGGGGGAGTTTTGTTTAATTATTTGGAGTTTTTGATTTCGGGACTAGGCATCCCTATTACTGGCCCCTCTCATGCAAGGACGAGTGAATAAACACTCATCATGAGAATAACCCGCTTTGCATGGAAGATACTGACTACCCCCTATCGCTCTATGAACAATCCAGGCACACAAAACAGATGTTCATTTGAAATTTTAGAGGTGGCACATGCAAATTTACTTGGAACGGCAGGGTAATACCGCATATGGGTAGATATAGTGGACTCATCTGGAATAACTTTGGTTTAAGGATTTTTTTATGCACAAGCAGTATTCCCGCTTAGTACAGGCGAAGGCTAGCAAATAGGTTGAGAAGCGGCCAGCTAGAGAGCGAAAACGGTCATGAACATGCATTATGAATAATAAACATTGAATACTAGCATGAGTAGGATATGGACACCATGAACATAAATATCATGAAGGCTATGTTGGTTTTGATTCAACTACATGCGTGAACATGTGCCAAGTCAAGCCACTTGAAACATTCAGAGGAGGATACCATATCATCATACTACATCACAATCATTTTAATGCATGTTGACATCCAAGATAAATCATTATCCACTCCTAGCTACTTAAGCATGGCATGAGCAACTATAATCTCTAATTGTCATTGCAAACATGTTTGATCATAATATGCTGAATCATGGATACTAGGTTAAACATATTTACAAAAACAAAAACAAGTTGAGTTCATACCCGCTTCTCTCTGCCACAGTCACTTCATCAAATATCGTCATTATTGCCTTTCACTTACACGACCGAATGATATGAAAATAATAATAGTGCAAGAGTGTCGTGGACTAAGCTGGAATCTGCAAGCATTTTATTCAAGAGCAGAAGACAAAGTAATATGGGCTCTTTGTTATATCAATAGTAGTGCATATGACAGCCACTCAACATTTTCATTGTGGTCTTCTCCTTAGTATGACTAAATAAAAGGAAGAGAATTTCAGAGAAACACAGTGAAATATTTTTGGAGTTTTTATTTTTTCTTGAAGAAAGCAAATTAAAGAGAGGAAAAACAAAAACTGGGAAAACTATTTACACGGGAGAGCTCCCAACAAGCAAAATAACAAACAAGAAATCTTTTTGGGTTTTCTCAAAGTTTTTCAAACACACAAAAAGAAAGCGAGAAACTAAATCTAGCATGGATAATACAATGAAAAAGTGTGGACACCGACAACTGGAATGAAATATGTGAACATGAATATAATGTCGGTGGAAATACGTACTCCCCCAAGCTTAGGCTTTTGGCCTAGCTTGGTAATCACCATCTGTAGCCTGGGTAATAGTCAGAGTGGTAGCTCTCCGAGGCTCTTGGTGCAGCCTCCTCAGCCTGTCGGGCAGCCTCGACCGCCGCGTTGTACTCACGGGCCTCGCCCTCAAGGACGTAGTATCTTATTTTACATGAATGTATTACACGGCCAAAGGAACGATTTGGTGACAGCGTCCCGCATCGAGCTTGCACTTGGTTCAACATAAGATTGTCGGACCGAGCTTCCACTTGATGATGCCTTCGAGGACCTCCTCCTTGAAGAACTCCTAAATAATTGCATTTTTATTTGCAAACAATTTCTGAAAATTTTTGGGACACAAAATTTTGTTAACAAAACTTCACAAGATTGATGGCAACTACTCATATGGGTGCCTAGAATATAACAAGCATTCAAACTACTTGGAACTCCAAGAATTTAACATGCAAGCTCATTTACAGCAGCACCAAGAGTAGATAATTATTCAAAATATAGACCACTAAAGCAAAAACTAATTGGAGCAATGGGGGAGTCACATACCAAGAAGCAATCCGCCAAAACAGTTTCAGAAATGGAGCTTCGAGCAAAGAGATCGAAATCTGTGGGTTTGAGAGCAAGAACACAAGAGTGAGAGCTATGGTGATTTTTTTTCTGGAGGTAGGAGATGACATGGGCTAAAGGGATAATTAAGAGGGGCCACGTGGGACCCACAACCCACCAGGGTGCGCCTGGGGCTGCTGGTGTGCCCTGGTGTCTAGTGGGCACCAGGGGCACCCCCCTCTGATGTTCTTTGTACCAGAAAATCAGAAATATTCAGAAAAAATCATGTTAAATTTTCAGGACATTCTGAGAACTTTTATTTTTGGGTCATTTTTATTGCACGGAGAAATCAGAAAACAGGATAAACATGGCATTTTATTTTATATGACTAAGAAGAATAGAAAACAAAAGGTGGGAGCAGAAGGTTGTGCCTACTAGATTCATCAACTTCATACCTCTCAAAAATGATCCATTAATAAGGTTGATCAAGTCTTATTAACAACCACTTTCGATTAGCATGAAAACGAAGAATTTTCGTAAATCACTAAGTTACCTCAACGGGGATATGCATATCCCCAACAATAAGTATGTCATATTTCTTTTTGGCAGTAGGTAGAGGTAGTTGAAAACTTCCAATAGTGAGTGTCGGAGATTTTTCAATAACATTTATACCATTCACTTGGAATTGTTTCTTCGGAAAGTGCACCGTATGCTCATTACCATTGATATAAAAATTGACTTTGCTTTTATTTCAATCAATTACCGCCCCTGTAGTATTCAAAAAGGGTCTACCAAGGATAATCGACATGTTGTCGTCCTCGGGCATCTCAAGAATAACAAAGTCTGTTAGGATAGTAACATTTGCAACAACAATGGGAACATCCTCCCAAATACCGATAGGTATGGCAGTTGATTTGTCAGCCATTTGCAAAGATATTTTAGTAGGTGTGAGTTTATTCAAATCAAGTCTTTTATATAAAGAGAAAGGTATAACACTAACACCAGCTCCCAAATCACACAAAGCAGTTTTGACATAATTTCTTTTAATGGAGCAAGGTATAGTTGGTATTCCAGGATCTCCAAGTTTTTTAGGTACTCCATCCTTAAAAGAATAATTAGCAAGCATGGTGGAGATTGCAGCTTCAGGTATCTTTCTTTTATTAGTGATGAAGTCTTTCATGTATTTTGCATAAGGGGCCATCTTTAAAATATCAGTTAAGCGGGTACGCAAAAAGACTGGCCTAATCATTTCAGCAAAGCGTTCAAATTTTTCATCATCCTTTTTCTTAGATGGTTTAGGTGGAAAAGGCATGGGTTTCTGAACCCATGGCTCTCTTTCTTTACCATGTTTTCTAGCCACAAAGTCTCTTTTATCATATCATTTATTTTTAGGTTGTGGGTTATCAAGATCAACAACAGGTTCTATTTCAACATCATTATCTGGTTCTTTATCATTGTTTGGTTGAGTATCTTCATGAACATCATCATTATCATTTTCATTATCACTAGGTGAATGTTCATTACCAGATTGAGTTTCAGCATCAGAAATAGAGACATCATTATCTTCAAGAGGTTTTTCTATCTCAGGTTCACTAGAGGTATGCAAAGTCCTATCATTTTTCTTTTTCTTTTTCTTTTTAGAAGGGCTAGGTGCATCAGTGTTAATTTTCTGAGAGTCTTGTTCAATTCTTTTAGGGTGTCCTTCAGGATAAAGTGGTTCCTGAGTCATTTTACCTCCTCTAGTTGTTACTCTAACAGAAAAATCATTCATATTATTATTCATTTCATTAAGCAATTCTCTTTGAGATTTAGCAACTTGTTCTAACTGGGTTTGAACCATACAGGCATGCTTTCCTACACCTCTAACATCATTACTGATTCTAAATAACAAGTCACTCAAGCGAGCAATCATATCAGAATTATATTTCAATTGTTTCAGAACTTTTGCATTGAAGTGATCTTGTTTCCTAATGTAGTTGTCAAACTCATATAAGCATTGACTAGGATGTTTATTGTAAGGGATATCACCTTCATCAAACTTTAATAAAGAATTTACCTCTACCACCTGTTGAGGTGGTGGTGTGTCAAGGCCATGTATTTCTTCAATAGGTGGTAAATTCTTAACATCCTCAGCTTTAATACCTTTTTCCTTCATACATTTCTTTGCCTCCTGCATATCTTCAGGACTGGGAAATAAGATACCCCTTTTCTTTGGAGTGGGTTTAGGTGGTGGTTCAGGGAGAGTCCAATCATCATAATTCTTCAATATATTATTCAATAGTTCCTTAGCTTGTTCAACAGTTCGTTCCCTGAAAACACAACCAGCACAACTATCTAGGAAGTCCCTAGAAGCATCAGTTAGTCCATTATAGAAGATATCAAGTATTTCATTTTTCTTAAGAGGGTGATCAGGCAAAGCATTAAGCAATTGGAGAAGCCTCCCCCAAGCTTGTGGGAGACTCTCTTCTTCAATTTGCACAAAGTTAAATATTTCCTGTAAGGCAGCTTGTTTCTTATGAGCAGGAAAATATTTTTCAGAGAAGTAGTAAATCATATCCTGGGGACTACGCACACAACCAGGAGCAAGAGTATTGTACCATATATTAGCATCACCCTTTAATGAGAACGGAAACAATTTGAGAATATAGTAGTAGCGAATCTTCTCATCATGCGCAAAGAGGGTGGCTATATCATTCAACTTAATAAGATGTGCCACGACAGTTTCAGTTTCATAGCCATGAAAAGGATCAGATTCAACCAAAGTAATTAACTCTGGGTCGACAGAGAATTCATAATCCTTATCGGTAACAAAGATAGGTGAAGTAGCAAACTTAGGATCACATTTAATTCTAGCATTCAAAGTCTTTTCTTTATACTTGCATAATAGTTTCTTAAGATCATCTCTATCCTTACAAGCAAGGATGTCTCTAGCTACTTCTCCATCCATAACATAACCGTCAGGTATCTTAGGCAATTCAAATCTAGGAGAGCTAGGTCTAATAGGTGTTTCATAATTCTCAATTTCAAGGATTTCATCAATTTCAGTAATCTCATCAGTTTCAATAATTTCATTCTCTTTAGCTCTAGCAATTTGTTTATCAAGAAATTCACCTAGTGGCACATTATCATCAGACATGGTACTAGCATCATCGTAAGCATCATTCATATCAGAAGTAGCATCATCAATAACTTGCGACATATCAGGATTAATAGCATGTGGTGGATTTGCAAGTTTACTCATAACCGAAGGTGCAAGTACATAGCTAGATGGCAATTCCTTACCTCCCCTCGTCTTAGAGGGAAAAATCTTGGTTCTTGTATCCTTAGGATTCTTCATAGTGATAAATTGATATAAATCCCAAGTGACTCAGCAAATATAGCTATGTCCCTGGCAACGGCGCCAGAAAAAGGTCTTGATAACCCACAAGTATAGGGGATCGCAACAATTTTCGAGGGTAGAGTATTCAACCCAAATTTATAGATTTGACACAAGGGGAGCCAAAGAATATTTGCAAGTATTAGCAGTTGAGTTGTCAATTCAACCACACCTGGAGATTAAATATCTGCAGCAGAGTGATCAGTAGCACAGTAATATGATAATTTTGATAGCAGTTGTAACAGTAACATTAACGGTAATAGTGATAGCAATGATTGTGTAGCAGTTGGAACAGTAGCAATAGCAACCTAGCAAGAACAATATGTGGAAAACTCGTAGGCATTGGATCGGTGAATTCATTGGATGATATTCATCATATAATAGTCATAACCTAGGGCGACACAGAACTAGCTCCAGTTCATAAATATAATGTAGGCATGTATTCCGTAAATAGTCATACGTGCTTATGGAAAAGAATTTGCATGACATCTTTTGTCCTACCCTCCCATGGCAGCGGGGTCCATAAGGAAACTAAGGGATATTAAGGCCTCCTTTTAATAGAGAACCGGAACAACGCATTAGCACATAGTAAATACATGAACTCCTCAAACTACGGTCATCACCGGAAAGTATCTCGATTATTGTCACCCCAGGGTTTACGGATCATAACACATAGCAGGTGCATATGACTAGCAAGATTGGATCAAGAACATAGATATAATGGTGATAACATAAACGGTTCAGATCTGAAATCATGGCACTCGGGCCCTAGTGACAAGCATTAAGCATGGCAAAGTCATAGCAACATAATCTCAGAACATAGTGGATACTAGGGATCAAGCCCTAACAAAACTAACTCGATTACATGTTGAATCTCATCCAACTCCTCACCGACCAGCGAGCCTATGAAGGAATTACTCACTCCCGGTGGGGAGAATCATGGAATTGGCAATGAAGGAGGGTTGGTGATGACGAAGACCGAAGATTCCCCTCTCCCGAGCCCCAAACGGACTCCAGATCTGGCCTCCTGATGAAGAACAGGAGGTGGCGGCGGCTCCGTCTCGTGAAACGCGATAAAACTTCCTCTCTTATTTTTCTCTCTAAAAATAGGTATTTATGGAGTTGGAATTAGGGTCAGGGGGGCCACGAGATGACCACAACCCACCAGGGCGCGCCTGGAGGGGGTGGCGCGCCCTGGTGTATCGTGCCTAGCCAGGGCACCCCCTCCAGTGGCTCTTGGTTCCAGTAATTTTATTTTATTTTGAAATAAATCTCCAAAAAGTTTCGTCCAATTCCGAGAACTTTTATTTCTACACAAAAACAACACCATGGTAGTTCTGCTGAAAACAGCGTCAGTCCGGGTTAGTTTCATTCAAATCATGCAAATTAGAGTCCAAAACAAGAGCAAAAGCGTTAGGAAAAGTAGATACGACGGAGACGTATCAACGACACATAAAGGAGATTACGATGGTAAGACCACGAGTGGCACACCGAAGAAGCATAGGTCTATGCCACTGATGGAGTTGCAAGACCAGTGATGAGGACTAAAACAGAAGGAGAAACGAATATGCCAAGCCGGTAGATGATATTATGATTATAGAATTTGAAGGATGGTAAAAATTAACTAAAGAGTAAAAAGCTACAGAAGACCCCAACCTTAAAATCTTTTCAGGGTGGTAGCAACCTAGGACCAAAGAGACTGCGAACATACAGATAGTTCCGGGAAGCACGACACACCGACCAGACACCAGCGATAAGGAAACCTCGAGGAATAGAGCTACCATCCACAGAATTATCGTGAGGACAACATAGACAGCCAAGTATGCAGCACCGAGGATCCGAGGATATGGATGGTATTGCTATAGCCCGAGACAACGGATCCTAGACTTGGAGATTGAATTTAAGATAAACCCCAACCCTAACCTTTCTTTCTAGCCTCTAGAGATCTTGAGGACGAGATCTCTTAAGTGTGGTAGTCTATCACATCCCAGATTTTTCCCAAATCTGGTATGTTAAAAATTTCACACGGAATTAATTTTTTCCAAGAAATACCTATGAATGCCCAAGATTGCTTGTGTTTGACTTTGATTGTTTGATTAGAGGGGATGAAACCCCAATGCAGATTGTTGAAACCCTAGCTAGCCATAGTTGGAACGCAAACTAATTGAGTTATTTTGGGAAAAGGTATTTGAATAAGTCCCAACAATATCCGGGCCAATGATTTTCCCTAAAATGATTTGGGTTTGGATCATTTGAAAATCAATTCAATAGCCAAAGGGAATTGACTTAAATGACCTTGCAATTATTTTGGTAGGGAAAAGTATTTCCATAAGTCCAAATGACATGATTAACCTCTGCCAATTTTCTAAATTAATTTGAAACAAATTTAGTTTTGAAACCAAATTCAATTCAAAAAAGGAAAAATAAGTGCAGAATATAAATGTCCAAAATGCCCAAAGAAAATGTCCACACTTTCACAAATATTCATATTCAAATTTAGGGCAAGTTTGGTTTTCAAAGAAAAGTCAAATTCAAATTCATTTGGAAAAGATAGAACAAACTGAAAGAAAATAGAAAAAGAAAAAAACCTAGACCTAACCTAGACCTACGACCCACCTAACCTAAAGTCGGCCTAGCCAGTAGCGCACGCGCATCCCAGCCTACCCGCGGCTCTCTCTCCTTTCCTCTCTCTCACTAACCAACCAGTCCCACCGGTCATATTGCGCCCAGCCTCCCGCTGCCCACGCGCGTGCCCACGTCGCCCGCAATCGCCGTGCACGCCCGCACGATCTCATCAACCCGCGCTCCCACGATGTCATGGACATGTCCCTTAAAACCCACGGGACCCCCTCTCTCTCCCCCCCTCTGTTTCCCCTCTCCATCGTTGCACGGCTGCAGCGAATCAGAGCTCGCATCTCCGTTTTGGTCGTTGTCTTCTCCAATTGATTCCGGCAAGCACCGTCCACCCCACGGGTAGCCACTACCACCAGAAGATCAGCCGCACCAATGTGCTCCCCCTAGACAACCTAAGCACTCCCAAGCACCCCTGGAACCCCGAGCGTGATGACCACCAAAGCCCTCCGCTGCTGCCCACCAAAGCCCTCCGATAACTACGGCGAGGTGAGCGAGCTTTTGACCCTTCCGTAGTGTCCATCATGCTCACTGCATTTGCGCACACACCCTGACCCATCCCTTGTCCCAGAAGCACTCGAATTCAAGCAAACCTTCCTCGCCCAAAAGCTCCACCGCCCGTGCCAACTCTGACGAGCCCCTCCCCCTCGTCTACATTATCTCTGGCGGCAACTGAGGCCACCAACGGCCCCACCTCGTCGAGACGCGTCCTCCCGTGCCCCATACCATCACTTGAACCCCCTACATCACCAACGACGAGCACACCTGACCGTCACGCCGCCATCCCACGTTTTCCGGCAAGATTCCGACGGGCGCCTCCGGTGACCTAGCTGTGAGGTGAGAGTCGGATCTAATCTCACCCGTTGATCTTCGATCTAACGCACAACATGAGCCCACTTAAATCCAACCAGTATCGGCCAACCACGTGCTGCCACGTCATCACCTTATCCACAACATTATCCAGAAGATTATCGGTTTAATTCGAATAAATGGAATTTAGCAGAAAAGCCCCTCGGCACTAAAACACTCACAACTTTTTACATGTAGGTCCAAATCAAGTGATTCGTTTTGCAAAATGACCCTTATGAACCGTACTTTCAGATGAGCTAATAAAATTTAGAATTTGAATATTTTAAAATTCAAATTCAAATAGAATGAGTTTGAATTTGAATAGGTCATAACTTGTAGTTTATAAATCCAAATTAATTAATTAATTTTGCAAATTGAATCTAGTGAGGTGTCGTTTCATCTTAGCCACAGTCACATAATTTTGGAATAATTTAATTTATAATTTGAATGTAGTTTAAACAGAAGTTCAAATGAGATAGCATTTGGAACCAAATTTGGATTTAATTTGAAATAATAATGCTTATTAAATAATTAGTGTTGCAACTAGTTTCAGAAATTAAATAATGAAATTTAGTAAGTATTTTGGGATTTTTCTTTGACTATAGGAAATTCAAATGACATTTGAATTAATTCAAACATAGTTTGACTATAACTTTGAAACCCTAGGTTTAATTTGAATAAAACTATTTTAGTATTGTTTAATAAACGAAATTAAACCTAGTAGTTGTTTTGGAGTTAATAATTGACATTGGGGTAAGATGAACTCAACTTAGATTAGTTCAAACCCAAACTAGTTTGAAACCTATTTGAACCCTAGTAAATGATCTAGGATTTGTATTTGACTTCAGTTAAACTGAAATCAAATAAAGAAACTATAGTAAATATATTGAAATAAATTCAACTTTAGTTTAATTTTTTTAATTAAATAAATTATAGTTATTATATTGGATTTATAATTAACTCAAGTTTAAAATTTACTTAATAATATACTTTAGTAATCATATTGGATTTGTATTTGACTTTAGGGAATTAATTAATTATAATTGAGTTAGGTTAAACCAGTTTAGTCAAATATGAGATATTTCATAATTGAATTGAACTTGTGAAACCAAATCAAATTGTAAACTCAATTCAATTTGAATTCAAATAGGATGAACCCTAATTCAAAGCCAAATTGAGTTGTAAGCCAGACCAAGTTATCATTTTTAAATCTTAACTGTATATTCAAACTCAAGAAAGGCCAACAAGTTTGAATTATCATTCAAACTTGACATGAACTTGGCTATCCAAGATTCATAGACCATGACTTTGTTGTTAAGATTCCTTTCGAGAATCTAACAACCACAACTTGACCTCACATACTCCTTATGTGATGAACCCTTATTTGAAACTTGCATGTGAACCGTTATGACACATGTAATTCAATTAACAACCACTATGTTGTTCTCCAAACTCTTATGAGTTAACCCTGACACATGATCTCACAGCACTATGACACTAACACCATGCACAACACTCGTTGTATGTTTGATTGTACTGCATGGTTGCTTATGATTGCTCTTTACTTACGATAGATTGTACGGAGAGCGAAGAGTAACTTGATAATGATTGTGGTATTGAAGAATCGTCAATACCAGGCAAGTTCCACTTGATCATATCACCCACTATTTTATTACATTGTAGTTTTGTCATGATAGGAGTGTGAGTTTAGGATGTTCAATTCTGTACAACCCAGTAGTTGACAACTTAGGTCCAAACTTACCCTGACCTTGTAACCAACTAGTAGTTGCTTAGCTGCTATTACATGGATTGCGAAACGCCAATTGTTATTCCACCATACAACCACATGGTTGACTACTTAACTATTACCACTTAATTAATGAATCGATCTGGGTGGACTCGCTTTGATTGGGTCATCGGAGTGTAGTCTTTGGTGGGGAATGCCACCCAAACACTAGAGATTGCATGAGTTCAAAAGTTGAGTAGCTTCCATATGTGACCATGAGACAATTTGGGCTCTGTCGGGATTGAGTAAGTTGTGGGAACCCTCATGTGGTAGACCAGCGGATGTAGGTGTGTAGGTTGGAATGGTTCTATCGTTTCTGAGAGGGCGATAACTTCCCAAAAGTGTTGTCTTGATCTACGTAGCTACTTCGCATGTGAAGTTTAGTAGCAGAATGGTGTGATCGGGAATCACGGGTAAAGTACACAAACCTATGCAGAGTGTATAAAACTGATCATGATTAGTCGTGTCCCCGGTTACGGACAACTTTGAGCAACTCATCAGAGAATTTTCAGCTTGATCTCATTAACATCTTCCATCTAAAAACAATGGTTTGCACCAAAGGGGAGTTATGGCATGGATCTCAAAGAGCTGGGGGTACCAAGGTCTCTAGAGAGAAGCTTGGGATGACCGGGGTTACCAGGAGTCCACATACTCAAACTGCATTGGAGTTACGTTCGGGGTACCAGAGTAACTCTAGACTACAACCGGGGTTACTGGGAGTGTCATGCTATTAGAGTAGACCACTATATATTATATAGGGCAAAACTATGTTTTATGCAAAGACCTTGAACCCCACCAGCCAAAGTGCATGTAGGTGAACAAGTTTCCATTAACTATGGACTTGCCAATACATTCTATGTACTGACCCTAGTGGCTACAACGTATCTTGTTGCAGGTTTACCATATCGAAGAAAAGGTACGTAGTAGGGTTACGACGCTATACTCAACTCTTGCGTGTGAGTTGATGGATGCCGCAAGACTAGAATATTATCTCCGCTGCATGATTGTAACGTAAGTTAGCCATGAGCTAAGTAGGTGTGTATTGTAAAGCACTGGATCTTCGATGTAAATACGATGACATGTGATGTATTCTTGGTATTTCATTGTCGACTGTGCTTGTATTCTATTGATCCAAGGACTGACACACTAAGCGCAGAGATTCAGAGCCCTCTCATGGGACAGGGTCACGACATTTTCCCTCTAAAGATAAAGGAATAAATTCTTCTTGACTCCATCATCGTTAAACCTGCAAGCTTAAACAATCCATAGAGTTCATCCATAAAGATCAAGTGCATGTCACGATGCACAATTCCATCTCCTGCATAGGGATGAGCTTGCAATTTTTCCATAATATCAAAAGCGATCTCAGAATAAATATTTTCAGTAGGTTCAGTACGTTGAGGAGCGGTTCTTACCACTTCCGTTCGAGGTGAATATACCCCGAACAAGCCACTCCAAGGATTCCACAATGACAATTGACAGTAAATTTCAGTACGTAACAAGAATGTTTCCTTACCAAAGACGCTTCACTCCCCGGCAACGACGCAAGAAAAGAGTTTTGATGACCCACAAGTATATGGGATCAATCATAGTCCTTCGATAAGTAAGGGTGTCAAACCCAACTAGGAGCAGAAGGAAATGACAAGTGGTTTTCAACAAGGTATTCTCTGCAAGTACTGTAAATAGTGAGAGTAGATCATTTTGTAGCAAGATAATTTGTAAACAAATAACAATTGTAACAAGAGTGCAGCAAGGTGGCACAATCCTTTTTATGGCAAAGGATAAGCCAAAAGTACTTCTTATAATGAGCAAAGCATTCTTGAGGACACATGGGAATTGTCGTCTAGTCAAGTTCATCATGTCTAATTGGTTCACATTTATTATTTTGATAATTTGATATGTGGGTGCACCGGTGCTAGGATGCTGTTCTTACTTAAACAAGCAACCCTCTTATGATTTCCCCCTCTCGCAAGCATCCAAAACTACAAAATAAAAATTAAGATAAATACAACCATAAGATGAAAGGACAAATGTTTCGTACGACCGGGTGTAGTTACTCCCACTTTTGTTTCGTATATTCTAGATAGTATCTATCATATCGGAGTATATGCACATGTAGTATGTAGTATATAACAATGTTTAGGTAGTATATATACTACTTTTTAGGTAGTATGTATCATATTTTGAGTATACTCTTTTTTACGTATAAATATGTACGTATTTCATAAATCTAATAAAAACTATGGGTTCCCTTATAATTTTTTTAGATAACTCACTTTGGACTATCTTAGATACCATATATGAACATACTAAAAATGATAGGGTAGTATATATACTACCACAAGAATAACACATAAATTAGGGTTTAAGCTTCTGTCACTCTCGCAACCCATCATCTACTTATTACTCCCCAATGCCTTCCCCTAGGCCCAAACATGGTGAAATGTCATGTAGACGACATTCACATGACACCGCTAGAGGAAGAACAACATGCATACCATCAAAATATTAAACGAATACCAACTTCACATGATTACTTTAACAAGACTTCTCCCATGTCCTAAAGTACAGAAGTAACTACTCACAAATCATGTCATGTTCAAGATCAGAGGGGTGTTTAATATGATTAAGGATTTGAACATATAGTCTTCCACCAACTAGCATCAACTGCGAGATGTAATCAACACTACTAGCAACCCACATGTACCAATCTGTGGTTTTGGAACAAAGATTGAATACAAGAGATGAACTAGGGTTTGAGATGAGATGGTTCTGGTGAAGATGTTGATGAAGATTGGTCCTCCCACGATGAGAGGGTTGTTGGTGATGTCGATGGCTCGATTTCCCCCTCCCGAAGGGAAGTATCCCCGGCTGAATCGCTTTGCTGGAGAGCAAAAGTGCTCCTGCCCAGGTTTCGCCTCGAGACGACGGAGCTTCGTCCCGAAGGTCTTCCCCTTATTTTTTTATAGGGTAAAAGGCTTCATATAGCAGAAGGGGGGCATCGGAGGCCTGCTATGGGCCCCACAAGACATCAGGGCGTGACCTAGGGGGTGGTCGCGCCCTGTTGTCTTGTGGACAGTAGGTGCCCCCTCCGGTAGTTCTTTATTCCAGTATTTTTTTTATATATTCAATAAAAAAATCTCCGTGAAATTTCAGGTCATTTGGAGCTTCGTAGAATAGCTATCTCCGATGTAGCTCTTTTAGGTCCAGAATTCCAACTGCTGGTAATTTCCCTCTACATGTAAATATTGCAAATTAAGAGAGAAAATACATTAGAATTACATCATAAAGTGAAGTAATGAAAAACACTATAAATAACAGCGGGAAAACATGATGCAAAATGGACGTATCACTGTTCTCGCCACCGGGTTTTCGTCAGGGCTCTTTCCTCGTTGGCGCCTTCGCCGCCGTGGTGGCAACCCACGCCGTCACCACCGCCTTACGGCGCGCCCCCGGGACCTGCCGACTACACCTTCATCTCACCGGGTCACCCGACGTCATCTCTGTGGAATCCCACGTTGACGACGGTGCTCCAAACCATCCTCCCATCGAGCTCGTTCGGTGTCAGTGGCGACTTGGACACTGGTGCGACCGCTCACATGGCGTCCCACGCCGATGACTTGTCATCTCCTTACCCCACTTCCACCATTTCATGAATCATCATGGGTGATGGTTCCTCTCTCCCTATTACACATATCGGCTCCGTTTCATTTCCTTCACCTGACCTTATAGAAAATCTAGTCTACGTCCGTTCGTTTACTCGTGACCATCCCGTCACTGTGGAATTTGAAAAGGTTGGTTTCTCTGTTAAGGATGAGTGCACTCGGATGTTTCTGCACCGATGTGACAGTCCCGACGATCTCTACCCCGTTCAGCCATCATCATTTTCCATTGCTGGACCAGTCGCCCTCTCCACCGGGGTTGACCTTTGGCACGCACGCTTGGGCCATCCGGCTCCGCTGCACTTTCATACAATAATGAAGGCTTTTCTTTCTCTTGTGATAAAACAGACATCCATACTTGTCATATCTGCTGTGTCGGCAAGCACATTTGTCTTCCATTTAGTTTGTCCTCCACAATTGTGTCTTTTCCGTTTCAGTTAATTCATAGTGATGTATGGACCTCACCTATTCCAAGTAATTCCGGTTCTCTTTATTATTGTATGATCTTGGATGATTATTACCATTTTGTGTAGACCTTTCCTCTCCGCTAAAAATATGATGTTCCATCTGCACCCAGCACATTTTTTCTTATGTGTCTGCGAAGTTCGGGAGGTCCGTTCATGCTCTGCAAACTGACAACGGAAAGGAGTTCAATGACCTTACCATCCACATTCTTCTTGCATCCCATGTCACCATCTTCCGGCTCACCTGTCCTTACACCTCGCCACAAAACGGCCGTGCCGAACGTATGCTCCGCACCCTTAATGGTTATGTCATTATTCTTATGTTTCATGATTATGCTCCGCCCCGCTTTTGGCCCGACACACTCGTCACAACAACCCTTCTCATTAATATTCAACCTTGCCGTGTTCGATGGAATTATGCACCACATTAGCTTCTCTCCGGCTCGTCCCCATCTTATGATGATCTCCGGATCTTCGGTTGTTGCATCTTATTGTCTCTTCACACGAACAACAAGATCCACTCTTCACACGAACAACAAGATCCACGAGGAAGGCGGAGGAGGTTGCTATGAGCGCGGGAGCTGGATGACTCGAAGCCCACCCGTGATCGGCCAATGATCTGATCAGACGCTGGTGTCAGCCGACGCAGCCTATGGATCTTGAATTTCAAATTACCCTTTTTACTAAAAACGTCTAGCGGATAATTTTAGACGGCTGACTTTCGTATTAATGTTCATAGACTAGTCCCTCGATGCGCGGACGGATGCAGTTTGCGGGTCATTGTTGGTGACGCAGACGAGACAATGAGCGCATTTCGGGCCGGGTTCGAGACCACCGCCCCGGCGGCCGACGGCCATGAACGTCTAACGTCGGTTGCACTCCACCGCGCGGGCGTCCTCGTCTCGTCGGTACGCCGTGCATCCGTGCGGCGCGGCCAGCTTTAGGTGCACCTGGGGGAAAAAAGCGACAGGTAGTTGGCGCCTCTCCCGTCCCATCGCCCGCGCCGCGCAGAAAAAGAAGGGAAAAGGCTCCATCCCCGCTCCGAGTCCGATCCATCCGATCCAACCACCGCCTTCCCATCCCGGCCGTGCAACGCCACGCAGCGAGGTCGAGGAGCAGGGCAGGAGGGATCCCCACAAAAACAGCAGCGCCAGCGACAGCGAGCCGGGTCACGCGACGAGCGAGCGAGCGAGCGAGAAAAACGAGGTGAGAGCTCCGACCCTGCCAGCCCGAATCTGAATGGCCTCCGCCACCCCGGCGGTGCCCGACCCCGCCATCGGCCTCGGCCTCGGCCTCCGCCACCCCGGCGCGCTCGCCCGCCGCATCGCCATGGCGCGCGGCGCCGCCGTCGCGCCGGCGCTCCGTCCCTGGCTCCTCTTCGACGCCGTGCCCCTCGTCGTCGTCGTCCTCATCGCCGCGCACGTCCTCGCCCTCGTACGCACCCTCCCCCTCTGCCCTCAACTCAAACAACCCCCCTTCGACCGGAGACACTCCTCCGAGCAGTGAGCGCTGGTCGGATTGGGGCTAAACCTGGGTGTTTGCTGTGCTGTGGCAGGGCTACTGGATCTACAGGCTCGCCACCGACGGGTCCAAGCACCCTGCGCGGAGCAAGAAACATTAGACAGACAGCCGCAGGCCCGCAGTGGCTGCCTGGGTGTAAGGCCCTTCTTCCTGGCTATCTCCCTCCTTTTCCCTATCTATCATTGGCTGTAATTGTTATGATGGACCTTGGTTTCAAGGATTGCTTCTTTTGTTGCGTGACAGTCTGTCTGAATGCCTGATTACGGGAGTGATTTATGCGAAATCTGCAGGATTGTGGCTACTAGGCGAGCTGGCTGAAATGTTGGAAGTGATAGTGTCAATATACTGTACTATGTAGGATTCTCTTTACTGATCCACACTAATTTAGTGGCCAGCGGGGTTTGGGGCTTCAACTTGATTAACCGTTGGAGAGCTTGCCTGAATACCGATATATGGGTTCGATGTATTGTTGGGGTCAGATTTTATTATTTTATATGGGATAGTGGATGATAATGAATCGGTGCTGCAATTTTTTGGTGGATTTGGATTGTTTTTTTTTTTCCTTTTCTTCCAGTAAACTAGTACTACTTTAATATGTAACTGTTGATTCTGACTATATGTGTTTCCTGATTTGTTTGGGCCCTTCTCTTTATGAAAGCACTCTTATAAACATTATCATGAAATAAACCGCTAAATCTCATATTAATCAGGCATCTCTATGCGCTGTGTGACACTCAGGCCTTGTTTGGTTGGTAAGGGAGATAATTCCAGGAATAAGACGCCCTGGCTAGAAATTTCTTGATGAAATGAAAACCCTGTGGAAAATTCACTTCACTATTTGTGAGAAACAAGAAGTCGGGAATAATATGGACGCGGCGTTTTGGCTCATAGGTGCATATACACCTATTACGAAATATATGTAAAAAACACATTTCAAAATGTACACACTCGGTGGTAGCTGTAGCTGCCGCTCGCTCGCTCTCACCTGGTAGCTAGCCGGCCGTTGCCCCTGCTACTGCTTAAAGAAGGGGGTGGGAGCAATGTTGGAGCAGCCATTGCCGCAGCTTCGGAGCAGCATGAGGGAGGCGTCGCAGAAGGAGGACAAGGAGGAGGTGGCGGTGGTGCCCCCGGCCATTGCAAAGAACGGCGAAGGGAACGGTGGGAAGAACGGCAATGGGGGCCAGCCTTCTGTGGCGGAAGAGACGACGCGGGAGGCGTACCGGCAGTCGGTAGCCCTGGCGTACGTGATGCCGGAGGAGCCGCCGGCCATTTGATGGCCTTGGAGTTGGATTAAGGATTTGCTGTCGGACTGGTGAGGTGGAGGAGGGACATCGCGTCGGCCTAGGGGAAATGGAGATCGCCATGGCGTCGCTGGAGGGAAGCGATTGCGAGACAAGCAGGGAGAATTCTCCCGATATAAGGAGATGTGGGTTTGTTACCCGGCGAATCGGGGTGTATTGGATAGTGAATATCCCCTCCCCCTTGGCACCAAATGCATGTGGGGCAAAACCAGGGTAGAAAGCGCGCGCGGTTTTCTCGCCCAGGGAAGAAGTCGGGATCCCGGGAGGATTCCTGACTACCAAACAAGGCCTCATGTTTTGAGAAAACCCATTTGGGCTTACAAGGATTACCGGAGAAGCGATCTCACTCGTTATTCTTCTTAGTATTCATATTGTTCTGTTGCGACAGAAGCTTAAAAGTTTTCCAATTATGTACCACTTTGATGCTTACTGAACCATGGGCTGCAGTAGCTAGCAAACAACTATTTAACGTGTCTTCATGCTTCATTTTTCAGCCCTGCACTTTTGTGCTTGCTCTCCTGTATTGCCACTGTAATACTCCCTCCGTTTCTAAATATAAGTCTTTTTAAAGATTTCACTACGGACAACATACGGATGTATATAGACATATTTTAGAGTGTAGATTCATTCATTTTGCTCCGTATGTAGTCTCTAGTGGAATCTCTAAAAAGACTTATATTTAGGAACGGAGGGAGTAATTTTCAAGCCTTCTTGTGATCTTGGTGTCTTTTAGGCTATTGGTCTGAAGTCCTGAAGCTAAATGTTTGACATTGAAGTAATTTCAACAAAATTGAGTTTCCATACGAGTTTCTTAGGTGGTATGCATCTCAAATCTAAAATCTTGTTTTGCTCCCGATTTTTAGAATATAAATGGACGTAGGCGTTCCAAGATAAAATGGTTGTCGAAAAAGTAATATTGATTATTTCTTTAGCTAATAATTTGCACACACAAAAGAAATAGTTAAAACATTGATTAGCATGTACATTATGTGAGATTGCGAATGGCCCTTGCCTTTGATAGGGAAAAGGATGCTGTGACTCAGATGATGTAAACAGCTTGATTTTGTCCTCTGCAAAGCTTGACTTTTTGAAGGCCACATTGTGATTTCTGAGTAAATTTTTACCGTGAACAAGCATAGGGAATTCTATCTTTTCTTTCAAATGCAAGACAACCTTTTTTATGAATAAATGCGTGCTGGCATTATGTATTGACTTATTTATTCTGCTGTGGATAAATTTTATATCCCATCTGTAAGAGAATCCGGAAGAAAATGGATATCATGATTGAGTCTGTAACCTCCTTATGTTAAACAAGCATGATCTGTAACCTCTTTAAACTGTGTGTTCTTTTCTCTAGATGTTAGCAATGGGCTCTTTGGTGGTCTGCTAACAAAAATGTTTTGTTACTCCTTTTCCCATTCTCCCAATTCCTCCAGTCTGTGTGCCCATCTAGCAACACAAATGATGGAGCACCAATTGTTCCTTGAAATAACTCTTCTATGCTATGAATGCTTCGATTTTCTGTTTATGGTGTCACTGTTACAGTTGTGCTTACCTTACGACAGCACTGCCTACCTTCATTCTGTTCATTTTTGTTTGCTGTAAAAAATGACGTCTAACAAAGTGCTAAATGATGCACCAGGATTTTGATCAGCTCCAGTATGACCACAATTCTTTACTCTCGAATACCAGAAGCATAGAAGAAAAACATTCATATGTTAACAGTAACCTCCCTAACGCTTGAAACGTTCTACAATTAATCGTATTCATTCACTTTGTTGCAGGCTTTGTAGCTCGTTTGCCGTCTAGGTTTTTGCATCTCTGCTTGTTGATCTCCAAGGGTTCCCGTGTGAAGTGATGGCGTGGCGAAACTCATGAAAGAAGTGGAGGCAGGAAACCTGTCACTTGGAGTGATCTGTTCAGATGTTGGTTTCGAACGTGGCGTGAGCTGGTGCGTGGAAAGGGGCCTTCTATGGCCATACATAGCATAGGTTTGAGTTTTTGAAAAGGTTTGTCTACTCATAGATGATGTTTCTGTGTAAAAGACCATTAGCTAGATAAGTTCTCCCATTTTCATCTGATGTGGGATTGTGGGCTTGTATAATCTTTACGAGAGCATCTTTTTCTTTGCCCCTAACAATGTAAGGTTGGCATGGAAGTTTCTACCCTGTCTGAACAAGTTGATCATGGCACTGCAACTGCTTGCTCATGTGCGCACCTCCATGACAATTATTCCTCCTGATTATGTTTGGAAGATTGCCCAGCATATAAGACTAGTGTACATCCGTACAAAACCAGCGCACTTGTCTTAACCTCCCTAGACTCCTAGTGACAAAGCTCCTGCCCCGGGAAATTATTCTTCAAGACTTGCTGGTATATTATTAAGGATGACATCATGCTTGTGATTAATAACTTCTTGAACCTTCACACGGCGAAGTTGCATTGGCTCAACACGGCAAATATTGCTCTCGTTCCTAAGAAGGATAACCCTGAGGAAATCTCTGACTTCAGACTAGTTAGTCTTATAAATGTTGTGGCCAAGCTCGCCAAGATCCTTGCCACTAGGCTGACTCCCCACATGAATGATATCGTGTTCATCCTATAGAGTGCTTTCGTCGAGAGGAGAATACATGAGAACATCATGTACGTGCGAAATTTGGCTAGAAGATTCCATCGCACCAAGAAACCCATGCACCAGTTCCAGCTTGATATTAAGAAGGCCTTTTGACTCATTTAGATGGGACTACTTGACAAAGATGTTGAGTCACCATGGCTTCCCTACCTGACTGGATCTCAGCACTTCGGCGCCCTCAAGAGTCTTGCTCAATGGAATTGCCAGTGATACTGATCAAGCATGATCGTGGGCTTCGACAGGGTGACCCAGTGCCCCCCCCCCTTGCTTTTCGTGCTCGCTATCGACCTGCTGCACCATGTCCTCAACATGGCCACTTCTCAAGGGAAGCTTCACCCTTTGCCGGGAGGCACACGGGGATTCATGCCTCACTCTAAGCCGATGACGATGCTGTTTTTTGTGCCCCCCCTTCAAGGAGGACTTTCAATTCCTCGCTGCCATGCTTGCATCTTTCGGTGAGTCGACCAGTGATACGGCGCAAACCCGAGGATGGCCCGATCTTCACGCATTGGAGGTGGATTCGAGGAAGAACACGAAGAACATGAGGGGAAAACGTGGAGAAATCAAAGGGGAAAACACTCTATTGGACAAGATCCACACCAAGTACTCCTCAAATCACTAGCAATACATGGGGTGCATCAAGATCCAAGAACAACAATGGAAATAAAGATACATAGGTAGTTCATCCAAATCTCTGGGAGAGATGGGCCTTGATACCCGTGATGGATCTTCACTTGAAGGAGCCTTGACATCCTCTAGGGATCTTCTCCGGTGGAGGCCTCGGTCTCCATGAGAGAGGTAGAGTAAGGAGCAAAGCTCAACTAGATATGAGCTATCACTTTGCTAACCCTAGAAATGAGGAGGGGTGGAGTATATATAGTCCTAGCCACGAAGGAGTAAGTGAGAGGATGATACATGGGCCTCGAGCCCGTCCATGCGCGCAGGAAGGCGCCGGATGTCCGGCTGGGGGGGCGGATGTCCGGTCTCTCGTGAGGCGCCGGATGTTCGGGGCATGTCCGGATGTCCGGCCCGAGCAGGGTGACCTTCGGTTGGCTTGTGTGGCCTCTTGGCCGGATTTCCAGGGAGAAGCTGGATATCCGGCGGTTGATGGGGCGCCGGATGTCCGGGCGGTCGCCGGATGTCCAGCCGCTGGGGGGCGCTGCTCCTCTTCTTCTGCTGAGGCGCCGGATGTCCGTCCTGGGCCCGGATGTCCGGCCGCTGTAGCTCCAGCAGCTTCGTCTTCTTCCGTCGTCGCTTCCACGCTTCCCTCGCGTATGGTGTAATTGTTCTTTGGCGCTTGTACTCATCCTCGTCATCCGTGAAGCTCCGACAATACCTATGTATGCACACGAGAGGAGTGTCAAGTAGTATACCATCCTCGAAGGGGTCAAGTGAACACGTGTAAAAGAGATGATTGACCTTTATGTATGTGAAGTTGATGTCACATGTGTCAATTGCCAAACGGACTCTTGTCATGGTGATGTCCGTAGGATGCTCCGCATCATCCCCTCCCCCTTGAGAAAGATCCGTCCTCGGATCGAAATCCAAATCACCATGGGAAAGAGATGGTGTCGCCGTGTAGAAGTGGGCGATCACCAAGCACTCATCATTTAGAAGCTCGAAAAGGGAACTCTTCAATGTCGCACCATCTTGTAATTCTTTCAAAAGGAGCAAGGACAACAAACACTTGGGAAAACAAATATGGTTTGCGTTAGTGCAAAACCAAGCATTCAAGCGGTTATTCACCGAACAAGTGTCGTCATCATGCATAGCATATGGTGTGACAACAGATTGTGTCATGGCATGTAAGCATATAAATTGAGCGCAAGCAATGTAATCATGTGAACAAGTATGCAAAGGTGAGTAGGGATGCAAATTTGTGTGACAATAGAACGAGCATCTACCTCAAGGTCATAGCACGCATGCACAAAGCAATCAACAAAAGGTTATGGTATGGATAGGAATCATTCAAAACCCAAATAAAATGAAGTGTCTAAACACATAGGGCAGGTGCAAGGCAATCCAAGCATAATGTGCACATGATGTAGTGAAGATAGTGAGGCACTCAACACAATAGAAAGAGCAATTGGTCATCATGTGTGAGGCAAGCAAGTAAAGCATGTAGCAATCAATGGGGCATGGAAAATGTGAATAATAGACATTGTTGCACCCAAGCATATGATAAGAGCAAGTAACCCACTAGTTGGATGCAACACACAAGGTATGTATGTCATGAGGCATGGAAAGATGGCAATCATGAGTGGAAGCAACATCTCTATCATGTGTGCAAATATGTGGTCCAAGATGACCAATATGTGTCATGGTGCAAGCAACACAAGTAAGATGATCCACAATATCCATGCTCAAGAAGGATGTCTCCTCAAATGTGCAACCTTGTGCGTTCTTCACAATGCAGAAACACAAGCAAGTGCGATGTAGAAACGCGTCGGTGTAGCATGACTCGCTCTCAAGAGAACGAATGGTCAACTCCCGTGAAGTGGAAGTTGACATGTAGTCGAAGTATCCTACACATACACATAACAAAGCAAAGAATGTATGTGCATCGTATACAAACACATTATCCATCATGATGGTTCTCTTCGCTTGCACATAACCATTAGAAGCAAAAGTGCATGAATAATATGATGCAACCATTGCAATATTCATGGCACTAGGTATATGGTGCAAAGAAGAAAGACAAGCATGTTTCACATGAAAGATGTCAAAGTTCCAATAAGACGAGAGAAAGCTATGGGGGCAATCTCATTAGCAAAATTAATAGCATTGTTACACTCAATACATGGCAAATCTAGTATGAGAGAGGCAACACATGGAGACATATGACAACATCCAATAGAAATCATGTGTGAAGCATGGCAATGGTTTTCGTCAACCGCATGAAAGGAGCAAGTATTAATCATCGGTGATGCAACATAAACAATCATAACAATCATGTCGTGCGGACTAGTAGTGCGAAGATGCAACATACTAAAGGAAATCATGGCAATCATGTCATGTGAGCAAATAATAGGCATAGACAATGCGCATGACATATCACAAGCACGAAAGCACATAATGGGAAAGGCATAATCAATGTATTGGCGAGAAGTCCTATGCAAAGAGCAATTGGTCAATATGACTCTCCCAACACAAGCATCAACAATAGCATGGGTCACACAAGCAACATGGCAAAAACAATTAATATCTCCATCAAGCTTGCAAATACACATATAAGTAATAGAATCAAGTGTCATGTGAGATGCAAAGCATGGGTCACAAATGCATGGCAAGGGCATAGAAATGGACATATGATGCAAAGTGAACATGGCAATATGGGAAAAGGATATATAATAGACAATAACCTATAACCATGTGAGGGCCATGTAGAAGAAATGCGCGAAGTATGTGCGCAAAGTGGGTGGGTGGAGGGTACGCACTCCATCGTGGCGCACGTCTTCGTTGCTCTCTAGAGTTCTTTTTGTCAACTCTTGCGCTTGCGAGGTTGACGATGAATCATGTGTACCTACAGAACAAGGAGACACACAAAACAAATTGTGTGCATGGTAAATGTATATCATCCATCATGATGTGTATGTGCACGTGAAAGTTAGCACAATATAAGCAATGCTCAAAGAAATTTGATGCATGATATAGAAATACGTCATCCATCGTGCAATGATATTTATTATACTCAACATGAGTGCGACGCAAATTATAGCAAGTATGTGGCACAAGCATATCATGCATATCAATGACAAGCATATTGTGCACACAATTTTTGGGATCGTGCAAAGTGTAGGATGGACCAAAATCTCCTAATATGTATGAGGAAACTATGGGGGTCTCCTCATGTGCAATAGCGGGGTCATAATATGGAGAATATGGACAACATCCAAAGCAATGCATATCCGAAGCTAAGTCATCATGCCATGGCATATGTGAACAATTGCGCAAATGATGCAAAGGAAGCATGGCAATATCATCACGGGAAAAGCAAATTCCAATGACCATGGGCTTTTCATCTATGCCATATGTGCAAATTGGGTTTATTTTGATGGCATATGCATAGTTACTACGATGAGATTGCAAAGATGCAATGTGGTGTATCTCATGCATAGCATATGACAAGTCAAGGTATCCTATGCAACATGGCATCACAACTAATAGACTCCACATGAGAATCGGCAAACCCATCATAAATGGGTAATTCATTACATGAGGAAGTCGCACAATCATGACGCATGGCAATAGGTGGATCTACATCATGCAAGCAATCAATGTCCACTAGCGGGACAAGAGTATCACCGTCACCTATGTTACCATGTTCATTCCACTCATGTGGTGTAGGTGAGGTGGCAAAGACCAACTTGGGGTCGTCATCATCGTGATGGAACCATGTGGGGGGGGGGTGCATCATATTCCAACATGGTCATCGTCTTGTCCAAAGAAGGGACGGAGTTGTCGAGGATTGGCGTGTCATCAAATATGGCACCTTGCACCAAATGAGAAGACACAGTAGATGTAGAGGTTAAGTTGTTTGCAATCAAAATGGACTCACATGCCCTATGAACTACCTCACTCGCTCTATGTGGTGGTGGCTCACACACTCCCTCAAAGTAGGTGCACTCAATGTCACATATGGCGGAGTCACTCATCTCACTCAAGTGGTGGGGGTTGTGGCTCTCCTCACATGGGAATAGGGGCAACTCGTCATATATGGGGCTAGTGGTGAACTCACTCTCACTCTCAATATGGTGGGAAAAGTCTCTCAACTCACCTCCAAACGCCACCGTGGTCGAAGGGAAAATCCCATGCTCAACCATCTTGTCACCGTCGCCATGGATGAAGGCCGAAGATGGCACATCATCACTCTCTCCTCCAAAGATGGAAGCATCATCCTTGCTCACCACCTTGTCGCTCGCCTCCAAAGCATGTTCCTTGAGTGGCTCGTAGTCGTAGTCGTCGCCGCACAATCTTCAAAAAGATTCATTGTAGACTCGGCATCGTCAATGCCACAAAGAGGGATGGAGGTGAAGTCGAACTTGGGAGCGTCATCTTGGAGATCGTCGGGCTTGGACATCTTGGTGGTACCATCCTCATGCTCGTCGTCGTGGAGCTTGGTCCTCACAAAGTGTGCGTGGGTTCGAGTAGCCTTGGCCTTGAGTTCTTGTTCCGCCTTGAGAGCACCAATGTAGAGGTCGTCGAGAGACTCATAGTTGTTGAGGAAGATAGTCTTGGCGATGTCATTGTTCAATCCCATCATGAAGTGGAACTTCATCCAAATGGGGTCATCCTCACCGGCTCGTTGCAAGGCTTTCTTCATCTCCATGAAGTACTCGTCGAGGTACTTGGATCCTTGTATGGTGTTCTCCAACTGGCGTTGAAGATGTTCCGTGTATGTAGAAGGCAAAAACTCTCGCCGCATCGCTTCCTTCATCTTGGACCAACTCATGTCTAAGCTCTTCGAAGGTGTGTGAAGCCACCATCTTGACACATAGTCGTGGAAGTTCCTTGTGGCGCACTTCACTTGATCTTCGGAAGGGACTTGAAGTAGCTTGAGGTAGGTGTCCATCTTGCGCCCACTCGAGGTACTCTTCGGGGTCATGAGTCGCATAGAATGGAATCTCGTAGTCGGTGTCGAAGTCGTAGTAGCTCATGGAAGTCGCGGTCTTGAGCTTGGGGAGCTTCTCTTGGGGTGCTTGTCAGCTAAGATGCCACATATCCAAAGGCGAAGACGCCTTGAAGTCACTTGGTGAAGATGCCAAGGTAGGTGGTGAAGTCGTCGAGCGGTGGTTGGTGTCGAGCTTGTGACCTTCACACTTGTTCATCGTTGGACGCCTTGATGTTGGCGCCGTTATTTCTTCATGTTGTTGATGGTGTCGATGCCGATGTGATCTTGCCGCAGATGGTAGCTCGGAAGCATGTGCACTTGAGCGTCTTCTCGAAGATGAGGAAGGCCTCTTGCCGATGTTGATGAGGACTTTGAGATCCTTGATGAGGACCTTGAGCTCCTCCATTTGAGCATCCATCTCGGCGTCGATAGTTTTCTTCATGGCATCGAACTTGTCATTGTTGTTGTAAACCGAAGGAGATGTGTCGTCCCTATCCCTAGAAGCACTCGAGAAGGTGTGAGAATGAGATGGAATGAACATACCAAATTTACCTCTTTCCGAAGTTGTAGATGGATCTCAAAAGATCACAATGTATGCAAGGAAAAGAGTACACTTGGTGAAAAACCTTGTCCAATTGTCACAACCTACACAATGGCTTATAGTGGAGCTTGGTGGGGTTAGTGGCACAAAATATCAAGCAAAATGAAGTCCACGATATTGTAAATATTGAAATAAATCCAATGGACTTAAAATGAAAGCAATTGATCACAAATATAGAGGAGGACAATAAAGAAATACACACGCTGGGATAATGGGGCTTGTGCAACTATAGGGATGAGAAATACAAAATTGCCTAACGGATATTAAGCTCGTGTTGCACAAACTACAAGGAGAGACGCTAGCTTATTACACGTTTGGGCACGATTCATCACTTGGCACCTATCCTATTCATGCAAGCAAAACGTTTCCTATTCCATGTATTCTCATGCACAAGTATCTCTTTTGATGCTCAACTCTCTTTTGCTTATAAGCTTATGATCATTCTTTCTTGCTTAGAAGCTTTTTGTGTCTTTTTTTCTCTTCCTTTCCACTATTCTTATTGAGCCCCAACCAAATATATGAGACAAGTATCACAAGATATGCACGGGAGCAAGCACTTGCACCCTATGATATTTCAAATGATGCAACAAGATGCTATCGTATCACTATGGTGCACAAATTTTCGCGAAGCCCGGCAATACTCGGATAGCTAGTCTCAATAGGTATGAAAATATTCGCAAAGATGGTGGGGCTATCAAGGGTAATGGAAATGAAGGAAAGGATTTATGATGGAATGGATACCTTCGTCACACTTAACCTTTCATGAAGTCGGGGGGTAATCGGCCTTGCTTCCGGTTGAAGTTGGTCTCAAAGGATGGATGGCTGTCGTCGATGTCGAACGTCAGTGGTCGATGTAGATGATGGACTGATACAAGTCGCCGGTGGTTTTTGAAGAAATAACCGTCCCTAAGTAGCCGAAACACCTTAGGAGACTCAAATCACAACTCAAGCAACCATAAATGCAATGGGGATCAAAATAGGTTAGGTTGCGGAAGTCTATGATGGTATTGCAGATGATATGGTGGAGGGCCTAGGCAAATTTGCCAAAATTTGAAAACTATGATGGAGTCAAATGACGGTGGAACTAATTTTGGTGGATGGTGGATGTCAATAGCTACAAAACGAGCTAAATAACGCCTAAATTAGACTCCGGATAAATTAGTTATGGCTGAAACGAGGAAACACGCGAGGCTGAAACCTACAGGGGCCGGATATCCGGGGGGGGGGGGGTAGGCCGGAAATCCGGGCACTGATGTCTGATAACCCACAAGTGTAGGGGATCGTTTGTAGCCTTTTTCGATAAGTAAGAGTGTCGAACCCAACGAGGAGCTAAAGGTAGAAAAAATATTCCCTCAAGTTCTATCGACCACCGATACAACTCTACGCACGCTAATGCTTGCTTTACCTAAAACAAGTATGAAACTATTTTGCGGGAATAAAACTAGAAGTACTTTGCAAGATAATAAAGAACGTGGAAATAAAAGTTAGGTTCTGTTTTAATAAAAGAACAACAAAAGTAAATAACTCAGTAGAAAGCTTTTTGTGTAACGCAAGAGAAAGATTGTCCCTAGGCAATTGAATATAATATGATAGATACTTGTTATATGCAATGAGGGAGAGGCATACGCTAACACACTTTCCGTACTTGGATCATATGGACTTATGATTGGAACTCTAGCAAGCATCCGCAACTACCAAAGTTCATTAAGGTAAAACCCAACCATAGCATTAAGTATCAAGTCCCCTTTACTCCCATATGCAACAACCCACCTACTCGGGTTTATGTTTCTGTCACTCAAGCAACCCACCATAGGCAAATCATGAACATATTGCAACACCCTACAGCAGGGATCCCTCACGTTTGTGCAACATGGAGGGCACCATAGGACAGCACCATATCAACATACAACTCACATCCATAACATCATACCACAATTAACCCATAGGACAAAAGAGATCTACTCAAACATCATAGGATAGCCAAACATCATTGGGAAATAATATATTGAGTTGAGCACCATGTTTAAGTAGAGATTACAGTGGGGAATAGAGGTATTACACTGCTGCATAGAGGGGGAGAGAGTTGGTGTTGACGGCGGCGAAGTTGTTGGTGTAGATCGCCGTCACGATGATTGCCCCGGCGGCGTTCCGACGCCACCGGGAGAGAGGGGGAGAGAGCCCCCTCCTCCTTCTTATTCCTTGGCCTCCCCTCTAGATGGGACGAGAGTTCCCCCTCTGGTCCATGGCGGCGGAGGGGCAGGAGCCCCTCCTAGATTGGATCTCCCTCTCTGTTCTCTTCTGTTTCGCGTTTCTATTTTCTGGCCAAAAACCGTTTCTTATATTCCTGGAGATCCGTAACTCCGATCGGGCTGAAATTTTGAGGGGATTTTTATCCAAAAATTAGCTTCCTTGCGCCCGAAGGAGAGCTCCAACTGACGTACGAGGTGGGAACAATCCACCAGGCCGCGTTTGGGCCCCCTGGGCGCGCCCTGATGTATCGTGGGGACTGTGGGCCTCCGTTTGCGTTGATTCCACTTCTCAAAATTCACAAATATTCCAAAAAAATCTCCGTAAATTTTTACCGCGTTTGGACTTCGTTTGATATGGATATTCTGCGAAACAAAAAACATGCAACAAACAGGAACTGGCACTTGGCAGTGGATCAATATGTTAGTCCAATAAATCATATAAAATGTTGCCAAAAATATGTGAAAGTTGTATAATATTGGCATGAAACAATCAAAAATTATAGATACGACGGAGACGTATCAGCATCCCCAAACTTAATTCCTGCTCGTCCTCGAGTAGGTAAATGATAAAAAAGATAATTTTTGATGTGGAATGCTACCTAGCATAATCTTGATCATATATCTAATCATGGCATGAATATTAAGACACAAGTGATTCAAAGCAATAGTCTAGTTTTGACATAAAGACATTAATACTTAGGCATCCCAACAAACAATCGTGTCTTTCAAAATATCAAGGCTAAAGAACGCTATCCCTACAAAATCATATAGCCTTGTCATGCTCTGTCTTCTTAACACAAAGTATAAATCATGTACTACCCCGGTGTCAGCCAAGCAATTGGTTCATACTTTTTAACGCGCTTTAGCATTTTCAACTCTCACGCAATACATGAGCGCAAGCCATGGATATAGCACTATGGGTGGAATAGAATATGGTGGTAGGTTTCAAAGGGGTAAAAGTAGAGAAGAAAGTCTCGCATCAGCTCAGCGTATCAACGGGCTTTGGAGATGCCCATGAATAGATATCAATGCGAGGAGTAGGGATTGCCATGCAATGGATGCACTAAAAGCTGTAAGTGTATGAAAGCTCAATATGAAAACTAAGTGGGTATGCATCTAACTCTATAATGAAAAATTCCCACTAGTATATGAAAGTGACAACATAGGAGACTCTCTATATGAAAAACATGGTGCTACTTTGAAGCACAAGTGTGGAGTTAGCATGCCCCTATTCCTTCTTCTTTCATTTTTTTTATTTTCTTTTTTTTCCTTTTTTTTCCTTTTTTCCTTTTTTCTTTTTTTCTTTCTTTGTCCGGAGCCTCATCCCGACTTGTGGGGGAATCATAGTTTCCATCATCCTTTCATCACTGGGGCATGCTCTAATAATGAATAATGATGATCATCACACTTCTATTTACTTACAACTCAATACTACAACGATAGTAGAACAAAGTATGACCCTATATGAATGCAATGATCTAGCGTAGCAAAGATATCAAAAAATGGACAAGCCATGAAAACATCATGCTAGCTATCTTACGATCATGTAATGCAATATGACAATGAATGCTCAAGTCATCAAAACGGAGGCGGTGGAAGTTGCATGGCAATATATCTCGGAATGGCTATGGAAATGCCATAATAGGTAGGTATGGTGGCTGTTTTGAGGAAGATATAATAAGGCTTATGTGTGATAGAGCGTATCATATCACGGGGTTTGGATGCACCGGCGAAGTTTGCACCGACTCTCGAGGTGAGAAAGGGCAATGCACGGTACCGTAGAGGTTAGCAAATTGCGGAAAGGTAAGAGTGCGTATAATCCATGGACTCACATTAGTTAAAAAGAACTCACATACTTATTGCAAAAAGTTTTATTAGCTCTCTCGAAGAAAAGTATTACTACGCATGCTCCTAGGGGGGAGGTTGGTAGGAGTTAACCATCGCGCGCCCCCGACCTTCACACAAAGATAGACAATCAAGAATAAATTGTGCTCCAACTTCCTAGCATAACGAGAGACTATACGTGCATGCTTCGGGAATCACAAACCTTAACACCAATACCTTACTAAACACGATCATCCACTAGTACCTCCCACATATTATCATCTCTATATTGCAAAACTATTGCAAGGAATCAAACATATCATATTCAGTGATCCCTAAGTTTTATGTAGGATTTTATGACTAACCATGTGAATGACCAATTCCTGTTGACTCTCTAAATAGATATAAGTGAAGCAAGAGAGTTTAATTCTTTCTACAAAAGACCATGCTCTAATAAATATAAGTGAAGCAAAAGAGCATTCTATGAATAACGGTTTTCTATGTGAAGAGAAACAAGCAATCCAAATTCAAATGATATAAGTGAAGCACATGAAGCATTCTATAAAGCCGTACTCAAAAGATATAAGTGAAGTGCAATGAGCATTCTGTAAATCAACCATGGACTATCTCATACCAGCATGGTGCATAAAAGAAAAGTGAAAACTAAACACAAAAGACGCTCCAAGATTTACACATATCACATGAACGAAATGAAAACGAAAACATACCGATACTTGTTGAAGAAAGATGGGATGCCTTCCGGGGCATACCCAAGCTTAGATGCTTGAGTTTCCTTGGATATTTACTTGGGGTGCCTTGGGCATCCCCAAGCTTGAACTCCTGCCTCTCCTCCTTCTCCTCATATCGAGACCTCCTCGATGTTCGAACACTTCATCCACACAAAACTTAACAGAAGACTAGTGAGATCCGTTAGTATAATAAAGCAAATTTCTACTTTAAGTACTGTTGCAAACCCATTCATATTTTATATTTGCATTATCCCTGCTGTATTATAACTTTTCCATGGCTTATACCACCGATAAAATCGATAGTTTCATCAAAACAAGCAAAACAATGCATCAAAAACAGAATCTGTCTTAAACAGGAGAGTCTGTAGTAATCTGAACTTTGACCATACTTCTGTAACTCCAAAAATTCTGAAAAATTAGGAAGAAATAAACATTTTGTATATCAATACTGTGTAAAAATTTCAGAAACTTTTGACGTTCCAGTAAAAAATGAAAATTCACGCACTACAGCCAAAGTTTCTGTTTTTACACCGCACATACCAACAAGCAATCTAATCATCCTAAAGGCAAATCTTGGCACATTATTTTTATAATACAATGGATTTGTACAAGGGGATAATTATTTTTGTTGGAAAATTTTCCGTGATTCAAAACTCACAAAGTTTCCATGGGCATGAACAAAGTTCAAGGATATCCCCCACTTCAACGATGCTCATCATCTCTCTCACTTTCACCTTTCCTTTTGTGAAGTTTTAGGTTCCCCGCTATTTTTTTTGTTTTTAAACTTTATAAGAGCACACAACAGAAATAAATGACTCTCTAAAACTTCCGGGTTGTCTCCCTGGCAGCGCTTTCTTTAAAGCCATTAAGCTAGGCATAAAGTGCTCAAGTAATGGATCCACCCGGATCCCAAGGTATATCAAAGCCAATTTTAATTAACAATGATTTGTAATTTAGTAGTGAGCACAAAGTGATATATATCATGTGACAACGAAGTCTAACTCTCTTCCTATGCATCGGCATGTCATAAAAGAACAATTCATGCACATCAAGTAAAGGCCAATACATAGCATAAGTAGTTTCTCGCAATTTTATAGTATTGGAAACATAAAGAGGTGGAGATGTGGTTCCTCTCTCATAATAATTGCAAGTAGGAGCAAGCACATGCATATTATATTCATCAAAATCATCATGTGTAGTAGCAAAACGCAACCCATCAATGTAATCCTTAATAAGAGCAAACTTCTCTGATATAGTGTAGTTAGGAGAATTCAAAAAGATAATAGGACTATCATGTGTGGGTGCAATAGCAACAATTTCATGCTTAACATAAGGAACTATAGCAAGTTCATCTTTATAAGCATAATTCATATTGGCATCATGGCCACAAGCATAGCAAGCATCAAGTTCATCAAAAATGGATATTTCAAATGAATCCACGGGATCATAGCAATTATCATAGCATTCATCCTTTGGTAAGCACGAAGGGTAATTAAACAATGTATGAGTTGAAGAGTTACTCTCATTAGAAGGTGGGCACGGGTGATCAATCCGCTCTTCCTCCTTTTGTTCTTCGCTCTCCTCCTCATCTTTTTCATCTAATGAGCTCACAATTTCAGCAAATTCTTCTTCCATAGATTCCTGCAAATTATTAGTCGCTTCCAAGGCAGTGGTCATTCTCTCAATAAATTCAATAATATCAGCATTGCAATCATAATTCTCATAGAAATATTTAAGTGTGCATAAATTTTCAGATTCGTAAGGAACATCATCATCATACTTTTCAAGCAAAGAAGCAATTTCATAAGCACCTTTAAACGCAACAAATTCTTCTATTCGTTCCACATCATAGTAATCATAAATACCTTTAGCATATGAAGCCAAGGTTTCATTATCATTAAATTTACATTGAAAGGGGAGGTGCCGAGCTTCTATCTTAGAGCAACAAGTAAAGTCACATCTCGAGCATGCATCCAAAGTAAACCATTGCAATATTCTAATTTGATCCCATAGGTGTTTCCCTTTTTGAGACAAGCGATAATCCCTAAAGTACTCACGTTGATCCAACGTGTCTCTCATTATAAAGTTGGATGAGGATTTCTCAGGATTATCAAAGGAGTAATTAACGTGTTTCACATAACTAGCATCGAGGGTTTTAGGAGGTTCCCCATCTCCATGAGTAGCAAGTACCACTAATTTTTTTGGTGTTTCGTGTTTCATATCCATAACTAAAGATAAAAAACAAGAGCACAAAATAAAAACTACTTAGTGATAAAGCAAACAAGCACACATGAGAATATTCACCCCACGCTATTGCTTCCCGGCAACGGCGCCAGAAAAAGGTCTTGATAACCCACAAGTGTAGGGGATCGTTTGTAGACTTTTTTCAATAAGTAAGAGTGTCAAACCCAACGAGGAGCTAAAGGTAGAACAAATATTCCCTCAAGTTATATCGACCACCGATACAACTCTACGCACGCTAATGCTTGCTTTACCTAAAACAAGTATGAAACTATTTTGCGGGAATAAAACTAGAAGTACTTTGCAAGATAATAAAGAACGTGGAAATAAAAGTTAGGTTCTGTTTTAATAAAAGAACAGCAAAAGTAAATAACTCAGTAGAAAGCTTTTTGTGTAACGCAAGAGAAAGATTGTCCCTAGGCAATTGAATATAATATGATAGATACTTGTTATATGCAATGAGGGAGAGGCATACGCTAACACACTTTCCGTACTTGGATCATATGCACTTATGATTGGAACTCTAGCAAGCATCCGCAACTACCAAAGTTCATTAAGGTAAAACCCAACCATAGCATTAAGTATCAAGTCCCCTTTACTCCCATATGCAACAACCCACCTACTCGGGTTTATGTTTCTGTCACTCAAGCAACCCACCATAGGCAAATCATGAACATATTGCAACACCCTACACCGGGGATCCCTCACGTTTGCGCGACACGTAGGGCACCATAGGACAGCACCATATCAACATACAACTCACATCCATAACATCATACCACAATTAACCCATAGGACAAAAGAGATTTACTCAAACATCATAGGATAGCCAAATATCATTGGGAAATAATATATGGAATTGAGCACCATGTTTAAGTAGAGATTACAGCGGGGAACAGAGGTGTTACACCGCTGCATAGAGGGGGAGAGAGTTGGTGTTGACGACGGCGAAGTTGTTGGTGTAGATCGCCGTCACGATGATTGCCCCGGCGGCGTTCTGGTGCCACCGGGAGAGAGGGGGAGAGAGCCCCCCTCCTTATTCTTCTTCCTTGGCCTCCCCCCTAGATGGGAGGAGAGTTCCCCCTCTGGTCCATGGCCTCCATGGCGGCGGAGGGGCAGGAGCCCCTCCTAGATTGGATATCCCTCTCTCTTCTCTTCTGTTTCGCATTTCTATTTTCTGGCCGAAAACCGTTTCTTATATTCCTGGAGATCCGTAACTCCGATCGGGCTGAAATTTTGAGGGAATCTTTATCCAAAAATTAGCTTCCTTGTGCCCGAAGGAGAGCTCCAACCGACGTTTGAGGTGGGCACAACCCACCAGGCCTCGTTTGGGCCCCCTGGGCGTGCCCTGATGTATCGTGGGGGCTGTGGGCCTGCGTTTGCGTTGATTCCACTTCTCAAAATTCACAAATATTCCAAAAAAAATCTCCGTAAATTTTTATCGCATTTGGACTTCGTTTGATATGGATATTCTGCGAAACAAAAAACATGCAACAAACAGGAACTGGCACTGGGTACTGGATCAATATGTTAGTCCAATAAATCATATAAAATGTTCCCAAAAATATGTGAAAGTTGTATAATATTGGCATGAAACAATCAAAAATTATAGATACGACGGAGACGTATCAATGTCCAGAACCAAGTCTTTTTTGGCGCTCCAAGAGTCGGATGTCCGGCCCGATGCCCGGAAATCCGGCCCGACAAATCCAGATCACGATTTGGGGCTCAAAAACTCGATTTGGGGCGGAATTTCGCGATTCCAAACAAAAATTGAAGGGGAAAAGGGGAAATTAGTGCTAGGGGACGCCAAGGGGGGTAGATCCACTTGCCAAACACAAGATCCATGGATCAAAATCAACAAAAACTCACAAGAATTTTTTTGGGGGCCCTTTTTATGAGGAATTTTTGAAATTGGGGAATTTTTTTCGAAATAATGGCTGGAACATGGGGGTAGGGCTCCAAATTCGTGTTAACGTGGCTCATGATACCAAGATGATACTGGGCAAACCCGAGGGTGACCCGATCTTCAAGCATTGGAGGTGGATTCGAGGAAGAACACGAAGAACACGAGGGGAAACGCGGAGGAATCAAAGGGGAAAACACTCTATTGGACAAGTTCCACACCAAATACTCCTCAAATCACTAGTAATACATGAGGTGCATCATGATCCAAGAACAACAATGGAAATAAAGATACATGGGTAGTTTCATCCAAATCTCTAGGAGAGATGGGCCTTGAAATCCGTGATGGATCTTCCCTCGAAAGGGGCCTTGACAACCTCTAGGGATCTTCTTCGGTGGAGGCCTCAGTCTCCATGAGAGAGGTAGAGGAAGGAGCAAAGCTCAACTAGATATGAGCTATCACTTTGTTAACCCTAGAAATGAGGAGGGGTGGAGTATATATAGTACTAGCCACGAAGGGGTAAGTGAGAGGATGATGCATGGGCCTCGGGCCCGTCCATGCGTGCAGGCAGGCGCCGGATGTCCGACTGGGGGGCAGATGCCTGGCCTCTCGTGAGGCGTCGGATGTCTGGCTGGGGGGGCGGATGTCGGGCCTCTCGTGAGGCGCCTGATGTTCGAGGCATGGCCGGATGTCCGGCCCGAGCAGGGTGGCCTTCGGTTGGCTTCTGTGGCCTGTTTGCTGGATTTCCGGGGAGAGCCCGGATATCCGGCCGTTGATGGGGCACCGGATGTCCGGGCGGTCGCCAGATGTCCAGCCGCTGGGGGGCGCTGCTCCTCTTCTTCTGCTCAGGCGCCGGATGTCCGACCGCTGTAGCTCCAGCAGCTCCGTCTTCTTCCGTCGTCGCTTCATGCTTCCGTCGCGTATGGTGTAATTGTTCCTTGGCGCTTGTACTCCTGCTCGTCATCCGTGAAGCTCCGACAATACCTATGTATGCACACGAGAGGAGTGTCAAGTAGTATACCATCCTCGAAGGGGTCAAGTGAACACGTGTAAAGGAGATGATTCACCTTTATGTATGTGAAGTTGATGTCGCACGTGTCACTTGCCAAACAGACTCTTGTCATGGTGATGTCTGTAGGATGCTCCGCATCATCCTCACCACAAACTACGCAAAGAGTGTTGTTTCTCACATCCGACATGGCAGCGTTGATCTTGATGATATTCTTTAGTCCTTCCCGGCGTGTCGTTCCACCTTCCCTATTCGTTACTTCGGCCCCCCTTTCGCTGTCAAAAGTTTTATGAGAATTCACTTGCAACATCTTGAAGACAACGCCACTGGTAAATTGGCCCATTGGACAGGAAAGCATGTCGCTATCTCGCGTTGCATGACCTTGGTCAAGGCAGTCCTTACAACGGTGGGTTGATGGTTACAAATTTTGGGAGTCCTCTTGGCTTCTACCACATTACATGACCTTCTGGTGGAGGCACTGAAATAGATTGTCAGGTTGATGCATGCCTACCTTTTGGCTGGAGCTGACAAGGTGACCAGTGGCAAGTGCAAAGTCAATTGGGAACAAGTCTGCAAACCAAAGGAATTTGGTGGTCTTGGCATTTTGATTCTTGGGAAGTTTGCCACTGCTCCCCGGCTACGATGGCTTTGCCTCGACTGGGATGACACACCAAGGGCATGGTGTGGGCTGGGGACGCCATGCACTTCGACTGGGATGACCAACCAAGGACATGGTGTGGGCTGGGGACGCCATGCACTGATGAGGATCGTGACCTATTCGCGGCAGGCACTAAGGTGATGGTGGCAAATTTTTGGGAGTCCTCTTGGCTTGAGGGTCTTAGACCCAAAGACATTCCACCAAAGATTTTTGAGATATCCCTCAAGAAAGGAGGGTATGTTGCCATGTCTTTGAGGGATGGACATTCGATAACGCAGATTGATACCCAATGAGGCCTCACGCTCGAGCACATCCAACAATTCATTGCTCTTTGGGAGAAGCTTGTGAACGTCGTTGTCCAAGCAGGCGTTAAGCATACCATTATGTGGAGCTCACCAAGGATGGAAACTACTCCACTAAATCCGCCTATATTGCCCACTTTGTTGGGTTCACCCAATCCAACTGAGAAGCCACAATCTCGAAGGTTTGCCCTCCGTCCGATGCAAATTCTTCGCTTCACTAGTCACTCAGAACAAGATAAGGAGGCCGGATAGACTTCAACGCCGAGGATGACCAAACTGTGACCGATGGCCGCTATGTAACCAAGGGCAAGAATCTACGACTCACCTTTTCTTCAAGTGTGGGTACTCTATCCGTGTTTGTAATGAGGTGTTCTCCTGGCTTGATCTTCATATCTCAACAACTCTTTGGCACCGGTTTGAAAATTTGAAAGAAAAGGAATGCGCGCCTACTTAGGAACAAAGCGGCGCCCCTGGGATCATTAACATCAAAGATGAATTGTTTCTTTGGCCCACTGCGGGGCTAAGCATTTGAGTAAATGTCGCGAGAGCAATTTGTGTAGGCTTTTGCTGCTTTGCGGCTCATGTGTGATAAACTCCTCTTCTTCATTAACGAAAATGGCAAATCTTTTGCCTTATTTCAAAAAAAAGAAAAAAGAAACAGCTCACTTGTCCTGAAATTTGTAAGACGAGTTTTGTTTGAGCTCTTCACGCTTCCCAAGCTCTTTTAGCTCAGCCAAGAAACATGCAGACAAGAACACACGGAATACGTGGGGACTGGGCAGAAGGCGTCATTCCACTCTGTCAGATTCGGCTAGCTTCGCGTATACATTTATGTGCCAAAGAAATCGGGTACCTTTTCTCGTGGGGCGGCGCGACAAATGGTACAAAGTAGGAAGTAGGAATGGGAACACGGCACATAGGAGATTCGCGACCTGAAAGTTGGTCAGGGCAAATCTCAGTCTCCTGAACCTGCAAGGCTGCAACATTCTGATCTCGAAGAACTCCAGAAGAACGAGGAGAAAAGCTAGTAAAAAAAGAAGATGACACTTTCAGATATCCAACCTCCCCGAATCAATCAGAGCAGAAGGGAATTAGTTATTTTTTACAGCCACACATATCATATGCATTGAGCATCGACACACGGGATCGATGCTTTTGTTGCCATCGTGAAAGCCAATAAAGCTTAGAGCCAGCTAATCACACCACAGTGACAGGACAGAAAAATAGAAATGGTGGTGGAGAGGAGCTTTTTTTCTTTTCTTTTTTATGTCGAGTCATGATGTAATATATTGGACTGATTAACACAGCATACGGTGCGATAACAGTCACGGCGGACGGAAGCAGAGACGAGTGCTCTGGCGCCGCGTCGGCATGTGGGCTAGCGGCAGACGATGCAGAGGACGACCGCGATGATGAGGATCAGGATGAGGAGCGGCAGGGATATGATCAGCACGAACTCCATCCGCCGCTTGCCTGCACACACAGCCGATCCAAAGTTTAATCTTCCATTCCTGGTTTTTACGTCGAGCAACAGAAAAATGCTAGGGTGGAAACTGGAAAGCAAAGCAATATCCAAATGCTATGCCATTGCTTCATCAGTCCCTCTCCCTGAAATGCTGTTCTACAGCCTCTGGATCTGATGCTCCAACGGTAGGTCAGACCCTCTAATCGTGCAAAAAAAAATATCAAACAAGAATGAGTTACCCCTCCGATCCAAAATAAGTAGGGATCGTGGTTTTAGTTCAAATTTGCAAAGGACTTGGAATTCATATTTCCTGAGCCGCACCGAATCTTTGAAGGATCGCTTGTAACTTGTCAAGCATCTGCCTCGATCTTCGCTTGTTCGAGGCGTGATCGGAGCTTGGATGCTCGGCAAAGGCAAAGCCAACCCCTTTATTATTATCAAAGGTGGGGGGATCTAATTCCCTTGAATTAGCACATCAATTCTCAGTGAAACGATTGATTCGATTCCTCGTTGGCGTGGCGTCCTTTCGCATGGGTCAAATCTGGCTAAATAAAGCTCTCTAGAACAGAAGATTGTAGGTGATGTAGGTGATAGACTATAGGTTCCTGATCCATTATAATTGGTGAACCTCCCCGGATTTGACTGAATTAGAGCAACTGCTAGTCCCCTTCCCCCCTCCAGAACATCAGCCCTAAGCAGCAGCTGGGTGGTCTAATTCGAGCTACATAATTAGTGCTTCTACTTGCTACTATTACAAAGCTGCAGAGCAGTATTGACTGGATCACCCTGACACCCTAGGAGCCAGTCAACAGAGGAGTCCCCCGTGCGTGAGTCTTGGAGCTCACTGAAGAATAAATCCGAAAATAACAAGATTTGACAGGGACAACATGAGAATTAATTATCTAGCAGTACCTGCCCAGTCGAGCTGCTAATCTTGCTGGTGCTGCCGGCCTCCTTGATCTGTTGGAGACGAGAGCCTTGGGAGGGAGACGGAGGGCAGGAGCGGAGCAGTGGAGCTTGGCGACGGGGCAAGTGGTGGTGCGTTGGCTAAACTAATCGCTAATCAGGCAGAGAAGTGGAGTGGAGTGGAGAAGAAAGTAGAAGCGGAAAAACGCGTGACGTGTGGCTCGCTAGTGTGAACCGAGGGCACCGGCGCCATGCTCGGGCCCAGATGTCAGAGAGACGTCCGCGTCTGGTGGACGGCGCACCACGTGCGTGCCTCCGGTTGGACCACCAGGCGTGAGCGCAAACGACAGACAGACGCGGCGATCACACTCTGCTTAAAAAAACATGGCCAATATCTGAAGAATTCGTCAGGAGCTTAAATTTTGTTGCGACAAGTCAAGAGCTTACATTACACGGTAGTAGTATGTACTAACACCCGCACACACACGAACGGACACATGGATCAATCAATAGTACATTTCTTTTCACACACCGTCGGAGAAGCTAGTAGGAGAAAAGGGGATAAAGATCACACACCGTGCAAGTGCAAGAGCTGCAGACAAAACACCCGACGACAGCATGAGACGGACACGGCAACAACACTGACTAGGAGGCTACATGGTTCAACATCCGGCGAGCCGAGCCGCGCGCGAGCTCGCTGCCTGGTTAACGGCAGACGATGCAGAGGATGATGGCGATGATCACCACCAGCGCCACGAGGGGCAGCGAGATCACCAGTACCATCTGCATCTTGCCGGCTGCTCCTCTGGCGCGCCGCGTGTGCGTGCGACCTGCAAAAACGAGGAGGGAAAGCAAACATCTCATTGACGAACATGTAGCCCCGTACTACTGTCAAACATGTATATCAGCTCTGCCTACTGGGAGAACGACTGTATCAGCGTACGTACCTGAAGGCTGAAGCTGTGGCTCCTCCTGCTGCTCTGCTCGAGATGTGTCTCCCAGCTGATGGCGAGAAGCTTAACCACGAGGATGTGGCAAAATGAAGCAGACGCAGGGGGTTAAATGGAGATGGAAGGGAAGGGAGGGGAAAGCCAAGGAATCAATCCAGGAGAATGGTTTGCGCTGGAAGTATCGCCGGTTAAGTACCCCCGTCAATGGGGAATTGAGTAAGGCGACGCGTGCCACCCGCAGCTTAATAGCTTTCCGTCTTTTCATCATTCCTATGTCGGCATAAGCATCCAGACATGCCCATGCACGCCCGGCATAATCCACCCGTCCAGTTGCTTTTTCTCTTTTCTTTTCTTTAATAACAAAATACACTGTGCTTTCGCCCCGAAAGGAGGCTGTACTTGGCCTCCGTATGTCAAACTAAGTTGATGCTCACAGTAATATTTTATCCTAAAATCTTAAACGTGCACGCGCGCTATCTGGACGAACCGAGCGGCCGCACGGTGACCGCTCGATTCATGCGTATCGTACGGCCCGCAATGACAGGTGTTACCTAGTCGGCAGAGTTATGGATCGCTCACGCGGCTGGACACGTAGTGTACCTTATCCACTCAACTACCCTCCCACTGTTGCCCCGCGCCTCCTCCCTGCGACGCCGACCGCCGCCCCGTTCATCTTTTTGTGCAATGTGCCACTCCGCCGCGCTCCTCCTCTGGGTAACGCGGCCGCCGCCTTGCTCCTCCTACCGACTGTGCGCCCGCTACCTCGCCCCTCCAGCCGCCTCCCCGCGATGGGCGCCGCGCCCCTACAGCCGCCTCCCCGCGACGGGCGCGCGCCCAGCATGCGTGAGGCCGGCCCCGTCCTCCTGGCGACTCGCGCCGCGCCCGGCAGGGCCTGCTTCCCCGGTTCCCTACGCTGCTGGCCGCCTTCTCCTCTTTTGCCTGCACACTCGCACTGCCATGCTATCCATCTGCAGGTCGTGGCCTTCTTCAGCTATAGGTCCATCCTGCCTTTACCATCCATGGCAGCGAGTAAACTCGGGCCGCGGCGGCCTCGGCAAAGTGCACGTCCGCCCACCCAGCGTCCCGACGTAGGCGCCCTTGGGCACCCCCGCGCGATGGCCGCGTCTGTCTCCTGTGTGTTAGACTGACTCAGTCGTCACACGATCTACACGAAGGACGATCAGGAGTGTGTTTCCAATTTCATTTTCCAGTTGCACACACCCATACGTCAATTGGCTGCATCCGCATGATAGTTGCACGCTCTAGATCATTCTCACCGGCATAGTCGCACACGTGCGGCCGCAAAGGGACACACTCTCGTCCGTATAGTTGTACACGCACGATTTCGAGAGGTGCACATGCACGGTCGCGGAGTTGCTACCTTTCATCGGTATAGTCGCACATGCATGCCTACGAATTTGCACACTTTCGTCGTCTAGTCGGACACGCAGAACCATGAAGTAGCACATGTATGATCATGAAGCTGCGCACTCTAGTTGGCATAGCAACTCATGCACGGTCGTGGAGTTGCACACTCTCGTTGGCATAGTCGCACACACACGACCATAGAGTTGTACATTCTCATCATCATAGTCGCACACGGGAGGTCGCCGAGAGGCACACTCTCGTCGGCATAATAGCTCACACACGACAGCGGGAGTTGCACACACGTGGCGGCATAGTCGCACACGCACGATCACGGAGCTGCACATTCTCACTGGCATAGTCGCACACACGCGGCCGCAGAGGGGCACAATTTCGTCGGTATAGTTGCACACGCATGATTTCGAGAGGTGCACATGCACGGCCGTGGAGTTGCTACCTTTCGTCGGTATAGTCGCACATGCATGGCCACGAAGTCGCACACTTTCGTCTACATAGTCGCACACGTACAACCATGGAGTAGCACACGTATGATCATGAAGTTGCGCACTCTAGTTGGCATAGCAACTCATGCACGGCCGTGAAGTTGCACCCTCCCGTTGGCATAGTCGCACACGCACGATCATAGAGTTGCACATTCTCATCATCATAGTCGCACATGGGAGGCCGTCGAGGGGCACACTCTCGTCGGCATAATAGCTCACACACGACAGCGGGAGTTGCACACACGTGGCGGCATAGTCGCACACGCACGATCACGGAGTTGCTCATTCTCACCGGCAGAGTTGCACACGTGCGGCCGCAAAGGGGCACACTCTCGTCGGCATAGTTGCTCACGTACGATAGCGGGAGTTGCACACATGTGGTGGCATAGTTGCACACGCATGACCACGAAGTTGCACACTCTCGTCGGCGTAGTAGCTCACGTATGACTGTGGAGTTGTACATTCTTGTCAAGATAGTCACACACGCGTGATAGCGGAGTTGCACAATCTCGCTCGCATAGTGGCACACACACGACTGAGAGTTACACACTTTCGTTGGCATAGGTGCCCAGCTCTTTCGCCGCAGGAGTTGCACACTCTCGTTGGTATAATAGCTCAGAATGCAGGAGTTACACACGCGCGGCGGCATAGTCGCACACACAAGTCCACGAAGTTGCACTGTCTCGTTGGCGTAGTAGGTCACGCATGGCCGTGGAATTGCACACTCTCATCGGCATAGTCGCATATGTGTGGCCACGGAGTTGCACACTCTCATGCGCATAGTCGCACACGTACTGCTGCGACAGGTGCTCACGCATGGTCGTGGAGTTGCACACTCTCGGCGGCATTAGTCGCACATGTGTGGCCAAGAAGTTACACAATCTCGTCCGCATAGTTGCACATGAATTGTTTTGGGAGGTGCTCACGCCCGGCCACAGAGTTGCATACTCTAGTCCGTATAATCGCACATGCATGGCCCCAGAGTTGCACACGCCCAGCCACGGAGTTTCTCATACTCCCTCCATCCGGAATTATTGCGGGAGTTGCACACGCCTAGCCACGGAGTTGCATACGCTCGTCCGCATAATCGCACATGCGTGGCCGTAGAGTTGCACACTCTCGTTTGCATAGACGCACACACACTGCTGCGGGAGTTGCACATGCATAATGGGGTAGTTGATCACGCGCGATTGCGTAGTTAGACACCCTGACAGACATAGTTGCTCACACGCGGACCGCGGGTTGGCACACTCTTATAGGATAGTCCCTCACGCATGACTGTGGGGGTTGCACACGCACAATGACTACCAGACAGTTGGTAGGGTAGTTAGACGGGACAACAGATAGAATTGCACATTTCACTGATACGTAGTAGTATGGGGTGATGCCATCAGTGGAAAAAGCATGTCCACGGTTAGAAGGAAAAGTTGCACATCGACGGTTAAATAGTTGCACCAAACGGAGACTAAATTGCACATAAAAAAGTTCGATAAAATATACCCATGCGGGATCTAGTTTCGAAGAGCACGTCGTGAGCGTTCCAACGGTGCAAACGGATCTTAATTTCGACACACGGTTTAAAAATTATGACTTTTTAAAATTTTGAGAACTCGAATTAAATGAGTTCACACTTGTTTACATGGATGCTTTTGTAGTACTTTTCTGTTTACATGATCCTTTTTCTAATATGGGTTATAATTATTTTATATCAATTAAAGGAGACTAATTATTATCTTTTATAGATTAGGGTATACAAAATTTCCATTTTAGGCCGGCTGCTCGGGAAGGCTAGCGAGCAGCCGGCCGCTCGCTAGATCTGTCCATATTTTATTCTTTTCGAAACGAAGGGAAAAACTTTGCCTCGTCCGTTAATTAAATAGAAGACAAGTTAACTGACGAAAAAGAGACGAAAACTGATAGATCCAGGGCCGAGCAAACTCGGTGAGGGCAGTGTCTTCGTGTAATCGTATGTAAGACACTCGTGGATGGGGCTCTTTTCTTGTTTCCTTCTTTAATGCATGATACACAAGCTTGTGCGTATTCTAAAAAAAGGACCGAGCTAACACCACACACACAGAACCACATAAGGCCAAACCCACACTCGTTGACAACGTGACGAACAACACAACAAGCGCCCACCATACATACACAGACCGACGGAAACCCCACTCTACTGAACAAGCCAGCCATCCACCGCCGTTGTAAAGAAGAATCCGTGACTACTATGAGAGGAGCAACCATGGGACTCTCCGGCAGAAATGAAGAAATGAAGAACGTGCACTCCACATGACCTGCACCAATTGCATCACCTGGCATCCACCGCTCCACTGCGCCCCTGCGCAATCACCCGACACCACCTTCCAAGGCCGCTGGCCCGACATACCGCCACTCGCCCACGAGCCACGACGCCGCACGACCCAGCCACCCGCAACCCACGTTGCACCGGGAAACCGCCCGTAGACCATGGCCGGCGCACCACTTCCGGGGTTGCCTGTCGGTGCTAAAACCGACGGATATCGGGAATCTCAGGTAAAACCCTACATCCTGATTCTATTGTATTGATTGTGGATGGAGTACAAAGTACCAGATGATCTACCTCGAGATCGTATGATTGTAAGCTCTCAACTCGGAAGCCTCTCCCTAAAGACTAAAACCCCTCGGCTTATATAGGCACCCGGGGTACCTAGGGTTTACATATGGTCGGTTACCATTTAGGGAGAAACATGATGAATATTCAGATATGCCTTGAAGTATACGCCAAGTTTTCGGAGGATTCCATCTTGAGTACGCCGAGGGCCACCGCTTTGAGAGTCCTTCCTTCAATGGTTAATGGGTAATCAGCCCGGCCCATAGATGACAGTCCGACATGGTAGGCACCCCTTAATCCAGGACACCATCAACAGACCCTGAACTGCTCTTCAAAGTCGAGGACATTGGTACCCTCCTCGGAACAACTTCTCCTTCTCATGATCTTCGGCTTGGCAGTCGAGTTCCCTCTTCATCAGCTTGTTTCGGGTTTGAAGTCCCCTATCACGTTTTGACCATCGGCTTCCCTTTAAATTTGATCAAGCAACCATATGTCTGAGGTTTTACCTCGGCGGGCGAAAATGAGGGTTGTCTAACAAAGCCCTGTTTTTAACAATAGATTTTCTGCATCAGGGGACTTCTTTATCTTAGCCCCAAAGGCTTGTCGGATGGCAGGGTATATATGTGGGTTGAACCCTGACAGCTTTACACCCGATAACCAAACCGCCACCACCTATCGTGGAATCAAATTGTCTCATTACCAGTAATTACTAGGCATGTCGTGGCCCGAGGCCATTTCTATTTGCACGTCTCGTCAATAAAAATATTGTGCCTCGGATTTTAAGCGATATCATCAACATGATCCCTTAATTCTAGCGCGCATATATTGCATGACGCGTTGGGAATTGGCAATTTTCACGACGTGGTGACCCTTGGCTTTTACCGGCCTATAAAAATTGGCATGTATCGCGAGACGGTAAATCACTTTTACCCATAGTTCCGTTCCTTCCTCCATCGCCAAGAACTTCCCCAAAGCTCGAGCGCTCCTAGATCCGCCTTTAGCTGCACTTCTCCTCCAATTTCCCCCTCCCTCAAGAGAGATGTATAGAAAGGGGAAGGAGACGACCACCTCGACATCTGAGGCCGCCAACAAGAAAGGATAGTGGGTGCAGTCCAACATCACCGTCGGTACCATCATCGAGCTTGACGCCAGTGGGTACATTTCAGCCATGACCAAGTACCGTTCTCCGGTGCGTGCAGGTGAGGTATGCTCGACCTCGCCATCCCTTCTCCCTGAAAAGGGGAGCGGGTAGTATTCATCTCCCACCTCATCCGAGGACTGGGGTTTCCTCTCCACCCCTTCGTGAGGGGTATTCTATTTTTCTATAGGCTAGAGTTCCATCTAGCCCCAAATTCCTTTCTTCACATAGCTACATTCATAACCTTATTTGAAGCTTTCCTTCGCGTCGAGCCCCACTTTGGGCTATGGTTGAAAGTCTTTGGCGTCAAGCCGAGGAGCAGGGACTCAAAACTCGATGAATGCGGCGAGGCCATGATCAGCAAGCTCCCCAATGTTCCCTGGCCAGAGGGCACATTTGTCGAGATGGTCAAACTCTGGCAACATGTGTGGTTCTATGTGGCCGACCCGCCATCAGAGGGCTAAGGGGAGAACCCCATTTTCTCAGCGGAGCCGCCGAAGAGGCTGTTCCTGGATTGAGAAGAATCTCGATTGGTGGGACGGGGCGGAAGTAAAGGCGCTCTAGGACAAGCTCAAGGCCGTGGTGGGCAAGGCATCAAGCTGGTGGATGTGATCCACGTCATGCTTCATCGTTGGAGACTTCCCTGTTGGAAATATGACCCGAAGGCAATAATATTGTATTATTATATTTCCATATTCATAATTAAGAGTTTATATTCTATGCTATAACTGCTATGATTCTGGAATATGCGATTCAGGGGAAAACTCATACGCACGTGTGGAATGATAAACGGTAAAATAAAGGTTCCTTGTCTTGCCTCTAAGACTGGCTCAAGTGTTGTTAATGATCATGTTTTCCGGATCTTAGGATATCGTGAAGTGTAACGATAGTCCTAAAAAAACATTGAGAGTACGACATTAGAAGTACGATCATATTGAATTGACCCAAACTTGTTTGTTATACTTTGAGATAATATCGTCTGAAATCAATTGTTATAACATGGAGTGTTAACATGTGTTTTATGTTCCTTCGACCATGAGAGTATCGTAGTCACTTCTTACCGTATGATGAGCTTTAGGGTTGCTCAAATGTCATATGTAACTAGGTGATCATAACGATAACTTACAGGTTCATCAGAAAGTTTGACAGTGGACTAGATAGCTCGAGAGTGGAATTTTCTCTTCTAATGATGGTGAGATATTGTTAGGACCCTCTCGGTGTGATGGCATCCATCATCATCTAGCCAGACATAGGTGACTATGTCATGGGGATGCCGGAACACATCACGATAAAGAAGAACAAAACCGATAATTAGAATAATGGTATAATGAGCATGTGAATGACTCAAGAGGATACCGATGATTCTCGGGTCTTGTAAAGTATAAAGAAGCAAAAGGAATGTCACATGGTAACCAATGGTTCACTCAAATATCATTCGTGTACTCATAGGGATCATTATGGACTTCCACGGTTCCGCTATTGGTCATTGAACGAAGGAGTTTCATTCATGTCTACGAGTTACCAAACCTACGGGGTCACAAGCTTAAGGTAATCACGATCTGCTGAGTGTTAGTAGGATGAGAGTATCAAGCATTTATTTTTTGAATTATTTCATTAATATGCAGAATTGTTTCGAGAGGATCCGGAAGCGTTCCGGGGTCACTGGAAGGGTTTCAGAGAGTATCGGGTACTACTGGGTATTACCGATAAATATATATAGGTGAAAAATGTTTCTAAAGATGTTTAATATATATAAAATGGTATGAAAGTATTTTTAATAATTTTATATTTAATTAAATGTCAACGGGCCTAAAAAGTATAAGTGGAAGGGCAACTTGGGCCATAAGGGCCCAAGTGCGGAGGCACCCCCTTCCCTACGGAAGGAGGCCGAATTGGGGAAGGGGAAGGACTCCCCTTCCCCGCTTGGCCGACGCAAGGGGAGGGGAGTCCTTCTCCTCCTCTTGGCTGCCCCCTCTCCCCTCCCACCTATATATACTTGAGGTATTGGGCTCTTTCATATACACAACTTTTGGAGCCTCCTCTAGTTCTAGTTCTAGTTGGTCCTAGTTGACTAATTTGAGCTTGGTCTAGTTACTCTACTCCTCATAATTATAAGCCAAGTGTGGTTTTAATCTCCTCCCTCTAATTCTTCAGCGACGATTAGATTTGGACGACGAAGCACTACCGGATCATGAAGACCGTACGCTTGCAACCAAGTAGAGATGACGCGCTTTCGGTCTCTAGTTCGAGGGATCGTTCGTGGGCGGTAAGCGAGATCGTTCATCTACGGTTCGAAGGACTCCAAGTACAATCTACATCGTCACGTTCTTCTTCTGCTGCAACTCGGTGACGGTAACGATCATGATCCCAACCTTTATCATATCTTCATAGTGTTCCTGGTTGATCGTAAGGCGATTTTTTTGTTTTCTACTATGTTTTCCAATAATGGCATCATGAGCGGTTCTATGAGTAGACACAGGTTGTGATCTAGATCACATGTGGATGTGAGGGTTTGACGTTCTTGCTATGCTTCCCTCGAGTGTTACTTCGGTCCAGTTCATTGACGACATGATGTAGCTTTGTACAAAGTTCTGACAATCGATCGGCTTTGGCCGTCGACGATCATCTAACAGTTCTTTGGGCTTCATCATAGTCAAGAATAATGAACTATCGCAAACACGAGAGGGCAATAAAGATGATCGATCTTCTAGGAGGTCATGAGTAATGACGAAGTTTTGTGTGGGGCTAGATATTTTTAATCAAGTTCCTTCTGCCACACACTCGAAAGTTAATATAGCAACAAGGATTATTGCCTTGATGGTGGACATAGGTAGCTACTGTTATTCGGAAACCCCAGAAACCACGTAATTAAAATTTTCCAAACCGATCAGAGGACGTCTAACTTAGTTTTGCAGGATTGCATGTGATGTGGTATATCCTTCGTCATGATAATTCGTTGATGTATGAGATGGTTATATGTTGTAACGTTAAGTGACATATGCGTCACTATACGGCATGATGGCTGGAGCCAAAGGATTGTCACTTTAATGACATGCGTGTCAAACTTGTTATTTTATTATCAACGTACATGAAGGACGTGCTACAGAGGACCCCTGAGCAAAGTGGCTTCACCCAACGCAGGAGATCATGGTGGTGACTGAAGAATCATCCCGAAGAATCATCCCCGACACCGAGGGCTATACCATATCATGCTATTTTTAATTGCCTGAGATGTTTATCCCTTTGTTGTTTGCACCCTTGATTGCACAGTAGTCAGTTATTAGGGCGATCTCTCATAGAAAATATCAAGTTAAAATTGTTGGAAATATGCCCTAGAGGCAATAATAAATTAGTTATTATTATATTTCCTTGTTCATGATAATCGTTTATTATCCATGCTATAATTGTATTGATTGGAAACTCAAATACATGTGTGGGTACATAGACAACACTGTGTCCCTAGTAAGCCTCTAGTTAACTAGCTCGTTGATCAAAAGATGGTGAAGGTTTCCTAGCCATGGACATAAGATGTCATTTGATAACGGGATCACATCATTAGGAGAATGATGTGATGGACAAGACCTAAACTATAAACGTAGCATATGATCGTGTCAGTTTATTGCTATTGTTTTCTACATGTCAAGTATCTGTTCCTATGACCATGAGATCGTGCAACTCACTGACACCGGAGGAATACCTTGTGTGTATCAAACGTCGCAACGTAACTGGGTGACTATAAAGACGCTCTACAGGTATCTCCGAGGGTGTCTGTTGGGTTGGAATGGATCAAGACTGGGATTTGTTACTCCGTGTGACGGAGAGGTATCTCAGGGCCCACTCGGTAATACAACATCACAATGAGCCTTGCAAGCAATGTGACTAAAGTGTTAGCCACAAGATCTTGTATTACGGAACGAGTAAAGAGACTTGCCGGTAACGAGATTGAACTAGGTATAGAGATACCGACGATCGAATCTCGGGCAAGTAACATACCGAAGAACAAAGGGAACATCATACGGGATTAACTGAATCCTTGACATAGAGGTTCGACCGATAAAGATCTTCGTAGAATATGTAGGAGCCAATATGGGCATCCAGGTCCCGCTATTGGTTATTGATCGTAGAGGTGTCTCGGTCATGTCTACATAGTTCTCGAACCCGCAGGGTCTACACACTTAACGTTTGGTGACGATTAGTATAGTTGAGTTATTTTGTTGGTGACCAAAGGTTGTTCGGAGTCCCGGATAAGATCCCGGACATGACGAGGATCTCCGGAAGAGTCCGGAGGTAAAGATTGATATATGTGATAATAGTGTTTTGATCTCCGGAAGGGTTCCGGAATTCACCGGAAGGGGTTCCGGATGTTTACCGAAGTGTTCGGGTGCAGCAACACTTTATATGAGCCAAAGGGGTAAAGCCCACGAGGTATTGGAAAGTGCAAAAGGAAGTTTTGCTGCTGCCTTAAGCGGTACTACCGCTGGTAAGGCAGTACTACCGCGTAAGCGGTACTACCGCTTGTGTGAAGCGGTACTACCGCACAAGCGGTACTACCGCTCGTGAGCGGTACTACCGCTTGTACGCGATACTGCTGGAATCCGAGTTAGACTCTTTCCGTGCGGGCCAAACCGACCTTGTGCGGGCAAAACCGACCTTGTGCGGGCAAAACCGACCTTGTGGAGGCTTTCTCTCCAAGTTTAGACCCCAGGGCTCAACATATAAATAGAGGGGCAGGGCTAACACACGGGATACATCAAGATTTCCCAAGCCGTGTGCTGGCAACCCTAACCCTCTAGTTCCTCCCGTCATAATCTCTGTAGTGCTTGGCGAAGCCCTGCAGAGATTGTTCCTCACCACCATCACCACGCCGTCGTGCTGCCGGAACTCATCCACTACTTCACCATCGCTCGCTGGATCGAGGAGGTGAAGGCGTCATCAAGCCGTACGTGTGTTGAACGCGGATGTGCCGTCCGTTTGGCGCTAGATCGTGTTTGGATCGAGGGACGACTTGCGATTTGGATCGCGAAGACGTTCGACTACATCAACCGCGTTTCTTAACGCTTCCGCTTAGCGATCTACAAGGGTATGTAGATTCACTCTCCCTCTCGTAGATGCTCATCATCATGGATAGATCTTGCGTGTGCGTAGGAATTTTTTTGTTTCCCATGCAACGTTCCCCAACAAAAATATGCTCTTCCTAGTGTTGCTACCGTCTATAACACATAGCATTCCGGAGTGCGTCATGTCCACATGAGTGCACACGGTTTGTGAGGTGTAAGATGGGTAGATGGTCAGACCATGTAGCAGATAACACTCGGATGTCTTGAAGTTCTGACGGAGTAGTTATGAGCTTGGAGCACAAAGCATTGAAAGATGAACAAGAGTCATATGGAGATATGATAGGCAAAAGATTGCCTACCGATCAAAATTCTCGTCATCAGTGATGTCCAAATCAATGGTTGAGAAAAAGACCAGGATCTTGAATCACTTACTAATTAATTATGAGAGATATTAATTGATTTAAGTGGGAGTGCACATTATATAAAAATTTGTTTAATGATAGTGAAAATTAAATTTGAACAATGTCTAAAGTGAATCTTATGTTTGTTGTTGTAGATCAATGGCTAGCAATAGTTTAAATTTAGCACCATTGTTTGAGAAAGAAAAGTTAGCTGCAAATGGTGGAAAAATATGACGATTGTATCCGCACTCTGAGATGTGTTCTCAAATGTGAAAGCACAACTTCTCCCTAGGTGGTTTTGGTAATCAACAACAACATATAGCTCATTGAACTAATGAGCCTATCAAGTATATTTCAGGAAAAGTTCAATGAATGGATTGGTAGGATTGTGAGGAGATTCCCTAGATGCAAGGAACATCAATTGGAAAAAGATTGAAGACTCTACATTTTACTTTAAGTGGGAAATCACATTTGAGTCGATAGGAAAGCCAATACTATTAAAAGGGGATGAGGTATTTATGATGATCTGGTTGCTCAAAGTGCTTAGAGATTAGCCATCCAAACCTCAACATTTCTCCCACAAAAATATTTTGTCCTAAACCCTAAAGATCAAATTCGGTGCCATCAAATTTCTCACATCGGCCACACTGAGTTTTCCTTAGAAAGAACCCAAGCCAAACCCTAGAAAATTGGTACAACCGAGTTTCGCTTTGGTACAACCGAAAAGTAGTGACCAACCTTTTGGTGTCCATTTGCTAAAAATTGGAATTTTCGAGTTTTACAAGTCAGTGACACTGAAGTGAGGAACTTCCCAGGCCAACCGAATCGGTCTCACCGAGAACCCAAAAGTTAGGACATTTTGCACTAGTCGGTGCAACCAAGTTTTTACTCCGGTTCCGTCGAGTTGGGCAATGATGTTGTAACGGTTGGATTTTTGGAGATGACTATATATACCCCTTCACCTCCCTCTCATTCATAGAGAGAGCACCCAGAACAAGCAAACACTTCCACCATTCATTTTCTGAGAGAGAACCACCTACTCATGTGTTGAGATCAAGATCTTCCACTCCAACCATATGAATCTTGATTTCTAGCCTCGCCAAGTTGCTTTTCACCCATCAATCTCTTCTACCAAGCCAAATTCTGTGAGAGAGTGATTGAGTGTTAAGGAGACTATCTTTTGAAGCACTAGAGCAAGGAGTTCATCATCCATACCACATTTATTACCTTTTGGAGAGTGGTGTCTCCTAGATTGGTTAGGTGTCACTTGGGAGCCTCCATATCGTGTGGAGTTGAACCAAGAAGTTTGTAAGGGCAAGGAGATCGCCTACTTCTTGAAGATCTACCCCGTGTGAGGCTAGTCCTTCGTGGACGTAAGCCATGGTGGAATAGACAAGGTTGCTTCTTCGTGGACCCTTTGTCGGTGGAGCCCTACGTGGACTTGCGCAGCCGTTACCCTCCGTGGGTTGAAGTCCCCATCTACGTGGACGTACGATAGCACCGCTTATCGGAACCACGCCAAAAATCTTCATGTCTTCATTGCGTTTGATCTTCCTATCCCTACCCTCTACTTACACTTGCATGCCTTTACTTTCCGCTGCTATACTCGTAGACTTGATGTATAGGGTATGTTAGACTTGGTAAAATTGCTAAAACTTGCCAACCAATAAAATTGGGAAAATGTTAGGTTTTTATTTGGTCAAGTAGTCTAATCACCCCCTTCTAGACATAATTTCGATCCTATAAGTGGTATCAGAGCATTGGTCTCCATTGCATTGGTTTCACAACCTAGGAGAGTATGGCGTCTAGTGAGGGAAATTACCATTGTAGAGGTCCATATTTTGATGGTACAAACTTTGCTAGTTGGAAGCATAAAATGAAAATGCATATCCTTGGTCATAACCCCGCCATTGGGCCTATTGTTCGTGTTGGATTGCAAGGTGAATTATTTGGTGATGGAAAGGAACCTGATCGTGAAGTGACTGTAGAAGAATTGAAGATGTTGTAATACAATGCTCAAGCATGCGACAATCTATTCAACTGCCTATGCCCCGGAGAGTTCAACAAGATAAGTCGTCTTGAGAATGCAAAGAAAATTTGGAATACTTTGGTTGATATGCATGAAGGAACCAAATCCGTCAGGGAATCTAAGTTGGATGTGCTTCAAAGTCAACTTGACAAGTTCAAGATGAAGGATGGTGAAGGAGTCGCGGAAATGTACTCTAGACTTGCTCTCATCACAAATGAGATTGCCATCTTAGGAAGTGAAGAGATGACCGAAAAATTCATCATCAAGAAGATCCTTAGAGACTTGGATGGAAAATATGACACCGTGTGCTCATTGATCCAAATGATGCCAAACGACAAAGATCTCAAGCCTACAGAAGTCATTGGAAGGATTGTTGCTCATGAAATGTCATTCAAGGACAAAAAAGAGCTCCACAACAAGTCAAGCGGTGCATACAAAGCCACAAGTGACACTCCCGCAACCTCGAGTGACAACCTTGTTACCAATGAAGAGATAAGCCTCATGGTCAAGAAATTCAACAAGTTCTACAAGAATAGAGGCAAAGAGAGTAGCTCCAACTCAAGATATGAAGAGAAACGTTCTTCTAGTCGTGACCAAATTTGTCACAATTGTGGAAGGCCCATACACGTTTCCAATGAGTGCACAGCCCCCTCCAAGAGAAGAGAAGAGTCACCTAGAAGAAGAAGCTCAAGAGACAAGTCACCTCGAAGAGAGAGAAGGAATAGAGAAGATCGCTATGAACGAAGACCCACCCAGAGAAGCAATGATTCAGAGAAGAAGGACAAGTACACCAAGATCTACCCAAGAAGAAGACATGAAGCTCATGTTGGTGAATGGGTTTCCGGCTCTGAATCCGATAACCAATCCGAGAGAAGTTACCACTCCAACTCCGACTATAGTCAAGATGAGGTGTTGCCCGATTAGCACTCGTTTCCTCCAACTCCTATGCTTTATTTTATTCACCAAATGAAGGAATTGGAAGTTGCTTCATGGCTAAAGGCCCAAAGATATCACACCCCGAATACATTGACTTTAATAGTGATGTGGATGACTTACTAGGAGATGATGACTTTCTCTTTGATAAAACTAGTGATGTTAGCCAAAATGAACTTGATAATAATCATTCTAGTGAATATAAATCGTGTGATAATGATAAGAAGGAGATTGAGCGCTTAACTAAAGAACTAAAAGCTCTTGAGTTAGCACTTGAATCTACCCAAGAAGATCATAGAGAGCTTCTAAGAACTCATGAGAAGCTACGCTTCGAGAAGCTATATTTAGAGCAAGAGCATGAGTTTCTTTAAGCTATCAGTGACGATCTTCGAAAGAAGAGTTCTTATTATCTTTCCAAGCGACTACTCTTGTCTACATTTGTGCCACAAGTTAAATCTAAGAAAACTAATAACAAAGGCAAGAAAGGTTCTTCATCTAGTAGCAACAATAAAAATGATAAATCTAAAGATGGGTCTTCTAGTAGTTCTATTGATTCCACTAATGATTCTTTTAGCCAAGTTACACTTGAGAAAGAAAACGATTTATTGAAAGGAATTATGGAAAAAGGTTTCTACAAGAGTCTTGCCGGAAGTAAGCAATTTGAGGAGATTGTGCGCAAGCAAGGATGGTACCGGAAGAATCAAGGTATTGGTTTTGAACGAAAGTTCAATGCCAATGGAGTTGAATGGGAAGAAGATCAATACCCCAAGACGAAGTTTGTTCCCCAAAAGGAGAAGTATAATCCTACTCTCTCAAAGGGAACACAGGCTTAAGATGACCTTCCACCACAAGACCACAAGCTCAAGGGCAAAGACAAGCTTCAAGAGGAAATTGACACATTTGAAGAAGAATCTCAAGCCATGGTCATGTGGGTTCCCAAGGCCACTAATAGATCTACTTCATCAAGTGCTACTTCAACTCACATTCATCAAGAAGAACTAGAGAAGTTCTTGAGGGGTGACTCCGCCAACAAACTTCACTCACATTCATTCTTGGCAAGAACTAATGCAATCAACTCCAACTTCATGCAATTGTTCAAGGAGTCACAAAATCCCTCGTTGGTAAGCAAGGGACAAGGTAATTAATATATCAATGGAGATCATCACATATGTACTTCACTCCCTGCCCATAGATAGCTTGTATTTGTTCCTTGTGTGGGACTAACCCATGTAGGTGAGAAGAGTACAAAACAACAAGGATTGCTCCCAGCTCGCGATGATCTTCATCAACAATGAGCATCCACTACTACAACACCTACATGAAGTCTTCAACGACAAAGCCCAAGGTTAGTTCATCCCTATAAAAGGGGATATCACATCAAGGGAGAGCTTTGCTCTAAGACTTGAGTTAAAACATCTCAAATGATGTGAACACATTAAAAGCTTATGTAAAAGTGGCAACCCCACTTGTGCTTAACGATGAGTATGACCTATGATCAAGCATTCTTGCTTGGCTCCTTAATTCAATATAATCATATATAGACGACTCCGTCATCGACAAAGTGCTTGGTAGATACTAGAGTGGTTGTGCATGTTTGACATATTCTATTTGACATCTTATTGTGTGAGCATGTTGGTAGGCATATTTTTCTTCACTCAAGGACATCCAATTATTGTTCTATTTTTGGCTTTTATTTTTCTAGCCAATTGGATGTACAAGAATGCCTAAGTACCCCCTCTAGCTATCTATTCTTTCTTGTCTCAAATTCTATTCATGCTTCATCACAAAATTTGAGCAAGTACTTTTCGGACCCTCCGGGTGAGGAGCTCTCGGAGCCACCGATCCGACAAGGGCTGGCTTCCAAAACCTCCCAAGTGATTTTTGGTGTTACCAAAACCTGCAAACTCGGCTCCACTAATTCACTAGGGTTGATCAGGTTTTCTACCTTGGTACCACCGATCAAAAGATCTCGGCGTCACCGATATCTTCTATCAACTGACAGTTATGCATCTTGGTGGAACCAATTTTTCTTTCTCGGTATCACCGACAACAGATGGGTATATATATCTGTGCGTCGGGCTTTGAAAATTTCTTCAAACGCTTGACTCCCGCACCCCACTATTGCCGCCGCCCTTGTCGCCGGACATTCTCCATCGTCTCTAGCGCGCCTTCGCGGACGGAATCCGTCGCCGTCAACGACATTCGTCCCTGCCGTTGCCGCCGTAGAGAGGATCCGCCAAGTTAGGGTAATCCTCGATCCCTACTACATTCTAAGTCTAATTCATGTGCAATAGGTTTAGTCCATATTCTGGCCATAGTTTGCACAAATCTATCCACTCAAAAAGTTCCTAAGATTAGTTTGAACGAATTTTTTTAGGGTTAGGTCTCTGCGGTATGTGATCTCGGAGTCACCGAGTCGAAACGTCTCGGTGCCACCGATGTGGATTCAGCCACAACACAAGGGCTTCACCGTGAAACCGAAAAGTTTCTATCGGTTCACCGAAATGGGATTTAGGGTTTCGGTGTGCAGCATCGGAGAGACCGAATCACACCTCGGTGAACCCAAAATGGTGTGACCAAGTCTCTATTGTTGCCTCAGAATTTCTGAAATCTAAAACTCGATGGAACCAAATCTCATACTCTAAAAACATGAAACTAACATTTCAAGTTCAAATTTGCAAAAGTTTCTGAATTTTGTGATGCTCATCTACTCTACTCCTCCGTATCTACTTCACAGGGCCAGAGTTCATCATGTTTGAATCAAATGACAATCAGAACCAGTAGAGAGATCCAAGTGCAGACTTGGATGCAGGCACTTGTCATGAAGGCAGTTCTGAGGACCCAGGTACCCCCAGCTCACATGGCTTGCCCAAGGCAGCACCAGGGCCAACAAGCAAAGAACTCAGATGAGGAGGATGAGGACTTTGTCCCAGAGGAGGTCACTTCCAAGAGACAACCTGAAATGGAGGAAACAATGGGGGCTAGGAAATTTCCTGAATCAGTTGCTGCCAAGAGAGGGATTTCTCTATCTTTAGAGCAACCTAGTGTATCAAATAGGACCAAGTCCTTGGGAAAGAAGGCATGACAAAAGAGAGTGAGGAAGAGGACTATTCATGTGGTTGGGAGGCCAACCTCCATGTTCAAGGGCCCAGGTGAGGATGATGAAGACGAAGAGGAGATACCAGCTGCTAACCCTCCTCCTTCCAAGCAGAGAAAGCTCATGGCAGATGCTATGCCTATCAAGCCACCCACAAAGGCCAATCAAGCCCCCAAGCCCAAGAGGACCACTAGAGACATTTTAGCTGCAGAGAAGAACAATGGTTCGACTGCTAAAGATATACTGCACCTCGAGCTGATGATGATGATGTAGCTATGTTGAGGAAGCTCAGGCTCCACCTTCCAGATCATCATGATGATCACCCTATTGCTGAGAATATGAAGGAGAGGAAGGACCATGGGCCGAGGAAGTGGAGATCCAATGATCCATATGCTATCAGGAGGAGAACTGTTGTGGACACTCGCTTTCACACCAAGAGCGACATGATTTTTATGAGACAGTCTTGCTTGACAAGAACCCAGCTGTGAGTGATATCAGATATGTCGACTGGAAGTACATCAAGTCCAATGAAGACTACTTCCCCCATGTCCAGGAAAGTTTCAAGATGATGGGCATTGATGAAGAGATGACTGCATGGAATGATGAGCTCATCATGCAATTTTACTCCACCTCTCATTTCTATCCAGATGGAAGGATAGTGTGGATGACAGAAGGTACCTGATATCAGTCAACAGTTGATGAGTGGGCTACCATCTTAGGAGCCCCAAAGGTGCAAGAGGGAGATTTGGACGTGTACTCACAGTCCAAGATGAACCATGATGTCTACTACGCAACTTTATTCTTGTAGACTCTGTTGGGCCTCCAAGCGCAGAGTTTTGTAGGAGAGTAGCAATTTCCCCTCAAGTGGATAACCTAAGGTTTATCAATCCGTGGGAGGTGTAGGATGAAGATGGTCTCTCTCAAAAAACCCTGCAATCAAATACAAGAAATCTCTTGTGTCCCCAACACACCCAATACAATGGCAAATTGTATAGGTGCACTAGTTCGGCGAAGAGATGGTGATACAAGTGCAATATGGATAGCAGATATAGGTTTTGTAATATGAAAATATAAAAACAACAAGGTAACAAGTACTAAACAACGAGCAAAATGTTGTATAAATGCTTGGAAATAAGGCCTAGGGTTCATACTTTCACTAGTGCAATCTCTGAACAATTCTAACATAATATAATCATATGACCATCCCTCAACGTGCAACAAAGAATCACTTCAAAGAGTACCCCAAGATTTCTATCGGAGAAAGTAGGACAAGAACGTGTATGAAGTGAATCAATAGAACACCCCATTGTCACCACGGGTATCCACATGCAAGACATACATCAAGTGATCTCAAATCGAATATTCAATCCGACATAACAAAATCTCAAAGGGAAAGATTAAATTCATCACAACAAGATAGCAAGGGAAGAACACCATGTGATCTAACTATATTAACAAAGCGCGCAATACATCAATATCATGCCATCTCAAGAACACGAGAGAGAGAGAGAGATCAAACACATAGCTACTGGTACATACCCTCATCCCCGAGGGTGAACTACTCCCTCCTCATTATGGCCTCAGCCGGGATGATGAAGATGGCCACCGGTGATGATTTCCCCCTCCGACAGGGTACCGAAAAGGCTCCAGATGGGGTTTTCTTCGATATAGAGAGTTGCGACGATGGAGTAGAAGTTCTAGGTTAACTTTCAGGGGTTTGTGGATTTATAGTATTTTTCAGCGTTGGAATCACGTCAACCAGAGCCACATGGGCCTCACAAGCTAACAGGGTGCACCCTGTTGGCTTGTGGCCCAGAGGTGGCTCCCCTCCGGTGATTCTTCGCTCCGGTATTTCTTATTTTCTGCAGAAAAAATCATAAAAAGTTTCGGGCGAGTCCAAGAACTTCTATTTTCTGTACAAAAACAACACCACGGTAATTCTGCTGAAAACAACGTCAGTTCGGGTTAGTTCTAAATAAATCATATAAAGTGCATCAAAACATATAAAAGTATTGTAAACATAGGCAAATATGACATGAATACTTCATAAAATATCGATACGCTGGAGACGTGTCTGCATCCCCAAGCTTAAGTCCTACTCGTCCTCGAGTAGGTAAATGAGAAAAGAGGTAATTTATGAAGTCTGAATGCTAGCATAGTGAACAGTTTTGATCATTGATAATTTCAGTCACTTTTCTAGCATCATAACCATCAATTATTTTCTCATAAAAATCATCATGATAGAGTAGCAATCAATTCACATGTCATGGTTCAAACAATGCATTCTCTTGAAACTTAACAACCTATGTTCTTAGTCACCAAACAATTTCAATGCATCTTATTTTCAACAAAGTCTAAGTAAGAGATCCACATACTCAATTATCATATAGTATTCTATGATTGCTAATCCTCAAAGCATATTTTTAGAACAAACAACATCCGTCGAACACAGATAAAGATAGGGGCTTAATATTTCGCCGCCCAACGCACTTATCATAAGGATAATTGTCAACAATAATGAATCATGATCCAATATATTTGACTGGATATATATGCCTGGATCTTTCCCCACCGCATGATGCTTGCCAACTAATAGATTGAGGTTGGAATAATAAGTTGAATCAACATGAAAAGTAAATAACATAAAAGTAAATAACCTAAAAGTAAATGGATTGTCCCTTCGCAAAGGGAAGCAGGGATTTGCAGAGGTGCCATAGCTCATTGTTTAAAACAAAGATGAATATATAAATTTGAGTGGTATACTTTCCTGTCAACGTCACAACAGAGTTTTCAATATATTCCATGCTAAACACATTATTGGCGGTTCCCAAACAGAATTGAAATTTTACTCCTCCTCCATCATCCAAACACATTCCATGGCTGACCGAATCCACGGGTGCCATCCAAACAATCAACTTTCTAGGGGGAGTTCTTGTTTATTTATTTTTGTATTATGCAGGACCGAGCATCCTTTTTACCAGCCTCTCTCGTGCAATGACAGGTGAATAAACACTCATCTTGAGAATAACCTGCTTAGCATGGAAGATAATGACCGCCCCGTCGCTCCATGAACGGTACGTGCAAACGGATGTTTATTTGAATGTTTAGAGGTGGCACATGCATATTTACTTGGAATGGCAGTGAAATACCATATATAGGTAGGTATTGTGGACTCTCTGTAGGGGAACGCAGTAGAAAACAAAAATTTTCTGACCTACGTACCAGCCCAGGATCACTATGGAGACTGCATACAAGGTTTGATCTTTTTCGTTACCGACTCGTAGCGCAGCGGAAGTAGAGTCGATGACGAACGGCGGTGCAGATCCCCGCAGCTAGGATTTACAACCTCCCAACCGCGAGGATGTACTCCCACGTCAGCTCACCGGACGGATCTCCGGGCAGCCCTTCGGGAGGCATCGGGACAGTCCCTCGGATAGTCCCACCGGACGGATCCTCGGACAGCCCTTAGGGAGGCCCCTGGACAGTCCCTCGGATAGTCCCACCGGACGGATCCTCGGACAGCCCTCCGGGAGGCCTCTGGACAGTCCTTCGGATAGTCCCACCGGACGGATCCCCGGACAGCCCTCCGGGAGGCCTCACGGACAGCCCTTCGGGCGGGTCACTCGGACAGCCCTTCGGGAGGACACCCGAAACTCAAACTGTAACTCGGACAGCCCTTCGGGAGGCACTCTCGAACTAAGACCGAAACTACGATCTCTCTACAGAGTTGCACACATACGGTGTCATCTATCCGGCAGGGCTTCGCCGTCCAGAACTAGTTCCCACCGGAACCCAGACAGCCTTTCGGCTCTACGAAACTATTTCGCTGGGAGGGAGAGAGAAGCCAGAAATGTCATGGCATGTGTATGTGAGAGCAAGGATGTAGCATATGGGGCTGCCTCCTCCCCTCTATTTATAGGAAAAACAAGGGGTAGGATGGGCATATCCAAAATGCCATGTCATCCCAAAATATCTTGGGAAGATATTTGTGGAAAGCCAACTTCCAACCATATCCATAAATCTGATTTCACTATTCACGACGACATTTTTCAGCGTCTGATCGAACTGAAAATATTCATGTGGGCTTAGAACATTTCCAGTACCCACCAAAATAATTTTCAACGCGAGCCGGAACAATTCCGGTTTAGTGATTTTCATCTGCGAAAAGCATCTGAAGCGGTTTCGGCAGCTCCGGAACATTTCCGGTTTTCATTCCGGAAAATTCCAGAAAGTTTCCAGAATGATTCTTGCACCCTCCAAGAATTATCAGGCATGTGCCGAAACCAATTTGACTTTATGGTGTACTCCGAAACAACTTTTCGGTTTAGTGATTTTCATCTGTGAAAAGCAACTAAAGCGGTTCCGGCAGTCCGGAACATTTCCGGTTTTTGTCTCTGAAAAATCTTAGAAGTTACCGGAACAATTCTGGTACCTTCCAATAATTTCCAGGCATGTGCCGAAACCAATTTGACTTTATGGAATACCCTGAAACAACTTTTCAGTTTCACCGGAACTATTCCGATATCCTCTCCGGAACGTTTCCGTTTCGTCCGAAACTTTTTCGGTGAATTTCTCTCAGACTCCCCGTCTAGTATTCAGCAGATAGATGACCCTTAAGCGTGTGACCCTATAGGTTCGGTGAAGTATAGACATGACCCGGAACACTTTCCGATCAATGATCAACATCGGAGCCGTGGACACCCATATTGACCCCTATACCCACACGAATGAATATTCGAGTGAACCTCCAGTTGCCGTGTGCTATTCCTGTTGCTTCGCGATATGTTACAAATACCCGAGGTGAGACATGTAGGCATCCCCGTGGATCAACAACTTGTCCACTATGCCAGTTACCTCGTTACCGGTATTGTTCTCTTTTCTCGTTCCCGTGTTCCGGCATCCCCGTGATCAAATCACAAAGTGTCTGGCCAGACGATGATGGATACCGTAACACCGAGAGGGCCCAGAGATATCTCTCCATCGTCGGAGGAGCAAATCCCAATCTTGAGCTATCAAGTTACTTGACATACTTTTCCATGAACCCGTAAGCCGCCGTAATAGCCACCCATTTACGAATGACGTTTAACAAACCCCAAAGTTCATGAAGCAAGCATGAAGAAACTCGATACTCTCATGGTCTAAGGAATCATGCAAACATTAACCATCTCTGTGTTATTAACCATTAACTAATGACGAATGTATCTCATAGCATAACATCAATTCGGGTCGATTCAACACAAGTGTTCTACCAACAATTGTGCCCTCAAAATTGCCGGCATAGTCATGCCCATGATCAGGAAAACAGGATCATCATGCAATACTTGAGCCAGTCATAGAGGCTTGACTAGGAATACTTTTTACCGTTTATTATCCCACACGTGCACATGAGTTTCCCTCCAAGCCTCGTTTTATTTGCAGACTCGAGAATCATTGCAGTTATAGCATGGAACATAAACATAATTATGAACAGGGAGATAATCAATAACATTTATTATTGCCTCTAGGGCATATCTCCTACAGACTCCCACTTGCACTAGAGTCAATAATCTAGTCAATGCTAATGCACTTTACACCTATGGCATACTGGTGTAAAATATGCTTCGCATGTGGTATAGCCTGATGTCCAATGGATCTGACGACTTCAGCTCCGTGTGTAACTTTGCATATCCCCGCGTTTTCACGCTTTCACAAAATTCATATTTTGTGTGGACTTGGCTTTGCATATGTGTGAATCATTGGTCGAAACCTGATTCCTCAGACTGAGCTATGGAGCAGCTATCTGCAATAGTGTCCCATAGACCAAAGCCATCTTGGAACCATACTAAGTTCATGAATGAACTATATGATTCAACAACTTCTTTGTCACTTCTTAAGTGTCAACATACTTAGCCTTTGTTATAGAATTCGCCACAGTATCTTGTTTGGAACAATTTCCAACTACCGTGCCACCATGATGTGTATCACAAAACCCTCAACTTAAATCGAAAATCGCATGGAGCATCGATGAAGACTGTATCGATGTAACCTTTTACAACGAACTCTTCATGATCTCCACTTGCGAGAAACCATGTCATCGGTACTGCTCTAGTACTTAATGACATCTTTCACTGTTGTCCCATGATCAGTACTTTGATCACTATGGTATCTATACTCGCACAACTTTGGAGTATTGGACATATCTGGTTGTTTTTACATACCATGGAATACATGATTAATCCAAACACAAGAGTGTGTGGAATCACCATCATGTATTTTGCTCATCAGTGTTTTGAGACACCGAGTCTTGCAAAACCCTTTCCATGTGACTTCGGCAAGAATCACTCCTTGGCGTTTTAAATGCTAAAAGGTTTTAGCACCTTGTCAATATGTATTCATAGCTTAGCCCCATTAGGTAAATCTATCTCCATAGATCATCATGCCTAATATTAAGGCTATTTAGCCTAAGCACTTCATCGAAAAACTATTTTCAAATGAAGTCCTAATTCGTGTCAAGAAATTTATTTCCAATTAACAATGTGTGAAGTACACAAGGTTTTTAGAAATATTATTATGCTCCCACTTACTTTCTTGAATCACAAGCATCTTCGATACCCATTTGATGAAGTCAAAAACCCTTTTGACCATTCCATCAAAAACAAAGATTCCAACTCCACTTTGCTCTCTTCTGTCCATCGCTGGAACTCTGAAGTTTGCATACTTACTAGCATCCTCTGGATCGACAAATTACTTTGGACTGTATCACATACAAGTCCTAGGTTTCATTTCCATCAGATGGAAATCCCTTTGTCATCCATGTTTCATATCTCATGATTGAAATATGTATTAATTGCTAGTTCAACCCGAACCGACATCAAGCATCGCTACGGTGAGACAATCTCATCGTAGTCAACTCCTTGAACTTGTTTATTGCAACAAGTCGAGCTTTTATGGATAAAACATTTTATCCGTATCAGTTTTTAGTTTCAATAAATATTCGTTAGACTCTAAGTCTTCTGAAAGGTGTATCAAGATCTTAATCTTGAATCACTTATATGGAAACTATCTCGGATTGTATTGGCATTTAGCCAATTCCGGAGTCAGGGCCCATCAACGCTTCCTTTTGTATTGTAGGTATACTGTTGTCTAACAACAATATCTCGTTTGCGCACCTGATAGGTTAGCACGAGCTTTGCCTACATGGTTCAACTGCAAGTTCGATCGAAGTCCATACATTTTATTGTAGAGACTTCCGTATCAGTCGCAGTAGGAAACTTCGGAATCACTTCCAAGGTTTCTTTCCTTTGATCTGATAACGAAGATACTGGTTATCTTGTCGAGTTGCACTGTCCTCCCACTCGCCTTTTGTAAGAACTATTCTCTTTAAAAGCATACCGTTTTGTGGCAAAGTCCTTTGCCTCGGTATAGTGGTGGGGAATACCCAATGACTTGGGATAACCTTACAAAGTAGCACTTGTCTGATTTGGAATAGGTTTGTAACCTTTTACACAAGCCCCATATTCCAAATGTTAAGAAAAGATATAACATGGTTGGGCATACCATACCATGGCGTCATTTCAACAGACCTGATGGATCTCTTTTCAGTGTGAAAGCCGCAGTCTCTAAAGTATTACTCTTTAAAAGGGGTAATGGCAAATTTATTTATGTCATCTTTGATCTTACCATGTCATAAATGGTTCGATTACATCTTCACGGACTTTCCACTTGCAGTGGTGTTCCGGGAGGTGCAAGTTATGAAACCCCTTTCACAACTCATCAGACATTCGCTAAACTTGTAACTCAAATATTCCTTTCTACAATCGAATTGTAGAAACATAATTTTCTTGTTACAACAACTTCTACTTCAATTTTTGAAAACCTTATGAATGAATTCAAAAGATCCAGACTTACGTCTCAGCAAGTAAATATCCATATATCTACTTGAGTCAATTTTTGAAGGTAGACAAATCCACTGTTTGCAACAACATTCATTGGACTACACACATCATAGTGTATGATCACCAATATGTTCTTTGCTCGTTCCTTATGGCCTGTGAACGGTATTTCAGTCACTTCACTTTTCAGAGGAAAGTTGCAAGTGTCAGATGATTCAAAATCAAATGACTTCAAAATCCATCATAATGGAATTTTCCATGCGGGTTTCTCCAATGTGACCAAATGCAGTGCCACACTTGTGTGGTATTCTTTTAGTCTTGCGACATTTAGCGTCAGTGTTATGGATGTATCATATTACCATCAATATTCATAGCATACATCCCATCTTGTATGGAAGCATGACCCTTCAAGTTATTCATAACACCGAACATGAAAAGTTCTCTTATGAATAACCTTCTTGCAAGATACCTTATGCAAAGGGCTAGAGTATATGAAACTCTAAAATAAATTATGAAAGTAAATACAGAGGTAATGTATTATTATCAATATTCATAACATACGTCTCATTCATAATGAAAGTATGGCCCTTATGTTATTCATAACATCGAACATCAAAAGTTCTCTTATGAATAACCTTCTTGCAAGATACCTTATGCAAAGGGCTAGAGTGTGAAACTCTAAAAATGAATTATGAAAGTAAATACATAGGGAATACACCGATGGAAGGCATAGTAACATTTACTATGTTCCCTGCGTGTATCTAAACCTCATTCCTGGCTAGTCTTTCAGGCCATAGTAGTTCTTACATCAAGTTGCAACAGAATGCAATCGAGCGGGTATCTTTGTGATTAACTCACAATACCCAAGAATTAGTGATTAACATGTTTAACCATAATTCCCAAGAACTATATCTTTGACCAGCCTTCTATACATCAAAAACCTGTATGACATTCATACATGAGCTGGATATTCCAGTCTCCTTTCCTTTTGCCTTTATACTTCTAATAGTTTTAACTTTCAGTATTTCTTCTACTCTCAGAAGAAGCACCCAACTTAAGAGTGGCGTTAGCCCCGGACTTCCTAGGCGTGAAAGTTTCACTAACACCCTTCGGACACTTCCTTTCTCTTTAAGTTGTTGTTTTATTCACCATCATCATATGACAGGCGTTCTTCTGGATCCCTCTCTTATCAGTCTAATGCATAGTAAACTCCTTTACTAACAGTTCGCAAACAAACATTGCTTTGGATATCTCATATCTTTTAGCCTTTGTCTGTCTCTGAAAATGATTTTCAGATTCCATGAATATCACATAACTATCCAAACTTTCGAAGTTCGGGTCTCATGGAAGCAAACATATTGCACTTTGACTGAAAAGGAATTCTAGCTTTTGGATCGAAGGACGAGAGTCACATGATCCATAGCATTAGCGGGAGAATACCGAAAGCATGCGATAGGACAAAGTCCTTCTCGGCACTCTTGAGGACAATCCTCACATTACGTTACCAACCGTAAAGATTTAACCAGATATTTACCAGCTTATTCAATTTTAATAGGGAAGGTGGAAACGCGAGCCATTATTCTACAACTATTTTGCAAATCACACTTAGACAGTGTTCAAGATTAATTGCACTGAGAATTAAACAAGGTAATTCTACAGTGCGCTCCCACTCAAATCAATATCTCTCATAATTGATTGTGAGTGATACAAGATCCGCATTTCAATTCAACGCCATTGACGGGTTCATCACTGATGACGCGAATTTCAATCGGTAGGCCAACTTGCCAATCACATCTCTATGTGACTCTTGTTCATCTTTCGATGCGTGTGTTCCGAGCTCATGACTCTCATGCCTGAACGTCAAGACAACCAAGTGATCTCGCTGTGAGGTCTGACCTCACCCGCCTCACACATCTCTAATCGTTCGTACTCATGTGTACATGTCGTACCCCGAAAAGTTAGGTGCCGTGACGGTGCTACACTTGGGAGAACACTAACTACTTGATATTTTTGTGAGAGATCACCCTAATAAAAGCGACTACCGCGCAATCAAGAAGGGTGCATCATAAGGGATAAACATCTCAGGCAATTCATAATAGCATGATATGGTATAGCCCTTTCTGACGGAGAAGTCTTGTATTTCTTCGTCTTCGGCATTCGCGTTGGTGTTCACCTTCGCGAAGATTGCCACACCTTGTCGATGCACCAGATAATATTGCTATCTCTATAGCTAATAAAATAAGTGCATTACATAAGGTTGACACGCAGGTCATTAAAGTGCAATCATATGGCTCCAGCCATCATGCCGAATCATGACACGCAGGTCATGTTAATCAATTTACATCATATAGTCATCTCATACATAATCAAATTATTATGAACACTGCTATACCACATTACATGCACATGCAAACCATCCTGCAAAACCAAGTTAGACGCCTCTAATCGGTTCATGCAAAATTTTATTTTACGTGGCTTCTAAGGTTTCGAAACAAACCGAAGCTACCAACGTATTATCATCAAGTGTGATAATTCAAGTCGCTAGATTAACATCGCGGGGTGTATGAAACACGAGATAATTTAATCTCGAGCCCCATACTAAACTTTGTCATACGCATGACCCCCGTGCAGATCATATCTGCAATGCCCTTTCATCTAAGAATTTCATCTTTCTTTTGACTATGGCGGAACCCAAAGAACTGAAGCACTTCGTTGATCAATCAGGATCGCGGATTGCCAGAACTTTGTGAAATTCCACCATACTGTCTCGAGATTGAGCAAACGCAAATTCTAGGGAAGCAACAAGAACATCGGGTAACAGACTTCATCTGTCACCCGCACAAATAATTTTCAGCAATAGATCTCATCTACTACCTAATTATATTGTGCAACACCCATACATCTCTATGTATTCTAGATCGCAACCTGCATCTACGCATAGCACGGCTCTTGATGCCACTGTAGGGGAACGCAGCAGAAAACAAAAATTTTCTGACCTACGTACCAGCCCAGGATCATTATGGAGACTGCATACAAGGTTTGATCTTTTTCGTTACCGACTCGTAGCGCAGCGGAAGTAGAGTCGATGACGAACGGCGGTGCAGATCCCCGCAGCTAGGATTTACAACCTCCCAACCGCGAGGATGTACTCCCACGTCAGCTCACCGGACGGATCTCCGGGCAGCCCTTCGGGAGGCATCGGGACAGTCCCTCGGATAGTCCCACCGGACGGATCCTCGGACAGCCCTTAGGGAGGCCCCTGGACAGTCCCTCGGATAGTCCCACCGGACGGATCCTCGGACAGCCCTCCGGGAGGCCTCTGGACAGTCCTTCGGATAGTCCCACCGGACGGATCCCCGGACAGCCCTCCGGGAGGCCTCACGGACAGCCCTTCGGGCGGGTCACTCGGACAGCCCTTCGGGAGGACACCCGAAACTCAAACTGTAACTCGGACAGCCCTTCGGGAGGCACTCTCGAACTAAGACCGAAACTACGATCTCTCTACAGAGTTGCACACATACGGTGTCATCTATCCGGCAGGGCTTCGCCGTCCAGAACTAGTTCCCACCGGAACCCAGACAACCTTTCGGCTCTACGAAACTATTTCGCTGGGAGGGAGAGAGAAGCCAGAAATGTCATGGCATGTGTATGTGAGAGCAAGGATGTAGCATATGGGGCTGCCTCCTCCCCTCTATTTATAGGAAAAACAAGGGGTAGGATGGGCATATCCAAAATGCCATGTCATCCCAAAATATCTTGGGAAGATATTTGTGGAAAGCCAACTTCCAACCATATCCATAAATCTGATTTCACTATTCACGACGACATTTTTCAGCGTCTGATCGAACTGAAAATATTCATGTGGGCTTAGAACATTTCCAGTACCCACCAAAATAATTTTCAACGCAAGCCGGAACAATTCCGGTTTAGTGATTTTCATCTGCGAAAAGCATCTGAAGCGGTTTCGGCAGCTCCGGAACATTTCCGGTTTTCATTCCGGAAAATTCCAGAAAGTTTCCAGAATGATTTTGGCACCCTCCAAGAATTATCAGGCATGTGCCGAAACCAATTTGACTTTATGGTGTACTCCGAAACAACTTTTCGGTTTAGTGATTTTCATCTGTGAAAAGCAACTAAAGCGGTTCCGGCAGTCCGGAACATTTCCGGTTTTTGTCTCTGAAAAATCTCAGAAGTTACCGGAACAATTCTGGTACCTTCCAATAATTTCCAGGCATGTGCCGAAACCAATTTGACTTTATGGAATACCCTGAAACAACTTTTCAGTTTCACCGGAACTATTCCGATATCCTCTCCGGAACGTTTCCGTTTCGTCCGAAACTTTTTCGGTGAATTTCTCTCAGACTCCCCGTCTAGTATTCAGCAGATAGATGACCCTTAAGCGTGTGACCCTATAGGTTCAGTGAAGTATAGACATGACCCGGAACACTTTCCGATCAATGATCAACATCGGAGCCGTGGACACCCATATTGACCCCTATACCCACACGAATGAATATTCGAGTGAACCTCCAGTTGCCGTGTGCTATTCCTGTTGCTTCGCGATATGTTACAAATACCCGAGGTGAGACATGTAGGCATCCCCGTGGATCAACAACTTGTCCACTATGCCAGTTACCTCGTTACCGGTATTGTTCTCTTTTCTCGTTCCCGTGTTCCGGCATCCCCGTGATCAAATCACAAAGTGTCTGGCCAGACGATGATGGATACCGTAACACCGAGAGGGCCCAGAGATATCTCTCCATCGTCGGAGGAGCAAATCCCAATCTTGAGCTATCAAGTTACTTGACATACTTTTCCATGAACCCGTAAGCCGCCGTAATAGCCACCCATTTACGGATGACGTTTAACAAACCCCAAAGTTCATGAAGCAAGCATGAAGAAACTCGATACTCTCATGGTCTAAGGAATCATGCAAACATTAACCATCTCTGTGTTATTAACCATTAACTAATGACGAATGCATCTCATAGCATAACATCAATTCGGGTCGATTCAACACAAGTGTTCTACCAACAATTGTGCCCTCAAAATTGCCGGCATAGTCATGCCCATGATCAGGAAAACAGGATCATCATGCAATACTTGAGCTAGTCATAGAGGCTTGACTAGGAATACTTTTTACCGTTTATTATCCCACACGTGCACATGAGTTTCCCTCCAAGCCTCGTTTTATTTGCAGACTCGAGAATCATTGCAGTTATAGCATGGAACATAAACATAATTATGAACAGGGAGATAATCAATAACATTTATTATTGCCTCTAGGGCATATCTCCTACACTCTCATGGAATAAACTTGGCTCAAGGAGTTGGATGCACAAGTAGTATCTCTACTTAGTATGAATTTATGGCTAGCAAAAGGTTCTAAACAAGCACCACATGTTGGGGGATCCATAACAATAGAACTTCTATGCAAATATACCCAAACATAAGCATTGCGTTGTCTTCCTTGTCCAACTTCAACTATTTGATCAAGTTTGAAATTAATTAATGAGTATTCACAATCATAAAATATGTCCAAGATAATATATTTGTATGTGAAATTTCTCTTTCCCATACTAATCATTCATGAATTGCTTGTATGGACAATATTGTAATAGTCAAACTTCAATAGATTTTAGTTTCTAAACAAAATGTGAAACTACTACTAAGCATAAAGCACATTGATAATTTCAGATTTATTATATTTCATTTATTCACAATTTACTCCTAGGATATAAATGAAGCACAAGAGTAAACATCAAACTAGTCTCAAAAGATACAAGTGCAGATCAATGAGTAGTTAAACAATTAAGTAGCTATGTGAGGACTCTTTCTCTCAATAAAAATTTCAGATCTGAGTATTTTATTCAAACAACAATCAAAACAAAAGTGGCACTCCAAGAATAGCACATATAATGTGAACGAATAAAAATTTACGCTCAACATAGGCTAATCGATAGTTGACGAAGAGAGGTGGGATGCATAGCATTCACAAGATTAGATGCTTGAGAATTCTTGTAATATTGTCTTGGGGTGCCTTGGGCATCCCCAAGCTTTAGCTTTTTTATCTCATTCAATCCTCTCATGTCCCGGTTTCACCTATGTCTCAAATACTTCATCCACACAAAACTTGAAGAGAACTTGTGAGATAGGTTAGTGTACATAAGAATAAATAACCTCTTTATGTACTGCCAAGACAAGTTGCATAATAATTTTCAAACAATATCTACTGTATACTATTATTTCCACAATTTATATCTACCATATAAGTCATAAAAACTATAATAGAAGTAGATACAAAAGCTATGACATCAATCTGTCTAAACAGGACAGTCTGTAGCAATTAATTTTAAAAGTGCACTTCTGTAACTCCAAAAATGCTGAAAATTTAGTACATGATAAAAACTTTATGTGACAATAGTGTGTAAAAAAATTTAGAAACTTTCCACGTTCCAGTACAATATGAAAATTCAAACACTATAACAAAAGTTTCTATTTTTACACAGCACACATCAAACATATAATTCAAGCATCCTAAAAGGCAGGTCTTCGAACTTTTTATTGAAAAACAAGATTATAAATAACAACAAGAAAATACTAAAATAAAACAAAATGACAGTCCAAGCAAAACACGTATTATGTGATGAATAAAAATATAGCTCCAAGTAAGATATACCGATAGTGTTGAAGACGAAAAGAGGGGATGCCTTCCGGGGCATCCCCAAGCTTAGACGCTTGAGTATTCCTTGGATATTACTCTGGGGGTGCCTTGGGCATCCCCAAGCTTAGGGTATTACCACTCCTTATTCTCCTCATATCGGTGTCTTACCCAAAACTTGAAAACTTCAATCACACAAAACTGAACGGAACTTTGTGAGATCGGTTAGTGTAATAAAGATAGATCATTCACTTACGTACTGTCATGACAATATTTATAATTGTTATCACATAATACCTATTGTATTCTATCATTCCCATAATTTATACCACTAAATATAAGCTATGGGAACACTAAAACAAGCAAACTATGCATGCAAAACAGAATCTGTCAAAAATAGAATAGTCTGTGAATATCTTAACTTAAACCATATTTCCCCATCTCTAAAAATTCTGAAAAATTAGGACAACGCATAAAATTTGCATAGAAAAACTATGTAAAAATGTCAATTTTTTTTACTCTATTGTAAAATTAGATAAATTCTGCACTGGACATAAAAGTTTCTGTTTTTGCACATAATCAAACTAACAAGTATCCACACTATCCCAATGGCTTTACCTGGCACTTTATTGAAATAAAAGGCACAAAAAATGATTACTACAATAGCTTAATCATGTGAAAACACAAAAATAGAAAGTGTAGATATTGGGTTGTCTCCTAACAAGCGCTTTTCTTTAAAGCCTTTTAGCTAGGCATGATTATTTCAATGATGCTCACATAAAAGTAAAGAATTAAAACACAATGGGAGCATCGTGAAGCATATGACAATCACATTTAATTCTAACCCACTTCCTATGAATAGGGATTTTGCAAGCAAAAAATTTATTGTAGCAAGAATCAACTTGCATAGGAAGGCAAAACAAGCATAACTTTAAAATTTTGAACACATAGAGAGGAAACTTGATATTATTGCAATACTTACAAGCATATGTTCCTCTCTCATAATAATTTTCAGTAGCATCATGAAGGAATTCGACAATATAAATATCACATAAAGCAATCTTTTCATGATCCACAAGCATAAAATTTTCATTACTCTACACATAAACAAATTTCTTCTCATTCATAATAGTGGGAGCAAACTCAACGAAATAACTATCATGTGACACTTGATTGACATAACCAAATTCAACATTAAAATCATGATGACAAGTTTCATGTTTATTATCGATCTTTATAGCATACATTTCATCACCATAATCATCATAGATAAGAGGCATGCCATCATCATAATAAATTTGCTCGTCAAAACATGGGGGACTAAAAATATCATCTTCATCAAACATAGCATCCCCAAGATTGTGGCTTTGCATATCATTAGCATCATGGATATTCATAGAATTCATACTAAAAATATTGCTATCATTCTCATCATTCAAGAATTTCATATTAAGCATTTTTACAAATTCTTCCTCTAACAATCATGCATAATTTTCCAAACCATCATTTTCATGAAAGACATTATAAAGGCGAAGCAATTGAGGCAACCTAAATTCCATTTTTTGTAGTTTTCTTTTATAAAACCAAACTGGCAAAAAACAAGAAGCTACAAGATTTAATTGCAAGATCTAAATATATACCTTAAGGCACTCACCTCCCCGGCAACGGCGCCAGAAAATAGCTTGATGTCTACTATGCAATTTTATTCTTGTAGACTCTGTTGGGCCTCCAAGCGCAGAGTTTTGTAGGACATTAGCAATTTTCCCTCAAGTGGATGACCTAAGGTTTATCAATCCATGGGAGGTGTAGGATGAAGATGGTCTCTCTCAAACAACCCTGCAATCAATTACAAGAAATCTCTTGTGTCCCCAACACACCCAATACAATGGAAAACTGATAGGTGCACTAGTTCAGCGAAGAGATGGTGATACAAGTGCAATATGGATAGCAGATATAGGTTTTTTGTAATCTGAAAATATAAAAATAGCAAGGTAACAAGTAGTAAACAACGAGCAAAATATTATATAAATGCTTGGAAATCAGGCCTAGGGTTCATACTTTCACTAGTGCAATCTCTCAACAATGCTAACATAATAGAATCATATGATCATCCCTCAACGTGCAACAAAGAATCACTCCAAAGAGTACCCCAAGATTTCTATCAGAGAAAGTAGGACAAGAACGTGTATCAACCCCTATGCATAGATTACCCCATTGTCACCACGAGAATCCGCAAGTTGAGTACCAAAACATATATCAAGTGAATCAACAGAACACCCCATTGTCACCACGGGTATCCACATGCAATACATACATCAAGTGATCTCAAATCCAATATTCAATCCGACATAACAAAATCTCAAAAGGAAATATTCAATTCATCACAACAAGATAGCAAGGGAAGAACACCATATGATCCAACTATATGAACAAAGCCCGCGATACATCAAGATCGTGCCATCTCAAGAACACGAGAGAGAGAGAGAGAGAGAGAGAGAGAGATCAAACACATAGCTACTGGTATATACCCTCAGCCCCGAGGGTGAACTACTCCCTCCTCGTCATGGCCTTCGTCGGGATGATGAAGATGACCACCGATGATGATTTCCCCCTCCGGCAGGATACCGGAAAGGCTCCAGATGGATTTTTCTTCGATACAGAGAGTTGCGGCGACGAAGCGGAAGTTCTAGGTTAACTTTCAGGGGTTTCTGGATTTATAGGATTTTTCTGCGTTGGAATCATGTTAACCAGAGCCACATGGGCCCCACAAACTAACAGGGCGCGTCGAGGGGGGTGGGCGCGCCCTGTTGGCTTGTGGCCCACAGGTGGCTCCCCTCAGGTGGTTCTTCGCCCCCGTATTTCTTATTTTCTCAACAAAAATTCATAAAAAAGTTTCGGGCGATTCCGAGAACTTCTATTTTCTACACAAAAACAACACCACGGTAATTCTGCTGAAAACAACGTCAGTCCTGGTTAGTTCTAAATAAATCATATAAAGTGCATCAAAACCATATAAAAGTATTGTAAACATAGGCAAATATGGTATGGATACTTCATATATTATTGATACGTTTGAGACGTATCAAACCACAACTCCATGGCCAACATGTACAGCCCAATTTCCAAGGAGTATGTGAAGACTCACAAGCTTGGCTCAGTCTACTTTTGGCAAGAAGGTTTGCCTACCTCCAACACAATGTTTTGTCACACTTTGATGACTAGATCGGGAGATGATAAGATGATCCGTGGTTACTCTATTAACATGCTGCATCATGTGGACAACCACACTAGGATCAGGGTGATGGATCTCATAGTTGAGACCATCAAGTGGAATGCTGCAGATCAGAAGAGATCTTGTGGATATGCTCCATACATTCAAATGCTCATCAATTCCATGGTTGGAAAGAGCCTCTATATACTTGATCAACCACACCTGCCCCTCCAGCCAGAGTTCGAGGACAATGTTGTGGTGATGGATCCATCTCATCCCACTTCATCTACTGCACATGCAGAAATTGAGGCAGATGCCCAGGCAGAAGCAACAAGAGCCGCTAGTGCTCCAGTCCTCAAGACGAAGAATGATCAAATGGCCTATCATGTCAGTGCTATCCAGAGTATGGAGAAGAACATAGTTGAGCTACTACTGAACCAGAAGAGCCTAGAGAGAATTGTGGAGACAAAATTCCATGACCTTGAAAACAAGGTGACTGAGCTGACCATCACGGTCATCACTTTGAAGCAAGAGGTAGATGCAGTGTCCATGCCAAGCTCAGATGATGATGATAGCCCTACACTACCTGCTCACACTCAGTTCTGGACTCAGGCTAGATCTGCGGTTGTGGCTGCCCCAAAGACGAGATTTTAGTGTCTACACCTGCTGCAACATCTACCATGCTTCCTTCAGCACCTCCAGTGTCCACTCCACTAGCTCAGAGGACTTCTGTAGAAGCATTCGCCGATACTCTCATTTCAACTTCTTCCACGACCACCAGAGCAGCATCATCACCCCATGGAGGAGATCCAGCCCAGAGTGACATTTACATCTATACTTTCGAGCTTTTTGGTAACTTCTTGCCAAAGGGGGAGAAATTGTATAGATCATAGGGCTTCGAGAGAGCGAGAGAGTGTTGCTTTTTGGTTGCTTCTCTCGACTTTAAAACATTTGGCCTATCTTCTGTTCGTCTTAAACTAGGTTGTGTTTCATCATACGCTTTGTGATTGATGTTACTATTTCCTATCTTTGTGATATTCATATGATGATCATTCACTCATTCGCTTGGTGTTATGTGCATGTAATCCATTCATATCTTTTATGCGCACCACCAAGATGTATGTGACATGGAAGAGTGACCCATGATCCTAATCGATTGTGCATTTGCATTCAAACGGAAATTTAAAATAATGCACAAATTTAGGGGGGGCTCTTGCTTATCACATACTTCTCAAAGGGAATATGCAATGCATTGATTATATCAATGTCGTAGCTTTGATCTATATGTTCTCATCAGTTACCAAAAAGTGGGAGATTGGAAGCACAACTTCTCCCTAGGTATTTTTGGTAATCAATAACAACATATAGCTCATTGAACTAATGAGCCTATCAAGTATATTTCAGGAAAATTTCAATGAATGGATTGTCTAAGATTGTGAGGAGATTCCCTAGATGCAAGGAACATCAATTGACAAAAGCTTCAAAACTCTACAATTTACTTTAAGTGAGACATCAAATTTGAGTCCATAGGAAAGCCAATACTATTAAAATAGGATGAGGTATCTATGATGATCTGGTTGCTCAAAGTGCTTAGAGATTAGCCACCAAAACCTCAACATTTCTCCCAAAAAATTATTCTGTCCTAAACCCTAAAGATAAAATTTGGTGCCACCAACTTTCCCACATCGTCCACACCGAGTTTTCTTTAGACCGAACCCAAGCCAAATCCTAGCAAATTGGTACAATCGAGTTTCGCTTGAGTACAGCCAAAAAGTAGTGACCAACCTTCAGGTGTCCATTTGCTAAAAAACAAAAATTCCAAGTTTTACAAGTTGATGCCACATAAGTGAGGAACTTCCCAGGCCAACTGAATCGGTCTCACCGAGAACCCAAAAGTTAGGACATTTTGCACTAGTCGGTGCAACCGTGTTTTTACTCCCGTTCCGTCGAGTTGGGCAATAATGTTGAAACGGTTGGATTTTTGGAGATGATTATATATACCCCTCCACCTCCCTCTCATTCATAGAGAGAGCACTCAGAACAAGCAAACGCTTCCACCATTCAGTTTCTGAGAGAGAACCACCTACTCATGTGTTGAGATCAAGATCTTCCACTCCAACCGTATGATTCTTGATTTCTAGCCTTCCCAAGTTGCTTTCCACCCAATCAATCTCTTCTACCAAGCCAAATTTTGTGAGCGAGTGATTGAGTGTTGAGGATACTATCTTTTGAACCACTAGAGCAAGGAGTTCATCATCCATACCACATCTAGTACCTTTTGGAGAGTGGTGTCTCCAAGAATTGTTAGGTGTCATTTGGGAGCCTCCAAATCGTGTGGTTGAACCAAGAAGTTTGTAAGGGCAAGGATATCGCCTACTTCATGAAGATCTACCCCGAGTGAGGCTAGTCTTTCGTGGACGTCAGCCATGGTGGAATAGACAAGGTTGCTTCTTTGTGGACCCTCTGTGGGTGGAGCCCTCCGTGGACTCGCGCATCCGTTAACCTCCGTGGGTTGAAGTCTCCATCAACGTGGACATACGATAGCACCACCTATCGAACCACGCCAAAAATCTTCGTGTCTTCATTGCGTTTGATCTTCCTATCCCTACCCTCTACTCACACTTGCATGTATTTACTTTCCGTTTCTATACTCATAGACTTGCATGTGTAGGGTGGGCTATACTTGGTAAAATTGCTAAAACTTGCCAACCAATAAAATTGGGAAAATGTTAGATTTTTATTTGGTCAAGTAGTCTAGTCACCCCCCTCTAGACATACTTTGGATCCTACAAAAAGTGCTAAAAAGTATATGTGTTGGATCAACCACTTGGTAATTCCCCAATGCCAGAAGCGTCACATGATATCATCAATGTGTTTATATGTCACAAAAATGATTTCAGTGTAGTCAAAAATATTAGGCTATCTTGCATGGATCAAGTGCTATAGAAACATTTTGAACAATCTAGTGCTATCAAAATTGTCGAGGCACTGGAAGTTTTGTATCCCAAAGAACCAAATGAAGTTCATGAGATGACTGAAGCACTAGATGAATGCAAAAAAGCAGAAGTTGGTGAGCATGGTGTTAAGCTTATAGACTATTATGTTAGTATAAATGCAATGGAAATTGATTTTCCCAAGACACTGGAAAATGATTTGATCCTTACTTCCCTTCAAGAAGCAATCACTACTTCAGAAATGCCTAGCAGTGGTGGGCCAGGCTCCCAGGGGCGCATGCCACTGACCTTCCGCCACTGCTAACAAGCCCGCCCGCCATTGATGAGTCTCTTCAGTGGCGGGTGCGACTTGTTGCTATCCACTAGATTATATTGTTAGTTGTGGCGGGCTTTCTAGGGCACCAGCCACAACTACTTGTTCAACCGCCAGAACCAGCAAATCCGAATAAACAGTAGCTAATGTAAATAGTAGCCAATGCACATTACATCATACAAATAACATAAGCGATCATACATATTACATTTAACAAATCAATAACCTAAACTTTATGCAAAATAGATGTATGCATTAGAGTACAACAACTCACGTCACATCATTAGTACACATACATACAAGACCTCATGATAACAACAACACCATAATGACAATGAACTGGATAAAGATAATCAAATTCTTTACTTGTTCACTTGTCCACACAGTCTTGCATACTTCAGTTTATTTTATCTTTGTGGATGTACTTGGCATAACGATACTCTGCTTCTTTTTTAGTCATATACCCTTTATAGCAGTTGTTCTTGTAACCATCCACTTGTTCCTTGCATATCTCCCATGAATCATAAACTCCTGGATTTCTTCTGGTGCACACCACATACCAGTTCCACTTCATCTACGAAGATAAATAAACAAGCTAACAAGTCAATTTCATAGTTATGCAATGACATAAAGAAAAGTCACATCACAATCTTCATAGCATGATAGATGATACAAATGACCACGTTGTAGTTCACTAGTAGTTCAGAAACAAGAGTTTAGCTCCTTCATAGCAACATAGAAATTAAGTTCACAGCATCGATCATATATATCGCATAAAGGCATGCACTAGTAGTTTAGAACTACAAGTTCTGCTCCATCATGACTTGTCGTCGCCTTCCATCATCTTCGTGATCTCGTCTTGGGCATCCCCTGCAGCTTTGACGGCTGCTCATGCACTCTCGACGGCTGCTCGCGCACTCTTCACGGTTGCTCTAGTGTTCTCGGCGGCTGTTCTCGCACTCTCGGCATATGCTGCAACACTCTCGATGTACATGTGAGCACTCTTGGTGGCTGCTCGAGCGTCGTCGACATAGGCAAGCATGATCTTCATGTACTGAGCCACCCTCGTGATGATGTCTACGACAGTAGGAGTTCCATCTAAGGGTGTAGGAGTCCTAACAAGGCGTCTCAGCTTCTCCATCAAAATCACATTAAACAAGTGGACATTTAGATAAAAGACATTTTTATGAAAGCAGATGTATGGCAATAAAAAAGATAAAACTCTTACAACAACACTTCATATTTGTCCATTGGGTAGACATTTCTCGCTCTTATGTTGGGTACTTCGACCGTCGGTGATGGTCGTTCTTCCCCCTCTCCTCCTACTTTACCAAGGTCTTAGAGGATGAAGAGGGAGATGAACGACCCCCTACAACAACAGTCGGTTCATCTATCAAGTGTTTGTGTATATGGTGTCCTCTGCCATAGAACAACTCTCATCTCACTTTGTGAATTATGAGTGAGTATTGTACACCCGATGGAAAATACAATTAAGTAGCTTGTTCATAAAAAACAACAAATTTACGAAAAAAATCGGCATGACCTTTGATAGAAATTAGACATATTAAGTGCCAGAAGTTAAGCAAAACAGAACTTAATCCATGTTTCACGAAAACATTGGCACTCACGAAGATTCCCACGAATATTTTACTATAGCACAAGCACTAAAATTTAAGACATGTACTAACAAAGATTCAATGGTACATCATATAACAAATTCTAACTACACTAACAAAATGTTGCAAATGTACAAGTACAACATGTACAGAGAGAAGAGAGGTGTGCTTACCGGGCCGGAGTTGGACGACATGGAGGACGAGGCCGAGGACGATGGTGGAGGCGTGGGCAGACGGCGAGTTCGATGGCGACACGGACGAGGTTGGATGCGAAGGAAGGTGCGGGCGACGATGACGAGGAAGTAGTTGGAGGTAGCTTTGCAGGGCGAGGTGATACGTCTCCAATGTATCTATAATTTTTGCTTGTTCCATGCTGTTATATTATCATTCTTGGATGTTTTATAATCATTTTATAGCAACTTTATATCATTTTTTGGGACTAACCTATTGACATAGTGCCAAAGTGCCAGTTGCTGTTTTTGCTTGTTTTTTTACTTCGCAGAATATCAGTACCAAACGGAGTCCAATCGCGACAAAACTTTTTGGAGATTTTTTTTGGACCAGAAGACACCCAGTGGGCCAAAGAAGTGCCAGAGAGGTGGGCCGTGGAGACCACAACCCACCAGGGCACGCCAGGGGCCCCCTGGCGTGCCCTGATGGGTTGTGCCCTCCTCGGGGCCCCTCTCCACCGCCTATGATGCCAATAAATTCCCAAATATTCCAGAAACCCTAAGGGAGTCAACGAAAAACACATCCAGCCGCCGCAAGTTCCAGAACCTCGAGATCCAATTTAACACCATCACGGAGGGGTTTATCATCCTCATTGGTGCCTCTCCGATGATGCGTGAGTAGTCCACCAGAGACCTACGGGTCCGTAGGCAGTAGCTAGATGGCTTCCTCTCTCTCTCTTTTGATTCTCAATACAATGGTCTCTTGAAGATCTATTTGATGTAAACTTTTGTGGTGTGTTTGTTGGGATCTGATGAATTTTGAGTTCATGATCAGTTTCTATCCATGAATATTATTTGAGTCTTCTTTGATCTCTTATATGCATGAGTACTTATAGCCTCGTATTTCTTCTTCGAATCTTTGGTTTAGTTAGGCCAACTAGATCGATTTTTCTTGCCATGGGAAGAGGTGCTTTGTGATGGGTTCGATCTTGCGGTGTCCTTTCCCAGTGACCGAAGGGGCAACAAGGCACACGTGTATCGTTGCTGTTAAGGATAACAAGATGGGGTCTATTCCTACATGAATAGATCTTGTCTACATCATGTCATCATTCTTATTGCATTACTCCATTTTTCCATGAACTTAATACACTAGATGCATGCTTGATAACGGTCGATGTGTGGAGTAATAGTGGTAGATGCAGGCAAGAGTCGGTCTACTTATCTTGGACGTGATGCCTATATAATGATCATCGCCTTGGATATCGTCATGATTATTTGATCTTCTATCAATTGCCCAATAGTAATTTGTTCATCCACCGTGTGCTATACTCATGAGAGAAGCCACTAGTGAAACCTAGGCCCCCCAGGTCTATTTTTCCAACATATTGCTTTCCGATCCATCTTTTTGCCTCTTTTGTTTTCAGATCTATTATTCCGAAAACCCAAAAATACCTTGCTGCACTTTTTATTTGCTTTTTTTATTTTGTGTTCTTGAGAGATCTATCTCTCCAATCTATCATTACCTAAGCTATCTTTTTACCATAGAGAGATTGACAACCTCTCTTTCGCGTCGGGTTGCAAGTATTTGTTCTTTGTGTGCAGGTGCTGCTTATTAGGTGGTGGTGATCCTCCTACTGGTTCGATACCTTGGTTTCATAACTGAGGGAAATACTTACCGTCGCTGTGCTGCATCATCCCTTCCTCTTTGGGTAAATACCGATGCAGTCTCAAGCCACATCAAATGAATTTCTGGTGCCGTTGCCGGGGAGGAAGCGGTCTCTTCTACGTGCCAATCTGTGGCGCCGAGGAGACACCATCATCATCTACCAGGTTCCTAATCACAAATCTCATCTCCTTGCAATTACATTATTTGCCATTTGCCTCTTGTTTTCCTCTCCCCACACGTGCAGCGACGTGCTATACAAACGGTTTTTAACCCCTTTCCGCGACGTAGTTCTAAACCGTCGCCTTGCATGTGTGGGCGATAGGGGGGGTCCATCCCACATGACACGGCAAACCCGTCGGCGATGGTGGCCAACGAACGAAACGTTTGGCAAAACTAAGCGTATGGGATGTCCGCATCTATCACAAATGAGGGTCACCGGATAATCGTTTGAGATATGTGTATTTCCCATACGGTTCATCCTTGCAACTCGTGGGAGATCACACAACATCGCACGCACTATTCTGTGAAGCGCCGTTTACGATGTGCACCGAATCGCAAATAGTTAATGATTATAAAGCGTGTACGATAAGGAGACAATCACACACATTTAGTTCCACTTTGACCGTCTGTGATATGATATAAGAGTGCATACTTTTATCATTGTAAAACCGTATGCGAAGGTTGAATATATCCCACACGCAGGGTTTCTGATAAACGTTTGTGATTTATAAAACGTCTGAAACGTGTGATCCATTGATACGTCTCCAATGTCTCTATAATTTTTTATTGTTCCATGCTATTTTATATTATTTTTGGGACTAACCTATTAATCTAGAGCCTAGTGCTAGTTTCTGTTTTTTCCTTGTTTTTGAGTATTGCAGATAAGGAATATTAAACGGAGTCCAAACGGAATAAAATCTTCGCGATGATTTTTCTTGGACCAGAAGAAACCTACCAGACTTGGAGATGAAGGAAGGAGACCTGCCGGGAGGCGACAAGCTTGCAGGGCGCGCCCTAGGGAGGGGCGCCCTCCTGGCTTGTGGCCCCCGAGCAGGCCCTCTAACCCTATTCTTCGGCCTATAAATTCCCAAATACTCCCCCCCAATACCAAAGAGAGCCACGAAAATACTTTTCCGCCGCCGGAAGCCTCTGTTCCCGTGAGATCCCATCTTGGAGCCTTTTTCGGTAATCTGCCGGAGGGGGATTCGGTCACGGAGGGCATCTACATCAACTCCATTGCCCCTCCGATGATGCGTGAGTAGTTCACCTCAGACCTTCGGGTCCATAGCTAGTAGCTAGATGGATTCTTCTCTCTCTTTGTTCTTCAATACGATGTTCTTCATGATCTTCATGGAGATCTATCCGATGTAATACTCTTTTGCGGTGTGTTTGTCGAGATCCGATGAATTATGGGTTTATGATCAGATTATCTATGAATATTATTTGAATCTTCTCTGAATTCTTATATGCATGATTTCATATCTTTGCAAGTCTCTTCGAGTTATTGGTTTGGTTTGGCCAACTAGATTGGTAATTCTTGCAATGGGAGAAGTGCTTAGTTTTGGGTTCAATCTTGCGGTGTCCTCACCCAGTGACAAAGTAGGGGTAGCAAGGCACGTATTTGTATTGTTGCCATCAAGGATAAAAAGATGGGGTTTTCATCATATTGCTTGAGTTTATCCCTCTACATCATGTCATCTTACCTAATGTGTTACTTTGTTCTTCATGAACTTAATACTCTAGATGCAGGCAGGAGTCGGTCGATGTGTGGAGTAATAGTAGTAGATGCAGAATCGGTTCGGTCTACTTGACATGGACGTGATGCCTATATGCATAATCATTGCCTTGGATATCGTCATAACTATGCGCTTTTCTATCAATTGCTCGACAGTAATTTGTTCACCCACCGTATTATTTTCCTTCATGAGAGAAGCCTCTAGTGAAACCTATGGCCCCCGGGTCTATTTTCCATATTATATTTTCAGATCTATAACCCAAAAATACCAAAAATACTTTGCTGCAATCTTTTTACTTTTGTTTTACTTTTTGTTTTAGCAATCTTTTATATCTATCTCTATCAGATCTCATCCTTGCAAGTAACCGTGAAGGGATTGACAACCCCTTTATAGAGTTGGGTGCAAGTGTTTGATTGTTTGTGTAGGTGCAAAGATTGGGGCCTTGCTTGTACCTCCTACTGGATTGATACCTTGGTTCTCAACAACTGAGGGAAATACTTATCTACTTTGCTGCATCACCCTTTCCTCTTCAAGGGAAAACCAACGCAAGCTCAAGAAGTAGCAAGAAGGATTTCTGGCGCCGTTGCCGGGGAGGATACATAGCAAGTCAAGACATCAAGCCTACCAAGTACCCATCACAAACTCATCCCTTGCATTTAAATTATTTGCCATTTACCTCTCGTTTTCCTCTCCCCCACTTCTAAAACGATTTTCAGAAAAAACCAAAGAGATTTGCCTTTTTTATTCGCCCTTTTTCCGTTCGTCTTTTTGTTTTCTTGTGTGCTAGATTGCTTGCTTTGTCACGATGACTCAAGAGAATACCAAGTTGTGTGACTTCTCCAATACTAATAATAATGATTTTATTAGTACTCCGATTGCTCCCGCCACTAGTGCGGAATCTTATGAAATTAATGTCGCTTTGCTTAATCTTGTTATGAAAGAACAATTTTCCGGCCTTCCTAGTGAAGATGCCACATCCCATCTAAATACTTTCGTTGAGTTGTGTGATATGTAAAAGAAGAAATATGTGGATAATGATATTGTTAAATTGAAGCTATTTCCGTTCTCACTACGAGATCGTGCTAAAACTTGGTTTTCATCTTTGCCCAAAAATAGTATTGATTCATGGAATAAGTGTAAAGATGCTTTTATTTCCAAGTACTTTCCTCCTGCTAAGATCATCTCCCTTAGGAACGATATAATGAATTTTAGGCAACTTGATCATGAGCATGTTGCACAATCTTGGGAGAGGATGAAACTAATGATTAGAAATTGCCCCGCGCATGGTTTGAGTTTATGCATGATTATACAATTTTTTTATGCGGGATTGAATTTTGCTTCTAGAAATCTTTTAGATTCCACCGCGGGTGGTACTTTTATGGAAATCACGTTAGGAGAAGCTACTAAACTCCTAGATAATATTATGGCAAATTACTCTCAATGGCATACCGAAAGATCTCCTACTAGTAAAAAAGTGCATGCTACTGAAGAAATAAATACTTTGAGTGAAAAGATGGATGAATTAATGAAATTGTTTGCTAGTAAGAGTGCTCCTATTGATCCTAATGATATGCCTTTGTCTTCTTTGATTGGAAATAATAATGAATCTATGGATGTGAATTTTGTTGGTAGGAACAATTTTGGTAATAACGCGTATAGAGGTAATTTCAATCCTAGGCCGTTTCCTAGCAATTCCTCTAATAATTATGCTAATTCCTACAACAATTCCTATGGAAATTATAATAATATGCCCTCTGATCTTGAGAATAATATTAAAGAATTTATTAGTTCGCAAAAGGGTTTCAATGCTATGATTGAAGAAAAATTGCTCAAGATTGATGATTTGGCTAGGAACGTTGATAGAATTTCGCTTGAGATTGATTATTTGAAAATTAGATCTACTCCACCCAAGCATGATATTAATGAGTCTTTAAAATCTATGAGAATTTCTATTGATGAGTGTAAGGAAAGAACCGCTAGAATGCGTGCTAAGCGTGAATGGCTTGAAAAAGTGTGTTCTCGTGATAATATTGATGAAGATCTTAAAGTGATTGATGTGACTCCTATTGAATCTTTGTTTTCTAATATAAATCTTGATAAAGATGGGACTGGAGATAAGTCAACTTTAGTTAAAAGGTGTCCCAATGATTCGGAGTTTATAGATCTTAATGCTAAGATTGATAAAAGTGGGATTGAAGAGGTCAAAACTTTAAATAGCAATGAACCCACTCTTTTGGAATTCAAGGACTTTAATTATGATAGTTGTTCTTTGATTGATTGTATTTCCTTGTTGCAATCCATGTTGAATTCTCCGCATGCTTATAATCAAAATAAAGCTTTTACTAAACATATCGTGGATGCTATTATGAAATCTTTTGAAGAAAAACTTGAGTTGGAAGTTTCTATACCTAGGAAGCTTTATGATGAGTGGGAACCTACTATTAATATTAAAATTAAAGATTATGAGTGCCATGCTTTGTGTGATTTGGGTGCTAGCGTTTCCACGATTCCGAAAACTTTATGTGATGTGCTAGGTTTCCATGAATTTGATGATTGCTCTTTAAATTTGCATCTAGCAGATTCTACCATTAAGAAACCTATGGGAAGGATTAATGATGTTCTTATTGTTTCAAATAGTAATTATTTGCCCGTAGATTTCATTGTTCTTGATATAGATTGCAATCCTACATGTCCTATTATTCTTGGTACACCTTTCCTTAGAACGATCGGTGCAATTATTGATATGAAAGAAGGAAATATTAGATTCCAATTTCCATTAAGGAAAGGCATGGAACACTTTCCTAGAAAGAAAATAAAATTAACTTATGAATTTATTATGAGAGCTACTTATGGATTGCATACCAAAGATGACAATACCTAGATCTATTGCGTTATGCCTAGCTAGGGGCGTTAAACAATAGCGCTTGTTGGGAGGCAACCCAATTTTATTTTTTGCTTTTGTTTTTGCTTTTGTGTTTGAGTGATTTACACATTATTACCTCTGTAGTAATTGTGTTTTCTTGTTTTAATTAGTGTTTGAGCCAAGTAAGACCTTTGGGATGGTCTACGGTGATTGTGATTTGATTTTGCTGAAAAACAGAAACTTTTGCGCTCAGTCCAGGAATTTTATAAATTCACAAGAGCTTTGAATGAGTCTGAAATTTTTACACAAGATTTATATACAAATTTACCTGATTTTCCTAATTTTTCATAATTTTTGGAGTTACAGAAGTATTCGAAGTCTATAGATTGCTACAGACTGTTCTGTTTTAGACAGATTCTGTTTTCTTTGTGTTGTTTGCTTATTTTGATGTATCTATGGGTTGTATCGGGGGGTATGAACCATGGAGAAGTTGGAATACAGTAGATATTACACCAATATAAATAAAGAATGAGTTCACAACAGTACCTAAAGTGGTGATTTACTTTTCTTATACTAACGGATCTCACGAGTTTTCTGTTTAGTTTTGTGTTGTGAAGTTTTCATGTTTTGGGTAAAGATTTGATGGACTATGGAATAAGGAGTGGCAAGAGACTAAGATTGGGGATGCCCAAGGCACCCCAAGCCATATTCAAGGATAGCAAAGAGCCTAAGCTTGGGGATGCCCCGGAAGGCATCCCCTCTTTCGTCTTCAATCCATCGGTAAATTTACTTGAGGCTATATTTTTATTCACCACATGATATGTGTTTTGCTTGGAGCGTCTTGTATGATATGAGTCTTTGCTTTTTAGTTTGCCACAATCATCCTTGCTACACACATCTTTTGAGGGGGACATGCATTAATCATAAATTTATTAGAATACTCTATGTGCTTCACTTATATCTTTTGAGCTAGGCAATGTTGCTCTAGTGCTTCACTTATATCTTTTTAGAGCACGGTGGTGTTTTATTTTATAGAAATAATTGAACTCTCGTACCTCACTTATATTATTTTTAGAGTCTTTAAACAGCATGGTAATTGGTTTTGGTTATGAATTTAGTCCTAATATAATGGGCATCCAAGAGGGATATAATAAAAACTTTCATATAAAGTGCATTGAATACTATGAGAAGTTTGATTCCTTGCATATAGTTTTGAGATATAAAGATGGTGATATGAGAGTCATGCTAGTGAGTAATTGTGGATTGGTAGAAATACTTGTGTTAAAGTTTGTGATTCCCGTAGCATGCACGTATGGTGAACCGTTATGTAACGAAGTCGGAGCATGATTTGTTTAATGATTGTCATCCTTTGTGTGAGGGTCGGGAGCGCGTGATGGTTAACTCCTACCAACCTCTCCCATAGGAGCATGCGTCTAATACTTTGCTTCGATAACTAATAGACTTTTGCAATAAGTATGTGAGTTATTTATGACTAATGTTGAGTCCATGGATTATACACACTCTCACCCTTCCACCTTTGCTAGCCTCTCTAGTACCGCGCAACTTTCGCCGGTGCATTAAACCCACCATATACCCTTCCTCAAAACAGCCACCATACCTACCTATTATGGCATTTCCATAGCCATTCCGAGATATATTGTCATGCAACTCCCACCGTTCCGTTTTTCATGACACGCACCATCATTTTCATATTGCTTTGCATGATCGTAAGATAGCTAGCATGATGTTTTCATGGCTTGTCCGTTTTTTGATGTCATTCGGTAGGCTAGATCGTTGCACATCCCGGTACACCACCGGAAGCATGCATTTGAGTCATATTTTGTTCTAGGTATCGAGTTGTAATTTTTGAGTTGTAAGTAAATAAAAGTGTGATGATCTTCATTATTAGAGCATTGTCCCGTGAGAGAAAAGGATGATGGAAGCTATGATTCCCTCACAAGTTGGGATGAGTCTCCGGACTTTACAAATAATAAAAGAGGCCAATGAAGCCCAAATAAAAAAAAGTGGCCAAAGATGCCCACCAAAAAAATGAGAGAAAGAGAGAAGGGACAATGCTACTATCTTTTTCCACACTTGTGCTTCAAAGTAGCACCATGATCTTCATGATAGAGAGTTTCCTATTTTGTCACTTTCATATAACTAGTGGAGTTTTTCATCATTATGCACAACCACTTAGTTTCTTTTTGAGCTTTCATACACTTATAGCTCTAGTGCATCCGTTGCATGGCAATCCCTACTCACTCACATTGATATCTATTGATGGGCATCTCCATAGCCCGTTGATACGGCTAGTTGATGTGAGACTATCTTCTCCTTTTCCTCACAACCTCCACCATATTCTATTCCACGTATAGTGCTATATCCATGGCTCGCGCTCATGTATTGCGTAAGAGTTGAAAAGGTTTGAGAACATAAAAGGTGTGAAACAATTGCTTGACTTGTCATCGGGGTTGTGCATGATTTAAATACTTTGTGTGGGGAAGATGGAGCATAGCCAGACCATATAATTTTGTAGGGATAGCTTTCTGAGGCCATGTTATTTCGAAAGGACACAATTGCCTTGTTAGTATGCTTGAAGTTTTATTGTTTTTATGTCAATATTAAACTTTTGTTTTGAATCTTGCGGATCTGAATATTCATGCCACAATAAAGAATATTACATGGATAAATATGTTAGGTAGCATTCCACATCAAAAATTCTGTTTTTATCATTTACCTACTCGAGGACGAGCAGGCATTAAGCTTGGGGATGCTTGATACGTCTCCAACGTATCTATAATTTTTGATTGTTCCATGCTATTATATTATCTATTTTGGATGTTTTATATGCATTAATATGCTATTTTATATTATTTTTGGGACTAACCTATTAATCTAGAGCCTAGTGCCAGTTTTTGTTTTTTCCTTGTTTTTGAGTATTGCAGATAAGGAATATTAAACGGAGTCCAAACGGAATAAAATCTTCGCGATGATTTTTCTTGGACCAGAAGAAACCTACCAGACTTGGAGATGAAGGAAGGAGACCTGCCGGGAGGCGACAAGCATGCAGGGCGCGCCCTAGGGGGGCGCCCTCCTGGCTTGTGGCCCCCCAGTAGGCCCTCTAACCCTATTCTTTGGCCTATAAATTCCCAAATATTCCCCCAATACCAAAGAGAGCCACAAAAATACTTTTCCGCCGCAGGAAGCCTCTGTTCCCGTGAGATCCCATCTTGGAGCCTTTTCCGGTAATCTGTCAGAGGGGGATTCGGTCATGGAGGGCATCTACATCAACTCCATTGCCCCTCCGATGATGCGTGAGTAGTTCACCTCAGACCTTCGGGTCCATAGCTAGTAGCTAGATGGATTCTTCTCTCTCTTTGTTCTTCAATACCATGTTCTTCATGATCTTCATGGAGATCTATCCGATGTAATACTCTTTTGCGGTGTGTTTGTCGAGATCCGATGAATTATGGGTCTATGATCAGATTATCTATGAATATTATTTGAATCTTCTCTGAATTCTTATATGCATGATTTCATATCTTTGCAAGTCTCTTCGAGTTATTGGTTTGGTTTGGCCAACTAGATTGGTAATTCTTGCAATGGGAGAAGTGCTTAGTTGGGTTCAATCTTGCGGTGTCCTCACCCAGTGACAAAGTAGGGGTAGCGAGGCACTTATTTGTATTGTTGCCATCAAGGATAAAAAGATGGGGTTTTCATCATATTGCTTGAGTTTATCCCTCTACATCATGTCATCTTACCTAATGTGTTACTCTGTTCTTCATGAACTTAATACTGTAGATGCAGGCAGGAGTCGGTCGATGTGTGGAGTAATAGTAGTAGATGCAGAATCGTTTCAGTCTACTTGACACGGACGTGATGCCTATATGCATAATCATTGCCTTGGATATCGTCATAACTATGCGCTTTTCTATCAATTGCTCGACAGTAATTTGTTCACCCACCGTATTATTTTCCTTCATGAGAGAAGCCTATAGTGAAACCTATGGCCCCCGGGTCTATTTTCCATATTTTATTTTCAGATATATAAACCAAAAATACCAAAAATACTTTGCTGCAATCTTTTTACTTTTGTTTTACTTTTCGTTTTAGCAATCTTTTATATCTATCTCTATCAGATCTCATCCTTGCAAGTAACCGTGAAGGGATTGACAACCCCTTTATAGCGTTGGGTGCAAGTGTTTGATTGTTTGTGTAGGTGCAAAGATTGGGCCTTGCTTGTACCTCCTACTAGATTGATACCTTGGTTCTCAACAACTGAGGGAAATACTTATCTACTTTGCTGCATCACCCTTTCCTCTTCAAGGGAAAACCAACACAAGCTCAAGAAGTAGCATCCATACTTCCTAAACATGTCATCCAGAATAACTGTGTCGGATGAAGGCCTATCGCACGCGTTCTTCTTTGACCAACGTTTACGATGGTAAACAGTTCAAAATACGAAATCATGTGTGATAAGGAGACTAGCACAAACGCTGGTGTTGTTAATCTCACACGTTCTTTCTCGTCTGACCGTGCACGAAGACGAGATTCATCGCACACGCCTCGAATGGAGAAACATGTGTGATGTTGGAGTTTATCGGAGACGTTTTGCTTTCTCAAACTGTGTGCATTGTAATGGCCTGCAGAGCAGGATTTGCCCCTAATTAAATACCATTATTCATAATTCACATAATTTAAATTTGAAAGTAGGAATTCATGTATTTCATATCGAATCATGTTTAGGTTTAAGAACGAATGCATAATTCGATTCACATGTACATATACTCAAGAACTACATAAGCATCAATTCTCAAAAAAAAGGAAAGTACAGAAGGGACAAATAAAGAATGATGGAAGCACGGTTGTACTAAAGACGGTAAAGAGAGAGCCGAAAGGCATTTTGTATGCTGGAGAAGGTGAAGCGGAATGCCCATATTGTGCCCTCCTCCATGCCTAACGCACGAACGACTCTAGGCCAGCCCCTAGTGATGGCCGCCCGCCCATCCTTCACTGTCTTCATTACAACTTCTCAAGGCTCATTGTAGTCTCGATGATATATTTTAACCTTCATTGCATGTTGAGCAATCATGTACTTTGCAAGGTAATCTAGAGTAAACTGCTTTGGGAACCACTGCAAAAGAAAAAGATTCAGACATTGTTGTGTGACAACTCATTATGGGCAGTACTAATAGAAGCCTACGGAGTTCGTAATTACCATCCTACAGCTCACTGTTGTGTTGGATAGAGCGTAAACAAATAGTCTAATTGGCATTGTTCGTCTCTTTTCCATAACAATCATTTTCAGTTTCCTCACTTGATGCTGGTTCATGAATATTTCATTACCCCACACGCAAAAAGGGTCCAGGAATGGATCTTTACCTAAGACATATGTACCTACAAGCAAGAAGCCAATATTAGAAGCTAAAATGCAGTTGCAGAATGGTGTAATATATTACTCCATCAGTTCCACAATGTGTTGCATATAAACATTTTGAGAAGTCAACATTTACTTACTTTGACCAAGTTTGTAGAGAAAAACATTTACATCTAGAATTGCAATTCCATTTCATTAGATACATCACAAAATTTTATATTGGATACATTTTAGATGGTATATGTAGATACATCACAAAAATCTATATGCACTACATGATGGAACGGATGGAGTATAAGCGGAGGGATGAAAAGAACCTCGGTGGAAAACGTTTGCCACTCCCATTGTTGTCCTGTGCAAGTACATGTAAAGTCATGATAAGTACATCAGGCTTAACATCAACCATGTATACGAGGTATCTGCTTGAAATAAACAAGGCATATATGCTCACTATAACAACCAAATATAGCTATTTGATACTGGACAAATGCTCAATGGAACCAACCTAACAACCAGATAACGAAAAGCAAGGCGTCTGCTTGAAAACTAGACAAATGCTCACTGCAATCAACCTAACAACCAGATACAAAAAAGCAAGGCATCTGCTTGAAAACTAGACAAATGCTCACTGCAACCAACCTGGCAACCAAATTCAGAGAATCAAGGCATAAATGTTTAAAGCGGGAGTTAAGGGCACATGTTAACAACACCATGCATAACATGTGGTATTGATGAAATTGAACTGCACAGTTCATACTTGCACATAATGAACATCACATTGTGAATAACTGAAAGAAACAAGACATTCATGCTCACTGTAACAACCAACTATAGCCATTGAAAACTGGACAAATACTCAATGCAACCAACCTAACAACCAGATATATAAAAGCAAGGCATCTGCTTGACAACTGGACAAATGCTCAATTAAACACTGCATGATTATCGCATGGCAAAAGCTACTACAACAATGGGTACGAGATGGCTAGCTACAAAAGGTATGATTTGCTCACAGGATGTTGGCTCACTTGTCATGGATGGGCTCCTTCCACTTGGGATATGAGGTGCCTAGGGTGCGCTCCCTGATGTTGCAGATGGCACGTTTCCCGTTGTAACAGCCGTAGTGTGTGCAATTATCTTGGTGGATGAGACCTGACTTTGAAGCTAAGGATCCCAAGCCACCGCCGTAGAACGTTTGCTTCAGAAATGACAAAAGGGGCTCGTTGGCGTAGAAGGATCACAAATCCATGACCGCGAGGCGGAGGAGATCAGCGGCGGGGCCTTTGGAGAGATCGACGGCGGTTGAACCAGAGGCGTTGCCGGTGGACCACTTAACTTGTGACATGGCCCGGGTGAAGCCAGTGATGTTGATGAGCTTGATGTCGTAGCCGGCTCTCCTGAGATACAGGAACATGCGTTCCCGCAGACTTGAAGCCTTCGGCATGGCAACGTAGGCAGCGTCCTCACCGGCTCCCGTGACGAGGTGTTCGTCCAGGATAGAAGGGTCGGCGCGAACGGCGCCCACCTCGCCAGCGTACGGCGGAGAGGCCATGATAGACCTCTTTTTGCTCGTACACTCCTCGAGGTCCACGAGAGATGTGGTCGGGCTGATTAGGCTGCGACTCTCGGGAGTACAGGATGGGGATCTGGGGGAAAGGGACACCGCCGGCCTCATCTAAAAACTCAGGGCGGCGATGGTGTATGTGGATCGGTGGGGACCGTGAACTTGTTTAGCTATGATGCACGGGTAGACCGGCTGAGGTTGGTGGTGGGAGGTGGTGGCGGGGGCGAGCTAGGGTTCAAGCAGGGGAGGAAGGGGGAGGGGGGCGTTGTGCGGACGGGGGGTGTTTGCGGATGTGCCGCTGCTGCTAAAAATTTTAGTAGTAATGGTGTGGGTGGAGATGGTGGTGGACGAGGGATGGCGACGATTCAAATGCCTCGGCAGCTGAAATTTTACTATATGGTTGGTGCGGTGGACGAGGAAAGGCGGCATGCAGTTGAAATACCACTTCCAATTAAATTTTGGCAAACGAACTGGGCGGGAGCAACCAAGATCGCACACGGTCCAAACATAATAAAGTGTGTACGCTCTACGCTGTAACGAAATGTCATGCCGTGAAACCACGAATTTTTGCATCGCTCGAGGCGGGTAGCTCTTTCTGAGATTTCTCAAGGCGAGTTTATCTCACACGGTTCATCCTCAATTTCAGTCGCAGACGTCAAATTCATCCTAAATTTCTACATGCCCACAAACAGATGACACAAACATTTGGAAAATTTTCAACACAAAATGCCTTATTTTATAGCGGATTAGTTGACATTAGTTCATACGCTCAGTAATTTACAAACAGTTCGTCAATTTACATGAAGATGAACTGCACAAAATATTCACTACGCCATGGATGCATACAAACGCCGCGCCTCCACCGTCGTCATGACCTTCCTCGCTTCAGAACGAGTATTCATAGGAGCTCGTCAAGTCGATGAGCTCCACTGGTTCCACGACGGAGACCGGCGGGGCTACCTCGGCCGGAGCGACCGGGGCGCCTCTCGCCAGGTCTGCCGCTGTCGACGAAGATGTCGTGGCGTCCAGGTGGGCCATCGGGATACAGACGGGCGCCGATCTCGCTAGAGCTGCTTCCCTGGTCGCTGTGGCCGCTGTTGCCAGGGCTGCCGCCACAGCTGCAAGGCCTGCACTGGCCTCCAACGCGGCTGAGAGGCATGCGGCGGCCTGTTCCGCCGCCTTCTGGTCCTGCTCCCGCCTCTTTTTGCCCTCTGCATCTGAGTTCCGCTTCCTCTTCGCACTCTCCCGCCGTTTCTGCCGCTTCAGATCCCTAGCCGCGTTGCGGATGGCATCCGCAGATGCGATAGATTGTTCCACACCGACACTGAGACGGGGCTCGTCCTCGTCGCGCAGGAACGCATCGAGGCCCGATTCCTAGACGGACAAAGCAATGGCCATCTGCATCCGACGCTCAAACTCGGGGTCATCGTCGTCGTCGTCGGCCGCGGCAGATGACGGTTGACCATTGACCGACATGGAGGACAACGCGTCAGAATCCTCTATCCCGTCATCGTCGGCCGCGACAGCTGGATGTTTGCCATTGCCCGCCATGGCGGCCAACGCGCCAAAATCGTCTAGCACGCTGTCGTCCAACACTATCAGGGCGGCGCCATGCACATCCCCATGGTTGAGCAACGGTTGCATTTGGTGTGTGTGGTGGTGGTGGCGAGCTATCGGCGGAAAAATTAGTTGTTAGCCGCCGCCGGCAAGATCTTTTGTAGGTCGCTGTCGGGTTTGGGTTTGTACTGTGCACATTACCCCTTTGCACTGGCTGACGCTTGCGGTTGGCACCACTAGGCAAAGCCGATTTTGCTGTGTACGGGCATCGCACACGGTTAGAGTAGCACACCCGTGTCTGCTCGGGGTACAATCGCATACGGTTGTTTCGTCAGTTTCGTTTGCTATTTTACATAATACTAGCATCTTTGAGATAAACGAGAAAAAACGCAAGAGAGGGTCAAAACACAACCACGCCCGCTAGTGACCCAAATATATACTCCCTCCGTTCCTAAATATATATGTAGTTCGTAGTGAAATCTGTACAAAAGACATGTAATTAGGTTCGGATGAAGTATATATATGTACGAACATGGTGTTGTCATGTTTAAATTTGCAATGCGCAACTTTAATGTGTGGCACATGCTGCATATGTGCATGCCTAAAAGTGTCCAATGTGACAAAAAAGGGTTTCATGACAAACATAATATAGGATGTTGCCCCCTACACTATGTGCCGGAGGATATATGTGGTCCTATGAACACATGACCTGGTTTAAACTTTGTCACACATTTATCCATGTCTGAATTTTCGTAAGACAACCAGGAGAATTTGTACCTTAATATGGTCAAACCATCACATATTGTTGTCGGACAATAGGGATATATAGATCACGCGGTCCCACGAGTTGGCGCGTCGTCGAAGATCAGTTGAGCGGGGCTAGAAGAACACCATCCCCCTGCATATGGCCAAATGTATATGCAAAAAATGGTGTGGTCCGGTGTTTCAACAATTAATACACAATGGTACACTATCTATGATGTGGCGTGCACCTAGCTGAGATAACTGGACATATATATATACCCCTTAAGATTGGTTATATATATATTACCTAGATCGTTATGAACGTGTATATATATATATATATATATATATATATATATATATATATATATATATATATATATATATATATATATATATACACACACACACACACGTTCCCCTCCCCCCACCCCCACCCCCCACACACATGACACGTAGCAGGGTGACGTTCCAGCGTTGTCACTCAAATGGATGATATATAGCGGCCGATCCGTATATAAGCGTGTCGTCGAAAACCACACAATGGACGCATGCATGGTCCACACACACACACACACACACACACACGCATGCACGCGTGCGCGCGCGCACACACACACACACACACACACACACAGAGAGAGAGAGAGAGAGACGCACACACGCACACGCACACACCGTCACCCATCCTTGGCCTTCCAGCGTTGTCAGTAAAAGGCATGACAAACCCTAAGGGCCCGTCGATAGGTTTGTCGTCGGAAACCGAACAATGTAGGCACATGGTCCACACACAGGCATGGGTTCACACACGCACACACGCGCACCCCCCCACACACGCATACACCGTCACCCATCCTTTGCCTTTCAGCATTGTCAATAAAAGGCATGACACACCCTAAGGCCCCACTAATAGGTTTGTCGTCGGAAACTGCACAATGTACACATGGTCCAGACACAAGCATATGGGTTTACACACACACACACATCGTCACCCATCCTTGGGCTTCCAGCGTTGTCAGTAAAAGGCATGGCAGATCCTAAGGGTCCACTGATAGGTTTGTCATCAGAAACCGCACAATATAGGCACATGGTTCACACACAGGCATTGGTACACACACACACACACACACACACACACACACATACTTGCGCGCGCACACACACACACTCGATCCTTGACATTTTCAAAACAGCAAAAGAAGCAAAAGAAAATCATGGATATTTTCAAAACAAGGATCAAATTTATTTAGCCGGAATGACATATCACACACACACACACACACACTCACTCGATCCTTGACATTTTCAAAACAGCAAAAGAAGCAAAAGAAGATCATGGATATTTTCAAAACAAGGATCTCAAGATTTATTTAGCCGGAATGACATATCACTACATGCATTTTATTTATGCCTATAGTGATCATATCACACCGCCTAAATGAACCTTGAAATTTAGCAACTTCCCAACCGGTCACCCATCCTTGACTACTCCACCGAAAGCACGCTTAACTTCCGAGTTCCATTCGAATGGGTTACGGGCTGGAAAGTTGTGTCTTGCTGGTAACGGTTGCCTCCTATCATATACAAGGCATGCCCCGATGGGCACCTGGTGGGACCAGACACGCATCGCAGAAGTTTCTGGTAGTACAAGAAACTGTGTGCGATGGTGGCATGGGGGCTGATGATGACGTCTTGCTGATGCTCGATGGCGTCATGCCGCTTTTACCTGCTCTCCGGCCTGCTTCGTATCGTCCTCCTTGTGTAGGAGGTTGATGACGGGGCCGGTGCTTCGGCGGGAAACCGATTGGGGGAGTGGCGGGAGACCGATTGGGGGAGTGGCGGGAGAAGCGTGTTTGGATAGAACATCATTTTAATACAAATTGGATAACTTCTGAAAGAAGGAAGCTCGAGCTAGCACGACACGCGCACACCGTGCTTACACACGCACGAGTTTCAGACGGGCGTATAGAACTTCTTTAAATTATTCATGGTTCGTTTAGCTTTTTGTATACTACACTAATCAAGTTTGTAGACATTTAATGTGCATAATTCAAATTTGAACTAAAGGAACATGCTTCCTGTCACCAAAATGGGTTGAAAAAAGGTATTTGTGTCCTTGGGTTCCTTGTTTAGGTCCCATGCAAATGAACGTGAATGGATTGCAAACATCTCGAAGTCATGACGAGGCCACACACATTGAGAAACTTGGCTATTAAATCATCATAAATCCACAACTCGTCCGAAAATTCTTGAAACTTACCCCGGTGTCATGACACGGCACTTATACGGAATGATAATTTTTTGTCCAATGTGGGACAAGTCTCTTGCACACCAAAACTTCTCTCAAGAACCATCGTGGTTTCGATACGGAACATGTCACCTCTGTGGAGGGAACGACATTCGATGTCTCTTCTTGCGTTGATATTTTTTCTACATGCAACATAGGCTAATACAAGTGCAATGCTAAAATGTGAAATTATTGAAACTGGTGTGTCGACACGACACTTATAGGACATGGTATATAAGTTTTGGGACAAACCTCTTACAAATTGGAGCTTTCCCACGACAAGCATGGTGGTTTCGATATGGAACATGTCACCTTTGTGGTCGACACGACATATGAGTTTTCTAGGCATGCACTTAATGTGAAGAACTTAAGTTTGAATTACAAGCACGGGCTCCAGCACACCAAAATGGATTAAAAACCATTTTGTGTCATTGGGTCCATGTTTAGATCCCATGCACTGATGGTCACTGAATTACAAACATCTCGGTGTCGTGACTAGACCGCAAACATTGATAATCTTGGTTTCAAAGTCCGAGAGAACCCAAAGATCACCATGAATTCATGAAACTTACACAGTGTCATGCCATGGCACATCTATGGTGTGCATTTTGTTTTCTGACGAATTTGGGACAAATATTAGGACATGCATCTTACAAGCCAAAGCTTATTCAAGAAGCCTTGTGATTTCGATAGGGAACATGTCACCTTTGTTGGTGAAACTACATTCAATGAGTTGTTAGTCCACCGATTAGGCCCCTTTTATACATTAATTGAGTTTTCTAGGGATTTAATATGCGTAGTTCAAATTTTGAACTAGAGGCACATGCTCGGACCTCGTGGTTTCGATAGGGAACATGACACCTTTTGTGACGAAACTGCATTCAATGTGTCCTCTAGTGCACCAATTTGGCCCTTTCTATACATCAATTGAGTTTTCTAGGGCCCTTTTCATACGAATGTGAATGAATTAGAAACATTTAGGCATGATAGCTCGGCCGCAATCATTGATAATATTGGTTTATTGAATTCCTATACATACAAAACTTGTATGATAACCATTTGGTGCCACGCGTCCATTTTTTACTCCCTCCGTTTATTTTTGAATTTGACCAAATTTTATATGGTAACTAAAAAGAAACGGAGGGAGTACTTGATATGGGGGAGCCGTGCGTGTAGCTGTAGGTTGATGACAGGACGCATGTGAGCTTTCCACCGCGCAGGCTCGACGGGACGCGTGCGAGCTGTCCGTCGCGCAGGCTTGATAGGATGCGTGAGAGCTGTCCGCCGTGCATGCTCGACGGGACGCATGAGAGTCTACTGCGCATGCTCATCGGGAAGCGATACTTTGACCTCCACCCCCCTGCTCGCCTTGCTCCCAACTTCTGAATTAATGGCGTCCTACCCGCTGTTTTATCATGTGGTTAATCGCCTGGACAGAGGGACTAGTTTGCTTGTGATCACTGTTTTGTTCGTGCCTAGCCGAGAACTTTGACGTTTCGTCTGTTTTCGACTCGTATACATGTACAAATGAACGAAATAATATAACAACAAATTAGCACCGGCAAAGATAATACTTTTCTTAAATATGCATGATAATAAAAAATGCCACATGTGGAAACTCCCCAAAGACACAGGGGCAAAAGAAGAAGGAAGAGGTTGAAGAAGGAAGACAAAGAAAACAATCTGGCCCGCTGCTATCTAATTCTTCATGGATTTCTGGGCGCAGAGTTCCTCAATCTCCTTCTTCATCGCCTCCACGACCTCCATCTCCTGTTGCCTCTCATCCGACATCTTCTGCATTGCGGCCATGGCGCGGGCTCTTTGCTCGAAAGCGTCGATGGCCTGCGTCGCGTACGCATGAAATTCCTTCACACGCTCCACGGATTCCTTCAACAGCCCCTCCCGCTCGATGTAGAGCTTCACCAAGTCTTCCAAAAGTTCCTCGGAGAGTTCTTTCAGCCTTCCCTCCGAGGCACTTTTCTTCTCGAGGAGTTTCTTCCAGGCGTCATTCTCCTCCATAAGTTTCTCCATGAGGCCGGTCGCCCTGTCAACCGAGGCGTCGCTCTTCTCCAGCAGCTTCACCAGGTCATCGATCATGGCGTCCTTCCTATCGAGGTCAGCGCGCATGTCATCGCTGGCTGAGGAATCAAAGACTGCCAAATCGTCCAGTTCGCCTCCGAGGCAAATGTGCTTGTGACTGTGAGAGCCGTCACCTCTCCGCGAAAGATCCTCCCGGGCGTCCACGGCGCCACCGGACATCTCTGCTGCGGCCAAATCGGTGTGGCTGGAGCTCTCTGGCACTTCCGCAGCATGGCAACGGGACCTCTCGGTTGCTTCCGCGGCTTTGGTCTTTCTTCCCTGGTTATATCTCGACCCAGAACCCCCCCTACCGGCCATGGCAGACGGAATGAAGGACTAACAAAGAAAGGCCTATTTTTTTGGTGGCGGGGGTGAAGAATGTGTGGTAATTTTCGAGTACGAGTTTGTGCTTTTATAGCCTACTACAGTAAACAGCTGCTAAGTGAGAACACGTTTAGGTTTGGTAGGTGTGAACTGATTTGCGAAAAAAATTAGCACGTGGTAATTTGGAATGTGAAAGGAAACAAGCTCAATATTTATTGATGGTTTTAGTTCCCAAGCACGAAACGCTTTATGGTTTTTAGAAACCGTTTGGGAACAGGCTCATCGAGCAGACGCGTGGCCCTGCCTCTATGAGAGGTGGGCCCTGCGTGTGCTGTGGGTGCAAGTTTGATTAGACGGGACGCGTGCGAGGAGTCCGCCGTGCAGGCTCAAAGGGATGCGTGCGAGCAGTCCGCCGCGTAGGCGCAGCTGGCTCACCGGGAATCAAGCCCTTTGACCTCGGACTACCACCCACAACCCTATTCTCTCCCAAGTTCTCCATTAGTGCTACACCTTCTCCTCCGGTCTTATCTTTTTGGGACGCTGCCGTGGATCGCCTCCTTTTTCGATGGACGACGAGGCGGCCAACAAGCGGGGGCGGGTAGAGGCTGAACCACACGAGCCTCCGGCGAGCGTCGACTTCATCAGTAGCATCCCCGACGAGATGTTGGTAACCATCATGTCTCTCCTCCCCATCAAATCTGCCGTGCAAACCACCATCCTCTCCCGGCGGTGGTGCCCCCTATGGCACTCCACCCCCATTGACCTCCTCGACGACGACGAGCCCTGCAGCGGGGATCGCAAACGCTTGGACGCATTGTCCCACATCCTCGCCACGCACACTGCGCCCGTCAGACGCCTTGCCATCGGCACTTTCCATTCAAACTACAAGGCCGAACCCAAGTTTCACGACTGGTTCTTATCCCCCGCCCTAGATCAGCTCGAGGAGATCAACTTTGATGCTAGACATGGGCGCTCGCTGCCTCTGTCTGTCCTCCGCCTCGCGCCCACGCTGCGCGACGCTACGTTCATGCGGTGCCTTTTCCCCAAGATTAATGCCACGCACGCTCTTCATCTCCCTAAACTGAAGCACCTTGAGCTCATTGGCATCAGCATCTCGAAGTCGGATTTGGAGCGCCTGCTCGGCGGCTGTACAACGCTCGAGTACCTTCGTCTTCATATGATTTTTGGGTTCAGTAGCCTCCACATCGCTACGACGAATCCCCGTACGATTTATGTGCATGGCTGGTGCCGCAATACGCTGTTAGTTGGGGAGTTTCATGATATGGTCATTGAGAATGCGCCTTTCCTAGAGAGATTGTTTGTACTTGATAAAGAAGGTCGAACAAGAATCAGGGTCATTGGCGTAACGAAATTGACAGTGTTGGGGTATTCGTGTGCTGAATTCTCTGAACTTGTTACAGTTGGATCCATACCCGTTCAGGTACAACAATCTTCTTCTCATTCTTATTATTGTACATCACATTTTATCTAGTTTTTGTTGATCTATGTTCGGCTGTCATCCCGAAAGTGATTCCCACAAGCCTCGCATTGTCTCTGCGCACAGTGAAGATCTTGGCACTAAAATCTATCGGCCCCAATCTGGATGAAGTTGTTAAGTTCCTTATATGCTTTCCGTGCACGGAGAATCTATACGTCGCGGTGATGTTCCTTTCCTGTTAATTCTTAACCACAACGGAGTTCAATTTGTTGGTACTTTTACCCATGATTACAATGAAGTGCGTACTATACATTTTTTTGAGATGTTAATCATGAACGATCGAAGATGGCATGTCAATCTATTAGTGTATTTTATAAATCATGCAAATCAAAGAGGCCCATAGTGTTCGATACTGCATCTAAGCACTGATATGTTGTCTTCGTTTGCAGATACAAGCATGACTTGGAGTGGAAAAGGTGGTGCAATATAACAATCCCATCGAATGCCTTGAATTCCATCTCACGGAAATTAGTTTGAACGAGCACCGAGGCACCAATCCAGAGATTCAATTTGCCAGTTTCTTTGTTCAGAAAGCAAGGGTGCTCAAGGTAATGAGGTTCGCACTATATTTAGTGCGCCACAATGGATGGTTTACTGACCAGCGGAGGCGTCTACAGCGGAATGGAAAAGGCTATGAAGAAGCTGATTTTCACTTTGGAAGTTCATATGATAGATTATTCGGAAGCGATTCTATCGAGCCGATATATGACTTCTCGGTCGATGATCCCTTCGCAGAAATATTTCATCGCATGGATCCTGAAGATTGGATTTGATTTCTAATGTCAGTTTGTACCTTGTAATCTTTGAATTTGGGCCTTGTTATGCTGGAATTTGAACCTTGTAATATTGCTGGTATTTGTGATACAATATTTTAAATTGCATTGTGTTCTTTTTTGTTTATGCAATCATGTTCTTATAAGTACATATGTTGTTGTTCTATAGGCGCATCATTGATGTTGTGCAGACCGAGCAAATCACAGTACGCACGGACTAAACTACGAAACCCGTCGGTGATGATTTTATCAATTGCTGATAGTTGTATACCAGTAAACGTTTCCCCACAACACACACAAGTTATTAGCACCAATCGTCTGTGTTATATCTAGTGCTCGCACACGATTCTCATTACTCACCTGTTTGCTGTATATCGCACACATCTTGTTATGCCGAATCGTTTGTGTTCTGCTGTATCAGCGCACCCTGTTTATCCGAGTGAACTGTATGCCGTATTTCGCACACGTATGTAGTTTTGGTAACTGTTTCTGTTATAAGAACAAACGGTTCATAAGAACAAACTGTCTGCCGTAGATCGCACACGCAACTACTTTCTGAATCGTATTTGATGGATCCACCTTCGCACACAGTTCGTGCCATTAGCGACGGAGCTTGAACTATACCGTTTGCGATTCATGCATCGCACACAGTTTCGTCGAAGGGTCTCTGATTGATGTGTCGTGTTTGGACCATGCATGCCGTAATGGACATGCCCTGTCCGTTCGTGGTGTACACCAAACATCCGATCTGGATGGAGAACTCCAACGTCATGGACCTGTTACTTGATGAGGACAAGTACATAGTGGTCTGGTTCGACCTCGCGTCCCACCGCGTGGTCTGCTCTCGCGTCCCTGCGCGTGCTCTGCTCTCGCGCCCCTGCGCATGCTCTACTCTCGCGCCCCTCCGCGCGCGCTCTGCTAGTGGTTGGGGCTAGCCCACGATCACGTTCAGGGCTCCATATGCATGCGGTTGTGCCACGCGCATCGCCCCATGCAGTTACGTGCTCCACGACTGAATCACGCGCTACAAAAACTGCCATCCGGACGTGCCGGTTTTCCAGGACGTCCGGCCCCCATTTATACCCATGGCCATTAACCATAGTCTCTTCACGCTTTCGATCGCACCCCACAACACAATAAGCGCACCCTGGATGATGCATACGGAGAGGATGTCCAGCGGCGCTCCAATGGAGTTCGGCATGCATCATGTGGAGACCCACATGAGGAAGACGGACCTCACGGTGGTGTACACCAACAACCCGGGCATGGTGGAGGACTCCATTGACACCATGGAGCGGCTGCTTGATGCGGATGACAAGTACAAAGTGGTCGGCTTCGACCTCGCTTACACCGGCGGTAGTGCCGGGCATGATCAGAAGGTTGCCATCGCCCAGTTGTGCGTCGGCCATCACGTCCTCCTCTACCACTACTGCCTGGCCACAGTGCCTTGCGAGCGTTTCACTAGGTTTGTCAATAGCCCCAACTACAGGTTCGCTACGGTGGACACCACCGACAATCCAAAGGTGCTCAAGACTTCGGGCTTGGCCTGCCAGAAGCTTGTCGACATCCGCGGCCACTACAGGGTCTGGGGCAGGAAGAAGCACATGGACTCCCATGTTGACCTGGCCGAGGCCATCATCGACCCCTACTACGCTGACATGAAGGCTGAGTGCGACAAGAACAAGCCTGTCTGGCACAGGGGCTGGGTAAAGAAACTGGATGAATATCACCTCCAGACCGTGGCCAAGCAAGCGTACACATGCTACGAGATGTTCAGGCGGATCGTTGACATGAGGAATTGCCTCCTACCTGAAGACAACGAGGGATCGAGCCACAAGCAGAGCACTGGCGGCAAGCGTCACAAGAAGTAGATGATTTGATGATCGTTTCTCAATTCTCATACTCCCTCTATGCAGAAATATTCATAGTTTTAGTGGGATAAGTTTATTATGCATGTAATAGTTTATTAAGGTGTGCGCCAATGTTATGTGTGCATTGGATGCTTAATTTGGTTATGCAATCATGTTCTTCTAAACAGAGCATAGATATTTGTGGGCAGATTGAGCAAATCACATCGCATACGGAATAAACAACCAAAACCGTCGGTGATGATTTCATCAGTCCCTCACAGTTCTTTATCCGGAACCGTTTGCCCACAACACATCCGAGTGGCCTGCGTACATCACACACATCTTGATCTGATAAACCGTTTGTGTTATTTTTGCTTATCGCACACAGTTCATCCCAGTGGCCTGTATGCCATGTATCACACACATCTTGATTTATGTAACCGTTTATGTTATTTTACCTCATCACAAACAGTTCATCCAAGTGACCTGTATGCTGTCTATCGCACACGTGATCATCTGGACAATCGTTTGTGTTCTGCTTGATCAACGCAAACAGTTTATCGGGGTGAACTGTATGCCGTACATCGCACACACTTGTATTTTTATAAGCGTTTATTTTATATTATCCAATCTCAAACAGTTTATCTAGGCCAACTGTTTGCCAAACATCGCACACGCAACTATTTTTTAGATCATATTTGATGGATACGCCATCGCACACAGTTTACGTCATTAGCGATGGAGCTATAACTATACCGTTTGCGATTTGGTCATCGCACATTGTTTTGTCGAAGGGTCTCTGATTAATGTGTCGCGTTAGCAGCATCCTGCAGTAGTGCCCCCACTTCACCAATTTGCCGTTTATTCGCCCTCTTTTCCATTTGCCCTTTTCTCCCTGGATCTGTTTTTGTTTGCTTGTTTGCTATGTTTGCTTGTGTTGCCATGTGCCTTCTATTTGCTTGCATCTTCGCTTGCTAAAAATATATTGATATGGATCCTCATCCACTTGCTAATCTTTTCAAAAGACCAAATTATGATGAACCAATTGCTAGTGAGTTGAGTGCACTTGATTATCTCTCTGAAGTTTTTCTTGAAAATCATGAATCTGGAAATTTTGATGAAGTGTTGAAAGAAGAAATTTATAAGGTGATTCATGATAGAACCTTGATTTTAAAAGCATGATTGCAATGATGTTACTATAAATTCTATTAATGTCAATTATGCTAATGATATGCAAAGCCACAAGCTTGGGGATGCTATGTTTGATGAAGATGATATTTTTAGTCCCCCAAGTTTTGATGAGCAAATTTATTATGATGATTGCATGCCTCCTATTCATGATGATGGTGATGACATGTATGCTATAATGAGTAATGACAACCATGAAACTTATCATCATGGTTTTAATTTGCAATGTGGTTATGTCAATCAAGTGTCTCATGATACTTATTTTGTTGAGTTTGCTCCCACTACCATGGAGGAAAAGGAATTTGCTTATGTGGAGAGTAATGAAAATTATATGCTTGTGCATCATGAAAAGAATGATTTACGTGGTAGTTATATTGTTGAATTCCTTCATGATGCTACTGAAATTTATTATGAGGGAGGAACATATGCTTGTAGGAATTGCAATAATATCAAGTTTCCTCTCTATGTGTTCCAAGTTTTGAAGTTATGCTTGTTTTGCCTTCCTATGCTAGTTGATTCTTGTTCCCATAAATTGTTTGCTCAAAAAATCCCTATGCATAGGAAGTGGGTTAGACTTAAATGTGCTTGTCATGAGGTTCATGATGCTCTCTTGCATATTTCAATTACTACTTTTTATGTGAGCATCATTGAAATTATCATGCCTAGCTAGGGGCGTACAACGATAGCGCTTGTTGGGAGGGAACCTGTCGTGGTTTTGTCACGGCAGATGTCCTAGTGCCAGGACTTAGGTGTGAAGCCATCGCTACGGCGATTAACTCGAAGGGGTTGGTCGGGACGAAAGACACAGGTTTACCCAGGTTCGGCCCCTCTCGAAAGAGGTAATAGCCTACGTCCTGCTTTGAGTTGTATTGATTGGATATGAATTACAAGGGAGTGGATTTGCTAGACCTAATACTCAATCAAAGGTTTCATGGCCTAAGCCGCCCAGGTAACCCACCTTTATATACACAGGTCAAGGCCCTGGGCTTACAAGAGTCCGGGCCGGGTCATACTTGATAACCGACCTTGCCTCTAACTACTCCTGCCTTGTCGGACAAGCCGCCACCGGTGGCTTACGCCACCGGGTCATACATTGTCTTCTCCCTCTGGGCCTCCAGGCCCATTGAGCAAGCCTCTTCCAAACCTTATCATTAAGCCGCCAACCTCATGACCCGGCCCCACCTGGGCGGGTCTCACCACGGGGTTAAATCCCCAACATTAGGCCCCAGATTGATTTGAACCGGTTCATGTCAATCTTCAAGTCTTCTGGTTGGCGGATCTTGCATTTTTTGACAAATCTCCATGACCCGCCATATCTGAAAATGGGTGACGTTGTTTCTGACAAATCTTCATGACCCGTCATGACGTCATCTCAGGAAAAAATCAAAAAGATTCCCCTGACGTCACAATAGATCTTTTTCATTAATATGACCAGCCCGAGAATCGAGGCACTTTCTTGGTCAATCGTCATCGTGTCTCCTCGATTCTCACACCGGACTGTTGCTATTCCATCACCCCCTTATAAATAGTCGCGGGGGGGCCCATCATTTTCACTTTCCCCCGCTGCCGTCTTCTTCTTCTTCCTCGTGACGCCCGCGCCGCCGAAGCTCACCGCGCCATCTGGGCCTCGCCGTCGTCTCCGACACTGGCCGCTGCATCACCCTGATTACGTCCAGAGCACTCCCGCGTTCGCCCGGATCTTCAAGGTTCCATCTTTGCCCCTTGTTTAGATCTGCACTAGCTTTTCAGATTTCCCCCGAGTTCATCGGGTTTTCTTCGTGTTCATCACCGCTCATCGGAGCATTCTTCGTAGACCAGAGAAAAAACACTTCTTTAGGCTTTATAATGCTGCTCGAATCATGCGGCCATCCGCTCAATAGGCATGCCATGCTCATTATAGATTTCTGGCTCACTCTAATCCGTATAGAACTGCCTGTTCTTCCACTGGCTTTTTAGGTTTAGTAATATTTTTCTTTTTCCACACTTAGCTATTTTTCCAATACTCACTGGCAAACTTGACCCGCCGTCGTACTGCCGGCTCACATTGCCATATTGCAGCCTGCTTCGGCGACTCATAATTTTATACTGACCCGCCAAATACCATCACCATTTTTAGAGTCATAACTGACTTGATAATAATACATTTTTAACCCGCCATATATTCGTGCCCTTCCGCAGTCTTTTAAGCCGCCGCCATGTCTAAAGTCCCAGCTTCCTGCAACTGGGTAAGGTCCGGGGTGACTGAGGAATCACTCAAGGATTTTGTCACCATGGGAGTTTTGCCAGCTCAGGATGTTATCCACTGGCGGGTTCCGGGCAATGAAACCACTCCTAAGCCCGAGGATGGGGAAGTTATTGTGTTCACAGACCATCTTCTCTGTGCTTTCTCTCCACCCGGGTCTAAATTTTTCCGAGACGCCTTACACTCATTCAACCTGCACCCCCAAGACATTGGCCCCAACTCTGTCACCAACCTGTGTCAGTTCCAAACCCTCTGCGAAGCTTATCTGCAAGAAGAGCCGTCTGTTGACCTCTTCAAGGAATATTTCTACATCAACCGCCAAACAGAAATGGCGGATGGATTAAGTCTTGAACTCGGAGGTGTCACTCTTCAAAGACGGAGGGATGTACTCTTTCCAGCAGCAACTCTGCCGAGTCATCCCAAAGAATGGAATAAAACTTGGTTTTACTGCAAAGACACTTCCCCAGAAGGAGAGAATCCACTGCCAGGTTATCGCCCTTACCGGCTTAGCACTGACACGGAACTCCCAGACCGGATGTCCACTGCAGAGCGCGCTCAATATGGCCCAACCTTCTCAAAAATAAGGGCCCTGTTAGCCAACGGGTTAACATGTGTTGATTTGACCCGCTGCTGGGTCTCTTGGAGGATTCTGCCGTTGAGTCGCCGCAACGCTTTAATGTGCCAATATACCGGTAAAGTGAACGACCCTCAACGCTTCAATCAGACTCCCTTGAAAGACCAGGATCTCAATACAATTGTCAAGTCCTTGCTGGGAGAACCTCAAGCCACCTGCAGCAAGACAGGGTTAAGTCCCTTTTATGCACTTAACCCGGCTCCAGAGGTGAATCTTTCCACCCTAATCTTCACCCTTTCCTTAAACGCCTTATTTCTTGTATTCTATTTTAACCATTCTACCAATGCATATATTTATACGTAGGCCGGCTCTTCCTTCTGGAACAAGAGGTTAACCATTACCGTCAAAAAGAAAAGAAAAGCAAACAAAGCAACCAAGGCCAAAGCTCCGGCTCGTAAAAGGAAACAATCAACCGAAGAATTATTCGGCCTGGACGACTCAGAGGTAGAACTTGATTCCCTTGGTCGTCTTTTTATGCAACTTATTGACGCTGACTCTTCTCAGGAAGAGGCGGAGGCCAGTGAAGCCGGGGCTGCAGAGGTAACTATCATCTCCTCCGACTCAGAACCTCTGCCAACAGAGAGAATCCGGCGGGTCATCCGGAAAGTTAAGTTTTCACACCCTCTTGCTCACTTGGACCCCGACTTTCTTTTGAAGAAATAGCAACATGACGCCAGACGTCAGACCCGGAGCGGCGGCTCTAAAGACCTGGTGGCCGGCTTGCCTGACACTCCGGCTCACCGAAAATGTCTCAACGAGGTACTTCCGGCTTATATCTGTACTGCTGCATATTACTCTTGTGTAGCCACTTACTCATACTGCTTCTAATTGTATCAGGAAACTCCTCCTTCGTCTGGCGACTCAACCGCCTCCAAGCTGCCTCCCCTTGTCATCAACCCAGTGTAACTTTCTTATATCCTTTCCCTGCTTATTACTATAATGTCTTTGCATATAACTGATAATGAAGTTCGTGTCTTGCAGGGCCCAGGCCAACAAAATGAAACAGAGCGGGTCATCTTCCCATCCGGATGCCTTAGAGCCGGAAGACCCAAAGCTTGATGCTCCTGAAACTCAAGTGGAGCCATTCGATGCCGGCCAAGGTGCTCATGACGACACTCCCCAGCCCAATGAGCCGGTGGATGTTGACGTTGTGATCACTGAAGATTCTCTGGAGACAGATCCTAAGCCACCCAACCCCTTGCTGACAACCCAAGAGGTGCCGGTTCAAGAAGAAGAAGTCACCATTACCGGCTCAGCCTATGCCGCCCCGCCCCCCTCCAATGTGCTAACCAAGCATATTCAAAAGGCTGAGACACCTTCTCCTGAGAAGGAGAAAAACAAACTTGACCTGCCGAATTTGGAGAAGCTGACCGCTGACGAGTTGCACTCGGGCTATTTGAGCCGCCTGACCGCCAGCCGGGACATGGAAGTCAGATTGGTAGACATGATGAAAAAGAAATATGAGGTATTCCCCTTCTCTGCTCTCTGCATACCCTTACATAGCCCCCAAGGGCCTGCTTATATTCTCGAAAATAAGTCGGGTCTTCAATAATATGTAGTGTTGAATAGATCAACGATGTAGCCCCCAAGGGCCGGGTCATTATACCAATAACGAGCCGGTACTTATTGCTTTAATAAATGCAAGAAATGCCAAGTGTAGCCCCGAAGGGCCGGATCATTATACCAATAATGAGCCGGGACTTTTTATAAACCCGATCCTTAGACTTGTAGAGCAACGTGTACCCCCCAAGGGCTGGGTTATCTTGATGGGGATGATCCGGGTCTTATTTGCCTTGTAAATATAAGAAAGAACTGAGACACATTAGCCCCCAAGTGTTAAGTATATTGCTTGCAATCTGCTTGGGACTTGTAATGATTCTCTGCCAAACTTCTAAAAACCGGTATGAGCCGGACAGGTGGCTTAAAACTGACAATCTTGCCTTGTTATGACTTGTCTTGTGCAGGAATCTTTAAATGCCGCTGAGTCTAACATGTCGGACCTTAAGAAGAGTCTGGCACTGCAACAAGAAGGCCGAGCGGAAGCCAACGCCAAGTATCAGATCACTTTGACTGAGTTGGAGGTAATCAAGACTGAGCTCGAGACATTCAAGAAGTCTGCTGAAACGAGCCAAGCCGCCCTGACCAAATGCGCAGAAGACGCAGAGGGCCGTCTTAAAATGGTGACTGAAGAGCTGACCGGCCTGAAGCGGCACATAAGCCGGATGACCGAAGCCGTCTTTGGTAAGTATTTGTTGACTTGTAATTATGCTTGACAGGATCCTATGGAGACTCGCCCGGCGACTTACAATCTCAATCTCTTTTGCAGGCCAACGAACTTGCCAACTTCCGGATGATAGCCTGTTGAAGCTGAAGGCCTTATACGCCTTCACTGAGCAACTATACTCCGGAAGCCTCTTCATCATCAGAGCAGTCTTTGGTGAGAAGGGTGTGCCCAAACTGATCAAGGATGTTTTGAACTATCTCTCCATTGTTCCCAGGCACTTCGAGGAAATAAAGAGATCGGCCGCCCACAAGGGTGCAATTTCTGCCTTAAGCCGGGCGCTAGCATATGCACCAGAACTTCACCTGGAAGAGATGATGGGCGGCTTCCTGCAACTCAAGGATGACGGGTCAGAATTCACCCAGGATGACTATGCCCGTTGCCACCGAGAGTCTCTAGTGTTGACCAACTGGTTAGCCACAGAAGCTGATCTGTCAAAATACCAGGCGGCTTACGACGACAGCAACACTCGAGTACGGGCGCCTACCTTTGAGCCGAAGGATCTGACCCCTCAACGGCGTAAGCATATCTTTGCCCCTGACGTTGACCCATCTCCCATCTTGAATGAGGAAGCTCAATTTGAAGCCTACTCAACTGCAACTGAGATGTGGACAACCTTCAGATCCAGGAGCCCGAAGACCCGGTGCACGGTGACCCATCGACAAGCTAGGCGAAGAGCCGTTCTTCAAAGATTCTGACCCGGGCGAAACTAAGCCGCCAGGCTTTAACTTGTGAAAAACTTTAAGCAACATATTTTGGGCCCTGTGAGGCCTTGTAATAGTAGTAGAAAAAACTTGATCATCTGCTCTTGTGCCTTCATGCACTTTTTAAACATCTTTCAGTCTATACACCGGCGACTTAACAAGAATGTCTTGATATAATCATCTGACTGTATTGACTTGCCCGGCGGGTTATATTCCATGAGCAACGCTAAGCCGGAGTTACCGAAAAAACTTAGAATTTCATCATGAAAAATACCTGCAAAAAACAAGCAATATACTTGTGCATATCTCTTGCCTTATGAACCGGCTTTAAAGGCCCAGCAAGACAAGAAATTTTGTTTTTGCAAGAAAATTTTGTATTGCTTCCGAAGAAGCTAGGCATAAAAGCCTGAAAACCTCGTAAGCCGGCTCTCACGTGACATAAATCCGTCGTTTAAACCTTAGCAAGTTCAGGGTCTTAAAAAGATTGACATTGCTAAGAGTACGAACGGGCCACATAGCGGAGAGACTACAGCAGACAAGGCGAGTTTATCCTAGCTCACTGTAAGCCGGCTCTCTCGTGACAAAAGCCGCTGTTTAAACCTTGACAAGTTCAGGGTCTTTGTGCGAGATTGACTATGAAAGTTCAGGGTCTCTGAGCAAGATTGACTGTCAAGAGTTCGGCAGGTCACATGGCGGAGTAGCAAGTTGCAAACAGGCAGGTTTAACTCGAACATGGCATATAAAGCCTGGCCAAGAGGGTATGAAAGCTAAACCCAGTGAGTTGGAAGCCCCCAAGTGACCGGATGAAGAATCAACTCTTTGCATGAAACTTGGTGCAAGAAAACAGCAGAGGACCCGAATCATGGGGATGCCAACTTTATTATATCATAAAGATGGTATATACAATGACAGGGGTATGTACATTGATGAGAGCCGGACCGGCGGCTCAAGTATAGTATGGCCGAAGGTGAGCAATATTCCACGGTCTTGCAGTCTCTTCACCAGAAGTGCATGACTTGTCACTCTCCCGTATATCGATGAGATAATAGGAACCATTGTTGAGATTTCTGCTGATCACAAACGGTCCTTCCCAAGGAGGTGATAACTTATGCATATCTGACTGGTCTTGAATCAAACAGAGTACTAAGTCGCCTTCTTGGAACGTCCGGGTCTTGACCCTGCGGCTATGATAGCGACGCAGGTCTTGCTGGTAAATCGCGGACCGTGCTGCTGCAAGATCCCGTTCTTCGTCTAAGGCATCCAAAGCATCCTGACGCGCCGTCTCATTATTAGCTTCCACGTAAGCCGCCACTCTGGGAGAGTCTTGACGAATATCACTGGGGAGAACAGCTTCTGCGCCATAAACCATGAAGAAAGGCGTATAGCCCGTTGACCTGTTGGGGGTGGTCCTTATGCTCCAAAGAACTGAAGGTAACTCCTCCATTCAACAACCCGGCATGCGCTCCAAAGGAAACATAAGCCGGGGTTTTATCCCTCTCAAAATTTCCTGGTTAGCACGCTCGGCTTGACCATTAGACTGTGGGTGAGCCACAAAAGATACATCGAGGCGGATATGCTCACCATCAAAAAACTCCTTCATAGCCCCCTTGGACAGGTTTGTGCCATTGTCAGTAATGATACTATGAGGATAACCAAACCGATAGATCAGTTTTTTGATGAGCTGAACTGTTGTTGCTGCATCACACTTGCTGACCGGCTCAGCTTCAACCCACTTAGTAAACTTGTTAACCGCCACCAAAAGGTGGGTCTTCTTGTCTTTAGACCTCTTAAAAGGTCCCACCATATCAAGCCCCCAGACTGCAAACGGCCAGGTGATGGGAATCATCCGTAACTCTTGAGCCGGCACATGGGCACGTCGTCCAAATTTTTGGCACCCGTCACATTTACTGACCAAGTACTCTGCATCTTTATGAGCTGTTAACCAGTAAAAACCGTGTCGAAAGCCTTGGCCACCAAAGATTTTGACCCGATGTGATGACCACAATCGCCGGCATGTATCTCTTGCAGTATTTCATGGCCCTCGTCAGGAGAAACACATCGCTGAAAGACGCCAGTCACGCTGTGCCTGTGTAACTCGCCATTGACTTTCATGGATTTAGACCGCCTTATGATCTGCCGCGCCAGATTCTCATCTTGAGGTAACTCGCCATGGGTCAGATACGCCAGATAAGGCAATGTCCAATCAGGGATTGCGCGGAGAGCCGCCACCAATTGCCCTTCCAGGTCAGGTATAGCTAAATCCTCTTCCGACGGTAACTTAACCGACGGGTGATGCAATACGTCTAGGAACACATTAGGCGGCCCCGGCTTACGATGAGATCCCAGTCTTGATAACGCGTCAGCTGCCTCATTCTTCTGCCGATCAATATGATCCACCTGATAGCCCTTGAAGTGGCCAGCGATAACATCAACCGCCTGGCGATAAGCCGCCATGCGAGGGTCCTTAGAGTCCCACGTGCCAGAGACTTGCTGAGCTACCAGTTCTGAGTCGCCAAGACATCTGACCCGGCTCAAATTCATCTCCTTGGCCACACGGAGTCCATGAAGCAAAGCCTCATATTCAGCTGCATTGTTAGTACAAGGAAACATTAACCTCAAAACATAATAGAACTTGTCACCTCGCGGGGAAGTTAAAACAACTCCAGCCCCCGAGCCTTCCAATTGCCTGGAGCCATCAAAATGAATTGTCCAATATGTATTGTCCGGCTTCTCCTCAGGTGCTTGACACTCTGTCCAGTCATTGATAAAATCCACCAGGGCTTGAGATTTGACAGCCGTCCGTGGCACATATTTCAGATTGAGAGGCCCAAGCTCAATTGCCCACTTAGCAATCCTGCCAGTAGCTTCTCTGTTTTGAATGATATCTCCCAAAGGAGCAGAGCTGACCACTGTGATTGGATGCCCAAGGAAATAATGTTTCAGCTTGCGATTGGCCATGAATACCCCAAACACCAGCTTTTGCCAATGCGGATACCTTTGCTTGGACTCTGTCAAGACCTCACTGACATAGTAAACCGGCCGTTGGACTGGGTATTCCTTACCCGCCTCCTTGCGCTCCACCACAACTGCAGCACTGATGGCTCTGTTGTTAGCCGCCACGTACAGGAGCAAAGGCTCTTTCTCCACCGGGGCAGCCAAAACGGGCGGCTCAGCCAACTGTTTCTTGAGCGCCTCAAACGCCTCATTAGCCGCATCGCTCCAGACAAAGTCATCTATCTTCTTCATCATCTGATATAGAGGAATAGCTTTCTCACCAAGGCGGCTTATGAACCGGCTCAGAGCGGCGATACGACCCGCCAAGCGCTGAACATCATTAATACACGCCGGCTTAGACAAAGAAGTGATGGCTTTTATCTTGTGTGGGTTAGCCTCGATGCCACGCTCGGAGACCAAGAATCCCAAGAGCGTGCCTGCAGGTACACCAAACACACACTTTACCGGGTTAAGCATCATCTTGTAAACCCGCAGATTATCAAAACTCTCCTTCAAATCAGCCAACAGAGTCTCCTTCTTCCTTGACTGGACCACAATATCATCCACATAAGCATGAACATTGCGCCTAATTTGACCATGAAGACAGTTCTGCACACAACGCTGATAAGTCGCCTGAGCGCTCTTGAGCCCGAAAGGCATAGACACATAGCAGAAAGCTCCAAAAGGCGTAATGAAAGACGTCTTCTCTTGGTCCTTGACTGCCATCTTGATCTGATGATAACCCGAATAAGCATCCAGGAAACATAAACTCTCACAACCCGCCATTGCATCAATGATCTGGTCGATACAGGGGAGATAAAATGGATCAACTGGACACGCCTTGTTGAGATCGGTGTAATCCACACACATGCGCCACGTGTCATTCTTCTTGAGTACCAACACCGGGTTAGCTAACCACTCCGGGTGAAAAACTTCGACGATAAACCCTGCTGCTAAGAGCCGGGCTACCTCTTCTACAATAGCCTTGCGCCTCTCCTCATTGAAACGACGGAGGAACTGTTTGATCGGCTTAAACTTAGGATCCACATTAAGGTGGTGCTCAGCGAATTCTCTCGGTACACCCGGCACGTCAGAAGGTTTCCATGCAAAGATGTCCCAATTCTCACGGATGAATTCGATGAGCGCGCTTTCCTATTTGGGATCCATATTGGCCCCAATAGTGAACTGCTGCGATGAGTCACCAGGAGTAAAATCCACCAGCTTGGTATCTTCTGCCACAAACTTAAGGGGCAGCTCAGATTCCGTACTGGGCTTCTTCAATGGGGTCATATCTGTCGGGTCAACATTCTCCTTATAAAACTTGAGCTCCGCCTCAGCACAACTTGACTCTGCATATGCAGCATCGCCTTCCTCGCACTCAAGAGCAATCTTCCGATCACCATGCACTGTAATCGTTCCATTTAATCCGGGCATCTTGAGCTGCAAGTAAACATAACAAGGCCTAGCCATGAACTTGGCATAAGCCGGCCGCCCAAACAAAGCATGGTACGGGCTCTTGATCTTGACCACCTCAAACCATAAGGTCTCCACCCTGTAGTTGAACTCATCACCAAAGGCTACCTCCAGGGAAATTTTTCCAACTGGATAAGCCGACTTTCCAGGCACTACACCGTGAAAAACCGTCGAAGTTGGTTTGAGATCCTTGTCAAGCAAGTTCATCCGGCGGAACGTGTCATAGTACAGGACGTTGATGCTGCTGCCACCATCCATAAGCACCTTGGTGAACACGTAGCTTCCTACTTGGGGGGCTACTACCAAGGCCAACTACCCCGGGTTATCCACACGCGTCGGGTGATCCTCCCAGCTCCAAGTTATGTCATACTCAGACCACTTCAAATACTACGGGAGAGCCGGCATGACCGCATTAACCGCCCGCTTGCGCACCTTCTGATCCCGCTTGTCATGGCTTGTCGTAAAGACATGATATTGGCCTCCATTAAGCTGCTTTGGGTTACTCTGATACCCGGACTGGTTGTTTTGTTGCTGACCTCCATTGCCAGACTGTTGATTATGACCTCCATGGTTTCCCTGAACTTGATAACCAGAACCTGAGCCGCCTGCACCAAAACCGGACCCAAGAGAGCCGGATCCTGACCCGCCGGGCGGTCCACTGCCGCCACCCTGATGTTGGTTAATGCTATAATTCCGGAATTCCCGCATAACCCAACAATCCTTCCAGGCATGAGTGGATGGTTTATCGGGAACACTATGTTTTGTGCAAGGGGCATTCAACATTGCTTCCATATTGAAAGGCTTAGACTTGCCGAAAGGCGGTTTTCCATTGCCCTTGCCACGGTTTCTCCCAGCACTAGTGTTGGCCACCAGATCAGACCCGCCGTCCGGGTGTTTCCTCTTACCGCCATTACTGTTATTATTATTTCCTGCCCCACTCTACTGCTGGCCCTTGCCATTGCCATTCTTCTTACCCTTAGCTGATTTCTCCTCATCAGACCCAGGATCCTTCGTACTGTCAGAATCTGCATATTTGGTGAGAGCCGCCATAAGCTCCTCCATATCCTGGCATTAACGCTTGAGCCGCCCAAGCTTCTGCTTGAGGGGCAAAAAGTGACAATTCTTCTCCAGAATTAGAACTGCCTGAGCCGCCGTGATATTATCAGAGGAGTGGATAATGGTTGAGACCCGCCGGACCCAATGATGGGCCGACTCATCCTCCCGCTGCACACAATGATCCAAATCCACGATTGTCATGGGCTGCTTGCATGTTCCTTGAATTTTTTTGATGAATTTCGCCTTCAATTCGGCCCAGGAATTAATGGTATTGGGTGGCAAACCCTTCAACCACGTGCGAGCCAGCCCCTCCCGCATCATGATGAAATACTTGGTGCAGACTGCATCACTGGCGTCCAGCATCTCCATGGCTAGTTCATAACTCTCAATCCAAGCTTCCGGAGGCAGATCGGCAGTATAATTTGGCACCTTGCGGGGACCCTTGAAATCCTTCGGCAGGCGTTCGTTTCGTAAAGCCGTCACTAAGCACGGCACTCCCACAGCCCTGGAGGTTACTCCAGCTCCTACCAAAACAGAAGGTGCTACTGTGGGTTCTTGGTAAGCCGCCGCTGCTGCCGCCTCTCGCTGTGCTCTCGCACGATCTACCAGCGCCTGGGCATCAACAGCAGGCGGGTCATCCCACGCCGGATTCCGACGTCGATCACTGCTAGAAATCGCAGGCGACTCTATACGCCGACTGTAACTGCGGCTTGGGATAGGGGTCAAGTGCACGCGACTCCGGCTGTAGGTGTATTCTCTTGTTGCGCCACCGCTGTCTGCAAATATCCAATGGCGTTCCGCGCTTCTTCCGCAAAAGGCGTTCCGTCAGGGATGGGGAGCGCGCCAAGTCTGACTGCCGCTGCCACCATGTTCTCCACCGGGTTAGAATAATGACCGGGTGGTGTCGGAAAGTGCTGCGGCGGGGTCTGGTTCCTGCGGGGCAGGTTTGGCTGTCGATGTTGAACCGCCACCCTATTCCCAGGTACTTCCGCCGTCCAGGTCAAGGTCAGAGGTGCATTCCGTCCTGTCCCTGGCGTGTTGAAAAGATTCCTAGGCTCATACTGATCCGGCAGGCGGGTCTGGTGCCTCATCCTCCAGACTGCATCTGCGGTCTGTTAATCCAGGTCCAGGCGAAAAGCTTTCGCCCTGAGGCGCTCCGACTCAACATCCATCTGAGCTTTCAGCGCGTTGATTTCTTCTTGGGCACCGGCCATCTGGTCCTTCAACCTCGCGATCTCCATGTTATGGGCTACTTGGTTTTCGGCCGTGACCTCGGTTCCCATCAGAGTCGTAAGTTCATTCATCAGATCCAGCAAAACTTGAGCCGGCGGCCTGCCTGATCCAGATCCCGTTGCACCAATAGCTGTGCTTCCAGGAGCTGGTGTCGATCCTGCCATGAAGACAATGGCTCGGCTCGGCGGCTCATAGTATTCCGGCTCACAGTATTCCGGCTCATGGTAGCCCTCGAAGTAGCCCCCAAGCCCGCCGTTGTGAAGCTGGTAGATTGATTCCGTCTCCCCGCTCGAGGATCCATCCTCTGAGCAGATGAGGGTTTCCTCCCGTGACATAGAACCTTCAAGTTCCGTGCCTTGGGTGAAGCCGACGAAGACGTGCTTCCGGCCCGGGTTAACCCGGGCAGGTTGCGCGCGCCGGGCCGGCTCGACAAGGTCGGTGCAGACGTCCGGCCCGGGTTTAGATCCGCCGATCTTGCCAATGAAGACGTGAATTCCGCCGAAGGGGACCCGGTACCCATACTCGATTGAGTCAGCCTCGGGGCCCCAGCTAGCGTCGTCGATGTAGAGCTTGCCGCGATGACTCTTGGTCATCCTGCCAACGGCGTATCCCTCGATCCCTGGGAGAGAGCCCTTCGAGTACTCTAAACCACCGAGCATCTGCCCCACGGTGGGCGCCAACTGTCGTGGTTTTGTCACGGCAGATGTCCTAGTGCCAGGACTTAGGTGTGAAGCCATCGCTACGGCGGTTAACTCGAAGGGGTTGGTCGGGACGAAAGACACAGGTTTACCCAGGTTTGGCCCCTCTCGAAGGAGGTAATAGCCTACGTCCTGCTTTGAGTTGTATTGATTGGATATGAATTACAAGGGAGTGGATTCGCTAGACCTAGTACTCGATCAAAGGTTTCGTGGCCTAAGCCGCCCAGGTAACCCACCTTTATATACACAGGTCGAGGCCCTGGGCTTACAAGAGTCCGGGTCGGGTCATACTTGATAACCGACCTTGCCTCTAACTACTCCTGCCTTGTCGAACAAGCCGCCACCGGCGGCTTACGCGACCGGGTCATACATTGTCTTCTCCCTCCGGGCCTCCAGGCCCATTGAGCAAGCTTCTTCCAAATCTTATCGTTAAGCCGCCAACCTCATGACCCGACCCCACCTAGGCGGGTCTCACCACGGGGTTATATCCCCAACACAACCCAATGAATAAATTTATTTTATTCTTTTTCTTTCTATTTTTGAGTGTTGACACAATTATTCCTCTGTTATGATTGTGTTTTTATGTTTTATTTAGTGTTTGTGCCAAGTAAAGCCTTTAGGATGATTCATCAGATGAGTAGAAACAACGCTGAATCTGAAACAGAAACTTTGCCTCCAGTGTGGGAATTTTTATTTTTTACTGGAACATGATATTGAGCTGAAATTTTAGTACAGTGTTTCTATACTAATTCTTTACATTTTCATAATATTTCTGAATTTTTAGAGTTACAGAAGTATGGTTAGAGTAAAGATTACTACAGACTGTTCTGTTTAAGACAGATTCTGTTTTCATTGTATTGTGTGCTTGTTTTGATGAATCTGTGGGCTGTATTGAAGGGTATGAGCCATGGTAAAGTTCAAATACAGTAGTTATAATGCAATAATAAAATATGAATGGGTTTGCAACAGTACTAAATGTAGTGATTTGCTTTATTATACTAACGGATCTCACGAAGATTTTGTTGAATTTTGTGTGATTGAAGTTTTCAAGTTTTGGGTGAGATCACGATGGATGAAGGAATAAGGAGTGAAAAGAGCCTAAGCTTGGGGATGCTACAGAACCCCAAGATATATCCAAAGATAAACAAGCAACTAAGCTTGGGGATGCCCCCGAGTGGCATCCCCTCTTTCTTCTAACGACCATCGGTATTTTACTTGGACCTATATTTTTATTCGTCACATATCATGAGTTTTGCTTGGAGCGTCTTGTATCATTTGAGTCTTTGCTTGCTTTGCTTTTTAGTTTGTCACTTGTATCCTTGCTGGGCACACCTATTTGAGAGAGCCAAAAGTATGCTATGATTTGTTAGAATTGCTCTTTATGCTTCACTTAAACTTTTTGAGGTATAGAATTGCTCTAGTGCTTCACTTATACCTTTTTGAGCACGGTGTGCTTGGAATTTTGTGAAGGAATCCTCTCATGCTTCACTTATACCTTTTTGAGAGATGAAATCTCTATGCTCATGTGCTTCACTTAAATTTGTTTGAGCTAGTCAAAAAGCAATGGCAATATATGAAACTAGTCCCAAAGTGATAGATATCCAAGGAGGATATAATAAAAACTTTCATGAAGATCATTGGACAAATTAAACTTGATTCCTTGTAATCATTTTGAGACATGATGATAGTAATATATGAGTCATGTTAGTGAGTAATTATGCTTTAGTAAGAATATTGGTGTTAAGGTTTGTGATTCTCTATGCAAGTACGAAAGTCAATAGTTATGCAATGAAGTTACATCCTATTTATGGTGCATTATTCGGTGTTAGTTATGCTCAATGCTCACTTATGTGAATTTTCGTTTCTTGGTTGGTTGCTTCTCAATCTATTTGCTAGCCTTCATTTGTACTAAGTAGAAATACTACTTGTGCATCCAAAATCCTTAAACCAAGTTTTGCGTTATGAGTCCACCATACCTACCTATATGCGGTATTTCCATGCCATTCTAAGCAAATTTGTATGTGCCATCTCTAATTTTCAAAATAAATTTCTCTTTTGTGTGCTCGTACCGCTCATGAAACGGTAGGGAGTGTCCAATATTGTTCCATGCTAGATGTGTTATTCTCAAGATGAGTGTTTATTCACTTGTCATTGCACGAGAGTGCGGCGGTAATAGGGATACCCATTCCCGAAATGAAAAAAGAAAAAATAATTTATGTTGTCAAATAATAAATTCCTTGGAAAGTGTTGGTATGGAAGGCAACCGTGGATATGGCCAGCCATGGAATGTGAAAGAATGGTGGAAAAAGGAATAAACTTTATTTTCTGTTTGGGAACCGCCTATGATGTATCTAGCATGGAAAGTATTGTGAACTACTTTGTCGTTTTTGTTGACAGGAAAGGCATGCCACTCACTATTTTTCTCTCTCAATTTAAACTTTGAGCTCTGGCACCTCTACAAATCCCTACTTCCCTCTACGAAGGGCCTATCTATTTACTTTATGCAAACTTTTATTTTTACTTTGAGTCTCCATCTTCTCTTATAAAGCACAACTAGGGGGCACTATGATCGTACTTGAGCATTGGGTGTAGTTAATATTTGAGTGTGTTTCATGAATGGATCAATGATTGAGCATGATGGGCTAGGGATAACTTTCTTTAGTGTTGATATTTTGAAAGACATGGTTGCTTGTTGGCATGCTTGAGTATTGAAGTTATTATGTTAAAACTAGACTATTGCTTTGAATCATCTAAAAGTCCAAATGTCCATGCTACAAAAGAAAAAAAATATGAGATGAACATGTTAGGCAGCATTCCACATCAAAAATTCTGTTTTTATCATTTACCTACTCGAGGACGAGTAGGAATTAAGCTTGGGGATGCTAATACGCCTCCAACTTATCTATAATTTTTGCTTGTTCCATGCTGTTATATTATCATTCTTGGATGTTTTACAATCATTTTATAGAAACTTTATATCAATTTTTGGGACTAACCTATTGACATAGTGCAAAGTGCCAGTTACTCTTTTTGCTTTTTTTAGTTTGTAGAATATCAGTACCAAACGGAGTCCAATCGCGACGAAACTTTTTGGAGATTTTTTTGGACCAGAAGACACCCAGTGGGCCAAAGAAGTGCCAGAGAGGTGGGCCGTGGAGACCACAACCCACCAGGGCGCCACAGGGGGGCCCCGACGCGCTCGGATGGGTTGTGCCCTCCTCGGGGCCCCTCTCCACCACCTCTGATGTCTATAAATTCCCAAATATTCCAGAAACCCTAAGGAAGTCGACGAAAAACACATCCAGCCACCGCAAGTTCTAGAATCTCGGGATCCAATCTAACACCATCACGGAGGGGTTCATCATCCTCATTGGTGCCTCTCTGATGATGCGTGAGTAGTCCACCTTAGACCTACGGGTCCGTAGGCAGTAGCTAGATGGCTTCCTCTCTCTCTCTCTCTCTCTCTCTCTCTCTCTCTCTCTCTCTTTTGATTCTCAATACAATGGTCTCTTGGAGATCTATTTGATGTAAACTTTTGCGGTGTGTTTGTTGGGATCCGATGAATTTTGAGTTCATGATTAGTTTCTATCCATGAATATTATTTGAGTCTTCTTTGATCTCTTATATGCATGATTACTTATACCCTCGTATTTCTTCTTCGAATCTTTGGTTTAGTTAGGCCAACTAGATCGATTTTTCTTGCCATGGGAAGAGGTGCTTTGTGATGGGTTTGATCTTGCGGTGTCCTTTCCCAGTGACAGAAGGGGCAGCAAGGCATGCATGTATCGTTGCTATTAAGGATAACAAGATGGGGTCTATTCCTACATGAATAGATCTTGTCTACGTCATGTCATCGTTCTTATTGCATTACCTCGTTTTTCCATGAACTTAATACACTAGATGCATGCTGGATAGCGGTCGATGTGTGGAGTAATAGTGGTAGATGCAGGCAGGAGTCAGTCTACTTATCTTGGACATGATGCCTATATAATGATCATCGCCTTGGATATCGTCATGATTATTTGATCTTCTATCAATTGCCCAACCGTAATTTGTTCACCCACCGTGTGCTATACTCATGAGAGAAGCCACTAGTGAAACCTACGGCCCCCGGGTCTATTTTTCCAACATATTGCTTTCCAACCTATCTTTTTTCCTCTTTTGTTTTCAGATCTATTATTCCAAAAACCCAAAAATACCTTGCTGCACTTTTTATTTGCTCTTTTTATTTTGTGTTGTTGAGAGATCTATCTCTCCAATCTATCATTACCTAATCTATCTTTTTACCGTAGAGAGATTGACAACCTCTCTTTCGCGTTGGGTTGCAAGTATTTGTTCTTTGTGTGCAGGTGCTACTTATTAGGTGGTGGTGATCCTCCTACTGGTTCGATACCTTTGTTTCATAACTGAGGGAAATACTTACCGTCGCTGTGCGGCATCATCCCTTCCTCTTTGGGGAAGTACCGACGCAGTCTCAACCCACGTCATGAGGCTGACGAACTTGGAGGCGACGACGAACGACACTGGTGATGGGGAGATTTGGTCCGCGAGGTTGTTCGAGCCGGCGGATGGCGACCTCGCCGGTGGCGATGGACAACACCACGATGGTGTCGACGACGGCAAAGCGAGAGAGATAGAGGGGAGAAAGAGATGTGTGCAAAAGTGAGATGTGTCCGATTGGATCTGAGTAGGGGCTGCGGGTGATAAGGTTGTGTATAGCAATGGCGGGCACCAATAAGAACCCGCCACTTCGGACACTGATAAATTTTGAAACAGGTTGGCGCGTGGTGCCAAAATATAGCTATGGCGGTCGCCAGGAAGTGCCTCCACTGCTTGGCTTCAAAGCAGTGTCGGGCACAACTCCGTACTCGTCACTGCTGCTTCTTGCTTCTGAAGAAATTAGAATGCATATACCTGTGGCGGGTCCGCAAACATGCCTGTCACTGTTACGCGTATAACAGTGGCGAGCAGTTTTTAGGACTCGCCATAGATAGCTTTCCTAAATAGCTGTGGCGGGTGCCCTGCTAAGCCCACCACTTATTTAAGTTCATCTATAAGCCCTTTCCTAGTAGTGAATGCTCAAAGCCAATAAAATCGAAATGCAGAACTAGCAAAAGTTGATGGTGAACAAGACAGAAAGTTTCAAAAAGAAACACAACACCAAGAGGAACAAGGGTGGAGCTTCTTGTGAGACTATATGTTTTTACTGCAAAGAAAAGGGACACTAGAAGAGAAGTTGCTTGAAATATCTAGCGGATAAGAACTCGTCTTGTGGTAAAGGTATAAAAGTTATACAAGTTTATGTGGTCGATATTCTACTTGCTGAAAATTCTAAGTCATCTGTATTTGATACCAGATCTATTGCTCACATTTGCAACACGATGCATGGACTTTGGAACATTCGCAAGCTGAGAAGAAATCAAGTCATGATGCATGTCAGGAATGGCAATGGGATTGCTGCTCAGGCCGTCGGAATCATGGCCTTAAGTTTACCTTTAGGATTAATATTAGAACTGAATAATTGTTATTTCGTTCCAAAGTTACGTAAGAACATTATCTCCGGATCATTTTTGATAAGTGATGGATATTCTTATAAATCGGAAAACAATGGTTGTTCTATATATTATAAGAATATGTTCAATGGATTTGCACCTGTGGTCGGTGGATTATTCATATTTTGTCTTGAGCGTGAAAAAGATGTCTATAACATTAATGATGAATGTCTTAAGAAGAATGATAATACCACTTACATGTGGCACTACCGTCTTGGTCATATAGGAAAGAAACGTATAAAAAAACTTCATAAAGAGGGAGTATTAACATCATTTGATTTTGAATCTTTTGATACATGCGAAGCTTGTCTGATGGGTAAAATGACTAAAACGGCATTCACTGGTCATCCTGAACAGGCGGTTGAGTTATTGGACATAATCCATAGTAATGTATGTGGTCCAATGAGCACACTGGCGCGCGGTGGATACTTATACTTCGTGACCTTCACTGATGATTTGAGTAGATATGGTTATATTTACTTAATGAAACAAAAGTCTGAAACGTTGGAAAAGTTCAAAGAATTTAAGAACAAAGTAGAGAATCATCGTGGCAAAAATATAAAGTTTCTATGATCAGATCATGGTGGAGAATATCCAGGTCATGAGTTTAGCAAACATCTAAGTGATTGTGGATTGTCTCACAATTAGTCCTCCGGGAACCCCATAGAGAAATGGAGTTTCTGAAAGGCATAACTGAACCTTGTTAGACATGGTGAGGTCAATGATGTCACTCACCAATCTACCTTTATTGTTTGGGGGATATTTACTTGAAACAACAACATATATAGTAAACAGAGCACCCTCTAAGTCTGTTGAGACGACACCATATGAGTTATGGAATGGGACCAAACCCAATTCGTCGCATCTCAAAATTTGGTGTTGTGAAACTTATGTAATTTTTTGAAAGCCAAACAAACTCGATCCCAAAGTAGACAAATGTTATTTTGTAGGTTATTCCAAAGAGAAAATTGAGTATCCCTTCTACCAAAAGTATGAAGAAAAAGTGTTTGCCGCAAAGAATGGGCACTTTCTTGAGAAGGAGTTTCTCAACAAAGAAGTAAGTGGGAGGATAGTACAGCTTAATGAGATTACAGAATCTCCAGATATGACTAATGAAACGGAATCTGTTCCTAACATTGTTCACACGACTGAACCAGAAGTTACTACAATAGTTGTAGAAACTCCAGTTAAGACAATTACTGAACCGCGTAGGTCAGGCAGAGTTATTGAACCTCCTGAATGGTTTCACACTGAAATATTCATCTTAGAAGAAGATTAACCCGCGCACTACAATGAAACGATGGCGGCGCCCAACTCAAAAGAGTGGCTGAAAGCCATGAAATCCGAAATGGAGTCCATGTACAAGAATAAATTTTGGAACTTGGTTGATCCTCCGGAGGGTGTGAAACCCATGCATTGTAAATGAATCTTCAAGAGAAAATTAGATGCAGATGTTAATCCTACTATCTATAAAGCAAGGCTAGTTGTGAAAGGGTTTTCGCAGATCAAGGGAGATTGTGACGAAAGTTTCTCACACGTAGCTATGCTAAATCTGTATAGATTATGATGGCTACTGTTGCATATTTCGATTATGAGATATGGCAGATGGTTGTAAAAACTGCATTCCTAAATAGATAATTGAAAGAGGATGTATATATGATATAGGCGGAAGGTTTTGTCAATCCAAAGGATGCCAAAAAGGTGTGCAAGATTCAAAGATCTATCTATGGTTTGAAGCAAGCATCAACGACCTGGAATCAACATTTTGATGAAGTAGTAAAAGAGTTTGGCTTCATTAAAAATTATGAAGAAGCTTATGTATACAATAAGTTTAGTGGGAGCTCTGTAGCATTTCTAATCTTATATGTAGATGACATATTGTTTATTGGAAATGATACAAAATTCCTTAGCACAATAAAAGACTATTTAAAGAGTGTGTTTTCAATGAAAGACTTAGGCAAAGCAGCATATATATTGGGTATAAAGATCTATGGAGATAGATCAAGACGCCTAATTGCGCTAAGCGAGAGCACGCACATAGAGAAGGTTGTAAAGAGGTTTAAAATGGAGAACACAATTAAAGGTTTTCTCCCAATGTCACATGGCACAACACTTAGTAGAAATCAATGTGAGACAGTTGATGAATGAGTGCAGATGAGCAGAGTTCCATATGCTTATACAATTGGATCCATCATGTATGCTATGATATGTACCAGACCAGATGTTTTTATGCACTAAGTGTTAGTAGCGGGTACCAAAGTGATCCTGGAGAGGCTCATTTGGCAGCAATTAAAAATATTCTTAAGTACCTCCGAAGGACAAAGGTCATCCTCCTTGTCTATGGGGGAGATGAAGAGCTCGTCGTAAATGGTTACACTGATGCTAGCTTCATGACTGATATAGATGACTATAAATCTCAATCAGGCTATGTTTATACCCTGAATGGCGGTGCGGTAGTTTGGAAAAGTTTCAAGCAGAACACTGTTGCGGATTCTACAACAGAGGTAGAGTATAGTGCGGCTTCAGAAGCTTCAAAGGAGGCAATCTAGATAAAGAAGTTTCTTGAACAAGTTGGTGTAGTCCCAAGTGCAATGAACCCAATGGCACTCTATTGTAATAATAGTGGTGTCGTTGCTCAAGCAAAGGAACCAAGATCCCACATGAAGACCAAACACATTGAGCGCAAGTATCACACTATTTGATAGTTGATACGTCTCCAACGTATCTATAATTTTTGCTTGTTCCATGCAGTTATATTATCATTCTTGGATGTTTTACAATCATTTTATAGCAACTTTATATCATTTTTTGGGACTAACCTATTGACATAGTGCCAAAGTGCCAGTTACTGTTTTTGCTTGTTTTTTACTTCGCAGAATATCAGTACCAAAGGGAGTCCAATCGCGACGAAACTTTTTGGAGAATTTTTTTGGCCCAGAAGAAGGCCATCGGGCCAAAGAAGTCACCAGGAGGGAGCCCAGGCCGCCCACAAACCACCAGGGTATGCCAGGGGCCCCGGGCGTGCCCTGATTGGTTGTGGCCGCCTCGGGAGTCCCCTCCACCGCCTCTGAGCTCTATAAATACCCAAATATTCCTGAAACCGTAGAGGAGTCGATGAAAAATACATTCAGTCGCCGCAAGTTCCAGAACCGCGAGATCCAATCTAACACCATCATGGAGGGGTTCATCATCCTCATTGTTGCCTCTTCGATGATGCGTGAGTAGTCCACCATAGACCTACAGGTCCGTAGGCAGTAGCTAGATGGCTTCCTCTCTCTCTTTTGATTCTCAATACAATGGTCTCTTGGAGATCTATTTGATGTAAACTTTTTGCGGTGTGTTTGTTGGGATCCGATGAATTTTGAGTTCATGATCAGTTTCTATCCATGAATATTATTTGAGTCTTCTTTGATCTCTTATATGCATGATTACTTATAGCCTCGTATTTCTTCTTCGAATCTTTGGTTTAGTTGGGCAAACTAGATCGATTTTTCTTGCCATGGGAAGAGGTGCTTTGTGATGGGTTCGATCTTGCGGTGTCTTCTCCCAATGACAGAAGGGGCAGCGAGGCACACATGTATCGTTGCTATTAAGGATAACAAGATGGGGTCTATTCCTACATGAATAGATCTTGCCTACATCATGTCACCGTTCTTACTGCATTACTCCGTTTTTCCATGAACTTAATACACTAGATGCATGCTGGATAGCGGTCGATGTGTGGAGTAATAGTAGTAGATGCAGAATCGTTTCGGTCCACTAATCTTGGACGTGATGCTTATATAATGATCATCGCCTTGGATATCGTCATGATTATTTGATCTTCTATCAATTGCCCAACAGTAATTTGTTCACCCACCGTGTGCTATACTCATGAGAGAAGCCACTAGTGAAACCTACGGCCCACGGGTCTACTTTTCCAACATATTGCTTTCCGATCTATCTTTTTGCCGCTTTTGTTTTCAGATCTATTATTCCTAAAAAACCAAAAATACATTGCTGCACTTTTTTTTGCCTCTCTTATTTTGTGTTCTTGCGAGATCTATCAATCCAATCTATCATTACATAATCTATCTTTTTACCATAGAGAGATTGACAACCTCTCTTTCCCTTCGGGTTGCAAGTATTTCTTCTTTGTGTGCAGGTGCTGTTTACATAGTGTTGGTGATCCTCCTACTGGTTCGATACCTTGGTTTCATAACTGAGGGAAATAATTACTGTCGCTATATTGCATCATCCCTTCCTCTTTGGGGAAATACCGACGCAGTCTCAAGCCACGTCAATAGTATGTCGAGAAGGGTTTTCTGAAGGTCCTCAAGGTTCACACGAATTTGAATGTGTCAGACCCAATGACAAAGGTTTTACCACTAGCGAAACATGAGCAACACCGGATAGTGATAAGTGTTAGAGAGACTATGTAAACTAGATTGTTGATTCTAGTGCAAGTTGGATACTGTTGGAAATATTCCCCAGAGGCAATAATATTGTATGATTATATTTCTATATTCATAATTAAGGGTTTATATTCTATGTATAACTGCTATGATTTTAGATATGCGATTCAATGGACAACTCATATGCACATGTGGAATGATAAATGGTAAAATAAACATTCCTAGTCTTGCCTCTAAGACTGGCTCAAGTGTTGTTAGTGATCATGTTTTCCGGATTGTAGGATATTATTAAGTGTAACAATAGTCCTAAAACAAGAGAGTATGACGGTAGAAGAACGATCATATTGATTTGACCCAGACTTGTTTGTTATACTTTGAGATAATATTGTCTAAAATCAATTGTTATAACATGGAGTGTGAACATGTATTTTATGTTCCTTGGACCATGAGAGTATTGTAGTGACTTCTGGCCAGACACAGGTGACTATGTCACGGGGATGCCGAAACAGATCAACGAGAAAGGAGAATAAAACCGATAATGAGAATAACGGTATAATGAGCATGTGAATGACTCAAGGGGATATCGATGATTATGGGGTCTTGTAAAGTATCGCAAAGCAAAGGGATTATCACATGGTAACCAATGGTTCACTCGAATACCATTCGTGTACTCATAGGGTTCGATATGGACATCCACGGTTCCGCTATCGGTCATTGAACGAAGGAGTTTCATTCATGTCTATGAGTTACCGAACGTACGGGGTCACAAGATTAAGGTAATAACGATATGATGAGAGTTTGTAGGATGAAAGTATCGAGTATTTATTTTTGGAATTATTTCATTAATATTTGGAATAATTTCAAGAGGACCCGGAAGCGTTCCAGGGTCGCCGGAAGGGTTTCAGAGAGTATTGGGTAATACTGGGTATTACTGATAAATATATATAGGTGGAAAATGTTTCTGGATATGTTACATATATATAAAATGGTCTGAAAGCATTTAGAACAATTTTATATTTAATTAAATATCAACGGGCCTAAAAAGGCCAAATGAAGGAATGCAACTTGGGCCACAAGGGCCCAAGTGGGGAGGCGCCCCCTTCCCTATGGAAGGAGGCCAAATTGGAAGGGGAAGGACTCCCCTTCCCTCCTTGGCCGGTGCAAGGGGAGGGGAGTCCTTCTCCTCCTCTTGGCTGCGCCCTCTCCCTTACTACCTATATATACGTGTGGTATTGGGCTGTTTTATATACACAAGTTTTGGAGCCTCCTCTAGTTCTTCTAGTTCTAGTTCTAGTTGGTCCTAGTTGACTAATTAGAGCTATGTCTAGTTCCTATAATACTCATAATTAGAATCCCAATATGGTTCTAATCTCCTCCCTCTAATTCTTTGATGATGATTAGCTCTGGTCGGTGAAGCGCTGCCGGATCGTGAAGACCGTACGCTTGCAACCAAGTAGAGAGGTTGTGCTTTCAGACTTCAGTTCGAGGGATCGTTCATGGGCGGTACATGGGATCGTTCATCTACGGTACGAGGGAGTCCAAGTACGATCTACATCGTCACGTTCTTCTTCTGCTGCAACTCGATGACGGTAATGATCATGACCCCAATCGTTATCGTGTCTTCATAGTGTTCCTCGTTGATCGTAGGGCAATGTTTTTGTTTTCTACTACCCTTTCCCAACATTCTCTTCTAGGTCCGAACTAATTTGATGTGTCGATTCAAGCTAGAGAATGAAGTGTCGTTCTAAGATTTCTTTCGAACTGACCCCAACGGGATGTGGAAGTTTCTCTTCAAACCTTAGAAGAGCACTTTCCCCACCTGAGCAACAGACATCGGCTTAATCCACGCTAAACCCATGGTCGAGGTATTTCATTTCTGTTTTACTTCAACAAATCCTTCACTATTTATTATTACAAATAAATGATCGGTCTTGTGCCTTCTTTACAGGCTTGGCGCGCAAAGGCCAAGAAGATGAGGTCCTCGGCACTTCTACTCGAGGAACCCAGAGCCCCCCCAGCTTGAGAAGCTTCTAGCCGAGGACCATTATGAGGTTCCGGTCAAGACGAAGGGGGAAAGGAAGAACAAGACAAAGAGCTTGTCCATCCGAGGAGATACCTCGGATGCAAGAACTGAAAGTCACCACCATCCCTCCTCCGAGGTTGATTCTGAGGAGGAGGAGGAGGAAGAGGGGAGAGTGAGGCGCCTTCCCCCAAGGGCTGAAACAGAGTGGCATCTAAGGATGCCATGGAGGTAGATCCTCCTCAACCATATAAGAGGCCGAGGAAGGCTCATGCTGCCCGACCACGCCAATGAGTGGCACCAGTGGAGGCATGGATTCCAGCTCCACCAAGGACGTCGAAAATCGTCGACGTAGGGAGCATCCATCCCCCCAAAGGTAATTTATTTAACACTTTATTCGCTTTACTTTACAATGTATTTTTGACTGATAGGCTTTATTTCCCTACCTACTTGCTTTTACAGCCCGCCACACTCTTCCCTATCGAGGAAGACTCTGGCGACAAAATTCCTTCGGTTGGCACAGAGCTCCTCGGACAGGGGCATCGATTCTCCCCTGCCGAAGACAGACCGGGAGAGGTTTCATCGTGCTCCACCCCACTTGCGTCTAACATGAAGGGGGACATCGAAGTGCCCGTGGTTGACGTTCCCTCCTCAGCCGCCGAGGATCAAGGGGAAAAACTCCCATTGGCCAATAAGAGCCGATGCTCGATGGCCCGGGATCTTCGGCCCCAGCGGCTCCAAGGCCGCAAGGAACAAGGAGACGACCGCTCCCCTATCAACTTGAGATAAGGCCAAGAAAACATCGCCGCCCCTACTCAAAATTGACTAGGTCGATCTATTAGGGCGGCAATAGGCGGCGGAGGCGGCTTTGACGAGCTCCTCCATGCTTCCTGAGACGTCTCCAACGTATCGATAATTTATGAAGTATTCATGCCCTATTTGCCTATCTTTACAATACTTTTATATGGTTTTGATGCATTTTATATGATTTGTTTAGAACTAACCAGGACTGGCGTTGTTTTCAGCAAAATTATGATGGTGTTCTTTTTGTGCAGAAAATAAAAGTTCTCGGAATTGCCCAAAACTTTTTTATGATTTTTTTCTAGAGAAAATAAGAAATACCGGAGTGAAGAACCACCGGAGGGGAGCCACCTATGGGCCACAAGCCAACAGGGTGCGTCCACCCCCCTGGGCGCACCCTGTTAGTTTGTGGGGCCCACGTGGCTCCGGTTGACGTGATTCCAACGCTGAAAATTCCTATAAATCCAGAAACCCCCGAAATTTAACCTAGAACTTCCACTCCGCTGCCGCAACTCTCTATATCGAAGAAAAACCCATCTAGAGCCTTTCTAGTACCCTGCAGGAGGAGGAAAACCATCACCGGTGGCCATCTTCATCATCCCGGCGGAGACCATGACGAGGAGGGAGTAGTTCGCCCTTGGGGCTGAGGGTATGTACGAGTAGCTATGTGTTTAATCTCTCTCTCTCTCATGTTCTTGAGATGGCACGATCTTGATGTAGCGCGGGCTTTGTTAATATAGTTGGATCATATGGTGTTCTTCCCTTGCTATCTTGTTGTGATGAATTGAATCTTTCCCTTTGAGATTTTGTTATGTCAGATTGAATATTGGATTTGAGATTACTTGATATATGTCTTGGTACTCAACTTGCGGATTCCCGTGGTTATAATGGGGTAATCTATGCATAGGGGTTGATACACATTCTTGTCCTACCTTCTCCGATAGAAATCTTGGGGTACTCTTTGAAGTTCTTTGTGTTGGATTGAAGATGGTGAATCTGAAATTGTTTGATGCGTGTCAAATAATTAACCCACGGATACTTGAGGTGACATTGGAGTATCTAGGTGACATTAGGGTTGATTGATATGTATCATTGGTGTTATTTTAGTATGAACTCTAGGGCTGTTTGTGACATCTATAGGAATAGCCCAATAGATTGATCGGAAAGGGTTAGCTTTGAGGTGGTTCTTACTACCTACAAAAATTTCATCTTATGTTCTCCGCTACTTATGAACTTTGGAGTGATTCTTTGTTGCACATTGAGGGATGATCATATGATTCTATTATGTTAGCATGGTTGAGCTATTGCACTAGCGAAAGTATGAACCCTAGGCCTTATTTCCAAGCATTTGTACAACGTTTTGCTCGCTGTTTGCCACTTGCTACCTTGCTGTTTTTATATTTTTCAGATTACAAAAACCCATATCTACTATCCATATTGCACTTGTATCACCATCTCTTCACCAAACTAGTGCACCTATACAATTTACCATTGTATTGGGTGTGTTGGGGACACAAGAGATTTCTTGTATTTGATTACAGGGTTGTTTGAGAGAGACCATCTTCATCCTACACCTCCCACATATTGATAAACCTTAGGTCATCCACTTGAGGGAAAATTGCTACTGTCCTACAAAACTCTGCGCTTGGAGGCCCAACATAGTCTACAAGAATAAAGTTGTGTAGTAGACATCACTTCTCGAGCATCGTGACCTGCTTGGCATGGCGTTTACACAATTCCGGTCCGCCGAGGCCAGAATTCTAGGGGTCTTTCTCGGCCTTTCAAAAGGTTTTGAGGTAAGCATCTTTGTAGTTTATTCTACATAATCAAAGTTTTTGAATAATATGCTAAGTATGTCTAGTAGCCCTTTATAGATGATGTTTTTAAAACATTGTCCGAAGACTATATAAAATATTTATATGAAATTGACATGTACTTTCAAAGTATAGATGCAGTAGACCTCGAGCCTTAAGTTAGTTTATCAAACCAACTTAAGGGTTGATTTATGGGCTTTTTAAAAATGCGATTATGCACTCGCCCCTGAGAATCTTGTTGTCTTGACAGAGCCGACGAGAGGATCGATTCATGTACTCGGAGTCTTACATATTTGTGCATGCGTTGAAATGCAGGCCTCCACTTCTTGTTCAGACTCCAACTTAGTCGAGTTGGAGGAGCTTAATGGCAAACTAGCGTGATCCGAAGAGGATCTGAATCAGCTTCAGAAGCAGATGGAGAAGGCACAAGGTAAATAGTTTGTGCTTGCACCGATAATTTGTCTGTTTGAAGCAACTTGACTATCTAATTTGCATGCATAGATTGTTTTCATAGCTATCGAGGAAGAAATGGAATGCTTCTGTGTCGAGCCTAACAAGGCTTGGTTGGAGGCCGAGCAACAAAGGGCTGCGGTGAAGAAGGGCACAGAAGAATTTGCCATGGAGCGTCAAGCTCGACAAAAAGATCAAGCTCGGATTACCGAGGTTGAGGAGGATCTCAAGGGCGTCATCATTGAACGTGACGCTCTTTACTCCTCGATGGAGACGGACACCGCCGAGGTCCATAAAGTTGATTTGGCACATCGGGAGGCTCTGCCCTAGGCGAAGGCAACCCAAGAGGAGCTTCGACAGGCAGCTCAATAACCGTCGGTAAGGCTTATTTACTATAGTGTATCTTTGACAAACGTGCCCTCCCCGAGTAACGCAAAATTGGCGTTTATTAGGCGCTTTGTTGGATCTTCCGAGGAGTGTGGAGGACGTGTGCTAGCACTTCGGCAGGTGCGAGGACACAGCTTAGTAGAGGGCCTATTGGGCATACTTCCAAGCGCATGTACATCCCCAATCCCTCGGCGATCAAATGAAGCAGCTGGCCGTGCTGTACAGAGTGGCCAAGACGGCTCTCGAAGATCACCGCATCGTCCTATGTCCAACCGAGCCATTGTCGAGCAGCTTCTTTGGCCTAGTCTATCGTATCCAAGGATTCGTGGCTCGAGTCGACCTATGGAAGCATTCGGCCTGCCTGGAGAGTCCCCGACAGGTGTGTGCATGTGTGAACAAGCATTGGATGAAGCTGGAGGCGGAGCCGATGGCGCAAGGTGGACTGGCAGGGAAAAACCACGTGCCCGAGCAGTATTTGTAGGAGGTGATGCCGGGTGCGCGGGTTTCCGAGGTGAAGTGCTGCAAGGATTCAATCCTTGAAAACTTTCATTGAGCACTTTGTATTCTCCCTTGGTATGGAGTGGTGTTGGTTGTCTAAAGAGACAAGTTGTATTTTGTTGAGAAGTCTATCTTGCTTTATGCTTATTGTGACTCAACTACGACTGTTAAGATGGAAAATTGACTAGTCGTCGGCTTCTTCCCCTTAGTAGATACCACTTAGGGTGTTTCCTGACTAAAAATGCAACCCTTAGTCGACATCTCAGTGCCTGGAGGCTGTTGTATTAGTAGAAATGGGGCAATCAGACCTTAAGGCTAAAATTTTCTCTTAGTCGTAGGAGCATGAGTTTGGGGGCAAGTTAATAGCCCCGGTATAAAGTGAGTGTTCGGATTGATACGAGGTTGATCTATTTACACTTTGGCCCTTTCGAGGAAGGAAAGCCCTTCGTTTGACATGGTGTAACTGCCAACGGTTATTTGGTTTGAGACAGTCATCGGATCACCGACCAATTTATGCATATTATGACAGTCAGCTTTCTCCAACTGAGGTACTTTACCAGTTAAACCAGAAGTAATAATCGAAGTGGTGCTCCCTTCATACCCTTAGCCGCACAATGCAGAGACGTAGGGTAAACACAAGAGTCGGGCAACCCAATTATTGACCAAAGACACAAGTCGAAATTGATGCATATAAACGCAATATCCGAAAAGAGAAGACATTAGTACCGCGGTTTTATGGTGGGCTTTGTTATAGACCATAGCCCCTAGTCTAAATTAATATGACTTCGAAAGGCATGTTTGTATCGTCAGAGTTATACTCAGTTTGCATGGAAAAGAGAAGAAGAAAGGTACCATAAATGCATACGCGAAATAACCACACTAAGGTCTTCTCTTTGTTAATTGGGTCGAACCTAACATCCAAACTATGAATACAACTTTAAAAGATACATAAAAGAAAGAAAAAGGGGAGGGAGCAAGTGCGTCAAGCTTCTGTTGCATGGCTTGATATCCTGCCTTGTCTATACTGAGTGTCTGTCCTCCGTTTTGTGTACCAGTGAGTCCTCATCTAACCCGAGGACTGGTATCTCTGCCTGTTGTGCCTCCCTTATTTGCTCTAAAACACTTTATTGGCAGTCCTCTGTAAGAGTTCCTGTTTGCACATGTCTTCGGATTAGCTTTAAGTTGTTGGTTAGACCCCCTGCCAGGCCTCCATTGTTTTTATAATATGCTGCTTCAATGACCAGGGTGTGTTTCAGCACATATCGGTTTAGCGGAACAGCGTGCTATAGTTCGTCTAACTTCCAACAGCTCCCATGGAATTTTTAGTGCGAAATTATGCACCCGAGGAACGTAGTCCTCGATCAGACAAGGGGGATTGTGGAGCGTGTATCCACATTCGGGGTTTCCATCCAACTACCTCAGAGTGAAGTTGACACTTTGCTTTACGGGACCTCACATGCTTGATGCAGTATTGGCCCTGGGTTACTCCTCTGCGGTTTGGGCCTTGGCTACGAAAACCACGGTCTTCTCCTCGGTATGGAGTGAGTGTTCCGTGTTGCCATTGACTGTGATAACATTGTTTGACTTTGGCATCTTAAGCATTCAATAAGCACAATGTGGGAAAACGTTGAATCGAGCGAAAGCAGTTTGCCCGACAAGTGCGTGATAACCACCGCAAAAGGGTACAATGTCGAAGATTAACTCCTCACTTCGAAAGTTCTCGGGAGTGCCAAAGAGTACCTCCTGTTGGGGAACGTTGCATGGGAAACAAAAAATTTCCTACGCACACGCAAGACCTATCCATGGTGATGAGCATCTACGAGAGGGAGAGTGGATCTACATACCCTTGTAGATCGCTAAGCGGGAAGCGTTAAGAAACGCGGTTGATGTAGTCGAACGTCTTCGCGATCCAAATCGCTAGGCGTCCCGCGATCCAATCACGATCTAGTACCGAACGGATAGCACCTCCGCATTCAGCACATGTACAGCTCGATGACGATCTCTGCCTTCTTGATCCAGCAAGAGGGAGCGGAGAGGTACATGAGTTCTCCGGCAGCGCGACGGCGCGGCGGCGGCGGTGGTGGAGCTATTCCAGCAGGGCTTCACCTAAGCGCTGATGAGAACTAGAGGACACGATCTATCGGGGAGAGAGGGCTGCACCGTGGCTTAGGGTTTTTCTGGTGGTCGCTGCCCTCTCTCCCCTCTAGTATATATAGGAGGAAGGGGAGGGAGGCCGGCGCTCTAGGGATCCTCCCCTAGGGTCGGCCGAAGTGGGGAGGTGCAGGAGTCCAACTCCAATCCTACTAGGAGTAGGATTCCTCCCCCACTTGGTTTTCCTTTCCTCCACTTGAACTTTCCCACCCCTGGCCGCATGGGCCTTGTTGGGGGGGGGGGGGTCGACCAGCCCACTAGGGGCTGGTTTACCTCCTCCCACAGCCCATGAGGCCCTTTGGGGCGAGAGGCCCCTCCCGATGGTCCCCAGGTACCCTCCCGGCACTCCCGGTACACTACCGAAGTACCCGAATCTTTTCCGGTGACCAAAACGAGATTTCCTATATATCAATCTTTACCTCCGGACCATTCCGGAGCTCCTCGTGATGTCCTGGATCTCATCCGGGACTCCGAACAACCTTCGGTCACCACCATACGTAACTCAATACTACCGAAACGTCATCGAATGTTAAGTGTGCAGACCCTGCTGGTTCGAGAACTATGTAGACATGACCGAGACACCTCTACGGTCAATAACCAATAGCGGGACCTGGATGCCCATATTGGTTCCTACATATGCTATGAAGATCTTCATCGGTTGAACCTCTTTGTCAAGGATTTAGTTAATCCCGTATGTTGTTCCCTTTGTTCTTCGGTATGTTACTTGCCCGAGATTCGATCGTCGGTATCTCTATACCTAGTTCAATCTCATTACCGGCAAGTCTCTTTACTCGTTCGGTAATACAAGATCCCGTGGCTAACACTTTAGTCACATTGCTTGCAAGGCTTATTGTGATGTTGTATTACCGAGTGGGCCCTAAGATACCTCTCCGTCATGCGGAGTAACAAATCCCAGTCTTGATCCATGCCAGCTCAACAGACACCTTCGGAGATACCTGTAGAGCATCTTTATAGTCACCCAGTTACGTTGTGACGTTTGATACACACAAGGTATTCCTCCGGTGTCAGTGAGTTGCATGATCTCATGGTCATAGGAACAGATACTTGACATGCAGAAAACAATAGCAATAAACTGACACGATCATATGCTACGTTCATAGTTTGGGTCTTGTCCATCACATCATTCTCCTAATGATGTGATCCTGTTATCAAATGACATCTCATGTCTATGGCTAGGAAACCTTGACCATCTTTGATCAACAAGCTAGTCTACTAGAGGCATACTAGGGAAACAGTGTTGTGTATGTATCCACACATGTATCAGTGTTTCCAATTAATACAATTATAGCATGGATAATAAACGATTATCATGAACAAGGAAATATAATAATAACTAGTTTTATTATTGCCTCTAGGGCATATTTCCAACACCTCCAATGTTACAGTCCCGGAGCATTGCGCCTCAATACCTGGTATTATACCCTTGAAAGTGGTAGTGCTAGGCTTAATCCTTGTTGGGTCAATATTCATATCCTTGACTGTGTTAACGTATATTAGATTGAGGTTGCCGCCTCTGTCCATAAGGACTGAGGTGAAATGAAAACCGTCCACTATGGGATCAAGTACCAGAGTTGTTGTCCCTCCATGGCGGATACTAGTCATATGGTCTCTTCGGTTGAAGGTGATCGAGAATTCCGACCATGGGTTGTACGTCGGTGTTATAGGATCTAAGGAATAAACATCTCTTAGCGTGCATTTCCTTTCTTTCTTAGTGACATGGGCAGGGTAGATCATGTTCACGTTCTTGACTTCAGGAGGGAATTGTTTCTGGCTGTCATTATTCGGCCCGGTCTGGTCGCCATCCTTATTGCGATGGTGGCCCTTGCCTTTTCTCGGCTCTTATTTTTCCGACTTGCTTGATCACCCAACAGTGTTGGTTGGAATGAGTAGCAGGCTTATCGAGAGTACCATGAATTTCACAGGGCTTGTCCAGTATCATATCCAACTTTGACGAGCCGTCACTATTCCCCTGGAAGGGCTTTTTCTTCTGGCCATTGTGTTGATTGTTGAATCCGACATTTACTGCCACCTAATTGGCGTTGTTACCATTTCCTCTGTTACAACGCTTGTTGTTTTTGTTGCGCTGAGGCTTCCCGTACCCATCACATACACCCAAGGTGTCTGGATCTGATGAGTGATATTTTTGCACTCATTTCACCTTTGTTTAAACAGAGATATTTCATTTAAAAAGAGATATTCGCTTCAATATTGCTACTAATGACTAATAAATGCAAAGGATTCCAAAAATCCTCTCTTTAATGTTTTTCCATGGGAAATGGGATAAAAGGGATGAAATCACGTGTGGAAATGGAAAGGAAGGAAAATGGTGGAAGAAAGAATCAAGAGGAGGCGTCTGCGCGAAGATAGAGCAAAAGACGACATTCCATAGGAGCGCATGCTCCCATATGAACACCCGTTTGGCATGGATTTTGAGGCAGATCATCCACCTGAACAACTTTTATAAAGGGGAGCCCATCGAAATGTCAATAGAACACGAGCACCAGGAGCGACGAGCACGGAAGCCAGAACCTCTTCACCATCTTCATCTACAAACCCTAGCGGCCGCCATTTCCATCTCCATAGCCTTCTCCACTACCATAGTGCTCTTGCATCTAGTTCATACTTCTAATCATGCATCACACAAGGCATCCATTATAAGACATATTGCAATCAATCAATCTCAAGATGTGTTCTTTTCTTCTCGCGATCCAATCTCCATGTGTGAGTAGTTTGATAAGATATGTGTTGGGGATGTTTCCTAGTGTTAAGACCCGACAATTCATTGACCCAACCAGAAAGGCAAATGGCCTTATGGGTTAGTTAATTTAAGTGTCAGGAAGAGGATTTCATTACAAAGGGACCAAAGGCCCATACAAGACCCGACCCTTGAGGGCGGCTCACGTACCAACATAGGGGGCCGGCTTACAGAAGACTGAAGGGATATTTCCCTAACTTCAGAGATACATTTACTAAGAGTTAGAGTAGAACACAGGTTATTAGTACAACCCGGATTCATCTGTAACCCAGGGATTCAACCTGTTATATAAAGGGGATCCCTGTGACGTGAAAACTAAGTTAGAAAACCCTTGAAAGCTAGGTAGCGAAAGCAATCTCTAGTGGAGAAATAGTTAGCCACAATTCTTGTTGGTGGCGCACCATTTTCAAATAGTGCCGGCGTCGCCTAAATCGGTACGCCAACTGTAAACGGTCAGTGTTGGCATGGCTATTTTTTGACACGTCACAAATCTGTTGGCCCACCTGTACTCACCATGTGGAACATAGTGGTGGCGTTGAATTTCTGTGCACGCCGTCCCTAATTAATTAGTGATGGAGTGCCAAGTTACTTTACGTCAGAAATAATATTTCCACTTAACTAGTATTTTAAGTATTTAAAGATTATATATACTAGTTAGAAAATAACAAACATTTTTTTTACATTTTTGGCATCATTATTGCTACCAGTTCTAATTTGAGTATTTAATTATGTTAAGTCTTTCATTAATCTTAATTAGTCTTTTTTATTTGGGCTTTTATTAGCTATGGCGTTGCATTTTAGGCCCACGCCAGTAACGACCCACATGAGTTAACTCCCACGCCTTAGTAAAAGACCTAGTCGCCGCCCTTTCATTTCAATTCCCCCTAGACCAACCACCACTCCTCGCCTCCCGTCGCCGCTCATTGCCGCCGCCCAGCAAGGTTCTCTCCTTTCCCTCCCATTGCATATCCTTCCTCTCCACTCACACCTCCTTCATCCACGCATAATCCATATGTGGAATTCATCTATAAGTTGATTTATGATTGCTTTGTGTAGAAATTTTAGTACATATATATAATGGATTGCTTTGTGTGATGTAGAATCGAAATTTGATTCCATGGATTGCTTTGTGTAGAAATTTTAGTGATAATCCGATATAAAATTTGATTTTAATAATGCATTTTGAGTAGAATTTTTTTGAGTGTCTAGAATATTAATGATTCAAGTTCACCTTAATTTGGAAGTGTAGTCTGGAATGCCAGAGGAATAAATAAAATGGACTCCTAGTGTAGCATTTTGAGTAGAATTTGTTTATTTGTGTATACATGTAACTAGTGTAGAATTATATTTAGCATCGTAGTATTCGATTATACTTAGTGTCGGTTCACTAGTCTAGAATCCAATTATATACTTAGTTTTCAATATGTTTTATGTAGAAGTGCACAACCACCACCATGTCGACTGTGCAAGTTAAAGTGCGCAATCAGCCTTGCAACTGGCACGTTGTTCGGTATTTAGTTCCAGTCGTGTTTTGTTCCTACAGCGGTAACAAATTATATGAACCTTCTAATAGTTTGGTCTTTTGTTTTTGTTGCTATTTCCACTAATGCATTGTGTGCGTGTGTTTTCGGTTTTTCTTACACTGATCGTCCCTTGCAATGTGAGATTGGATTTCAATGAGCTCATTACTGGAGACACTGTCATCTTTGATGCTCGTGGGGGCCCCTACACTATGGAGGTCAACAAGGGACGAAACGTAACCCATATTGGAGGAGATGAATGGGATCGTTTGATCACCCGTATGCATCTCATTGGGGATGAATTGATCAGCTTCTCCTTTAGAGGACAAACTCCAAGGTTGGCTGTTATCTATCTCAACTATGAGGAAAATATGAGGACCCACTTGATGAAGCACTCTATGCCCAAAGAATGACCAGGCTGAGCGAGGATTAACGGACAAGCACTGGGAAAAAGTCCCGCCACGTGATGCCTATGTCGGGATGCCATTCGTGACCCGCCTGACACGGACGATGGTGAACCGCGATGTCATGGTATGTTACTTATTACTGTAGTAATTTGATGATATGCTTAGTGTGTAGAATTTGATGATATGCTTAGTGTGCTAATATGCTTATAGTATAGTAATGTGATATGCTTAGTATATTAATGTGATGATATGCTTATAGTATAGTAATGTGATATATTGATTATAGTGTAGTAATGTGATGATATGCTTAGTGTAGAATTTGATGATATGCTTAGTGTTTAGAATTTGATGATATGCTTAGTATAGTAATGTGATATGCTTAGTATATTAATGTGATGATATGCTTATAGTGTAGTAATGTGACTTGATCATCATATTTGTTTTTTTTCCAGAAATTACCTAAGAGGCTATGTGTGAGTTGTGGCATCGAGCCAGATGAAGCAGGCATTGGTGGACTACGCCATACCACAAGGGGCTCCATCACCACCTGTGCTTACGCAGTGGACACGGAAGGTCGCACTATCTTCAGTGTGGCTGGGTGGAGCACCTTCCTTGCTGGCAAGAATCTCTGGGTTGGACAGGCCGTCTTAGTCACTGTCAGGAACACCCCACGCCATGACTTGAGGATGATGATCATCATCGACCTCCTTTAACTATGTTAGTTTGCTCGTGTGAAATGAACTCCTTATTAACTATGTTAGTTTGCTCATGTTTGTGAGGATTGTTGTTTAATAAATAGCTACTTAGCTCTAGTATTGCTTGTGAGATTGGCACTTATTATTAACTGGACTGCATTGTTCTATTAGTCTAGTTCCTGGCGTGCATTGCTAAATGCTATATGTTTGGTGCTGGGATTTTTTTGGCTGCACGAAACGTTCCTGGCGTGCAATGTACATTGCATGCCACTAGGTGAGAGATTGTAGTGCTGGCGTTGTCCACATGGCACGCCATCAGCACGTAGAATACCGCTGACGTGGGACCCAACGCCACCATTATTTTTTAACAATGGACCCATATTGGTGGCGTCGGGCTACCACGCGAGCAAAGCCTTTTTTGCCACGCCATAGCTAGGCTTTTCTGCACTTGTGAATAGCCTGTAATCGAGATCATCATCAATAGCAATCAAGCAGGAGTAGGCTTTTACCTCCATCGTGAGGGGCTGAACTTGGGTAAACTTGTGTCTCCCTTTTTCGATCAACCCCATTCAAGCAATCACATAGCAGCGATGGCAACACGACTTAGTTCTCTCAAGAGGATATCTGTTATGGCAAAACAACAATAGTTGGCGCCCACCATAGGGTCAACGCACATTGGTGTTGAGTTCTTGAAGGGAGCCCTTCCAGGGATCAAGAAGTACGCAATCGACTGGATGACGATAACAAATGAGTGAACATTAACAACTTACTTGTCGCAGTATGGAAACAGAAAGGTGTCCTTTTGCGGATGAGTCGCAATAATGCATGGGAACAGGTAGTTCGTGATGATCTCCTCACTATAGGAATCAGGTTCCTTGTCATTTGCCATGGCGGATGGCAAAGGATAGGCCCACGGACGGCAAAACCCTTTGCCGTCAGCCAGCAGACGGCCCCCCGTCCGGCATAGAAAACTCCGGTAAAGGGGGGCTTTGCCGTCAGCTTTACAACAGCGGACGGCAAAGATATTTGCCGTCCGCCATCCAGGGCATGCAGACGGTAAAGCCAGCTGACGGCACAGAAAGTAGGTTAGCCCTGTTAGGTGGCTAACAACAGCCTTTGCCGTCCGCTGGCAGACGGCAAAGTGAGCAGCTCCTTTGCCGTCTGCCAGAGACGGCAAAGAGGCTGGATGGGCCAGTTGGACAGATGGCCTTCTTTGCTGTCTGCCAGCTGACGGCAAAGTGGCTAGCTCCTTTGCCGTCTGCCAGCGGACGACAAAGTGACCAAATGGCCCAGACCTGGTGCTCCCAGGTTGCACAGGTTGCTGCCACATGGCACGTTTGCCGTCCGTGGCAGACGGCAAAGAGCCTTTGCTGCCGGTGGCAGACGGCAAAGAGGCTGTATGGCCCCTTTTTATTATATTTTTTTATATCCAGTCAATTTCACAAGCAATATATGATATATATATATATATATATATATAATTCACAGAAACTATATCCCTGCCATATGGATATGATCATCCAACAAACATACCAAATCAAAAGTGCAAGTTTAATCCATACATGCATAGTTTCATCCATATTACAATAGTTTCATCCATAGGTAGCAAGTTTCACATTGTTCATCGATACAAAATCAAAACAGAAAGTAAACACAAGAACTCCATCAATGCAAGCTTCCGTGAAGTGAATCAAATCTGCAAAATGGGAAATAAGAAAGTTAGAAGAAGAATACTAGAAGAAGAAGAAGAAGAAGAAGATCTAGAAGAAGAAGAAGAGGAGGAAGAAGAAGCTAAGTATAGGTCATTTTAGAGCTAACTCAGGTAATTATGCCATTTTTGGCCTAACTAAGCTTATTGTGTCATTTTGCAAGAAAATAAGCTAAGTATATGACATTTATGAGGTTACCAAGGTTATTATACCATTTTTTACCCAAGTAAGCTAATTATGCCATTTTTGACATAAGTAAGCTAATTACAAGTCAATATTGAGCTAACCTAGGTAATTATGCCTTTTTTGAGTTAACTAAGCTCATTCTGTCATGGTGGAGGAAACAAAGCTTAGTATAAGTCAATTTTAGAGCTAACTTAGGTAAAATAGGTCATTTTGGAGCTAAGTAAGCTTCACAAGTTGGGATGAGTCTCCGGACTTTACAAATAAATAAAAGAGGCCAAAGAAGCCCAAATAAAAAAGAGAGGCCAAAGAAGCCCACCAAAAAAAACAAAAAACAAAAAAATGAGAGAAAAGAGAGAAGGGGCAATGCTACTAATCCTTTTTCCACACTTGTGCTTCAAAGTAGCACCATGATCTTCATGATAGAGAGTCTCCTGTATTATCACTTTCATATACAAGTGGGAATTTTTCATTATAGAACTTGGCTTGTATATTCCAATGATGGGCTTCCTCAAATTGCCCTAGGTCTTCGTGAGCAAGCGAGTTGGATGCACACCCACTTAGTTTCTTTTTGAGCTTTCATACACTTATAGCTCTAGTGCATCCGTTACATGTCAATCCCTACTCACTCACATTGATATCTATTGATTGGCATCTCCATAGCCCGTTGATACGCCTAGTTGATGTGAGACTATCTCTTTCTTTTTGTCTTCTCCACAACCACCATATTCTATTCCACCTATAGTGCTATATCCATGGCTAACGCTCATGTATTGCGTGAAAGTTGAAAAAGTTTGAGAATACTAAAGTATGAAACAATTGCTTGGCTAAAACCGGGGTTGTGCATGATTTAATAGTTAGTGTGATGAAGATGGAGCATAGCCAGACTATATGATTTTGTAGGGATAACTTTCTTTTAGCCATGATATTTTGAGAAGACACGATTGCTTTATTAGTATGCTTGAAGTATTATTGTATTAATGTCAAATGATAGACTATTGCTTTGAATCACTCGTGTCTTAATATTCATGCCATGATTAGATTATATGATCAAGATTATGCTAGGTAGCATTCCACATCAAAAATTATCTTTTTTATCATTTACCTACTCGAGGACAAGCAGGAATTAAGCTTGGGGATGCTGATACATCTCCGTCGTATCTATAATTTTTGATTGTTTCATGCCAATATTCTACAACTTTCATATACTTTTGGCAACTTTTTATACTACTTTTTGGGACTAACATATTGATCCAGTGCCCAGTGCCAGTTCCTGTTTGTTGCATGTTTTTTGTTTCATAGAAAATCCATAACAAACGAAGTCCAAATGGGATAAAAACTTACAGAGATTTTTTTTGAAATATATGTGAATTTTGGGAAGTGGAATCAACAGAAGGCAGTGCTCGAGGGGCCCACAAGCCACAAGGGCACGCCCTGGGGGCTTGTGGCCACCCCGTAAGGCGGTTGGTGCCCTTCTTTCGCCGCAAGAAAGCTAATATCTGGATAAAAATCGTGTTAAAATTTCAGCCCAATCGGAGTTACAGATCTCCGGGAATTTAAGAAACGGTGAAAGGCCAGAATCTGGGGAGGCAGAAACAGAAGGAAACAGAGAGAGAGAGAGAGACCAATCTCGGAGGGGCTCTCGCCCCTCCGCCACCATGGAAGCCAAGGACCAGAGGGGAAACCCTCCTCCCATCTAGGGGGAGGCCAAGGAAAAAGAAGAAGGAGGGGGGCTCTCTCCCCCTCTCTCCCGGTGGCATCGGAACGCCGCCGGGGCCATCATCGTGACGGCGATCTACACCAAAAACTTCGCCGCCGTCATCACCAACTCTCTCCCCCTCTATGCAGCGGTTCAACACCTCTTCTCCCCGCTGTAATCTCTACTTAAACATGGTGCTCAACGCTATATATTATTTCCCAATGATGTATGGCTATCCTATGATGTTTGAGTAGATCCGTTTTGTCCTATGGATTGATTGACGATTATGATTGGTTTGAGTTGCATGTTTTATTATTGGTGCTGCCTATGGTGCTCTCCGTGTCGCGCAAGCGTGAGGGATCCCCGCTGTAGGGTTTGCAATATGTTCATGATTCGCTTATGGTGGGTGGCGTGAGTGACAGAAGCACAAACCCGAGTAAGTAGGTTGTTTGCGTATGGGAATAAAGAGGACTTGATACCTTATAATGCTATGGTTGGGTTTTACCTTAATGATCTTTAGTAGTTGTGGATGCTTGCTAGAGTTCCAATCATAAGTGCATATGATCCAAGTAGAGAAAGTATGTTAGCTTATGCCTCTCCCTCATATAAAATTGCAATAATGATTACCGGTCTAGTTATCGATTGCCTAGGGACAAATAACTTTCTTGTGACAAAAAGCTCTCTACTAAGACTAACTTAGTTGCTTCTTTATCTAAACAGCCCCTAGTTTTTATTTACGTGCTCTTTATTATCTTGCAAACCTATCCCGTTACACCTACAAAGTACTTCTAGTTTCATACTTGTTCTAGGTAAAGCGAACGTTAAGCGTGCGTAGAGTTGTATCGGTGGTCGATAGAACTTGAGGGAATATTTGTTCTACCTTTAGCTCCTCGTTGGGTTCGACACTCTTACTTATCGAGAAAGGCTATAACTGATCCCCTATACTTGTGGGTTATCAAGACCTTTTTCTGGCGCCGTTGCCGGGGAGCAATAGCGTGGGGTGAATATTCTCGTGTGTGCTTGTTTGCTTTATCACTAAGTAGATTTTATTTGCTGTTCTAAGTTGTTCTCTATCTTTAGCTATGGATATGGAACACGAAATACCAAAAAAATTAGGTGTACTTGCTACTCATGGAGATGGGCAACCTCCTAAAACCCTCGATGCTCGATATGTGGAAAATATTATGCACTACTTTGATAATCCTGAGAAAACCCCATTCAACTTGATAATGGGATACACGTTGGATCAATGTGAATACTTTAGGGATTATCGCTTGACTCAAAAAGGGAAACACTTATGGGATCAAATTAGAATACTGGAATGGTTTGCTTGGGATGCATGCTCGAGATGTGACTTTACTTGTTGCTCTAATATTTAAGCTCAACACCTTCCCTTTCAATGCAAATTTAATGATAATGAAACCTTAGCTTCTTATGCTAAAGTTATTTATGATTACTATGATGTGGAATGAATAGAAGAATTTGTTGTTTTTAAAGGTGCTTATGAAATTGCTTCTTTGCTTGAAAAGTATGATGATGATGTTCCTTACGAATCTGAAATTTTTGCCATACTTAAATATTGCTATGAGAATTATGATTGCAATGCTGATATTATTGAATTTATTGAAAGAATGACCGCTGCTTTGGAAGAGACTAATATTTTGTAGGAACCTATGGAAGAGGAAGTTGCTGAAATTGTGAGCTCATTAGATGAAAAAGATGAGGAGGAGAGCGAAGAACAAAAGGAGGAAGAGCGGATTAGCTACCCGTGCCCACCTTCTAATGAGAGTAACTCTTCAACTCCTACATTGTTTAATTTCCCTTCGTTCTTACCGAAGGATGAATGCTATGATAATTGCTATGATCCCTTGGATTCGTTCGAAATATCCCTTTTTGATGAACTTGATGCTTGCTATGCTTGTGGCCATGATGCCAATATGAATGATGCTTATGGAGATGAACTTGCTATAGTTCCTTATGTTAAACGTGAAATTGTTGCTATTGCACCCACACATGATAGTCCTATTATCTTTTTGAATTCTCCCAACTACACTATATCAGAGAAGTTTGCACTTATTAAGGATTATATAGATGGGTTGCCTTTTACTATTACACATGATGATTTTGATAGATATAATATGCATGTGCTTGCTGCTCCTACTTGCAATTATTATGAGAGAGGAACGACATCTCCACCTCTCTATGTTTCCAATATAATAAAATTGCAAGAAACTGCTTATGCTATGTATTGGCCTTTACTTGATGTGCATGAATTGTTCTTTTATGATATGCCAATGCATAGGAAGAGAGTTAGACTTCGTTGTTGCATGATATATGTTAATTTGTGCTCACTACTAAATTACAAATCATTGTTAATTAAAATTGGCTTTGATATACCTTGGGATCCGGGTGGATCAATTACTTGAGCACGAGCACGGGCGCAGGAGGAGGCACTGGCGCTTGCACATACACGAGCTCGTGCGGGTCCGCGGGGACCTCCGTGACGCCCGCGGTTTCCAGCGCTGCGATGATGCTCGGGGACCAGCCCGTCAATGCCACGGGGATGGTTGCTAGCGCGGTGATGGTTGCTGGCGATTGCGTCGGGGCAGCATCCGTTGCGGCATGCAGCTCTTCCAGGGCCATGTCCATGGCGTCCCATTCGTCTTTATGTTCTATCTCTTCCGTCTCGGTGTCAACTTTACCAAACCGGAAGAGTAATTGCATATGATCCTTGTGCACCATGGCGTAGGTCGCCGTGGAGGTCTGAATGATGGAGGGGAATGGGAGGCAAAGTTGAGAGGATTGTGAGTGAGTGGGAAGTAAAGCCGCCTATTAAACAGCGGCTCGGGCACCAGTGATGGACGGGTTGGAAGTGAGGAGGGCGGATACAGAGGTCAAAGGGCTCGCTTTCCGGTGAGCCTGCAGCGTACAGCCCGCACGCCTCCCGGTGAGCCTGCGCAGCGGAGGCCAGCTCGCACGCCTCCTGTCAACTCAAGCAGCTGCTCGCACCACACCTCCTAAGCCCTAGCCAATAAAAGAGTGTGACGCTTGGCCGCACGTAAGGGCAGTAGAATGCCCACGGTTTGAAAATAATGCAACCGTTTGCGTGGAAACGTGACAGTTCTTTGTTTCAAAAAGCTTTTGTTCCCTATTAATGTGTCCGCCTTTTCCCAAAGTGGACACGAAAAATACCGTAGCATATTTGTGCTATGTCATGACGCCATGCCCAATTTCTGGGATTTTGTGAGAGTTCTAGATTTACTATAATTTAATGTAATATTCTCAATGTTGGCTCTAAAATAAAAAATATAATTAAAAAATGAGTATCAAATAGGAAAACAAAATGATATGCACCTTTATGTGCCATGTTCATGACACCATGCCAAGTTTCATGAATCTTTTGACGAGTTTTTGATTTACATGATTTAAAACCCGAGTTTCTCAATGTTTCCGTGGTCGGGCCAAGACCCCGAGATGTTTGAAATTCATTCCGATATCTTGCATGGGACCTAAATATGCATGCACACTAATATGCATGGAACCAAATTTGAATTATGCATATTAAATAATGCATATAAAAGTTAATTAATGTATAAAAAGGCCAAACGAACCATGTATAATTTCATATTTTGGCACGACACTCATTTTGGTATATGTTGCCTCTGGAAATATATAGTTCAAGACGAGAAGTTGCAGCGGATGTTGATTCGCCCACATAAGGTGACGCGTTCCATATCGAAACCACAAAAGCTTCCCGTGAGAAGCTCAGGTTTGTGAGGGGCTTGTGCCAAAACTTGTCCCAAATTGGACATTATTTTACCAGGGCACATATGAGCCATGCATGTCATGACACCATGCCAAGTTTCATGAATTTTCTGACGAGTTTTTAATTTATACATGATTTAAAACCCGAGATTCTCAATGTTTGTGTGCCCGAGACAAGACCGTGAGATGTTTGAAATTCATTCCCATATCTTGCATGGGATCCTAAAGATGCATGTACACTTATATGATTTTCAACCCATTTTGATGCACCGGATCTTGTGATTGTAGTTCAAATTTGAATTATGCACGTTAAATAATGCATATAAAAGTCAATTAATGTATAAAAAGGCCAAACGAACTATGTATAATTTCATATTTTGGAACGACACTCATTTTGGTATATGTTGCCTCTAGAAATATATAGTTCAAGACGAGAAGATGCAACGGATGTCGATTTGCCCACATAAGGTGACGCGATCCATATCGAAACCACAAAAGCTTCTCGTGAGAAGCTCAGGTTTGTAAGGGGCTTGTGCCAAAACTTGTCCCAAATCGGACATTTTTCACCAGGGCACATATGAGCCATGTCATGCCACCATGCCAAGTTTCATGAAATTATGAAGAGTTTTTTTATTTATACATGAATGTAAAACCAAGCTTCTCAATGTATGTGGCCGAACCAAGACCCCGAGATGTTTGAAATCCATTCCCATATCTTGCATGGGGCCAAAAGTAGTCATGGACACTTATATGATTTTCAACCCATTTTGATTCACCAGACCTTGTGATTTTAGTTCAAATTTTAATTATCCACATTAAATGCCTAGAGAACTCAATTAACGTATGAAAATGCAAAAAGAATCCTGAATAATTCCATATTTTAGCAAGACACTCTTACTGGTCTGTGTTGGCTCTAACAAAAGTTCAAGGCGAGAAGATGGGCGGATGTCATTTTGCCCACGTAAGTTGACGTGTTCCTTGTCGGAACCACAAAGCTTGCAGTGAGAAGCTTCGATTTGTAAGGGACTTGTGCCTAAAATTGTCCCAAGTTGGACAATTTTTTTCAATGGCACATATGTGCCATGTCATGACAACATGCCAAGTTTTTAGAATTTCTGACGCGTTTTGGATTTACAGTAATTTAAAAACCAAGTTTCTCATTGTTTGTGGCCTAGCCAAGATGCCGATATGTTTGAAATTCATTCCCATTTCTTGCCTGTGACCTAAAGATGAAGCCATGGACACTAATATGATTTTTCATCCCATTTTGATGCACCGGACATTGGGACGATAGTTCAAATTTTAATTATACACATTAAATGTATAGAAAGCTCATATAATGTATAAAAATGCCAAACGGACCCTGAATAATTCCATATTTTAGCATGACACAGCTATTGGTCAGTGTTCACTGCAGATAAATCTTATTGCAATCCAAACACCGTCCTTTCTCGAAGTAACCTCATTTTTTGTTTTAAAAACATTTTGAAAATCAAGTCTTTCACAAACAGTTCAAGTTCATGAATCGTGTGTGATGCAGTACAAAATATCTTGGGCCAATCCTCATAATGCATGGCTTAGGCCGGAAGCTTCGTCGGCTACAGTACGCCGTCAGCCAGTTTACCGCACTGACTCCTCAGACCATTTTACTTTTCAATCGTTGCCGATGAAAGATGGGGACGTGGATCCCCGTCGTGAGGGAAACTCCAGCAACCCACTCTGGCCCTAGCACAACCCCATCAGCCTTGAGCGCGCTCTCAACATGCTTGAACGCGGCCGCTAACTCTGACAGGGCGGCTGCTGCAACTGAAAGGGCAGCTGCTGCAGCTAAGAGGGCAGAAGCAACAACCGCAACGGGGATAGCAAATGGCGAGAACGACACATCAGCTGTCAGTTTCTTGGCGGTCACCGTAGCCCTGCTGGCAGACGCACAGTCCCATCTCGAGGCCGCCAATGCCCATCTCATGTCGGTCACTGCACAAATCACATATGCCTTCTCCGACACTGGTCAACAACCCACGTCCGATGAGTTAGTAATCACTGAGTGTGCTCGAGCAGGCGTCTGTTCATCGGCGGCCTTCCTAGCCAAGATTGTGGCCGTCCATGCCCAGAGCAAGGCCACCCATGCCCGACTCATGGCGGCCTTATCCAAAGAGATGGTGGATGAAGAATGTGAGGTGCTGGAGTATGTGGCGATGGATCCCATGTATCTCCTTACCTCAGAGGTCATCGAGCAGGAGCTGGTCATTGAGGAGGCAGCGGGGATCGACGAATGCCAGGCGGAATATTAGTCTCTGTCTAGAGCGATGGTGTTTTGTTAGAGTAATGTTTAGGTCACCTAACTAATGTTTATTAGTTGCTCGATTAAGTAAGTGCGAGCAGTGCTGTAGGCTCTTTTGTGTAGTACTCAAATTTGCAAGTGTTGTTAAATTAAGCAATGACGTCGATGACCAATGTAACGAGGGAAATTCGGACCAAAATTTGCCACCGTATCCCCATTTTCTCTTCCAAATGAAAATGAAATGCAAGTACCGTGTGCAATGTAGTATCCGATATCTTACGCCGAAAGCTTGGAGACCAAAATTTCCACGGACAGTCTCATCACGCATAGGATCAACTATAGGATTCGTTTGTGTTGTTGAATATCTCACACAGTTATGGTAAAGGGACTGTGTCCGATGTGACTGTGCGCGCTACTTTTTCGCCGCACCGAACAAAATTTTGGGCTGCCGCGCAAATATATACCTACCCCCGCCCCTCATACCAACAAAAAGCCACATCCCCATACTTCCCCCTTCCTTTCCTAAGTTCAAACCTGACTGCTTGCTTGCAGCGCCGCCTCCTCGCCGGCGACGCTCCTTCCTGCTGCTCACCCTCCTCCATCTAGTCAGGTAATCCACACCTTCCCCATACCCCCTCCCCATCCACCCCTCCTCCTCCATTCCACATTCCCCGACTGTTGGCGCGACACATTCCACCAAAATCACCGGCCCACCCCCCACATAATCACCGCCAAAAGACATGGTGCACGCAGTATAGCCAAGATCTCAAGGAGCACCTAGTAGCGGAGAAGCAAACCGCGCCCGCCCGCGCGGATGAGGCCACGATGGCTACCATGCGTGCCGACCAACAGATCTTGGAGCGGCACCTCGCCATCGAGGCCTGATACGTTTCCAACGTATCTATGATTTTTGTTTGTTCCATGCTATTATATTATCATTCTTGGATGTTTTACAATCATTTTATAGCAACTTTATATCATTTTTTGGGACTAACATATTGACATAGTGCCAAAGTGCCAGTTGCTATTTTTGCTTGTTTTTTACATCGTAGAATATCAGTACAAAACGGAGTCCAATCGCGACAAAACTTTTTGGAGATTTTTTGGGCCAGAAGACATCCAGTGGGCCAAAGAAGTACCAGAGAGGAGGGCGGAGGAGACCACAACCCACCAGGGCGCGCCCTCATGGGTTGTGCCCTCTTCGGGACGCCTCTCCACCGCGTCTGATGCCTATAAATTCCCAAATATTCTAGAAACCCTAGGGGAGTCGACGAAAAACACATCCAGCCGCCGCAAGTTCCAGAACCGCGAGATCCAATCTAACACCATCACGGAGGGGTTCATCATCCTCATTGGTGCCTCTCCGATGATGCGTGAGTAGTCCACCATAGACCTACGGGTACGTAGGAAGTAGCTAGATGGCGTCCTCTCTCTCTTTTGATTCTCAGTACAATGGTCTCTTGGAGATCTATTTTATGTAAACTTTTGCGGTGTGTTTGTTGGGATCGGATGAATTTTGAGTTCATGATCAGTTCCTATCCATGAATATTATTTGAGTCTTATTTGATATCTTATATACATGATTACTTATAGCCTCGTATTTATTCTTTGAATCTTCGGTTTAGTTAGGCCAACTAGATCGATTTTGCTTGCCATGGGAAGAGGTGCTTTGTGATGGGTTCGATCTTGCGGTGTCCTCTCCCAGTGACAGAAGGGGAAGTGAGGCACGCATGTATCGTTGCTATTAAGGATAACAAGATGGGGTCTATTCCTATATGAATAGATCTTGGCTATATCATGTCACCGTTCTTATTGTATTACTCCATTTTTCCATGAACTTAATACACTAGATGCATGCTGGATAGCGGTCGATGTGTGGAGTAATAGTAGTAGATGCTGAATCGTTTCGGTCTACTAATCTTGGACGTGATGCCTATAAAATGATCATCGCCTTGGATATCGTCATGATTATTTGATCTTCTATCAATTGCCCAACAGTAATTTGTTCACCCACCGTGTGCTATAATCATGAGAGAAGCCACTAGTGAAACCTACGGCCCCCGGGTCTACTTTTCCAACATATTGCTTTCCGATCTATCTTTTTGCCGCTTTTGTTTTCGGGTCTATTATTCCAAAAACCCAAAAATACATTGCTGCACTTTTTATTTGTCTCTTTTATTTTATGTTCTTGAGAGATCTATCTATCCAATCTATCATATCCTAATCTATCTTTTTAACGTAGAGAGATTGACAACCTCTCTTTCGCGTCGGGTTGCAAGTATTTGTTCTTTGTGTGCAGGTGATATTTACGTAGTGTTGGTGATCCTCCTACTGGTTCGATACCTTTTTCATAACTGAGGGAAATACTTACCGTCGATGTGCTGCACCATCCCTTCCTCTTTGGGGAAATACCGACGCAGTCTCAATCCACGTCAAGGCCACCGTCAACGCCTCGCACGCGGACGCCGCCACGCGGTTGGCTGCTTTGAACAACAACTCGTTGTGTTTTTTCGAGGGTTCCGCTGTTGCCTTTGACGACGACTACGAGTTGTTTTCTCAGCGTGCCCATACTTTCCTCAACTCCAGAGCCAGCAGGTTGGTGCCCGAACAGGCTGAGGCCACTCAACACTACGAGGAGGGCACCCACGATGTCCAAGCCCATCGTTATCGATATCTCCAACGACGAGGAATATCTTGTTTTTTAAGCTTAATTACTATTGACCTGTGTTCAGCTAGCTACGCCTGTTAAGCATGTTTGCTTTATCTGTTGCATTTGCTGCTCCTGCCTTTCCTTAAGAAATTCTAGTGAAATATGCAATGTAATGCTACTATGCAATCTGACTGTCTAGTATGTTCTATTGTGCAATGTGATGCTCAGTTAACTGTTTGGTTCATTTTTTTGGTGATCATCTGCAATGTGATGTTCGATTATTCTTGGTACAATTTTGTTTTGTTATGCATGAGAAACATACAATTGCTATATTTCATAGTTCTTAGCACGATTGGCTTTTCCATGCGGCTTGAATTAATATGTTGGATCTGTAATGCGTTTATTTTTCATTATCATATTTTACTGATAGCACGCCAAATGTCACTTAAAACCTGATCAGTCTCTATCTTAATTCGTGATAGGGGGAACAATGGGAGACACTAAAGTTTACCATCGAGGTTTGCACTTTCGTGATCCTTTGGCTAATAGCACATTATTGTGCAATTGCAGGAACCATTCTAATATTTATGTTTCTAATAATAATTTGGTCTTGCACATGTAGGTCCTTCTGTAAGAGGTTTAGACCCATTGTTTGACCCATTTTGCATGTGGGGGAAATGATGTGTTCATGAATATCAGTCAAATCAAGAAACTCAGAAAGACTGTTAAGATAAAGAAACTTGCGATGAAAAACAACAAGCTGTTTGTCTACACAATGAAGAAGACATCAGTGAACTATAGGATGGTACTATCGCTTTTACCTTGTCTTTTTTTCCCTTCGTGACATTACAACTTTTCAAAACGAAATATATGCATATCTTTGTTTCCAGTCCTTTCCAAAGCAGTTCATCGATGAGTATGTCTCAAACCACCTGTATGGTCAAGAGGCGAGGAAGGTATTCATACAGCACCCACGGTATAATCTTGAAGTCTTCCTCAAGAGGATGAAGGATGGGCGGGCAACCATCCACAGGCACTGGCATAAAGTTGCAAGGACCTTCGACCTCAGCGAAGGCTCAATATTTGCCTTCTGCTTCAACAAGTTTCTAGACGAGATTCGTCTATCTATTTACCGTATATGATGCTATTTTCCAAAGGTTTTAGATGTTGCATGTGAAACTCGGTCCTGTCGTGTAATTGGGTAGCTAGGTAGTATATGCCTATATGATGTTGTACTCTGATGTATTTCAATTATGAAATCCTGGTTGCCATAATACGAAAGGAAATATATTATGTGCTTGATATGAAGTGTCAATTTGTTTACTAGCTGGATTATAAATAATAGAGCAATTAGCCTGATTATTGGGGTTTCATATTGCAGACGGTTTGTCATAGAACGCCATGAGCGATGACCTCACCAAACCCACACGGTTTTTGGAAATTTGGCGTGTTGGATCAGTGAAAAATCACACACGAGTTCCGGCCGAAAACTGTGTGCGTTAGAACACACATTCGCAAACGTTTTCACATAAAACATGTGTGTGATGGACATCCCTATGCCAAACAGTTTCTTCTAGGCACCGTGCGTGATGGCCACCCCTAACACAGATGATGTTATGCAGAATATTGTGTGTGATGTAGATTACGAACGGAAACGTACGTTTGAGATTCACTGTGTGGGATGCTAAGCACATCTCACACGACTTCCCCAATATATCTGTTTGTGATGGCCCTTCCAATCGCACACGACATATTTTTGCTCATCGTGTGTGACCGGGCGCAGCCATCGCCGACGGGTTTTCCGTGTCGTGTGGGATAGGCCCCCTATCGCCCACACATGCAAGGCGACAGTTTGAGACTACGTCACGGAAATGGGTTAAAAACCATTTGTATAGCAGGCGCCTGCACTAGTGTATGTCACTAGTGTCAGCAAAGTTAAAAGGGGGAGCACGGTTCGCGAAGGTGGGATCGCTGTCAGTACCAGACAATCTGTGTGGACTAATCTCCTCTATATCACTAAGTCGCCACTTAAGTAGTTGGCCCCGTGTCACTTGTCCTAACATACTGGTGCCTTCTTCAGGGGTGAGCCAACGAAAATAATTCAAAGCCCGGCATTATGTTCTGCACCTGCACCCGCGTCAAGTCCAATGGCAGGACAACCCCGTGAATCATTCTAGTACCATCTATAAATAGAATTATTTGCCCATTGGCAACCTTCATCGGCACGCCATTCACATTGGCTAGTATCCAGCATGAAACATGTTGCGATGCTCATGGTTGTTGGGTGCTGATATGTCTCCAACATATCTATAATTTTTTATTGTTCCATGCTATTATATTATCAATCTAGGATACTTTATATGCTATTTTATATCATTTTTGTGAACTAACCTATTAACCCAGTGCCAAGTGCCAGTTGTTGTTTTTGCCTGTTTTTGGTTTTCTTGGAAATATGTACCTAACTAAGTCCAAACGCTCCGAAACTTTTTGACGATTTTTTTCTCGACAAAAGAGACCTAGGAAGCTTCGGGAGGAGTCAAGAAGCTGCACAAGGAGACGGCAAGGCAACATGGCGTGCCCTGATGCCTTGTGGGCCCCTCATGGCTCCGGCTCACCTAATTCCACCTACTTAAATTCTCTAAAATCAGGAAACCAACAGGGGGCCACCCGAAACACTTTTTCTGCCGCCGCAAGTCTCTGTTATGACGGGAGGCCATATGGAGACCTTTTCCGGTACTCCGCCGGAGGGGGAATCGATCACGGAGGCCATCTACATCAACCTTGCTGCCTCCATGATGATGTGTGAGTAATCCGCCACAGACCTACGGGTCCATATCTAGTACCTAGATGGCTTCAACTCTCTCTTTGATCTTCAATACAAAGTTCACCATGATCTTTGCAGCGATCTATCCGATGTAACCTTCTTTTGCGGTGTGTTTGTTGGTATCCGATGAATTGTGGGTTTATGATCAGATTATTCAGTGAACGTAATTAAGTCTTCTCTGAATTCTATTATGCATGATTATTATAGCTTTGTATTTCTCTCTGATCTATCGGTTTGGGTTGGCCAACTAGATTGATTTATCTTCAGCGGGAGTGGTGAATTGTAGTGGGTTCAATCATGGGGTGCTATATATCTTCGTGACAGAAGGGGACAAGACGCATATTTGTATTGTTGCCATTAAGGATAAAACGACGGGATCCGAACATATTGCTTCTCTTATTTTGTCTACATCATGCCACCTTGCTCCAAGCATTACTCTATTTGTCATGAACTTAATACCATAGATACAGGCATGAGTCGGTCGATTGGTGGAGTAACAATAGTAGATGCAGAATCATTTTGGTCTACTTGTGTATGGACGTGATGCCTATATACATGATCATTGGCGTGAATAACATGTCATAACTATGTACAATTCTGTCAATTACCCAACAGTAATTTGTCTACCCACCGTATGCTACTTTCAGGGGAGAAGCCTCTAGCGAACACTATGGCCCCGGGTCTACTTAAACATAAATACAAAAACTCCAAAAATACCTTGCTGCATTTTATTTACTTTTATTTTATCTTGCTTTTACAATATCTATCCCTATCAAGATTTAATCCTTGCAAGTAACGAGTTTAAGGGGCTTGACAACCCTCTTGCCCACGTTGGTGCAAGTGTTTGGTTTTGTGTGTGTATGTGCTGTTGAAAGGAATTTATTTGGTTCTCTGATGTCTACTACACAACTTTATTCTTGTAGACTCTGTTGGGCCCCCGAGCGCGGAGTTTTGTAGGACAGTAGCAATTTCCCCTCAAGTGGGTAACCTAAGGTTTATCAATCCATGGGAGGTGTAGGATTAAGATGGTCTCTTTCAAACAACCCTGCAATCAAATACAAGAAATCTCTTGTGTCCCCAACACACCCGATACAATGGAAAATTGTATAGGTGCACTAGTTTGGCGAAGAGATGGTGATACAAGTGTAGTATGGATAGTAGAAATAGGTTTTTATAATCTAAATAAAGAAAACAGCATGGTAACAAGTAGTAAACAATGAGAAAAACAGTATATTAATGCTGGCAAATAAGGCCTTGGGTTCATACTTTCCCTAGTGCAATCTCTTAACAATGCTAACATAATTGAATCATATAACCATCCCTCAACGTGTGATAAAGAATCACTCCAAAGTTCCTATATATCGGAGGACATAAGATGATATTGTTTTAGGTAGTAAACCACCTCAAAGTTACCCTTTCCGATCGATCTATTGGGCTATTCCTATAAGTGTCACAAACAACCCTTGAGTTCGTACTAAAATAATACCATATGATACGCATCAATCAACCCTAATGTCACCTAGATACTCCAATGTCACCACAAGTATCCGAGGGTTAATTATTCGACATATCATATTCAATCCAACCCAAAGAACTTCAAAGAGTACCCCAAGATTTCTATCGGAGAAAGTAGGATGAAAACTTGCATCAACCCATGTGCATAGATCACCCAATGTTACCGGAATCTGCAAGTTCATGCCATATAATATATCGAGTGAATCAATAGACCCAATTGTCACCATGGGTATCCACATGCAAGACATACATCAAGTATTCACAAACCCAAAGTATACAATCCAACTTAATGAAATCTCAAAGGGAAAGACTCAATTCATCACATCAAAATAAAGAGGGAAGAACACCATATGATCCAACTATATTAACAAAGTTCGTGATACATCAAGATTGTGCCATCTCAAGAACATGAGAGAGAAATCAAAGACATAGCTACTGGTACATACCCTCAGCCCCGAGGGTGAACTACTCCCTCCTCGTCATGGCGTCCGCCGGATGATGAAGATGGTCTCTGGTGATGATTCCCCCCTCCGACAGGGTGCCGTAATAGGGTCCCAGATGAGATTTCTTCGGTACAGAGGCTTGCAGCTATAGAGCGGAAGTTCTAGGTTTATTTCTGGGGGTTTCTCTATTTATATGATTTTTCAGCATTGGAATCATCCGGAACGGAGCCACGGTGTGGTCCCGAGGTAACATGACACACCTTAGGGCGGTGGGCGCGCCTTGTTGCCTTGGGGGCAGCTGGTGGCCCCCCTCCGGTGGTTCTTCACTCCAGTATTTCTTATATGTTCTAGAAAAAATCATCAAAAAGTTTCGGGCAATTCCGCAAACTTTCACTTTTTGCACAAAAACACCACCACAGTAATTCTGCTGAAATCATATAAAGTGCATCAAAACCATATAAAAATACTCTAAACATAGGTGAATATGGCATGAATACTTCATAAATTATCGATACGTTGGAGACGTATCATTCTCCTGTAGGTTCGATAACCTTGGTTCTCACTGAGGGAAATACTTATCTCTATTGTGTTGCATCTCCTCTCTTCTTCGAGGAAAATCCCAACGCGGCTCACCAGTAGCGTGAAGAATTTCTGGCGTCGTTGCCGGGGAGACATCATCAAACTCTCGTCAGGTCCCTACACGTAAATTATCTTTCATTTGTTCTACTTTCTATTTGTTGTTGAATTTTACTTTATATAAAAACCAAAAATACAAAATATCTCTATTTGCTTATTTGTTTAGTTATCTAGTTGACTCGTTTGCTTGCTAATTTACTTGCTTTGTCACTATGTCTCAAGAAAATACCAAATTGTTTGTCTTTTCAAATACTAATAATAATGATTTTATTTGTACTCCAATACCACCCGCCACTAGTGCGGAAGCTTTTGATATAAATGATGCTTTGCTGAATCTTGTTATGAAATAACAATTTGCTGGAAGTCCTAACGAGGACGCTGCTTCACATCTTAATACCTATGTTGAATTATGTGATATGCAAAAGAAAGAAGATTTGGATAATTATGTAGTTAAACTAAAATTATTTCCTTTCTCACTAAGAGATATAGCTAAAACTTGGTTTTCATCCTTGCCTCGCAATAGTATTGGAACATGGGATAAGTGTAAGGATGCTTTTATTGCGAATGATTTTTTCCTGCTAAGATTATATCTCTACGAAACCAAATTATGCATTTTAAGCAACATGAGAAAGAACATGTTTCACAAGCATGGGAGAGAATGAAATTGATGATTAGAATTTGTTTCACTCATGGCTTAAGTTTATGGATGATAATACAAAATTTCTATAGGGGACTAAACTTTGTGTCGAGAAATTTTCTAGAATCTGCTGCAGGTGGTACCTTTATGGAGATTACATTGGGAGAATCTACTAAATTATTGGATAACATGATGACAAATTATTCTCAATGGCACACCGAATGAGCTCCAACTGGTAAGAAGGTAAATTATGTTGAAGAAATCACTACTTTGAGTGATAAGTTGGATTCTCTTATGAATATTTTTGCAAATAAGAATGCTCATGTTGATCCTAATGATGTGCCATTATCTACTTTTATTGAGCAAAATAATGATGCTATTGACGTGAAATTTGTCTCTAGAAATAATTTCAACAACAATCCTTATAGAGGTATTTCAATCCTAGACCGTATCCCGGTAATTCCTCTAATAATTATGGCAATTCTTGTGGTAATTCTTCCAATAATAATAATAGGATTTCCTCTGATCTGGAGAACACAATTACAGAATTTATTAGTTCTCAAAAGGTTTTAAATACTATGATAGAAGAAAACTATAGAAAGTTGACGATATGGCTAGAAACATGGATAGGATTGCTCATGCTGTGGAAACTCTTAAAAGAAAAACTTTGCCACCTAAGCATGATATAAATGAGTCTATTAAATCCATCCAAATATCTATTAATGTAAGTAAGTAGAGAACCACTAAGTTGAGAGCTAAGCGAGAGTTCCTAGAAAAAGTGATTCCTCCCGGTTTTTATCGTAATTATGATGAAGATGAAAAGATTGGTGTTTCTCCTATTGAATCTTTATTTACTAATATGAAAATTGATGATAAAGGGACTGGAGATGAGTCAACTTTAGCTAGAAGGCGTCCTATTTGTTTGGAGGGTGATGTTCTGATGACCCACAAGTATAGGAGATCAATCGTAGTCCTTTTGACAAGTAAGAGTGTCGAACCCAATGAGGAGCAGAAGGAAATGACAAGCGGTTTACAGCAAGGTATTCTCTGCAAGTGCTATAAGTAACAATGATAGATAGTTTTGTAGCAACATAATTCGTAACAAGTGACAAGTAACAAAAGTAAAAAGTGTGCAGCAAGGTAGCCCGATCGTTTTTATAGCAAAGGACTGGCCTGAAAGTTCTCTCATATAAAGCAAAGTGCTCTCGAGGACACATGGGAATTTCTGTCTAGTCACGTTCATCATGTTTAGTTGATTCGCGTTCGTTACTTTGATAATTTGATATGTGGGTGGACCGGTGCTAAGGTGTTGTTTTTACTTGAACAAGAAACCCACTTATGATTACCCCCTATCGCAAGCATCCACAACTACGAAAGAAGAATTAAGATAAATCTAACCATAGCATTAAACATGTGGATCCAAATCCGCCCCTTACGAAATAACGCATAAAGTAGGGTTTTGCTTCTATCACTCTAGCAACCCATCATCTACTTATTACTCCACAATGCCTTCCCTTAGACCCAAAATATGGTGAAGTGTCATGTAGTCGACGTTCACATAACTCCACTAAAGGAAGTAACAACAAACATATCATCAAAATATCAAATGAATACCAACTTCACATGATTACTTATAACAAGACTTCTCCCATGTCCTCCAGAACAAACGTACTACTCACAAATCGTGACCACGTTCTATATCAGAGGTGTAATAAATATGATAAAGGATCTAAACATATTATCTTCCAATAAGTAAACCAACAAGCATCAACTAGAAGGTGTAATCAACACTACTAGCAACCCCAGGTACCAATCTGAGGTTTTGAGACAAAGATTGAATATAAAAGATGAACTAGGGTTTGAGATGAGATAGTGTTGGCGAAGATGTTGATGATGATTGATCGTCCCATGAAGGAGGAAGCGTTGGTAATGATGATGGCTTTGTGTGACGCCCCCATTCTCGACCGTACGCTAATCATGCACACAATGCGTACGACGAAGATTAGGGACTCACTGATTGATATCACAACACAACAAAAGACACAAATATAAAGTCATACAGCTCCATATTACAAGCCAGGGGCCTCGAGGGCTCGAATACAAAGCTCGACATAACACGAGTCAGCGGAAGCAAATATATCTGAGTACAGACATAAGTTAGACAAGTTTTGCCTTAAGAAGGCTAGCACAAACATAAGCAAAGGATCGAAAGAGGCGAGGCCTCCTGCCTGGGAACCTCCTAACTACTCCTGGACGTCGGGGGCAGCCTCCACGTAGTAGTAAGCTCCATCGGCGGTGTAGTAGTCGTCTCCAGCGTAATCCATCTCTTGGGCTCCATCGACTGAACGCAGCAACGTATCGAAGGGGAAAAGAGAAAGGCATAGCAGCGTGAGTACACATCCAAAGTACTCGCAAGACTTACATCAGAACTATGCTAGATATGCATCATTATCAAGGGGTGGGGTTATATCTGGACTGACTGCAGAAAGCAAGAATAGAGAGAAGGCCTAGTCCTATCGAAGACTAGCATCTTCAGCATCTTGCAGCATTAGAAGAGAGTAGACCTGCAGCTCATATATAGTCATATTGTTGTAGCAATTTTATTAAGTAAGCACGCCCAGAGATCCTTCCTCGACTCCCTGCGAGGAAGCAATCCCGGAGCCACAATTCATTTCAAATTTAAATTACAATTATAGTTGTATAAGGTCAAGGCACATTTCCAAGTCGTCCTGTTACCGTGGACACGGCTATTCGAATATATATTTCATCCCTGCAGGGGTGCACCACATATCCCAACACGCCTGAGTCACCTCCGGCCGGACACACTTTCCTGGGTCATGCCTGGCCTCGGGATATCAGCACATCGTCGCCCCACCTAGGCTCAACGAAGAGGCCAGCCCGCCGGTCTAAATCCTATGCGATCAGGGGTCATGGGCCCAATCACCCTTTGCACACCTGCATGATGCGTGGGCAGCCGGAAGCAGTCCTAGCATCCCTTAGTAACAAGCGCGATGCGTTCCAGACCAATCCGTGGCGCGCCGCTCCATTGCTGACGTCCGAAGAGCTTCGGCTGATACAACGACGCTGAGTGCCCATAACTTTCCCACGTGATGGTTAGTGCGTATTAAGGCCAACGACCTAACTCAGATCAAGTACCCAACCCATTAGCAATTTATTAGTGCGGGGTAAGCGCGAACCATAAAGTGCAGTCCGTCGCCCCGCCAATAACAATCGAGTGCCTTACGGGCGCACCCCACCAAGTCTCCGGATGCCTTGCGGCGCATCCCACCAAATCTTTCTCACACGGGTACCCTTGGGGCCTACCCGTCTCAGAACTGTCGGGAACTCAGGTCCACCTCAACTGAGTGGTACCGCCTGTCCCTTCAGTCCCGTCATGTTAGCACAGTGTCAAGTCAATAGTAGCTGTGTGGTTATACGCCGAGTGGATAACCGAGGAATCACCCTCGATGAGTCCTCACTCGAGGTAGGTGTATGACAAAAGTCGCTATCGAAAAGTGGGGAGGAGGAATCACCCTCGATACCCACGATCGATTAGCTACGCTACAGAATTAACATCGGAAGTGCTAAGTGAGGTATCACCCTCGGCACTCGATAGTAGCTCTGCAGTGCCATACTTAAGGGGTGTGCGGTGATGTGAGGGGTCTGGCTTGTCAGTCATGACGACTGAGTCTTCTGTCTTCAAGTCCTCGGTGTCGTCGATGAAAGCAGGGGCAACTGGGACTAGGGAGCCTCAGGGGTTCACTGATCCACCTATACTAAGAAGTTGGAATGATTGCAGGTAAAGTAACAGTTCATCAAAAATAGGCTATGCATCAGAATAGGAGCTATCTAATACAGTAGCAAAATTCTAATGCAAGCATAAGAGGGAGAGAGAATGGGTGATATCGGAATGCTCAAGGGGGTTTTGCTTGCCTTGCTGCTTTGCTAAAAAAGGCTGGTCGTCAGGGGCGTAGTCGTACCCGGCAGTATCATCGGTAGTCTCAGCGTCTATCGAGAGAGAGGGAGGGGGAAGAAACAGTAAATATAAGGCAGACAATCGTAACACAAAGTTTGACACGGCGATACGCAGTGCCGGGTGTGTCCTAACGCAGTGTTACACGATACCGAGAAAAGGGGGAACCCATCCGGGAAAGTTTTCCCGGTTCCGGACATTTGTCACACGGATGACCGGAGGGGAACGGTTGCAAGTCTGCGGTGTTCGAGGCATGGGACAGCTAGGATGCTGTGCAGGGTTGCCTAAAATCATGTCTAAACCATTTTAGCTATTTTTAGGATTAAGTTGGAATTAATAGTCGGTAGTTATACACTATTCATCTACCGGAAACAGACGAAAAGTTGCGGGTTCACCTACGTAGAGGGTCCCGACATGGAAACAGATACCAAGGTTAGATTCGTGGGATTTTTCTGAGCAACTTTCATGTATAAAGTTTTTCGATCTGAGCTACGGTTTAAAAGATATGATTTTTTAAAGTTTTATTGATTTTCTGGAATTATTTTAATTAATTAAATCCAACATTATCCAGAACAGTAAATGATGACATCATCATGACATCACCATGACACCAGCAGGTCAACTCTGGCTGACCAGAGTCAAACCTGACAGCTGGGCCCTACCTGTCATAGACAGTGGCTATTCCAGGGTTTCAAATTAAACTAAACAGGGTTTATTTAGGGAAGGGCCCCACATGTCATTGACTAGTTAAGTTAATTTAATTATTTTAACTTAATCCTATTACTAATTAAGTAACTGACAGGGGTGGCCCACCTGTCATTCACACAGGGGGCTAAGGGCCCCACTGCCAGTGACTGGGGCTGCCCAGTCAGCACGTTGACCCGGTCAAAGGGGTCAACGGGGTCGCCCTGGCCCACAGGCCAGTGACCCTGGCTGTGGCCCCGGCCTGGCCAGGTCAGCGGCGGCCGGTGGCTCGCCGCCGGTGACCAATTTTCACGGCGGAGGCACGGGAGGGGCTCGGGTTTGCAGCTCCGGCCACCATTTCGCGACCTGAGGCCATCTACGGGACCCTGGAGTTCGTCCGCATCGATCTAGACTACGAGCGCGAGCTAAGGTGGCCGGAAAGGGCGCCGGAGATGAGCCGTGGCGGCGGTGGCTTTCGGGTCTTCGCGGAGCCGGCGACCTAGCGCGCGTGCGAGCGATCTGCGGGGCCTGACCGCACTATAGGAGTGCCCCGAGCACGATGGCGTGCTCGGACGGCCACGACAACTACGGAAACCGCGGCGGCGACCACGACAGCAGAGCAGAGCTCCGGCAATGGCATCGGCGTCGCACGCAGCTAGCTATGGGCACGCAGAAAGGAAGCTGGCGAGGAGAGGAAGAGCAGAAGCTCACCGAGCGGCTCAAGGAGGCCGGCGAGTGGCTTAGTAGCTGCAGGGGGGCTGGAGTCGCCGGAGATCGCCGGTGAACGAAGAGAACAGGGGCGGTTCGATCCGCCCAATGCCGAGCCCGTCATCTCCAGTGGCTCGGCTCAGGCGTCGCAGCGGAGGGTGGCGAAGCTCTACGACATGGCGGTGCTGCGCGGGGGCGACGGGGAGCGCGGGATTGACGGCGGCGGCGATGGGAGCTCTCGGGCGAGCTCGAACAGGAGCAAGGAACGGGACGAGGGGGATCTGGGAGGCGGCTAGGGTTTGCGGGGGAGGAAGAGAGGCTCGGGGGGGGCCTTATCCACGGGAGAGGGCGGTGGATCGACGACGCGTGTGGCAGTGGCGATCGGGGCGGCTCCGGCGCTGCCACGGGAGGGGGAGCAGGTGAGGAGGAGGGAGAAAGGTCAGGTGGGCCGGCCTGGCTGGGCCACGGCCCAGTCGCCAGGTAAGTGGCCTCTGGCCTTATCTCCTTTTCTGTTTTTCTTTTTATTAATTCTGTTTTAATTCTTTTGTTTCTGTTTTATTTTAATTGCAGCACTATAGTACTTTTGAAAAATGTGATACCTGGTCCAAATATTATCATGCAATATTAGCCACTGCTAGAAAATGGTTTGACGTCCATACCTTTTAAATTGGATTTTATTTAATTATAGAAGGATTAAATAGTGTTGTTTTGCACTGTTTTAAATGTTAATTGAGTCATTTTATTAATCCAATAAATGTTGATTACCATTTTATAATTGTTTTGGAAATACCTTCACCATTATGAACATTTCAGTTTTCAAATTTGAATAACTTTCATTTCTACTTTGTATTTGAATTTTCTGTTTAAATTGGAATTTGAAAAGAGATATGATCCCAATGATGATTTAGCACTGTTAATCATGGTGACTTGGCATTAATATGTGGGATTACTGGAGCTTAAGTACAATCATCACTGTAGCCAAAAACCAGGGTGTCACAACTCTCCCCGTCTAACAAGAATTCTCGTCCCGAGAATTAAGAGGTAGAGTAAGGGGGAAAAGGTTCGGCCACGTAATTCTAACGAGTCTTCTTGTCCTTGTTGATCTCATCGGAGAGGTTGATCCCTTTCGTTGATGTCTTCAATTCTTTGTTCCGGGTCATCCTAATGAAGTCGTTATCCTCTCTTCGAGATTTTCATCGTCCTACGAATGCGATAAGGGGGAAACTGTCGAAGGACGTATCTCCACAAGGTTGGGCATCTGGCGGTGAACTCAGGGAGGAAGACAAGAATTACCCCTCGAGTTATAACTCAGGGGATTCATTGAGAGCAATATACGGTGGTACACAAGTTTCAAGCGAGTAGGCAATCATTCGATGCCTAATCAGAAGATGGAAAAGGGGCCAGAGCAACAAAATAGATATTGCGTCTGATAGAAGATTAGATCATCCCTTAGATGGGGGCTCGGGAATTACAAACGAAGCCAAGTGCAAAGGATACTTTGGAATCAAAGATGTACAGGAGAGTCAGGTTTCGATCCTGTGGAACTATGGGTTATGGGTCCACCATGTGGATTAAGAGTAAGAAGAGCAATGACATCTTGCACGGTCATGGTAGCAAGATATGTCAGAGGATAACCTGTCATTTATGTCAGCAACAGCATCGGTACCAAGGGCGGGGAACGAAGAGAACCATCTTCCTGCTCGTCGAAACGAGGCGGACCAATAGGCAAAGTTCTCGTCCACCGGCGGTTATCGGAATGTTATCAGCAATAGTAACAGGATCTTACTGACAGACTTGTTCACTGAGGTGTTTACCTAAGCAGGGTATTATTACTGCTTAGATCATATGATCTCAAGAAAGGTTAAACAGACCAATGGAAAGGAAAAAATGTGACTATTAGGTCAACCAGACCAATGGAAAGGAAAATGTGTTTATCACATTAAACAGACCAATGGAAAGGAAAATGCGTATACACGAGCATTAGGTGTATATCCTTTCCAAGAGCAAGCAGAGCGAGGCAATCATGACAAGGCTCTAGGTAGGTAACCATCAAGACAAAGGGCAAGGAATTTATGAAGTTTACCCATACAATTGTGTTAGGAAAATTGATCAAGAAACATTTAGCATTATGCCTCCAATGTCCTTGATGAAATTCGGAATACCACAGTCATGCTTCGAGGTAGCATTGACATGGTCATCAGTTAAGGATCAGACTTTGGATACACAAAGGATCCATCGGGAACAACTTATAAAATAAATCATTCAATTTTCTCATGAAAGAATGGCTAATCTTGCTGAACAAGATACTATAACCATAGGTCCACTTGCAAGGCATGCTATCCATGACATCACCTTACCGATTATACAGGGACCAAAACTTATAACCCTTGGAAAAATTCCCAACCATCATATCTGACTGAGATTCAGATCTGGCTGAATAAACAGGTACTTCAGATGCTTGGTACTACAACAATGGGGATGCGAGATCCACGGAGGTGTGGATGTGGACGCGGTTACTTTTTATTGCGGGGAGGTGGGGTGTGGAGATACTCGATCCTTATCTGCGTGAAGACGAGACGGTAAACACCACCCATCCACCGACCCATGAGCTAGGTAAAGAGCTTCACTATGCGCGCCTTTGTTGCATGTATGGTACGGAGGGTCCATGCATGGCTGGCTTCTCTCGTGGAGAGACACGCGTGACACGTACCGTACCGGCGCACGCATGGACAGACTGACCAGCCTGTGCTTAACAGTGTTGCCTCTCCACCTTGGATAAAAATAGCTGAGAGGTCACCGTGGACGATAGACCTGGGACTGACCACTGATCGACCAGGACATATGGCACGTGGCCATGGATGGAGGTCTCTGCAAGACGGGACACTGCTACGCGCGAAAGGGGTCAAGACCTCAGCGTCGGCTGCAGTATCAACTCCAACAGGAACATACATGACCATCTCCAGTATAAGACGGAGATGTTCATCATGCTCTTTGTTTATTCATAGAGTAAACCAGGATATCATCTATATAAACCACGATGAATTTATCGAGGTAACCCATGAATATATAGTTCATCCTTAAACCAAGGAGAGGATGAGAAGGTGGCTGATGGAATCAGCGACAATTTATCGAGAATTCCAAACGGATGGATTTCCACAATTATGTGAACAAGGAGATGACATTTGTCAGCTCAAATGATATAATGTTGTACGATCGAGGAAAACATACATCATTAACCATTGATAGAAAGGTACATACAAAATATGACCTTAGGAAGCAAGATCAATGTTAGAGTGACGATTCAATAACCAGCAGCCTAAGAACGAACTGTCGATCGTTAACTTCAAAGCAATAGGGTTGCCAGAAGTTAGAATCAAAGCAGCATCGTTTGATGGTGAGAAGTATCACTATGCCAAGAATTTCTAAGAGGTGGAGTAATCCTCACAACATTCTCGACACAAAAGACAGTAATACTTCAGGGTAGAACATAACACAAGCTGGATAGCAAGTTGCATCTATACCATGGACAATTTTGCGATGAAAGGAAGTCAAGGAGGTTGTCGATGATAACAAAAATCATCGAGGGCAAGGAAGGTATTTCTCATCAAGAACTCAGTTGACGTCGCAGAAGAAGTCAAATTGTGGATGATGATCACGACACCTTTTGTCGAGAGTTTTCAAGAGAATGCAACCGAACAGCGGTGGCGTCAAGTAGGGGAACGTCAACGTGGAAGGTTATAGGAGCATCAGAGAAGATGCAAGCTCATTATCGGGGTTGCTTTTCAAGACAAACAACATGATGTTGAAAGCTCGACATAAGCAATGCTCACACTCTGAAGAATTTGCGCACCAGAGAAGGACGAGGTAGCACAGTCAAAGATAGCAAGGCAAGGATGTAGCCGATAGTCTAGGAATGACTAGATTGACTTTGATATTCCCAGTAACAATTACAAGGGGTATTGAATTGCAGTGTGGAATAAATTTTCCAATCGGGGTTCTCGGTTGACAACAATCCCAGAACCCGTGGAGTGATTAAGACAAGGAAAATTATTACCTCATCAAAGTTAATAAGATGTAGTGCAAAGGCGTGATATCCTCGAGATAGCAGAGGGTAAAACTCGAAGGTATAATATGATAGAAGTAGAACTGGGTCATTGACCTGCGACAGCAGATACTTTAACCTTGTCAAAAATTTACGAGGCACCGGAATGAATTACCTTCGGATAAATTAATAAGGACAGCATGGTCGGAACCATAACTGCAATCGATCAAATTAAGGATATTGAAAGAATCATGCAGATGAAAATTCATTTTGCAAGAAGCTTCCGAGACGGTCTACATCGTTTCCATGGGCATGAACACAAGTTCAAGGTCGACTCCCACTTCTCCAATGCATAACATTTCATTCATTTCTCGCTCTGGACGATGCTGTAGTGTTGAAGAATTTATCTGGCAAAACTCCATAAGAGTATGACCCTTGAAAACTTTCGGGTTCGCACGGATTAGGGAGGGTATAGGTTCAACCCATCGAGGAATTTTAGGAACATATACCACCAGCTTCAAGAGTAATTAACACAAGCTCGAAGGTAGAGCATGGTTGGCAAAACAGAGGATACAATTTACCAAAGGCATTATGTATCAGGGGAAGAACTCACAAGGTGATTGAATATGAACGACACTGTCGGACAATAATCCAACAATGGATCGGACGATCCACAACGAAGCTGATGTGAGTATCGGTACTCAATCAGAGGAAGAAAGAATGCGGAGGCATCGGATTCAAGAAACACCTGAATAGTCTGATGCTTAAATACAAAGGAATTATGATCTCCAATTTGAAGGATCAGAAGCAGTCGCTCTGATCAAGGATGGATAAGTTGAAAAGACTTAGTCGGACAATCAATAAAGTTTGAATTGCCGAGAACCAACTCATGTCCGGAAGGACGTCTGAGCCAGAAAGATAATTTTAAACGGATCACCTGATGACTGCGTGCATACACACACATTGAATCAATAGGCTCAAAATGGGAAAGACAAGGGATGTCAACGAAGACTACTAGACATATGGAATTAACCATATTGCGAGCAGGCAAGAATTTCAAGAGCAACAAGCTGCAGAGGATTTTCGGAAAATCGAAAAGTATTTCGAAGAATTCTGTGAAACACATGAACAACTGGGATGAACGGATCCTCGACAATTGTGAGGAATTATCCGTAAGGCTAGCATGCGGAAAGAACTATAAGGCAATAAACTCAAAGGGTTATCGGGGCAATGGAGAGTATTTCGGGGCATCTTGTAATAATAAGAGCAACAAGAAAGGATTGTATGAATGACAAGTGCAATTAGTCATCCATAGGGACTTATCGGTGGTAGGGAATTGCAAAGCCGATGAGCACCAAGCCTCGGAAAACATCAAAAGGGTATCTTCAGAATCTTCTGACGAAGCAGGTGATCTTCTGGTACGAGGGCTCTCCGGGAGAAGTAGTTACGATAACCTAGAGTCAAAGTTAATAAAATCTTTAACCCGAAAGTGAAGAGAGATCAGAACCCAGAGTATAGACGAGGAATAAAAGATCCTAATACCACCCGGTTGAGATGTGGGCCCGTAAGCCACAGCATCAGTGTTAGTAAAAGTTTTTCAATGACTAGACTCAACTTTGGCCAAGGAGTTGGAAAGGGGGCTACCTACAGGCAGTTGGCTCTGATACCAACTTGTGACGCCCCCATTCTCGACCGTACGCTAATCATGCACACAATGCGTACGACCAAGATTAGGGACTCACTGATTGATATCACAACACAACAAAAGACACAAATATAAAGTCATACAGCTCCATATTACAAGCCAGGGGCCTCGAGGGCTCGAATACAAAGCTCGACATAACACGAGTCAGCGGAAGCAAATATATCTGAGTACAGACATAAGTTAGAAAAGTTTTGCCTTAAGAAGGCTAGCACAAACATAAGCAAAGGATCGAAAGAGGCAAGGCCTCCTGCCTGGGAACCTCCTAACTACTCCTGGACGTCGGGGGCAGCCTCCACGTAGTAGTAAGCTCCATCGGCGGTGTAGTAGTCGTCTCCAGCGTAATCCATCTCTTGGGCTCCATCGACTGAACGCAGCAACGTATCGAAGGGGAAAAGAGAAAGGCATAGCAGCGTGAGTACTCATCCAAAGTACTCGCAAGACTTACATCAGAACTATGCTAGATATGCATCATTATCAAGGGGTGGGGTTATATCTGGACTGACTGCAAAAAGCAAGAATAGAGAGAAGGCCTAGTCCTATCGAAGACTACCATCTTCAGCATCTTGCAGCATTAGAAGAGAGTAGACCTGCAGCTCATATATAGTCATATTGTTGTAGCAATTTTATTAAGTAAGCACCCCCAGAGATCCTTCCTCGACTTCCTACGAGGAAGCAATCCCGGAGCCACAATTCATTTCAAATTTAAATTACAATTATAGTTGTATAAGGTCAAGGCACATTTCCAAGTCGTCCTGTTACCGTGGACACAGCTATTCGAATAGATATTTCATCCCTGCAGGGGTGCACCACATATCCCAACACGCCTGAGTCACCTCCGGCCGGACACACTTTCCTGGGTCATGCCCGGCCTCGGGATATCAGCACATCGTCGCCCCACCTAGGCTCAACGAAGAGGCCAGCCCGCCGGTCTAAATCCTATGCGATCAGGGGTCATGGGCCCAATCACCCTTTGCACACCTGCATGATGCGTGGGCAGCCGGAAGCAGTCCTAGCATCCCTTAGTAACAAGCGCGATGCGTTCCAGACCAATCCGTGGCGCGCCGCTCCATTGCTGACGTCCGAAGAGCTTCGGCTGATACAACGACGCTGAGTGCCCATAACTTTCCCACGTGATGGTTAGTGCGTATTAAGGCCAACGACCTAACTCAGATCAAGTACCCAACCCATTAGCAATTTATTAGTGCGGGGTAAGCGCGAACCATAAAGTGCAGTCCGTCGCCCCGCCAATAACAATCGAGTGCCTTACGGGCGCACCCCACCAAGTCTCCGGATGCCTTGCGGCGCATCCCACCAAATCTTTCTCACACGTGTACCCTTGGGGCCGACCCGTCTCAGAACTGTCGGGAACTCAGGTCCACCTCAACTGAGTGGTACCGCCTGTCCCTTCAGTCCCGTCATGTTAGCACAGTGTCAAGTCAATAGTAGCTGTGTGGTTATACGCCGAGTGGATAACCGAGGAATCACCCTCGATGAGTCCTCACTCGAGGTAGGTGTATGACAAGAGTCGCTATCGAAAAGTGGGGAGGAGGAATCACCCTCGATACCCATGATCGATTAGCTACGCTACAGAATTAACATCGGAAGTGCTAAGTGAGGTATCACCCTCGGCACTCGATAGTAGCTCTGCAGTGCCATACTTAAGGGGTGTGCGGTGATGTGAGGAGTCTGGCTTGTCAGTCATGACGACTGAATCTTCTGTCTTCAAGTCCTCGGTGTCGTCGATGAAAGCAGGGGCAACTGGGACTAGGGAGCCTCAGGGGTTCACTGATCCACCTATACTAAGCAGTTGGAATGATTGCAGGTAAAGTAATAGTTCATCAAAAACAGGCTATGCATCAGAATAGGAGCTATCTAATACAGTAGCAAAATTCTAATGCAAGCATAAGAGGGAGAGAGAATGGGTGATATCGGAATGCTCAAGGGGTTTTTGCTTGCCTTGCTACTTTGCTGAAAAAGGCTGGTCGTCAGGGGCGTAGTCGTACCCGGCAGTATCATCGGTAGTCTCAGCGTCTATCGAGAGAGAGGGAGGGGGAAGAAACAGTAAATATAAGGCAGACAATCATAACACAAAGTATGACACGACGATACGCAGTGCCGGGTGTGTCCTAACGCAGTGTTACACGATACCGAGAAAAGGGGGAACCCATCCGGGAAAGTTTTCCCGGTTCCGGACATTTGTCAGACGGATGACCGGAGGGGAAAGGTTGCAAGTCTGCGGTGTTCGAGGCATGGGACAGCTAGGATGCAGTGCAGGGTTGCCTAAACTCATGTCTAAACCATTTTAGCTATTTTTAGGATTAAGTTGGAATTAATAGTCAGTAGTTATACACTATTCATCTGCCGGAAACAGACGAAAAGTTGCGGGTTCACCTACGTAGAGGGTCCCGACATGGAAACAGATAGCACGGTTAGATTCGTGGTATTTTTCTGAGCAACTTTCATGTATAAAGTTTTTCGATCTGAGCTACGGTTTAAAAGATATGATTTTCTAAAGTTTTATTGATTTTCTGGAATTATTTTAATTAATTAAATCCAACATTATCCAGAACAGTAAATGATGACGTCATCATGACATCACCATGACGCCAGCAGGTCAACTCTGGCTGACCAGAGTCAAACCTGACAGCTGGGCCCCACCTGTCATAGACAGTGGCTATTCCAGGGTTTCAAATTAAACTAAACAGGGTTTAATTAGGGAAGGGCCCACATGTCATTGACTAGTTAAGTTAATTTAATTATTTTAACTTAATCCTATTACTAATTAAGTAACTGACAGGGGTGGCCCACCTGTCATTCACACAGGGGGCTATGGGCCCCACTGCCAGTGACTGGGGGCTGCCCAGTCAGCACGTTGACCCGATCCAAGGGGTCAACGGGGTCGCCCTGGCCCACTGGCCAGTGACCCTGGCCGTGGCCCCGGCCTGGCCAGGTCAGCGGCGGCCGGTGGCTCGCCGCCGGTGACCAATTTTCACGGCGGAGGCACGGGAGGGGCTCGGGTTTGCAGCTCCGGCCACCATTTCGCGAGCTGAGGCCATCTACGGGACCCTGGAGTTCGTCCGCATCGATCTAGACTACAGGCGCGAGCTAAGGTGGCCGGAAAGGGCGCCGGAGATGAGCCGTGGCGGCGGTGGCTTTCGGGTCTGCGCGGAGCCGGCGACCTAGCGCGCGTGCGAGCGATCTGCGGTGCCTGACCGCACTATAGGAGTGCCCCGAGCACGATGGCGTGCTCGGACGGCCACGACAACTACGGAAACCGCGGCGGCGACCACGACAGCAGAGCAGAGCTCCGGCAATGGCGTCGGCGTCGCACGCAGCTAGCTATGGGCACGCAGAAAGGAAGCTGGCGAGGAGAGGAAGAGCAGAAGCTCACCGAGCGGCTCAAGGAGGCCGGCGAGTGGCTTAGTAGCTGCAGGGGGGCTGGAGTCGCCGGAGATCGCCGGTGACCGAAGAGAACAGGGGCGGTTCGATCCGCCCAATGCCGAGCCCGTCGTCTCCAGTGGCTCAGCTCAGGCGTCGCAGTGGAGGGTGGCGAAGCTCTACGACATGGCGGCGCTGCGCGGGGGCGACGGGGAGCGCGGGATTGACGGCGGCGGCGATGGGAGCTCTCGGGCGAGCTCGAACAGGAGCAAGGAAGGGGACGAGGGGGATCTGGGAGGCGGCTAGGGTTTGCGGGGGAGGAAGAGAGGCTCGGGGGGGGCCTTATCCACCGGAGAGGGCGGTGGATCGACGACGCGTGCGGCAGTGGCGATCGGGGCGGCTCCGGCGCTGCCACGGGAGGGGGAGCAGGTTAGGAGGAGGGAGAAAGGTCAGGTGGGCCGGCCTGGCTGGGCCACGACCCAGTCGCCAGGTAAGTGGCCTCTGGCCTTATCTCCTTTTCTGTTTTTCTTTTTATTAATTCTATTTTAATTCTTTTGTTTCTGTTTTATTTTAATTGCAGCACTATAGTACTTTTGAAAAATGTGATACCTGGTCCAAATATTATCATGCAATATTAGCCACTGCTAGAAAATGGTTTGACGTCCATACCTTTTAAATTGGATTTTATTTAATTATAGAAGGATTAAATAGTGTTGTTTTGCACTGTTTTAAATGTTAATTGAGTCATTTTATTAATCCAATAAATGTTGATTACCATTTTATAATTGTTTTGGAAATACCTTCACCATTATGAACATTTCAGTTTTCAAATTTGAATAACTTTCATTTCTACTTTGTATTTGAATTTTCTGTTATAATTGGAATTTGAAAAGAGATATGATCCCAATGATGATTTAGCACTGTTAATCATGGTGACTTGGCATTAATATGTGGGATTACTGTAGCTTAATTACAATCATCACTGTAGCAAAAAACCAGGGTGTCACACTTTGATCCCCCCCCCCCGGAGGGAAGTTTCTGCAGAATCTCTCTGCTGGAGAGCAAAAGGGCCTATGCCTAGGTTTCCACCTTGAGACGGTGGCGCTTCGTCCCGAAAGTATCTTCTTGATTTTTCCTAGGTCAAAACACATCATATAGCAGAAGAGTGGGGTTGGAGGCCGCCTGTGGGCCTGCCAAGCCATCAGGGCGTGCCGAGGGGTGGGTGTGCGGTGTTGGCTTGACACCAACAGGTGGCCCCCTCTGACACTTCTTTTCTCCATAAATTCAGATATATTCTAGAAAAAATCCTCGTGAAGTTTCACGCCATTTGGAGTCCACAGAAATTTCAGCCTTTTTCTTGGTTTTCAGGTCCAGAATGCCAGTTTCCGGCAATTTCCCTCCTTGTGATGTACCTTGTAAATTAAGAGAGAAAAGGCATTAGATAAGTATCATAAAATGGAATAGTGGCCAAGAATAATATAAATATTAATAACAAATCATGATGCAAAATGGACGTATCAACTACCCCAAGCTTAGACCTCGCTTGTCCTCAAGCGAAAGCCGAACTCGATGATAATGACCACATAATTAGAGAGAGAGAGGTGTTGATAAAAACTAAATACGGACATGCGAGCATCATGAATATTATTATAGCAGGAAGTTTTCATCATATAGCTTCTCATAAACAAGTAACAATCTATCCACAACCTTGAAGTATGAAGAATAAACTTTATTGACAACCAACAAACTATGTTATTAGTCACTGAGACAATCACAATTTATCATATTTCAGAGAAGAGCCTATGTAAGAGTTTTTCATTTTAGCAAGTTCACATACTCAACTATCATTTAGTTTTGTATGATTGCTGACACTCAATGCATATTTGTGGAGCAAATGTTTCCATCAGACACATAGGAAGATAGGGGCTTTATTGTTTTCGCCACCCAACTTGATTACCTCAAGGATAATGCGAACAATAATAACTCATGATCATCCACATCCAACTGGATATATGTGTCTGGTTCTTTCCCCAACACATGATGCTTGCCACTAAAGAATTAATAGATTGGAATGTGAATAAACATTATTGACTCATGCATAAAAGTAAATACATGAAAGTAAAGGATAGGCCCTTCGCAGAGGGAAGCAGAGGTTGTCATGCACTTTTTATTTTTGGATGTGCAAGCTCTTAATGTAAAGGAACATCACTTTATATTGCCCCTTGTGATAGCAACCTTTATTATGTAGTCTGTTGCTATTATTTCTTGCCATCACAAGATCGTCCAAAGCTTATTTTCCCTTACAATAAAAGGTCATACAAATTTAGGAGCAATTTTTATTCAGTCAAGGTGGATATGGTGGATCTTATTCAATCTGTAGGTAGATACGATGGACTCTCGTGGCAAGAGACTGGGTTTAAGGGTTATGGATGCACAAGTAGTGTCTCTACCTAGTGCGAATTTTTGGGCTAGCAAAAGATCCTAAGAAAGCACCACATGTCAGAGGATCCATGACAATATAACTTCTATGTGTATTTAAACAAACATAACTCATTACGTTGTCTTCCTTGTCCAACATCAACTATTCGATCATTATATAATATTTGATGGGGGCTCACAATAATAAAAGATGTCCAAGATAGTGTATTTGTATGTGAATCTCCTCTCCTATTTCATAATTTTGCATGGATTGTATCAATGACTAATACTATGTTTGTTAACTCCCAACAACTTTTATCAAACACACTTCTTTCTGTGTGAAGTCATTACTCCCCATGGGATTAGCATATGATCTTTCTATTTTCTTTATGGCAATGCTATGATCGATGCATGAGAGTAAAACAAACAAGCTCAAATAATCTTTATAATATAACTCTCACACTCAATTACAAGGATAGATAGATCACAAAGCAAGCACTCTAAGCAAAGCAATATTAAACTTTTATTTCTCTAGATGACGAAATAACTAAGGATCAAACTAAGATAGATGGTAATGGTAAAAGTGATCGTGATACGATACCGGGGCACCTCCCCCAAGCTTGGAACAAGCTAAGGGTGTTGTTCATACCCATTTAGTCAGGTGTACTTCTTGGGTGATGATGGTGATGAAGTAGGAGGATTGTCCTCTGTCTTCCATGGCATAGGATCCCCGTTGAAGATGGAAGAGCTTGTCTCTGGAATGCTGAAACTTGCAACTATACTCATCCTTTTGAAACGAGATTCATACTCACAGTTTTGGTTTTGTAGATCATAGATTTGAGCCTGAAGATCATGAAGTCTGTCATGGATCTTGAATATCATCTCCATAATTTCCTTGTTGTCCATCTTATGTTCACGAATAAAATTCGTGATCATGGAGTGACTGGCGATGAGTCCACGCTCCACCATCCCTTGGCCCTTGAAGATCTCATGTTCCACTGCTGCAAGCCTGGCCTTCTTGCTTCCCTCCTTCTTTGGCCCTTGAACATCCCAGATGTGAAGCAACCCTCACGCATATCAATTGCTTGAGGGTGTTTCATCACCTCCGGAAGGTAGGGTTTGATGACTTTCTCGTAGAACTTGTCCTTGGAGGAGCTTGACGACATCATGGCAATCTAGATCGGTCAGAAAAATAGTTCGAAACAAGAACAGAGGAGAAACGTGTGATGCGGTAGCCAAAATATACGGGGGTATATATAATGATTTTTTTCTAGGTTAGAATACGTGTGCAGGAAGAAAACGGAGTCCAGGAGGCACACGAGGTGCTCCCAAGCAATCAGGACGCGCCCAGCGGGGTGGCCGTACCCTATTGGCTTGGGACTCCCTCGTGGGTCCCCCTGGATGGTTTTTATTTTTTTATTTTTTCTAATATTCCAAAATGAATAGAAAATATTTTTATGGAGTTTTTGGAGTCGGTTTACTTACCGTATCGCATACCTACCCTTTTCAGGTTTCTGGAGTGTTTCGAAGGTCTCTCTTTTGTTTTCTTCCGTCGTCATTACTTGAATAACATTAGTTTCAATATTAACGGGCATACTTGCAATATAATGTTTAATTCTTTGCCCATTAACCACTCTCGGATTTGTGCCTTCGGCATTATTGATCTTAATGGCTTCGGAACGATAAACTTCTTCGACGATATAGGGTCCTTCCCGTTTGTAGAGAAGTTTTCCTAGAAAAAATCTAAAACGAGAATTGTACAAAAGAACTAGATCAATGATTTTAAATTCTTGTTTTTGGATTCTCCTATCATGCCATCTTTTAAATTTTTCTTTAAACAACTTGGCATTTTCATAGGCTTGTTTCCTCCGTTCATCGAAGGAGCTAATGTCAAATAACCTCTTCTCACTAGCAAGCTTGAAATCATAGTTAAGTTCTATAATTGCCCAATAAGCTTTGTTTTCTAACTCACGAGGTAAATGACATGCTCTTCCATAGACCATTTTATATGGGGACATTTCCATAGGATTTTTATAAGCAGTTCTATAAGCCCATAATTCATCGTCATGTTTCTTAGACCAATTCTTTCTAGATCTATTAATAGTCTTTTGCAAGATCAATTTTATTTCCCGTTTGCTCAACTCAACTTCACCGCTAGACTGAGGGTGATATAAGGTGAGGCAAGTCTATGGTGAACATCATATTTAGCTAGAAGTTTACGGAAAGTTCCATGAATAAAGTGTGAACCACCATCAGTCATTAAATATCTAGGGACTCCAACCTCGGGAAGACAAAATCTTTAAGCATTTTAATAGGAGTGTTGTGATCAGCACTACTAGTTGGAATAGCTTATGCCCACTTAGTAACATAATCAACAACAACTAAAATATGAGTGTACCCATTAGAGGAAGGAAAAGGTTCCATATAATCAAAACCCCAAACATCAAGTGGTTCAATTGCAAGTGAATAATCCATAGGCATTTATTGACATCTACCAATGTTACCAATTCCTTGACATTCATCACAAGAAAGGACAAATTTACATGCATCTTTGAAAAGAGTAGGCCAATAAAAACTAGATTGTAGTACCTTGTGTGCAGTTCTGTCACCCGCGTGGTGCCCTCCATAAGCCTCAGAATGACATTTTCGTAGGATCTGTTCCTGTTAATGCTCAGGTACACAATGTCTAATAACACCATCTACTCCTTCTTTATATAGATGTGGGTCATCCCAAAAGTAATGTATTAAATCAAAGAAGAACTTTTTGTTTTGTTGGTATGTGAAACTAGGTGGTATATATTTAGCAACAATGTCATTAGCATAATCTGCATACCAAGGGGTACTGCGGGAAGCATTTATAACAGCTAATTGCTCATCAGGAAAATTATCATCAATAGGCAGTGGGTCATCAAGAACATTTTCCATCCTAGACAAGTTATCTGCTACACGATTCTCAGCTCCCTTCCTATCAACAATATGCAAATCAAACTCTTGAAGTAAAAGCACCCACCTAATTAGTCTAGTCTTAGCATCTTTATTTTCCATCAGATATTTAATAGCAGCATGATCAGTGTGAATTGTAACTTTGGAATCAACAATATAAGGTCTAAACTTGTCACATGCAAACACAACCGCTAAAAATTCCTTCTCAATAGTAGCATAATTTCTTTGAGCACTGTCTAGAGTCTTACTAGCATAATGGGTAACATTCAATTTTTTGTCTACTATTTGTCCAAGAACAACACCAACAACCTAGTCACTAGCATCACACATAATTTCAAATGGTAAGTTCCAATCAGGTGACTGAACAATAGGTACAGAAATTAAGCTTTCTTAAGTATTTCAAAGGCTTTACACAATCATCATAAAAAACAAATGGAATATATTTTTGAAGAAGATTAGTTAATGGCCTAGAGATCTTTGAGAAATATTTAATGAAACACCTATAGAAACCAGCATGACCAAGGAAACTTCTTATACCTTTAACATCTTCAAGACATGGCATTTTTCTTTATTGCAGCAACTTTAACTTTGTCTACCTCAATACCTCGTTCAGAAATTTTATGCCCAAGCACTATGCCTTCATTCACCATAAAGTGGCACTTCTCCCAATTGAAGAGAAAATTAGTTTCTTCACATCTCTGCAAAACTCGATCAAGGTTGCTCCAGCAATCATTGAAAGAAGTCCTGTAAATGGAAAATTCATCCAGGAATACCTCAACAATCTTTTCACAAAAATCGGAAAATATAGCAGTCATAAATCTTTGAAAGGTAGCGTGTGCATTGCATAAACCAAAAGACATACGTCTATAAGCATAAGTTCGAAAGGGACAAGTAAAAGTAGTTTTCTCTTGATCTCTTTTGACACAGGTATTTGAGAAAAACCAGAATATCCATCACGGAAACAAAAGTGTGTATGCTTAGATAATCTTTCTAACATTTGATCAATAAAAGGCAAGGGATAATGATCTTTTCCACTAGCTTTGTTTAATTTCCTGAGATAAATTACCATCCTATAACCAGTTACTATCCTTTGTGGAATACAATCATTTTTATCATAAGGAACAACAGTTATACCTCCTTTCTTCAGAACACAATGAACATGACTTACCCATCTACTATCAGCTATGGGATAGATTATACCTGCCTCCAGAAGCTTTAATATGTCAGTTCTTACCACTTCCATCATTTTAGGATTCAAGCGGCGTTGATGATCAATGATAGGTTTAGCATCTAGTTCCATATTAATCTTGTGCTGACATAGAGTGGGACTAATGCCCTTAAGATCATCAAGAGTATATCCAATAGCAGCTCGGTGCTTCTTAAGAGTTTTGAGTAATCTCTTTTCTTCATGCTCTGAAAGGTTAGCACTAATAATAACATGATATATCTTCTTTTCATCAAGATAAGCATATTTCCGTGTATATGGTAATTTCTTTAGCTCAAACACGGGATCTCCCTTAGGTGGGGGAGAATCTCCTAAAATGTCAACATGCAAATTGTGTTTAAGAATAGATGTTTGTCTAAAGAATATTTCATCTATTTCCTTCCTTTCATTCTTATGAATATCGTTTTCATGGTCTAGCAAATATTGTTCTAACGAATCGGTAGGAGGAACGATAATAGAAGAAAGACCAATAATTTCATCCTTACTAGATAACTCTTTCTCATGTGGTCGTCTACCAAACTTATAGAAATTAAATTCATGAGACGCATCACCAAAACTTACTTTAACCTTTCCTGTAACACAATTAATTTCAGCATTAACAGTATTCAAGAAAGGTCTACCAAATATAATAGCGCTCACGCTAGCACCAATATCACACAAGTCATCATAGTAATGATCTCCAATCATAACAGAAACAACATGCATGCCAACGACTATTTTGTTTTTATCTAACTCATCATGTTTATTTCTAACAGGTTTTGCAATTCTAGGAGCTTCATCACAGAAGTAAATAACCTGACCATCTATATTATTAACCAAGAAACCATAGAAATATTAGGTTCTACATTTATTTGTTCAGAAGGTTTGGGTGTTCTAATATGGATTTTATTAACCACACTTGTAGCCTTAGCATGTTCCTTAATCCAAACAGGAAAATGTGGCTTTTCAATATAAGTAGTGGGCACAACTAGATCAATATTATGAATAATGGTTGGGGCAAGTGTGCATCATAGATTTAAGAATCCCTCAAGCTTGAACGATGCTTTCTCCTTCACGAGGCCAAAAATTATATATATAGGATAAAACTTCTCATGAAATTCCAGCTTCAACCGGTTCCAGTCCCATGTTCCAGCATCATCCAATAGCTTATACAAAATCAATGCTTTTCCCTCCAAAGATAAAGGGAAAACCTTCTTCTTGACTTTGTCCTCGGATAAACCCGCAAGCTTAAATAATCCAAAAATCTCATCGATATATATCAAGTGCAAATCAGGATGAGTTGTTCCATCTCCTGCAAAAGGATTAGGTACCAGTTTATCTAACATACCCGAAGCAATCTCATAATGAATATTTTCAGTAGGTTCAGTAGGTGGAGGTGAAACTTTTTCCACTTCTGGTCGGGGTGAAGTTACCCCAGACAGGCCCTTCAAAGTATTATTATCCATAGTGGCAAGCAATGGTAAATTTCAGCACGTAACGAAAATGTTTCCTTACCAAATTCCACTCACCAAAAGCGCTTCATTCCCCGGAAACAGTGCAAGAAAAGAGTCTTGATGATCCACAAGTATAGGGGACCAATCATAGTCCTCTCTATAAGTAAGAGTGTCGAACCCAACGAGGAGCAGAAGGAAATGACAAGCGGTTTACAGCAAGGTATTCTCTGCAAGTGCTATAAGTAACAATGATAGATAGTTTTGTAGCAACATAATTCGTAACAAGTGACAAGTAACAAAACTAAAAAGTGTGCAGCAAGGTAGCCCGATCGTTTTTATAGCAAAGGACTGGCCTGAAAGTTCTCTCATATAAAGCAAAGTGCTCTCGAGGACACATGGGAATTTCTGTCTAGTCACGTTCATCATGTTTAGTTGATTCGCGTTCGTTACTTTGTTAATTTGATATGTGGGTGGACCGGTGCTAAGGTGATGTTCTTACATGAACAAGCAACCCACTAATGATTACCCCCTCTCGCAAGCATAGACAACTACGAAAGAAAATTTAAGATAAATCTAACCATAGTATGAAACATGTGGATCCAAATCAGCCCCTTACGGATTAACGCATAAACTAGGGTTTAAGATTTTGTCACTCTAGCAACCCATCATCTACTTATTACTCCACAATGCCTTCCCTTAGGCCCAAAATATTGTGAAGTGTCATGTAGTCGACGTTCACATGACACCACTAAAGGAAGCAACAACATACATACCATCAAAATATCGAACGAATACCTACTTCACATGATTACTTATTACAAGACTTCTCCCATGTCCTCAAGAAAAAAAGTAACTAGTCATAAATCATCACCATGTTTAATATCAGAGGTATAATAAATATCATAAAGGATCTTAACATATTATCTTCCACCAAGTAAACCAACAAGCATCAACTACAAGATGTATTCAACACTACTAGCAACCCTCAGGTACCAATCTGAGGTTTTGAGACAAAGAATGAATACAAGAGATGAACTAGCGTTTGAGATGAGATGGTGCTGGTGAATATGTTGATGAAGATTGATCCTCCCACGAAGGAGGAAGCGTTGGTGATGACGATGTCTTTGATTTCCCCCTCCCAGAGGGAAGTTTCCCCGGCAGAATCTCTCTATCGGAACAGAAAAGGGCCCCTAGCCAGGTTTCCACCTCGAGACGGTGGCGCTTCATCCCAAAAGTATCTTCTTGATTTTTTCTAGGTCAAAACAAACAATATAATAGAAGAGGGGGGCCGGAGGCCGCCTGTGGGCCTGCCAAGCCATCAGGGCACGCCCAGGTGGGTGGGCGCGCCCTGTTGGCTTGGTACCAACACGTGGCCCCCTCTAGCATTTCTTTGCTGCATAAATTCAGATATATTCTAGAAAAATCCTCATGAAGTTTCACATCATCATGAAGTTTTAGCCTTTTTCTTGGTTTTCAGGTCCAGAATTCCCGTTTCCGGCAATTTTCCTGTTTGTGATGTACCTTGTAAATTAAGAGAGAAAAGGCATTAGAATAGTATCATAAAATGGACAGTGGCCAAGAATAATATAAATATTAATAAAAAAACATGATGCAAAATGGACGTATCATGATCTTATTGATAAAAAATGAAAAAAGTGGGTTTGGAGGGGTCAAAATTTAAATAGTAATGCACCCACTACTTTGGATTACAATGACTTTAATTATGAAAGTTGTGCTTTAGTTGAATATAGTTCCTTGTTGCAATCCATGATTGGCTCACCTAATGCCAACAAAAAAATAAAGCTTTTACTAAACATATTGTATAAGCTATGATAAAAGCTCATGAGGATAAATTTGAGTTAGAGGTTTCAATACCTAGGAAGTTACCTGATGAATTGGAACTTGATGACCCACAAGTATAGGGCATCAATCATAGTCCTTTCGATAAGTAAGAGTGTCGAACCCAACGAGGAGCAGGAGGAAATGATAAGCAGTTTTCAGCAAGGTACTCTCTGCAAGTGCTATAAGTAACTGTGATGAATTGTTTTATAGCAAGATAATTCGTAACAAGTGACAAGCAGCAATAGTAACAAAGGTGCAGCAAGGTAGCCCAATCCTTTTTATAGCAAAGGACATGCCTGAAAGTACTCTTATATTAAGCAAGCGCTCCTGAGGACACATGGGAATTTCTGTCTAGTCATGTTCATCAGGTTGAGTTGATTCGCGTTTGTTACTTTGATAGTTTGATATGTGGGTAGACCGGTGCTAAGGTGCTATTCTTACATGAACAAACAACCTACTTATGATTACCCCCTCTCGCAAGCATCCGCAACTACGAAAGAAGAATTAAGATAAATCTAAACATAGCATGAAATGTGTGGATCCAAATCAGACCCTTATGAAGCAACGCGCAAACTGGGGTTTAAGCTTTTGTCATTCTCGCAACCCATTTGTCGGTGTACTAAAGAATGGGGTCCTTAGGACCCTGACTTGTGCACCAGACAACAACAGCCTCCGGACCGGCAAGACCCTGCTGGGATGGATCTGGACATCGAGCCATGTCGTACGAGGGCTCAGGCAAACCGGCAAGCCCTCCTTGCTGGAGACCTCGACTGCTAAGGCACCTGCCAAGGCCTCCACCCGCCAAGCCATCGCTCCATGTTGCCTGGCTGGTTGTCTACGTCGCCTAGGTGTCGAGCAGGCAGGCGGTTAGGTGGAGCAGGTCGGGGCACGTGGCAACTTACCTGGATTACAACAGAGCACTAATGACACCCGTCCTACAGCGTGGCGAAGGAATAAGAGGTAGCTGGGTAAACGACACAGAAGGATAGGCAATCCTTGTCAGAAGACTTCGCCAGCGCGCCACCTCACGGCGCATTTAATGCACCTGTCCTAGTCTGTCAGAGTTAGGTATTCCCCACTATTGCTGTTGCCAGTGGTTCTAGCAGAGGGATATACATTTCTTTATTCTGTGTAAAGACCATTTTAGCCACTGTGGTAGCCCCTTGAATTATAAAAGGAGGTCCATGGCTACCTTTAGAAAGGTCGACACTCCGTTCATTTTACACGCGTAGCGACACTCCCTAAGCATCCTTGCCGGGCTGTGACGCTCCAGTACTGTGAACCCAATAAACCACAACACAAAGGATGTAGGGTATTACGCTCCGGCGGCCTAAACCTGTCTAAACCCTCGCACAAGCATGGTCTGGTGATGCTCTTTGCGTTAGAGGATCTCCCTTTCCAAACCACGAAAGGGGCCTTGCCGGCCCCATAGATCGTCGTACGCTGACATCTTTGGCGCGCCAGGTAGGGGGCTCCTTTACTTGAACCTTCAACGACTCCTGTGCGTCATCGTTGACAACTTCTTCGACGTCCATGCCTCCCAAGAAGACCAAGGGCGCAGCAACGCCCGCTCCGTTTGCGTCCAAGCTGCCCTCGCAAGTGGTCGCCGGCCACGCTGGTGGAGGCGGTCCCCACATTCACCGTGCCGACGAACGCAGCCACAACACTGCGCAGAGCTCCGCGAGCCGCGATCCAGACCCCGTAGGCATGGAGACACGGAACGCACCTGCAGCGACCGGGGCCGACAACGCAGAAGTAGCTCCCACGGCCGCGGCGGCTGGAGCAGCGATGGCGACAGAACCCTCGCCGCGACCCTCACAGGACAACCGCGACCCACGCCCCCAGGGTGGCGACCCTGGACGGCGCGCTGATAACCCACAAGTATAGGGGATCGCAACAGTTTTCGAGGGTAGAGTATTCAACCCAAATTTATTGATTCGACATAAGGGGAGCCAAAGAATATTCTCGAGTATTAGCAGCTGAGTTGTCAATTCAACCACACCTGAAAGACTTAGTATCTACAGTAAAGTATTCAGTAGCAAAACAGTATGGAAGTAACGGTAACAATGGCAAAGTGACAGTAGTAGTTTTGTATTGATTGTAACAGTAGCAACGGAAAAGTAACTTAGCAAAGATCAATATGTGAAAAGCTCATAGGCAATGGATCAGTGATGAATAATTATGTTGGATGGCATTCGTCATGCAACGGTTATAACAAAGGGTGATACAGAACTAGCTCCAATTCATTAATATAATGTAGGCATGTATTCTATATATAGTCATACGTGCTTATGGAAAAGAACTTGCATGACATCTTTTGTCCTACCCTCCCGTGGCAGTGGGGTCCTAATGGAAACTAAGGGATATTAAGGCCTCCTTTTAATAGAGAACCGGACCAAAGCATTAGCACTTAGTGAATACATGAACTCCTCAAACTACGATAATCACCGGAAAGAATCCCAGTTATTGTCACCCTGGGGGATGCGGATCATAAGTCGTAATAGGTGTCTACAAATTGCAAGATAGGATCAGGAACACATATATATTCATGAAAATATAATAGTTTCAGATCTGAAATCATGGCACTCGGGCCCTAGTGACCAGCATTAAGCATAGCAAAGTCATAGCAACATCAATCTCAAAACATAGTGGATACTAGGGATCAAACCCTAACAAAACTAACTCGATTACATGATAAATCTCATCCAACCCATCACCGTCCAGCAAGCCTACGATGGGATTACTCACGAACGGCGGAGAGCATCATGAAATTGGTGATGAAGGATGGTTGGTGATGACGACGGCGTCGATTTCCCCTCTCCGGAGCCCAAATCAGACTCCAGATCTGCCCTCCCGAGGAAGAACAGGAGGTGGCGGCGGCTCCGTATCGTAAAACGCGATGAACTCTTCTCTCTGATTTATTTCTCCACGAATAGGAATATATAGAGTTGGAGTTGAGGTCGGAGAAGCTTCAGGGGGCCCACAAGACAGAGGGGAGCGCCCTTGTGGGGGGCGCCCCCCTGGCTTGTGGCCAGGTGGTGGCCCCTCTCCGGTTGATTCTTTCGCCAGTATTTTTTATTAATTCCAAAAATATTCTCCGTAAATTTTCAAGTCAATCCGAGAACTTTTATTTCTGCATAAAAATAACACCAGGGCAATTCTGCTGAAAACAGCGTCAGTCCGGGTTAGTTCCATTCAAATCATGCAAATTAGAGTCCAAAACAAGGGCAAAAGAGTTTGGAAAAGTAGATACTATGGAGACATGGCAAATCAGTAGGAAGAGGGAATTCAAAGTCTCCAATAATAATCGTTGAAATTTTTTCAATGGAGTTGATACTATGAACTTGAGGTTGTTTCTTCGGAAAGTGTACCGTATGCTCATTACGATTAACATGAAAAGTGACATTGCCCTTGTTGCAATCAATAACAGCCCCTGCAGTATTTAAAAAGGGTCTACCAAGGATGATCGACATACTGTCGTCCTCGGGAATATCAAGAATAACAAAGTCCGTTAGGATAGTAACATTTGCACCTACGACAGGCACATCCTCGCAAATACCGATGGGTAAAGCAGTTGATTTATCAGCCATTTGCAAAGAGATTTCAGTAGGTGTCAACTTATTCAAATCAAGTCTACGATACAAATAGAAAGGTATAGCACTAAAACCAGCTCCAAGGTCACATAAAGCAGTTTTAACATAATTTCCTTTAATAGAGCATGGTATAGTAGGTACTCCGGGATCTCCTAATTTCTTTGGTATTCCACCTTTAAAAGTATAATTAGCAAGCATGGTGGAAATCTCAGCTTCAGGGATCTTTCTTTTATTTGTCACAATATCTTTCATACACTTAGCATAAGGAGACATTTTCAGAATATCAGTCAAGCGCATATGCAAAAAGACAGGTCTAAGCATTTCAACAAAGTGCTCAAAATCCTCATCATCCTTCTTCTTGGATGGTTTAGGAGGAAAGGGCATGGGTTTCTGAACCCATGGTTCTCTTTCTTTACCATGCTTCCTAGCAACAAAGTCTCTTTTATCATATCTTTTGTTCTTAGGTTGTGGGTTATCAAGATCGACAGCAGGTTCAATCTCCACATCATTATCAATACTAGGTTGAGCATCATCATGAACATCATCATTAATATTATCACTAGGCTCATGCTCACTACCAGATTGTGTCTCAGCATTAGAAATAGAAATATCGTTTGGGTTTTCATGTGAATCTATAACAGGTTCACTAGCAGCATGCAAAGCCCTATCGTCACTCTTTTTCCTTTTATTAGAATGACCAGGTGCATCAGTATTAAATCTCTGAGAATCTTGCTCAATTCTCTTAGGATGGCCCTCAGGATACAAAGGTTCCTGAGTCATTCTAACACCTCTACTCACAACTCTAACAGAATGATCATTATTCTTACCAATCATCTCATTAAGCAAATCATTCTGTGCCTTAAGTACTTGTTCTACTTGAGTAGTTACCATGGAAGCATGTTTACTAATAAGCTTAAGATCATTAACAGTTCTACTCATATAATCACCCAGGCGATCAAGCATGTAAGCATTATGTTTCAATTGTCTACTAACATAGGCATTGAAATTTTCTTGCTTAACAATAAAGTTATCAAACTCATCCAAGCATTGGCTAGCAGACTTATTATAAGGAATATCACCTTCATCAAATCTACGGAGAGAATTTACCTCTACTACCTGTGTCGGGTTATCAAGACCATGTATTTCTTCGATAGGTGGTAGATTCTTAACATCTTCAGCTTTAATACCTTTTTCTTTCATAGATTTCTTTGCCTCTTGCATATCTTCAGGACTGAGAAATAGAATACCTCTTTTCTTCAGAGTTGGCTTTGGAGGTAGCTCGGGAATAGTCCAATAATTATCATTGCTCAATATATTATTCAATAGTAGTTCAGCTTGTTCAACAGTTCGTTCCCTGAAAACACAACCAGCACAATTATCTAGGTGGTCCCTAGAAGCATCGGCTAGTCCATTATAAAAGATATCAAGTATTTCATTTTTCTTGAGAGGGTGATCAGGCAAAGCATTAAGTAATTGGAGAAGCCTCCCCCAAGCTTGTGGGAGACTCTCTTCTTCTGTTTGCACAAAGTTAAATATTTCCTGCAAGGCATCTTGTTTCTTATGGGCAGGAAAATACTTTTCAGAGAAGTAATATATCATATCCTGGGGACTACGCACACAACCAGGAGCAAGAGAATTAAACCATATCTTAGCATCACCCTTTAATGAGAAAGGAAACAACTTAAGAATATAATAGTAACGAATTTTTTCCTCATGAGTGAATAGGGTGGCTATATCATTCAATTTAGTAAGATGTGCCACAACAGTTTCAGATTCATAACCATGGAAAGGATCAGATTCAACCAAAGTAATTAACTCAGGATCGATAGAGAATTCATAATCCTTATCAGTAACAAAGATAGGTGAAGTAGCAAACTGGGGATCATATTGCATTCTAGCATTCAAAGATTTTTCTTTCTACTTGCATAGTAATTTCTTAAGATCATCTCTATCCTTACAAGCAAGAAAGTCCCTAGCTACCTCTCCTTCCATAACATAACCCTTAGGTATATCAGGCAATTCATATCTAGGAAAGCTAGGTCTAGCGGGTGTCTCATAGTGTTTAGTTTCAATAATTTCATCAGATTCAGAAATATCATCAGTTGCGGCATTGACTCTAGCAATTTGCTCATCAAGAAATTCACCCAGTGGCACAGTAGTATCAAGCAAAGTATCATCATAAGCATCACGCATAGCCGAAGTAGCATCATCAATTACTTGTGATGTATCAGATTCAATAGCAGGTGGTGGTGTCGCAAATTTACTCATAACAGAAGGTGAATCAAGTGCAGAGCTAGATGGCAGTTCCTTACCTCTCCTCGTAGTTGAGGGATAGATCTTGGTTTTAGCATCTTTCAAATTCTTCATAGTGATCAAGAGATATAAATTCCAAGTGACTCAGAGAATAGAGCTATGCTCCCCGGCAACGGCGCCAGAAAAAGGTCTTGATAACCCACAAGTATAGGGGATCGCAACAGTTTTCGAGGGTAGAGTATTCAACCCAAATTTATTGATTCGGCATAAGGGGAGCCAAAGAGTATTCTCGAGTATTAGCAGCTGAGTTGTCAATTCAACCACACCTGAAAGACTTAGTATCTGCAGCAAAGTATTCAGTAGCAAAGCAGTATGGAAGTAACGGTAACAATGGCAAAGTGACAGTAGCAGTTTTGTAGTGATTGTAACAGTAGCAACGGAAAAGTAACTTAGCAAAGATCAATATGTGAAAAGCTCGTAGGCAATGGATCAGTGATGGATAATTATGTCGGATGGCATTCATCATGCAACGGTTATAACATAGGGTGATACAGAACTAGCTCCAATTCATCAATGTAATGTAGGCATGTATTCCATATATAGTCATACGTGCTTATGGAAAAGAACTTGCATGACATCTTTTGTCCTACCCTCCCGTGGCAGCGGGGTCCTAATGGAAAGTAAGGGATATTAAGGACTCCTTTTAATAGAGAACTGGACCAAAGCATTAGCACTTAGTGAATACATGAACTCCTCAAACTACGATAATCACCGGAAAGAATCCCAGTTATTGTCACCCTGGGGGATGCGGATCATAAGTCGTAATAGGTGTCTACAACTTGCAAGATAGGATCAGGAACACATATATATTCATGAAAATATAATAGTTTCAGATCTGAAATCATGGCACTCGGGCCCTAGTGACCAGCATTAAGCATAGCAAAGTCATAGCAACATCAATCTCAAAACATAGTGGATACTAGGGATCAAACCCTAACAAAACTAACTCGATTACATGATAAATCTCATCCAACCCATCACCGTCCAGCAAGCCTACGATGGGATTACTCACGAACGGCGGAGAGCATCATGAAATTGGTGATGAAGGATGGTTGGTGATGACGACGGCGTCGATTTCCCCTCTCCGGAGCCCAAATCAGACTCCAGATCTGCCCTCCTGAGGAAGAACAGGAGGTGGCGGCGGCTCCGTATCGTAAAACGCGATGAACTCTTCTCTCTGATTTTTTGCTCCACGAATAGGAATATATAGAGTTGGAGTTGAGGTCGGAGAAGCTTCAGGGGGCCCACAAGACAAGGGGCGCGCCCTAGGGGGGGCGCCCCCTGGCTTGTGGCCAGGTGGTGGCCCCTCTACGGTTGATTCTTTTGCCAGTATTTTTTATTAATTCCAAAAATATTCTTCGTAAAATTTCAGGTCAATCCGAGAACTTTTATTTCTGCACAAAAATAACACCAGGGCAATTCTGCTGAAAACAGCGTCAGTCCGGGTTAGTTCCATTCAAATCATGCAAATTAGAGTCCAAAACAAGGGCAAAAGAGTTTGGAAAAGTAGATACGATGGAGACGTATCACGCACATACGAAACCCCTGCGCGTCCTTCTCAAGACATGTAGGGCCGAGCGCGGCAACAACCTCCTGGAGATCATGAGCAGCGCGTGACGACGCGGGCGAACGCTCCTCCTGGCACAGCCAGCAGTAAGATTGCCACCCATGCTTCGCACCGCTCCATGCCCAAGTCTCCAGAAGAAGCTCTGGCGCAGGTCCAGCTATTGCTGAACTTTCCACCCGCGCCGAAAAAGATGGAAGACTGGAGAACGACTATCCAGAGCCTGCTGAGTTTCGCAAACCGCGACAGGCCGAAGGAAGCAGGCCTGTCGTGCGTCCGCCAAGCGGCTCCGGGGGCTCCCACCACCGGACGCAACACCGGCGGAGCGCCTACGGTGCAGTTTCCCTCGCAATAGCAGCAACCTACCCATCGGACCGACGTACAAGACGAGGTTTCGTATGCATCGACATATCCATGGATGAGTAAAGATCAATGCCAAGTATTGAAGGACAGGCGCAAGGACGACACTCGCACCACCATTGAAAGGCGTCGACAGGCACACCACCAATCCGATGGCTGCATGGATCCAGCCGTCGACGCGCCTACGCCGGGGGTGCTCTACAGCTTGACCTACGAGGTAGGCTACCCGGCGTTCACCCACGAGCTACGGCAAGTCCGATGGCCCTGCAGCAGACCCTTCAAGCCTGAGCTGCCCGACAAGTATGATGGCAAGATCAGCCCCTCCGAATTCCTCGGCATTTACACCATTGTCGTGCTAGCTGCCGGAGGGTGTGACGAAAAAGTATTCGCCAATTACTTCCCGTTGGCACTCAAGCCCAATGTGAGGAGTTGGTTGATGAACTTGCTGGAAGGATCCATCTCTTCTTGGGCAGATCTGTGCAACCAGTTCATTGGCGTATACCATGGAGGCCACAAGCTTCTAGGGCAGCCCAGCGATTTGCATGTGATCCCTTAGAGAGATGGCGAGACCCTCCGCCAGTACATCTAGAGGTTTAGCCGCATGCATCACAACATCCCAGATGTCCACCCAGCCGCGGTGAGCACTGCGTTCCACACGAACGTACGCAATCGCCAGATGCGCGAGGAGATGAGCATCAACAAGGTGCGAGATGTCACCGAGCTCTACGCTCTGGATGATAAGTGTGCACAGGCTGAAGAAGGAAGGAGGCTCCCCGGGGAAGACACCGGCGCAGAGGTCGACTCAGATGACGACAAAGCGTCCGCATCCACGAAAAAGGGATGAAAGCGCAACCGAAAGCGTAAGGGAAAAGCAGTAATGGATGTCGAAGGGAACGACAACGCCGACTCCGGCAAGAAGGCCAAGTCTGAGGGATCCAGCAAGGACACTGCCGCATGCTCCGGAGATGACGAGGCCGTAGCAGGACAGAAGACCGACAGGCCGTACTGCAAGATCTACCGAATCAAGAGCCACAACATCACTGAATGCCGCCAAGTAGAACAGCATGGTGCTACTTCTTGAGCTTGCATTGGTTTTCCCTTGAAGAGGAAAGGGTGATGCAGCAAAGTAGATAAGTATTTCCCTCGGTTGTTGAGAACCAAGGTATCAATCTAGTAGGAGATACAAGCAAGTCCCCAATCTTTGCACCTACACAAACAATCAAACTCTTGCACCCAACGCTATAAAGGGGTTGTCAATCCCTTCACGGTTATTTGCAAGGATGAGATCTGATAGAGATAGATATAAAATATTGCTAAAACGAAAAGTAAAACAAAAGTAAAAAGATTCCAGCAAAGTATTTTTGGTATTTTTGGTTTATAGATCTGAAAATATAATATGGAAAATAGACCCGGGGGCCATAGGTTTCACTAGAGGCTTCTCTCATGAAGGAAAATAATACAGTGGGAGAACAAATTACTGTCGGGCAATTGATAGAAAAGCGCATAGTTATGACGATATCCAAGGCAATGATTATGCATATAGGCATCACGTCCGTGTCAAGTAGACCGAAACGATTCTGCATCTACTACTATTACTCCACACATCGACCGACTCCTGCCTGCATCTAGAGTATTAAGTTCATGAAGAACAGAGTAACGCATTATGTAAGATGACATGATGTAGAGGGATAAACTCAAGCAATATGATGAAAACCCCATCTTTTTATCCTCGATGGCAACAATACAAATACGTGCCTCGCTACCCCTACTTTGTCACTGGGTGAGGAAACCGCAAGATTGAACCCAAAACTAAGCACTTCTCCCATTGCAAGAATTGCCAATCTAGTTGGCCAAACCAAACCAATAACTCGAAGAGACTTGCAAAGATATGAAATCATGCATATAAGAATTCAGAGAAGATTCAAATAATATTCATAGATAATCCGATCATAAACCCACAATTCATCGGATCTCGACAAACACACCAAAAAAGAGTATTACATCGGATAGATCTCCATGAAGATCATGAAGAACATGGTATTGAAAAACAAAGAGAGAGAAGAAGCCATCTAGCTACTAGCTATGGACCCGAAGGTCTGTGGTGAACTACTCACGCATCATCGGAGGGGCAATGGAGTTGATGTAGATGCCCTCCGTGATCGAATCCCCCTCCGGCAGATTACCGAAAAAGGCTCCAAGATGGGATCTCACGGGAACAGAGGCTTCCGGTGGCGGAAAAGTATTTTCCTGGCTCTTTTTGGTATTGGAGAAATATTTGGGAATTTATAGGCCGAAGAATAGGGTTAGAGGACCTCCAGGGGGCCACAAGCCAGGGGGCGCACCCAGCAGGCTTGTGATCTCCCGGCAGGTCTCCTGCCTTCATCTCCAAGTCTGGTAGGTTTCTACTGGTCCAAGAAAAATCATCGCGAAGATTTTATTCCGTTTGGACTCCATTTAATATTCCTTATCTGCAATACTAAAAAACAAGGAAAAAACAGAAACTGGCACTAGGCTCTAGATTAATAGGTTAGTCCCAAAAATAATATAAAATAGCATATTAATGCATATAAAACATCCAAAACAGATAATATAATAGCATGGAACAATCAAAAATTATAGATACGTTGGAGACGTATCAAGCATTTTTGATGTGGAATGCTACCTAGCATATTTATCCATGTAATATTCTTTATTGTGGCATGAATATTCAGATCCACAAGATTCAAAACAAAAGTTTAATATTGACATAAAAACAATAATACTTCAAGCATACTAACAAGGCAATTGTGTCCTTTCGAAATAACATGGCCTCAGAAAGCTATCCCTACAAAATCATATGGTCTGGCTATGCTCCATCTTCCCCACACAAAGTATTTAAATCATGCACAACCCCGATGACAAGTCAAGCAATTGTTTCACACCTTTTATGTTCTCAAACCTTTTCAACTCTTACACAATACATGAGCGTGAGCCATGGATATAGCTCTATAGGTGGAATAGAATATGGTGGAGGTTATGAGGAAAAAGGAGAAGATAGTATCACATCAACTAGGCGTATCAACGGGCTATGGAGATGCCCATCAATAGATATCAATGTGAGTGAGTAGGGATTGCCATGCAATGGATGCACTAGAGCTATAAGTGTATGAAAGCTCAAAAAGAAACTAAGTGGATGTGCATAATGATGAAAAATTCCACTAGTTATATGAAAGTGACAAAATAGGAGACTCTCTATGATGAAGCTCATGGTGCTACTTTGAAGCAAAAGTGTGGAAAAAGATAGTAGCATTGTCCCTTCTCTCTTTCTCTCATTTTATTTATTTATTTTGGTGGGCATCTTTGGCCTCTTTTTTTTATTTGGGCTTCATTGGCCTCTTTTATTATTTGTAAAGTCCGGAGACTCATCCCAACTTGTGAGGGAATCATAGCTTCCATCATCCTTTTCTCTCACGGGACAATGCTCTAATAATGAAGATCATCACACTTTTATTTACTTACAACTCAAGAATTACAACTCGATACCTAGAACAAAATATGACTCTATATGAATGCTTCCGGTGGTATACCGGGATGTGCAACGATCTAGCCTAGCAAATGACATCAAAAAACGGACAAGCCATGAAAACATCATGCTAGCTATCTTACGATCATGCAAAGCAAAATGAAAATGATGGTGCGTGTCATGAAAAACGGAACGGTGGGAGTTGCATGGCAATATATCTCGTAATGGCTATGGAAATGCCATAATAGGTAGGTATGGTGGCTGTTTTGAGGAAGGGTATATGGTGGGTTTAATGCACCGGCGAAAGTTGCGCGGTACTAGAGAGGCTAGCAAAGGTGGAAGGGTGAGAGTGCGTATAATCCATGGACTCAACATTAGTCATAAAGAACTCACATACTTATTGCAAAAGTCTATTAGTTATTGAAGCAAAGTATTAGACGCATGCTCCTAGGGGAGAGGTTGGTAGGAGTTAACCATCGCGCGCTCCCGACCCTCGCACAAAGGATGACAATCATTAAACAAATCATGCTCCGACTTCGTTACATAACGGTTCACCATACATGCATGCTACGGGAATCACAAACTTTAATACAAGTATTTCTACAAATCCACAATTACTCACTAGCATGACTCTCATATCACCATCTTTATATCTCAAAACTATATGCAAGGAATCAAACTTCTCATAGTATTCAATGCACTTTATATGAAAGTTTTTATTATATCCCTCTTGGATGCCCATTATATTAGGACTAAATTCATAACCTAAACAAATTACCATGCTGGTTAAAGACTCTCAAAATAATATAAGTGAGGTACGAGAGTTCAATTATTTCTATAAAATAGAACACCACCGTGCTCTAAAAAAATATAAGTGAAGCACTAGAGCAACATTGCCTAGCTCAAAAGATATAAGTGAAGCACATAGAGTATTCTAATAAATTCATGATTAATGTGTGTCCCCCTCAAAATATGTGTACAGCAAGTATGATTGTGTCAAACTAAAAAGCAAAGACTCATATCATACAAGATGCTCCAAGCGAAACACATATCATGTGGTGAATAAAAATGTAGCCTCAAGTAAATTTACCGATGGATTGAAGACAAAAGAGGGGATGCCTTCCGGGGCATCCCCAAGCTTAGGCTCTTTGGTATCCTTGAATATGGCTTGGGGTTCCTTGGACATCCCCAAGCTTAGGCTATTGCCACTGCTTATTCCATAGTCCATCAAATCTTTACCCAAAACTTGAAAACTTCACAACACAAAACTCAACAGAAAACTCGTGAGATCCGTTAGTATAAGAAAAATAAATCACCACTTTAGGTACTGTTGTGAACTCATTCTTTATTTATATTGGTGTAATATATACTGTATTACAACTTCTCCATGGTTCATACCCCCCGATACAACCCATAGATACATCAAAATAAGCAAACAACACAAAGAAAACAGAATCTGTCTAAAACAGAACAGTCTGTAGGAATCTATAGACTTCGAATACTTATGTAACTCCAAAAATTCTGAAACATTAGGACAATCAGGTAAATTTGTATATAAATCTTGTGTAAAAATTTCAGACTCATTCGACGCTCTGGTTAATTTATAAGATTCCTGGACTGAGCGCAAAAGTTTCTGTTTTTCAGAAAAATCAAATCACAATCACCGTAGACCATCCCAAAGGTCTTACTTGGCTCAAACACTAATTAAAACAAGAAAACACAATTACTACATAGGTAATAATGTGTAAAGCACTCAAAAACAGAAGCAAAAACAAAAGCATAAAAATAAAATTGGGTTGCCTCCCAACAAGCGCAATCGTTTAACGCCCCTAGCTAGGCATAACGCAATAGATCTAGGTATTGTCATCTTTGGTATGCAACTCCTCAATTGCACACTTATAAACCCTAGGAGATCCTTTGGTTTTATCAATAATCATACTCCTAGGCAAGAAATTAAGAAATTCATTTGTAGCAATTGGTTTCCGGACAATATCAATAAAGTTAGGGTGAACACTTATCATCTTAAGATCTTCATCTCCTTTACTAGAGGATTCACCCTTATTTTTAGGAACATAAATAAACTTGGCAGTCTTAGTAGAATGAAAATTTGGAGTGTTTTTTACAGAGGCAAAAGCGGAACCCAAGTTGGTAATAATATCTTCTAGCTTGCCAATCCTAATGGAATCCTGATCTATCTTTTCATTAACTATGGGTTCTTTCTCCTTTAAATTTTTTAAAGTAACTCCTACCTTAGATCCATATTGAGTAATTTGATTATGAATCTTTTTATCCAAGTTTTCAATGAGCTCTATAGTAGCAATTTTATTTTCAATAATATCAAGCCTTCACATCACATGTTCCAAAGTTAAGATTGTTTCATTAACCATGAGTGGGGGTGAACCTACCAAATTTATCATAGCACTGTAAGAATCAACGATATGGCTTCCCAAGAAATTTCCACCCATAATGGTATCCAGAACATATCTATTACAAGGAGAAACACCCACATAAAAATTGCGAAGGAGAACGGTAGTAGATTGCTTACGAGTAGATCTATTTTGAGCATTGCAAATTCTATACCAAGCATCATTTAAGTTTTCTCCCTCCCTTTGCTTAAAATTAAGAACTTCATTCTCGGGAGTACTAGAGATAGTAGTAAGGCTAGCCATGAGTTTAAGCATTCTAACACACAAGCAAACAAAAAGCAAACGAAAAGGCGAACGGAAGAAGGGCGAATAAAAAGGCAAATCTTTTTGGTTTTTTCTAAAAATCGTTTTAGAAGTGGGGGAGAGGAAAACGAGAGGAAAATTTCAAATAATGTAAATGCAAGAGATGAGTTTGTGATGGGTACTTGGTAGGATTGATGTAGATCTCCCCAGCAACGGCGCCAGAAATCCTTCTTGCTACTTCTTGAGCTTGCGTTGGTTTTCCCTTGAAGAGGAAAGGGTGATGTAGCAAAGTAGATAAGTATTTCCCTCAGTTGTTGAGAACCAAGGTATCAATCCAGTAGGAGATACAAGCAAGTCCCCAATCTTTGCACCTACACAAACAATCAAACTCTTGCACCCAAGGCTATAAAGTGGTTATCAATCCCTTCACGGTTATTTGCAAGGATGAGATATGATAGAGATAGATATAAAAGATTGCTAAAACGAAAAGTAAAACAAAAGTAAAAAGATTGCAGCAAAGTATTTTTGGAATTTTTGGTTTATAGATCTGAAAATATAATATGGAAAATAGACCCGGGGGCCATAGGTTTCACTAGAGGCTTCTCTCATGAAGGAAAATAATACGGTGGGTGAACAAATTACTGTCGAGCAATTGATAGAAAAGCGCATAGTTTTGACGATATCCAAGGCAATGATTATGCATATAGGCATCACGTCCGTGTCAAGTATACCGAAACAATTCTGCATCTACTACTATTACTCCACACATCGACCGACTCCTGCTTGCATCTAGAGTATTAAGTTCATGAAGAACGGAGTAACGCATTAGGTAAGATGACATGATGTAGAGGGATAAACTCAAGCAATATGATGAAAACCCCATCTTTTTATCCTCGATGGCAACAATACAAATACGTGCCTCGCTACCCCTACTTTGTCACTGGGTGAGGACACCACAAGATTGAACCCAAAACTAAGCACTTCTCCCATTGCAAGAATTACCAATCTAGTTGGCCAAACCAAACCAATAACTCGAAGAGACTTGCAAAGATATGAAATCATGCATATAAGAATTCAGAGAAGATTCAAATAATATTCATAGATAATCTGATCATAAACCCACAATTCATCGGATCTCGACAAACACACCGCAAAAGAGTATTACATCGGATAGATCTCCATGAAGATCATGAAGAACATGGTATTGAAAAACAAAGAGAGAGAAGAAGCCATCTAGCTACTAGCTATGGACCCGAAGGTCTGTGGTGAACTACTCACGCATCATCGGAGGGGCAATGGAGTTGATGTAGATGCCCTCCATGATCGAATCCCCCTCCGGCAGATTACCGAAAAAGGCTCCAAGATGGGATCTCACGGGAACAGAGGCTTTCGGCGGCGGAAAAGTATTTTCGTGGCTCTTTTTGGTATTGGGGGAATATTTGGGAATTTATAGGCCAAAGAATAGGGTTAGAGGACCTCCAGGGGGGCCACAAGCCAGGGGGCGCCCCCCCCCCAAGGGCACGCCCTGCAGGCTTGTGATCTCCCGGCAGGTCTCCTGCCTTCATCTCCAAGTCTGGTAGGTTTCTTCTGGTCCAAGAAAAATCATCGTGAAGATTTAATTCCGTTTGGACTCCGTTTAATATTCCTTATCTGCAATACTCAAAAACAAGGAAAAAACAGAAACTGGCACTAGGCTCTAGATTAATAGGTTAGTCCCAAAAATAATATAAAATAGCATATTAATGCATATAAAACATCCAAAACAGATAATATAATAGCATGGAACAATCAAAAATTATAGATACGTTGGAGACGTATCACATGGTGAGAAGCAGAAGAAAGAGTATGAAAGGCGTGACAAGGAGAAGGGCCAAGATGGTACGGGTGGTTCCGGCAAGAAAAACAGCGGTGGTCGTGGTGACCGCCGCGGCAAGGCCAAGCAGCACAAGGATAAACCTGCTAGAGGCCGAGACAAAAAGTTTTTCGATGAAGACGATGATGACGACAAAGATGAAGAAGAATCTGGAGGCCAAGAATTCCAGAAGTCTGTTGATCCCATGTGCATTGACGGAGGCGCATCTTTGCACTCCTCTCACCGGCAGCTCAAGCAGTGGGCTCGTGACATCAACGCGGCAGAGCCAACGGTGGAGGCGAGGAAGCCCCTCAAGTGGTCCAACAGTGTGGGATCACTAGAAGAGGCGTCTAGAGGGGGGGTGAATAGACTACTTGACAAATTTAAAACCTAACCTTTTCGCAAGTTAATTGGTTGGTAGATTTTAGCAATTCTAACAAGTCTAGTGCACCCTACACATGCTAGTCAACAAGTATGGCAGTGGAAAGTAAAGACAAGCATATGTAAGACAGTAGAGATAGGAAGATCAAACGCAATATATGACACGAAGATTTTTCCCGCAGTTCCGACAGGTGGTGCTATCGTACGTCCACGTTTATGGAGACTTCAACCCACGGAAGGTAGCGGTCGCGAGAGTCCACGGAGGGCTCCACCCACGAAGGGTCCACGAAGTAGCAACCTCGTCTATTCCATGACGGCTTCCGTACACGAAGGACTAGCCTCACTATGGGTAGATCCTCACGAAGTAGGCGATCTCCTTGCCCTTACAAACTCTTGGTTCAACTCCACAATCACGAGGAAGGAGGCTCCCAAGCGACACCTAACCAATCTAGGAGACACCACCCTCCAAAAGGTAATAGATGTGGTAGTATGATGAACTCCTTGCTCTTCTGCTTCAAAAGATAGTCTCCTCAACACTCAATCACTCTCTCACAGATTTGGCATGGGTAAAAGAGATTGATTGGATGGAAAGCAAATTGGGGAGGCTAGAAATCAAGATCCATATGGTTGGAGTGGATGATCTTGACCTCAACACAAGGGTAGGTGGTTCTCTCTCAGAAAATTGGATATGGCAAGTGTAGATCTGTTCTGAGTGCTTCTCTTGCGAGTGAATGGTGGTGGAGGGGTATATATAGGAATCTCCAAAAATCCAACCATTACACCATTATTGACCAACTCGGTGAAACTAAAGTAGAAACTCGGTGGCACCGACTAGTTCAAAATGTGGCAACTTTGGTGTTTTCGGTGAGACTGATATATGAATCTCGGTGGTACCGATATGGGTGACCTAGGCAGTTACCAAATCTCGGTGAGACCGATTCCTCAAACTCGGTGGGACCGAATAGGAGAAATGGGCTAACATAAAGTTGGTCCAACTTCTCGGTGGTACCGATTCTCAGAACTCGGTGGGACCGAATCTAGAAAATGGCTAACCAGGAAGTTGGTCACTATTTTCGGTGGCACCGAATGAAAAGCTGGTAGTACCGAGATGCTACGGTTTGGTTTGGCTTCTGTCTTGGATAAACTCGGTGGATCCGAATGGGAATACTGGTGGCACCGAATTTTGACTTTATGCTTTGGACAGAGGATATGTGTGGGAAAGTGGGTGAGTATTTTTGGTGGCTAACTCTAAGCACTTGAGCAACCAGATCATCATATTTACCTCATCCCCTTTTAATTCTATTGGCTTTCCTATGGACTCAAAGTGATTTCTCACAAAATATAAAATGTACAGTCCCTGATCTTGAAGCATGGACAATCCTATTCCTTCCTTTCCTTGGGAATTCTCCACACAATCCTTAGCCAATCCTCTCTGTGGAATAAACCTGAAGTAAACTAGGTAGAATTATTAGTCCAAGAGACAATGTATGTTGTCATGAATTATCAAAACCACCAAGGGATCATATGTGCTTTCAATCTCCCCCTTTTTGGTAATTGATGACAACATACAATCAAAGCTTCAAATTAAGATAAGCAGGAATTTGTGATAGCTTTGAAGGATACATGAGTAATACAAGCTCCCCCTAAATGTGTGCAATCCATTTTAAAGGATAGTTGCTTTGGAATGCATGAACACACACATAGTAGAAAGGACATGAGAAGTCATGTATATCTTGGCTATATGCATCAAATATATGGGAATGAGGTGTATCCATGTTCAAGACTTCACTCTTGCAAACAATGTGTGCAAGAAGCAAGAGATCATCTTGACGAAGGATATGATGCATGATACGTCCATTTTGCATCATGATTTCCTACTGTTATTTATAATGTTTTGTTGAATAATAATGCTTTAGGGAGTGATTCTAATGCCTTTTTTCTCATAACATGCAAGGTTTACACAAAGAGGAAGAATACCGGCAGCTTGAATTCTGGACCTGAAAAAGCACATCAGAGATACCTATTCTGCACATCTCCAAATAAGCTGAAACTTTACGGAGAATTATTTTGGATAATATAATAAATACTAGAGCAAATAACTACCGGAGGGGGCCACCCTGGTGAGCACAAGACACCAGGGCGCGCCAGGCCCCCCAGGCGCGCCCTGATGGGTTGTGCTTAGCACGGCCCACCTCCGGTGCCCATCTTCTTGTATATAAGGTCTTTTGACCTAGAAAAAATAAGGAGAGGAATTTCGGGAAGGAACGCCGCCATCTCGAGGCAGAACTTGGGCAGGAGCACTTTTGCCCTCCGGCGGAGCGATTCCGCCGGAGGAACTTCCCTCCCGGAGGGGGAAATCGAAGCCATCTTCATCACCAACACCCCTCTCATCTTTGGGAGGCCAATCTTCATCAACATCTTCAACAGCACCATCTCCTCTCAAACCCTAGTTCATCTCTTGTGTTCAATCTTTGTACCGGAACCTCAGATTTGTACCTGTGGGTGACTAGTAGTGTTGATTACATCTTGTAGTTGATTACTATATGGTTTATTTGGTGGAAGATTACATGTTCAGATCCATTATGCTATTCAATACCCCTCTGATCTTGAGCATGAATATTATTTGTGAGTAGTTACCTTTGTTCTTGAGGTCATGGGAGAAGTCATGTTGCAAGTAATCATGTGAATTTGATATGAGTTCGATATTTTGATGATAAGTATGTTGTGATTCCCTTAGTGGTGTCATGTGAACGTCGACTACATGACACTTCACCATCCTAGGGCCTAAGGGAATGCATTGTGGAGTAGTTATTAGATGATGGTTTGCTAGAGTGACAGAAGCTTAAACCCTAGTTTGTGCGCTACTTCGTAAGGGGCTGATTTAGATCCAAACGTTTAATGCTATGGTTAGATTTTATCTTAATACTTTTCTCGCAGTTGTGGATGCTTGCGAGGGGGTTAATCATAAGTGGGAGGTTGTTCAAGTAAGAACAGCACCCAAGCACCATTCCACCCACATATCAAATTATCAAAGTAGCGAACACAAATCAAACCAACATGATAAAAGTGACTAGATAAAATTCCCGTGTACCCTCAAGAACACTTTGCCTATTACTAGAGACTGTTCTGGCCTGTCCTTTGCCACAAAAGGATTGGTCTACCTTGATGCACTTTATTTAGCTTTATCGTTACTTGCTTGTTACCAATTATCTTGCTATCAAACTACCTATTACCTACAATTTCAGTGCTTCCAGAAATTACCTTGCTAAAAACCGCATGTCATTTCCTTCTGCTCCTCGTTGGGTTCGACACTCTTACTTATCGAAAGGACTATGATTGATCCCCTATACTTGTGGTTCATCAATGCATATACTTACCTTGAAGTTCTTGGGCATTCTAGTAGTAGAAACACACTTGAGAAAACAATGTTAGGAAACACAAGAGTATCCTACTCATCCAGTGCAAAAGGGTTCAAGAGTACCAAGATATGGAAGACATATGAAAAATAGAGTTTCTTAAGATAGATATGTCTCCCCAATAGACTATATAGAACTTTCTCCCCTAAGTATGGATTTGTAAATCTTCCTCTCCCCCTGAATCTTAGCATGTAGATATTGGGAGTAGGTAGGGTGGGTGAGACAAGTCTAGCATTAATAGGCAATCAAATCAAAGATTTCTCCCTCTTTGGGTGAGCATAAGTTTAGATGTACTTAGATATTCTCTCCATTGATATATTCTCCCCATTGATGTTCTCCCCCTATATACAAGCATAAGCTTTGATATTCTCCCCCTTAACATATATCTCCCCCTTTGGTATGAGCATAATCTTTGAAGCTTTGATATTTCTCCCCATTTGGCATTAATTTCCAAAAAGGGTCACCCAAAGGGTCGGATAAAGGGATCACTAAGAGGGAATGGATCACTGAGAACAAGGTCATAGAAAGTAGGGATCCTTGAGAGTATTTGAGAATAAGAGATCCTTGAAGATAGTTTCTCCCCCTATTATTCTTTGAAAAGGCTCTTTAAAATTTCTCACCCTTTGATGTAGGGATCCTTGAAGAAAATTTCTCCCCCTTCAAGTAATTTTTCTTATAAAAGGGATCACTGAAGAAGTGGGAATTTGCTAATTTTAACAAAGAACACAGAAGATAGCAAAATCGGTGACTCCGAGGGAAATAAGTCGGTGGAACCGATATAAGGTTGTGCAGATTCTCTGCATAATCGGTGATGCCGAGTTACTTGAATCGGAGGCTCCGAAAGAGAAAACAGAAACTTGGCAAAGTTTGTCAAAAGCAATTTTTCAGAAAGTCTCAATAGAATAAAATGATTTGCATTGAATTTTCAAAGTGATTTGCTAGGAATATTCAACGAGATTTGCAATGAATTTTTAGAAAGTTTTGCAAGGAATATTCAGCTAGATGGAAATTGAGTGGTTCCAAGAAAGCATGCAACTATAAGATGAACCAAACAAGACACTTCACCTATATGATGGGCGGTTACTAGGTCACCTATATTAGAGTATATTGACTTAAGGAGCCAAGCAAGAATAATTGATCATAGGTCATACTCTACGTTAAGCTCAAAATGGGGTTGCCATTTTTCGATTAAGCATTTTAATGTTTTCATATCACTCGAGTTGCTTTACCTCATGACTTGGAGTAAAGCTATATCAAGGATATGATCACATACCTTTGAGTGATGTTGATGACGTAGCATGTAGGAGAACTTCTTGTGGATGCTCGAAGTTGATGAAGAGCATCTTGAGTTGAGAGCAATCCATCTTATCTTTGAATCTAGGTCCTCCTACAAGAGTTGGTCATGCAATGAAGAACAATGTATATATCCAAATGATAAGAGTGAAATTTTAATTGTATGTAAGTCAAGGATATAGTTTGTGTTGTCTTCTTCCTTCCATCATCAAAGAAGGGTTGTGGATACTTGGCCATGACAAGATTGCTTGTGATATGAGTTGATGGCAATCTTGTGGAGTGTAGTTCTTCCAAGTACCTACAAAAGGTTAGATGTAATACAAGGGAGCATAGATTTCCAAGATATAAGATAGTGTCATATCAAGTGTAACATGGAATAATCATGTAAGCTCATGCCCTTGCATGCATCAGAGTGAGTCTAGCTCAAGTTTGAAGCATCAATGATGTTCAACTCACTCCTCAAGTGACAAAACACTTTCTCATCAAGTGGCTTTGTAAAGATATTGGCCAATTGCTTGTTAGTGCAAACATGTTTGAGTTTAATGTCCCCTTTGGCTAAATGATCACGAATGAAATGATGACGAACTTGAATATGTTTAGTTGGAGAATGTTGCACGAGATTATAAGCAATATTAAGAGCACTCTCATTGTCACACAACAATGGAACATGTCTCACATGGATTCCATAATCCTTAAGAGTTTGAGTCATCCATAGCAATTGAGCACAACATGATCCGGCGGCAATATATTCCGCTTCGGTGGTAGATAGAGATATTGAGTTTTGTTTCTTGGATGACCAAGACACAAGAGATCTACCAAGAAATTGACATGTACCCGAGGTGGATTTTCTGTCAACCTTATCTCCGGCATAGTCCGAGTTGGAATAGCCAACAAGGTTAAAAGAAGATCCCTTGGGATACCATATGCCAAAGTTTGGTGTATGTATCAAATATCTCACAATTACTATCACGGCCTTAAGATGACACTCTTTAGGAGCGGCTTGATATCTAGCACACATGCACACACTAAGCATAATATCGGGACAAGAGGCACATAGATATAGCAATGAACCAATCATTGATCGATAAACCTTTTGATCAACCGGTTTGTCCTCCTTGGTGAGGTCAACATGTCCACTAGTAGGCATAGGAGTTTTCATACCTTTACACTCTTGCATGTTGAACTTCTTGATCAAGTCCTTGGTATACTTGGTTTGAGAGATGAAAGTTCCTTCTCTCGTTTGCTTGATTTGCAAACCAAGGAAAAATTTCAGCTCACATATCATGGACATCTCATACTTCTCGGACATCAACCTTCCAAATCTTTCACTAAATTATGGGTTAGTAGATCCAAAGATAATATCATCCACATAAATTTGGCACACAAATAATTCACCATTAACTCTCTTAGTGAATAAGGTTGCGTCACTTTTACCAATTTCAAAACCTTTTTCGATAAGAAACTTCGTTAAGCATTTGTACCAAGCTCGTGGAGCTTGCTTAAGATCATAGAGGCTTTACAAAGCTTGTAAACATGGTTAGGTTTCTTAGGGTTCACAAAACTAGGGGGTTGTTTAACATAGACCTCTTCTTCAATCTCACCATTTAAAAATGCACTTTTAATATCCATTTGGTAAAGCATGATATCATGGTGATTAGCATAAGCAAGAAGAATGCGGATAGCTTCAAGTCTAGCAACGGGGGCATAGGTCTCACCGTAGTCCATACCTTTGACTTGGGTGTAGCCTTGAGCCACGAGACGTGCCTTGTTGTGTACGACTTGACCGTCTTTGTCTTGTTTGTTCCGAAACACCCATTTGGTTCCGATGATGTTTTGCTCGTCCTTGGGCTTCTCCACTAGTGTCCACACTTCGTTCCTCTCGAAGTTGTGTAGCTCCTCGTGCATAGCATTCACCCAATCCGGGTCCTGAAGAGCTTCTTCTACCTTCAAAGGCTCAATACTAGAGATGAATGAATAATGCTCACAAAAGTTAGCTAGTCGAGATTTAGAGCGAGTTATCCTCCCGGTTTGTATGTCACCGAAGATTTGATCTAGAGGATGGTTTTTGTTCACTCTTGCTCGAACTCGGGGGTAGATTTTGCTTGTTGGATGGTGGAGCTTCTTCATCATCATCTTCTTCTTCATTGTTGTTGAAGGTGTCATTGCCTTGAGGTGGTGGTGAAGGTGGTTGTGGTGGATCATCATGATGAACTTCTTCCTCCTCTTCATCTTGTTGTGTACCGCTTGTGGATGCCTCCATGTCATGTTGAGGTTCGCCTTGACACGAAGAAGGGGCTTCCACTTGGGTCGATGAAGTACTTCCCTTCACCTCCATGGGATGAATCTTGCCGATGGACAAGTCTTGGATAGCTTCCGAAGGTTCCTTATCTCCTACATCATTTGGCAATTGTTCGACTTGCGAACCATTAGATTCATCAAACTTCACATCTACCGTCTCTTCAACTTTTCGAGTGAAGTTGTTGTAGACACGGTAAGTGTGAGAGTTCGATCCGTAACCGAGTAGGAAACCTTCACGAGATTTAGGAGCAAATTTAGAATGACGATGCTTATCAAGAATGTAACACTTGGAGCCAAATACCCGAAAGTATCCAACTTCAGGCCTGTTACCGGTGAGTAGCTCGTATGCCATTTTTTCAAGAAGCTTGTGAAGGTAGAGTCGGTTCATAGCATGACAAGTTGTTTCCACGGCTTCCACCAAAAGTGTCTTGGCATCTTGTATTCGTCGAGCATCCTTCTAGCCATCTCTATAAGAGTCCGGTTCTTCCTCTCAACGACTCCATTTTGTTGAGGCGTGTACGTAGCCGAGAACTTGAAATCCATTCCTCGTCAAGAAAGGAATCCACATTTGTGTTCTTGAACTCTGATCCATTGTCGCTCCGAACTTTCTTGATCTTCACTTGAAACTGGTTTTGCGCTTTTCGAGCGAAGTTCTTGAAGATCTTTTGCACCTGCGACTTATCATCAAGAAAGAATACCCACATAAGTCTGGAAAAATCATCAACTATAACTAGACCAAAGGAATTTCCATCGAGGCTCTTGTAAGCATTGGGACCAAAAAGATCCATATGAAGCAACTCGAGTGGTCTCCTAGTAGTCATGATATTCTATACGGGATGACTTCCACGTACTTGCTTTCCATCTTGACAAGCACTACAAAGTCTATATTTGTCAAAGATAACATCTTTAACACCAAGTATGTGATCACCTTTGATGAGCTTGTCTAGATTACGCATACCAACATGTCCTAGCCTTCTATGCCAAAGCCAAACTTTAGAAGATTTTGCAATAAGATAAGTGTGAGGTTTGGTTCTCTTAGTGAAATCAACAATGTATAGATCACCTCTATGGAAACCGGTAAAGACCATGCTATGATTGTCTTGACGAAACACTTGGCAATCTACTTTGGTAAATAGCACATTAAAACCGAAGTCGGCAAGTCTAGATATGGAAAGAAGATTGTAGCCAAGGGATTCAACAAGCATGACATTTTGAATGGAGCTATCATGAGATATGGCCACCTTACCAAGACCAAGTACCTTACCCTTGGAGTTGTCTCCAAAAGTCACATACCTTTGCGGTCCATGGTTTGGTGTGATCTCTTGAAACATGTCTCTATCTCCGGTCATATGATCGGTGCATCCACTGTCGAGAATCCACTCTTTTCCTCCGGACATGTAATCCTTGAAGTTTGCCATGAGACTTAGATTCTTCATAGTCTTCTCATACTCGATGTCGAACAACTCATCTTCATCATAGTAGCCATGTTCCACATTGTCATCATCAAGTGGGAAATCCTCGTCATAAGAAGCAAGAGATTCGTTAGAGTTTTGATCATGACAATGTTTAAGATTATGAATGCGAATGGCTTCAACAATGATGTTGATAGTTATGACATCTCCTTTAGCACGCATGAGGTCTCTAAGCTCAAATAGATAATCATCAAACTTAGGATCACTAGGCATCATTTTGTGAAAAGCAATAGACTTATGAAGAATTTCATCAATATTACTCAATGAATAATTTGGATATCGTTTGTCCAAATCATTCCACAAAGTATAAGCACGTTAAAAATTCTTCATTTGATCAAACACAATTCTAGGCAATCCTCTAATGATAAGATTAATAGTTCTAAGATTGTGTAGCATATCAATTTCCTCTTCGTGTGTGGGATGTAAAGGATCAATGGGAGGTACATAGGGGTTCTTAACATACTTGCTCAAATGGAATTCATTGAATAACTCAAGCATCTCATATTTCAATTGACTATAGTACTGCCCATCGAGAACGGGCAATCTACAACTAAGACTCCCCAAACTAGACACATCCATCTTCCTCCAACGGTGATGAAACCGAAGCTTTGGAGACTAAAGCTCTGATACCAATTGTGGGATCACTAGAAGAGGCATCTAGTGGGGGGTGAATAGACTACTTGACAAATTAAAAACCTAACCTTTTCCCAAGTTAATTGGTTGGCAGATTTTAGCAATTCTAACAAGTCTAGTGCACCCTACACATGCTAGTCAACAAGTATGGCAGCGGAAAGTAAAGAAAAGAATATGTAAGAGAGTAGAGATAGGAAGATTAAACGCAATAGATGACACGAAGATTTTTCAACCCACGTTTATGGAGGGTTCCGATAGGTGGTGCTATCGTACGTCCACGTTTATGGAGACTTCAACCCACGGAGGGTAGCGGTCACGAGAGTCCACGGAGAGCTCCACCCACGAAGGGTTCACGAAGTAGAAACCTCGTCCATTCCATGACGACTTTTGTCCACGAAGGACTAGCCTCACTATGGGTGGATCTTCACGAAGTAGGCGATCTCCTTGCCCTTACAAACTCTTGGTTCAATTCCACAATCATGAAGAAGGAGGCTCCCAAGCGACACCTAACCAATCTAGGAGGCACCACCCTCCAAAAGGTAATAGATGTGGTAGTATGATGAACTCCTTGCTCTTGTGCTTCAAAAGATAGTCTCTTCAACCACCAATCACTCTCTCACAGATTTTGCATGGGTAGAAGAGATTGATTGGATGGAAAGCAACTTAGGGAGGCTAGAAATCAAGATCCATATGGTTGGAGTGGATGATCTTGACCTCAACACAAGGGTAGGTGGTTCTCTCTCAGAAAATTGGATATGGCAAGTGTAAATCTGTTCTGAGTGCTTCTCTTGCGAGTGAATGGTGGTGGAGGGGTATATATAGGAATCTCCAAAAATCCAACCGTTACACCATTATTGACCAACTCGGTGAAACTGAAGTAGAAACTCGGTGGCACCGACTAGTTCAAAATGTGGCAACTTTGGCGTTTTCGGTGAGACCGATATATGAATCTCGGTGGTACCGATATGGGTGACCTAGGCAGTTACCAAATGTCGGTGAGACCGATTAGGAGAAATGAGATAACATAAAGTTGGTCCAACTTCTCGGTTGTACCGATTCTCAGAACTCGGTGGGACCGAATCTAGAAAATGGCTAACCAGGGAATTGGTCACTGTTTTCGGTGGCACTTAATGAAAAGCTGGTAGTACCGAGATGCTAGGGTTTGGTTTGGCTTCTGTCTTGGATAAACTCGGTGGATCTGAATGGGAATATTGGTGGCACCGAATTTTGACTTTAGGCTTTGGATAGAGGATATGTGTGGGAAAGTGGGTGAGTATTTTTGGTGGCTAACTCTAAGAACTTGAGCAACGAGATCATCATATTTACCTCATCCCCTTTTAATAATATTGGCTTTCCTATGGACTCAAAGTGATTTCTCACAAAATATAAAATGTACAGTCCTTGATCTTGAAGCATGGAAAATCCTATTCCTTCCTTTCCTTGGGAATTCTCCACACAATCCTTAGCCAATCCTCTCTAGGGACTAAACCTGAAATAAACTAGGTAGAACTATTAGTCCAAGAGACAATGTATGTTGTCATGAATTATCAAAACCTCCAAGGGAGCATATGTGCTTTCAAATACTCCCATCATCTTCGACGCTGAGGACCACCCTAACCGCATCACTACCGTCGGGTGTGTGCCATTGTTGGTCTCAACAATGATACGCAAACTCAGGGCCACGAAGATGTTGGCCTACTGTGGGGCTGGGTTGAACTTGATCTCACCCGATGTGATCAAGAGGCTACAGATTCCTGACACGGATCTCAACCCGACGGGATCCTTCCAAGGGGTCAACCCGAGAAGATCTCAGCCTAAGGAGAAGATCACTCTGTCGGTGACGTTCGGCAGCGAGCTCAACTTCAGGACAACGAGAGTAGTCTTCGTCACGAACATGTCACTTCCGTACAATGGGATTCTGGGCCGACCGGCATTGGCGAAGTTCATGGCGGCAACACAGCACGCCTACAACACCCTTAAGATGCCATGGCCGATGAGCTTCATCACCGTCCGCGCCGACAACAAGGACGCAGTCCTATGCATCGACAAGCTCTTCCAGGAGGCAGTGGCAGCGTCTGCCAATGAGGCATTTGCTCCTGTCGGCAAAGCTCCTGGTGGGAAGAACAAGAATTCCAGTGAATCTCGTAAAGACTCTGGGAAGCGCGCTAAAGAGTGCAGCACACCCGTCGAGGACTTACCTGAGACCTCTGCCGCCAGGAGCAAGAAATACAAGGTGACCATTCCTAAGACGAAACAAGTGGCTGCGCGGGAGAACGGCGATAGCGGCACTTTCACCATAAGTGCCACCCTCGACAGCAAATAGGTCCAGGGAGGTGATTGAGCACCACCTTTCCGTTTGTCCCCACGCGCGCACCATCAAGCAGAAGGTCCGAAAGCAAGCCCTGGAGCGGCAAGAGTTTCTTGCCGAAGAAATCATGAAGCTAGAAGTAGCAGGTCTGATCAGAGGCGTGATCCACCTAAGTTGGCTGGCGAATCCTGTGGTAGTGTGCAAGGTGAATGGGAAATGGAGACTTTGCATCGACTTCACTAATGTCAATAAGGCTTTCCCGAAGGACCCATTCCCCTTGTCGTGCATTGATTGGATAGTGGACTCGACCGCTGGCTGCGACCTCCTGTCTTTCCTTGACGCCTACTCTGGTTATCACCAGATCTTCATGGCTGAAGAAGACAAAGAGAAAACATCGTTCATTACCCCTTGTGGCGCGTACTATTTCTGGCGCATGTCGTTTGGGTCGAAGAGGGCCGGGTCGACATTCGCAAGAGCAGTTTAGATTGATTTGGGGCCACAACTACACAGGAATGTGGAAGCCTACATGGATGATATAGTAGTCAAGACCAAGAGCAAGGACACACTGATCCAATACATGGAAGAAACCTTTGCAAACCTATGCAAGATCAATTTGAAGCTTAACCCCGAGAAGTGCGTGTTTGGAGTTCCCTCCAACAAGCTCCTAGGATTCTTTGTGTCACAGCGCGGGATCGAAGCCAACCCCACCAAGATCGAGGCAATTAAATAGCTGGAGGCGTCGAAGTGCATCAAGGACGTGCGTCGTCTGGCGGGCTGCATCGCCGCCCTCAGCAGGTTCATTTCCAAGTCTGCAGAGCATGCCTTGCCATTTTTCAAGATCCTGAAGAAGGCGGGCCCAAAGACATGGACCCCGGAGGCGGAGGCAGCGCTGCAAGATTTGAAGAGATATTTCTCCTCGACACAAGTTCTAGTCACGTCCAAACCAGAAGAGTCGTTGTTACTAAACTTGGCGGCGACGAACCAAGTGGTCAGTACAGCGCTGGTGGCAGAAAGGGAAGCTGAAGAGGATGTGGCGAAAATGTCAGAAACTGCGGCCGGCGAGCCAGCCGCGGCAAGCCAAGGAGCAGAACAACAAACTGTGCAGAAGAAGAAAATGGTGCAGCGGCCAGTGTATTTTGTCAGTTCCCTCCTGCATGGGGCTAGGTCAAGATACTCTAGGATGCATAAAATGCATTTTGGCCTCCTCATAGCCCCCTGGAAGCTGCGCCACTACTTCCAAGCACATCACATCACCGTCGTCACTCTGTTCCCGCTGCAACGCATCTTGAGAAATCTAGAGGCACCCGGCAGGATCGTCGAGTGGGCGTTGGAACTGGCCAACGATGACTTGAGCTTTGAAAGCATGGCAACAATCCAGAGCAGAGCCTTGGCAGAGTTTATAGCATAATGGACACCAACGCCGGATGAAGAGATTCCAGAAACAGCCCTTCACAGCAAGGAAGCACCTCAAGAATGGGTCATGTACTTTGACGGGGCCATCTCGCTGCACGGTGCCGGTGCCGGAGTGCTGCTCGTAGCACCAACTGGAGAGCACCTCAAGTAAGTGGTCTAGATGCATTTCCCCAGGGAGGAGTCAACGAACAACACGACTGAGTATGAAGGGTTGCTTTCCGGATTATAGATAGCAGCTGATCTCAACATCAGGAAGCTGATAGTCCAAGGAGATTCGCAGCTTCTTGTATGCCAAGTGAATAAAGACTACCAGAGTCCCCTGATGGAGGCGTATGTTGACGAAGTACAAAGATTGGAGGAGCGCTTTGACAGGTTGCAAACAGAGCACATCCCTCATGCCGAGAATAGCATCGCCGACGACTTGTCAAAGAGAGCTGCGCAGAAGTTGCATGTGGAACCGGGCACGTTTGTACTCCGATTGACCCAACCTTTAGTCACCCCATCAGCACGGCGAGACAAGAAGACAAAGGTTAATTCCAGGGACTACTTCCTGGTAGAGCCACTAGTGGCCGCCAAGAAGGTTGTCGGGAACGACAAACCGCCTGCCGAAGGGCCCCAAGTTTCGGCAGACCCGATGGTCTTTGCCGTAGAAGATAGAGTCCCCGTGGCAGAAGAAGTGCCTTTAGTCCTTGTCGTCGAGCCCTAGGCTCCGGCATGGGCGCAGCAGATAGTCAAGTACCTCTAGACAGGAGATCTTCTCGAGGAACCAGAAGAAGTTGAAAGAGTTGCCCGGCGATCGAGCATGTACCCGTTCGTGGACAACACCTTATACAAGAGGAGGCCGAATGGTGTGATACTGAAATGCATCTCCCGGAAAGAAGGACATCATCTCTTGGCAGAGATACACAAAGGGATCTGCGGCTCCCACATCGGGTCACGGGCCATTGTCGGGAAATCATTTCGCCAAGGCTTCTATTGGCCGATAGCCCTTCAAGCCTCATTGGCAGTGGTGATGACGTGTGAAGCATGCCAGTATCACGCCAAGCAAACACATCAACCAGCACAAGCCCTTCAAACCATACCACTCTCCTAGCCTTTTTCGGTCTAGGGGCTCGACATTGTCGGGCCCTTCCCCCGTGCTACCGGAGGTTTCGAGTTCTTGTTCGTTACAATCGACAAGTTCACGAAGTGGACTGAAGTGGAGCCGGTGAGGAAGGTAACGGTGCAGGCAGCGGTCAAGTTTCTCAGTGGGATAGTTTGTCATTTCGGTGTCCCAAACAGGATCATCACCGACAATGGCACACAATTCACCGGTAACAACTTCATGCAATATTGCCAAGAAATTGGCACCAAGGTATGCTTCGCATCAGTTGCTCACCCCAGGAGCAACGGGCAAGTAGAGAGGGCAAATGCTAAAGTGTTGCGGGGCCTCAAGACGAGAACCTTCGACAAGCTGCATAAGCACGGAAGGCGCTGGATTGATGAACTCCCGGCGGTTCTTTGGTTGATCAGAATGACACCAAATCGAGCCACCGACGAGACCCCCTTCTCCCTAGTTTATGGTGCAGAATCAGTTCTCCCCATGGAACTCACATACGGGTCACCGAGAGTGCAGGCCTTTGACGAGGACCGGCAAGAGCAAGAACGGCAAGATGATGCCACGCTCCTCGAGGAAGATCGTCTCCAGGCCACGCTGCATGCCGCTCAGTACCAGCAGTCTCTGCGCTGCTATCAAAGCCGCAGAGTGCGCGCCAGGAGTGAGGAAGGCAACCTTGTCCTTCGATGGATTCAATCCAGGGAGGCATCAAACAAGTTGATGCCGAAGTGGGAAGGACCTTACCAGGTAGTACGAGTCACTAGGCCTGGCGCAGTCCGCCTGGAGACCGAGGATGGCACCCCGGTGCAAAACTCATGGAATATCGAGCATCTTCGCAAGTTCTACCCGTGAGGCGCGGATGCCGGGCCACCCAGCAACCCCTTTTGTGCAAGTTCGCCGGCAAGGCGTGTAAACCTTTGTACAACACCAGGCGATGACCCTGTGTGTAGTCAGTAAAGCTAAGTGTTCTACAACTCTTTGTTAAAGTACATATTTATCTTATGTATCGTATGTGAGATGTTGTGATCACCCTTTCTCTTGCATAAGGCAACTATTGAACCACTTAGGTTCCTAGCCTCTTCTATTTTCTCTTCTTTCTTTTTCTCAAAAGTGAGAAGGGGGCCCCCGCGTGCAAGTCTTCCCGGGGGAGAGAAGCGGTACGGACACCTACAAACGCTTTCAAGGATGGTCGCCTTGCGGCAAGAAACACAACGAGAAAAAGCTAAGTTGCAGAAAATTTTCGAAAATTTAAGGCTTTCTCCTTGAACGAAGTTGACGCTTGTGTGAAATAACCTGCACGCTAAGGGCCCCTGTCGAAATCGTTGCGCACTTGGGTGTTGGAAGCATGCCCAACATCTTAAGTAGCCACGGCAAGGACGATGGGGTAGCCTTGCCGGCAACGGCGCAACCAGAAGGGTGCTCGAGACCTGTCCTTAGAAGCGCCCGCGTTAAGGGTGTGCGCGCCGGCAAGCATGCCCGACAAATGTAAGGACCAGAGGGACACACAAGTGAAACTCTTGTTCGCCGAAATGGAAATGTACATTCGCAGACGCATGAAGTATCCTTAACGTTTTAAAAATACCCAATGTTTTCTCTTCGTTTCCTCGCAGGGTTACATTGGGTATAGTTTAAACACAAAAGGAGATCTGCCACTACGATGTGGCAATTGATCTGGAAACGAGGTCTCGTGGATGGAGCCTCGTTCCTGCATCGGTCCTAAACCGTAGCTATGGCATCGCATGCGCCTAGTCGGAGTCCTACTGCTTGATGCCGAAGGTGCTGTCGTCATCGTCATTGTCGCTGGAGGAATCGTAGTCGCTGCTGCTCGAGCTCTCCGCACAGCACTCTAGGCGGACGCCAGAGACCCCGAAGATCTTCACGAAGAGGGTGGCGGAGCCATCGAACTTGAAGTGGAGGAGATGCCCGGGTCCCAGACCACGGGAGTGGGCAAACGACTTCCACCCCCGCGTCAAGAACATGGCGCTCGCGGCAAAGAGGTCGACGCCCACCCAGGCGGGCCCGTTGCAGCAGTCCCCCCCCCCCGAAGCCAAAAGCCTCGAGGCCGGCTGCTCTCCATGGCCCGTGCGAAGGGGTCGGGGAGGCAGAGCCAGCTCCGCTACTGCCAGAGGATTGCCACGACAAACTCCTGCACTTCCTCCTCCACATGGATCCCCGCATGGGGTTGTGGGAGGGGTGCACCACTACGGCTGCCGCAGTTCGGCGGGGCCGTTCCCCCACGGCCCCAGGACACCGTCCTTCTGTGGCCTCCAGACGCCGTCCTTCTGCGGGAACTGGAGCCAGCCCCCTGCCGTCGTCACCACGATCCGCATCAGACTCTGGGAGGTGCCCCTCGCGATGGCACTGGACCCACGAGGGCGACTGCGACCCCTCGCCATCTCGAGAATTGCGTGCTGGAGGAGACGGCGGAGAAGGGGAGGAGAACACAATGATCGATGGGCTGGAATAGAAGGAGCGCGAATGAGTAGCGTTCCTCCCCGAATCCCCTATTTATAGGACCGGGAAGGAGAAGGGGCTGGCTCTTTGCGACCCGGGGCGAGCGCGCGTTGACACACAACCAGCATTAGCGACCGCCCCTCCCAGCCAATACCAGACCCCGCGTGTGGCATGCGTCACGCGGGATGCAGTGAAAGGGGGGAAGACAGAGCGGAAGGGGCAAAGGAGCTCAAGTGTCGTGGAACAGTTCGAAGGACGACTGCTCAATGCCAGGCGCGCTACCTGGGCGACGTCCTCTCTCCCTCAATACCGAGCTTCGTGTGGGAACCCGCAGCATGGCTTTTTAAGCATGACTCCTCGAAGCAACCGCCTCGCTCCGCCATTCCCATGACCGGCAGTCAATGCACGCCGCGGGCGAAGCAGAAAACCAACATAACCACAGGTAATTGTGGCCACATGTGCCTATGCACTGTTTTTTGGCCTAGCCCAACAAACGGCACGGACGCAGGTGTGGCCCAGGCCAGGGGGCTCCTGTCGGTGTACTAAAGAACGGTGCCCTTAGTACCCTGACTTGTGCACCAAACAACCGCGTCCTCCGGACCGGCAAGACCCTGTCAGGCTGGATCTGGACGTCGAGCCACTTCATACGAGGGCTCGGGCAAAACGGCAAGCCCTCCTTGCCAGAGACCTCGATTGCTAAGGAACCCGCCAAGGCCTCCGCCCGCCAAGCCATCGCTCCACGTCTCCAGACTGGTTCTCTACATCGCCTAGGTGTCGAGCAGACGGGCGGTTAGGTGGAGCTTGTCGGGGCGCGTGGCAACTTACCTAGATCACATCAGAGCTTTAATGACACCCGTCCTACGACGTGGCGAAGGAATAAGAGATAGCTGGGCAAATGACACAAAAGGAGAGGCGATCCTTGCCGGAAGACGTCACCAACACGCCACCTCATGGCGCATTTAATGCGCATGTTCTAGTCCGTCAGAGTTAGTTATTCCCCACTATTGCTGTTGCCAGCTGTTTTGAGCAGAGGGATATACATTTCTTTATTCTGTGTAAAGACCATTTTAGCCACTTTGGTAGCCCCTTGAATTATAAAAGGAGGTCCATGGCTACCTTTAGAAAGGTCTACACTCCGTTCAATTTACACGCGTAGCGACACTCTGTGAGTATCCTTGCCGGGCTGTGACGCTCCTGTACTGTGAACCCAATAAACCACAACACATAGGACATAGGGTATTACGCTCCGGTGGCCCGAACCTATCTATACCCTCGCACGTGCATGGTCCGGTGATGCTCTTTGCGTTAGAGGATCTCCCTTGTCGAACCACGAAAGGGGCCTTGTCGGCCCCATAGATCGTCGTACACCGAAACCATCATCTACTTGTTACTCCACAATGCCTTCACTTAGGCCCATAACATGGTGAAGTGTCGTGTAGTCGACGTTAACACGACACCACTAAGAGAAGCACAACATGCACATCATCAAAATATCGAACGAATACCAACTTCACATGATTCCTCATAACAAGACTTATCCCATGTCCTCAAGAACAAAAGTAACTACTCACACATCATCAACATGTTCAAGATCAGAGGTGTAATAATGGAGATCAAGGATCTCAACATAATATCTTCCACCAAGTAAACCAACAAGCATCAACTACGAGATGTAATCAACACTACTAGTAACCCACAGGTACCAATCTGAGGTTTTGAGACAAAGATTGAATACAAGAGATGAACTAGGGTTTGAGATGAGATGGTGCTGGTGAAGATGTTGATGAAGATTGGTCCTCCCACAAAGGAGGAAGCGTTGGTGATGATGAAGGCTTCGATCTCCCCCTCCCGGAGGGAAGTTTCCCCGGCAAAATGGGCCTGCTGGAGTGCAAAAGGGCCTCTGCCCATGTTTCCGCCTCGAGACGGCGGCCCTTCGTCCCAAAAGTATCCTTATGATTTTTTCTAGGGTAAAACACACCATATAGGAGAAGAGGGGGGTCATGAGACCTGCTGGGGCCCCACAAGGCAACAGGACGCGCCATGTTGGCTTGTGACCAGCAGGTGGCCCCCCTCTGGTATATTTTTGGCCCAATAATTCTTATATATTCCAAAAAAATCTCCGTGAAGTTTCAGGTCATTTGGAGTCTAGTGAATTTTCTGCCATTTTCTTGGTTTTCGGGTCCAGAATTCCAGTTTCCAGTGCTTTCCCTCCTTGTGATGTACCTTGCATATTGAGAGAGAAAAGGCATAAGAATTGTATAGTAATGAGGAATAATAGACAATAATATCATAATGATCAATAACAATTCATGATGGAAAATGGACGTATCAACTGCCCCAAGATTAGACCTCACTTGTCCTCAAGCGAAAGCCAAACTCGATAATAATGACCAAATAATTAGAGAGAGAGAGGTGTCAATAAAAAAATACGAACATGAGAGCATCATTATTATTAACATAGCAGCATGTTTTTCATCATATACAAGTAACAATCTATCCACAATTATTGCAGTATGAAGCATAAACTTTATTGGCAATATACAAACTTTGTTTTTAGTCACTGAGACAATCATAATTCATCATATTCCAGAGAAGAGTCTATGTAAGATCTTTTATTCTAGCAAGTTCACATACTCAACTATCATTTAGTCTTCTATGATTGCTGACGCTCATTGCATATTTTTGAAGCTAATGTTTCCATCAGACACATAGGAAGATGGGGACTTTATTGTATTTGCCACCCAACTCATTTACCTCAAGGATAATGTCAACAATAATGAGTCATGATCACCTACATCCAACTGGATATATATATTTGGATCTTTCCTCAACACATAATGCTTGCCAACTATAGAGTTAATAGGCGGGAAAAAGAATAAACATCATTGACTCTTATATAGAATTAAATACATGAAATTAAAAGATATGCCCTTCGCAGAGGGAAGCAGAGGTTGTCATGCGCTTTTTAGTTTTGGATGTCCAAACTCTTAATGGAAAGGAACATCACTTTATATTGCCCCTGATGATGGCAAACTTTATTATGCAGTCTATCGCTTTTATTTCTTTGCCATCACAAGATCGTACAAAGTTTATTTTCCCTTACAATAAAAGATCATACATATTTAAGGGAAATTTTTGTTGGTTAATGCACCGATGACAAGTTTCTTGAGGGATCTTAGTCAATCCATAGGTAGGTATGGTTGACATGGAAAGAAACTGGGTTTAAGGGATTATGGACGCACAAGTGTGGAAAAGTTTTGTCTAGCAAAAGATCTAAAGCAAGCACCACATGTTAAAGGATCCATGACAATATAACTTCTATGTGGATGTAAACAAACATAATCATTACGTTGTTTTCCATGTCCAATATCAACACTCGGTCATTATATAATATTTGGTGGGGGCTCACAATCATAAAAGATGTCCAAGTGTATTTGTATGTGAATCTCCCCTCCTCTATCATAATATTGCATAAATTGTATCAATGAGAAATCTATGTTTGTTTATTCCCAACAATTTTTATCTAACATACTTCTTCTATGTGAAGTCATTACTCCCCATGGGATGAGCATATGATGTTTCTATTTCTTTTATTTCATTGCTATGATTGATGCATGAGAGTAAAAAAACAAACTCAAACTAATCTTTATTATATAACTCTCATACTCGATTACAAGGATAGATAGAACTCAAAACAAAGACCTAAGCAAAGCAAATCTTAAATTTTATTTCTCTAAAGCACGACATAACTAAAGATCGAACTAAAATAGATGATAATGGCAAAAGTGGTGGTGATACGATACCGGGGTACCTCCCCCAAGATTGGAACAAGCTAAGGGTGGTGCCCATACCCATGTACTCAAGCGTCCTTCTTGGGTGATGATGGTGATGAAGTGGTAGGCTTGTCTTTCAGAAGATATTCTAGATTGCTGATTATCCTCCGGAGAGCACGTTTTGCTCTTCCAACCAAATGACTTCATGAGTGAGTGTTGTATTTTGAGCGCAAATAGATTCCATGGCATTTAATGCATCAATTTCAGGTAAACAAATATTATCACGAAGGGGTGATAATGATTCTCCCTTGCTAGAAACTTCAGAAGGATGACTAGCACGGCCCCCTTCGGATATTTTAGCTTCTTCCTGGTTACCCCCCACAGAATCTCTAGGGGCCTCCGGCTTATCTTCTTCCCTAGAAGACAGCTCATAGTATACTTCGGTGTAGGGGCGTCTGCTAGTGAAGGCCGGACTATGCGATGTTTCTTGTGGAGGTTCAGTGGAGCCATAGCTTCTTCCCTTGAGAAATCTATCAGAAAAATACCCCGGAACAAGAACAAGGGAGAAACTTGCGATGCGGTGGTCAAAACATACATGAGTATATATAATGTTTTTTTCTAGGTCTGAATACGTGTCGAGGAATAAAACGGAGTCCGGGAGGCACACAAGGGCCCCACAAGCTATCAGGGCGCGCCCAGGTGGGTGGGCGCGCCATGTTGCCTTGTGGCTCCCTCGTGGGTCCCCCTGACTCATTTTTATTTTTGGAATTTTTCTAAAATACCAAAACTGACATAACATATTTGTTCTGGAATTTTTGGAGTCACTTTACTTGCCGTATCACATACCTACCCCTTTTCAGCTTTCTGGAGTGTTCCGGAAGGCCTACCTTATGTGTTCTTCCAGAGTCATAACTTGAATAATATTACTTTCAACATTCATGGGCGTACCTGAGATATAGTGTTTAATTCTTTGCCCAGTTACCACTCTCGGATTCTTGTCTTCAAAGTTGTAAATCTTGATAGCACCGGAGTGATAGACCTCCTCGACAACATAGGGGCCTTCCCATTTGGAGAGAAGTTTTCATGCAAAAAATCTGAAATGAGAATTGTACAAAATAACTAGGTCTCCCACATTGAATTCCCGTTTTTTGATTCTCTTGTCATGCCATCTTTTAACTTTTTCTTTAAATAACTTGGCATTTTCATAAGCATGTGTCCTCCATTCATCTAACGAGCTAATATCAAATAACCACTTTTCATTGGCAAGAGTGAAGTCATAGTTAAGTTCTTTAATTGCCCAATAAGCTTTATGTTCTAACCAAGAGGTAAATGAAATGCTTTTCCATAGACCATTTTATATGGAGACATTCCCATAGGGTTTTTCTAAGAAGTTCTATAAGCCCATAAAGCATCATCAAGTTTCTTAGACCAATTCATTCTAGATCTATTAACAGTCTTTTGCAAGATTAATTTTATTTCTCGGTTGCTTAACTCAACTTGACCACTAGACTGAGGATGATAAGGTGATGCAATTCTATGGTTAACATCTCATTTAGCTAGAAGTTATGGAAAGCACCATGAATAAAATGTGAACCACCATCAGTCATTAAATATCTAGGGACTCCAAACCTCGAGAAAATAACATATTTAAGCATTTTAATAGAAGTGCTATGATCAGCACTACTTGTTGGATAGCTTCTAGCCACTTAGTAACGTAATCAACAACAACTATAATATGAGTATACCCATTAGAGGAAGGAAACGGTCCCATAAAATCAAAGCCCTGACATCAAATGGTTCAATAGCAAGTGAATAATTCATAGGCATTTCCTGACGTCTACTAATGTTATCAATTCTTTGACACTCATCACAAGAAAGGACATACTTACGAGCATCTTTGAAAAGAATAGGCCAATAAAAACCAAGTTGTAATACCTTATGTGCAGTTCCGTCACCAGCATGGTTTCCCCCGTAGGCCCCAGAGTGACACTTTTGTAGGATATGTCCCTGTTCATGCTCAGGTACACAGCGTCTAATAACACCATCTACTCCTTCTTTATAAAGATGTGGGTCATCCCAAAAGTAATGTATCAAATCATAGAAAAACGTTTTCTTTTGTTGATAGGTGAAACTAGGTAGTATATATTTAGCAGCAATGTAATTGGCATAGTCTGCATACCAAGGAGTACTATGGGAAGCATTTATAACAGCAAGTTTCTCATCAGGAAAATTATCACCAATAGGGAGTGGGTCATCAAGAACGTTTTCCATCCTAGACAAATTATTTGCTACGGGATTTTCATCCCCCTTTCTATCAACAACGTGCAGGTCAAACTCTTTAAGTAAAAGCACCCACCTAATCAGTCTAGGCTTAGCATCTTTCTTTTCCATAAGGTATTTAATAGCAGCATGATCAGTGTGAATAGTAACTTTGGTATCAACAATATAAGGTCTAAACTTGTCACATGCAAAGACAACTCCTAAAAATTCCCTTTCAGTAGTAACGTAATTTCTTTCAGCATTGTCTAGGATCTTACTATCATAATGAATAACGTGCAATTTGTTGTCTATTCTTTGCCCTAGAACAGCACCAACAACGTAATCACTAGCATCACACGTAATTTCAAATGGTAAGTTCCGATCAGGTGGTTGAACAATAGGTGCATAAATCAAGGCTTTCTTAAGTATTTCAAAGTCTTCTACACAATCATCATCAAAAACAAAAGGAATATCTTTTTGAAGAAGATTAGTTAGTGGCCTCGAAATCTTCGAGAAATCCTTAGTAAAACGCCTATAAAAACCAGCATGACCAAGAAACTTCTTATACCATTAATATCCTTAGGACATGGCATTTTCTCTATTGAATCACTTAAGCTTTGTCTACCTTAATGCCTCGTTCAGATATCTTATGCCCATGTAATATAACTTCATTCACCATAAAGTGACACTTCTCCCAATTCAAGACAAGATTAGTTTCTTCACATATCTACAAAACTCGATCAAGGTTGCTCAAGCCATCATCGAAATAAGTACCGTAAACAGAAAAGTCATCCATGAAACCTTAACAATCTTTCACAAAAATCAGAGAATATAGCAGTCATACATCTTTGAAAGGTAGCAGGTGCATTACATAAACCAAAAGGCATATGTCTATAAGCATAAGTTCCAAAAGGGAAAGTGAAAGTAGTTTTCTCTTGGTCTTCTTTTGACACAGGTATTTGTCGGAATTGGGGCTTCGGGGACCCTGAAAGCTTCGAACTCTGGGGTGCGCTCGCTCTCCTGCCCTATTCTCGCTCACAACCTCACGCTGACTCTCCGGCGGCCCAAACTAAAGAGGACGAACAGCGGGCACCACGATTTACCCAGGTTCGGGCCACCTCGCGGTGTAAGATCCTACTCCTGCTTGTCTGGATTGCTTGGGAGAGAAGACGAGTACAAGGTGTGTTCTTTCCTACCCGAGGTTCGATTTCCCCTACGGTGTCTGGTTCCCTACTCTTATACTGGCCTTGGTCCTCTTCCCCCCGAAAACACAAGGCGGGAAGGGTTGCCACAACGGCCAGTTTGAAGGGGGGCAAGACTGCAGCCTATCCTGACAAAAGTGGTCTTCGCTTGTTAAAGCTCCTCGTCGTGATGTGCTTGTGGGCTCGGGGGTGACCTCCGTCCTGCTGAGCTCTCGGTCTCGGTCCTCTTACACCAGAAGGTCAACCTTTGGGGGCGCTTTGGGAACCCGCGAGCTGGCGTCGCTCCTCTATCATGAAAGGAGAAAGCGTCTCTCTCCGTGCCCGCCAGCATCGCTCCTGGCACCGTTTGGCGCGGCACGCGTCATCCATGTGCCGGCGTAGGGTCACAAGGCCCTGTCGAGCCAACCCTTGGTGGACCCGCCTCCTGAGGGCATCGGGGACAGCCTCACAGAGAGGCCTCACGAAGTCCCGGGCGGCGATGTTGCTGCGCGCCCTCGCGAAGGGTTGGCCCTCGTGAGGACCTTGCCTGTGAAGCTCATAGATGGGCCACCCAGCGATTAAGGTGACCCCTGCGTTCTGGGCTGCAGGCAGACGGGCCTGGGTACCCCCAGTCCCAGAGGCCCGACAGTAGCCCCCGGGCCCATGGCGTGCACGATGCACCCTGTTGGGGAAAGCGAAACAGCGTGGGCCCTAACGCCTGCGGGCCAGGCTTGACACGTGACGCACGATGTAGCACGCGTCGCCTCCACTTCCCCATGACGCCTCGTTGACTGCGCTTCTGCCTAGAAAACCGCCATGCCTGGCGGGGGAAATCATCATTGCACAATTCCCCCGTTCGCCTTCCATCGTGCTGCTCCTTCATCCTTGCGTGAACATTGTCTCCGCCTCCCCGCTCTCTTCCATGGCGGCCAAGAAGGATGCTGCGAGCGCCGGAGCGCGGACGGGGCCTTCAGCTCCGCCTTCATCCCCCGGAGGCGACAGAGGCAGCACCCAAGGCTGGCTCCAACACGATGGCGCTGGGCCGCCAACGACGAGTAAGTGTACTGTCATCCCAGCCTTTTCAGGCATTTCCAGCCCGACCGGTGAGCCTGATCACCGAATTTCCTAGGGTGCCCACGCTCAAGAGGCGGAGGGATGCCTCGCCCAGGGCGCCCTCCCGTGCGCTGCCTGTTGGAGAGGCCTCCGATCCCGCGCTTGGCTTGGCGGGCCCGGGGGCGCGCGGCCCGCACCGCTGCGCACACTACGCCAAGCACTGAGCGCGAAGTAGAGTTGGCCCGTAGGGAGGCGGCCATCATTGAGCGGGAGGCTGATGTGGCCCTTCGTGAGCGGGAGGCCGCTCGGACCGCCTTCGACCAAGAGGCGGAACGCGAGCGCCTTGAGACCCTGGAAGGTCGGCTCCTTGCTGACGAGGCCGCCCTCACGGAGTGCGCGAGGAGACCCTTGCCGATGCCAATGTGAGGGTGGCTCGGGAGTGGGAGGCTGCCCTGGAGGAATACCACGGCGAGCTGGCTCGGCAGGAGGCCCGCATCCAGCTTCGTTGCGACGCGCTCCAAGAGGAGGTGGGCGCGCTTTGATCCCGGCTGAGGGGCGTCGAGGCCGATCTCCAGGCTGCCCTCGTGAGCAAGGAGGATATCGAGGCAGAGTAGGCATCGCTGCAGGCTCGGGTCGGTGAAGCCGCGGATGTAGTGCATATGGCCAGGGACGACGCGGCACGGGTGCGTCTGATGGAGGCGCAGCGTGCTAGGCAGTTTCTAGACCGCCGCTTTGTCAGGGACGTCCCGGACCTGCCGCGTGCACACGACAACGGGGGCTACCTCGACATCTTCCTTAAGGTGGTGGAGGCGCTAGAGTCAGGCGTCTCCAAGGTGGACGAAGACATCGAGTCAAGCGCGCGCAATCTTCTGGACTACGCGCTGACGCGCATCTTCTCCAACCTCCACCGCCATGATCCTGCCTTCGACCTCTCCAGCGTGACGGAGCTGGTGCCCGCGGAGCTCCGGAGCCCCCTCAGGGACGAGGTGCGCGGGCAGGTGGAGTCGCTGGTCGGTCGGTTCGCTCAGGATGCGCCTTCTGAGGAGAGCGAGAGTCTTGGCACCACATCCCCCGGTAGTCATGACGAAGGCGACGCCTCCTCCGCTTAAGCTTTATGTTTTCCTTCTGTCATACCTTGAACCACCAGGCCCCAGCGTGGGCGTAAGACATTTGTAAGGTACTTTTGTTTACATGGTAGTTGCCTGCCGCGCATTGAGACACCCTCGCTCCCCCTTCCCGGGCCCTTTGTTTTCCTTCGCGTAGCCCCCATGCCCCGGTTGGATGGGGCCCGTCCTCCGGGCAAGCCTCACGTCATTGATAGGGTCCCACCCGGCGCGAGCCTCCGGTGCCAGGGGCAAGGGCTCGGGAGGCCGACGAAAGCCCATGATGCGCAGCGCCCGAGGCCCCCGTTTTTGATGCGCGGCGCGGCCTCGGGGCAGCCGCCCCCGAGAGTCTTTAGTACTTAGCCCTTGCCTTGCTAGGCTGCCCTCACTGGACTTTCCTCGCGGAGCCGTTCCGCTGGGCGCCCCACCCGGGATTCCATGCGATCATTAGCTTGCGCTTGGGCCCCGCGAGAGGGAGCCCGTCACCCAAGGCCTTGGCGAGGCGACCAGAGGCTTTGGCAAGGTGACGTGCGTAGGGGTAACCTAGGGGCCCAGGCCTATTCCTCGGGGCCAGCCAAGCACGAGCTAGTGGGGCCAGCCGAGGATCGGCACCGTGCCTCCCTTGGTCAATCCGTCCCGCAAAGATTTCTAGGACGGCTTCTGGATGCGGCCCCACGGAAGGCGCAGCGAAGTCCCCCTACGAGGGCTGCTGGCACGAGCCTCAAGGGGCAGGACCCTCGCGAGGGCCTTGCTCGCGAAACTTGTCGATGGGTCGAGCCTGGCCTGTGGCGCACGTTGCGCCTTGGGCCGCAGGTATCCGGGCCTAGGTACCACTAGCTCCGTGGGCCTGGCGATGCAGTCTATGGGCGCGCGGTGGGCGCGGTTCCTCCAGTGGGGGGGCAGATCGGAACGGTGCGATCCCCAACCGACTGGGAGTCACGCGCGGCGCGTGGCGCACGACGGGGCGCGGGGCCTCTTCGCTCCCCACGACGCCTCGGTAACCGCCCAGTGCTGACATAAGCTTGTGCGTGGTGCGTGGCATCATTGCTCCTCCTAGCCCTGCTCCAGCTTAACAAAGGTGAAGGGGGCGCAGGCTAGGCGTCCACCAGGGCTGTATATAAGGATGAGGGGAGGAGTCCTTATCCCAATCTCCTCGCTCTCGGCCTCCATCCCCACTCGCCGCTGTAGCAGTAATGGCACCCGCGAGGAAGTTTTCCACCGCCGAGAAGGAGAAAATGGCGATGGGGGAGGCGGGCATGCTGAGGCTGACGAAGCGAGGCGGCCGCCCCCGTGCGCCCGTCGCCGAGCTCGAGGTGCCTCTCCGAGGGTGCGGGCGGCCTCTGCCGGTGACCCACGTCGGCTCGAGTAGCCGTGGGAGGAGCTCTGCCCGCAGGCGCTGGCGCAGTGGGCGAGGCGGGTGCGGATGGGGCCAGAGGTATGGTGCAGCTGCCCGACCGCCCCGGCCACAAAGCCATTCCGCCGACGCAGTCCGCGAGTTCATCATAAGGATGGAGAGCAAACCCCGCACCTGGCTCCAGCTCCCGGACTCCTTCGCGAGTGAGATGGGGGAGCGCACACCTTTGGGCATGTGGCTGCAGCCACACGGCTGCTGCAACGGGTCTTCCTGGGTGGTGACGGAGTTCAACCCTCTCGGCTTCATGTTCTTGAGGCGTGGATGGAAGTCATTCGCCCTCGCCCGTAGCTTGTAGAAAGGGCATGTCCTCCACTTTAAGTTCGACGAGTCCGCCATGCTCTTCATGAAGGTCTTCGGAGGGGCCGAAGATCGTCTGGACTGCTACATGCAGGGCGACAGCGGCAGCGGTAGCTCCTTCTTCGGGGGAAGCGGGAGCGACAGCGACTCTGACGGTTCTCCAGGCGCCTGCGTTAAGGAAGAGGACTCCGACTAGGTGCGGTGCCGTCGGAGTCAGGGTCTCTGGAGGCCGTGCTGCGAGAGCCCAGCCCTTCTTATTTTGCATTGTCTTTCCTTTCCTGCAATGAACCATGCTGACCCCGCGGGGCTATGTAAAAAATGGGTTATGTCCTTTGTGCCTTAAGTCAAACGCTATTTTGAGTTGAAAACAAGTTTCTTCTCCGCGCTCTTTGTCACGCTTGTACCCCTCTCCGGGATCGCCCTGTCGTTCTCGGTTGCTAGGGCCCAGCCCCCGGGCGTGTTCCAACCGTCGTCGGTACGAAAGGTCCTGATGCACGATGCTTAGGGGGTCGCCTGGGCTTGCCTCGCGGGGCCCCTTGGCGAAACCGCCCCGGGGAGAAATCCTGCGTGAAAACACTTGGTCTAGAGTGGCATGCGCTTACCAATTTACACTTGGGCACCACGCGAGGAGAACAGGCACCGAGGGCCTTGGTGGGGTGACGTGCGCGTGGGCATGTCCGCGAGCCAAAACCTAGTCCTTTGGGTTCCAGCGTCGCTGAGACTAACCCAAGCACAGGCACCGTGCCCAGCCCCTGCGCGCGTGAGGCCCAAGGGGGAGCCGGTGGGTGCGTTCCGCGGAGGGGTCCGGCGGATGCCGAGGCGAGGGCTATTCACCCTAAGGTTGTAACGGCCCTCGGTGGGGGGGGTTCTTCATTGGCTTCTCCTCCAGCGCGGAGCATGGGGCTTCCACCTGGGCGTGGACATAGTCGCGGTTCGACGGTAATTCCGCCAGTGCGGAGCATGGGGCTTCCACTTGGGTGTGGGCATAGTCGCGGTTCGACAGTAATTCCTCCAAGGCGGAGCATGGGGCTTCAACTTGGGCGTTGGCGGGAGTCCTCCCTAGGCGTGTACAGCCCCTAACTCATTATTACGTGAGAGTGTCACGGGCGGCGATACGGGAGCTGTCGGGTGCCCCAAGCGCCGGGCTCGGGACCCTTCCCTCGTTCTCCGGGCGGCTTTGTGCCTAGATTCTGGCATGGCGGCGCGCTCCCGCGACCCATAACATGGGTGCGGGGCGCACCGCGCAATCGTCGTGGCACCGTGTCAGGGGCAGCGAGGCGCCCGCCCAGCGGTGGCGCGAGTCTAGCCGTACCCCCACTACCCGCCCGTGATGATTCTCCGGGAGGGCGGAACACCAAGGACCCTGGTGAGGTGACTTGCATGGGGGGGGGGCAGCCCATGAGCCAGAGCTGGGTCACTTGAATTTCTCGGCGCTGCGAGGACGAGTCCTGGCGCAGACGTCGTGTCTAGCCCTCACCCACGGAACCATCGAAGGGGCGGTCGTAGGGGCGCGAAAATCCCATGCGGTGGTCGAGACACTAAAGCTTAAAGCTTAAACAAACGGCATAATCTCAACAGGGGTTAACCGGGATCATTACATAACGAGGGAGTCCCAGCTTCGAGGTAATACAAAATACAAGTGGGGATGGGGCCGCTTGACTTGGCCAAACCAAAAAATCACCTGGCAGCTACGCTGTTGCGGAAGCGTCAGGCCGCTTGATGAAGCATGCCGCGAAGGTTCACCCCTCAGAGGCCGGCTGGCTCCTAAGGCTTTGGAGGCCCGCGAGGCCCTGGCGCCATGCGAGGCGCCATTGTGAGTTGCGCCTGCTTTTGGAAGGTGACGCCGGCACTCACCAAGCCGAAAGGCATGCAGACGTAGTTGGCGGTGATGCACGAGGGCCGGAAGAGGCCCCGGGACCCAGCCCTATTAGGGCCCACGATGTCAGCGCACATGCACCCCTTGCCGCTCCTCCTGGGGGTGACGGTCTGGCATTCCGGGTGATGCTCCTCCTGTAGCTTGCCCATCCCTTGGTCTATGAGCTCCCGTGACCCTGGCGTCAGGCGTCGCGCTCCTTGCTCGCGGGGGCGCGCGTTGAGGCACGCCTCCAAGTGGTGCTCGAGAATTTCCCTCGTCATACCGGCCAAGTCAGGCGCTTTCCAGGTGGAAGCCCCCAAGCCTAGCCTGAGGGAGGCACCGGGCGCGCCTTCCTATGCCAGGAGGCGACCAACACCGGCGACGGGCACGGGACCCGCGTCGTCAAGCGCTGCATTCTTCGTCATGGTGAGACTTGGGACGGGCAGCTGCTACTTTTTCCTTGGGGGTGTGGCCTCGGGAGGACCAGCATCCTCTGCATCATCGGAATGCTCCACCGCGGCAAGCATGTAGGCGCACTCAAGGGTGCACACCGCGTCCTTCTCGTCGCAGGCGATGGTAATGACGCCGCTGCATCCCGGCATCTTGAGGACGTTGTAGCCATGGTGCGTCGCTGCCATGAACTTGGCCAGCGTCGGGTATCCAAGTATGGCATTGTACGGGAGGCCGATGTGCGCCACGTCGAAATCGATGAGCTCGGTGTGGTAGTTGTCACGCGTGCCGAATGTGACAGGGAGGCGGATCTGCCCCAGCGGAGTGGTGGAGCTGTTGGTCACCCCAGAGAATGGCCTGATCGGTATCAGTTGGCCGTAGGGCACCTGGAGTGTCTCGAAGGTCTCCACAGAGAGCACGTTGAGGCCAGCGCCTCCGTCGATGAGGGTCTTGGTGACCAGAACATTGCTGATGGTGGGGGTGCACATCATGGGGAGTGCGCCCGCGACGGCCGTGGACTTGAGGTTGTCCCTAGCGTCGAAGGAGATGGCGTACTGGGACCACTTGAGGGGCTTCATGGCTTCCAGCCTTGGGAGGGCGGCGTTCACCTCACGAGATAATTGCTTGAACTAGCGGTTCAACGAAGGGATGTGGGCTCCGCCAAGGATGCAAGCCATCGCGCGAGGCTCTTGAAAGCCCCCAGGCCCCTCATCGCGCTGGCTATCATCGTTCCTCCTTGGTGATGGCAGTAGCGGTGGGAGCGCGTCGTTGTCTCGAGGGCGCACCTCGCGAGGCTGATCGCGTCAGCTGCTGTCACGAGGCTGCTAATGCTAGCCCTGGCGAGGGTTGCCACCGCAGCTATCCCACCTGCCGCCGCTACGGCCGCCGCCACCTCCACAGCCAGCACCACGGTCGTTGCGTTCCGGGCACCGGCCAACACGCTCGTCTCAGAGGATCTTTAGTTTTTGGCAGTCTTCAGTGCTGTGGGTACGCACGTCATGGTAGATGCAGAACGGGCGGCGGTCCTTCTCGGGCGTGCCATGGCCGTGGCCGCGCTTCTGCATAGGCTCCGCCGCGAGTATGGTGGCGCCCTTACACTTGACCTCCTTACCCTTGGCCTTGCCATCATCTGGCACGGCGTCAGGGTCATCATGCATGAATAGGCGGCCCTCCTCAGCCTTGGCGCATTTGTCGGTGATGTTGAACAACTCCAAGGCCAAGCTCAGGTTGTCGTTGATGGCGAGCTTTTCGCACATCTTGAGGTCCTTGACGTCGTTGGTGAACGCCATGATGACGGCTTCATTCGTAGCGCGCGGGATCTTGTTGCGCACCTGGCTGAACCGCTGGATGTACTTGTGCAGGGTTTCCCCAGGGCACTGCTTGACGCATCGCAGGTCGTTGACGGAGAGGGGGCGGTCGTGCATGCCTTTGAAGTTGGCGATGAACAGCTCGCAGAGTTTGCTCCATGAAGAGACCGAATCCTCGGTCAGGTTCAGGAGACAGGATCGTGCGTCATCCTTGTGGGCCATCGGGAGCCGATTCACCATGACCATGTCGTCGTCGCGTGCTGCCTCGACCCTCAGTGCAATGATAACCCACAAGTATAGGGGATCGCAACAGTTTTCGAGGGTAGAGTATTCAACCCAAATTTATTGATTCGACACAAGGGGAGCCAAAGAATATTCTCGAGTATTAGCAGCTGAGTTGTCAATTCAACCACACCTGAAAGACTTAGTATCTGCAGCAAAGTATTCAGTAGCAAAGTAGTACGGAAGTAATGGTAACGATGGCAAGTGACAGTAGCAGTGTTGTAGTGATTGTAACAGTAGCAACGGAAAAGTAACTTAGCAAAGATCAATGTGCGAAAAGCTCATAGGCAATGGATCAGTGATGGATAATTATGTCGGATGGCATTCATCATGCAACGGTTATAACATAGGGTGACACAGAACTAGCTCCAATTCATCAATGTAATGTAGGCATGTATTCCATATATAGTCATACGTGCATATGGAAAAGAACTTGCATGACATCTTTTGTCCTACCCTCCCATGGCAGCGGGGTCCTAATGGAAACTAAGGGATATTAAGGCCTCCTTTTAATAGAGAACCGGACCAAAGCATTAGCACTTAGTGAATACATGAACTCCTCAAACTACGGTAATCACCGGAAAGAATCCAAGTTATTGTCACCCTGGGGGATGCGGATCATAACTCGTAATAGGTGTCTACAACTTGCAAGATAGGATCAAGAACACATATATATTCATGAAAACATAATAGGTTCAGATCTGAAATCATGGCACTCGGGCCCTAGTGACAAGCATTAAGCATAGCAAAGTCATAGCAACATCAATCTCAGAACATAGTGGATACTAGGGATCAAACCCTAACCAAACTAACTCGATTACATGGTAAATCTCATCCAACCCATCACCGTCCAGCAAGCCTATGATGGAATTACTCACGAACGGCAGAGAGCATCATGAAATTGGTGATGAAGGATGGTTGGTGATGACGACGGCGTCGATTTCCCCTCTCCGGAGCCCAAATCAGGCTCCAGATCTGTCCTCCCGAGGAAGAACAGGAGGTGGCGGCGGCTCCGTATCGTAAAACGTGATGAACTCTTCTCTCTGATTTTTTTTCTCCGCAAATAGGAATATATAGGAGTGGAAACGAGGTCGGAGGAGCAACAGGGGCCCAACAAGACAGGGGGGCGCGCCCTAGGGGGGGCGCGCCCCCTGGCTTGTGACCAGGTGGTGGCCCCTCTCCGGTTGATTCTTTCGCCAATATTTTTTATTAATTCCAAATATGTTCTTCGTAAATTTTCAGGTCAATCCGAGAACATTTATTTCTGCACAAAAATAACACCAAGGCAATTCTGCTGAAAACAGCGTCAGTCCAGGTTAGTTCCATTCAAATCATGCAAATTAGAGTCCAAAACAAGGGCAAAAGAGTTTGGAAAAGTGGATACGTTGGAGACGTATCAACTCCCCCAAGCTTAAACCTTTGCTTGTCCTCAAGCAATTCAGGTGATAAACTGAAAGTGATAAAGAAAAACTTTTACAAACTCTGTTTGATCTTGCTGTTGTAAATATATCTAACTGATGTTCTGGTTTTCAGCAAAGATTATAAACTAACCACATTCACAATAACATTTAGGTCTCACATTTACTCATATCAATGGCATAATCAACTAGCGAGCAATAATAATAAGTCTCGGATGACACCAATTTTATCAAAACAATCATGATACAATATGACATAATAGTATCTCGCTAGCCCTTTCTGAGACCGCAAAACATAAATGTAGAGCACCTCTGAAGAACGAGGACTGACTAGACATTGTAATTCATGGTAAAAGAGATCCAGTCACACTCATACTCAATATCAATTAATATCAAAGCATACAAATGACGGAGGTGCTCTCTAACTGGTGCTCTTTATAAGAGGACGATGACTCAACAAGAAATAAAGTAGATAGGCCCTTCGCAGAGGGAAGCATTGATTTACAGAGGTGCCAGAGCTCGAGCTTTTAAAAACAGGGATGAATCATAATTTTGAGAGGTATGCTTTCATTGCAACATAACAACCAAGAGATCTCGATATCTTCCATGCTAGATACATTATAGGCGGTTCCCAAACAGAATAGTAAAGTTTTACTCCCCCTCCACCAATCGATCACACTCCACGGCGGGCCGAATCCACGGGTACCGTCCATACAAACAACAATCCTGGGGAAGGTTTGTTTTCATTCTACTTTGATTTGAATTTTGAGCATGGAACTGGGCATCCCGAATACCAGCCACTTTCCCGTGAATGATAGTGAATCAACACATATCGTGAGAATAACCCACCTAGCATGGAAGATACTAACAGCCCCCAGTCGCTACATGAGCGATTCGGGCATACAAAACAGAATGTTTATTTGAAGGTTTAGAGTATGGCACGTGCAAATTTACTTGGAATGGCAGGTAAATACCGCATATAGGTAGGTATGGTGGACTCTTATGGAACAACTTTGGGTTTATGGAGATGGATGCACAAGCAGTATTCCCGCTTAGTACAAGTGAAGGTTAGCAAAAGACTGGTAAGCAACCAACTAGAGAGCGACAACAGTCATAAACATGCTTTGAGATTAACCAATATTGAATGCAAGCATGAGTAGGATATAAATCACCATGAACATAAACATCGTGGAGGCTATGTTGGTTTTGTTTCAACTTCATGCGTGAACATGTGCCAAGTCAAGCCACTCGAATCGTTCAGAGGAGGATACCATTCTATCATACTACATCACAACCACTTTAATATGCATGTTTGCACGCAAGACAAACCATTATACGCTCTTAGCTAATTAAGCATGGCATGAACAACTATAATCTCTAATTGTCATTGCAAACATGTTCAACCCATAATGAGCTGAATACTGAACGATGAGCTAATCATATTTACAAAAACAAAATAAGTCGATTTCATACCAGCTTTTCTCCATCTCAATCATTTCATCATATATCGTCATTATTGCCTTTCACTTGCACGACCGAACGATGTGATTAATAATAAGAGTGCACGTGCATTGGACTAAGCTAGAATCTGCAAGCAATAACTCAAAGGAGAAGGCAAGGTAATTTGGGTTCTCTGATAGATAAACAATAATGCATATGAGAGCCACTCAACATGTCATCGTGGTCTTCTCCTTACGACCCAAAGAAGAAAATAAAACTATTCACACGGGAAAGCTCCCAACAAGCAAAAGAAGAACGAGAAATCTTTTTGGGTTTTGTTTTAATACTACAACTAAACAAACTTGAAAGTAAAGCTAGAACTATTTTTTTGGATTTTCTCAAGGTTAATTAAACACATAAGAAGAAAGCAAAAAGAAGAAATAAACTACCATGGATGGTACAATGAAAAAGTATGAACACCGACAACTGGAACGAATGTGTGAACATGAATGTAATGTCGGTGAGAAATACGTACTCCCCCAAGCTTAGGCTTTTGGCCTAAGTTGGTCTAGGGCCACGGCTGGCCCGGATAATATCCAAAGTCATAGTTGGGGTTGTACTGGGCTGCAGCAGCTACTGCCTGAGCGGCCGCAGCACGGAGGCGTGCGGCTTCCGCCTCTCTCTCGTACTCATTTGCCTCCTCTCTGGTTATAAAGTATCTTCGTTTTTCCTGAAAGTTAAAGAAGGCAGGAGCAGGAAGGGAAATATGGACAGCACACTGTCTGTCAAAAATTAGTCGGTACAAGAGGAGTTGTTCGTTTCTCTCAAGAAACTGGTAGCGCACCATAGCCTCATAATCAAGAAAAGCAGGTGGTAATTCAATATCATTCCCCCTTATGGGTACCCCAAGATAGTTAGCTACATGAGTGGCATAAATCCCGCCAAAGAAATCTCCCTCCTTAGCATTTTTATGTAGCCTCCTAGCAATAATAGCTCCCAGGTTATATCGTCTATCACCGATGACCGCACTTTTAAGAATACTAAGATCAAGTACGCAAAGGTGGCTATGGTCATGTTTACCGTTAATACATCTACCGATGAAGAGATCAAAATAATGTATGGCAGGAAAGTGAATGCTCCCCAAGGTAGCATGTGTAATGTTTCTAGTTTCTCCCACGGTGATGCTAGCAAGAAAAGCATTGTATTCAGTTTTGTGAGGATCACTGTGGCTACCCCAATGTGGAATTTTGCATGCATCATTAAAATCTTCTAAGTCCATAGTATAAGATTCATCATAAAGATTAAATAGAACGGAATGATTATTACGCCTGGACGAAAATTCAAACCTCCGTACGAAGGAATCAGTGAGTTGATAATATTGCTTGCATTGGTTTGAAACAAAATCTTCAAGGCCAGCATTTTGTATGTACGCGTAGAACTTCTCCTTGAAACCGGCTTGAGCCATGAATTGATTCGACGGCCATTCGCAAGGCCGCACTTGAGCTTCCCTTGGTGGTTCAAAGTTGGGCTCACGTAACGCGAGTGTCGGGGCCTTCTTGCTTGAGGAACCACCTTGGTATATTCTCCTTCACATTTTTTTATTTCTCTGAAAAATTTCTGAAATTTTAATGACTACAAATAAAAGTGAACAAAACTCAACAAAACTTATAGCAACTACTCCCACAAGTGCCTAGAGGCTATATCATGCATCAAAACTACTTGGGACCATACAAATTTAACATGCAAGCTCAATAACAAGGTCACCATAGCAGCAAAAATTTGCAATATATAAGGCACTAGAACAAAAACTAATTGGACCATTGGAGGAGTCACATACCGATGAAAAATCCCCTAAAATAGTTTTGCAAATGGAGCTTTGAGCAAGGAGATCGAATATGGCAGCAAGATGAGCTAGAACATGGGTTTGAGCAATGGTGGGATTTTTTCTGGAGGAAGACGAAGTGGATGGGGGCTGGAATAAGTGAGGGGGCCCCACGTGGGACCCACAAGCCAGGGGGGCACGCCCAGGGGGGGTGGGCGCGCCCTGCAGGCTTGTGGCCCACTGGTGCAGCCCCCTATGTATACTCAGTGCCAAAAGTTCTTAAATATTCCAGAAAAAATCATACTAAATTTTCAGGGAATTCTGAGAACTTTTATTTTCAGGTCATTTTTTCTATTGCACGGATAAATCAGAAAGCGAAGAAATAATGGCAATTTTACTAAATTGAAACTAAAGAACCGAGAATAAAAGTTAGGTACAGAAGGTTGTGCTTTCTAAATTCATCCATCTCATGCTCATCAAAAAGAATCCATCAATAAGGTTGATCAAGTCTTATTGACAAACTTTTTCCGAAGGACATGGAACCGGAGAATTTTTGAATAACACTAGGTTACCTCAATGGGGATATGCATGTCCCCAACAATAAGTATATCATATTTCTTTTTGGCAGTAGGAAGAGGGAATTCAAAGTCTCCAATAATAATCGTTGAAATTTTTTCAATGGAGTTGATACTATGAACTTGAGGTTGTTTCTTCGGGAAGTGTACTGTATGCTCATTACCATCAACATGAAAAGTGACATTGCCCTTGTTGCAATCAATAACAGCCCCTGCAGTATTCAAAAAGGGTCTACCAAGGATGATCGACATACTATCGTCCTCGGGAATATCAAGAATAACAAAGTCCATTAAGATAGTAACGTTTGCAACCACAATAGGCACATCCTCGCAAATACCAATGGGTAAAGCAGTTGATTTATCAGCCATTTGTAAAGAGATTTCAGTAGGTGTCAACTTATTCAAATCAAGTCTACGATATAAAGAGAAAGGCATAACACTAACACCAGCTCCAAGGTCACATAAAGCAGTTTTAACATAATTCCCTTTAATAGAGCATGGTATAGTAGGTACTCTAGGATCTCCTAGTTTCTTCGGTATTCCACCTTTAAAAGTATAATTAGCAAGCATGGTGGAAATCTCAGCTTCAGGTATCCTCCTTTTATTTGTCACAATATCTTTCATATATTTAGCATAAGGAGACATTTTCAGAATATCAGTCAAGCGCATACGCAAAAAGACAGGTCTAAGCATTTCAACAAAGCGCTCAAAATCCTCATCATCCTTTTTCTTGGATGGTTTAGGAGGAAAGGGCATGGGTTTTTGAACCCATGGTTCTCTTTCTCTACCATGCTTCCTAGCAACAAAGTCTCTTTTATCATATCTTGTGTTCTTAGGTTGTGGGTTATCAAGATCAACAGCAGAATCTCCACATCATTATCATTACTAGGTTGAGCATCAACATGAACATCATCATTAATATCATCACTAGGCTCATGTTCATTACCAGATTGTGTCTCAGCATCAGAAATAGAAATATCATTTGGGTTTTCATGTGAATCAATAACAGGTTCACTAGCAGCATGCAAAGTCATATCATCATTCTTTTTCCTTTTATTACTAGAATGACTAGGTGTATCAGTATTAACTCTCTGAGAATCTTGCTCAATTCTCTTAGGGTGGCCCTCAGGATACAAAGGTTCCTGAGTCATTCTACCACCTCTAGTCACAACTCTAACAGAATGATCATTGTTCTTACTAATCATCTCATTAAGCAAATCATTTTGTGCCTTAAGTACTTGTTCTACTTGAGTACTTACCATGGAAGCATGTTTACTAATAAGCTTAAGATCATTGACAGTTCTACTCAAATAATCACCCAAGCGATCAAGCTTGTAAGCATTATGTTTCAATTGTCTACTAACATAAGCATTGAAATTTTCTTGCTTAACAATAAAATTATCAAACTCATCCAAGCATTGGCTAGCATACTTATTATAAGGAATATCACCTTCATCAAATCTACGGAGGGAATTTACCTCTACTACCTGTGTCGGGTTATCAAGACCATGTATTTCTTCAATAGGTGGTAGATTCTTAACATCTTCAGCTTTAATACCCTTTTCTTTCATATATTTCTTTGCCTCTTGCATATCTTCAGGACTGAGAAATAGAATACCTCTTTCCTTCGGAGTTGGCTTTGGAGGTGGTTCGGGAATAGTCCAATCATTATCATTACTCAATATATTATTCAATAGTAGCGCAGCTTGTTCAACAGTTCGTTCCCTGAAAACACAACCAGCGCAACTATCTAGGTGGTCCCTAGAAGCATCAGTTAGTCCATTATAAAAGATATCGAGTATTTCATTTTTCTTGAGAGGATGATCAGGCAAAGCATTAAGTAATTGGATAAGCCTCCCCTAAGCTTGTGGGAGACTCTCTTCTTCAATTTGCACAAAGTTAAATATTTCCTGCAAGGCAGCTTGTTTCTTATGGGCAGGAAAATATTTTTCAGAGAAGTAATATATCATATCCTGGGGACTACGCACACAACCAGGAGCAAGAGAATTAAACCATATCTTAGCATCACCCTTTAATGAGAAAGGAAACAACTTAAGAATGTAGTAATAGCGAATTTTTTCCTCATGGGTGAATAGGGTGGCTATATCATTCAATTTAGTATGATGTGCCACAACAGTTTCAGATTCATAACCATGGAAAGGATCAGATTCTACCAAAGTAATTAACTCAGGATCGACCGAGAATTCATAATCCTTATCAGTAACAAAGATAGGTGAAGTAGCAAACTTGGGATCATATTGCATTCTAGTATTCAAAGATTTTTCTTTCCACTTGCGTAGCAATTTCTTAAGATTATCTCTATCCTTACAAGCAAGAAAGTTCCTAGCTACCTCTCCTTACATAACATAAACCTCAGGTATATCAGGCAATTCATATCTAGGAGAGCTAGGTCTAGCAGGTGTATCATAGTGTTCAGTTTCAATAATTTCATCAGATTCAGAGATATCATCAGTTTCAGCATTCACTCTAGAAATTTGTTCATCAAGGAATTCACCCAGTGGCACAGTAGTATCAAGCAGAGTATCATCATAAGCATCATGCATAGCAGAAGTAGCATCATCAACTACTTGCGACATATCAGAATTACTAGCAGGTGGTGGTGTCTCAAATTTACTCATAATAGAAGGTGAATCAAGTACAGAGCTAGATGGCAGTTCCTTACCTGTCCTCGTAGTTGAGGGGTAGATCTTAGTTTTAGTGTCTTTCAGATTCTTCATAGTGATCAACAGATATAAATTCCAAGTGACTCAGAGAATAGAGCTATGCTCCCCGGCAACGGCGCCAGAAAAAGGTCTTGATAACCCACAAGTATAGGGGATCGCAACAGTTTTCGAGGGTAGAGTATTTGACGCAAATTTATTGATTCGGCACAAGGGGAGCCAAAGAATATTCTCGAGTATTAGCAGCTGAGTTGTCAATTCAACCACACCTGAAAGACTTAGTATCTGCAGCAAAATATTCAGTAGCAAAGTAGTATGGAAGTAACGGTAACGATGGCAAGTGACAGTAGCAGTGTTGTAGTGATTGTAACAGTAGCAACAGAAAAGTAACGTAGCAAAAGATCAATGTGCGAAAAGCTCGTAGGCAATGGATCAGTGATGGATAATTATGTCAGATGGCATTCATCATGCAACGGTTATAACATAGGGTGACACAGAACTAGCTCCAATTCATCATTGTAATGTAGGCATGTATTCCATATATAGTCATACGTGCTTATGGAAAAGAACTTGCATGACATCTTTTGTCCTACCCTCCCGTGGCAGCGGGGTCCTAATGGAAACTAAGGGATATTAAGGCCTCCTTTTAATAGAGAACCGGACCAAAGCATTAGCACTTAGTGAATACATGAACTCCTCAAACTACGGTAATCACCGGAAAGAATCCAAGTTATTGTCACCCTGGGGGATGCGGATCATAACTCGTAATAGGTGTCTACAACTTGCAAGATAGGATCAAGAACACATATATATTCATGAAAACATAATAGGTTCATATCTGAAATCATGGCACTCGGGCCCTAGTGACAAGCATTAAGCATAGCAAAGTCATAGCAACATCAATCTCTGAACATAGTGGATACTTGGGATCAAACCCTAACCAAACTAACTCGATTACATGGTAAATCTCATCCAACCCATCACCGTCCAGCAAGCCTACGATGGAATTACTCACGAACGGTGGAGAGCATCATGAAATTGGTGATGAAGGATGGTTGGTGATGATGACGGCATCGATTTCCCCTCTCCGGAGCCCAAATCAGGCTCCAGATCTGTCCTCCCGAGGAAGAACAGGAGGTGGCGGCGGCTCCGTATCGTAAAATGTGATGAACTCTTCTCTCTGATTTTTTTCTCCGCAAATAGGAATATATAGGAGTGGAAACGAGGTCGGAGGAGCAACAGGGGCCCCACAAGACAGGGGGCGCGCCCTAGGGGGGGGGCGCTCCCCCCTGGCTTGTGACCAGGCGGTGGCCCCTCTCCGGTTGATTCTTTCGCCAATATTTTTTTATTAATTCCAACTATGTTCTCCGTAAATTTTCAGGTCAATCCGAGAACTTTTATTTCCGCACAAAAATAACACCAAGGCAATTCTGCTGAAAACAGCGTCAGTCCAGGTTAGTTCCATTCAAATCATGCAAATTAGAGTCCAAAACAAGGGCAAAAGAGTTTGGAAAAGTGGATACGTTGGAGACGTATCATGCATAGAGCTCGAAGAATACAGTGGGGTCAAGGGTGTCGTCGTAGCGCGGGGGCAGTTCGGTCTTGAATTTGGCAGTCCAAACCATCCTGCGAAGCTCGCGGGTGAAGGCCCGGTAGCCCACGGTGCTCTAAGGACCGCCGCGCGCGAGGGCGGCCTGGTTCTGGCGCCCGGCTGCTGCCACATCCTGCATGATCCGGTCCTGGCGCTGGCGCTGCTACTCGAGGATCACGCGTGTGTCGGGCGGCGCGCGGCGGATGATCTAGTAGCTATCCTCGTCTTGGTCCCGCGGGGGGCGCTTCATGGGGCTGGTTGCAGGGGCACGCGTCACGCCGGGGCTCGAACGGATCACCGTGCAGGGGAGGGGGCGGAGGCGCTCCATGGGCCACATCCCCTGCGCGAGACAGCGGGGGGAAAAGCGAATGAGAGGGCGCCGGGGCCTCCCTGGCGGCGGTGACGAGCTCGGTGATACGGACCAGCCACGCATCGTAGCCAGCGTCCGCGGAGCGGTAGCGAAGCAGCTCACGTGCCTTGAGCAGCGCCGCCTACGCGTTCACTCGCTCGAGGCGACCGTGGGAAGAGGAAGCCGTGGTGGTGCGGCCCTCCCTCTACACATAGGGGTGCGCGGAAGAGTCCTGCTGCTCGCGGGCAGCGGGGTCGGTGGGTGTTGCGACCTCGGTGCCGGCGGAGTGGCGACGACCACCTCGGCCAACAGGGACGGTCTGAACGACCCGGGCCGCCCTTCACTCAGCGCGCACACGGTGGGCGTCGGCCATGGGGTTGGTGAAGCCGGAGCCGAAACGGAGCTAGAGAACGTCGGCGCACCCCTACCTGGCGCGCCAAATGTCGAAATCGGGGCTCCGGGGACCCTGAAAGGTTCAAACTCTGGGGTGTGCTCGCTCTCCTGCCGTACTCTCGCTCACAACCTCACGGTGACTCTCTGGCGGCCCGAACTAAAGAGGACGAACAATGAGCACCATGATTTACCCAAGTTCGGGCCACCTCGCGGTGTAAGACCCTACTCCTGCTTGTTTGGATTGCTTGGGAGAGAAGACGAGTACAATGTGTGTTCTTGCCTACCCGAGGTTCGATTTCCCCTACGGTGGCTGGTTCCCTACTCTTATACTAGCCTTGGTCCTCTTCCCCCCAAAAACACAAGGCGGGAAGGGTTGCCAGAACGACCAGTTTGAAGGGGGACAAGACTGCAGCCTATCCTGACAAAAGTGGTCTTCGCCTGTTAAAGCTCCTCGTCGTGACATGCTTGTTGCCTCGGGGGTGACCTCCATCCTGCTGAGCCCTCGGTCTCGGTCCTCTTGCACCGGAAGGGCAACCTTTGGGGGGCGCTTTGGGAACCCGCGAGCTGGCGTCGCTCCTCTATCACGAAAGGGGAAAGCCTCCCTCTCCGTGCTCGGTGGCATCGCTCGTTGCACCGTTTGGCACGGCACGCATCATCCATGTGCGGGTGCAGGGTCACAAGGCCCTGTCAAGCCAACCCTTGGTGGACCCGCCTTCTGAGGGAATCGGGGACAGCCTTGCGAAGAGGCCTTGCGAATTCCCTGGAGGTGATGTCCCTGCGCGCCCTTGCGAAGGGAAGGCCCTCGTGAGGACCTTGCCCGTGAAGCTCATAGACGGGCCATCCAGCGATTAAGGCGGCCCCTGCGTTCTGGGCCGCAGGCAGACGGGCCTGGGTACCCCCAGTCCCAGAGGCCCGACAGTATTTGAGAGAAACTAGAATATCCATCAAGAAAACCAAAATGTGTGTGCTTACATTGCCTTTCTAACATTTGATCGATAAAAGGGAAGGGGTAATCATATTTTCTAGTATCTTTGTTTAATTTCCTAAAATCAATTACCATCCTATAACCAGTTACGATTCTTTGTGGAATAAGTTTGTTTTTACAATTAGGAACAACAGTTCTACCTCCTTTATTAGGAACACAATGAACAGGACTTACCCATCTACTGTAAGCAATAGGATAAATTATACCTGCCTCTAGAAGATTTAGTATTCCAGTTCTTACCACTTCCTTCATTTTACGATTTAAGCGGCGTTGATGATCAACGATATGTTTAGCATCCGGTTCCATATTGATCTTGTCCTTACATAGCGTGGGACTAATTCCCTTAAGATCATCAAGAGTATATCCAATAGCAGCCCTGTGCTTCTTCGGAGTTTTAAGTAATCTCTTCTATTCATGCTCTTAAAGGTTGGCACTAATAATAACAGGATATATCTTCCTTTCGTCGAGATAAGCATATTTCAAGGTATCTGGTAATGTCTTTAGCTCAAACATGGGATCTCCCTTGGATGGAGGAGGATCCCATAAAATATCAACAAGCAAGTTGTGTTTAAGAATAGGTGTTTGTCTAAGGAATATATCATCTATCTCATTTCTTTTATTCATATGAATGTCGTTCTCATGGTCTAGCAAAAAAATCTAGTGGATCTGTAGGAGGCACGGCAATAGAAGCAAAACCAATTATTTCATCCTTACTAGGTAATTCTTTTTCATATTGTTTTTTGCCGAACTTAGAGAAATTAAATTCATGAGACTAATCACCAAAGCTTACCTTAACCTTCTCAGTAACACAATTAATTTCAGCATTAACAGTATTCAAGAAAGGTCTACCAAATATAATGGGACAAAAACTATCTTGTTGTGAACCAAGTACTAGGAAATCCGTGGGTTACTTTACTTTTCCACACAAGACCTCAGCATCTCTAACAATCCCAAGTGGTGCAATGGTGTCTCTATTTTCAAGTTTAATAGTGACATCAATATCTTCAATCTCAAAGCATGCTATGTCATTCATAATTTCTTGGTATAAGGTAAAAGGTATATCACTGACACTAGCATCAATGTCACATTAGCCACGATAACAATGATCTCCAATTTTAACAGAAACAACGGGCATGCTGGTAACAGATTTGTTTTTATCTAACTCATCCCAATTGTTTCTAATGGGTTTTGCAATTCTAGTAGCTTCGTCACAAAAATAGATAACTTGACCATCAATATCATCAGCTAGGAGATCCTTAACCATAGCAATGTTGGGCTCAAAATTTATCTTTTTAGAGGGTTTAAATGTTCTAATATAACTTTTATTGACCACAGTTGTAGCTTTAGCATGTTCCTTAATCCTAACAGGAAAAGGGAGTTTCCCAATGTAAGCGGTAGGCACAACTGAATTAACATGACAAACAATTTTTACTCTTTAACTTTACCAGGTTCCTCTAATGGTTTTTCAATAGGTGGATGATAGTTAAACCACTTCTCCTTAGGGAGATCAACATGAGTAGCAAATGATTCGCAGAAACAAGCTACTATCTCGGAGTCAAGCCCATATTTATTGCTAAACTCATGGAAAGTATCAGTTTCCATAAAAGATTTAACACAATCAAACTTAAGCTTTATACCTGACTCTTTACCTTTGTCGAATTCCCAATCTTCAGAGTTGCGTTTAATTCTTTCCAGAAGATCTCATTTGACTTCAATAGTCCTCTTCATGTAGGAACCAGTAGAAGAAGAATCAAGTAATAATTGATCATCATGAGAAAGCCGGGCATAAAAAATGTACAATCATTTCCCTCGAGAGCTCATGGTTGGGGCAACTGTGCATCATAGATTTGAGCCTTCCCCAAGCTTGAGCGATGGTTTCTCCTTTACAAGGCCTTCATAAGAATTAGCTAGCAGTTTTTCTAACATACCCGAAGGAATCTCATAATTAATATTTTCTATAGGTTCAGTAGGTTGAGTGGCAACTTTTTCCACTTCCGTTCGAGGAAAAGATGCCCCGAACAAGCCACTCAAAGGGTGACCGTCCATAGTAACAAGCAACAGTAAATTTCAGCATATATCGAGAGTGTTTCCTTACCAAGTTCCACTTAACAGAGGCGCTTCACTCCCCGAAAACGGTGCCAGAAAAGAGTCTTGATGACCCACAAGTATAGGGGATCAATCATAGTCCTTTCGATGAGTAAGAGTGTCGAACCAAATGAGGAGAAGAAGGAAATGATAAGCAGTTTTCAGCAAGGTACTCTCTTCAAGTGCTATAAGTAAGAGTGATGAATAGTTTTATAGCAAGATAATTCGTAACAAGTCACAAGTAGAAATCATAACAAAGGTGCAGCAAGGTAGCCCAATCCTTTTTCTACCAAAGGATAGGCTGGAAAGTACTCTTAAATTAAGCAAGCGCTCCCGAGGACACATGGGAATTTCTGTCTAGTCATGTTCATCATGTTGAGTTGATTCGCGTTTGTTACTTTGATAATTTGATATGTGGGTGGACCGGTGCTCAGGTGATTTTCTTACTTGAACAAACAACCTACTTACGATTACCCCCTCTCGCAAGCAACCGCAACTACGAAAGAAGAATTAAGATAAATCTAACCATAGCATGAAACATGTGGATCCAAATCAGCCCCTTATGAAGCAACGCATAAACTGGGGTTTAAGCTTCTGTCACTCTCGCAACCCATCATCTACTTGTTCCTCCACAATGGCTTCCCTTAGGCCCATACATGGTGAAGTGTCCTGTAGTCGACGCTCACACGAAACCACTAAGAGAAGCAACAACATACACATCATCAAAATATCAATTGAATACCAACTTCACATGATTACTTATAACAAGACTTCTCCCATGTCCTGAGGAACAAAAGTAACTAATCACACATCATCAACGAGTTCAATATCATAGGTGTAATAATGGAGGTCAAGGATCTGAACATAATATCTCCCACCAAGTAAACCAACAAGCATCAACTACGAGATGTAATCAACACTACTAGTAACCCACAGATACCAATCTGAGGTTTTGAGACAAAGATTGAATACAAGAGATGAACTAGGGTTTGAGATGAGATGGTTCTGGTGAAGATGTTGATGAAGATTGGTCCTCCCACGAAGGAGGAAGTGTTGGTGATGACGATGGCTTCGATCTCCCCCTCTCGGAGGGAAGTTTCCCCGGCAGAATCAGCCTGCCAGAGTGTGAAAGGCCCTCTGCCTAGGTTTCCGCCTCGAGACGGCGGCGCTTCATCCCGAAATTATCCTTATGATTTTTTTTCTAGGGTAAAACACATGATATAGGAGAAGAGGGGGGCCGGGAGACCTGCTGGGGCCCCACAAGGCAACAGGGCGCACCAAGGGGGGTGGGCGCGCCCTGTTGGTTTGTGGCCGGCAGGTGGCCCCCCTCTGGTATATTTTTGGCCCAATAATTCTAATATATTCCAAAAAATATCCATGAAATTTGAGGTCATTTGGGGTCCAGTGAATATTTTGTTATTTTCTTGGTTTTCAGGTTCAGGATTCCAGTTTCCAGTGATTTCCCTCATTGCGATGTACCTTGCATATTCAGAGAGAAAAGGCATAATAATTATATCATAATGAGGAATAATAGACATTAATATCATAAAGATCAATAAGAATTCATGATACAAAATGGACGTATCAGAACCCACTATCAAAATTAAGCATACATATTATGAATGCAATGCTTTGTGTGATCTTGGTGCTAGCGTTTCTACAATACCAAAATCTATATGATGTGCTAGATCTCACCGATATGAATGAATGTTCCCTTAACTTGTATTTAGCGGATTCTACTATTAAGAAACCATTGGTTAGAATAAATGATGTGCTTATTCTTCCTAATATAAATTATGTTCCCGTGGATTTCATTGTACTTGATATTGAATGCAATCAGTCTTGTCGTATTATACTTGGTAGGCATTTCTTACGAACTATAGGTGCTATTATTGAAATGAAAGAAGGAAATATAATATTACAATTCCCATTAAAGAAAGGGATGGAACACTTCCCTAGAAAGATATTTAAACCACCTTATGTATCTATTATGAGGGCCACCTATGGAATTAATTTTAAGGATGACAACACTTGATACTATGCATTATGCCTAGCTAGGGGCATAAAACAATAGCGCATGTTGGGAGGCAGCCCAATAGTTATCTTTTAATTTTTGTTTTACTTTATGTTTTGGTATGTTACCTTGATTATTTCTACTGTAATGATTGTGTTTTTATGTTTAAATTAGTGTTTGTGCCAAGTAAAGCCTTTGGGATGATTTGGGTGATAGTAGCATTGATGTTGTGCATAAACATAACTTTTGTTTCCAGTAGAGGAATATTGGTTATCTGGTGGAACATGATAAATTGCTGAAATTTTTACACAGTATTGGTATACAAATTTTCCCGGTTTTCCTAATTTTCATAATTTTAGGAGTTACAAAGTATGGTTATACTACATATCATTACAGACTGTTCTGTTTTAGACGCATTTTGTTTTTGTTGCATAGTTTGCTTGTTTTGATGATGTTATGGATTGTATCGGGGGGTATAAGCCATGGAGAATTTAGAATACAGTACTATTATGCAATAATGAAATACGAATCAATTTATAATTGTACATAAAGTATTTGATATGTTTATTATACAAACGAATCTCACGAGGTTTTGTTGAGTTTTGTGTGCTGAAGTTTTCAAGTTTTGGGTGAGAGAACGATGGATGAAGGAATAAGGAGCGGCAAGACCCTAAGCTTGGGGATGACCAAGGCACCCCAAGGTAATATTCAAGGAAGACCCAAGCGTCTAAGCTGGGGGATTACTCGGAAGGAATCCCCTCTTTTGTCTCCAATCTATCGGTATGTCACTTGGAGCTATATTTTTATTCATCACATGATATGTGTTTTGCTTGGAGTGTCGTGTGTTATATTTTGTTTTATTTTAGTTTGCCACAATCATTGTTTGTTGTACACTCATATTTGAGAGATACACTTGGTCATCATAATTTGTTAGAATACTCTATAGGCTTCCCATATATCTTTTGAGCTAGGCAATTGCTCTAGTGCTTCACTTATATCTTTTAGAGCACGACGGCGTTTAGATTTTGTAGAAATAGTTGAACTCTCAAACTTCACTTAAAACTTTTTGAGAGTATACTAAGTAATAGGTATGGTAAAGGGCACGAGTTATAAGACTAGTCCAAAAAGTATAGGTATTCAAGGGGGATATAATAAAAACCTTCATGTAGCTCACTAAAGAAGAAACATGAGTTGATTATATTGATGTAGTAATATGAAAGGGCATGAGTACATGATTGTTGGTTAGTAGAGATATCGGTAATTAAAGCTTGCTATTTGCTATTCATCTAAGTATTAACCATGGCATGGTGATGATGTGTGAGCATTTTTATGTCTGAAATGAAATCCTATCGTGTTGTTCGAATCGGGGGCGCGCAATGGTGAACTCCTACCACCCTCCTCCCTAGGGGTATGCGGTAGTACTTTGCTTCGAGAGAGATAATAAGGATTTACAATAAGTATATGAGTTCTTTATGACTAATGTGAATCCATGGATATACGCACTCTCACCTTTCCGTAATTGCTAGCCTCTTCGGTACCGTGCATTGCCCATTCTCACATCGAGAGTCGGTGCAACATTTGTCGGTGCATCCAAACCCTGTGATATGATATGCTCTATCACACATAAGCCTCCTTATATCTTCCTCAAAACAACCACTATACCTACCTATCATGGCATTTCCATAGCCATTTCGAGATATATTGCCATGCAACTTCCATCGTTCCGTCACATGACTTGTGTGTTCATCATTATATTGCTTTGCATGATCATATAACTGACATAGTATTTGTGGCAAAGCCACCGTTCATCATTGTCTACATGTTACGCTAGATCATTGCACATCCTAGTACACTGTCAGCGGCATTCATATAGAGTCATATTGTTTTATGTTGAGTTGTAATATTGAGTTCTCAGTAAATAAAAGTGCAATGATCAGCATTATTAGAGCACTATCCCAATGAGGAAAGGATGATGGAGACGATGATTCCCCCACAAGTCGGGATGAGACTTCGGACGAAAAATAAAATAAAATAAGAAATGGGAGAGGTGAAAAAAGAAGAAGAGAAAAGCACACCATGAAAAAAATGAGAGAAAAGAGAGAAGGGGCAGTGTTACTATTCATTTACCACACTTGTGCCTCAAAGTGGCACCATGTTCTTCATATAGAGTCTCCTGAGTTGTCATTTTCATATGCTAGTGGGAATTTTTCCTTATAGAACTTGGCTTGTATATTCCGGTGACGGGCTTCCTCAAATGCTCGAGGTCTTCATGAGCAAGCAAGTTGGATGCACACCCACTTAGCTTCCATTGAGCTTTCATACACTTATAGTTGTAGTGCATCCGTTGCATGGCAATCCCTACTGCTCGCATTGAAATCGATTGATGGGCATCTCCATTGCTCGGTGATCCGCCTAGTTGATGCGAGACTTTCTTTTCCACTTTGACTCCTTTGATATCTACCACCATACTCTATTCCACCCATATGCTATATCCATGGTTCATGCTCATGTATTGCATGAAGTTGAAAATGTTGAAGCGTGTTAGAAGTACGATCTAATTGCCTGGTTTGACACGAAGGTGCTCATGATTTATACTTATGCGGTGAAGATGGAGTCATGCCATGCTTAAAATGACTAGGGAATAACACTCTTTAAGGATCGTATATTTTGAGAAGTAATGATAATGTTATTATGTTTATGGATATTATTATATTGATATCAATTATTTCATCATTTCTCAATGATCATACTTGAAAGAGATTACACGTTGGGTAGCATGTCACATCAAAAATTCGGTTATTATCATTTACCTACTCGAGGACGAGCAGGAATTAAGCTTGGGGATGCTGATACGTCTCCAGCGTATCTATAATTTTTGATTGTTCCATGCTATTATATGATACTTTCTATGTAATTATATGCTATTTTATATCAATTTGGTACTGACCTATTAACCCAGTGCCAAGTGCCCATTGCTGGTTTTTTGCCTGTTTTTGGTTTTCCAGGAAATCTGTACCAAACGGAGTCCAAACACTACGAAACTTTTTGACGATTCTTTTCTAGACAAAAGTGACCTGGGGAGCTTCGGGAGGAGTCAGGAAGCTGCGCGAGGAGACAACAAGGCAACAAGGCGCGCCTAGGGGTAGGCGTGCCTTGATGCTTTGTGGGCCCCTCGTGGCTCCGTCTAACCTAATTCCACCTCCATAAATTCTCTAAAATCAGGAAACCAAAGGGGAGCCACCCGAAACACTTTTTCCGCCGCCGCAAGTCTCTGTCCCGATGGGAGGCCATCTGGAGACCTTTTCCGGTGCTCTGTTGGAGAGGGAATCGATCACGGAGGCCATCTACATCAACCTTGCTGCCTCCATGCTGATGCGTGAGTAGTCCACCACAAACCTACGGGTTCATAGCTAGTACCTAGATGGCTTCTTCTCTCTCTTTGATCTTCAATACAAAGTTCACCGCGATCTTCGCGGTGATCTATCCGATGTAGTCTTCTTTTCTGGTGTGTTTGTTGGGATCTGATGAATTGTGGGTTTATGATCAGATTATTCATTAAAAGTAATTGAGTCTTCTCTGAATTCTATTATGCATGATTATTATAGCTTCGTATTTCCCTCTGATCTACCGGTTTGGTTTAGCCAACTAGATTGATTTATCTTCAGCGGGGGTGGTGTGTTGTAGTGCGTTCAATCGTTCTCTATATCCTCGTGACAGAAGGGGACAAGACAAGTATTTGTATTGTTGCCATTAAGGATAAAATGATGGGATTTGAACATATTGCATGTCTTATTTTGTCTACATCATGTCACCTTGCTCCAAGCATTACTCTGTTTGTCATGCTCTTAATACCATAGATGCTGGTAGGAGTCGGCCGATTGGTGGGGTAATAGTAGTAGATATTGAATCATTTCAGTATACTTGTTTATGGACGTGATGCCTATATACACGTTCATTGCCATGAATAACATGTCATAACTATGTGCAATTCTATCAATTGCCCAACACTAATTTGTCTACCCACCGCATGCCACTTTCAATAGAGAAGCCTCTAGCAAACACTATGGCCCCCCGAGTCTACTTAAATATAAATACAAAAACTCCAAAAATACCTTGATGCATTTTATTTACTGTATTTTTATTTTTTATTTTACAATATCTATCTCTATCAAGATTTAATCCTTGCAAGTAATGAGTTGAAGGGGCTTGACAACCCTCTTGCCCGCGTTGGTTTTCAGTGAGATAAATACTTATCTCTACTGTGTTGCATCTCCTCTCCTCTTCAGGGAAAACTCTAATGCATGTGCTACTATAGAGATGATGCTTGGTAGGACTCGGCGTGCCATGCGGAAATATTTTAGCTAACTTTTTCAGAATTGTTGTAGCTACTTTTGCATTTACTTTAGCATTAGTCTTGTCATCAACCATGTTTTGTTTCTATATTTTGTTAACTCTTTGGTCTGGGCATAGGCCTGGTCCCATAGCATCCTATACGCGCCCAGTCTTGGGCATCCTGTCAACCCTAAACCCCTCGTTCACAGCCCGTGTAAGATGGTCGTCATACCTATAGCCATACAGAGATTCTTCAGGACTGGGTCCAAATCCCTCCTTCATTTTTCACTACAAAAAAATACATAACTTGTGGTAAACGATTAGTATGGTAATAATTGTAGTAGGTACTAAATTATTACTCCCTTCATCCCATAATGTAAGACGTTATGGGACGAAGGGAGTAGTCTTCAGTGACGTTACCAGGTTCTCCTCCGTCGAGTGAAGTTGCGGCGTCAGGAACACCCACTCATTAGTATTTGGGTCTCGGGCTACATGGGCTCTGAGGAAATTGAAGTCACGCGGACGATATCAGTGTTTCGAGAATGGGGGTGGTTTACCCACGGCTTCAAAGTCCGCGGCTACCTTCTCCCACTTGGGTATTGCATGTTTGTATCCACCGGAGCCCAGATGATCTATCGCTGACCTCCTTGCTTGACTCGCTTTTCGATGATTCACGAAACTTCGACCATTCATCGAGATCCATATTGGGATTGAGCCGCTCAACGGTCTCAAAGTCCTTACCCAGGAGATTGCAATGTACACTGCTCTTCTAGTCCCTAAACATCTTCGGCCATTTCGACAGGGCATACTCTTCGACCTGTTTTTAGAGTCAGCCGGAAATGCATAACTCTGGCTCAATGCTTCGAGTAGCTTCACCTTTTCTCCGCCCAAATACCTGCAACCAATCGGGACATTATTTCACAAGATGCAACCTAGCATTTTGTTATATGCCTTTGTCGCGGCACCTGGGGCGACAGACTCTCCTTTTGGGCCCACTTGGGTTATTGTAATGATACCTTCTTGTAGCTTGTTCGGGTTCCTAGCCTTACGCCCGCTCTTGTTGCTGGCGGCGGTGCTGGATGAAGTCCCGTCAGTGTGCCTCCTTTATCCTCGCCCTGTGGGCGGTTCTTCATGATGGTTGTCGCCCGTCTCGACGCCAGAGCTCTAGTGCAGAAAAGCCTAGCTATGGCGTGGGGAAAATGGCCTTGCTGGCGTAGACACCCGACGCCACCAATATGGCACCACAGTTAAAAAATACTGGTGGCATTGGAGCCTACGACAATAGTATTTCATATACCTATGGCGTTGGTTTTATCTCCACAATGGCAATATCATACATATCTATGGCATGCTAACTATCCCAATGCCAGACACTGGAGAGATCATTACGGCCGTATCTACTATTTCGCATGCCAGTACTAAATGACCAAACGCAACAAAAAAATGCTGCCACCGCATCGAAAAACGTTGTCGCGGCAGCGCAATTTTGTATCAGTATATACATAATGACGTTTGCGTCCCACATTGATTCCGATAAGAAATGAAAACACGTACAACATAATTTATATTATGGTACACATCATTTATATATATGCATACATTAACCATCGTCGTATCTACTAGTATGGTACTCCTCTCCTTTAGGATCAATCTCGAAGAAGAGGGAAACCCCTGCATCTCCATGGTGGAGGATAGAGATCCGCCGATCTCCAATCTTCAAGTTGCGATCACTCGGTAGTTGCCTCCATTCTTTTATTTCGAGTTGTCCATCTGGTGGTCATCGATCACCGGAGGCACAACACATCTTGGGAGCTTCTGTCCTTGAACAAAATAGTAACATAGTAAGCAATGTAGTAATCATCTTTTGTCTTGAGGCATATAATTGTCATATAAACCACACTGCTAGCAACAAAATATGTACGATCTACCTCATTATAGATTGTACATTTGGAATTGAAGCCATCTTTCCTCTTGAGGCATTGTAGCGTGATGGAGAAGCATTTATTGTTGTCAAGGTGAGGATCGTCGCACATACCCCCTTTGTCGGAATAGTACGGGCATTCTTCCATTTTGTGCTGCATTCATAGAATAAAAAATCAATGGAAAAAATGGGCATGAACGTAGGTAAAAAATGAAATATTGAGTGCCAGAAATTTTGATGAAACGGAAATGAATCCACGTTTCACCAAAACATTGGCAACTCTCTCGACATTTCCCTGCAAAAAGAAACATAGCGCGAGACAATTCGCAAGAACACACGATGCAACATATAACATATTTCATCAATTCGCATTTCATCAAATGGTTAGAGAAAGTTTTTTACCATCCGGATTGAGTGTGGGTTAGCTATCAGGAGGGCACGAGGGGGGGACGCCCATGAAGACTGCGCGATGGGGTGATGGTGCGTGGCGGACGGGGCGGACAGACAGGACGACGGAGGATGAGAGTGGCCGGACAGGATGACGAAGGGAGAGAGTGGCCGGACAGGACGACCGTGGAGGGAGAGAGTGGCCGGACCGAACGACAGAGGGAGTGGCTCTTAGATGAGGGGGTGGGTCGGGGGAACGGCTGGGCAGCGCGGTGGCACGTCTGGCGCATGGTGCGGGCGTGGCTGGGCGGGGAAACGGCGGAGAACAGTGTCCGGCGGCGGGGGGAAGAAGGGGGAATCTAAGTTGTTCTCACAACAGTAGTGTAGCTAAAAGTGCCGGTTAGTCATTAGTGTTGGCGCCAATGACGTGGCCAACGCCAGCAGTAATTGGAGTTGTGTTAGCTAGGGTTGTTCTAATACTTGACAAATGGCATGTGAAAATGCATACAATAATGTGGATCAAAGTATATAATAATGCAAATTAGGAGGTACACACAAATGAAGTACACAAATATCGTGCGAAGTATTACACAATGAAAAGTACACAAAAGTGTAGTACATGAATAATGAAGCACACACATTAATCAAGTAGTACGACATCGTTTGACAATCCTCTCAACGACGGTTTGGATCTTTTTAATCTTGCTTGAATACATCTGTCCCGCGTTATGACTCTTTCGTAAGAAGGGACGTCATATCTCAGGCAAGGTAGTTCTGCTCCTTCTAGTGGTGTAATTTTCATCGTCATCATAGTTCTCATCTTCCTTTGGGTCGACGCCAAACTGATCATAGTCATCCTTGTTGGCCACTTCGTCCATCCCAACGATGGATCTCTTGGATCTCCTACGACAACACGACTTGGCTTTGCCGGGTCAGTTATGTAGAAACATTGCGACACGTCCTTAGCAAATACCCAAGGCTCGTATTTGGCGGTAATTCCTTTGACACCATTTGCACCGGCAGCTTGTGCTTCAGGCAGGGACATGGTAATGGCACCACGTTCTTCCTTCTCGACATTCTTCGCCCATCTAACCCAGAACAGTGGCACCGTGTGATCTTCGGTGTACTCAAGTTCCCATATCTCTTCGATCCTTCCGTAGTATCTGTTAGTTTCATTCTTGGTGGAGGTAATTATCGTGACGCCTGAGTTCCGGTAATCAGAGTTTTTGTCTTTTGCCTCAGTATAGAATGTGTATCCATTGATATCATATGATTGGTAGGTCGCGACGATGCATGCGGGGCCTACTCTAATTCATAGATGAGATTTGCATTGGAAATACCCATTGGCAGTGGTTTCTCCCGAATTCGCTCTTTTAACCAAGCTGTAAATTTGGAGTTGTGCTCTCTAATGATCTGGGCTTCGGTCCTCTGCCTCCCTGCCATTGCATGCTCTCTCTTTAAGGTGTCCTTGTGAGTCTGCTGCCAAGGAGTGATTATATCTGCTTGTTGTAACACCACTGTGTGCGCTTTGTCGAAGTCGTCTCGGCGGTTCTATATATCCACATATAAATGATGCTTCAACTGTGAGTGACCTACTCCATCAAGCCTGTCGACATGCTTCCTCGTGGGCAAACCAAGAGATTGATCATCATCAACATAATTATTGCAGAATGATATGCACTCTTCGGTCAGATAGGCCAGGACGATACTTCCATATGGACGAGCCCTGTTACGAACGTAACCCTTCACAGTTCCATTCATCCTTTCAAACGGGAACATGGTATGCAAGAATGTCGGTCCAAGGTCTTTAACCTCAGAAACAACATGAACTAGGAGATGCACAATCACATCAAAGAATGACGGTGGGAAATATATCTCAAGCTCACATAGTATTGTGATGATCTCCTCTTCACTACTGGAATCAGATCATTTCTCGTCTGCCAGATCTTTGTCGTCCGCTGGCAGACGGCAAAGAAGTTCTTTGTTGTCAGCTTCTGAAAAACCGACGGCAACGGCAAGGCAGACGGCAAAGGTCATGTTTGCCATCAGCATGTTCTTTGCCGTCTGCTGGCCAACGGCAAAGATGCGCCAGGCAGACGGCAAAGAGACCAGGCGGGCCCCACTGCAAAGTTGCCGTCAGGGATGTCATTGTTGTCTGCCTCCCCCCTCTTTGCCGTCTGGCAGACGGCAAAGACGATGCCCACATAACGGCCATGACGCCTCCTCCCCACCCCCTTCTCTCTGCCCCCATCTCCCCACCTCTCTCTCTCCCCACCACCACCGCGCCGCCCGACACCACCGCGCCGCCATCCTCCCCTCGCCAGCTCCCCACGCCGGCCCCTCCCTGCGCTCTCTCCCCCCTCTCCTCACCTCTCTCTCTCTCCTCGCCACCACATCGCAGCCCCACCACCACTGCACCGTCCCCCACCACCGCGCCGCCCCCTCCCCGCCCCCCACCACCACGCCGGCCCCCTCCCTGCACCGCCCCCCACCACCGCGCCGCCCCCCTCCCCACGCCGCCTCCCACCACCGTGCCGCCCCCTCCCCGCGCCGCCCCCCTCCCCTTGCCGGCTCCGCGCGCCGCCCCTTCCCCGAGCCGGCAACCACCACGGCGCCGCCCCCTCCCCTCGCCGGCTCCCCTCGCCCCCCCACCGCCCCGGCCGCCACCGTCGACCCGGCAGCCCCCACCCAACTCCGGTGAGTGCCCGGCCGCCCCCCCCCCCCACCTTTTTTTCCTATTTTTATCTATTAAGTTAGTTTATTAGGTTATTAGGTTAGGTTATTAAGTTAGGTTAGGTTATTAGGTTATTAGGTTAGGTTAAGTTAGTTTATTAGGTTAGTTAGTTTATTAGGTTAGAAAAAACTTAGAAGAAAAGAAAAAATTTAGAAGAAAAGAAGAAAGAAAAAAAAAGGAAAAAGGAAAAGAAGAAGAAGAAGAAGAAGAAGAAGAAGAAAAGGAAGAAAAGGAAGAAGAGGAAGAAGAAGAAAAGGAAGAAGAGGGGGAAAAAGAAGAGGAGGAAGAAGAAAACGACACCCCGACACGACGCCCGACACCCCGACACGACCCCCTGACACGACACCCTAACACGACACCCCGACACGACACCCAGACACCCAGACATGACACCCCGACACGACGCCCCGACACCCAGACACGACACCCCGACACGACACCCCGGCAACGCCCCTCCGATGAGCCCCCTGCACGACACCCCCGACACGATACCCCTGGCGACGCCCCTTCGGTGAGCCCCCTGCACGACTCCCCGGCATGACACCCCGGCGACACCACGGCACGTCACCCCGCGCAGCTGTTAATACGTCGCCCTCGGCGCCACTGACCCCCGACCCCCTACCCCCGACACCTCTTCGGCCTCTTGATGACCGAAAAGGTGCTCTTCGGCCTTCCAAAGGCCGACGGGGTCATAGTTTTGTAAATTATGAGTTAGGTCATATATTTTCTGATTCTGTTATAAAAAACATCATATTTGTGTTGATCGGGTGGATTTCAATGTGCGGTTGTTTCGTCGCTGCGAGGGTCTGGTGTTCGACGACCTCCCCGTGCGTTGGACGAGCTCTGCCCGTGCGTTTGTGGGTGAGCACAAATGACATCTCCTCCCCCCCCCTTAATTTGCTCTGTTCCGGTCTTCATGCCGATGAAACTTGCTAGCTATAGGTGTCTTCAATCATCAGTATGCGTGACCAGTATGCGTCTCTCGTTCGAAAGGGCGGCATCTATAAATATGCATGTCTTTGCATATTTATAACCGTCATCCTTTTGAATTGTCCAACGTTATCCATGGACAGCCCGAGTATGTGTAGATTGAGTTCGTTTTCCCATATGCTCTGGTCCGAATCCGATGCAGAATTTCGTCAGTGCCTCCCTGTTGTTCTTCGGGTATACATCCTCTCTGTTTATTGCCGAGATGTGTATCAGGAGAACAGCGGGGAGGTGCTGCCGAAATTCTGCGTCGGATCCGGAGCAGAGCATGGGAAAACGAACCCAATCTACACATACTCGGGTGGGATTAGGACCTATCTTTACCTATTAGCGTGTAGGTTGCATGGACGTAATAAAACTGACAAACTTGATTAACTGATAAATATATATGCTGAATTATATATATATTTCTTGTGTGTCTAGTAGCTACGCAAGATGAGTGATCGTGCATGGATGTACACCGGTCACGCTAGTCAGAAAGACATGACCAAAGAATGGTTAACAAATACCAAGGGGTTTGTGAGAGCCGCATTTGCAAATGGTCAGGATATAACATGGTGCCCATGTCCCCGGTGCGACAACTTTAAAAAGTAGACAGAGGGTGAAATGGGTAAACACCTGCAGAAGTGGGGTTTTACGCCTAATTATACGGTGTGGACTTTTCATGGTGAGTCTGCCCAACGTGCCAGAGCTGAGGTGGTTCGTCGTCGCACCGACGAGCATGGTACCGGGATCAAAAACATGGTGCAAGACTTTGATGATGCTCGGGATTTGGACGATGAGATGGAGGAATCTGCAAAGGCATTCTATGAAATGTTGGAGTCTTCAAAACGTCCTCTCCACGAGCACACTGAGCTTTGTCAGCTGGATGCCATCGCGGAAGTAATGGCTCTGAAGGCTCAATTCAACCTAGAACAAAATCCTCCGTGTACTTAACATGCCCTATGAGAAGATAGATGCCTGTGACAATGGATGTGCCTTATTTAGGCTTGAGTATGCGGACTTGAACTATTGTCCCATTTGCAAGTCTTCCACTTATGTTGTGGTAGACAACGGTATGGGTGAGAAGAATCAGACCAAAATCCCCGTTAATGTTCTTCGCTATATGCCAATCGTACCAAGACTTCAACGTCTTTTCATGGTCGAAGAGACGGCCAGAAAGATGACATGGCACAAATTGGGCAAAAGAACCGAACTAGATGCAGATGGGAATCAGATGTTGGTACACACTTCAGACGCTTTTGCTTGGAAGCACTTCGATGCATTACATAAGGATAAAGCGACAGATCCAAGGCATCCTCGAGTCGCCATCAACACTGATGGGTTCAATGTGTTTGGTATGACGGCAATCCAATACAGTTGTTGGCCTGTATTTGTCATTCCACTCAATCTCCCCCCGGAGAGATTATGAAAAGAAAGAACATTTTCCTGACGTTGATAATTCCAGGGCCCAACTATCCGGGGAAGAATATGAATGTGTATGTGCAGCCGCTTCAGGATGAATTGCAAGAAGCTTGGGATAATGGGATCAAGACATACGACGCCGCTACAAAACAAAACTTCATGAAGCATGTGTGGTACATGTACTCGATGCATGAATTGCCGGCGTATGCGCTATTCGTTGGCGGGTGTGTGCATGGAAGGTTCCCGTGCCCCACATGCAAGGCAGCTCTTCAGTTCCGTTGGCTGCAGGCGGGTCGCAGGTTTTCTTGCTTCGACTTGCATAGACAGTTCCTGGATCCTCGCCAAAAGTTCAGAAAAGACAAGAAGAATTTCATCAAAGGTAGAGTTGTCAAAAACTCTGCACCACCTGCGTTGACAGGCCAACAGACCCTGGATCAGATAAACGCTCTTGAGCCTGATCCAGAGCGTCCAGGGTATTTCAAAGGGTATAATTCGCAACACGCCTGGACTCACAAGACATGCTTATGGGATCTGCCTTACTTCAAAGACCTCCTTTGCCCATACAACATCGACATCATGCACACTGAAAAGAATATCGCCGAGGCCCTTTTTGGTACATTGTTTTGCATAGAGGGGAAGTCAAAGGATAATCCTCAGGCTAGAGTCGATCAGGAGGCTCTATGTGATAGACCATTACAAAACATGCAACAACCGAAAGGAAAGCAGAACTGGACAAAGCCAAAGGCATGGTTCAATCTTGGAAAGCCAGCTATGAGGGAAATGATCTTGTGGGTGAAAATGCAGTTGATGTTCCCCGATGGGTATGCAGCGAATCTAAAGAGGGGAGCGAGTCTTGACAAACTGAAAATATTTGGTCTCAAGAGTCATGATTGGCACATATGGCTTGAGCGGGTAATGTCGGTGATGTTGCGTGGCTTTATCCCTGAGGATGAATGGCTAGTACTGGCAGAGCTGAGCTATTTCTTCCGTTCTCTTTGTGCAAAAGAACTATCGCATGTCGTGCTATCTGAAATGGAAGAGTTGGCACCGGAGTTGATATGCAAGTTAGAGAAGATCTTTCCACCGGGCTTCTTTAATCCAATGCAGCATTTGATTTTGCATCTCCCGACCGAGGCAAGATTGGGGGGCCGTGCAAAATCGTTGGTGCTACGCAACTGAGAGGATGCAGAAGACACTTCGAGCAAAATGTAAAAATAAACGTCGAATTGAAGCATCGATGGCCGAGGCATTCATTACTGAGGAGCCGGCAAACTCCGTGACAGCACACTACGAAGCCAAAAATCGTCATTTGCATCATCCGAAGCCTCGGTACAATGATGGCGACCCTAAAAAAGGTCAATCCAACCTCAGCCTATTCAAAGGGAAGCTCGCACCAGTCGGTGCTTCGAAAGGAATAGCGTTGGATGTCAAAGAATGGCGGACCATTTCGTTGTATATCTTCAACAACCTAACAGAAGTGCGCCGTACATCGAGTAAGTTCTCGGTACATTGTTTTGCAACTTCTAATTCCTTTGAACTGCTCTCATTAGCGGATATTTGATACAGTCGATACGTCGCCAAATTCTCGGATGGAGCGGTGATCCAAAAGGATTCCATCGAAGAGTATGAGCTTCTGGCAAAGCATGGAGGCGGCTATCCCAGTTTCATCTCTTGGTTCAAACAAACGGTAATTTCCATTAGACCATTTCATTTCTTCATCTAATTTGCGGCTAATGCAACAATCCCTTCGTATTAAATTTGTAGGCTAATTCAGAGTCTATGGATGCCGAATTGAGACAAGTCGCTAATGGTTTTGACTATAAGGTCCGTTCATTTGACAAATACGACATCAACGGGTATCGCTTTCGTACCTTTGGCAAAGAGCTATCTATGGCCGACCGAAAGTCTACAAATTGTTGTGTCTCTGCTATCGGCGAAGGAGGTACCGAGTATTATGGAAGAGTTGAAGCAATTTATGAACTTCTATTCTATGGTGAAAACCCACCGAACGTCGTAATCTTCAAATGCTATTGGTTCCAGCCGAAGGAGACTAGAAGGACTCACGAACATATAGGGCTAGTCGAAATCAAACAAAGCACCCATTTAGATGTTCCCGATGTCTATATTACGGCTCAACAGGTGACCCAAGTTTTCTATCTACCGTGGGCCTGCCAAACTGATCCAAATCTGAATGGTTGGGATGTCGTTTATGAAGTGCCGCCACATTTTAGACCACCTCCCCTCAATGAAGAGGATTATGAACCTCACATTAACCCACACACATATGAAGGAGAATTCTTCCAAGAAACATGTCTTTCCAAAAAAACGTTTCAAGAACCGCTCTACTTCACCCCAGAACATTGAAGTAGACAGCGACCGTGAATCCAACTTCACCCCTGAGCCGGAACAAGAAGAGCCGGAACAAGAAGAGGTTACTGCTGCGGATGACCTGTCAATGCTTGACCGATTACATAAAGGAGGCCTTCCACATGTTGTTCCCGATAGTGATGATGATGATGCATTTATTGATGATAGTGATGATGATGATCCCGGAGCATATATAGACGATCAAGATTATTATTAGTTCATATTAGGTATTCAATTTTTATTATATACATGATGATGATACACTTAAATTATATACATGTCGGTATTCAATTTTTATTATTCATGTTGGTATTCAAATTTTTTATGTTGTACTAATTTTGTTCACTCTTTGTCATGGCAGGTGTTGAAAGATGGTGGGCGCGGGTCCAGAGCATTCCGTGGCTCAGTCTTCATCGGCGCGTGGTGGGAGGGGTACTTCCCTTCCACCACAGCATCTCTGGAAAGCGTTGCTCGACTGTATGCAGACACAGGCGGGAGCTTCTTCGTCGGCGTCGTTGCCCACCGGGAGAGGAGGTCGGAGGAAGAAGAGAGGTACACGTGCCCATGCTGGGAGAGGTAGGAAGGCTGCTACACCTTCCTCGCCGCCATCCCTAGCTGATTCAGCCGAGCACAGGACTGCTAGGGTGGACCTGTCTGAGGAGGAGGCTACGCGAACTCCGGTCCACGAGCCTAGGGTGGACCCGTCTGAGGAGGAGGCTAGGCGTACTCCGGTCCACGAGCCTAGGGTCGACGAACCTTCGTCCCACGAGACTCCTGTCCCACAGGCTTCGTCCCACGAGACTCCGGGGCAGAGCAGGGATCAGGGTACGTCCCAGCAGACCCAATGGGATAGCTGGCCGGAGCCGAGTGGCCATGCTGATTGTGGCGGGGATGGGTTTCCTGATAGCGAGGACGAGGTGGTTGAGGGGGGGAAGGTCTACCAGCGTGGTGGTACACCGCTCCCCCCCGTGCCGGCGACCCACGAGCAGAGGTGGTTGATTAGGCCTAAGGGGGATAAGTAAGTACATTTACTCTTTTTTAACCTTTTGCCTTCACGTTTCTTCAAATATCTAATGCGTTGGCTTTGTCATACTGCAGGGGTTGGACTCATGCCAAGGGTGCCCGCAGGCCCAACTCCGTCCTTGGTGTGATTTGCCGGCACAACTTTCCTGGGTTTGTCACGTTGCCCGGTGAGGGCCAGGTTCGAGAGCTAGGATTGACCTAGGAGCACTACTTGGCTGCCCCGGCCCCGCCGGAGACGAGGATCGACGGTGTCTTGTGCCACACGAGGGCCGACATGGTGATCAGACAGTTTTGGGTAAGTTTTCCTTTACACAATTAAAAATCAACAATAGCTATTTATTGTACTAATCAGTGTTGTCTCGTTTGATTGCAGACCTTCTACAGGTGTGAGGAGGGGTACGAGGAGGCCGCAACAAAGGTTATCGAAGGCGAGTGCAAGCGCCTACTACAGAACTTACGGCACGAGGCTTGACCGCGGGCTGGTCGAGACTACTACGCCTCGTTGAAAGTTAAGAAGGAAAAGACGAAGTGCCACAGAAAGTTTCTTGACAAGGAGCAGTACATGAAGGTAATCACCTTTTCTTCAGGCCTTGTACTTAGTTTCCTTCATTTGATTCATAGGCGTAGCGCTCAAATTAATCTTTACTCACTTAGGTGCCCCCGAGATGGTGTGCGGATAAGATGGATTGTTGGGAGGCGTTGGTGGATGAGTGGTGCTCAGAGCAATGGCGAGCCGTCCACGACAACGCCAAGGACCGGTGTGCCAAAATGGTTGGTGTGCCACACCATCAAGGCAGCGCCGACCTATATCAGTTCGGGGAGAACTGGGTATGTGGTTTGCTTCATTATTCATGCAATTCATTCTTGATGCTTGCTTGAGCCCTTTACTAATACTTTGTTCCTCTCTCTCCTTTTTAGGCGCATCACAATAACACAGAGGTGCCAGGGATGTATGACCTCTATGCCATGGCCCATACTGCCTCGTACAAGAAGGCGAAGGCATTCTCTGAGCCTGACCTCGATCATCCAGAGAACTTCACCAACATCTCCTCCCACCACAAGCTCGTGAGGTACAGAGATGTGGGGAAGAAGGTGAATGGGGAGGACTTCAACCCGAGCCAGCATCCTATTGATCCAGAGCTGGTGATGGTGGCTGGCGGCGGGAGGCCCCATGGATCGATAGCCATTGGAGATGGACTTATACGGTCTTCTCGCACTCCGGGATATCAAGACGCGCCAAACGAGCTCCTGTCCTGAGATAAGGCCTCGTCCACGGCCAGTCGAGCTCGCCATCGAGGTTAGTCATATAGACTCAGATAGCTTTCCTCCATTACATTGTGTGTGCGAACAAAGATAATTACAATGCTAACGAGGAGTCGTGTTGCAGGCTGCTCTGCAGAAAGAGAGAGAGGCAACCCAGGCGCTTCTGGAGGAACAGGCCCGGCAGACGGCGGAGGAGAAGAGGGATTTGGAGGAGAGGACGGCTAAGTTGTTTGAGGAGGAGAGGGCACGGAACGATGCGTCTAATCGGGCCATGTACGAGCTCATCGTGGTAATTTTCTTCTTCATATTAGCCAAATCATGCACTACAGGTTCGTTTCATTAATAACCAATATGATTGACTTGTCAAAACCAAATGTGTAGTCTCTGTGCGAGAAGTCCGGCCAGACCCCTCCGTCGATGCCAGTCATTACCACGGCGGGAACGGTGAGTTTCATTTGAATGGTCATTAGTTACTAGTATTAACATTTCAGTGTCATCATGCTAACGAGACTTTGCAAATGATCTTTGGTGAAGCATAACTCCTGAGCCGCATCGCACGACCCTTCTCCAGGGCATCCTTCTCCAGGCCCGAGCAACCCCGGTACTTCACCTCTGTGATGAAGAGGATGGTAAGCCCTAATATGCCACTTACTTGCCTCATTTTCTCAAAGAAAGACAAACTTAGCACTTAGACAAAATTACGTACTTTCGGTCTGTCGGAGCTCCTTGTGAGAGTTTCATGCCTCTTCTTGATGGAGGAATCCCGACTGTTGTCGCGGGGGTCGTTTCTTCTTCCCCTTCTCTCGATATATACCTTGGTATAGTGCGGGAGAGGAGAAGGGGAAACGACCATCACCAACGGTCGAAATATTAGTGTTAGGTAGTGTCCACCAACATACACCACCATATAAGTGTGAGTGAGTGCGCACCATACACACCATGAGGCATGAGAGTTTTTGTAAGGAAAACCTCAAAAGACCGAAAGTCAAGCTCAACAAATGGCATAACAACCTTAGTTAGCTCATAAATGTCATATTTTACCTAAGTTAGCTTTGTTTGCTCTAAAATGACATAGTAAGCTTACTTACCTCCAAAATGACATATTTTTACCTAAGTTAGCTCTAAAATGACCTATACTTAGCATTGTTCTCTCCAAAATGACATTGTAAGCTTACTTACCTGATTAGCTCCGAAATGACCTATTTTACCTAGGTTAGCTCTAAAATGACCTATACTTAGCTTTGTTTCCTCCACAATGACATAATAAGCTTAGTTAACTCAAAAATGGCATAATAGCCTTGGTAACCTCATAAATGCCATATATTTAGCTTATTATCTTGTAAAATGACACAATAAGCTTAGTTAGGTGAAAAATGGCATAATTACCTAGGTTAGCTCTAAAATGACACAAATAAGCAATAAGAAGAAGAAAAACAAGAGGAGAAACAGAAAGAGAAGAAAAACGCTTCTTCATCATCATCATCTTCTTCTTCTTCTTCTTCTTCTAGATCTTCTTCTAGTATTCTTCTTCTAACTTTCTCATTTCCAATTTTGCAGATTTGATTCACTTCACGGCAGCTTGCTTTGATGGAGTGCTAGTGTTTACTTTCTGTTTTCATTTTGTATCGATAAACTTATGTGAAACTTTCTACCTATGGATGAAACTATTGTAATATGGATGAAACTATGTATGTATGGATGAAACTATTGTAATATGGTGAAACTTGCACTTTTGATTTGATATGTTTATTGGATGATCATATTCATATGGCATGGATATGGGTTTTGTGAAATATATATGTATATCATACATTTTGCTTGTAAAAATGCTTGGATATATCAAAAATAAATATAAAAGAGGCAATATGGTCACTTTGCCGTCTGCCACCGACGGCAAAGCCACCTTTGCCGTCTGCCACCGACGGCAAAGGTGACACATGGCAGCCGCGTGTGCAACCTGGGAATACCAGGCCTGGGGCCATTTGTCCCCTTTGCCGTCAGGGGGCAGACGGCAAAGGGGGCCGACGGCAAAAGGGGGGCAGACGACAAAGGGGGCGGACGGCAAAGGGGTGGGGGTAGACGGCAAAGGGGGCGGACGGCAAGGGGCGGCAGACGGCAAAGGGGGCGGACGGCAAAGGGGGTCGTTAGCCACCTAACGGGGATAACGTGAGTGCTACACCATCGAGCGTCTTTGCCGTCTGCCCCCTGACGGCAAACAATCTTTGCCGTCTGGTGAGCCCAGGCAGACGGCAAAGAACTCCTTTACCGGAGTTCACAGTGCCAAAACTGTGGCCGTCTGCCGGCTGACGGCAAAGAGGTTTGCCGTCCGCTGTCCTATCCTTTGCCGTCTGCCATGGCAGGCGGCAAAGTTCCTAATTCCAGTAGTGCTTGTAGTCGAGTGAGATGTCGCACACTAATCGACTTTCGAGAGAGAACGTCAAAAATGTTGCAGAAGTCAAGAAGTGTGTTGCGAACGTGATCATCCATTATCCCTCTAAGGGCTACCGGAAGTAATTGTGTCATCCTCACATGACAATCATGGGACTTCATGCTGCTAAACCTTTGCTTTTTTGTGTCAAGATATCTGTGTATGAGCCCCGAGTAACCAGAAGGAACTTTGATGCCGTCAAGGCAATTGAAAAGTTGATGAAGCTCAACCTCATCGAGCGTGAAGCAAGCTGGGGGGCAATAATCTTCTTTGGTTTTTGACACGGTTTTGCCCTTCTTTGTCTCGTCAGCTATGGCAATGATTTTGCCCTTGGCCGTCTCCTTGGTTCTTTTAAAGGATGCGAGTTGGAGCTCTTCCGTAATACCTATATCTTTCAAGTCTTGTCTTGCCCTCGTACCATCTTTACTTTTTCTGGCATGTCAAACAGTGTGTCAAGCAAACTCTCACAGATATTTTTTGTGATATGCATCATATCAAGATAATGCGACGAACTAAGTAGTTCCCAATACTTCAAGCCCCAGAAAACAGACTTTCTTTTCCAGACTTTTAGCAGCGTTTTCTCAACCTTCTTTTTCTTCCTTCCTGGGTTTGGGCAATCTGTCCAATTCTTTAACATCTCATGGATTTCTTCTCCACTCCTCTTACATGGTGGCCCTCGGGCCTCATCCGTGTTGTAGAACAGGTCTCCACGACTTCTCCACTCATCATCTTTGTCAAGCCACCTTCGATGGCCCATGAACACTGTTTTGCAACAACCCTTTTTTGATAGATGGAGAAAAGATGTGTCATCCATACATTTAACACATCCGCAATGTCCATGACACGCTTGTTCGGAAATATATCCGTAACCTAGATAGTCATGAACGGTCGTGAGCAATGCTGCTCTCATTGGAAAATAGTTTCCAGTGCTGGCGTCCCACGTTTTGACCCCTTCACCCTTCCATAATATGTCTAACTCCTCCTTCAATAGCTCAAGATATGTGTTGATGTCGTTGCCTGGTTGGAGCGGTCCTTGAATGAGCATTATCATGTGTATGTACTTTTATTTCATGCAGAGCCAAGGCGGGAGGTTGTACATCCAAACAAACATGGGTCATGTACTATGTGTGCTACTTTGCTTGCCAAATGGATTTAGTCCATCGCTACTGACAACCAACCTGGGGTTTCTTGGTTCTGCTATGAATTCTGGTTCAATGCAGTCGAGTGTTTTTGTAACAGCCCAAGTGCATCCATTGCCATTTGTAATATATATCTCATGTGAACCATCCTTGTTTTGCCATATGTGGTTTGAATATAAATATTTTGCTCATGTCATTTCTTGCATCATGGCATCATAGCATCATTCATGTTTTTGCATCATGCTTGCTTATGTGGTGTTGTGGTTGTGAGTGTGTGTTGTGGTGTGGTGTGCAAACTAGTCTTGAAAACCCCCCACTATTTCTCTAAAACCACTACCACCTCTCCTATTCCCTAATAATGCTATATGTGATGAATTTACTTGCTTGTTCACCTCCTTAAAAATGTTGCTCTTCCCCTAAATATTCTGATATGATTTGTAAAATAGCTCTTGTCCATGTTTGAAAACTATTGCCTCTCCATTCCTTACAAAACAGATTGATATAGTAATATAGGTGATTTAATTTGTTTGCTCTATAAATGCCAACTCCTTTTTATAAATTCGTGTATATTTCTGTGAGTCCAAATATATTTTAATATGTGCCAAAACATCCCTCTATTTTTCTCTGTGAATTATTGCATGTGTGCTTTTATTAAAAATAAAAACATTTGTTTTTTTCCTGAGGGAGAGAGAGAGGCCAACCCAGCTGGGCCTCCTCCTTGCCTCCCCAGCAGCGCAGCCGCAGCGCAGCCAGCCGACCCAGTGCAGCACAGCCCAGCCTCGAGCGATGGCTACCTGCTCCGTCAGCGGCTGCCGTCGCTTTTCTTCAGAGAGCAGCGAGCAGAGAGGCACGCGGCGCCCTGATCTTCACGGACGTCGAGGCGACGCCGTCCCGCCGTGCCCCTTTAAAGCCAGCATGCATCCCTAGGGTTTCTCCCCCTCCTCATCACGCCGCCGCCATCCCCTCTCTCTCCCTCCTCCCTCCCCTGCAGGTAGGTCTCTGAGAGAGCCAGTGAGTTTCATAGAGAGAGAGTAGAGAATCGCCGGCCTCTCCGTCATCGTCAACGTCGTCGGTGGCCTTCTCCCCTCCGGCCGAGATGTAGAGGAGGTCGAGGGCGTCTTCCCCGACCCGTTCCCGGAGCTAGGAGGAGGAGAGCGCTTCCTCATCGCCGGCCCCGACGTCGTCGGCGTCGTGGACCAAGAGCCCCCGCCGCGGATCTTCTTCCTCGCCCCGGCCAGCGCCGAGCGCGTCATCGAGCCCCTCTCGGTGAGCAGCCGATCTGTTGATCCTTCCCGCGCATGTTTCCCCGCTAGTCTCATCGCCGTCGCGCTCCGGTTGCCGTTGCCGCGCCATGCCCGAGCGAGCAGCAGCTCGAGCTCGAGCCCCTCGCCGTCGCACGCGCGTAGTCGTAAGTGGCCTCAGGGATGGGTTCCCCGCGTAGTCCGCGTCCCCCGCGGGTGGTCCCCCTCGCCATAGTACGCCGCCGTGCCGTTGCCGATCGTCGCCACAGTTCTGTCGCATGTGGAGACGCCGTGTAGTTTTTCTAAGAGGAGCCGAACCCCTCCTCTGTCGAATCCCGTAGCGTAGCGCAGTGATAGCGCGCCCGTTGTGCGTGTGGGTGGTCACGGGTTCGACCCCCCCCCTCGTCGTAGTACGCCGCCGTGCCGTTGCCGCCGTTGCCGATCGTGGTGCGGTTCTGTCGCGTGTGGAGACGCCGTGTAGTTTTTCTAAAAGGAGCCGAACCCCTCCTCTGTCGAGTCCCATAGCGTAGCGAAGTGGTAGCGCGCCCGTTGTGCGTGTGGGTGGTCGCGGGTTCCACCCCCCTCCCCCGCGGCAATATTAACCCCTCTTTTTCCCACTTCTGTTGTGTGTGAGGTCTGACAGTGGGCCATGGGTCCACTTGTCAGCCCCGAGGGCCCCTGGTGACTATGCCAGGTGGGGCCTGCCCTGTTTTTATTTATCTGTGTTTTATTTTCTGTTGTTAATTGCATTTTGATTCCTTTCCATTTTAGGAAAATGTCCAAATCTGGACATGGCCAGATCTGGCAACTGCCATATTTGGCAACTTTTGACTTATAACTTGTGGGGTGGATTTCGTGATCTGTTTTGTGGTGTTTTTCTCTACAGCAAGGTAGTCATGTGACATATGGATTTGGGGTAGAAAAATTCAGTGAATTCAATGGTGTGGTTGGTGTTGTCATTTGGACATGTTTGCAAAAATATTGTTTTGTGATAATGTCTCCTTTAGTCTTTTCCACATGATTTAATCCTTGCAATATATGATGAACTTGTCAACATGATATATGCTCATTTGTGTATGTGCTAGCCCCTGGTATTTTTGCATGCCATGATAGTTCATGCTAGGAGTGGGAAACTTGTTGTTAACATGCCACTAAGAATCTGTTTTCACATGCCCCAAAATATTCTAAGTGTTGGAAATCTGTTATTTTGTTGCCATGTTATCTAGATGGTTCCCATGCATATATTGTTCCTTTGGAGTTGGCACCATGGCATGAATTGTTTTACTTGTCATCCTCTATAGATGTGTCCCTAGATCTTGGGTATTAGGTTATTGCATCTTATACAAAACTTGCTGTCAACTTGCTATTCTGTTAACAAGTGCCATGTTTGTCCTCGCTAAATTTCACTAAGTTTGAGAATCTGTTATTTCTAATATGTCATCTTGTGAGGATGGTAGCCATTGATACATGCATTTTCTGATGTTGCCATAAAGTAATGAATTGAAGTACATGTTGCCCTCTATCACCCTGTTAATTTTCATGCCATGAAAGTTCCTGTAGCATATATAAAAGTTGCTGTCAAGATGCTATCATGTTAACTCAGATTCTGTAACACTGGAATTTTCAGTCCCTGAAAAACTGATTCAACATGCCATCTTGTGAGCTTCATTGCCATTGATCTATGCTCCCTTTCATGTTTATGTAGATAGATGATTTGTTAAGCATGATGTGTACTTCATGTCCATGCCTAGGTGGTGATTTAAAACTTTCTGTAGCTCTGGATATGTGTGTGGCAAGTTGACATGTTGCTGTTTGTGGACTGATTGTGTGTAGGATTGTTTTGTCACTTGTGGGAGCTATACTCCATTTTTTTGCTTGTTCTTTAGCTCTATTCTTGCTAGATTTTCATTTCCTATCTAGTGGCATCCTTGGAATACCAAGGAATAGCCCATGGCCTCCCTCATCTTGTGTTTTGTCTCTGTTAATGTTCGTACCTTGCCGGGAGTGTACCGTGAGCTACGTTACTCCGTTTGCAACGTTCTACATATGCATTTGCATCGTTTTTGCATGAAGCACTCATATTTGCCATGATCATACATGTTCAAATAACTAAACTTGAGGTTCTCTACAGAATACTAAACAACTTAATAAATGCATGAGAAACATGACTAGCTTAGGGTTGCCATGTTAAATACTTCAAATGGATCATGCATCATCTTGTTTGTGCATTGCACCTTGTTTGTATGTTTATTGGTGCTGTTTCTATTTGGGTAGATGCGAGTGTCGAACCTGAGTACGAGGATCCAGGAGAGTACAAGTACGAGGACCCTGCTCTTTGTCCCTCTGAAGACCCAACAGGCAAGATGATCATACCCGGATCCCGACACTATTTTTGCTGTGCTAGATGTCTCGCTTCTACCGTTATGATTCGTTACCTACCACTTAAACTGTCAGCCTCCTAAATTGCCATGAAAGCCTTTAACCCCTCCACTACCTAGCAAAACATTGATTGGCTATATTACCGCTGCTCAGCCCTTATCTTATAGCGTTGCTAGTTGCAGGTGCAAGCTTTCCATGTGTCAACATGGATATTTTGGTTATATCACTCTATTTATTGTTATTTAATTTAATGCACATATATATATCTGGCAACGGTGGAAGGCTTGGCCTTTTGCCCGGTGTTTTGTTCCGCTTTTGCCGCACTAGTTCCGAGTATCGGTGTTATATTCCATATTTTGCGCTCCTAACATACTCGGGGTTGTTATGGGGACCGCCTTGACCATTCGTTTTAGATTAAAACTTATCTGGCAAGACCCAACTTTGGTACTACATTTGCTAAACAACTTAATAAAAGTGCATAGGGCATAGCTACCCCGTGGATAATTAATCAACAACCCGGGCCAGTGCTCCTCATGAATGTTGGTCCAACCTATCAACCGCCGGTGGCCGCCAGGGGAAACTCTGTGATTGGCCTACCGGAAGTTTGGATAATCCGTCGTCTCCTGAGAACGAGATACGCGGCTCCTATCAGGTTCGTCGACACGTCAGGCGGTCTTGTTGGACTTGTTTTACCTTTCTCGAATGTCTTGCACGAGGAATTCCGATTTTTCTTTGGGCTATCTCGAGGTTGCGGTTTTTCAGTGGAATTGCCTAGGAAGATCACGAGATTCGTGGTCGAGGTTATTCCCGCGGCGTATGGTTAGTTTGTGATGGATGAGTTGGAGCACCCCTGCGGGGTTAAATCTTTCGGAAAGCCATGCCCGCGGTTACGTGGCAACTTGGAAATTTGTTTAACACCCAGTAATAGTAAACTTGAAGTAAACTCCATAAAATACACCAACCGTGTGCGTAACCGTGACTGTCTCTGCTCGTGAACATGAACCGAGAGAGAACACGGTGGGGTTATGGTTGACGTAAGTAGGTGTTCAGGATCAGTTAGTGATCATGCTAGTTCACGTCCGTCTCACGTAGGCCACCATATTTACATTCATGTTCTCGTAAGTTAGCCACCAAATACATGCTTAGCACTTGCTGTAGCCTCACCACTTAACCAATTCCTCACCTATAGGCTTACATAGTTTCGGTACCCGCGTTATGAGATTGTTGAGTCCTTGTGGCTCACAGATTACAACAATACAGGTACAGGTGTTGACGAATACGTGCCAGATGACTTGTCGCAGCTCCAGTGGGAGTATGATGAAGAACGTAGGCGTATGTATGTTACGTATCCAGACGAGTAGGGAGCTCCGTGGTGGTAATCCTGGGATAACAAGACAGTTTATCATTGCTTCTTTTTCGTTTGATTTCGTTCGTAGCCGGACCCTGTCTTCTGAATGATGTATGAATAATTTGTGTGAACTTGTAAGATAGCTTGTGGCGAGTGTAAGCCAACTCATATACTCATCTCTTCCTACATGTATGCAATGTTTACTGTACTTGCGAAACGAATAGATGCGCTTCTATCCCCTCGAGGCCCTCATGCCTTAATAGGGATAGGACCACATCTTGGGCGTTACAAGTTGGTAATCAGAGCCATACCGACCATAGGAGCCCCTTTCTTGATCGAAATTGGCCGAGTCGTGTCTAGTGAAAAACTATTTTGAGTCTAGTTATATCGAAGAGTAGGATTCTTTTACTCCTCTTATATACTCTGGTAAGGAATTACGACTTAGGAATTTTAATTCTACTCCTCTTCTCGCTCAAAATTTTGTTAGGATCACGCGAGTATTTTGGAGCCTCTATGATACCGATGTGACGGGAATTATGTTCTTGGTGCCTCCCGTACGTATGGATTGGACCCGGGGAGTAGAGCTCCAGGGGATTCTTGACACATCGTTATCGTTCAGTTTCCTTAGTACTTAAGAACGCGGATGTTCGAAATTGCTTCAATACTATTCGTGGTGCGAAGAGTGTGGCGGCACCCAGTACTGGGGAGCGGGATCACATGTACTGCCATCTTTAGTATTGTTGTGATTACGAGGGTCTGAGGTAGATGAGTTTCCGAGATCTTTGGGTGTGTGTTGAGGGATGTGATACACTGGAGAGTATTATTACTGCTAGGAGTTGAGTGATGGATAAAAAACTCCGTGTATCTATGTACCCGATTGCATAACCAAGATTTCGGGAGTTCCTAGGTGGGATTTCCAGTAGTTTCCTAAGATCATATTCCGACAGATGTATTGTGTCTATACATTTGTTCCGAGCAACCCCTAGCTCAATACGTGTTGTGATTATTTCAAGTGGCTTCATGATCTAATGATGTTATCACGATCCTGCAGAAAGCGTTCTTACTATTTGCAGTCTGAATGCAATTGATGATATTCCTTTGCAATTTCTTTCAAGCCATTGATTCAACTTATTTCTATCATCCTTGTCAATGGTGTGCTGATAATCTTGTCCATCTTCAGGATGGCACTAGCAACTCGTGGGAATCAGGGTTGTGATGGAGAGCAGTCTGATCCTCCACCACCCCCACCTCCACCTCCAGAAGCTTGGCAAGCTGTGATGGCCACAACCAATGCCAACACTCAGATGTTGCTGCAGGAAAGGGAGCAGGGACAGCAAGGTCATCAAGGGAATTTCCATAATCAGCCGCAGTTCGCCACTCTAAACCAGTTCCTCGCAAATCAACCAAAGTCCTTCACCTGTTGTGAGCAGCCTCTTGATGCAGACGATTGGCTCGGTGACATGAACAAGCATTTTGAGTGCAGCAATGTCAGGCTAGATGACTATGTCAAGTTTGCAACTTTCCAGCTTAAGGGTCAGGCAGCAGATTGGTGGCAGTGGTACAAGCATTCCATAGGTGATCGGGCAATTAGCTGGGATGATTTCTGCCGTGACTTCAGAGCTCATCATATCCCGACGAGCTTTGTCGAGGAGATGCGTGAGAAGTTCAGGAATTTGAAGCAGGGGAGCAAGTCTGTCTATCAGTATAACATCGAGTTCTAGAACCTGGCCCGCTATGCTAAGCAAGATGTTCCCAATGAGAAGTCTAAGATTTATCAGTTCAGAGGTGGTCTCAAGGATGAACTTCAGTCGGGTCTGGTCCTGCACGAGCCTCGTGAGTTTGATCAGTTCTACAACATGGCCCTAAAGTTCGAGGGAGCTCAGCTCAGGTTGGAGAACTCAAGGAAGCGATTCAGGGACTCCAACTCTTCTTCGTCCAGCTCTCAGATTGTTCCTAAGCAGCAGAAGTATTGGGTTCCTCCTCCTCCTCCGTTTCGTCCTCCTCAGCAGCAAAATCAGCACGGTGGTCGTGGACCTTCCCACCCACCCAACCAAGGTTTTCAGCAGAGGCCTCAGGCACCAAAGTCAGCAAATGCTCCTCCTCCAGGCAACTTCCGTCCGCTCTCAGAGGTTACGTGTCACAAGTGTGGTCAGAAGGGCCACTACTCCAACAAGTGCACCAACCAGCGGCGTCTTCCGCCTCCTCCTCCTATCAGGCCCCCAGGCAGTGCTATGGTGAAGTGATATGTCTCCAACGTATCTATAATTTTTGATTGTTCCATGCTATTATATTATCTGTTTTGGATGTTTTATATGCATTAATATGCTATTTTATATTATTTTTGGGACTAACCTATTAACCTAGAGCCTAGTGCCAGTTTCTGTTTTTTCCTTGTTTTTGAGTATTGCAGATAAGGAATATTAAACGGAGTCCAAACGGAATAAAATCTTCGCGGTGATTTTTCTTGGACCAGAAGAAACCTACCAGACTTGGAGATGAAGGCAGGAGACCTGCCGGGAGATCACAAGCCTGCAGGGCGCGCCCTAGGGGGGGCGCTCCCCTGGCTTGTGGCCCCCCTGCAGGTCCTCTAACCCTATTCTTCGGCCTAGAAATTCCCAAATATTCCCCCAATACCAAAGAGAGCCACGAAAATACTTTTCCGCCGCCGGAAGCCTCTGTTCCCGTGAGATCCCATCTTGGAGCCTTTTCCGGTAATCTGTCGGAGGGGGATTCGATCACGGAGGGCATCTACATCAACTCCATTGCCCCTCCGATGATGCGTGAGTAGTTCACCACAGACCTTCGGGTCCATAGCTAGTAGCTAGATGGCTTATTCTCTCTCTTTGTTCTTCAATACCATGTTCTTCATGATCTTCATGGAGATCTATCTGATGTAATACTCTTTTGCGGTGTGTTTGTCGAGATCCGATGAATTGTGGGTTTATGATCAAATTATCTATGAATATTATTTGAATCTTCTCTGGATTCTTATATGCATGATTTCATATCTTTGCAAGTCTCTTCGAGTTATTGGTTTGGTTTGGCCAACTAGATTGGTAATTCTTGCAATGGGAGAAGTGCTTAGTTTTGGGTTCAATCTTGCGGTGTCCTCACCCAGTGACAAAGTAGGGGTAGCGAGGCACGTATTTGTATTGTTGCCATCGAGGATAAAAAGATGGGGTTTTCATCATATTGCTTGAGTTTATCCCTCTACATCATGTCATCTTACCTAATGCGTTACTCTGTTCTTCATGAACTTAATACTCTAGATGCAGGCAGGAGTCGGTCGATGTGTGGAGTAATAGTAGTAGATGCAGAATCGTTTCAGTCTACTTGACACGGACGTGATGCCTATATGCATAATCATTGCCTTGGATATCGTCATAACTATGCGCTTTTCTATCAATTGCTCGACAGTAATTTGTTCACCCACCGTATTATTTTCCTTCATGAGAGAAGCCTCTAGTGAAACCTATGGCCCCCGGGTCTATTTTCCATATTATATTTTCAGATCTATAAACCAAAAATAGCAAAAATACTTTGCTGCAATCTTTTTACTTTTGTTTTACTTTTCGTTTTAGCAATCTTTTACATCTATCTCTATCAGATCTCATCCTTCAAATAACCGTGAAGGGATTGACAACCCCTTTATAGCGTTGGGTGCAAGAGTTTGATTGTTTGTGTAGGTGCGAAGATTGGGGACTTGCTTGTATCTCCTACTGGATTGATACCTTGGTTCTCAACAACTGGGGGAAATACTTATCTACTTTGCTGCATCACCCTTTCCTCTTCAAGGGAAAACCAACGCAAGCTCAAGAAGTAGCAAGAAGGATTTCTGGCGCCGTTGTCGGGGAGATCTACATCAAGCCTACCAAGTACCCATCACAAACTCATCTCTTGCATTTACATTATTTGCCATTTGCCTCTAGTTTTCCTCTCCCCCACTTCTGAAACGATTTTCAGAAAAAACCAAAAAGATTTGCCTTTTTATTTGCCCTTCTTCCATTCGCCTTTTCGTTTGCTTTTTGTTTGCTTGTGTGTTAGAACGCTTAAACTCATGGCTAGCCTTACTACTATTGCTAGTACTCCCAAGAATGAAGTTCTTAATTTTAAGCAAAGGGAGGGAGAAAACTTAAAAGATGCTTGGTATAGAATTTGCAATGCTCAAAATAGATCTACTCGTAAGCAATCTACTACCGTTCTCCTTCGCAATTTTTATGTGGGTGTTTCTCCTTGGAATAGATATGTTCTGGATACCATTATGGGGGGAAATTTCTTGGGAAGCCATACCGTTGATTCTTACAGTGCTATGATAAATTTGGCAGGTTCACCCCCACTCATGGTTAATGAAACAATCTTAACTTTGGAACATGTGATGCGAAGGCTTGATATTATTGAAAATAAAATTGCTACTGTAGAGCTCATTGAAAACTTGGATAAAAAGATTCATAATGAAATTACTCAATATGGATCTAAGGTAGGAGTTACTTTAAAAAATTTAAAGGAGAAAGAACCCATAGTTAATGAAAAGATAGATCAGGATTCCATTAGGATTGGCAAGCTAGAAGATATTATTACCAACTTGGGTTCCGCTTTTGCCTCTGTTAAAAACACTCCAAATTTTCATCCTACTAAGACTGCCAAGTTTATTTATGTTCCTAAAAATAAGGGTGAATCCTCTAGTAAAGGAGATGAAGATCTTAAGATGATAAGTGTTCACCCTAACTTTATTAATATTGTCCGGAAACCAATTGCTACAAGTGAATTTCTTAATTTCTTGCCTAGGAGTATGATTATTGATAAAACCAAAGGATATCCTAGGGTTTATAAGTATGCAATTGAGGAGTTGCATACCAAATATGACAATACCTAGATCTATTGCGTTATGCCTAGCTAGGGGCGTTAAACAATAGCGCTTGTTGGGAGGCAACCCAATTTTATTTTCATGCTTTTGTTTTTTATTCTGTTTTTGAGTGCTTTACAAATTATTACCTCTGTAGTAATTGTGTTTTCTTGTTTTAATTAGTGTTTGAGCCAAGTAAGACCTTTGGGATGGTCTACGGTGATTGTGATTTGATTTTGCTGAAAAATAGAAACTTTTGTGCTCAGTCCAGGAATTTTATAAATTCACCAGAGCGTCGAATGAGTCTGAAATTTTTACAAAAGATTGATATACAAATTTCCCTGATTTTCCTAATTTTTAGGAATTTTTGGAGTTACATAAGTATTCTAAGTCTATAGATTGCTACAGACTGTTCTGTTTTAGACAGATTCTGTTTTCTTTGTGTTGTTTGCTTATTTTGATGTATCTATGGGTTGTATCGGGGGGTATGAACCATGGAGAAGTTGTAATACAGTAGATATTACACCAATATAAATAAATAATTAGTTCACAACAGTACCTAAAGTGGTAATTTATTTTTCTTATACTAACGGATCTCACGAGTTTTCTGTTGAGTTTTGTGTTGTGAAGTTTTCAAGTTTTGGGTAAAGATTTGATGGACTATGGAATAAGGAGTGGCAAGAGCCTAAGCTTGGGGATGCCCAAGGCACCCCAAGCCATATTCAAGGATACCAAAGAGCCTAGGCTTGGGGATGCCCCCGAAGGCACCCCCTCTTTCGTCTTCAATCCATCGGTAAATTTACTTGAGGCTATATTTTTATTCACCACATGATATGTGTTTTGCTTGGAGCGTCTTGTATGATATGAGTCCTTGCTTTTTAGTTTGCCACAATCATCCTTTCTGTACACATCTTTTGAGGGGGACACGCATTAATCGTGAATTTATTAGAATACTCTATGTGCTTCACTTATATCTTTTGAGCTAGGCAATGTTGCTCTAGTGCTTCACTTATATCTTTTTAGAGCACGGTGATGTTTTATTTTATAGAAATAATTGAACTCTCATACCTCGCTTATATTATTTTGAGAGTCTTTAAACAGCATGGTAATTGGTTTATGTTATTAATTTAGTCCTAATATAATGGGCATCCAAGAGGGATATAATAAAAACTTTCATATAAAGTGCATTGAATACTATGAGAAGTTTGATTCCTTGCATATAGTTTTGAGATATAAAGATGGTGATATGAGAGTCATGCTAGTGAGTAATTGTGAATTGGTAGAAATACTTGTGTTAAAGTTTGTGATTCCCGTAGCATGCACGTATGGTGAACCGTTATGTAACGAAGTCGGAGCATGATTTGTTTAATGATTGTCATCCTTTGTGTGAGGGTCGGGAGCGCGCGATGGTTAACTCCTACCAACCTCTCCCCTAGGAGCATGCGTCTAATACTTTGCTTCGATAACTAATAGACTTTTGCAATAAGTATGTGAGTTCTTTATGACTAATGTTGAGTCCATGGATTATACGCACTCTCACCCTTCCACCTTTGCTAGCCTCTCTAGTACCGCGCAACTTTCGCCAGTGCATTAAACCCACCATATACCCTTCCTCAAAACAGCCACCATACCTACCTATTATGGTATTTCAATAGCCATTCCGAGATATATTTCCATGCAACTCCCACCGTTCCGTTTTTCATGACATGCACCATCATTTTCATATTGCATTCATATAGAGTCATATTTTGTTCTAGGTATCGAGTTGTAATTCTTGAGTTGTAAGTAAATAAAAGTGTGATGATCTTCATTATTAGAGCATTGTCCCATGAGAGAAAAGGATGATGGAAGCTATGATTCCCTCACAAGTTGGGATGAGTCTCCGAGCTTTACAAATAATAAAATAGGCCAATGAAGCCCAAAAAAAGAGAGGCCAAAGATGCCCACCAAAATAAAAAAAATGAGAGAAAGAGAGAAGGGACAATGCTACTATCTTTTTCCACACTTGTGCTTCAAAGTAGCACCATGATCTTCATGATAGAGAGTCTCCTATTTTTTCACTTTCATATAACTAGTGGAATTTTTCATCATTATGCACAACCACTTAGTTTCTTTTTGAGCTTTCATACACTTATAGCTCTAGTGCATCCGTTGCATGGCAATCCCTACTCACTCACATTGATATCTATTGATGGGCATCTCCATAGCCCATTGATACACCTAGTTGATGTGAGACTATCTTCTCCTTTTCCTCACAACCTCCACCATATTCTATTCCAACTATAGTGCTATATCCATGGCTCACGCTCATGTATTGCGTAAGAGTTGAAAAGGTTTGAGAACATAAAAGGTGTGAAAAAAATGCTTAACTTGTCATCGGGGTTGTGCATGATTTAAATACTTTGTGTGGGGAAGATGGAGCATAGCCAGACCATATGATTTTGTAGGGATAGCTTTCTGAGGCCATGTTATTTCGAAAGGACACAATTGCCTTGTTAGTATGCTTGAAGTATTATTGTTTTTATGTCAATATTAAACTTTTGTTTGAATCTTGCGGATCTGAATATTCATGCCACAATAAAGAATATTACATGGATAAATATGTTAGGAAGCATTCCACATCAAAAATTCTGTTTTTATCATTTACCTACTCTAGGACGAGCAGGAATTAAGCTTGGGGATGCTTGATACGTCTCCAACGTATCTATAATTTTTTATTGTTCCATGCTATTATATTATCTGTTTTGGATGTTTTATATGCATTAATATGCTATTTTATATTATTTTTGGGACTAACCTATTAACCTAGAGCCTAGTGCTAGTTTCTGTTTTTTCCTTGTTTTTGAGTATTGCAGATAAGAAATATTAAACGGAGTCCAAACGGAATAAAATATTCGCGATGATTTTTCTTGGACCAGAAGAAACCTACCAGACTTGGAGATGAAGGCAGGAGACCTGCCGGGAGATCACAAGCCTGCAGGGCGCGCCCTAGGGGGGGCGCGCCCCCTGGCTTGTGGCCCCCCTGCAGGTCCTCTAACCCTATTCTTCGGCCTATAAATTCCCAAATATTCCCCCAATACCAAAGAGAGCCACAAAAATACTTTTCCGCCGCCGGAAGCCTCTGTTACCGTGAGATCCCATCTTGGAGCCTTTTCCGGTAATCTGCCGGAGGGGGATTCGATCACGGAGGGCATCTACATCAACTCCATTGCCCCTCCGATGATGCGTGAGTAGTTCACCACAGACCTTCGGGTCCATAGCTAGTAGCTAGATGGCTTCTTCTCTCTCTTTGTTCTTCAATACCATGTTCTTCATGATCTTCATGGAGATCTATCCGATGTAATACTCTTTTGCGGTGTGTTTGTCGAGATCCGATGAATTGTGGGTTTATGATCAGATTATCTATGAATATTATTTGAATCTTCTCTGAATTATTATATGCATGATTTCATATCTTTGCAAGTCTCTTCGAGTTATTGGTTTGGTTTGGCCAACTAGATTGGTAATTCTTGCAATGGGAGAAGTGCTTAGTTTTGGGTTCAATCTTGCGGTGTCCTCACCCAGTGACAAAGTAGGGGTAGCGAGGTACATATTTGTATTGTTGCCATCGAGGATAAAAAGATGGGGTTTTCATCATATTGCTTGAGTTTATCCCTCTACATCATGTCATCTTACCTAATGCGTTACTCTGTTCTTCATGAACTTAATACTCTAGATGCAGGCAGGAGTCGGTCGATGTGTGGAGTAATAGTAGTAGATGCAGAATCGTTTCGGTCTACTTGACACGGACGTGACGCCTATATGCATAATCATTGCCTTGGATATCGTCATAACTATGCGCTTTTCTATCAATTGCTCGACAGTAATTTGTTCACCCACCGTATTATTTTCCTTCATGAGAGAAGCCTCTAGTGAAACCTATGGCCCCCGGGTCTATTTTCCATATTATATTTTCAGATCTATAAACCAAAAATTCCAAAAATACTTTGCTGCAATCTTTTTACTTTTGTTTTACTTTTCGTTTTAGCAATCTTTTATATCTATCTCTATCAGATCTCATCCTTGCAAATAACCGTGAAGGGGTTGACAACCCCTTTATAGCGTTGGGTGCAAGAGTTTGATTGTTTGTGTAGGTGCGAAGATTAGGGAGTTGCTTGTATCTCCTACTGGATTGATACCTTGGTTCTCAACAACTGAGGGAAATACTTATCTACTTTGCTGCATCACCCTTTCCTCTTCAAGGGAAAACCAACGCAAGCTCAAGAAGTAGCATGAAGCACAATCCCAAGTATGCAAGAGTGAACAGTGTGAATGCAGCTGAAGCAGAGGATTCTTCTCAAGTGATCATGGGTAATCTCTCGGTTAATTCTATTCCTGCAAAAGTTTTGTTTGACACTGGTGCATCGCATTCATTCATATCAAAGTCTTTCGTCTCCAAGCATGAGTTCTTCTGTGAAGAGTTGCCTAGGTCGTTAACGGTGGTTTCACCGGGCATGCAAATGAATTCTCGCTATGTGGTTCCGGATGTTTCTATCAAGATGGGAAACGATTCTTTTCTGGCCTCTCCAATTGTGCTCGGCAATTCCGATATTGATCTTATTCTTGGCATGGATTTTCTGGTGATGAACAAGGCTTATGTTGATTGCAAAGATAAAGAAGTCCAATTGACTTATCCTTCCGAAGATGTGATCATTTTCGCTGCTCGCGATGACACGATTCGTCTATTTTCTCTCAATGAGAAGGGTGAGATTCTGCCATTTCTCAAATTCCCGTTGTCTCAGAGTATGAAGATGTCTTTCCAGAAGAGTTGCCAGGAATGCCTCCTCACCGGCCAGTTGAGTTTGCGACTGAACTCGAGCCTGGAACTGAACCGGTGTGCAAGCATCCATATAAGCTTGGCCCCGAAGAGCTGAAAGAATTGAAGAAGCAGCTAGATGAACAAGAGCGTCTGGGTCTGATCAGACCAAGTTCTTCACCTTGGGGTTGTGGTGTTTCGTTTTTCAAGAAGAAGGATGGCACGGACCGACTATGTGTCCATTACCGTCCATTGAATAAGAAGACAATCAGGAACAAGTATCCACTTCCCAACATCAATGAGTTGTTTGAGCAATTGAAAGGTGCCAAGGTTTTCTCGAAGTTAGATCTCCGTATGGGCTATCATCAAATCCGTATTCGTGAAGAAGATATTCCAAAGACTACTTTCAGGACGAGTTTTGGCTCTTATGAGTACACCGTCATGTCCTTTGGTCTAGCAAATGCGCCTCCGACCTTCTCCAGAATGATGAACTTCATATTCTCTCCTTTCAAGAATGAGTTCGTCTTGGTGTATTTGGATGACATTCTCGTGTTCTCGGAGACCGAAGAAGAGCATGCAGAGCATCTCCGGTTTGTGCTTGACAAGCTAAGAGAGCATCGGTTTTATGCTAAGTTCTTCAAGTGTGAGTTTTGGCTCAATGAAGTGGTGTACCTTGGGCATGTCATCTCTGCCGAGGGCATTAAAGTGCACCCTGAGAAAGCTGAGGCAATTGTGAAGTGGGAGCCTCCTCAGAATGTCAAGTAGCTTCGAAGCTTCCTCCAAGTCTCTCCAAGTCTGTTGAAGAGGCTTGATGTCCGCAAGTCTGCTTCACAAGTCTCTTCACAAGTCTCTCCAAGTCTGTTGAAGAGGCTTGATGTCCGCAAGTCTACTTCACAAGTCTCTCCACGTCTCCAAGTCTGTTGAAGAGGCTTGATGTCCTCCAAATCTCCAATAGACATTTCGCAAGAGCCTCCTTAGAATGCTTCAACAGACTTGTGAAGCATTCCGCAAGCTCAATCTCCAAGTCTCTCCAACTTTGGAAGATCAGATTCACCAAGCTCAGCTTCTTGATGCTATGGTGAAGAAAGTGAAGAAAGGTGTGGCCAAGAGCATTCCAAAGTATAAGTGCTTCCATGTTGATGACAAAGATACCTTGTTCTTCGAGGACCGTCTGGTGGTTCCAAAAGGTGAACTAAGGAAGGTTATCTTGAATGAAGCACATAATTCCCTCCTCTCAATTCATCCAGGGAGTTCCAAAATGTATCAGGACCTCAAGCAAACCTTCTGGTGGACTCGTATGAAACGTGAGATTGCTTAGTTCGTGAACGAGTGTGATGTTTGTCGCAGAGTGAAGGCGGAACATCAACGTCCAGCAGGCCTCCTTCAGCCTTTGCCCATCCCAGAGTGGAAATTCGATCATGTTGAAATGGATTTCGTCACTGGGTTTCCTAAGTCCAAGAGAGGGAACGATGCCATTTTCGTGGTCATCGACAAGCTCACCAAAGTTGCCCACTTCCTTCTGGTCAAAGAATCTATCTCGGCAGCTCAGCTAGCAGAGCTATACACATCAAGGATAGTTTCTTTGCACGGTGTTCCTAAGCTCATATCCTCAGATCATGGAAGCATCTTCACTTCCAAGTTTTCGGATTCCTTCCAGACTGCAATGGGGACCAATCTCCGTTTCAGTACAGCTTTCCATCCTCAGACTATTGGTCAAGTTGAGAGAGTCAATCAAATCCTAGAAGATATGCTCAAAGCTTGTATGATTTCTTTCGGCATGAAGTGGGAAGATTGTCTCCCGTTTGCTGAGTTCTCATACAACAACAACTTCCAAGCAAGTTCCGGCAAAGCTCCTTTCGAGATTCTCTATGGCAGGAAGTGTCGTACCCCGCTCAATTGGTCTGAAACCGGCGAGCGTCAAATCCTTGGTAATGACATGATCACTGAAGCAGAAGAAATGTGTTGTGTCATTCGTGAAAATCTCAAAGCAGCTCAATCCCGCCAGAAGAGCTATTATGATAGCAAGCATCGTGACATGACCTTTCGGATCTATGATTTCGTCTATCTCAGAGTGTCTCCCATGAAGGGCACTCAACGCTTTGGCATCAAAGGAAAGCTTGCTCCACGCTTTGTGGGTCCTTTCAAGATTGTGGGAAAGAGGGGAGACCTTGCCTACCAACTCGAGCTTCCTCTCAATTTTGTAAATGTGCATGATGTGTTTCACGTCTCTCAGCTCTGGAAGTGTTTCAAGACTCCCGAGCGCACCGTTGATCTCCAAGACATTGATCTCCAAGTAGACCTATCCTATCATGAGCATCCAGTTGCTATCCTTGAAGAAACTAAGCGTAAGAATCACAACAAGTCAATCAAGTTTCTAAAGGTGAAGTGGTCACATCACTTTGACAAAGAAGCCACTTGGGAACGAGAGGACCATCTCCGTTCCGAATTTCCCGAATTCTTCCGTTCCTAGATCTCGGGACGAGATCCTTATGTAGTGGGGGAGAGTTGTAACAGCCCAAGTGCATCCATTGCCATTTGTAATATATATCTCATGTGAACCATCCTTGTTTTGCCATATGTGGTTTGAATATAAATATTTTGCTCATGTCATTTCTTGCATCATGGCATCATAGCATCATTCATGTTTTTGCATCATGCTTGCTTATGTGGTGTTGTGGTTGTGAGTGTGTGTGTTGTGGTGTGGTGTGCAAACTAGTCTTGAAACCCCCCCCCCCACTATTTCTCTAAAACCACTACCACCTCTCCTATTCCCTAATAATGCTATATGTGATGAATTTACTTGCTTGTTCACCTCCTTAAAAATGTTGCTCTTCCCCTAAATATTCTGATATGATTTGTAAAATAGCTCTTGTCCATGTTTGAAAATTATTGCCTCTCCATTCCTTACAAAACAGATTGATATAGTAATATAGGTGATTTAATTTGTTTGCTCTATAAATGCCAGCTCCTTTTTATAAATTAGTGTATATTTCTATGAGTCCAAATATATTTTAATATGTGCCAAAACATCCCTCTATTTTTCTCTGTGAATTATTGCATGTGTGGTTTTATTAAAAAGAAAAACCTTTGTTTTTTCCTGAGGGAGAGAGTGAGACCAGCCCAGCTAGGCTTCCTCCTTGCCTCCCGAGCAGCGCAGCCAGCCGGCCCAGTGCAGCCCAGCCCAGCCTCGAGCGACGGCTACCTGCTCCATCAGCGGCTGTCGTCGCTTTTCTTCAGAGAGCAGCGAGCAGAGAGGCGCGCGGCGCCGTGATCTTCACGGATGTCCAGGCGACGCCGTCCCACCGTGCCCCTTTAAAGCCAGCACGCATCCCTAGGGTTTCTCCCCCTCCTCATCGCGCCGCCGCCATCCCCTCTCTCTCCCTCCTCCCTCCCCTGTAGGTAGGTCTCTGAGAGAGCCAGTGAGTTTTAGAGAGAGAGAGAGCAGAGCCTCGCCGGCCTCTCCATCATCATCATCGCCGTCGGTGGCCTTCTCCCCTCCGGCCGCGATGTCGAGGAGGTCGAGGATGTCTTCCCCGACCAGTTCCCGGAGCTAGGAGGAGGAGAGCGCTTCCTCATCGCCGGCCCCGACGTCGTCGGCGTCGTGGACCGAGAGCCCCCGCCGCGGATCTTCTTCCTCGCCCCAGCCAGCGCCGAGCGTGTCATCGAGCCCCTCTCGGTGAGCAGCCGATCTGCTGATCCTTCCTGTGCATGTTTCCCTGCTAGTCTCGTCGCCGTCGCGCTCCGGTCGCCGTTGCCGCGCCATGCCCGAGTGAGCAGTAGCTCGAGCTCGAGCCCCTCGCCACCGCGCGCGCGTAGTCGTAAGTGACCTCAGGGATGGGTTTCCCGCGTAGTCCACGTCCCCCGCGGGTGGTCCCCCTCGCCGTAGTACGCCGCAGTAACGTTGCCGCTGTTGCCGATCGTCACCGCGGTTCTGTCGCCTGTGGAGACGCCGTGTAGTTTTTCTAAGAGGAGCCGAACCCCTCCTTTGTCGAGTTCCATAGCATAGCGAAGTGGTAGCGCGCCCGTTGTGCGTGTGGGTGGTCGCGGGTCTCTGAAAAACTGATTCAACATGCCATCTTGTGAGCTTCATTGCCATTGATCTATGCTCCCTTTCATGTTTCTGTAGATAGATGATTTGTTAAGCATGTTTTGTACTTCATGTCCATGCCTAGGTGGTGATTTAAAACTTTCTGTAGCTCTGGATATGTGTGTGGCAAGTTGACATGTTGCTGTTTGTGGACAGATTGTGAGTAGGATTGATTTGTCACTTGTGGGAGCTATACTCCATTGTTTTGCTTGTTATTTAGCTCTATTCTTGCTAGATTTTCATTTCCTATCCAGTGGCATCCTTGGAATACCAAGGAATAGCCCATGGCCTCCCTCATCTTGTGTTTTGTCTCTGTTAACGTTCATACCTTGCCGGGAGTGTACTGTGAGCTACGTTACTCCGTTTGCAACGTTCTACATATGCATTTGCATCGTTTTTGCACGAAGCTTTCATATTTGCCATGATCATGCATGTTCAAATAACTAAACTTGAGGTTCTGTACAGAATACTAAAGAACTTAATAAATGCATGAGAAACAAGACTAGCTTAGGGTTGCCATGTTAAATACTTCAAATGGATCATGCATCATCTTGTTTGTGCATTGCACCTTGTTTGTATGTTTATTGGTGTTGTTTCTCTGTGGGTAGACGTGAGTGTCGAACCTGAGTACGAGGATCTAGGAGAGTACAACTACGAGGACCCAGCTCTTTGTCCCTCTGAAGACCCAATAGGCAAGATGATCATACCCGGATCCCGACACTATTTTTGTTGTGCTAGATGTCTCGCTTCTACCATTATGATTCGTTACCTACCACTTAAACTGTCAGCCTCCTAAATTGCCATGAACGCCTCTAACCCCTCCACTACCTAGCAAAACATTGATTGGCTATGTTACCGCTACTCAGCCCTTATCTTATAGCATTGCTAGTTGCAGGTGCAAGCTTTCCATGTGTCAACATGGATATTTTGGTTATATCACTCTATTTATTGTTATTTAATTTAATGCACATATATATCTGGAAATGGTGGAAGGCTTGGCCTTTTGCCCGGTGTTTTGTTTCGCTTTTGCCGCACTAGTTCCGAGTATCGGTGTTATATTCCATATTTTGCGCTCCTAACATGCTTGGGGTTGTTATGGGGACCGCCTTGACCATTCGTTTTAGATTAAAACTTGTCTGGCAAGACCCAACTTTGGTACTACATTTGCTAAACAACTTAATAAAATTGCATAGGGCATAGCTACCCCGTGGATAATTAATCAACAACCCGGGCCAGTGCTCCTCATGAGTGTTGGTCCAACCTGTCAACCACCGGTGGCCGCCAGGGGCAACTCTGTGATTGGCCTACCGGAAGTTTGGATAATCCGTCGTGTCTTGAGAACGAGATACGCGGCTCCTATTGGGTTCGTCGACACGTCGAGCGGTCTTGCTGGACTTGTTTTACCTTTCTCGAATGTCTTGCGCGAGGAATTCCGATTTTTCTTTGGGCTATCTCGAGGTTGCGGTTTTCCAGTGGAATTGCCTAGGAAGATCACGCGATTCGTGGTCGAGGTTATTCCCGCGGCGTGTGGTTAGTTTGTGATGGATGAGTTGGAGCACCCCTGCGGGGTTAAATCTTTCGGAAAGCCGTGCCCGCGGTTACGTGGCAACATGGAAATTTGTTTAACACCCGGAAATAGTAAACTTGAAGTAAACTCCATAAAATACACCAACCGTGTGCGTAACCGTGACTGTCTCTGCTGGTGAACATGAACCGAGAGAGAACACGGTGGGGTTATGGTTGACGTAAGTAGGTGTTCAGGATCACTTAGTGATCATGCTAGTTCACGTCTGTCTCACGTAGGCCACCATATTTACATTCATGTTCTCGTAAGTTAGCCACCAAATACATGCTTAGCGCTTGCTGCAGCCTCACCACTTAACCAATTCCTCACCTAAAGGCTTACATAGTTTCGGTACGCGGGTTATGAGATTGTTGAGTCCCTGTGGCTCACAGATTACAATAATACAGGTACAGGTGTTGACGAGTACGTGCCAGATGACTTGTCGCAGCTCCAGTGGGAGTATGATGAAGAACGTAGGCGTATGTATGTTACGTATCCAGATGAGTAGGGAGCTCCGTGGTGGTGATCCTGGGATAGCAAGACAGTTTATCATTGCTTCTTTTTCGTTTGATTTCGTCCGTAGCCGGACCCTGTCTTCTGAATGATGTATGAATAATTTGTGTGAACTTGTAAGATAGCTTGTGGCGAGTGTAAGGCAACTCATATACTCATCTCTTCCTACATGTATGCAATGTTTACTGTACTTGCGAAACGACTAGATGCGCTTCTATCCCCGTCGAGGCCCTCATGCCTTAATAGGGATAGGACCGCATCTTGGGCGTTACAGCTTTCCACTGACAACCATCTGCAATATGTCTCACAATGCCATCATTTTTGGATTTCCTGGTCTTGTGCCAAGTCATGTTCTTTGCTTCCTTCGCGTCAGCGAAATAACGCTGCAGGCGTGGAATCAATGGAAGGTGCCATACAACCTTTCGAGGATCCTTCTTTCCAGGTTTGTATCGGGGTTCCTTGCAAGTTGGACACTCTATTTTGTGATCATGCTCGTTACGATATAAGATGCAATCATTTATGCATGCATGATATCTTACATGCGGCAAATCAAGAGGGCACACAATCTTTTTCGCCTCATCAACACTCTTAGGCAACAAATTCCCCTTGGGTAAAACTGTATGTAAATATTCCAATGTGGCGTCCAGACTTGCGTCTGTGCTCTTGAATCTTGCCTTGATGTCTAGAAGTTTGAGCGTGACGTGCAAGCAGGTGTGCTCAGGATCGCAACCTTCATACAGTGGAGTATTCGCGTCTAACTCTAATTGCGCCAACTTGAGAGCCTCCTTAATAGCAGCTCTCTCATTTGTCGTCTACTTCTGAAGTAGTTCTTTAACATGGGGATCATGTAGCATTTCAGCCAACGACATATCACGGAACGGAGATGGTCCTCTTCATGTTCGGGTGGCGTTTCATCATTTCCTCCACCAGGCGCATGTTCATTATTGTTTCCTCCTTCTGGCAGCCCTGCTAATTCATCATCGAAAGGGTTTTCCGCTTCCATATCCGCCGCTCCGTCGTCATCGTCACGTACATCATCATTCTCCTCACCATGCTTTGTCCATCGTGTATAACCTACAATGAAACCACGACGAAGCAAGTGCGCGAGGACGCTACCATCGAACGGGTTATGGAAAAATCCATTTTTTCAGGCCTTACATGGACATAATATCCGCGTTTCACACTTTTGTATCATATTCATCACCGCGAAATTGAGAAAGGCCTTCACACTTCGATCCATATTGAATCTTTCGATAGATCAAAGTAGCCTGTAAAGGGAAATACAAAAAGAATTAAATATACATTAACAACGAGCGAGGGCATACAAATTTCGGCATGACCTTTGCTAAAAAATGGTTCATATTGAGTACTAGAAATTGGAAGAAATGGAAATAAATCAACGTTTCGCCAAACATTGGCAACTCTCTCTACAAAATCGACATCCATGCACGTTTCACCATATAGCAATCACACACGTACGTGCCATACATAATTAAATGCCGAGGAAGTGTTTTCTGTTAATTACCTCAAGCAGAAGAGACATGAGTCAAGCTAGTCCTTGATCGATCGCGCGAGAAGCCGGTCAACCGTACGTAGGTTCGAGGGCGCCATTAATGAAGGGTGAAGGAAAATTTAATGCAAGTGGGTGGAGGAGAGAGCTAGATAACTAGCTTAGAGAGTGGGTGTGTGAAGGCTAGCAAACCATCACCTAGCTAGATCTAACCATCTAATTAAGAATCATGATAAAATAATTGGGTTTATCAAGATGAGGAGGGAAGAGGAAGAGCAAGAGGAAGAAAAAGGGGAATATAGTGTATACACAAGGGCTATCATGTGGTAATAGTGCTGCGACTTTATTACTGGCGTTTCAAGACAACAAGACACCAACACTAACATGTATATTCCTGGCGTGCCATTGTATGCTACGCCGGTGTTATGTGGGCCCCAATGTTGACCTAAAAAAATGGATCCACAAAATAAACTATTGGCGTCCGGACGAAAGCAACGCCGTAGATATAGGAAATACTACCGGCGTAGTACCAACCTGGTACGCCAACAGTAAGTTACGCCTGCACACAACATTGGAGACCACATACAAGTGGTGTTCCACGTACGTCCAGCGCCAGCACTAAGTAACTAGCTATGTCCTATCAAAATGGCCGATGCCAGCGATGTTTGAAAAATGTAGTGCTGGCATCGGCTAAAAACGACGCGCCACCAACAAGAGTTGTGGCTAACCATTTCTCTACTAGTGGAGGTGCCCATCTTGACAGCAGGGTTGTTGCAGTTGAGTTCCTCTTGAGATGATGCTCTGGCGTGGGGATCCATTCGTCGTACTACAAAATTGACAAAGCGTTATTATCAAAACATAAAAAAAATTAGAAATTTTGACATGACAATTGCGAAAAGTAGGGCATATTGACTAACGGAAATTTGACAAAACGGAAATTAATCAATGTTTCGTCAGAACATTTGCACTCAAATTAACTCCTGCAAATAAACCGTGTATTTCATGGTCATAAAAATATTATACCGACCGGTGTATACATTTCATCGAATACCTTGCATTGCTAAAATAATGTTGTTCATGTTACTTGGAGGAGACGGGTCAGCCGCAATATATATGTACCTCGGTGCGATTCGGCCGGCGACGGTGTTGGAGGAGAGGGGCCGGTGACGGTGTTGGAGGAGAGGGTCCGGCGATGGTGTCCCCGCGGTGGCGGCCTCACTGCAGGTGAGCACACGGCGACGGTGGCTGTGCAGGAGGCGAGAATGCAGGGCCCGCGAGGTCTACAACGGCGGCGTGCGGCGGTGGCAGGTGAATTTAGTGAGCAGGCAAGGGGATGCGAATGTGGGCGGTTTGAACAAAAACAGCTTAAGGTAGGTGAGGGAGAGGCGGGAAATTTGGGATCAATATCACATGGCGGGCATGGCGGCTCGCCCGCCGCCACAAAGAGCTGACGTGGCGGGCCCGCAAAGGTGCCCGTCACCGCAAATCTCTGACGTGGCGGCCCACCTACCATGCCCGCCACCACAAACATATATTTTAATCTATCCATCTTCAATTACATCAGTGTAACGAACAACAGAAATAATAAAACTTACATCCAGATTTGTGGACCACCTAGCTAGGAATTCCGATGCTAAAAATTTGCAGCTTTTTGAGATGATTAGCTATTTTTGCGGCACTAATTGAATTTAAACATATAGACGGTGCTACAATTAAGAAAAGAATTCTCACGTAAAACATGTCTCGCTCGTCTCTCTCCGATGTCGTATCCAATTGATCGGATGAAATCAAGAAGAGAGAGATGTGGTGATTTGAGGGTTAGAGAGGGTGGTGGGTCCACGAATGCTAATTAATTAGGGTGGATGCATGTGGGCCCGTGGACTAATTATGTAATGGATAAGTGGGTCCAATAATTAAGGATAAAGAGGAGTGGCTAGGATGACCAATGGTGAGAGGAGTAGGAGGAAGAAGAAGAGGGCCTTATTGGAGAGGAAGAAGAAATTGGGGGAGGGGAAGCTACTGAAACAGCGAGCAAACATTACACGATCTTATTGCTGGCGGGCGCCTATAATATCCGCCACTGGTAAGTGATGTCGACAGCACCCCCCGTGCAGGAAAATGTTCAATGGCGGGAATAAAAACCGCTCGCCACTGGAGTGAAACCTACCACTGGCGAGCCGTATGCAACGCCCGCCACAACAATGTTGTGCAAAAATTAGTCATCCGGCACGGATACCTAGTGGCGGTTGCCACTTACCGCTCGCCACTGACAGGTCATCTACCTATGCTGGTCGCTAGGTAGGGCTCGTCATGGCTTGATTACGCAAAATAGTCCCGTCCGCAAGGGTATACCTGTGGTGGGTAACGGAGACATCCTACCAGAGTTACCCCTTTAGCTGTGGCGGGTGGTTTTTGTTACTCACCACTACTTGTTTTCAAAATTAGTTGTGGCGGGTGCACACCGTGCCCGTCACTAATTGGGGTTCACTTATAAGTCCTTTCACAGTAGTGGTCCTCTCGCTTCCTGTCTCACTCAGACGAAGACACATAGGCAGCGCATCTTCAATTCCAGGCCTGCCACCTCTCGTCAGGGAGCGCGGGAGCAAGCCGCCCCCTGCTGCCCGACGATGTCTCTCCTCTCTCGCTGTCGTGGTTTTTTCACGGCAGATGTCCTAGTGCAAGGACTTAGGGGTGAAGCCATCGCTACGGCGGTTAACTCGAAGGGGTTGATCGGGACGAAAGACATAGGTTTACCCAGGTTCGGCCCCTCTCGAAGGAGGTAATAGCCTACGTCCTGCTTTGAGTTGTATTTATTGGATATCGATTAAGGGAGCGAATTTGCTTGACCTAGTACTCGATCAAAGATTTCCTGTCCTAAGTCGCCCAGGGAACCCGCCTTTATATACACAGGTCGAGGCCCTGGGCTTACAAGAGTCCGGGCCGGGTTACATCTAGTAATCGACCTTATCTCTAACTATCCTTGCCTTGTCTGGCAAGCCGTCTCCCAGCGGCTTATGCCTCCGGGTCACACGTAGCCTTCCGGCTCTGGGCCTCTTCCAAGCCCGTCTGGCAAGTCACTTCCAAGCCTTGTCTTGACCTTTCAGCCGGCTCAGGCCTCACTGCTAAGCCGACAACCTCATGACCCGGCCCCTCCTGGGCGGGTCTCACCACGGGGTTATATCCCCGCCCCAGATTGATTTGAACTGGTTCATGTCAATCTTTAAGTCTTCTAGTTGGCGAGTCTTGCATTCTTCGTAAGCACCTGACCTGCAATAAATCTTCATGACCCGCCATGTGAAAACGGATGACGTCATCTCTGATAAATCCAAAAAATCTAGATGACATCACAACGGATCTTTGCATTAACTAGTCAACCCGAGAATCAAGGCGTTTTCTTGGTCAATCATCATTTTGTCTCCTCGATTCCCGCGCGAGACTGTTGTTGTTCCATCCCCCTTATAAATAGGCACGTGGGGCCCTATCCTTTTTTCACTTTCCCCCGTCGCGGCCTCTCTCTTCTTCTTCCTCCAGACGCTCGCGCAGCCAAAGCTCCTCCGCGCCATCCGGACCTCGCCGTCGTCCTCAACAAGGGCCGCTGCATCACCCTGACTGTGTCCAGAGCTCATCGACGCTCACCCGCATCTCATGCGCCTCTCGGGTTTCATCTTCTTCCCCTGGGAGATCTGCATTAGTTCGTCAGGCTTCCTCGAGTCCGCCACCGTTCATCGGAGTCCTTTCCGTAGATGAAAAAGGAAACACCTTTAGGCTTTCAGCCGCTAGCCAAAAACCCGCGGCGCTCCGCTTAATGTGTTTTCCATGCTCATCGTAGATCATCCCTTCACGGGAACTCATATATTAACTGCTTGTTCTTCGCTGTCGTTTTAGGTTTAGGAAATATTTTCCTTTTATCTTCGCTCGCAGATCTTGTAGCTATAGCCGTAGTTGGTGGAACTTGTTTGTCCACACTTAGCGACGTTTCCGATGTTCCGTTGTCCATTTGACCCGCCAGGATGCTGCCGGGTCTCCCTGGCGAGACATAATCCAGTTCATACTTGTAGCTGACGACGGCTCATAGTTTTAATAATGACCCGTCAGATAGCGTCGTCATCTTAGAGTCATAGCTGTTTTGGTCATGCAGCGTTTTTAACCCGCCACATTTCCATGCTTTTCCACAGTCTTTTAACCCGCCGTCATGGCTAAAGCCCCCGCTTCCTGTGATTGGGTAGGATCTGGGGTTACCGAGGAAATACTCAACGATTTTGTAGTCATGGGACTTTTGCCGGCTCAGGATGTTGTCCATTGGCGGGGTCCTGGCAACGAAGTCACTCCCAAACCCCAGGATGGGGAAGTTATTGTCTTCACGGATCATCTTCTCCGTGGCTTCTCACCGCCCGGATCAAAAAAATTCCGGGACGCCTTACACTTCTATAATCTGCATCCTCAAGACATTGGCCCCAACTATGTCACCAATTTGTGCCAGTTCCAAATTCTCTGTGAGGCCTATCTGCAAGAAGAGCCATCCGTTGACCTCTTCAGGGATTATTTCTATATCAACCGCCAAACAGAGATTGCGGATGGACCGAGCCTTGAACTTGGAGGTGTTTCCATTCAGAGACGGAGAGATGTATCCTTTCCGTCAGCGATTCTGCCTAGTCATCCCAAGGACTGGAATCAGACCTGGTTCTACTACAAAGATACTTCCCCAGAAGGAGAGAATCCACTGCCGGGTTATCGTCCTTACCGGCTCAACACCGACACCGAGCTTCCAGACCGGATGTCTGCTGTAGAGCGCGCCCAATACGCTCCAACATTTTCCAAGATTAGAGCCTTGTTGGCTAACGGGCTAACCGGCGATGATCTAACCCGCTGCTGGGTTTCATGGAGAATTCTCCCGCTGAGCCGCCATAATGGCTTAATGTGTCAATACACTGGTGAAGTGAATGACCCTCAGCGCTTCAACAAGACACCGCTGACAGACAAGGACCTCAATGCAATCGTCAAATCATTGTTGGGAGAACCCCAAGAAGTCTGCAATAAGACGGGGTTAAGCCCTTTTGTAGGACCGAAAGTATGTCTAGAGGGGGGGTGATTAGACTACTTGACCAAATAAAAATTCTACCTTTTCCCAATTTTAAGTGTTGGCAGATTTTAGCAATGATAGCAAGTCAAGTACACCCTACACATGCATGTCTAAGAGTATAGCAGCGGAAAGTAACAACAAGCATATGTAGTAGAGGGTAGGGAGGAAGATCAAACGCAATTTGTAGACACGAAGATTTTTCCCGTGGTTCTGATAGGTGGTGCTATCGTACGTCCACGTTTATGGAGTCTTCAACCCACGGAGGGTAACGGTCGCGAGAGTCCACGAAGGGCTCCACCCATAAGGGTCCACTAAGTAGCAACCTTGACTATTCCATAACGGCTTCCGTCCACGAAGGACTAGCCTCACTATGGGTAGATCTTCACGAAGTAGGCGATCTCCTTGCCCGTACAAACTTCTTGGTTCAACTCCACAACACGAAGTAGGAGGCTCCCAAGTGACACCTAACCAATCTAGGAGGCACCACCCTCCAAAAGGTAATAGGCTCGGTAATGTCGATGAACTCCTTGCTCTTGTGCTTCAAGATGATAGACTCCTCAACACACAATCAATCTCTCACAGATTTGGCTATGGTGGAAGAGATTGATTTGGTGGAAAGCAACTTGGGGAGGCTAAAGATCAAGATTCATATGGATGGAGTGGAATAGCTTGATCTCAACACATGAGTAGGTGGCTCTCTCTCAGAAAATTGGACGGGGCAAGTATGGAATAGTTCTGAGTGCTTCTCTTTCGAGTGGGTGGTGGTGAAGGGGTATATATAGGCATCCCCAAAAATCCAACCATTACACCTAAAGTGACCAACTCGGTGACACCGAAGTGTAAAACTCGGTGGTACCGAAGTGACCGAAAGGCAGTAACTTTTGAATCTCGGTGAGACCGATATGTAAGTCTCAGTGGTACCGATTAGGTGACCAATGGTCAGATTACACAACTCGGTGACGCCGATCCAGAAAACTCGGTGGTACCGATTTTATGAATCGAGGTAACAGAAAGTTGGCAACCCAAACTCGGTGGCACCGAAGTGGAATCGGTTGCACCGATGTGCTAGGGTTTGGCATGAGTCTGCCTGATTTTGGGAATCGGTGGCACCGAGTGGGAATTGTTGGTTGCACCGATTTTGGATATTTGGCTTTGGACAGACTTTTGTGGAAGAGCTTGTGGGTGTTTTTGGTGAGTATCTCTTGTGCACGTGGAGCATCTTGTTCACCAACAGTACCTTACCCCCTTTTAATAGTATTGGCTTTCCTATGGACTCAAAGTGATTTCTCACAAAGTAAAATGTAGAGTCCTCTTGCTTGAAGCTTTGCCAATCCATTTCCTTGCATCTTGGGGTTTCTCCACAATCCTTTTGTCATCCCTATCATTGAACTTTTCCTGAAATATGCTTAGTGGAAACATTAGTTCAATGACATATATGTTGTTATTAATTACCAAAACCACCAAGGGAGCAAATGTGCTTTCAATTTCCCCCTTTTTGGTAATTGATGACAACATATAGATCAAAGCTTCGACATATGATATAATGAAAGAATATAATCGTCGCTTTGAGAAGTATGTAATAAGCAAGAGCTCCCCCTAAATTTGTGCATTATTTTAAATTTGCGTTTGAATGCAAATGCACAATCTATTAGGTACATAGGGGCACTCTTTCATGTCACATACAACTTGATGGTGTGCGAGAATAATAAGAATGAATATCATAGCACAACACAATCAAGCAAAGGTGAATGATCATTTCATAAGCATCACAAGGATAGGAAATAGTAGCAACACACATCAAGTGTATGATCAAACACCAACAAAGTTTAACACAAGCAAACCAAAAGATCAAATGTTTTGTAAAGCGATAAAAACCAACGCTCTCTCTCTCTCTCTCTCTCTCTCGAAGCCTAAAGATCTATATACATCTTCTCCCCCTTTGGCAACAAGTTACCAAAAAGATCAAAGGTATATAGCTAATCGTTCTTCTGGGGCTGATCTCCTCCGGTAGCTGGTGAAGGAGTTGAGAGAACTGCATCGGCGAAGACTTCAGCAGACGTCATGGACGGAGTTGGAGTAGCAACTAGAGGAACTGGAGGAGCTGATGGACCTGAAGAGGCTGTAGCAGGTGCTGATGAAGAAGGCCTCAACTCTGGAGCTGGCACTGTGGCTGATCTAGCTTGAGTAGTGAACTGAGTGCCTGGCCTGAGAGGTGAGTTATCCTCATCATCTGTAGTGTGGGGACTGGGCACGCTATCAAATTCCTTCTTGAGCTCGTTCACGGTCTTGGTCAGCCCATCCACCTTGTCATTGAGTGTTTTGATCCTGTTCTCCATGATCCTCACAAGACTATGCTGATTCACCAAGATGTCCTTGATATCTTTCTGCATGCCCTGAAAGGTACTGATCAAGAGATCCATTTGCTCATTCCTGGATCTCGGGAATTGAGCACTAGTGGCTCTAGATGCCTCTGCCTCTGCCTGTGCTGCAGCTGAGGTGAGATGATCTGGGTTCATCACCACAATGTTGTCTTCTAGATCTGGCTGTAGGGGTAAATGTGGTCTATCAAGAGCAAAGATGTGCTTCTCCAGCTTGGAGTTGATAAGCATCTGGATGTAGGGTGGATAGGAGCATGAGCGCTTCTGATCAGCAGCAACCCTCTTCACAGTCTCTACTATCAAATCCATCACCCTTATCCTGGTGTGTCTAAATAGATGGATCAGCATGTTGATGGAATAGCCTCTAATCATCTTGTCATCTCCAGACTTAGGAATCAAGGTATGCCTCAAGATGGTGTTCATTGTGCAGAGACCAGCCTGGAGGAAGTAAATGGATCCTAACTTGTGAGATTTCAAGTTTGCAGCAGGGATCTCATTGTACATGTTCTTCATAGCATCATGGCTCTCCTTGGATTCAGAATAGACATCCAGATCTCCTTCTTCCACCTGGGACTTCTAAGATGGTAGCCCATTCCTCAACAGTTGATTCATACCTTGCTCCTTCAGTCATCCATACAATTCTACCATCTCCATAGAAGTGAGCAGTGGAGTAGAATTGCATGATCATCTCATCGTTCCATGCAGTGAATTCTTTGCCAACAAATTCATCCAGACCAATACAGTGAAAGTTGTCTTGAACACTCGGGAAGTAATCTTGATTCTCCTTGATATACTCCCAATCCACATACCTCATGTCACTTACAGCAGGGCTCTTATCAAGCAAGATTGTCTCATAGAAATCCTGTTGCTCCTTCGTATAAAATTTGTAGTCCACAACTGTTTTCCTTCTCTGAGCATATGGATCAATGGCTCTCCATACTCTCAAACCAGAGTCCTTCCTCTTCTTCATGTCCTCGGCAAGCAAGTGGCTGGCATTGTGCTCTGGAAGGTGTGGTCTTAGCTTCATCAAAGCTGTCATATCATCATCCTCAGCTTCCCTAAAAGTGGAGGTCTTGTTCTTGCTGGAAGCTGGTATCTCTCTGGAGAACCTCTTGGGTTTTTCAGCAGTAGCAGCCTTCTTAGGTGTAGCCTTGGTGCTCTTGGATGAAGTGGACTTAGGCATAGCATCTGCCATGAGCTTCTTCTTCTTCTTAGGAGGGGCCTTGGCAACTAGCTCTTCCTCCTCCTCCTCAGCAGCTGCCTCTGTTGGATCCTCATACATAGAGGTTTGTCTACCAACAACATGAATGATCCTCTTCCTGGCTCTCTTCTTCTCTCCTGCCTTCTTAGGCATGGACTTCTTCGAGGGCTCAATAGTCATAGTTGCCCTAGAGCTCTCTGGTGCTCTTGCTGACCCAGAGCTAGCATACTCCTTCCGGATAGCTTTCTTCTTCTTGGAAGTAGTGGCAGCAGTGGTGCTCTTGGCAGCATCATCTTTCTTGGGCAACTCCTCAGGGATGAAATCCTCATCCTCCTCATCTGAGTTCAGCTTCCTCCTTGCCCTGGTTGCAGCTTTGGGTAGATCAGGAGAGCTAGGAACATCATCATAGCTCCCCTCAGGACTAGTGCCTGAGCTCATGTCAACACTCTGCTCTCTGAGATCATTCTGATTGTCTTTAGCATCTGACATATCTGACCCTGTGCATAGACTATAGAAGAGTGGAAGGGATGAGTCATCACAAAATGCAGATGTTTTTCAAAGGTTTGAACAGAGAAATCCTTAGACATAGTTGTCAGCAAAAAGGGATTTCGGTGTCACCGGGTCATAAGTTTCGGTACCACCGAGACTCACAGAGCTCTTTACAGAAACTTGGCAGCAATTTCGGTCGTACCGAGAATTGCCACTCGGTTTCACCAAGACTGTCCTCAGTAGCACAAAACAAAATTGGTAGAACCAATTTTTCTGACTCGGTGTCACCGAGATTCGGTTTTGCGGACGACTAAACCTAAAAATCCTTCGTTTGCTAATCTATTGGAGTTTCTTGTGGATGAATCAATCTCAAACTGTGGATTATCGATGGAAAAGTCCTAATGCGCGAGATTCGGAGGTTGGAGCGCATGAGGAGATGAAATCGTACCCTAGCTTGGTGACGACTTCGCTACGGCGGCGACGGGGGAGAGGATTCCATCGACGGCGGGGACTTCCAATGGCGGAGGCGCTCGGGAAGACGAAGGCGATGACCAGGGGCCTTGGTTCGGCAGCAAGGGTTTCGGAGGGGATGACGTTTGAGGAATAGATTTCAAAAGTCGGGTCCACCTCTATATAAACCCATGGCTATCGGTGACACCGGTTCTAACTTTTCGATGTCACCGAGTTCCTCAACTGTCTGCTGACAGGGAAACTCGATGTAACCGAGAAGATGGAATCGGTGATACCGAGATGGAAAACTAGATCAACCCTACGCATTCGGTGAGACCGAGATTTTGGGTTGGTTTCACCGAGATGCACTTGGGAGGTTTTAATGGTCAGTCCTTTGTCGATACGGAACTCCGAGTGCTCCTCACACAGAGAGATCGAAAAGTCCTTGTTCAAATTTTGTGATGTAGCAAGAATAGAATATGAGGTAAGAAAGCATAGATAGCTAGAGAGTGGTCCTAGGCATTCTTGTCCATCCAATTGGCAAAAGAAAAGTCAAAAACCAAATAGCAACAATTGGATGTCCTCGAATGGATAAATAAATGCAAACCAACATGCTCACACAATAAGATATCAAATGAAATCATGGCAAACATGCACATACATACTAGCATCTAACAAGCATTTTGGAGATGATGGGGTCATCTATATATGAGTATATTGACTTAGGAGCCAAGCAAGAATACTTGATCATAGGTCATACTCATCGTTTAAGCACAAGTGGGGTTACCACTTTTACATAAAGCATTTAATGTTGTCACATTCTAAGAAATGCTTTAACTCAAGTCTTAGAGTAAAGCTCCCCCTTGATGTGACATCCCCCCATAGGAGGGATAAACTAACCTTGGGTTTTGTCGATGAAGACTTCATGTGGGTGATGTAGTGGTGGATGCTCAAGGTTGATGAAGATCACCAAGAGTTGGGAGCATCCTTGTTGTTTTCTTACTCTCCTCACCTACATGGGTTAGTCCCAACACACAAGAGACAAATACAAGGATATCTATGGACATGGAGTGCAAAGCATACATGATGATGTCCATGGATTTGTTGATTACCTTGTCCCTTGCTTACCATTGAGGGAATGTGTGACTCCTTGAAATATTGCATAGAGTTGGAGTTGATTGCAAATAGTCCTTGCCAATAATGAATGTGAGTGAATTTCATTGGCGGAGTCACCCCTCAAGAACTTGTCTAGTTCTTCTTCTTGGGGACCCACATCAACTTGATGGGGATCCTTGGTGTTGAAGTGGCACTTGTAGAAGTTGAGATTGAAGTAGCCTTGGGAACCCACTCCACCAAAGCTTGGGATTCATCTTCATATGAGTCAATGTCCTCTTGAAGCTTGTTCTTGCCCTTGAGCTTGTGGTCTTGTGGTGGAAGGTCATCTTGAGTGTTTGTTCCCTTGGGAGGAGTATGTTCATACTTCTCCTTTTGAGGAACAAACTTGGGCTTGGGTATTGACCTTCTTCCCATTCAACTCCATTAGCGTTGAAGTAGCCAATGCCATGGTTCTTCCGGTATCCTCCGTGCTTGCGTACAATTTCCTCAAATTGCTTACATCTGGCAAGACTCTTGTAGATACCTTTCTCTATAACTCCTTTCAATAAAGCGTTTTCTTGCTCAAGTGTAACTTGGCTAAGAGAATCATCATTAGTGGAATCAATAGAACTACTAGAAGCAACATCATTAGATTTGGTATTTTTATTGTTGCTACTAGATAAAGAACCTTTCTTGCCTTTGTTACTAGTTTGTCTAGATTTAACTTGTGGCATGAATGTAGACAAGAGTAACCGTTTGGCTAGATAAGTTGAAGTCTTCTTTCGGAGATCGTCATTGATAGCTTTAAGAAACTCATGCTCTTGCTCCAAGGTGAGCTTCTCGAAGCGTAGCTTCTCATGAGTCCTTACAAGCTCTCTATGATCTTCAAGAGTAGATTCATGAGCTAACTTAAGAGTGTTTAATTCTTTAGTTAGTTGTTCTATTTTCATCTTGTCATCATCAACCGACTTATCTTGACTAGCATGAAAATTATCAAGTTCATTTTGACTAACATCACTAGTTTTATCAAAGAGCAAGTCATCATCACAAAGTAAATCATCTTCATCACTATTGAAATCAAGATACTCGGGGTGTGATACCTTGGGGACTTTAGCCATGAAGCAACTTCCACTCCCTTCATTCGGTGAATCAAATAGATCATAGGAGTTGGTAGTCACTAGTGCAAGTCCGGCAACACCTTCATCTTGACTATAGTCGGAGTTAGAGTGATAGCTTCTCTCGGAGTTGTTGTCGGAGTCGGAGCCGGAAACCCATTCACCAACATGAGCTTGATGTCTTCTTCTCGTGTAGCTCTTGGCGTACTTGTCCTTCTTCTCCGAGTCCCTACTTCTCCTTGAGGGTCTTCGTTCATAACGATCATCTCTACTCCTTTATTTTTGAGGTGATTCATTCCTTGAGCTTCGTCTTCTAGGTGACTCTTCTCTCCGTTTGTAGGGAGTCGTGCACTCATTGGAGTAGTGTCCGGGCTTCCCACAATTGTAGTAGTTTCGGTCACGACTTGACGAACGCTTCTCTTCATATCTTGAGTTGGAGCTTCGTTCTTTCCCTATATTCTTGTAGAACTTGTTGAATTTCTTGACCATGAGGCTTATCTCTTCATTGGTGACAAGGTTGTCGCTTGAAGTTGCGGGAACATCACTTGTGGCCTTGTAAGCACCGCTAGACTTGTTGTGAAGCTCTTCTTTGTCTTTGAGTGTCATCTCATGAGCAACAATCCTTCCAATGACTTCCGTAGGCTTGAGATCTTTGTAGTTGGGCATCATTTGGATCAATGTGCACACGGTGTCGTATCTCTCATCCAAAGCTCGAAGTATCTTCTTGATGATGAATTTGTCGGTCATTTCTTCGCTTCCTAAGCCGGCAATCTCATTGTTGATGAGAGCTAGCCTAGAGTACATCTCCGCAACTCCTTCACCATCCTTCATCTTGAACTTGTCAAGCTAACTTTGAAGAACGTCCAACTTGGATTCTCTCACGGATTTAGTACCTTCGTGCATATCAACCAAAGTATCCCAAATCTATTTTGCATTCTCAAGACGGCTAATTTTGTTGAATTCTTCGGGGCATAGGCAGTTGAAGAGAATATCACATGCTTGAGCGTTGTATTGCAACATCTTCAATTCATCTGTGGTCGCTTCACGATCCGGTTCCTTTCCATCACCAAAGAATTCACCTTGCAAGCCAACACGAACAACAGCCCAAACGGCGGGGTTATGACCAAGAATATGCGTTTTCATTTTGTGCTTCCAACTAGCAAAATTTGTGCCATCAAAGTACGGACCTATACGGTGATAATTTCCCTCACTAGATGCCATACTCTCCTAGGTTGTGAGACCAATGCAATGGACACCAAAGCTCGGATACCACTTGTAGGACCGAAAGTATGTCTAGAGGGGGTGATTGGACTACTTGACCAAATAAAAATTCTACCTTTTCCCAATTTTAAGTGTTGGCAGATTTTAGCAATGATAGCAAGTCAAGTACACCATACACATGCATGCCTAAGAGTATAGCAGCGGAAAGTAACAACAAGCATATGTAGTAGAGGGTAGGGAGGAAGATCAAACGCAATTTCTAGACACGAAGATTTTTCCCGTGGTTCCGATAGGTGGTGCTATCGTACGTCCACGTTTATGGAGTCTTCAACCCACGGAGGGTAACGGTCGCGAGAGTCCACGGAGGGCTCCACCCATAAGGGTCCACGAAGTAGCAACCTTGACTATTCCATAACGGCTTCCGTCCACGAAGGACTAGCCTCACTATGGGTAGATCTTCACGAAGTAGGCGATCTCCTTGCCCGTACAAACTTCTTGGTTCAACTCCACAACACGAAGTAGGAGGCTCCTAAGCGACACCTAACCAATCTAGGAGGCACCACCCTCCAAAAGGTAATAGGCTCGGTAATGTCAATGATCTCCTTGCTCTTGTGCTTCAAGATGATAGACTCCTCAACACACAATCACTCTCTCATAGATTTGGCTATGGTGGAAGAGATTGATTTGGTGGAAAGCAACTTGGGGAGGCTAGAGATCAAGATTCATATGGATGGAGTGGAATAGCTTGATCTCAACACATGAGTAGGTGGCTCTCTCTCAGAAAATTGGATGGGGCAAGTATGGAATAGTTCTGAGTGCTTCTCTTTCGAGTGGGTGGTGGTGAAGGGGTATATATAGGCATCCCCAAAAATCCAACCGTTACACCTAAAATGACCAACTCGGTGACACCGAAGTGTAAAACTCGGTGGTACCGAAGTGACCAAAAGGCAGTAACTTTTGAATCTCGATGAGACCGATATATAAATCTCGGTGGTACCGATTAGGTGATCAACGGTCAGATTACACAACTCGGTGACGCCGATCCAGAAAACTCGGTGGTACCGATTTTATGAATCGAGGTAACAGAAAGTTGGCAACCCAAACTCGGTGGCACCGAAGTGGAATCGGTTGCACCGATGTGCTAGGGTTTGGCATGAGTCTGTCTGATTTTGGGAATCGGTGGCACCGAGTGGAAATTATTGGTTGCACCGATTTTGGATATTTGGCTTTGGACAGACTTTTGTGGAAGAGCTTGTGGGTGTTTTTGGTGAGTATCTCTTGTGCACGTGGAGCATCTTGTTCACCAACAGTACCTTGCCCCCTTTTAATAGTATTAGCTTTCCTATGGACTCAAAGTGATTTCTCACAAAGTAAAATGTAGAGTCCTCTTGCTTGAAGCTTTGCCAATCCATTTCCTTGCATCTTGGGGTTTCTCCACAATCCTTTTGTCATCCCTATCATTGAACTTTTCCTAAAATATGCTTAGTGGAAACATTAGTTCAATGACATATATGTTGTTATTAATTACCAAAACCACCAAGGGAGCAAATGTGATTTCAATCTCCCCCTTTTTGGTAATTGATGACAACATATAGATCAAAGCTTCGACATATGATATAATGAAAGAATATAATCGTCGCTTTGAGAAGTATGTGATAAGCAAGAGCTCCCCCTAAATTTGTGCATTATTTTAAATTTGCGTTTGAATGCAAATGCACAATCTATTAGACACATAGGGGCACTCTTTCATGTCACATACAACTTGGTCGTGTGCGAGAATAATAAGAATGAATATCATAGCACAACACAATCAAGCAAAGGTGAATGATCATTTCATAAGCATCACAAGGATAGGAAATAGTAGCAACACACATCAAGTGTATGATCAAACACCAACAAAGTTTAACACAAGCAAACCAAAAGATTAAATGTTTTGTAAAGCGATAAAAACCAACGCTCTCTCTCTCTCTCGAAGCCTAAAGATCTATATACATCTTCTCCCCCTTTGGCAACAAGTTACCAAAAAGATCAAAGGTATATAGCTAATCGTTCTTCTGGGGCTGATCTCCTCCGGTAGCTGGTGAAGGAGTTGAGAGAACTGCATCGGCGAAGACTTCAGCAGACGTCATGGACGGAGTTGGAGTAGCAACTGGAGGAACTGAAGGAACTGATGGACCTGAAGAGGCTGTAGCAGGTGCTGATGAAGAAGGGGTCACTATCGCCGGCTCAGCCTATGCCGCTCCGGATCCTTCCAACGTGCTAGCCAAGCACATCAGCAAGGATGAGGCGCCTTCACCTGAGAAGGAGAAGGCTAAGCTTGATCTGCCCAACTTGGAGAAGCTGACTACTGATGAATTGCATTCGGGTTATCTGAGCCGCCTTGCCGCGAGCCGAGACATGGAGGCCAACCTAGTTGGTATGATGAAGAGGAAATATGAGGTACTCCACTTTTCTACTCTCTGTATATCCTTACGTAGCCCCCAAGAGCCAGCTTATTTTCTCGAAGATAAGCCGGGTCTTCAGTAATATGTAGACTGCGATAGACCAACGTGTAGCCCCCAAGGGCCGGTTCATTATACCAATAATGAGCCGGCACGTATTGCCTTGATAAATGCAAAAAATGCCAAGTATAGCCCCCAAGGGCCGGGTTATCTTCATGAAGATGATCTGGGTCTTGCTTGTATTTGGATAAACTTGAAAGAACTGATACACATTAGCCCCCAAGTGTCAAGCATATTGCTTGCAATCTGCTTGAGACTTGTAACAACCCTCTGCAGTACCTCCAATCACTATTATAAACCGGACTGGCGGCTTAAAATTGATGATCTTGCTGTTTGACAATTTGTCCTGTATAGGAATCTTTAAATGCGGCCGAGTCTAGCTTGACCGACCTTAGGAAAAGCCTGGCATTGCAACAAGACGCCCGGGCTGAAGCTGACACCAAGTGGCGGCTCTCTGCGATGGAACTAGAAAAGATCAAGACTGAGCTTGAGGCGTACAAATAATCTGCTGAAGCCAACCAAGCCGCCTTGACCAAACATGCAGAAGATGCTGAGGGCCATCTTAAGCCTGTTACTGAAGAGCTAACCAGCCTGAAGCGCCATATAGCCCGGATGACCGAAGCCGTCTTTGGTAAGCGTTGCTGACTATGTTGTGAGCATTTTTCAAATATTCTTATAGAGACTCGCCTGGCGACTTAGAAATTGATCTATTTGCAGGCAAACGAACTCGCCAGTTTCCAGATGATAGCTTGTTGAAGCTGAAGGCTTTATATGCCTTCACTGAACAGCTGTACGCTGGAAGCCTCTTCACCATCAGGGCTGTGTTTGGCGAAAAAGGGGTTCCCAAACTGATCAAGGATGTGCTGAATTGCCTCTCCACCGTCCCCAATGTTGGAAATATTCCCTAGAGGCAATAATAAATTGGTTATTATTATATTTCCTTGTTCATGATAATCGTTTATTATCCATGCTATAATTGTATTGATTGGAAACTCAAATACATGTGTGGGTACATAGACAACACTGTGTCCCTAGTAAGCCTCTAGTTGACTAGCTCGTTGATCAAAGATGGTTAAGGTTTCCTAGCCATAGACATGAGATGTCATTTGATAACGGGATCACATCATTAGGAGAATGATGTGATGGACAAGACCCAAACTGTAAACGTAGCATTTGATCGTGTCAGTTTATTGCTATTGTTTTCTGCATGTCAAGTATCTGTTCCTTTGACCATGAGATCATGCAACTCACTGACACCGGAGGAATACCTTGTGTGTATCAAACGTCGCAACGTAACTGGGTGACTATAAAGGTGCTCTACAGGTATCTCCGAGGGTGTCTGTTGGGTTGGCATGGATCAAGACTGGGATTTGTTACTCCGTATGACGGAGAGGTATCTCAGGGCCCACTCGGTAATACAACATCACAATGAGCCTTGCAAGCAATGTGACTAAAGTGTTAGCCACAGGATCTTGTATTACGGAACGAGTAAAGAGACTTGCCGGTAACGAGATTGAACTAGGTATAGAGATACCGACGATCGAATCTCGGGCATGTAACATACCGAAGAACAAAGGGAACAGCATACGGGATTAACTGAATCCTTGACATAGAGGTTCGACCGATAAAGATCTTCGTAGAATATGTAGGAGCCAATATGGGCATCCAGGTCCCGCTATTGGTTATTGGCCGTAGAGGTGTCTCGGTCATGTCTACATAGTTCTCGAACCCGCAGGGTCTACACACTTAACGTTTGGTGACGATTAGTATAATTGAGTTATTATGTTGGTGACCGAAAGTTGTTCGGAGTCCCGGATAAGATCCCGGACATGACGAGGATCTCCGGAATAGTCCGGAGGTAAAGATTGATATATGTGATAATAGTGTTTTGATCTCCGGAAGAGTTCCGGAGTTCACCGGAATGGGTTCCGGATGTTTACCGAAGTGTTCGGGTGCAGCAACACTTTATATGAGCCAAAGGGATAAAGCCCACAAGGTATTGGAAAGTGCAAAAGTAGTTTTGCTGCCGCGTAAGCGGTACTACCGCTTGGTGAAGCGGTACTACCGCCCGAGCGGTACTACCGCTTGTGTGAAGCGGTACTACCGCCCAAGCGGTACTACCGCTTGTGTGAAGCGGTACTACCGCTTGTGCGCGGCTGTGCACGATTCGGCAGGGTCCGAATTGGACTCTTTTCCTGCGGGCCAAACCGACCTTGTGCGGGCAAAACCGACCCGGAGGAGACTTTTACTCCAAGTTTAGACCCCAAGGCTCAACATATAAATAGAGGGGCAGGGCTAGCACACGGGACACATCAAGATTTCCCCAAGCCGTGTGCGGCAACCCTAACCCTCTAGTTCCTCCGTCATAATCTCCGTAGCGCTTGGCGAAGCCCTGCAGAGATCGTTCCTCACCACCATCACCACGCCGTCGTGCTGCTGGAACTCAACCACTACTTCACCATCGCTCGCTGGATCGAGGAGGTGAAGGCGTCATCAAGCCGTACGTGTGTTGAACGCGGAGGTGCCGTCCGTTCGGCACTAGATCGGAAGGATCGTGATTGGATCGCGGGACGCTCGGCGATTTGGATCGCGAAGACGTTCGACTACATCAACCGCGTTTATTAACGCTTCCGCTTAGCGATCTACAAGGGTATGTAGATTCACTCTCCCTCTCGTAGATGCTCATCACCATGGATAGATCTTATGTGTGCGTAGGAAAATTTTTGTTTCCCATGCAACGTTCCCAACAGTGGTATCAGAGCTAGGTCTATGCGTAGATGAGATCTCGAGTAGAACACAAACGAGTTGTGGTCGTGGGTGTATACATATTGCTTGCCGTTACTAGTTGATACTTGATTCCGCGGTATTGTGAGATGAAGCGGCCCGGACCGACATTACGCGTACGCTTACGCGAGACTGGTTTCACCGCTGCGTGCACTTGTTGCATAAAGGTGACTGGCGGGTGTCTGTCTCTCTCACTTTAGTTGAATCGGTTCAATGAAGAGGGTTCTTTTATAAGATCAAAAAGCAATCACTACACCACGTTGTGGTTTTGCGTAGGTAAGAACGGTTCTTGCAAACCCGTAGCAGCCACGTAAAATTTGCAACAACAATTAGAGGTCGTCTAACTTGTTTTTGCAGGGTATGTTGTGATGTGATATGGCCAATTACATGATGTGATATATGTGATGTATGAGATGATCATGTGTTGTATAGAATATCACGACTTGCATGTCGATGAGTACGGCAACTGGCAGGAGCCATAGAGTTGTCTTTAATTATTGTATGACCTGCGTGTCAATCATTAAGCGCTATGTAATGCTTTACTTTATCGCTAAACGTTAGCTATAGTCGTGGAAGCAACAGTCGGCGCGACAACCTTATGGCGACACGTTGATGGAGATCAAGATGATGGAGATCATGGTGTCATGCCGGTGACGATGGAGATCATGCCGGTGCTTTGGAGATGGAGATCAAAAGCACAAGTTCATGGCCATATCATGTCACTTATGATTTACATGTGATGTTAATCCTTTTATGCATCTTATTTTGCTTAGGACGACGGTAGCATTATAAGGTGATCCCTCACTTAAATTTCAAGATAAATTGTGTTCTCCCCAAGTGTGCACCGTTGCGAAAGTTCGTCGTTTCGAGACACGCCGTGATGATCGGGTGTGATAGACTCTACGTTCGCATACAACGGGTGCAAGCCATGTTGCACGTGCGGAACACTCGGGTTAAACTTGACGAGCCTAGCATGTACAGACATGGCCTCGGAACACAAGAGACCGAAAGGTCGAACATGAGTCATATAGTAGATATGATCAACATAAAGATGTTCACCATTGAAACCACCTCAACTCACGTGATGATCGGACTTGAGTTGGTGGATTTGGATCATGTTACACTCGAATGACCGGAGGGATGTCAATTTGAGTGGGAGTTTTTAAGTAATATGATTAACTAAACTCATTATCTAGAACAATAGTCTAAGTTGTCTTTGCTATATTTATGTTGTAGATCATGGCTCGCGCAGTAGCACCCCTGAATTTTAATGCGTTCCTAGAGAAAGCTAAGTTGAAAGATGATGGAAGTAACTTTGTGGACTGGGCCCGTAATCTAAGGATTATCCTTACGGCTTCCCAGAAGGCTTATGTCCTTGATGCACCGCTTGGTGATCCACCCGCTCCAGTTGAGTCTCTAGACGTTGTGAACGCCTGGCAGGCTCGTTCTGATGATTACTCAATAGTTCAATGTGCAATGTTGTATGGCTTAGAACCGGGACTTCAAAGACGTTTTGAACGTCATGGAGCATATGAGATGTTCCAGGAGTTGAAGTTTATCTTTCAGAAGAATGCCCGGATCGAGAGATATGAGATCTCCGATAAGTTCTATGCTTGCAAGATGGAGGAGAACGGGTCTATCAGTGACCACGTGCTCAGAATGTCTGGGTACTCCACCCGTCTGGCTGAGTTAGGGATGCCCCTTCCGCCAGAGGCTATCACTGACAGAGTTCTTCAATCATTGCCACCTAGCTACAAGAGCTTCGTGTTGAACTATAACATGCACGGGATGAACAAGTCAGTCGCCGAGCTGTTTGCGATGCTGAAAGCCGCTGAGTCTGAAATTCAGAAGGAGCATCAAGTGTTGATGGTCAATAAAACCACTAGTTTCAAGAAAAATGGCAAGGGTAAGAAGGGTAACTCCAAGCAGAGTGGCAAAGCGGTTGCTCCTCTCGTGAAGAAACCCAAGGCTGGACCCAAACCAGAAACTGTGTGTTTTCATTGCAAGGGAACTGGACACTGGAAGCGGAACTGCCCCAAGTATTTGGCTGACAAGAAGGCGGCCAACAAACAAGGTATATATGATATACATGTTATTGATGTGTACCTTACCAACTCTCGTTGTAGTGCCTGGGTATTTGATACCGGTGCGGTTGCTCATATTTGCAACTCAAAACAGGAACTGCGGAATAGACGGAGGCTGGCAAAGGACGAAGTGACGATGCGCGTGGGAAATGGTTCCAAGGTTGATGTGATCGCCGTCGGCACGCTCGCTCTTCGATTACCGTCGGGATTAGTGATGAACCTAAATAAGTGTTATTTGGTGCCTGCGTTAAGCATGAACATTATATCTGGATCTTGTTTATTGCAAGACGGTTACTCATTTAAATCAGAGAATAATGGTTGTTCTATTTATATGAGTAATATCTTTTATGGTCATGCACCCGATGTGAGGGGTTTATTCTTATTGAATCTCGATAGTAATGATACACATGTTCATAACATTGATGCCAAAAGATGTAGAATTGATAATGATAATACCACTTTCTTGTGGCACTGCCGTTTAGGTCATATTGGCGTAAAACGCATGAAGAAGCTCCATGCTGATGGACTTTTGGAGTCACTTGATTTTGAATCACTTGACACATGTGAGCCATGCCTCATGGGCAAGATGACTAAAACGCCGTTCTCTGGAATAATGGAACGGGCAAGTGACTTATTGGAAATCATACATACTGATGTGTGCGGTCCGATGAGTATTGAGGCGCGCGGTGGTTATCGTTACTTTCTCACCTTCACTGATGACTTAAGTAGATATGGGTATATTTACTTAATGAAACACAAGTCTGAAACATTTGAAAAGTTCAAACAATTTCAGAGTGAAGTTGAGAATCATCGTAACAAGAAGATTAAATTCCTACGATCTGATCGAGGAGGAGAATATCTGAGTTATGAGTTTGGCAGTCACTTAAGACAGTGTGGAATTGTTTCACAATTGACACCGCCTGGAACACCACAGCGTAATGGTGTGTCCGAACGTCGTAATCGAACCTTATTGGATATGGTGCGATCTATGATGTCTCTTGCCGATTTGCCACTATCGTTTTGGGGTTATGCATTAGAGACAGCTGCATTCACTTTAAATAGGGCACCATCGAAATCCGTTGAGACGACGCCTTATGAACTTTGGTTTAACAAGAAGCCAAAGCTGTCGTTTCTTAAAGTTTGGGGATGTGATGCTTATGTCAAAAAGCTTCAGCCTGAAAAGCTGGAACCCAAAGCGGAGAAATGCGTCTTCATAGGATACCCAAAAGAGACAGTTGGGTATACCTTCTACCTCAGATCCGAAGGCAAAGTGTTTGTCGCTAAAAACGGAACATTTCTTGAGAAAGAGTTTCTCTCGAAAGAATTGAGTGGGAGGAAGATAGAACTTGATGAGGTTGTTGAACCTTTACTTCAACCTGAGAGTAGCGCAGCGCAGAAAATTGTTTCTGTGGAGCCTACATTAGCTGAAGAGGAAGTTAATGATGATGATCATGAAGCTTTGGATCAAGTTGCTATCGAACCTCGTAGGTCGACAAGGACGCGTACTGCTCCCGAGTGGTACGGCAACCCTGTCTTAGAAGTCATGTTGTTAGACAACGATGAACCTACGAGCTATGGAGAAGCGATGATGAGCCCGGATTCCGAGAAGTGGTTAGAGGCCATGAAATCCGAGATGGGATCCATGTATGAAAACAAAGTATGGACTTTGGAAGTATTACCTGAAGGGCGTAAGGCCATTCAGAACAAATGGATCTTTAAGAGGAAGACGGACGCGGACGGTAATGTCACCGTCTATAAAGCTCGACTTGTGGCAAAGGGTTTTTCACAAGTTCAAGGAGTTGACTACGATGAGACCTTCTCACCCGTAGCGATGCTTAAGTCCGTCAGAATCATGTTAGCAATAGCTGCCTTTTTCGATTATGAAATTTGGCAGATGGATGTCAAAACAGCGTTCCTTAACGGTTACCTTAAGGAAGAGTTGTATATGATGCAACCAGAAGGTTTTGTCGATCCAGAGAATGCTGACAAAGTTTGCAAACTCCAGCGATCCATTTATGGACTGGTGCAAGCATCTCGGAGTTGGAATCTTCGTTTTGATGAGGTGATCAAAGCGTTCGAGTTTATACAAGTTTACGGAGAAGCTTGTATTTACAAGAAAGTGAGTGGGAGCTCTATAGCGTTTCTAATATTATATGTGGATGACATATTGCTGATTGGAAACAATATAGAAATACTGGAAAGCGTAAAGGAATATTTGAACAAGAGTTTTTCAATGAAGGACCTAGGAGAAGCTGCTTTCATATTAGGCATCAAGATCTATAGAGATAGATCAAGACGTTTAATAGGACTTTCACAAAGCACATACCTTGATAAGATTTTGAAGAAGTTCAAAATGGATCAGTCCAAGAAGGGGTTCTTGCCTGTTTTGCAAGGTGTGAAGTTGAGTAAGACTCAATGCCCAGTGACTGCAGAAGATAGAGAAAAGATGAGTGTCATCCCCTATGCTTCAGCCATAGGCTCTATCATGTATGCAATGCTGTGCACAAGACCCGATGTCAGCCTTGCCATAAGTATGGCCGGAAGGTTTCAAAGTGATCCAGGAATGGAACACTGGACGGCAGTCAAGAATATCCTGAAGTACCTGAAAAGGACTAAGGACATGTTTCTCGTTTATGGAGGTGATCAAGAGCTCGTCGTAAAGGGTTACGTCGATGCAAGCTTTGACACTGATCCGGATGACTCTAAGTCGCAAACCGGATACGTATTTATTCTTAATGGGGGTGCGGTTAGCTGGTACAGTTCCAAGCAAAGCGTGGTAGCTGATTCTACATGCGAAGCGGAGTACATCGCTGCCTCGGAGGCGGCGAAGGAAAGTGTCTGGATGAAGGAGTTCATGACAGATCTTGGAGTAGTGCCTAGTGCACTTAACCCAATGACTCTGTTTTGTGATAATACTGGTGCCATTGCTCTAGCCAAGGAACCAAGATTTCACAAGAGGACCAGACACATAAAGCGACGTTTCAATTCCATCCGCGATTACATCAAGGAGGACGACATAAATATTTGCAAAGTACACACGGATCTAAATGTTGCAGATCCGATGACTAAACCTCTTCCAAGGGCTAAACATGAACAACACCAGAACTGCATGGGTGTTCGATTCATTACAATGTAAATCACATAGTGATGTGAACTAGATTATTGACTCTAGTGCAAGTGGGAGACTGTTGGAAATATGCCCTAGAGGCAATAATAAATTGGTTATTATTATATTTCCTTGTTCATGATAATCGTTTATTATCCATGCTATAATTGTATTGATTGGAAACTCAAATACATGTGTGGGTACATAGACAACACTGTGTCCCTAGTAAGCCTCTAGTTGACTAGCTCGTTGATCAAAGATGGTTAAGGTTTCCTAGCCATAGACATGAGATGTCATTTGATAACGGGATCACATCATTAGGAGAATGATGTGATGGACAAGACCCAAACTGTAAACGTAGCATTTGATCGTGTTAGTTTATTGCTATTGTTTTCTGCATGTCAAGTATCTGTTCCTTTGACCATGAGATCATGCAACTCACTGACACCGGAGGAATACCTTGTGTGTATCAAACGTCGCAACGTAACTGGGTGACTATAAAGGTGCTCTACAGGTATCTCCGAGGGTGTCTGTTGGGTTGGCATGGATCAAGACTGGGATTTGTTACTCCGTATGACGGAGAGGTATCTCAGGGCCCACTCGGTAATACAACATCACAATGAGCCTTGCAAGCAATGTGACTAAAGTGTTAGCCACAGGATCTTGTATTACGGAACGAGTAAAGAGACTTGCCGGTAACGAGATTGAACTAGGTATAGAGATACCGACGATCGAATCTCGGGCATGTAACATACCGAAGAACAAAGGGAACAGCATACGGGATTAACTGAATCCTTGACATAGAGGTTCGACCGATAAAGATCTTCGTAGAATATGTAGGAGCCAATATGGGCATCCAGGTCCCGCTATTGGTTATTGGCCGTAGAGGTGTCTCGGTCATGTCTACATAGTTCTCGAACCCGCAGGGTCTACACACTTAACGTTTGGTGACGATTAGTATAATTGAGTTATTATGTTGGTGACCGAAAGTTGTTCGGAGTCCCGGATAAGATCCCGGACATGACGAGGATCTCCGGAATAGTCCGGAGGTAAAGATTGATATATGTGATAATAGTGTTTTGATCTCCGGAAGAGTTCCGGAGTTCACCGGAATGGGTTCCGGATGTTTACCGAAGTGTTCGGGTGCAGCAACACTTTATATGAGCCAAAGGGATAAAGCCCACAAGGTATTGGAAAGTGCAAAAGTAGTTTTGCTGCCGCGTAAGCGGTACTACCGCTTGGTGAAGCGGTACTACCGCCCGAGCGGTACTACCGCTTGTGTGAAGCGGTACTACCGCTTGTGCGCGGCTGTGCACGATTCGGCAGGGTCCGAATTGGACTCTTTTCCTGCGGGCCAAACCGACCTTGTGCGGGCAAAACCGACCCGGAGGAGACTTTTACTCCAAGTTTAGACCCCAAGGCTCAACATATAAATAGAGGGGCAGGGCTAGCACACGGGACACATCAAGATTTCCCCAAGCCGTGTGCGGCAACCCTAACCCTCTAGTTCCTCCGTCATAATCTCCGTAGCGCTTGGCGAAGCCCTGCAGAGATCGTTCCTCACCACCATCACCACGCCGTCGTGCTGCTGGAACTCAACCACTACTTCACCATCGCTCGCTGGATCGAGGAGGTGAAGGCGTCATCAAGCCGTACGTGTGTTGAACGCGGAGGTGCCGTCCGTTCGGCACTAGATCGGAAGGATCGTGATTGGATCGCGGGACGCTCGGCGATTTGGATCGCGAAGACGTTCGACTACATCAACCGCGTTTATTAACGCTTCCGCTTAGCGATCTACAAGGGTATGTAGATTCACTCTCCCTCTCGTAGATGCTCATCACCATGGATAGATCTTATGTGTGCGTAGGAAAATTTTTGTTTCCCATGCAACGTTCCCCAACACCCAAGCACTTTGAAGAGATGAAGAAATCAGCCGCACGGAAGGGTGCAATATCTGCTTTAAGCCGGGCTTTGGCATATGCGCCGGAGCTCAACCCGGAGGAAATGATGGGAGGCTTCCCGCAGCTGAAGGCCGACGGGTCAGAATTCACTCAAGATGACTACGCCCGTTGCTTCAGAGCGTCTCGAGTGTTGGCCAACCAGTTAGCAGCAGAAGCTGATCTGAAGACGTACCAGGCGGCTTACGATGACAACAACACGCGAGTCCGGGCGCCCACGTTTGAGCCGAAGGACCTGACTCCTCAACGTCGTAAGCACATCTTTGCCCCTGATGTTGACCCGTCTCCAATCTTGCATGACGAAGCTGAATTTAAAGCTTTACTCAACTGCAACTGGTATGTGGACAACCTTCAGATCCAGGACAACGAAGACCCGGCGCAGGATGACCCGTCGACAAGCTAGGCAAAGAGCTGGTCTCCAATGAAGTTAACCTGGGCAAAGCTGAGCCGCCGGGTTATAACTTGTGCGAAAAACTTGAGTCACACATTTTGGGCCCTCTGGAGCCTTGTAATAGTCGTAGTAAAAACTTGATTGCGTGTGTCGTGCCTTCGTGCACGTTTTGAGCTTCTTCAACTTATATGCCGGCGGGTCAAAAAAATTCCAGTATGAATGCCTTGACATGATTATATGCCTCAGTATGAATTCATCGATTCCCACTGGCGGGTTATACTCCATGAGCAATACTAAGCCGGGATTACCCAGAAACTTAGGATCTTATCATGAAAACTCCTGCAAAATAACAAGCAGAAAATACATGTATATCTTGTAGTATAATTTAGGCGGCTTTGAAGGCACAGCCCAAAGAGATCAACTCTTATATTTTAGAAAAACTCAAATTTTTTGCTTGCAAGAAGCTAGGCATGACTGCCTAAAATCCCATAAGCCGGCTCTCACGTGACATAAATCCGTCGTTTTAACCTTAACCAGTTCAGGGTCTTAAAAAAGATTGACTGTTAAGAGTATGAACGGGCCACATAGCGGAGAAACTACGACAAACAGGTGAGTTTATCCTCACTCTATGTAAGCCGGCTCTCACGTGACATAAGCCACCGGTTTAACTTTTACAAGTTTAGGGTCTTAAAAAAGATTGACTGTCAAACGTTCGGCGGGTCACCTGGCAGAGTAGCAAGTTGCAAACAGGCAGGTTTTACTCAAACATGGCATATAAAGCCGGTCAAGAGGGTATGAAAGCTAAACCCAGTGGGTTGGAAGCCCCCAAGTGACCTTATGATGAATCAACTCTTTGCACAAAACTTGGTGCATGAAAAACGGCAGAGGTCCCAATTATAGGGATGCCAGCTTTATTATATTATAAAAAGTGGTATATACAATGACAGAAGTATGTACATGGATAAGAGCCGGTGGCTCAAGTGTAGTAAGGCCGGAGATGAGCAATGTTCCACGGCCTGGCAGTCTCCTCCCCGGAAGTGCGTGATTTGTCGCTCTCCCGTATATCAATGAGATAATAGGAACCATTGATGAGATTTCTGCTGATCACAAAAGGTCCTTCCCAGGGGGGTGATAACTTATGCATATCTATCAAGTCTTGAATCAGACGAAGCACTAAGTCGCCCTCTTGAAACGTCCGGGTCTTGACTCTGCGGCTATGATAGCGACGCAGATCTTGTTGATAAATCGCCGAACGTGCGGCTGCAAGATCCCGTTCTTCATCCAAGGCATCCAAAGCATCCTGACGCGCCGTCTCATTATCAGTTTCAACGTAAGCCGCCACCCTGGGCGAGTCATGACGGATATCACTGGGGAGAACAGCTTCTGCGCCATAAACCATGAAGAAAGGCATGTAGCCTGTTGACTTGTTGGGGGTGGTTCTGATGCTCCAAAGAACTGAAGGTATTTCCTCCACCCAACAACCCGGCATTCGCTCCAAAGGAACCATAAGCCGGGGTTTTATCCCTCTCAAAATTTCCTGGTTAGCACGCTCTGCTTGGCCATTGGACTGTGGGTGAGCCACGGAGGAAACATCAAGGCGGATGTGTTCACCGTCACAAAACTCTTTCATAGCCCCTTTGGAGAGATTTGTACCATTGTCAGTAATGATACTATGAGGATAACCAAACTGAAAAATCAGCTTTTTGACGAACTGAACTGTTGTTGCTGCGTCACACTTACTGACCGGCTCTGCCTCAACCCACTTAGTAAACTTATCAACCTCCACCAAGAGGTGGGTCTTCTTGTCTTTAGACCTCTTAAACGGTCCAACCATATCAAGCCCCCAGACCGCAAACGGTCAGGTGATTGGAATCATCCGCAATTCTTGAGCCGGCACATGGGCACGTCGTCCAAATTTCTGACACCCATCACATTTACTGACCAAGTCTTCTGCATCTGCATGAGCTGTTAACCAGTAAAAATCGTGCCGAAAAGCTTTAGCCACCAAAGATTTTGACCCGGTGTGATGACCACAATCGCCGGCATGTATCTCTTGCAAGATTTCATGGCCCTCCTCAGGAGAGACACAGCGCTGAAAAACGCCAGTCACGCTGCACCTGTGCAACTCGCCATTGACAATAGTCATAGACTTAGACCGCCTCATAATCTGTCGCGCCAGGGTCTCGTCTTGGGGTAACTCGCCACGAGTCAGATATGCCAGATAAGGCAGCGTCCAATCAGGAATTGCGCGGAGAGCCGCCACCAATTGTCCTTCCGAGTCAAGTATAGCAAGATCCTCCTCAGAAGGTAATTTAACCGACGGGTGATGCAGTACATCCAGAAACACATTAGGTGGTACCGGCTTACACTGAGACCCCAGTCTTGATAACGCGTCAGCCGCCTCATTCTTCCGACGATCAATATGATCCACCTGATAGCCCTTAAAGTGACCAGCAATAACATCAACCGCCTGGCGATAAGCCGCCATGCGCGGGTCCTTAGAATCCCACGTGCATGATACTTGCTGGGCCACCAGGTTTGAGTCGCCGAGACATCTGACCTGGCTCAAATTCATCTCCTTGGCCACACGGAGCCCATGAAGCAATGCTTCATATTCAGCTGCATTGTTAGACAAGGAAACATTAGCCTTAACACATAACAAAATTTGTCACCTCGTGGGGAAGTTAAAAAACTCCAGCCCCCGAGCCTTCCAACTGTCTGGAGCCATCAAAATGAATTGTCCAATATGTATTGTCTGGCTTCTCCTCAGGTGCTTGACATTCTGTCCAATCATTTATAAAATCCACCAGGGCTTGAGATTTAACAGCCGTCCGAGGTACATACTTCAGATTAAGAGGCCCAAGCTCAATTGCCCACTTAGCAATCCTGTCGGTGGCTTCTCTATTTTCAATGATATCTCCCAAAGGAGCAGAGCTGGCCAGCATGATTGGATGTCCAAGGAAATAATGCTTCAGCTTGCGATTCGCCATGAACACTCCAAACACCAGCTTTTGCCAATGCGGGTATCGTTGCTTGGATTCTGTCAAAACCTCGCTGACATAGTAAACCGGCCTTTGGACTGGATACTCTTTGCCTGCCTCCTTGCGCTCCACAACGACTGCAACACTGACGGCCTTATTATTAGCCGCCACGTACAGGAGCAAAGGCTCTTTTTCCACGGGAGCAGCCAAGCCGGGCGGCTCAACCAACTGCTTTTTGAGCGCCTCAATCGCGTCATTGGCAGCGTCACTCCAGACAAAGTCATCTATCTTCTTCATCATCTGATACAAAGGAATAGCTTTCTCACCCAGGCGGCTTATGAACCGACTTAACGCGACAATACGACCCGCCAAGCGTTGGACATCATTAACACACGCCGGCTTAATCAAAGAGGTATGGCCTTTATCTTATCCGGGTTAGCCTCAATGCCCCGCACGGAGACCAAAAAGCCCAGGAGCTTGCCTGCAGGCACACCAAACACACACTTAGCCGGGTTAAGCATCATCTTGTAAACCCGCAGGTTATCAAAAGTTTCCTTCAAATCATCTAGCAGAGTCCCCTTCTTCCTTGACTTGACCACAATATCATCCACATAAGCATGAACATTGCACCCAATTTGACTATGAAGACAGTTCTGCACACAACGTTGATAAGTCGCCTGCGCACTTTTGAGTCCAAAAGGCATAGACACGTAGCAGAAAGCTCCAAAAGGTGTGATGAAAGACGTCTTCTCTTGGTCTTTGACTGCCATCTTGATCTGATGATAACTCGCCATCTCGCGGAGTAAGCCGCCACCCTACGGAATCTCGCAGATCTCGCTACGGGCAAGCCCCCTATCCTACTTCAGTGGTCCCTCCCGGCCTCCCGCGACTCCTTCCAGGGTGCAGCAACTCGAGCTCGGCCACGCTGTCGTGCTGCCGCCCGCCGGACCACTCCCGGCTGTTGGCGCACGAACGGATTAGCCCTCCTCTCCTCTCGTTGCGCATGTTGTTCTCCTCCAACCAGTTCGCTAGTCAGCAACGAAGCCGCACAATAACAGTGAACAACCAACAGGTAATTATAGCCTGATTTTGTTCAGTTCCTTACATCTAGTTATAATTAATAGCTGATCTTGTGCAAATTGCAACATTGGTAGTTATAGTCAAGCAAAATCAAAACCAGAGAAGACTTGATTTGGTTTTTAAAAGGAAAAGAGATAACATAACTGAAGTTGAGGAAGACCAAGTATTGCCTTTGCTTGAATTGGAACAACAACAAACCACCGAACATCAAAATAACGAAAACTAATATGAGGAGTTCGAACAACAACATACAATGATACAAATGTCATGTTTGTGAGAATATAAAACTTTGAGGGCAGATCACCTTTTATGTTATTTGTAGAAATGAAACTGTAAGAGAAAATCAATAATATAAGAAGCTTTAGATTATACTTTGTTGCCACAATTTAAGAAAACACATACACATCTCAAAGGGAAAAAATAAAGATAGACTTCTCTGAAGATGATATAGAAGGCATGAAGTAAATAAGGTATACAGTTGTATGTCGACTGCGAGATACTCTTGCACCTTTTTTAGAGGCCTGCTTCGATACACCCCCCCCCCCCCCCTCACATCTGTATATGTCACGTATAAGGCGTCGTATTCATTTTTTATGTTAAACTTCAAAAATAGTGCAGGCGCCATGAATTGAACTCAAGACCTCTCAATCTAACAAGAACCACACTAACCAATTAGGACATCCTAATGCTTGTGTCAATTTACTTCTTTTTCTTATTTGGTGCTACTTCAGTTCGTGGCTGGGCCGACCCATTATGGAACCGGTTCTTTTATAACTATTCTTTTTTGTCTTTTCTGTTCGTTTTTTATTTTTTTTATTTTTTTTCTTTTTCCAAAAATTCTCACACTTATAAAAAATTGTTCAAATTTCAAAAAATGTTCACTTTTTCAAATTTTGTTCATAAAGTACAAATATTCGCATTTTTATAATTTGTTAAAGATATGTCAAAAAATATTCATTTTAATAGAAAAATGCTCACATCATATAATTAAATTTCTGAACATCTATTAAATAGAAAATTTGTTCGTTTAAAAAACTGATCGTCTAAAGCTTGTTTAAATAGAAACTTGCTCACATGAAAAAAAATCAAACACAATCAAACAATTTTAAGTTTTGTAAACATTTATTAAATAGAAAATGAAAATGAAAATATATAAATCAGCGACTTGTTTATTATCGATTTTTTGTTCCTTTTTCTTTCTTATTATTCTTTGTTTTGCCTTTTTTTCTTCCTTTTATTTTTCAAAAAATGCTCACATCAATAGAATAGACCTAAAATTTTCCCCACACACTAGCATCATCATGCCAAGCATTCGTGATAAAATTTATCGAGTTCTCACATTTTACGCATTTTAAGGTTTTTCTCGGTGGAAAAACCTAAAACACTAACCGAACGTGACGCAATGTGCATTCGATACCCGAATTCTTGTACATCTTGCATGAAGGCCTATCGTGAGTATGTCCACATGTTGGCAAAATTTGGTATAATTTCATACATGGTAAGAAGCACACCATGTTCAAAGGTGATGGTTTGGGTAGGCCGGTAGGGTAAGTCTAGATGCACTTTTTTCTAGAACAATAAAATGGACCCATTTTTCCGCACGCTACAATCACCATGATAAATTTCATTGAATTCTTACATTTTATGCATTTTCTAGGGTTTTCTGATGAAAAAAACCCTAACACACTAGCCGAACGTGAAGCAACATGCGTTTGATGTCCGAATTCCTTCAAATTTTGCATGGAGGCCTGCCATTAGCATTCCCACATGCTGGAAAAAATTGGTGTCATTTCATGCATGGGAGGAAGCACACCGTATTCAAAGGTGATGATTCAGGTAGGCCGATGGGCAAGTATGGATACACTTTTTTCACATCAATAAAATGGATCCAAAAAATTTCCACACACTAGCATAGTCATGAAAAGCATCCATGATAAATTGTATTGAGTTATCACATTTTATGCATTTTCTAGGGTTTCCCGATGAAAAAACCCCAAAACACTAGCCGAACGTGACGCAACGTGTGTTCGGTGTCCGAATTCCTTCAAATTTTGCATGGAGGATTTCCATTAGCTTGCCCACATGCTGGCAAAATTTGGTGTCATTTCATGTATAGCAAGAAGCACACCATGTTCAAATGTGGTGGTTCGGGTAGTCCGGTAGGGTAAGTCTGGATGCACTTTTTTCACATTAATAAGTGCACCTATTTTTTCACACACTAGCATCACTATTCCAAGAATCCATGATAAATTGTATTCAGTTATGACATTTTATGCATTTTCTAGGGTTTCCCAGGTGGAAAAAACCCCCAAACACTAGCCGAACATGACTCAACGTGCGTTATGTGTCTGAATTCCTTTAAATTTTGCATGGAGGCCTGCCATGAGGATGACCACATGCTGGAAAAAAATTGGTGTCATTTCATGCATGAAAAGGAGCACGTCATGTTCAAAGGTGGTGGTTCGGGTAGGCTAGTAGGACAAGTCTGGATGCACTTTTTTCACATCAATAAAATGGAATTAAATTTTTTCCACACACTAGCATCACCATGCCAAGCATCCATGATAAATTTCCTTGATTTATGTCAGTTTATGCATTTTCTAGGGTTTTTTCTGATAAAAAGATCCTAAAACACTAGCCGAACGTGACGCAATGTGCGTTCGATGTCCGAATTTTTTTACTTGGAGGTCTCCCATGAGCATGCCCATGTGCTGAAACAAATTGATGTCATTTCATGCACGTCAAGAAGCACATCATGTTCAAACGCGATGATTCGCGTAGGCCCATAGGGCAAGGCTTTTGTTATTTGCAATCTCTGTCATTATCAATCAAAATGAACATTTTCTTATATCCGAATTACTTTTTGAAATTTCTCAACAATTTTATGATTTCAAATTGTGTGTGAAAATTTTATTAACATGAACACTTTTTCCAAAATTGTTAATAAATCCCAAATATTGATGTTGTACGCAAATTACAAACCGCATACTTTTTAAAATTTATCAACATATTTAAAACACAAACATTTATTAAATTTGTGAACAAAAATTTCAAAAATTGGTACATTTTTTGGAATTTAGAAAATAATCTTGTATTCAAATTGTTTCTAAACAAATATTAAAAATGTTCTCGGAAATTTAAAATAATTTGGTTTCATTTTTTTCATATTTTCTGGTTTTTGATTTAAATTTCAAATTTCATAGTATTCTTCAAAAAAATGTTCTTGTCAAAATATTTTTCACTGTTTTTAAAGTATGTTCGTGTTATGACATGCTGAGCAATTTTGAAATGCACGAACAATAGTTTTACATATCTATACAATTTTTTCAAAATACGAATATTAGTACTTTATGAATAAAATCTAAGAAAATCAAACATTTCTTAGAAAAAAATACAAAAATTATAAGCGTGAGTATTTTTTTGAAAAATAAGAGACGAATTTTGAAAAAAAAACGGAAAACAAATTGTGATAAAAGTACAGATTCAGCAATGAGCCGGCCCAGCCGCGAATTTAAGTAAAACAAAACAAATAAAATAAGTAAATATTCACAAGCATTAGAATGTCCTAGTTGGTAAATGTGGTTGTCCTTAGGCTGGCCATAGTGGGGAGTATCATATACTAGTATCATACATATGATACTAGTGTATGATACTACTTTCATAGTGCATAGTATCATAGAGTAGTATCATGTATGATCATATTTATTGCCATGCATGACACAAAGTAGCATAACATTTAACATGATACGGTATCTACCTATGTTACTCTAACCCTCTCTCTCTTCTTTAATTCTCTGCCACATCAGCATGTTTGCTATTCCCAAGTACATGATACCACCTAAGTTACCCCCACTATGGCCAGCCTTAGACCAGGAGGTCTTCGGTTCAAATCCCAATCCATGCACTCTATTTTTCTTTTAAAATGAACGATTTTTCTCTTTTAAAAAGAACATGAAACTGTTGAGGGCGCGCAAGAAAAAAAAGATACCGCGAGAAAAAAAAGGACGTCGCTTATATGTACGCAGGCCACGTATCGGTGCGGGTGAAAGGACCATCCTACCCTTTATTATGAAGGGGTATAAAGAGATCTCAGCCGTCAATGTGTTTAGGGGGGTCTACCGAAGCAAAAGTGTCTTTTTTAATCTATCTGAAGCCATAAAACTCTTATGCATCAGCGGCGGGCGTGCGGCGGGCGCGGGAACCAACTGGGCGTGGCGGGTGTGCTGCTCTGGAGCGCGAGGTGTGCTGCGGACGGCGGACCTGCTCGTTGCTCTGCTGCTTCGCTTGCGGCTTCGATCTGGATCTGGTGCGAGTTGTTTCCTCGATCTGGTGCTGTTCCTCGCGATGTGGTGTTGGTTGTTGCGGTGGTGGTGGCCGCGGTAGTGCTGCGGTAGTGGACGGCGGCTTCGGCCAGGGGGTGGTGCGTGTCTGGCCGCGGTGGATCGTGGGATCCCGTGGCCAAAGTGAGGATGACCTCGGCAGGGGTGGTGGTTTGTTGGCGGCGGTCGGTGGCGGCGGGTGTTCGACGCATCTCCGGGAGAAATCTTTGCTCCGGTCATCATCGGAGCTGGCGACGGCGGCGCCCGTGGGTGCCGTTATCTTTCTTGGATGCGTCGTCGTGGAGGTGTGCTACTCCTCCCCACGGCTTGGGCTTCGGAGGGAAACCTCAGATCCGCTGGATCGGGCGATGGAGGCGTCTTCGCGTCTTTCTCCTCCTTGGGGGCATCGTCTCGGAGCCGGCTACGACTGGGAGACTAGTGGATTGCGGCATCTTCGCCGTGGATGGCGGCATCTTCGCCGCGTGGTTTGCTGAGGTGGGGCGCTGGTTTCTGTTTGGCAACGATGATGGCGTTGAGAGGAGCTCGGGTCGCGGCGTGGACTTTGGTAGTCGGTTCTTCCCGGCGTGTCCGAGGTGGTCTTCCGTTTGCGAAGGGCACGGTCGGCGCAAGTCCTGCATATTTTCCTTGTGATGCTCGTCGTCAAAGTCGGAGCTGTCGGCTGCTTGCGCGTGTGGTCATCTGGTGGCATGTGCCAGGTTGGCCGGTGGTGCTCATGTTATGTGGGTTGTGTTTTGTATCGGTTTTAGCCCGGTTTTTCGTCAATTAACCGGGCAATTCTCTTCTTCTTAATCAATGAAATGGCAAATCTTTTGCCTCGTTTAAAAAAAAAGTTTCTACTCAATATAATCTCCTGCTTGTTTTTTTTATACTAAACATTCATAACAAAGAATTGATGTTCTTCTTGTAAAAGTCAAATGAAAAGGCTGCAAAAATATGCACCGACTTGCAATCTGTATGTTTGCAAATTAAATTTCAGTTTGCATACCAATTACCTAGTTTATTAGCTAGTTCAGCACTTGTGGTGCAAACGGAGGTTGCAAGGATCATCTAGCTCGTGCCCGACGGACTGCTGCACGCTAGCTCCAGGTTGAACGGAAGGTAATTAGATGAGGCTCGGTGGTGCTCAGCTGCGAACAACACAATATTACGCATCGGAAGCGAGCGTAGTGGTAAAGGAAGGGCGGAGCGGCGCCACTAACCCGGCCAGAGTAGAGGTTTGAAACGGTGACCGAGGGCGCAGTCGCGGAGGCAAGCATGAAGGCTCGAGCAAGCTGGCAGGGGTGCACGCGACTTGGTTGTCATGGCGACGAAGGGACGGAAGCAAAGTCAGTTGCGCAGGATGAAGCAGGGCAGGCAGGGCACCGCGGCGATCCCGATAATCAGTAGATCAATTCTCGTGGAAGCCGAGCACGTCAGCGCGAGGGAGGTCGTCGGAGGGAGGAGGAGGCAGCCGTCGTGCACTCTCCGCCTTCCAGTCGACGCAGAGGCAAAGTGATAGGAACCTGGGGGGCCTCCTCGCGTCAACTTTGGCGGTAGTCTATCCGAAGTGCCAACTTCCCACGATGATGCCGTCGGAAGAAGGTCTCCGGTCGCCTGGGATTGCGACGCGCCGGTGCTTGGGCGGCGCAAGATCGAAGCACCCGCAGGTTGGACGGGCTCGAGATTGAGAACATCGACGCCGGCGACGTAGGACGGGGCATCGCCACGACCGGCCTCCCACGTGGTACACCTCAGCACATCAGCTGCAAAAATAGCGAAAAATCAGAACAAAGCAAAACCAAAAGAAGACCAAAACAACAACCAACCAAACACTCACCAGATGGCAAATTCAAAGGCCGCTTGCCACACCGTATCTCCAGCCGCAGCCAACGGGCCTCATCAGAGACCTCCAACTGTTGGCGCCGGTCATCAAAGAGTGGAACTAAACCGAACAGCATAATTAACATGGATGGAAAAACCGAACAATCAAACGAAAAAACAACGCACCGATACAAAAACAAATACTCACCACAAGAAGGCTCGACATAACCTGAGAAAACTTACGTAGACAACACTTTGCCGACAGCATCAACAAAAGAAAAACCCGAAGGGAAACGATCAACAGACACAGGACCACAAGAAGTTGACCGAACCATAACATTCGAGTTATTGTTTATGGGGCCCTTGGGTGATCGAGTGTGGGTGTAACCACACGGAATAGGCTTCCTTTATATATTACTAGTAAGCTTGCACGTGCAACGCACGTCTCAAACGCTGATCCAATGAGATTCACACCTATATGCAATAAAAAAATAGTTTGCAAAACCGTTTTATATTGTGGAACAGAGGGAGTATGATACACTATATTGTGATGTCACTCAAGTTGTTTTTTTTTCAAAAGTAAGACATCATTGCGGTCCTCCTTCTGCATAGAGACAATAATATATTTAATCTATTCAATATTCTATATGTTGCAAGAGAATAAGAAATCTAGTTACGATTGAAAAAAGCCTTGCATTATGCTTAGTACATGGAGACGCAATCCTACAGTTGGTCTTGAATATATTATGGTGTAAGCAATTCATAACTAAAATATGAGGAAAAGAACAAGGGATAGTACATCAACACATACTTCTTAGATGAGGTTGCTAACCAAATGCTTATGTAAAGCTGCAAACAACATAGGCATTGGAAATTTATTATGAAAATCCTACACTCCATCACATGTTGCAAATACTCAGAACACACCAGAATGAGTACTAAAATGAAAAGCAGGCATCTCACATAAAAATATCAATGGCATTGAACCAACATTGTGAAGTAAAATCTTAACACCAAAAGATCAAAGGGGCTTTTTTTCACAATCAAAGGAGCTCAGCTCTATTCCTCATGATTACTGTCAGTTTGCACTAAAAAGCAAGTTGATCCGGAGCAGCATTATGCCACAGCCTCCGGTCACAACCTGCAGGGGCAGTTTTGCACACAGCAATTAGCCTCTAAGAAAAAAAAAACACCATAAGAAAAAAAAGGCTTGGCTCGACTCCTGAATTTCACACAGGTGGCCCATAATATCCGATATGTTCTGTTTTCTTTAGTTCCACATCTCCACCAGTACCTGACAATCATATTGAAAGGTAACATCAGGCTATTCTTCCTCCTTCACAGGTCGTACGCACCACATCTTGGAGAGCAAGTGTTTCAGCAAACAGAGAGTTTGGAATATTTGCAGTAAAACAGAGTTAAAATGTAGAACCCACTGAAGAATCTTGTTCCAAAATACAGTCTCACAGAAGCACTAAAACAGAGTTTGCTCCACTTGGCATGGAACATGCAGAGGGGAGTGTGCTATGTAACAATAAAATCATTTATCTAGTGAACATTACCTAGGAAGTTTTCTTCCAAGTACCGCAGACGGGTCGAGATATCCCACAACCCCTTGATGAACATCGTCAATATACTTGCTCAGTCAAGTCCAGTTTTGGCAATCAAAGCCTATTTATCAAAAGAATGTTAACAGTAATAACATAAGATCTGCAAATGTGGCTAAATCAGTAGATTGTATATTTCTATAGTCGGCAACAAATGAAGTTGTCATTCCAAATAGTACGGGCATAAGTTAACCATTTTTAATATTCAATTTCAGATACAATGCGTGCTGTTGGACTTGGAGTGCCCGTAGCATCTCCAGCAATTACAGTTTGGCATGTCACCGTGAAAATACAAACAGAGAGAGGTGAGAAGGGAAAATATACCAGGTGAAGTAGGTAGAGAGTTAGGTTGTTGTGCGTGTTGTTGTATAGATGTTAAGGAGGATGCAGGTGACAGCAACATATTGGTTCTTTATTTTAGCTTCAGAGATAGATACCTTGTGCAACGCAAAATAGTTTTTCTGCTAGTCATAGAGCATCATCGGCACTATGTACTGCAAATAAAAACACATCAGAGGTTCTAAAATGACCCAAAGAATCAAAGAATGAGAAAACTGGGATTCACGCATACATATGTCAAGTTGACAAAAGCTAAAACCAGTCACTTGGATCACAAATATTGTTCACTCAGCTTGAACCTAAAATAAAAAACCAAGATGTTGTAATCCATGAAACATGCACATCATACCTCATTATTTTCGAAATCTGCCATTTGTATAGAATATCGGAGCTTAGACCTAAAACTTTACCTGGAGAATGGGGAGGACAGTGCCAGCATGAGCAGCAAAAAAGATGATTTTGGCATTGGGGAACACTTAGACAAGTTCACGCAACCATTTTATAACAAGAATTTCACCCAGTGGAACAAAAATTTCATAAAAGCCTAGTATCTTCCCATCTGGTACTCCCTCCGTTTCTTTTTACTCCGCATATAAGATTTGGTCAAAGTCAAACTACATACAGTTTGACCAAATTTATATCGAAAAATATGATCATCTACAATACTAAAACTATATAGTATGAAAATACATTTCATTGTGCATCTGATAATATTGATTTCATCTTGTGAATGTTGATATTTTTTAATATAAAGTTAGTCAAACATTACAAAGCTTGACTTTGACCAAACTTTATATGCAGACTAAAAAGAAACGGAGGGAGTATATTCTTGCACTGAAACACAACAAGCGAGTAAGCTATGTAAATTAGCACCAAGGATAGCCAGTGGATCAAACAAAAAATTCTAGACCGAACAACACTATGTTCTAAAAGGCCCAATGTTGTATATTTGATAAGAGAAGAACGTCTTACCATCCAATCCAAACACACTGAAACGGGAAAGAACAAAAAAAGTCTGAATCTCAGCGAAGGGACTGGCAGCGGCTGCGTCGAGTCGAAATGTATTAATTGACTCACTCGTTTATTACTTGACTGTGAACGAAATTTATTACTTGACTGCGCAACACCTAGAACGAAGCACCAGTAGCCGTCCTACACCTCACCCAGGACGAGATCATAAACCTGCACAAGATCACAATGACATAATTCTTAATTCAGATTTTGTACGCAAGGAGTCATGGTGTCATTGGTATCAAGATATATCATATAATGGTAGAAATTTCCTTCAAAAATAAACATAGCAGAAGTCCCAGCAAGAGAAGAAAATACCACTAATTCCCCTTGATTCAGTTGAGCCACTCCAGTTCAACTTCAGTATCATCTTGCAGGTCACCATAGCCATCTCATTGTACTTGGCGGCCACTGTATAGTGAGTCAACAAAGAAGGTGTGGATATTCAGATGAAATCACAGAAAAGGAAGTAACATGGCCTCTGGTGGTGATTGAAGTGTATCCTTGCGCACATAACTAATACGCTTCCCACATAAATTGCCATTTTCACTAAAATTGCATTGCGTATGAATATTCAGATGAAGTAATCTCATTGGAAATGTAGAAGGAAGAGGGATGCTCTCTACTTACCTCTTTCGTAGTCTGCACCGTCGTCGTGCTCCTCCCTCCCCTCGCTCCCTCTATCTCTCTCTCTTGGTTGGAGCAAGGAACGGGATGGGTGGAAACAGCTTCTCTAGATCCACAGTAAATTAATAAGTATTCACAATACACTACCAAATTCAAAATTCCACAGGAAACGAGTGATCAATAGAGTGTAGCATCTATCAGGGGCAATCAAATGCATAAGAGAACTCGGGACACCGAAAATTGCAGAGAGGGTGAGCACATGGACATCTTTTTATCTTGCTCACTTGCACACTGTTCAACACATTAAAAATTACACTTTAAGCTGGAGACAGATTCCCAAAAATGAGATACTGCACTTCAGTTGTGCAGTGAAACAAGATTGCTCTAAGAGCAAGTGCATTCCATCCCCCCGATAGGCTGATGTAGTAAACTAACAAGGCTGTAGGTACTTATTCTGCAGATATTATAAAGTAATGCACACCGGTGCTATCTCACATATCCTGATTGAAGCATCAAACAGTTTCAGTGGCCATAATGCATAGGAACCAAGATTGATGCCTGGATCCCAGAAACAGGGCAATAACTTGCCTTCTGCAAGGAGGATTGGCACTGGCGTGAGGATATCAGGGTACCATGTGCTAACTATCCCTTTGTTAGCACAGGCTCCGGCGGCGTGAGTATATCAGGAATTCAGGATGTGAACCTGAAGGTAGAGATTGCTCCGGCGGATGTGAGTATGTAATGATGTGAACCTGAAGGTAGAGAGGGCTCCGGCGGCGCCGCCGTGTATGCTCCTGGCCGGCAGGGCTGGGCGCAGGCCGCCGGCAGGGATAGGCGGCGCAGGGACCGGCGTGGCTGGGCGGAGCAGGGCGTGGCTGGGCGGCGACGGGGATGGGCGGCGTAGGGGCCGGCGGGGAGGCTGGGCGGCGGGGAGGCGGCGGGGCTGTGCGGAGCAGGGGTTGGGCGTGGCTGGGCGGCGCAGGGGGCGGCAGCGGGTCTGGGCGGAGCAGGGGCCGGCGAGGAGGCTGGGCGAGAGCAGGAAGGAGATGCGGGAGCAGTTGGCAGGGCAAAGACGTGCGCAGCGCAAGTGCAGGAAGGAGATGCGGTGGGTTAGCGTTTCTTTCCTTAACGAAGACAATTTCGTTAACAACGTATTTAGACCGTTGATGATGTGATTAGACGCTTCAGATATTAAGTTGGATCTGCCCTCTCGTCCTTTTATAGCGGTATAGTAGATAGTAGATAGTAGACTAGTGGACCCATTGCGTCAAATGGCTAGCGGTAGTAGATAGTAGACTAGTGGACCCATTGCGCCAAATGGCGCAGAGGCACGTTAAAGCCATGTCCGCGATGAAAATAAATTCCATGGTTCAATCCATTCTGATAGGAAACACGGTGGAATTTTGTGTATAATGATATGAATATACACGGCTTAACCTAATAGTAGAGTCTAATTTAAAACAAAAATACATGCCTTGATATGAAAATTATATTTCTTTATAAAGGGAGTAATAAATAGAGTAGTCCACTTTTTAGTACTACAGTGAGCTAGCTCTACCCTCCACATTAAAAGAATCAAACAATGCGTAAATCAACAATGTGACCAATGGGTCCTAAACCTGCAAAATGTGTGGGAATCCACAAGAATCAAACCCCTTGACGATCTCCTCCCCAATGGATCAGGTGCCAGCAAGTTCCTTGACTTTGAAATAATGAACGTCAGGGGGAGGGAGGGAGATGGTCTGGTTGCAGTCACTGTCTGGTTGTGCTTCCAGGTGGCTCTCCTTGAGGGGCAGTTCTTGTGGTGGCGTGACCCTTGCCACATAGACCATGGAACTTCTGTACAGCTGAGGGAACACCACGAAGCTCACAATGCTTTTGCACAGGCTTGGAGGGCCAGTTGGTCGTTGCAGACAGCATTGTGTGCAACTTCAACAAGGATGACCTCTAAGTACTCGGTAGGCAGAGCCCTACATTACAATAAGAATGGGAAAGCAGAGAAATAGTGAGTAACAAAATAAGAATTATCAGTCATTTTCACTTATTCTAGCAATTAACAAGTATATACCTTATTGGCCCAGTAGGAGTTGAGCACACGGTGGATCACATATTCTAACAATTAACAAAAATCCAGCTTACATCCAGCTCTTTTTTCAGCAATGGACGCTTGTTCCTCTAGAACATGAGCAGGGTAACACCCTGGTGCTTGGGCTTACTATCGACAGTACCCTTGAGCACTGGCCTCTTCCACAGATACGGTAGACCACATACCACTGCACACAAGAACATATATATGTAAGAAATTGTATCATGGAGAAAATAGTAACTATTAGGATAGCTGCACAAATAGAAGCAAGAAACAATACGAATGAAGAGATACATCAATTATTCGAAGAAAAACTGAGGAAACCATAAGCTATACATCAACGCTATGGACCACAATATTTTACTAAATGGTAGCATCTAGTTATCACAAGTACGAACCAAACCCTGAATCCAATGTATTAACTGAATACTGTGCATATGTCCGATAAAAATACTTCAGTGCGCATGACCCGCATAGAAACATAAATCTAAAACTAAAACTATGAACTGAAAGCATTTCCTATGTTGACCTGTTGCGCCAAATGGCGCAGACATGCTGAATCCATGTGCGCGATGAAAGAAAAGATCCATGGTTGAACACCCTTTAATTTGGTAGCACAAAGTCCCATTTGAAAAAGAAGGATGTTTTAGTTGGTTTAATTGTGGGCAAGCACATATGCCATTTCTCCTGGACCACACAAATGTGGTTTGGATATAGGCCACAGGCGCAAAAGGGCCAAACGGGCCAAGATGGAAGCAAAAGCAACCCAGAGTCCTGAATGGCAAGAGAAAATAAGATGATTACTAAAGGGTAAAAAAAAGCTAAACTGAGCCGGCGGTTCTTTAAATGAAAAAGAAAAGAGTAGTTTTAAAGCATGTCTAATAAGAAGCATTCAGTTACAGAAAAGCTCATGCAAGAAGCACACACATCAACAGGCTCTGCTTGAAGCTGATCAAAGAGCATTGAAATGGAGCGTTGTTGACGGTGAAGCCATTCACACCAATTTTCTTCTTTGATGTCGTCGAGGAGAAGCTAATATACATAAGATAGATAGCCTATAGGGAAATGCGGAGCTTTAAAAAAGAAAATCTGATCGTGCCCATAGGAAAGGAATCTAACAACATTATTATAGAACAGATTTGCGTTGTACCTTTATCTCTGCATAGCCAGTGCAGAGCAGTCATTGCTTTGATTTCTTTCCTGCCCCAACTCTCTTTCCAGCAGCAGCAGCAGAGCTCCTTGATTGGAAGGTGTTATAGTCAGAGATGAACAACTGGGATGTTTATGTAAGTTGAAAGCACGCAGAGACAAATATACAACATAAGAAGCAGCACCTTTTGGTTTTGGTCATGTGAGTCTTGCCATCCTTTTGTTCAGCAGCAGGTGTAAGATCTTCTGTTTTGCCATCATGGTTCTCCTGGTGCACCTAGCATACCAAGTAGTTTGACAACAGAGCAACATGTAGTATCGATATTAGAAAGTAAATAAACTGTGTGTAACATGTCTAAGCTGACATAATCAGCTAGACATTTTCCAAAAGAATTGCTATATGCCCATCTATATTTTTCATTTTGATTAAACGCGTGATGTGAAGTTTATTTTTTTGTGTGATATAAGTACTTGATTGCACAATAGCAGAAATGAGCAAGTCATGAGAGAAACCTATGTTAACGCAGCAACCATCTTTTAGTGCACAACCGAGCTGCTCTCGCAAAACACGTGGAACCATAGGTGTTTACGCGAGGGGTAGAAATATTAAACAGAGCAGTTCTTCTAACCTGCAAAATAAACGCAGACAGAACCATAAGAACCAAAGGCATAATAATGCAGGAATAGAGCGCATCGATTCCATCAAACCACCAAAACACATATGAAAGGTCATTCAATAGATGCAGAGCAACAGGACGACATCAGAATAATTCATTTAATCAAAGAAAATAATACCCAAGAGATATACGGTAGTATAACAACAGAACAAGCACGGTTCATTAAGCTACCATACGTTGTGTGAGTGGTTTAATCTTATCAATCAACTATATGCGGTGTACTTTCAGCCAAATTAACAGACATAAGCAGCATAAACTATATAGCTAGCTCTATCGCAACAATATGATTGTAAGGTAATATATAAGAGAGAATAGAATACATCGTACCAACATCATCATTAGCACACCACATTACCAAACGCAAAAACACTTACCTTCTCAAACTTAATCTTTCACTTTGTTACCAACCGGCACATCTCTCCACTAAACAGAAATGCAAAGAAAGAAGCTAATGAGCAGCACATTACCAGAACGAAGAAGCACAACCGCAACAGCAGCGAGCAAACTAAGACGGAGAAACAGACGAACAGCCTGAGGAAAACATGTCTGGGTTGCTACACAGGCATTCTGTCGAACATATTGCATGCAGGCAAACGGAGCGAGGACTAACCTCAATGCAAACGGTAGAACGGTGCGACGGCGGGTGCAGGACGGAAGTGGAAGAAATTAGGCTGCACATATAGCAGGCAGTAGGAAGAACACCGAGGTAAGCAATACGCATTGCGTAGAGAAAACAAACAGAAACAGGAGGAACCAAGGAAGGTAAGCAGCCAAGCAGGTACCTTAACCAGCAGCGAACGCAAAAGCGCCATTGCAACGGGCGCGCACACCAACGATGAAGAAGACCAGTCAGCCGTAGCGGCACCGGCACGGCGAAGCGTGGTGTAGCGAATAAGGCGAGCACCGGACAACGAAAATGGAGAGCGGAAGAGTGAAAAGCAGCAACGAAGGAAAGATGAATGAGGACGAAAGCAGGCTCGACGCACAGCTCACCGAAGCGGGGTCCACGGCGCGGCACTCGCATGTCCGGTTGGTCGAACCGTGCACAGTAACCGGCAATGAAAGACATGACCACAGCGTAGGAGTCAGACTCGCACGACGAAATCGACAAGGCAGCCCAACAACTCCCTCCAAACCCGGATGGAGCGACTGGACGAAAGCCGAGCAAACGCCAACCGTCGACGTGTAGGACCAGGGAGTAGTATGCCCCACAAGTCATCCCGTTCAAAGGATCGGCGGGTATATCTCCATCAACAAACCCCTTTCCCTACGACCCGTCCTATCCATACCGACTACACCAAAACACCTACACAAAGAAAAACAATGGAAGAGGCCGACAAATGGGACCAACGATGTGGCAGCCACACGAAACGGTGGGTAAGCATGCGGCGCGTACGCAACGGTCGGTCCACCCTGCGTGCGACTGTAAATCCCAGAGGAGAGGCCATGACGCACCCACTCATCGCAGGCACTGCAAATCGACGAGCGGGACCAACAGGAGCAAGGGGTCATATGTCATCGCACATGCAGGAAAAGTGTGCACCAGCCGGGTGCACATGCAACGGCCCACCCCGGTCAGCCCGCGCAGCCAACCCAGGCGACGCACGACTGCTTGCGAACACCACATCCCTTGAGAAGCAGAGCCAAACCAGCTGACAAGCGGGACCAGGAGTAGCTCCGGCCCACCCGTCATCGGGACGAGGGCGCACAAGCTGGGTGCGCATGCGTCGGCCAATCCCTCAGCAACGCCCCACGCAGCGCCCCACGACGCATGACGCGGTCAGCGCGGATCGAGCCACGCGACGCGCCAGGAGCGTTTCACCCAACAAAATCGAACCCAGCCAAAGGAATGCGTCGGCGAGCCCACCAGTCATTGAAATCCACCAAAAATCGCTGGGTCAAAACATCCAGTAAAAATCAAACGACTGACAAAGGCGCATTGACCTGACGAGGAGGAATCGAACGGCCCAAACGGCGCGAAATCAAGCGAGCCATCGGGTGAGCGGGTCGCCCAGAAGCCTTATAGGTTAGAATAGAATACTATACTTGTGTACTATAGTGGATAGCTGTAAATAAACAAGTGCATGCAGATTACTCAGTATTTAGCTACATAGTTATTCAAAATATGCCACGTAAAAGGAGACCAAACCATAGGCAGACAGTCAGACACGTCCGTATTTTCTTGCTTTTCAACCTGCAATGATGCCACGTCCACACAAACGTGGGCACACACAAGCGCCAAAGGAGCACACGTCACATCTCTTTTCTTTAAAGCCAAAAAAAAAAGCCACAACAATGGCAGCACCACAAGGACCAATTAAAAAGGAACTTGATCACCTGATATCATATAATATGTAAGGACTAATCAAAAGCCAACGTGCTCATCTTATATAATATATATTGCACACCCTGCAAGACACGCGTCAAAACATCATGAGGTAAAAAATGTAAAAAAAAATCAGGAAATTCAAACCTTTCGGAGCCTACAGTCTGTTTATATGCTGTCCTCACATGAAAGTTCCCCCACATGTACCAATTAGGCCAACCCAGTTTTATCTGGGTTTTTTTTGTCCGATCTGGTTTCGGTTCAGATGCTCGCGTTTTCTTTGTTTTTTCTGATTCTTTTCTATATCTGTTCTTATTTTGGTTTCCTTTTGTTTCTTCAATGGGTTTTTTAATATATATTTTTGAAATTTTTTTCAACCGGTTTCGCTCATTTCTTTCTCGGTTTTCATGGTATTTATCATTTTCTTTTTTTCTTCATGTTTGTGTTTCTTTTATTGGTTTTCTTCGGGTCTTTGTTTCCTTTTCTTTCTTACGTAGATTTTCTTCTGTTTTATTTTCTTTTACTTCTCATTTTCATTTTTTTCTTTGTTTTTTGTTTCTTTCTTGGTTTACAATGGGATTTAGTTACTCTTTGTTTCTTTATAGGTTTTCACGGTTTTCCAAAAACAAAATTCCACAATATTCCTTTTAATTTTATTTTTCCTTGGTTTCTCTTTCAATTTTCATTGTCTTTTTCTTTATCTCTTTTGGTTATTATTATAAATTTTTCATATACGTCAAGAACATTTTTCTAATACATGTTTACCATTTTTCAAATACAAGCTAAATATGTTTTGTAGTACATGGTCAACATTTTTTCATTCACAATTTAATTTTTTTCAAATGCTTGATTAACATTTTCCAAATACAATATTCAAATTTTCAATATATGTTCAACATTTTTCTATACAAATTTTGACAAGTTCAATGCTTTGTTATCATTTTTCAAATAAATGGTTAACATTTTTTATCCACATTTCATATTTTTCAATTTCTTGATTAACATTTTCTCAAATAGTTATTTAATTTTTTTCAAATGCTTGGATAACATTTTCTAAATACATGATCAAAATTTTCACACAAATTTTATACATTTTTCGTATACATGAGATATTGCTTTATACACATTCAACATTTCTCGCATGCTTGATTAATATTTTTTGAATACATGGTTAAAAATAAATAAATGATTGACTAACATTTTTTAAATACAAGATTAACAATTTTTAATACATGGTCAACATGTTTTTCTATACATATTTGAACATTTTCAAATGCTTGATTAATTTTTTTCTAATACAAGAGTAACATTTTTAATTAATTGTCAACATTTTTTCTATACACATTTCAACATTTTCAAATGCTTGATTAGCATTTCCTAATAGAAGGGTAACATTTTTAGTACATTGTCAATATATTTTCTATACATATTTTAACATTTTTCAAATTCTGATCAATATTTTTTCGAAATAATTTTTCATATTTTTTCAAATGCTTGAAGAACATTTTCTAAATACATTATCAACTCTTTTCATCGATATTGTATACATTTTTCATATACGTGAGAAACAATTTTTTATACACATTTATCATTTTTCAAATGTTAGGTTTGCATTTTTTTTAAATACATTGTTAACACATTTATCATTTTTTCAAATGCCTGATTAACATTTTTCAAATACAATATTTACTTTTTTAATACATGGTCCACATTTTTTATACATATTTTAACATTTTCAAATGCTTGATTAACATTTTTGAAATACAAGTTTGATATTTTTTAATACGTGGTTCAAAATATCTTTCTATACACATTTTAACCTTTCAAATACTTGAGTAAGAACATCTACAACCGAAACTTGCAAATTTGGGCCCTCAAACGTTCGCGGACAGTGACCGGGCAAGCCTCAAATTATTCATTTACAACCGCATACCCTATTTTTCCAAAACATCAGATACATGTAAGGACATGCACGTCGATCATTAAATCCGTGTTGGACCGGCGGGATACCGACTAAACATTCTCTACTTAAGATTTTTCACATTTGTATTAGTCCGACGGGTTTCAGATGTTTTTAGTCTCACCTTGCCGCCTTAGGAGCTAATCGACCGGCTTAAATAGCCCATCGTGTCCTGAAGCCATAAGCTTCCGTTATCATTGTACCTTTTGTGAAGCATATGGAATGTGACTACGAATTTTCTCTGCCTACCACAGAGAAGATTCGTAGTCAGAGTCTATCTCCTTCACAAATAAAACATTGATGTTTGCACGGCTCTTTTTGAATCATAAAATATGTTTGCGCTGCTCTTTTTGAATCACAAAATAAAAATCTCTTTCATTGTAGTAGGGCATCAACGTACATGAATGAGATGAACTTGACACTCGATGAACAATCATCAGTCGTTGAAATGCAATCTAGTGTCAGACCACCTCATTCTCACAGCGAGAATTGATCCATCTATGCAATCGACGGCGCGGCAATTTAAGCCGGTCGGCGTCTGGCTGGCGCGGCGAGGTGGAACTAAAATTTGGGTCTCAGAGCAGAAGCCCGCAAGAACAGCTGCTCTTCATGTGGCTGTAGGTGGGGCCACTTGATATGGAGCAGGCTGTCCGGTCGCGTCCGTGCACCCTCATATTGCCCCTACATTTTGTCCCGATTTGAGGGGTGTCGATCAGTTCAGGCGTATAGGGACTAAATGAGGGGTCCGATTGGGTCAACTTTTTTTGACCGGTCCCAGACCGGGCGGACGTTTCAGACGTTTAGGGAGGAAGTAGGGGGTCCGCTTGTAGATGCTCTAACATTTTCAAATATATGTTTGGCGGTTTTTTAATAAATGATCAACATTTTTCTATAGACATTTAATATTTTTTAATGCTTGATTAACAATTTTCAAATACTTGTATAACATTTTCGCATATGCTTGATTAGGATTCTATAAATACATGATAAACTTTTTTCACATAGAATATTTGGATGTATAAACAGAAGTAAAAAAGAAGGAGTAGAAAATGAAGAAAAAGCATGTGAACAAAAAACACAAGGGCGTGGCCTCCCGCGTGCCTGGGCCGGCCCCATTAGGGAGGCGCCTGACGCCAGAGCACGCTAGGTCTCGCTATAAGCGAGACATAGCGCTGCCCCATGAAGCGAGACATAGGGGGGGGGGGCAGGGTTTGACGGGTCCGATTATAGATGCTCTAATTAGTGATGATCCTGGAGGTCCAACCCGATCCCTCGCCCCTTGGCACCTATTGATGTTGTCTTCCTTGTACCGTTCAATTTCTTTCTTCTAATACGTCGACACACAAAGAAAAGAAAAGAAAACTGGATCCGAAAATCATACATCTCCTTTTTTTTAAGGGAAGACCATCACGGCTAGCTTTCTTAATATAAAAAAGGTTTATATCGTCTACGAGCTTGCTGACAACAATGTCAGGAGGCTCGTCCAACCAATTAATACATGTCCTGATAATATAAGAGAAACCGAGTGAAAACCAAATACAAACAGAAAAGACAGAAAATAAACTATAGCTTTGGGGCAAAAGGTTTAGAGGAACACGCACATCTCTAATGCTCAGCTTGACTAACCAAAGTTGTGCACACTGCTACAGTGCGTTTGGTTATTTGCATTGTTTTTTGCCCCTTTCCATACTTGTCTCAGTTGAGCATGGTTGAACATATGCAGGCAAAAAACCATCATCTGCATGTTGATTACTTGTCTGCATCCGCTCTCCCTGCATCGTAGCAACGCCTCTATGCATTGTGTTTGGTTGCTCGCATTGGCTGTGCTCATATTAGTGCACGTTGTTTAGTTGCCTATACGGGATATGATTAAGACTTAACAACTGCCCATAACACACAGAGTTACACAGTGCCATGGCGATTGCGGTGGACGGTGGTGGCGCCGAAGCGGTTCGGCGACGTCCGGTTCGCGCTCGGTTGTGGCTGAAAGGACCCCAAGGCCGTGGCGGCCACGGTGGCCTCCTCATCGCCGCGCTCGGGCACAGAGGCGCTGATGGCGACCACAGCCATGTCGCGAACACAAATCACATTCTCCTTGACCTGACCTAGAGATCTTGATCGGATGAAGCTGATCCAGGAAATAGGCCAGCCACCAAGCCGGAAATGGAGGCACATGACGAGCGCCTCGTCGGGGGTGGTTGAAAGGGATCGAGATGGACCTAGAGGGGGGGGGGGTGAATAGGTACAATTACAAATTTTAATTATTACTTAGCAATTTTAGGCAATATTGCGGAATATGAAAGTGAGCCTAACAATTGCAAGGATGAAGGTTAAGCTTTGTGTACTAAGCTCGGCAACACGTAGGAGATAATATAGCACAAGTAATACAAGTAAGTACTCAAAGACAAGTAACACAAGTAGGGAGTTAGGGTTAGGGATAACCACAACTCCGAGAGACGAGGATGTATGCCGATGTTCGCTTCCTTGGAGGGAAGCTACGTCACCGTTTAGAGAGGTGGATGTTACCACGAAGGCACACCAACGCCACGAAGGCTCACCCTATTCTCTCCTTGAGACAACACCACGAAGGCGTTTCTCAACCACTAGTGGTAGGCCTTTGAGGTGGCCTCCAAACCCTCACAAACTTTCCGGGGGAAATCACAAAGGTTTGATTCCTCTCCGAAGAACTCCTACCGCCTAGGAGTCTCCAACCTCCAAGAGTAACAAGATCACAGGAATTGCTCAAAACTTACTCAAATCACAAATAGCTTTGGTTGAGAGGAGGAGAGGGAGACGATCTATCTTTTGATTGGAACAACACTCAAAGGAACTCACAGATGCACTTGGGATCTGGGATTTGGTGTAGACAAATGGGAGTGAGAGAGAAAGGTGTTCTTGGAATCTTTTGACTGTGTTGGACAGCCCCCACACAAGGTGGGAGAAGACTATATATAGTGGTGATAGTTAAATGGCCGTTGGAGCCACTTATGCTGTGCAGTTGCCGGACGTCCGACAGTTCTCGGTCGTCCGGACAGCCACGAGGGGTCGGACGTCCGACAAGGGTCGGACGTCCGAAGAAACGGGAAGGAGCAGGACAGCACATCATCTGGTGGAAATAGTGAACAGCATACGGACGTTCGGAGGACGTCGGCCGTCCGGGGCACGGTCGTCCAGAAGGGGTCGGAAGTTCGACAATTTGGATCTGGTGAGTGGCTACGGATTTCCGACCGTACCCGGACGTCCGAAGCTCGGACGACCGGAGGGACCGAAAAACCGAGGATTTTGGACCTGATGGTTGTCTCCGGATATCCGGAGGACGTCGGTCATCCGGCGTCCGGACGTCCGAGAACCACCGGTCGTCCGGACAAGAGCAGATCAACCATAAGGAAAATAGAGAGAGAGAGAGGTATTTCCTAGATTTTTGAGCAAGTTTCTTGCGAGACCCAGTGATCCCCTCTTAATAGTGCGGGGTCCCTATACTCAAGAATGATAAATAAAATGATAGACCACTTCGTCTTGTTTCTTCGTTCTTACGCATCTTGGACATGATAGTCACGATCCACACAACAGTCTTTTGGGAACTAAACCTGAGATACACTTGATGAAGATGATTAGTTCCCTATATGTATGTTGTCAACAACATCAAAATATGATTAAGGGCATGATTGCACTTTCAATCTCCCCTTTTTTGGTAGTTGATGACAACATACATATAGCTCTCAAAAGTAAAGTAGGCTTATGTAACTTAGGAGAGATTTGTTATAGAGCTCCCCCTTTTTATATGCATAGTAAAATAATTATGGTCAGGAGCTCCCCCTTACTTGATAATGAGTGCATCGAAAATATCATATAGATCAATATGGAATTATAATGTCTCATGATAACACATCACTCATATAAGACATAATGATTCATCATCCATAAATAGCATTACATTAAGGATAGCATATCATAAAAGGGTTCATCATACATAGATGGCATTACAACATAGATAGCATATCATAATGGTTCACAGGACTAACAAGTCGAATACTAAGATAATCTCCTCCCCCTTTGACATCAGGTACCGAAAAGGGGAGGACCATGACAAGCGACCACGCATTCAGAGATCACTGTCATCATCATCATCACCATGGGTGCCATTGCCACCTGCCTCGTCAAGGAAATCAGCCCACTCGGGGCCAGAAGGAAAACCAAAGTCGGAAGGAGGAGCAGTAGGAAGACCCTCATCCTCACTCACATCAGTTGCTCCAGAGTCTCTCAGACGAGCCTTTAGAGCATTCTTAGAAGAGATCATGCGAGTGACCACATCGTGGTTTTGTGAGCACTGAAAAGTGAAAGCCTTCATCATGGCAGAATGGGCTTTCCCAAGAAAACGAGCAAAGCGACCGAAAGAGGCAGAGCCAGATGAGATAGAACTAGACCGAGCAGCAGCCCGTCGAGCAGGAGCGGATGAGGATTTCGTGGGAGCCCAATCATCCGCCATGTGAGGGGGAATGACCCATTTGTGATGCACATGAGTTCGAGCAATGGGAAAGGGGGCCACATGCTCAATGAGAGCCTAAATAAAAGGAGCATGAGGAAAAGCTCGCTTGTATTGAAAACTAGCGAGGCGAATCTCATGCCATAAAAAGTGAGGAACATTGATTTTCCCTTTAGGATGTTCATTAAGGTGAGTCATGAGATCAATGCAATATCTGCTACAAGTTGCCTTGTCACCCATCTTGGGATAGATGGTGCGAATGACGCACTGAAAAATAATGAAGAAAGGAGACCGCCAAATAGAAACTTGATTGAGATCCTTGCCCTTTTCCTCTTCATCAAGATCATCAATGCCTTTTAAAAGATAGCCACATGCTTCAACGACTCTAGGTGCATGATTTGGATCACTCTTATGGATTTTAAAACCGGTGTTAGGAAAGCCAAGAGCGGCGACAAACTGAGCATAAGAGGCTGAGAGCTCAGTGTCGGAAGTCATCCAAGTGACGGTCTTATCCGGACCAAAGAAACAAGTGGCATAGAACTGATGAATGGCAGCATGATTGAAGTCATGTTTAAAAGCAAACGGTGCAGCAAGACCAGAAGACTCAATGAGATTAATGGCACCCGGATATTTTGCCGGATGAGTGCGAATATGCTCTAAGTCAATATAGTGATGAACATATAGACCTTTGGGAACAATGACAGTGGAGAAAATGTCTGCCTGAACATTTGTGCAAAAACGAGAGTCCATGGAATCACGCAAAACAGAGAATTGATCAGTGTCACGACGAAACTTAAGATAGGCAGATTTAGGAACTTTGGTGAAATCCTTTATCACGCGACCAAGAGAGGGAGGGGGCTCAAGAGAGATGCGGCGAGCATCACCTTGAGGCTGATCCGGAGGCGGAGGAGGCATGTACGACGGCCTCCGAGTACCGGGCTTTGGAAAATTTCTGCGAATCCCAACAAATTCAGCCCGTTCTTCATACTCCATCTCTTCTTCGTAGTCGGAAGCCTCCGAGGATGAAACGGTTCCATGAACCGGATGCTTGGCGAGGCGCTTGGCAGGACGAGCCCGTTCTTGGGATTCGTCGGACCCCGCACCATGGGAGGCACGAGAGGACGAACCCACGGGGTTCTTGCGCGTGGAGTGCTTGATCTTCGGCATAGCAAATCCTCTACAACCACGTTTGAGAAACACCTAAGATATTGAATCTGATGCATTTTGAGCATCCAGAGCAAAATCGCGAGGAAGGAGTCGGTGGAAAAGAGAGGAAAGGAGGAGATCTACCTCGGGACGCAAGAAAGGAGGAGCACCGGCTGGAGAAGCAGCCGGAGGGAGCCCGGCGGCGGCCTGGCGGCGCAAAGGAGGAGCACCGGCTGGAGAAGCAGCCGGAGGGAGCCCGGCGGCGGCCTGGCGGCGCAAGGGAGGGGACCGAACAGGGGAGACGGCGCGGGGAGTCAGGTCAACTGCCCAGACCCGCGGGCCTCCAGATTTTATATGGGGGCCGAAACGTCGGACGTCCGAGAGGGACAAACAGGAGACAGAGGCAATCAGGAAGAATTTTCAGTTTTCGGTGACACCCATGACAGTGAGATGATGGAGGATAGCCTAACACATGTAACCACCAAGATTGTGTCAAATAGTGATGACTCTAGCTAAACAGCTCTAACGATGTTCATAAAAGGGGGGTGGTGGTTTAAGCCACCATGTTTGAGTAAATGTGGTATGGCACTGCGAAGATAGAAACCTTGAGCCCATTGCCACTGCTCCATCATTTAAAGCACCAAGTCACATATCGTGAGCTAGGTAACTTTGAGAGTGTTTGGTTTATTTATGCATCAGAATAGGGTGAGAGTACTCATGAGTTGAATGTCTCCCCCTAAATACATGCCTACACATAGACAAGACATGAAGTAACTGTAAGCAGGTGTGCAAAGATTTCACATAACGTTATCAAGCTCCAAGATACCAAGTTCATGCCTAAGTTGACAGAACCTAGCTTCATCCAGCGGCTTGGTGAAGATGTCTGCAAGTTGCACGTCCGTGCCAACATGAGCAAGAGCAATGTCACCCTTTTGCACATGGTCTCATAAGAAGTGATACCGAATGTCAATATGCTTGGTGCGAGGGTGATCAACAGGGTTTTCAGCAAGCTTGTTTCATTGTCGCATCATAGGGGCACATGTCTGTAAGTTATACCATAGTCCTTCAAAGTTTGCCTCATTCCATAGCAATTGTGTTGCACAACTTGCAGTTGCAATGTATTCGGCTTCAGCGGTGGATAGTGACACACAATTCTGCTTCTTTGAGGACCAACTTACCAAGGAGCGTCCAAGAAACTGACATGCCCCGGAGGTGGATTTCCTTCCTACCTTGTCTCCAGCCCAATCCGCATCAGTGTACCCAATGAGATCAAACTTGGCATCCTTGGGGTACCATAGACCTAACTTTGGGGTGTGAACAAGGTATCTAAGGATATGCTTAACCGCCTTATGATGACTTTCCATAGGGGTAGCTTGAAATCTTGCACAAATGCCTACACTTAACATGATGTCTGGCCTAGATGCACAAAGATAAAGCAATGAACCAATCATAGAGCGGTAAATAGATGGGTCAAACGGGATACCGTTTGTGTCTTCATCAAGAAAAATCTTGGTTGCCATGGGTGTCTTGGCTGGGCTGGCATCTGTCATTCCAAACTTTGCAAGAATGTCCTTGAGGTACTTGGTTTGGGTCAAGAAGATCCCTTCTTGAAATTGTGAATTTGAAAACCGAGAAAGAACTTCAGGTCCGCATTGAGTGACATCTCAAACGTCTTGGTCATGGATTCAGCAAACTTCTTGCATAAGTGAATGTTAGGAGAACCAAAAATGATATCATCTACGTAATTTTGGCATAGGATCAAATCACCCTTTTCCCTTTTTGTAAAAAGGGTAGGATCAATCACCCCTACCACAAAGCCATCATCGAGTAAAAACTTCTTAAGATGATCATACCAAGCACGAGGTGCTTGTTTGAGGCCATACAAAGCCTTGTGAAGTTTGTATACATAGTCTTTGTGGTCGGGGTCAACAAAACCGGGTGGTTGTGATACATAAACCTCTTCTTGTAGAGGACCATTAAGAAATGCACTCTTCACATCCATTTGATGTAATGTAAAACCATTGAAAGCAGCATAAGCAAGTAAGATACGAATTGATTCAAGACGGGCAACGGGAGCAAAGGTCTCATCAAAGTCCAAACCTTCAACTTGTGAGTACCCTTGTGCCACTAACCTTGCCTTGTTTCTGATGATTATACCGTGCTCATCTTGCTTGTTCTTGAAGATCCATTTTGTTCCAATAACGTTGTGTTCCTTAGTTGGCCTTTTGACTAAAGACCATACTTTGTTGCGCTCGAAGCTGTTCAACTCTTCTTGCATTGCAACGAGCCAATCATTGTCCCTCAATGCATCTTGTACCTTGAGTGGCTCAACACTAGAGACAAACGAAAAGTGAGCACAAAAGTTTGTCAATTGTTTACGAGTGACTCTACCTTTCGATATGCCGTTAAGAATTTGATCAACATCGACACGACCGGCCACTCGTGGCATGATGGAGGTCAGGGTTTCACGAGGTTCAACTTCATTTCCATCATCTACATCCTCAACATATGGATCATTAATGTGTGGTGGAAGATCTTCTTCTTCATGTTGCATTTGTTGAGGTTCATCATTAATGATTGCATTTTCTTGTTCTTGCTCTTGGTGATGATCTTGTTCTTGAGTGTGATCATGGTGAGGGACTTGTTGTCCTTCTTGATCCTGAACAACGGGCATAGTTTGAGCACTAGGATCTTGTGGAGGTATGGGTGTTGAAGTGACTTGAGGATGAGAGAAACTTCCATCTTCTTCATCATCATCATGAGGTTCTTGTTCCATTGGAAGAAGAGCACCAACACCCATGGTCAAAATATCTTGAGAGGGATCTTCTTCACCTACATCACTTAGATCAACTTGCTCCCCATGGGAGCCATTAAATTCATCAAACATCACGTCACAAGTTTCTACAACACATCCATTGGATTTGTTGTAGACTCTATAGGCATGAGAGTTTGATCCATAACCAACAAATATCCCCTCAATTGTTTTGGATTGAAATTTTCCTAACCGTTCCCTCTTGTTGAGGATGAAACACTTGCACCCGAATACACGAAAGTACTTGACATTTGGCATGTTCCCGGTTAGGAGCTCATATGGAGTCTTCTCCAATATCGTGCGGAGGAAGAGCCGGTTTGATGCATGGCATGCGGTGTTGACAGCCTCAGCCCAAAAACTATGTGGTGACTTGTATTCATCCAACATGGACCTTGCCATTTCTACAAGTGTACGGTTCTTCCTCTCGGCTACACCATTTTGTTGAGGAGTGTAGGGTGCGGAATATTGATGCTCAATCCCCTCATCACTAAGAAATTCTTCCAAGGTGTAGTTCTTGAACTCGGAGCCATTATCGCTTCTTATTGCCAAGATTTCTTTGTCAAACTTGCGTTGAGCTTGCTTGGCAAAATCAATGAAGGTGATCTTCATCTCGTCCTTGGACTTGAGGAAAAACACCCATGTATATCTTGAGTAATCATCCACAATGACCAGTCCATACTTTTTCCCACCAAGACTATCCCATGACGGAGGCCCAAAAAGATCCACATGAAGGAGCTCCAAAGGCCTTGAAGTAGATACAATATTCTTGGGTGGGTGCTTTGATTGATGTTGCTTCCCGGCTATGCATGCACTACACACACGATCTTTCTCAAAAGAGACATTAGTTAGTCCAAGGATGTGATTACCCTTTAAGAGATTTTGAAGATTTCTCATGCCGACATGGGCTAGCTGGCGATGCCATAGCCACCCCTTGTCGGCCTTGGCCATTAGACAAGTTGCATGGAATGTGCTCTCTTTCGAGAAATCAACCGTGTAAAGGTTGCCATCCAACTCTCCAACAAAAGCCACTTCGAGAGTATCTCTCTTAAAGACTTTCACATCCGTTAGTCCAAATAGTGTATCATAACCAACGGAAGCCAATTGGCGAACAGAAAGCAAATGGTATTTAAGGGATTGGACAAGCATGACATTTGCAAGAGACATGTCATTTGTGATAGCCACCTTGCCCAACCCGAGTACCTGTCCTTTTGATCCTCCACCGAACACAATGCTCATAAATGGTTGAATAGCTTCCATGAAATCAAAAAGCAATTTGCTGTCTCCGGTCATATGGTTGGTGCATCCACTATCGATCACCCATTTGACTCCACCAGAGAAAGCAACCTACACACAATTTATGACTTGGTTAGAGGCACCCATTTTGCAATGGGACCTCTCAAGTTAGTCACAAGGGTCTTAGGGACCCAAATAGCATAGAACCGGAATGCATTACGAGGACCAACAAATTTAGCATAAACCTCTCCATCCTTTGTTTTACGAAGTACATAGGATGGAGGCATGAACTCTTTTGGCTTGTTGAGAGTGGGCATGCCCCTAGTGGCCTTCCCACTCACAACCTTACCCTTCTCTTTGTGCCCTTCTCGTACAAATGTTTCTTTGAGAGGGGTGGTGCACTTGTGAGAAGACGTCTTCTTCTTGCTTGTGCTTGGGTCAAACCCGAGCCCTTCCTTGGCAAACACCTCATTGTGTTGGCTTAGTACCTCATTAAGGTTCTTTTGTCCTTGAGCACATGTCATGAGTCCTCTCTCGAGTTGTGCCTTTAGAAAATGGTTTTCCTCAAGAATAGATGCTAGGTCACCACTAGAGTTAGTAGTACAAGCATCAACATTGATAATAGGTGAGGAGTAAACCTTGGCTAGAGTTTCAAGATAAGTAAGTTTGAGCGTCTCAAAGCTCTTTGTAAGAAGAGTGAGCTCCTCTTCCTTAGTCTTGAGGGACACGGATAAAAGCTCACAATCCTTAGAGAGAGAAGCATGAGATTCCACAAGCTTACTTTTATCATTTATCAACTCCTTGCACGAGTTCTTGGCCTTTTTCAAGGAGGCAAGATTTTTAGCATGATCATCAATGTTTGCACCAATTTTTAAGCATAGTTCATCATTTCGTGCTTCCTCATATTGGACTTTCCGCTCAAGGATTTCGTACTTTTCCTTTTCCTCGGTGACGAGGGTTTCGAGTTCCTTAATGGTATTGGTGTGCTTACTCACCATCACCATAAGCATACAAAACATAGTGAGCTTATTTCCTTTAAGGGAGCACATGAACTTATTTAGTTTAGCAAGCATAGGATCATCTATATCGTCATCATCATACTTATCCTCCGCATCAAGATACTCATCACAAGGAGTAGACGGAGTGAAAAGAGAGGAATTTGAGCGTGGGGTTACCTTGACCTTGTCAGGAGAGTTTTGGTCCTCTCCATCTTCTATGACGGCCTTTGCCATTAAGCACTTGTGAGCGTTGCCCTTGTAGTCTTTCATATAGTTGTAGGTGACAACATCACCACTCTTGTTGACTAGCCTCAAGGTGTTTTGTGAATCTTGAGCTACTCCGGCAACCCCACCAACATCATCTGGATCGGATTCTTCATGAGCAACCATTGCTTTTCCATCTCTCCTCTTGAGCTTGGAGTTCATAGGATTTGGCAACTTCTTCTTTGAAAAGGTCTTGGGAAACCTTGGTTTATCTTCTCTCTTCTCATAAGGGCAATCGTTGGAGAAGTGGTTGGTTTCCTCACAGTTGTAGCATTTTCTCACTTTCTTCTTCTGGAATCTTCCCTTGAATTTTCCCGCGCTAAACTTCTTGACAAAGAGGGCAATGTCTTCATATGAAGGACTCTCATCGGAGTCGATCTCATCACCATCTTCATCATCATCATCATCTTCTTCTTCTTCACTTTGCTCTTCCTCACATACATGCTTGGCCTTCAAAGCAAGATTGATCTTTGATGTTGAGGTCCCATGCATGGCAAGATGTTTTGTAGCATTTGCCTTTGACTCTTCGAATAGTTGGAAAGTGGATATGATGTCATCCGGAGTCATTTCCTTGAACCCATGATGTTGTCTTATGTCCCACACCATTTGGTGATGATATGGAGCAAGAGCATGAAGTAGCTTGTCCACGAGAAATCTCTTAGTCAAGTTGAATCCATCTTGTGTCTTGTCACAGTCACATGACTCAATGTCGGCGGTGAGAGTCATGAGACGCTCAAGGAGATGCTTGGGGGATTCACCTTTTTCCATACAAAAGTTTTGCAATTGGCCCTTGGCAATTTCATACTGAGCAAGCCGGAGGGTGGAGGTATCGGTCTTGGTCCTTACAATGCTGTCCCATAATTCCTTGGCACTTGTGATGTGTATGTAAGGTCTCCGTTGCTTATCATTCATTCCTTTTCTTATGCACATGATTGCGGTGTCGTTGAGATGCTTGTCATAAGTTTCTCTTGGAGTGAGATTCTTTGGGTCGACAGGGTGGTAGCCATGCTCCAGAATGTCCAACATTTCATCATTGGCGTACCTAAGATGATCCTGCATACAAACTCTCCACAAAGCAAAGTCGGAACTGTCATCAAGCAAGGGAGGTTTTCCTCCAGGATTATACTTAGGTTTCTCAACTTGAGGTCTAGCATAAAGCCATGGAACACTAGTTTGATCATTGCTAAGAGGTTGTTGGCCAAGTGAAGGAATAGGCACAGTTGGCCTCGAGGCCGCACCACCTGGAGGTGATGCAATCATCGTGGTTAATGTGGCTAATCTCATTTGGACCAAGGCCTCAAGAGAAGCATCATGCTCCTCCTTTTGCTTAGCAAGAGACCGTTCCAGATCCTCAGACGTGAAGGACTTGACTTCCGTGGAAGCCGCGCCCTTATCCTTCGGATCCGCAACAAGGGGAGTCCCATCGGGGTTCATCTCGCTCTAGGGCGGTTAAGCCACAAGAATAGAGCACGAGGCTCTGATACCAATTGAAAGGGATCGAGATGGACCTAGAGGGGGGTGAATAGGTACAATTACAAATTTTAACTATTACTTAGCAATTTTAGGCAATATTGCGGAATATGAAAGTGAGCCTAACAATTGCAAGGATGAAGGTTAAGCTTTGTGTACTAAGCTCGGCAACACGTAGGAGATAATATAGCACAAGTAATACAAGTAAGTACTCAAAGACAAGTAACACAAGTAGGGAGTTAGGGTTAGGGATAACCACAACTCCGAGAGACGAGGATGTATGCCGATGTTCGCTTCCTTGGAGGGAAGCTACGTCACCGTTTAGAGAGGTGGGTGTTACCACGAAGGCACACCAACGCCACGAAGGCTCACCCTATTCTCTCCTTGAGACAACACCACGAAGGCGTTTCTCAACCACTAGTGGTAGGCCTTTGAGGTGGCCTTCAAACCCTCACAAACTTTCCGGGGGAAATCACAAAGGTTTGATTCCTCTCCGAAGAACTCCTACCGCCTAGGAGTCTCCAACCTCCAAGAGTAACAAGATCACGGGAACTGCTCAAATCACAAATAGCTTTGGTTGAGAGGAGGAGAGGGAGACGATCTATCTTTTGATTGGAACAACACTCAAAGGAACTCACAGATGCACTTGGGATCTGGGATTTGGTGTAGACAAATGGGAGTGAGAGAGAAAGGTGTTCTTGGAATCTTTTGACTGTGTTGGACAACACCCACACGAGGTGGGAGAAGACTATATATAGTGGTGATAGAAAAATGGCCGTTGGAGCCACTTATGCTGTGCAGTTGCCGGACGTCCGACAGTTCTCGGTTGTCCGGACAGCCACGAGGGGTCGGACGTCCGACAGGGGTCGGACGTCCGAAGAAACGGGAAGGAGCAGGACAACTCATCATCTGGTGGAAATAGTGAACAGCATACGGACATCCGGAGGACGTCGGCCGTCCGGGGCACGGTCGTCCGGAAGGGGTCGGAAGTCCGACAATTTGGATCTGGTGAGTGGCTACGGATTTCCGACCGTACCCGGACGTCCGGAGCTCGGACGACCGGAGGGACCAGAAAACCGAGGATTTTGGATCTGATGGCTGTCTCCGGATATCCGGAGGACGTCGGTCATCCGGCGTCCGGACGTCCGAGAACCACCGGTCGTCCGGACAAGAGCAGATCAACCATAAGGAAAATAGAGAGAGAGAGGTATTTCCTAGATTTTTGAGCAAGTTTCTTGTGAGACCCAGTGATCCCCTCTTAATAGTGTGGGGTCCCTATACTCAAGAATAATAAATAAAATGATAGACCACTTCGTCTTGTTTCTTCGTTCTTACACATCTTGGACATGATAGTCACGATCCACACAACAGTCTTTTGGGAACTAAACCTGAGATACACTTGATGAAGATGATTAGTTCCCTATATGTATGTTGTCAACAACATCAAAATATGATTAAGGGCATGATTGCACTTTCAGTGGTGCAGAGGCCATACGCCGGAGGCGAGGCCGAGAAGGGCACCCGTGGGGTGGCCACGACTGCCAGACGGACAGACAGCGGTGCTCACCCGACGGCCATGCGGGTGAGGGACTCCGGCAAGGTCGGCCACTGCACCCCGTGCGAGACGCCATTATTGACGAGGAGGAACGGTCGGGGCGCTGCAGAGGCTAACTGCGAGATGGCTACGAGAAGCGAGAGCGCCCGCAACTCGTACGCGGCCAACCTGTGGTTGGCGTCACCGGAGAAGGTCGCGAGCTTGCCGAGCACGTAGAAGAGGTGTTGCATGCGCAACAGGTTGCGTGCCTCGACGGCGACGGCGCCCTTCTTGCCACCGCTCGGCCTATCCTGCTCAGTTCGACGACGGATTTGAGAAAACTCGTCCAAAATAGCTACAAACATGAACATGAAATTGAAATATTTACGTTCAACGAAACTACGAGCTGATCGCAAAAATGGAACCATAACATCGATGTGCATCTTTTTTGTGTAAAGCTTATCTCGAATCAAGCACCGTTGTGTAAATAAGAAGGGATGGAAGAAAGGAGATTAAAGAAGGAGATTATTGGAGGCGGAAGAAGATGCAAGCTAGAGGGTGTATACTACTCGCAATCCCTCGTGCAGTGAGGCGCACCCATGTGCGTTCGAGTTGGCTCGACCCAACCTGACTCGCTGGAAACTGTCAATTCAGCCATCTCTAACGGGCCTGGATGGGGAGTGCTTTAAATTTCGTGCGGGCCAACATATGTATGCAGCGCAACCAACCAAATAAGTCAAATTCTTTGCCTAAAAAAAATAAGTCAAATTCTTCCCGCGCGGCCCTGTTGGGTGGGGCAACCAAACGCGTCACCAGAGTACCTCTTGCTGTGAATGGATACACAACCTTGAAAAACTAGAGATATTTTACGGTACATCATACTACCCAATATAACAGGTAGTATTAAAGTGATCCAACGGTGTTGATAATTTTTAATTAGGGGTAAATTTGTCCTTTCCTCCAACTTTTAATATAATTGTAACGATTCATATATAGGCGTATATAATTAATAATGCGATTCATCTACACGCGGTCATCCGCAACCTCCGACATCCCGACGTCGCCAATAATCGCAGCCGGCCCATCCTGCAGGGCGCCGTTGGCCGCTGGCCACCCCTAACCTCCGCATCCCAACACCACTTGCAGGCCCCCACCCTCAGGACCTCGATCATCTTGATGCTGCCTGCCCTCCTCCAGGCGCGCGCCCTCGGCTCCATGGCGGTGTGCCTGGCCCTCAGCAGGGCTGCAGGTTGACTGGCAAGCTTATGTCGCTGAAGGCTCATGCATGTATGTAGTGTTTGGTACAATTCTCTACCCAGCCAGACTAATCCATCACACTAACACACACACTACTAATCCAGCGCCCCGCGCGCACACACATCCAATACTCGCACACGAATCAGCAAAACACACAGGCCACAGTTACCATGAGGGGAGGGACGGGGGTTTACGAGGACGATGTCACATGTCAGGCCGTTTGCGATGGTAGGCTTCGGTGGTGTCACAGGGAAGGAATCGATCTTCGAGCAGTGGCCCGGCCGTGACGTCTGTGGCTTCTGTGATGGAGAAAGGCAGCTCCGGTGCATGAGTAGACGGCCGCCGAGCGCCGTGGCGCGGCTGCGTTGAATTGCTGGGTCCGCATGTGACTTCGGCGCGTCCTTGCCTGGCTGAGTTTTAACTGATTACTACCCAAAATACCCCTACCGTCTTAATATACTACCCAAACTGTGCTGTAGTATTGGTAAATCTGGAGCGTTCGCCCGCTTAAATGGACGGCTAATATATCATGGATGTACTGTAAAAGGTCTCAAAAACTAACATTATATTGCAGTAGTAGTGCTAATTAAGCAGGTAGAGATGGACGGCGACAAGAGGGGGCTTGAAACCGGTCAGGTTTTACAATATCCTTAAGCTGTACCCGATGGAAGCACAACATATACAAAACGCACGCACGCTCGCTCGCATAATTTGCTAGTACTACAACAACAATCAAACAACGGAGACCCCTCATTAATCCAGCACTCCAAATCCGCATCATCATCATGAGAGTTAAAACATGGCAACCGGCCGGGCTCGCCCTTGGCCGCAGCCACAACGTCTTGGTCAGTACCCTAGGTGCCCTATCTCCGCCGCTATCTCCCAGTTGAGCTTCGAAGCCACCCTGTCGTGGTAAGGCACGTAGTCCTGCACAGAAAGAAACAAGCAATCCCATCGGTCAGATGCAGAATTCTATACGCGCGAGTTCAGGTTCAGGGCGAGGAGATGGCATTGACCTCGAGCTTCTCCATGAGCTCCTCCGCCGTGGGGGCGAGCACGATGATGCGGCGGGCGCTGGTGTTGATGAACCCTTCCTCTACCGCCTTGTCGATGAAGGTCAGCAGCGAGTTGTAGTACCCGTCCACGTTCAGCAGCCCAACCTGAAGCAAGGAACCGGACGTCACATTGCGTTCAGACATTTTCCAACCTGAAGCAAGGAAGGATCGACAAAAGGACAGTCCGTACTGGCTTGTGATGGATGCCAAGCTGTGCCCATGTAATCACTTCGAGCAGCTCCTCCAGTGTACCATAGCCTCCTGCATCGACAGTGGACACACAACTCACATGAATCATTTGCTAGTTGGTACTAGTAGTAAATATCGCACAACAAGACATGGAACATGAGCAGCTCCGACACCTCCATGGGCTGGCTAGGTGATGCTATTACCAGAACGTCTGCACCAATTATTGGGAATTTACACCTGCTAGCTGGACCAGAACCAGACTCATGCATGGGATCTGGGGCTAGCTTTCAATTTTTACTTTTTTTTTAAAATAGACATGTGAAGAATGCCCAAGTTACAGCCCGATCTACTTGACTGCAACTTGCCATTGATTTTTGCAGAGCAATGAATGTTCTACTACACCTGATCCTGATCCGGGAGATGTAAAATTGCAGGCTAATATCATTACATGTGTGTGCTGAGTTAGTTGGTGTGACTCACCAGGCAGGGCTATGAAGGCGTCAGAGTGCCTTGCCATCTCTGCCTTCCTTTGATGCATGTCCGCCACTGCCCTCACCTCCCCCACTGTCTCACCACTTATCTGAAAGAGAGACAGAGAAAACATCAACATTGTTTGTTTTTCAGGTCATCAGCCATGCTACGCTGCACAGGGAACACGAGAAATGAGTCTCTGTCATGCCATGATGCTTGGTCTCTTTGTGTTTGCGGAGACAAACAATAGCACATTCCCAACAAGGGGCATGATTGTGCTCAAAGGGGACCAAAAAATGCCATTAGATGTTTCAAATATCCAGTCTCTTTTTACTACTGCCTCCCTCCTTGGGCAAGGGTGAAAGGACAAGCAGGAAGCGGAGGACCACAACAAAGCCACAGCCAGCACAAACTGGATATGCATGAACATGAGAGTCCTCTGATTTAATCGTTTGTGAGTACACCGTGTATCAATGATGTGACATGGCAGTACAGGATAAACCACAATGCCGCAACCCTAGTGCGTACTGTATCATGGAAACACATTACGTATTGTGAAGAAAACATGGGGGCCGGGCAGCCAAAGAAGGGAACCCCACTTTTTCCCTAGTAGGCAGATTAGAAAGGAGATGATGCCAATAACCCAATATGCTGCCATGGCAAGGCTTTTGGTGGCAACAGATTGCTCTACTACTACCAGAGTACAGCTGCGCTTTTTTGCACTAGTTTATCCTCACGCCGAGATCTGGATTTGTGCCAAAAGCACACCACTACTACCTCTTGATCACAACTGCTCCTCCAGGTAGTAGTGCTATGCTAGAGGGCATCACCCAAGTGCCATGTCCCCCGGGACTGCAGCACCGGCAGGAGTGCTTGCTTCGGAGCTCAAACTCCCAAGCCCATTTGATTATTATTAGTGACTCTACGCCATAAACGTGAGCACGTTGCTATGATTGGCTCCAAGAGAAGCAAGCGTTTGCAGCTGCAGGTAGTACGAACAGGGACCCAACTGGCGTAGTATGTCAAGATCTTTCGGACGAGCCAGCTGACACGCGAGCCATCCATGGACGGTGGAGAATGTCAGTATATTTGGTACACGTCCGAAGTTCCTAGTACTAGTACATGCTGCTGCTGGTTTTCACACTTGTTAAGTTTGTCTGGTTAAGCAAAGTGAGTTTCTAATCAAATCGAGTTTCAGGTTCAGAATTAGCGAAACGCTACTTTCTTTCAGAAATTTGTGGGACTTTTTATTTTGCGATCTCCAGTTAATTAATTAATTAAAAAAACATGCATCTAGAGAGGATATTCCCTCCTAGTAGTTGTTGACATGCATGAGTAGTCGGCATACCTCTGGGGTCATGAGGGTCTTGGGAATGACACTGCGCATGGACAACAAGATGACAAAAAGTGATCAGCACATGCATCTAGCTAGCTAGCAAAACGAAAACAAAATGACAAAAAAGAAGCAAAAACATATGCAGATGGAGTGAGAGCTGATCTGAGATTGTGTACGTACCCAATGACGTGCCTGCCGCCGTCGTGCACCGCCTGGGACACCATCCCCATGAGCCCGATGCTTCCCCCGCCGTACACCAGGTCCACGCCCCTCGCCACCTGCGACCACAACGTGCCAACGCCAACATCAGTCACCACACCACCCAGTAATTTCAAATAAACCGCACGGTTAGACTCCTCAACGGCGATCGATCAAGAGGATGGGGACAGAACAGAGCTATATGTAGCCCTAATTTAATTTCGATTTAATGGATTCGTGAGTGCGGTAGGGCCGGCGATGTTTGACGAGCGCAGGGGAGGAAGGAAACCGGACGAATTTTGGCAAAAGTTGGGCAGCAAATGGCTCAAAGCGAACTGCAAATCATATGGTGTGACTACCCGGCCGGTTCAAAAATATGGTGTGACTAAGTACGCACGCCCATGAAGTGGACACGAAGCCGTGGACAGAAGAATAACCCAAGGTAGAGGTAGGGAGGGTGGTAAGCATGGCTAGTTGGTTACCAGCTCGTTGCCGAGCTCAATGGCGGCGTCATGGTAGCTCCTCTTCTTGCCCTGGCTACTGCCGCAGAAGACGCAGATCCTCTTGAACCTCGACTGCCTCATCTCTCTCAGCTGTGTCTCTTCTCACTAGCTAGCTACCAGGGTAGGTGGTGCTGAACTTCTCGCTCTAGCAAGCAAGCACGCAGGACTGGCGCTTGTGATTGTCCTGGTGGTGTGAGGTGCTAGCTAGCACAAACACAGTGAAGGAAGGAAGGAAGGGCTTGTTGGTTCTTGGCGGTCGATGGAGGGAGCCAGTGCGCCACCCATGGCTATATAATAGTGGGGAGGGGAGAGAGAAGACGGAAGAATGGGAGCTGAAAGGGATGGATGCTACGGAGGGGAAGCAAAATAAATGCGCGCACATGGAGGAAAAACTCTCCATCCACCCGGCGACGATGGCGAGGGCTTTTCCGTGAAATGGACAGGATGGGCTGCCTGTCCATTGATGCATGGGTGGCTGAGTCACCTTATCGGTTTTGCCGCGTCAAAGCGGAACGAGGATTATCCTCGCTCGATGGGTCGTCCAGGCAAAGGCGTACGACAAGGGTTTGGGAGTAGAATTGTCGTGTGACCGATTCACGATAATTTTCCAAGCTTTGAGCTTCTTCATTAGTCACCAGAGGTTTTGTGACGCTCCCGCCGAAAACATAATTTGATTGCCGGATCCAACGAAATTATCCCATCTGCTCTCTCGTGAGTGTCGGGTTTAAACTTTCACAAAGGGTAGAAACATTCTCTGATCTTCCATGAACCATATGAGCACATCAAACAATATGGCAAAATCAAATGGCCCCAAGGTCTTGGTCGTGAGCGCTTCAGCTCTCAATGGCTCCTGGCGGTGGGACACTCCGAGGGCACCCTTCTTGGTTTGAAGGAGGTGACATTTGAGGTGGAAGATATGGACCGCGGAGAGTTCTTCAAAGAGTATGTATGTATGTCATCGTGCAACTTAAATGAGAAGTTATTTACGTGTATGGCTTGGCCGATTGTAGTAGCTCGATGACTTTTCACTCTGTGAAGCATTCTAGGATTGAAGGGTCTCCCCTCCGAGTGGTGGTGATGGGAGATTTTAATCTTATTAGGACGTCCGGCGATAAAAGCACATCTAATATTGACAGTTGAGGATGCGGATGCTCAACAACTACATAGGGGCCCTTGCCCCCCACAAGACCGACATGCTATCCCCATCCATAGTGAGCTGGGTTGGATTTCAGTACCCATGGAATGGGATCTGCGGCTTCCTTTGTGCTCCCTCCGGGCAATGAATAGGATTGGGTCGGACCATACCACCATCCCCGACGCATTCCACAAACTCTCACTCTGAATCCTTATTAGTTAGCCAACCATGATTCATAGATGTGGTGCGACGTCGGTGGTCGGAGGCTAAGACTTGCCCTCCCCTCCCTCGGCGGTGTTTTTCCAACGGGGGTGTTTCACCACATCAGACATCACTGACAGGCTGAGCAATCAGTGATAACTATCAACAGGGTGTAACAAAAGGAGTTATCAGTGACTGTACACTGCCTGAAGGTAGGTATCACAAGTACTTAACAACCATACACAAATTACAGAGGCAATACAAAGACAAAACGAACATATAAACATTGCATTTTCATATGTCATCACATACACAAAAACATGCACATCTCTTACAATATACTTTGCCAATATAGTTTGATATACACTATGGATACATTTATTTCACTGCACTCCAAATATTCACATAACACTACACATCTAATAAATGGAAGTTTAAACTTATCGCCTTGCAATGTAGTTATCCTCAACAATGTCCTTTAGAACATTTAGCCCTTCAGTACTTCCCTTCTGTTCGGGGCCAAGTCGTCAACCACACACCACCTCGTGGTTTCGCCTCTCCGCTTACGCATAGGAGAACATGGGAAAGCCCTCCCACTAGATTCGGATATATGAGTGACACACCAAGTCTTAATAGGAGAGTAGGCAATGCTTGATAAAAATGAGGCTAGCTATATTAGATAAAGTGGAAGTGCATAAAGTTTTGAACTTACGTTAATCATACAGAACTCAAAATACCACACAAGAGCATTTGACATTATCGTAGAATCATGCATGAAATAATCCTAGGGGAAAAGTTGGTAGGAATTAACCATCACGCTGCTCCTGCCTAACCAAATTCACTAGGTTACTTGCAACTACAATGCCAACATTTCGAGCTACCCCAACCTTTACCTAGGTTCCCAACTTGTGTGAATTACTCCTATAAAGGATGTTGGAGTACCCACCTCCTGGGGACTTTCAAGGTGAGAGTGCCCCTCCAAGTCATCTGTTTCACAGTGGAATGCCACAAGGACCTCTTGGGGATTCTATGTGCCGTTTGATCAGCCTGGATGGCACGCAACCAGCGAACGGCCTCGAGGGTCCATAACAGGTGGACAACGGGCACACGTGGGGCCACCATTACGACAAGCCATGTCATGTTATGCCCCGCGCGCGACGAACGAGCCAGACCCGCATGTCGGTGTCCTCATCATGCACTATGCTCGTCCGATCATGACAGGTGGGCCCCTCTATCGAGGTAATTCGCTCACTCGAGTCGGGTGTGTGTGTGCCATCCCCGCTAGGGTGTGCATCACACCAGCAACGTTGGCTTGCGCACGGGACCCCTCTGTCGAGGTGGTTTGCCCGTGCTAGTCGGGTGCCTACTAACGGTGTCCTGGACTAGGGGGTGCTAGACACGTCGGCCTGCCAGTCATGGGTCAGGACGAGGACCCCTGGACAACCGAAGAATGGACCATGATTACCATGGTCCCCAGCTTACCCAAGATGGAATGCTCCAAAGACTTGGTGCACACTTCAAGATATGTGCAAATTATCGGCAACCTTATCCCTAGATGTAACCGACATACATGTAACCCTAGGTATCCCCAGTCCCTATACAAGCTGAGGGGTTTAGTCTATAGGTTTATATTAGATTCATACTGAAGCTTGGATGGGAGCAACAAAATTCCCTATAGACACCCTCATTTCTCAAAACAGAAAGTGCTACCTAAGCAAGAGCTCACACTGGAGGTCCTCAAACAGGAACTACACAATAAATTATTCAGTTGGACCAGGAACAACCTGAAGACCCTACTCAACAGCAAGAAAGAAGAGCAACAAATAAGACAAGAGACCAAGTGCAAGACAATAGAATACCTCCTGCCATAGTCAAGCCAACAAAGTATAACATCCATCAATTTGATGGCAGTGACACTGACACATGAATACAAACTATTGAAGTTTAGTTTGAAACTGCAAGAACACCAGCTGAACAGAAAACAGATATTTGAGTTACGTACCTCAAGGGCCCTGCGAGTGAATGGTGGAGAGGGACTGGAATAATTGCAACACCTTGCCCTGGTATAGATTTTGTAGGCACCTTTAAGACAGATTCTTTGAAACTTCTGTATGTGATAACGTAAGAACTTCCCATGCTCTTACTCAAGCAAGCACTGCTAATGACGTTTTGAACGTCATGGAGCATATGAGATGTTCCAGGAGCTGAAATTGGTATTCCAAGCTCATGCCTGGATTGAGAGGTATGAGACCTCCGATAAGTTCTTTGCCTGCAAGATGGAGGAGAACAACTCTATTAGTGAGCACATACTCAAAATGTCTGGGTATAACAATCGCTTGAGTCAGTTGGGACTTGAGCCACCTTCTGAGACGGTTGTTGACAAAGTTCTCCAGTCACTGCCACCTAGCTACAAGAGCTTTGTGATGAACTATAATATGCAAGGGATGGATAAGACGATTACTGAGCTATTCGCGATGCTTAAGGCTGTGGAAGTAGAAATCAAGAAGGAGCATCAAGTGTTGATGGTTAAGAAAACCACTAGTTTCAAGAAAGGCAAGGGAAAGAAGGGTAACTTCAAGAAGAATGGCACACAAGTTGCCGCTCCCGTGAAGAAACCCAATGCTGGACCCAAACCTGAGACCGAGTGCTTCTATTGCAAGGGAATTGACCACTGGAAGCGAAACTGCTCCAAGTACTTGGCAGACAAGAAGAATGGCAACGTCAAAGGTATATGTGATATGCATGTTATTGATGTGTACCTTACCAGTGCTCGTAGTAGCGCCTGGGTATTTGATACCGGTTCAGTTGCTAATATTTGTAACTCGAAACAGGAGTTGCAGAATAAACAGAGACTGGCTAAGGATGAGGTGACGATGCGCATCGAAAATGGTTCCAAGGTTATTGTGATCGCCGTCGGCATCCTCGCTCTTCGATTACCTTCGGGATTAGTTTTAAACCTAATTAATTGTTATTTGGTGCCTGCATTGAGCATGAACATTATATCTGGACCTTGTTTATTGCGAGACGGTTATTCATTTAAATTATAGAATAATGGTTGTTCTATTTATATGAGTAATATCTTTTTTGGTCATGCAGCCAATGTGATTGGTTTATTCTTATTGAATCTCGATTGTAGTGATACACATGTTCATAACATTGATACCAAAAGATACAAAGTTGTTGATGATAGTACCACTTACTTGTGGCACTGCCGCTTAGGTCATATTGGTGTAAAGCACATGAAGGAACTCCATGTTGATGGACTTTTGGAATCACTCAATTTTGAATGGCTTGATACATGCGACCATGCCTCATGGGCAAGATGACGAAAACCCCGTTTTCCAGAACAGTGGTGCGGGCAGGTGACTTGTTGGAAATCATACATACTGATGTGTGCGGTCCAATGAGTGTTGAAGCGCGCGGTGGATATCGTTATTTTCTTATCTTCACAGATGATTTGTATAGAAATGGGTATATTTACCTAATGAAACACAGGTTTGAAACATTTGAAAAGTTCAAGCAATTTCAGACTGAAGTTGAGAATCATCGTAACAAAAAGATAAAGTTTCTACGATCGGATCGTGGTGGAGAATATGTGAGTTATGAGTTTGGTATGCATTTAAGACAATGTGGAATTGTTTCTCAGCTCACGCCACTTGGAACACCACAGCGTAATGGTGTGTCCGAGCGTCATAATCATACTCTGTTGGAGATGGTGCAATCTATGATGTCTCTTACTGATTTGCCACTATCGTTTTGGGGTTATGCATTAGAGATAGCCACATTCACTTTAAATAGGGAACCATCTAAATCCGTTGAGATGACACCATATGAATTATGGTTTGGCAAGAAACATAAGCTGTCGTTTCCTAAAGTTTGGGGCTGCGACGCTTATGTCAAAAGGCTTCAACCTGATAAGCTCGAACCCAATGCGGAGAAGTGCGTCTTCATAGGATACCCTAAGGAAACAATTGGGTAGACCTTCTATCTCAGATCCGAGGGAAAGGTATTTGTTGCCAAGAATGGATCCTTTCTAGAGAAGGAGTTTCTCTCGAAAGATTTGAGTAGGAGGAAGGTAGAGCTTGATGAGGTTACTAAACCTTCATTTCAATTGGAGAGTACCGCAACACAGAAAGACGTTTCTTTGACGCCTACACCAGTTGAAGAGGAAGCTAATGATGGTGATCATGAAACTTCTAAGTTACTACGAAGCTTCATAGGTCGACAAGGACAAGTACTGCCCGTGAGTGGTACGGTAATCCTATCTTGCAGGTCATGTTGTTAGACAACGGTGAACCTACGAACTATGAGGAAGCGATGGTGGGACTGGATTCCGACAAATGGCTAGAGGCCATGAAATCCGAGATAGGATCCATGTATGAAAACAAAGTATGCAATTTGGGGGACTTACCTGATGATCGTAAGGCCATTCAGAACAAATGGATCTTATAGAAAAAGAGAGACGCATACGGTAATGTCATCGTCTACTCACACGCGGGTGATGCATCCCGTTATCCTGGTAACCAAAGGCCGAAGAAGGCTCGATTCGTCTATGAAACTAGGTCGGAAGCAAGGCAAGTCACAGGCCAGCTTTCCTGCTTAAAGCAAACTGTCTGGAAAAGGAAACATTTGTGGCACCTAAATTGGTGAAAGCAAACAGATTGGGGAAACATGGCAAGCCCTCACAACACTCTTTACCTGCAACTGCTCCCGCTTATGGTAGTAGATAAACAGGTGGTGGACATGTATCTGCAGCCTCTGCTGCTGGTAGATTGACTGTTTTATATGGACTGAAAAAAAACGGAGGGTAGTGCTTGAGAATGCTACTCTATTCCTGGAATTAGCCATCCCCTTCTTTGACTATTCGACCTGCTCCTCGAAGCAAGGAAGGGAATGAAGATGGCATTGAATGCCCTTTCCTAAAGCACGACTTGTCGCAAAAGGGTTTTCGCAAGTTCAAGGAGTTGACTACGATGAGACATTCTCACCCATAGTGATGCTTAAGTCCGTCAGGATTATGTTAGCAATAGCTGCATTTTTCGATTATGAGATTTGGCAGATGGATGTCGAGACAGCGTTCCTTAATGGTTTTTTCGATCCTAAAAATGCTGACAAAGTATGCAAGCTCCAGCGATCCATTTATGGGATGGTGCAAGCATCTCTGAGTTGGAATCTTTGCATTGATGAGGTGATCAAAGAGTTTGGGTTCATACAAGTTTACGGAGAAGCTTGTATTTACATGAAAGTGAGTGGGAGATCTATAGTGTTTCCAGTGTTATATGTGGATGACATATTGCTGATTGGAAACAATGTAGAACTTTTGGAAAGCGTGAAGATATATTTGAACAAGAACTTTTCAATGAAATATCTCGGAGAAGGTGCTTACATATTCGGCATCAAAATCTATAGAGATAGATCTACACGCTTAATAGGACTTTCATAGAGCACATACCTTGATAAGGTTTTGAAGAAGTTCAAAATGGATCAGTCTAAGAAAGGGTTCTTGCCTATCTTACAAGGTGTGAAGTTGAGTAAGACTCAATGCCCAACAACGGCGAAAGATAGAGAAAAGATGAGAATCATCCCCTATGCCTCAGCCATAGGCTCTATCATGTATGCAATGATGTGCACAAGACCGGATGTGAGCCTTGCCATAAGTATGGCCGGAAGGTTTCAAAGTGATCCAGGAGTGAAACACTGGACAACGGTCAAAAATATCCTGAAGTACATAAAGAGGACTAAGGAGATGTTTCTCGTTTATGAAGGTGATCAAGAGGTCGTCGTAAAGGATTACGTTGATGCTAGCTTTGACACAGATCTGGATGACTGTAAATCTCAAACCGGATACGTATTTATTCTGAATGGTGGAGCAGTTAGCTGGTGTAGTTCGAAGCAAAGCGTAGTAGCAGATTCTACATGTGAGGCAGAGTACATAGCTGCTTCGGAAGCAGCGAAGGAAGGAGTCTGGATGAAGCAGTTCATGACGGATCTTGGAGTTGTGCCATGTGCACTGGATCCTATGACTCTCTTTTGTGACAACACTGGTGCCATTGCTCTGGCCAAGGATCCCAGGTTTCACAAGAGGACCAGACATCTCCATGGATAGATCGTGCATGTGCGTAGGAATTTTTTTGTTTCCCATGCAACGTTCCCCAACAAGTGGGCCCCGGCGCCTGACGGTGGGGTCGTGGCCAAGGCGGCCGCCGCTAGGGTGGCGGCCGTCAATGGGGCGACGACCATGGTGGCCGCCGACAGTAGCTGCCTTCGGGCAGCGGAGGCAGAGCGTGTGGTGGGTGGCGTGCTGTAACATCCCAAACTTTGGAATTTTATATTATTTAACTGAATGATTGTTTGATTGATTGAGTGATTGAATTTGAGTGAAAATTTGAAACTTTTAAAAAACTTTTGAATGAGAGGGAATAAAATGACTTTCCCTTGTTTTTGAATTCAAATTTCATCCAATACAAATTAATGTGAGAAGATAACATGACTTCTTCAAATGATGGATTTGAAATATTGTATTTGCAAAAACTATTGAATTTTTTTCTAGTTGGAATCCATTTCATATTTGGCTCCATTTTAAGGTTTGAATGAATTCAAATCACTTGCCCAAATTCAAAAAAAAAAATTGAGAGGAGGAACATGACCCTCCAAACCAGGGGTATTTTGGTGAAATTTTGAACCATAAAACCCACGGGGTTATTTGAAAATTATTTTCAAAAAAATAAAACCAATTTAGGCTTTTCCTGAAAAATATTTTTTCTAAAGTATTTAATTTGGCCGTGGAAAATTCATCTTATTGCATTTATTTTTCTGATCGTTTTGGTATATAATACTTCTATATTTCGTTTAGTATTTATTTTATTTTTTCTATTTTACTTTCCTGTTTTAAAACAAAAGGAAAAAAAATCGTTTATTAGGAATCAGATCGAGGCCCATTTGGAAAGAATCCGGCCCGAATCGCTCACGTCGGATCCTAAAAGGATCTGGATCGGCCACCGATCGCCTTCGCCCTCTCCCTCCCTCGCTGACACACGGGCCCCACCGACCGATCCGCATCTCCACCTTCCATCTTCTTCCTCCTTCCATGTCTCACCGGAGCCGCGTCGGAGCCAATCACCGGGGCGATTCCCTTGCCGTTTAGACGGCCCCAAGACGCCCCCTATAAAGCTCGAGGTCTCCCGCACTCTTTGCTCGCGAAAACCCCATCTCCGATGCCCTCCCCTCCACCTGATTGCTCACCGGAGCTCCGCTCAGCCGCCGCTCGCCATTGCTCGCCGCCGCCGCCCTAGCCACTCCCTCGACCACCTGAGCCCACTATCCTCTCAGCCACTCTCGCCCGCACCTTTACGTGCCCTCGCCTGAGATCTAGAGCCACCGGAGCAAGATCCCCCGTCGACCACCGAACGCCCTCGCCGCACACGAGCTCGCCGCTGTCAGCTCCGTCGTCCCCGAGCTCGACTTCGACCACCAACCTCATCGCCGTGTTCAATTGCATCGAACGGAGCCGGAGCTGTCGCCGGAGGACCACCGGAGCGCCCTCCACGTCGACTCCGAGCTTCCTGCCACCATCTTCACCTCGCCGGACCACCGCGGTGAGCTCGCAACCCCTCCCCTCCGTCCGATCTGATCTAGACATCGTAGATTAGATCTAACGTACCTGTTCGTTTAGGTCCGGTTTAGTGTAAGTGAACCGGCCGGTCTTTCCCTGTTTTATTTAGGCCGAATCGTTTTCTTTTATTTTGTGGCCGTCCGCTCGTTTAGCAACCGCCGTGCACACCCTCAGCCACTCAGAGAGCGCCACGTAGCACCCCCTGTTCGTTAGTTTTGTTTTTATTTTTCTGTTTTTGTTTCAAATAACAGGTTAGTTTCTGTTTTTGTTTTCTTAATATCTCTTAGGATTTTTAGTGTTTTTGAGTGAATCTTTTTGCATTGTGTCAAAAATTTATTCTAGTTTCTGTAGATATAAAGTTTGACCATGTTTGAAAATTTTAAATTTGAATTCAAACAGATTTTCTTAAAACACTAAATTCTTTATATCTTGAGTTTAAGAATATATTTTGAGTTGATTATTTTTGCTACTTGTCACTAGTGACTTTATTTAATAGTAGGTAGAATTTGAGAATTTTTAGAATATTTCAAATTAGGGTTTCAAGAAAAACAGAATCTGTTTTAGTTGTTTTTAGGTTTATTTCTATTTCTTTTGTTTTAATTGTTTTTAATTTTTTTATATTAGTTGACAAGTTTTAGTTTGTTTTCTGTTAATTAGCAGTAGTATTTCAACCAAGCTTATTTTTATGTTATTATTTTTGATTGCATGAAATCAATTCTAGTTCAATTATAACTTGCAAATTGATTTGATTGCTAGTTTGATTTCCTATTTGAAAATATTTTCTATAAATTGTTTTATAAGTTTACTTTCTGTTAACTTAGTTGTTTTATATTTTGTTTTCTCTTATTTTAGTATTTTATTGTTTTTCTTGTTGTTAAGTTTATTAGACAAAAACTTATGTTGTTTAGTGTGTTGTTTTCATAGTTCTTAGTTGTTCTTCAAAAGTAATTCTTTGGCTAGTAAAATATTTACTAAAATACTTTTGTTAGATTTTACTTTGTTTTTGTTTTGTTGCTATTGAAAATAGGTTATTTGTAGGGAAAAACTTCCCTTGGTTGTTGTGATGAAGTTTTATTGTTTTAACTTTTGTCTTAAGTATTTCCTTCATCACAACCCTATTGTGTTTTTCTGTGTTGTTTGGATTGGTAGTATTGATTGCTTGAATTGTTTGCTTATATGAATGCTATGTTTGACTTAATAGATTTTCATCGGAGAGTGACGAATAGTTCTATCAAGTTATTCTTGAGAGCGATATTATCTTCATCAACCTCACCAGGCAAGTTCACATTGATCATGTTTTTACCTATGATTTTTATTGCATTAGTTCAACCTTATCCACCATTGCATGCAAAGTAGGTACTTGGAAACTTGGTTCTTGAGTAGTATCATGTGGTAGGCACCTATAAACCCTTTGTTACTTTGGCCCCGGGAACGTTATTTTTATTTTGCTATGCTTTTAGTAGACGGGGTTTGGTTGAGTGTTTATCATGAGAGTTGCGAGAATTAATTGATGATCAAGACCTCAAGACTTCAAGAATTATTTTTCAAGACCCCATGATGCAATATACCTCTGGGTGGATGTTGGTTGAACGGCGCCCTGGAGAAACCAGTGGTTAGCCTAGGTGTTGCTGGAGAAGTGCCAGTATTCACGCGGAAAGGTCCACCCAGGCACAAAGGGATGGATGGATACTTCAAGACCCGAGGCTTACCTGCACAGCCACAAGCCATTATGGGCTCTGGCTTGGTTGGACATCATGGTGACTCTGGACGGGTGGTGCTACGAGATGTAGAAGAACGGTAGGATTGGATGGGCACCGATAGTGGCTCAGAGGAACCCTTTGAAAGACCAGGTTTTGATCATCCGATTCTCAAACACCCTGCAGTGCGAGGACTTCAACGGAGGCGATCAAATCTTGTGGGGAACGTGTGCAAAACTCTGCAGAGTACCAAACCTAATCGATTAGCCGTGTCCACGGTCATGGACAACTTGAGCCAAAGGAACTGAAACTATCAGGAATTCTCAACACAAATAATATTAATGATGTGGGAATTATTGGTAACTTGGGTATGAGAAATGGTTGGTGGAACCTTCTCATTAACAACCAACATTGTAGTAATAATTTTTGCTTTGCCCCTCTCTTGTTGTAGGAAAAATTTGCTTTACGCAAAAACTTAAACTTACAGCCCCACCTGCCATATATGCATATGTATAGATGATATTTTCACCCCTCTCTTTTGTGACTTGCCGGCATATTCAATATGCTGACCTACACGGCTACAACGTCTTATGTTGCAGATACTTTTCTACGACGAGTAAGAGTACGGTCCAGGGTTACGGTCTGCACTCAACCTGCCGTTGGTGTTAATTGGGACTCCACTCCTGTTGACTGTTTCCGCTGAGATTTATGAGGTATATATCAGTTTTCGTTAATTACATGTGATTGCACTTTGATATATACATTGATGTATTGTGTGTGCCAGCATACTGACCGAGGGATGGCACGGTCACACAGAGGCTTGACTCGTTTTGAGTCAGGACGCTACAGAAATGGTATCAGAGCACATGTTGACTGTGGGACGTGACCCTAGGAAATGGCTTAGAAATAGGAAGACCTTGATAGGAACAACCTTTGTTTTCACTACTCTCGTAATCTTCTTAATTCCTTTACTGAACCTTCCTTATTTCAAACTATAGATGGAGAGTTACGTCCTGAACAAAAGAGAGGACTACGAGCATGTTCTTGGAGGTCCATTCCTCATGGAGATGGTGCAGATGATGAAGCTGCCGATACCTGAGATCAAGGTGAATAAGAGGAAGTCTGGATTTTGGGGCATTAGGACTAAAGTTTTTGGGCGTAAAGAAGACCCCAAGACTGAAGACATCAACTATGGCACATTGAACCATGACTGTGATATGGGCATGAACACTCTTGTCCATGACGCTATTGCACGCCTGAGCTATCGTCATCGTGCTGAGTTAGGCACCCACTACTTTGGAAGGCTTGGATGGCAGAAGCCTGATGGAGCATACATCATTCCGACAGACGAACAGAAGAGAAAGTGTTCACATGTACTGGTGTATAACCAAGAACTGGAGCATTACATCAAGAAACTTCAAATGGACCTTCTCGCGGAATTATTTGAGAATGAAGCACTTCGTCAGAACCTCAAGGCCGAGAAGCTGAAGGTAGCCAATCTGAAGAAACACGATCCCGAGATTCAGAAACTTCGTCAAGACTTAAAGAACAGTCAGGCCATGGCACATGCTAGTGATGTTGAAATACAGAAGCTCAAGAACCAACTCCTGAAACTACAGGGACAACATAGGAAACTCCGAGTCAACAGGGATAACCTGGTGCAAGAACTTGAGAAGATGAAGCATGACCAGAAGAAGCCCACTGATGATGAAGACATGGAATAAACTAGCTTAGTAGTGGCCCCACCATGAGAGAAATAAAGATGAACGTTTTTTGCGAATTTTGTGATCGACCATACCAACCTTATATGGGCGGCGATACTATAGTGTTGATTGAACTTTATGAATGTGTGGACTTGAGTTTTCGATGTTTTGTGTCTTTGAGTTGTTTGTATCCTTTCCCTCTCTCTCTCACCCATTTCGTCCCCCAAAACCTTGGACCGAATAGATGGCGTATGAAGCTGGACTTGTATTCTCTGGACCAATGACCCAGCTGGAGGCTAAAATATGGATTCAGAACATGGAGAACCACTTCGGGAGCAACTTGATTACGAGTAAGTATGAGGTTCCACACGCTCTTCAGTACTTTACCCAAAGTGCGGCTACCTGGTGGAAAATGCATCACGCCATACAAGGATTTAATGGCGCAAAAACTTGGGAAGAATTCAAGAAGACTCTGTTAAGATCACGTCTCATTCAGAAGCACTGTGATAACCCGATGAAGAAGCCTTGTGCATCCAAGATCTGTGGAGAGATAGGACACACCCAGGAAGAACACAAGGATGGATGCCCTCATTGTGAAGAAAATCACACAACTGAGGAATGCCCAACTGGGCAGGTGACATGTTTCTTGTGTGAAGGAACGACTCATTTTCCGGCACAATATCAACTCTAACCCAAGGTACAAGAAGTCATGAAGCAGCAAAAGGAAGCAATGAAAGAAGCCCTCGGGAAAAAGTTAGAAGAACCCATGATGATGGGAGATATACCAGACCCAATCATAGATACCAAGTCATGTTATTCATGTGGAGAAGAAGGACATAACTCCCAGAATTGTCCGAACGAGTATCTGGGAGACTTTCCAACATAAGAAGCGCAATATGATCCTCAGGAGATAGAAGGAATGATCAAGAAGAAAGGCTAAGTAAGTGGAGGCATCCGATGTTTGCATTGTAGCCTGGAGAGACCCCACTGTTTTTGTAAGAGGTATAAGCCAAGCATCAGGAAAGGAACCCAACCCAAGAAGAAGAAAAAGACTCCGTGGTTTTCTACACGGAAGGATCTGAGCCACATCACTTGTCATCGGTGCAACAAGACTAGACACTACTCCTATACCTGCCCGGAGAAGAAGACTAAACATGAGTAGTTTGAGCTTTTGATTTTGGAAGTAATAAATGTAATAGGAAGCTTTTTGTTTTTCTTGAGGTTATAAAGTTGGATTATGTAACGGAAGTCTCAGAGATTGTAATAACTTAATGAATCAATAGAATTTATTGTCATGAGTTTCTATGTTGAACCGTATGAGTTGTTACTCTATAAACAAAGATCTCCGACCATTTTCGAGGATATGAGAAAATATGGTTTATGCATGCATGAGTATTATTCATATTAAGTGTGGTAGTAATCGGTGAGACCACAAGAACCAAGGAAAAAGAATGTACACTTCATGCCAAGGAGTTTGGATAAATGAATAAAGAAGAAGGAAATGCTGGACCATATCAAACTATGTGGATGACAACATTTGTAATAAAGTACTTTTGAAGTTGGAATTTTTGAGAATAGAATAAGGATGAAATGAAGGGATGATTATGACGAACCAATACCTTATTGGTAAACAGACCAATGGAAAGGAAAATGAATTCCACAGAGTGGATCCTGGACAAGAATAAGTCTGTGAATTATTTGATTACCCCAAGGGTATGGTGGAATGAATTGAAGGCAATGTTGGAATAGGAAATGCTAGTAACCCCAAGGGTGAGTTAATGATGTACAAGTATTCAAGTGGGCCCACAAACCACAGACCGCGGGATTGATAAGTATTAAGCCCTACCTTTATGAAGGAAGGAACTTGGAAGAAGCTATGACAGATCAGCAGACGTTTTCTTAGGAGAATACGTAAACCTGAGAGTTGTGAAGAAACGATAGATTGTTTGTTCCGCCTGCAGAATCAATGGATTTATTCGAACTTCGTTCATGGACAAGAGAAATTCTGCAGTGCTTGTGAGAATGTTTGCCCAAGTGTTAGACTACGAGATTCACTAAACCTTATACAAGGTAAAGATTTGGATGCGAAATGGATTGATCACCATGACGACTTACTCTTATCATTCTCTTGCTATTCGGAATGGTAAATTTGAGTGACTTACCCATAGTAAAGAGACGACGTTCTTTGAAGCTTTTGTTTAAGCCTTAGAATGGTATGATGAAGACCCCTTGTACTTGGCAGCTGTTGCAAAACGTAGGAATATTTTACAGTGAGGATGAAGCCAAGACCCATTTTCACTACAGGATGACCACTAATGGTAGACCACCATGAGATCATCGGTAAGTTAATTAGAATGATCATGAGATTTGTCAGTTAAGGAGACCCAGTAACGGAAGAACTTTGTATTGATCAAGGAAACACTGGATTTTGAAGGAAACGTTATGAATATAAAGGAAGCACATCAACAAAGGAGTTACTGTGGAGAATGTGAAGAGACACATATTGCCAAGGACCCCAGAGGATTGTCATGATATTGAGGGACCAGTAACTGTCATTTTAAGTGTGGTAGCCCCACACCTTCAGGTCTATGGATTTGTTAGAAGACCCCCAAACCCTAACCTTTTCTCTTTAGCCTCTTTGAATCTCGAGGACGAGATTCATTTTAAGTGTGGTAGGTTTGTAACATACCAAACTTTAGAATGTTATATTATTTAACTGAATGATTGTTTGATTGATTGAGTGATTGAATTTGAGTGAAAATTTAAAACTTTTAAAAAACTTTTGAATGAAAGGGAATAAAATGACTTTCCCTTGTTTTTGAATTCAAATTTCATCCAATACAAATCAATGAGAGAAGATAACATGACTTCTTCAAATGATGGATTTGAAATTTTGTATTTGCAAAAACTATTGAATTTTTTTCTAGTTGGAATCCATTTCATATTTGGCTCCATTTTAAGGTTTGAATGAATTCAAATTCACTTGCCCAAATTCAAAAAAAAAATTGAGAGGAGGAACATGACCCTCCAAACCAAGGGTATTTTTGTGAAATTTTGAACCATAAAACCCAGGGGGTTATTTGAAAATTATTTGCAAAAAAAATAAAACCAATTTAGGCTTTTCCTGAAAAATAGTTTTTATAAAGTATTTAATTTGGCCGTGGAAAAATGTTCATCTTATTGCATTTATTTTTCTGATCGTTTTGGTATATAATACTTCTATATTTGGTTTAGTATTTATTTTATTTTTTCTATTTTACTTTCCTGTTTTAAAACAAAAGGACAAAAATTCGTTTATTAGGAATCAGACCGAGGCCCATTTGGAAGGAATCCGGCCCGAATCGCTCACGCCGGATCCGAAAAGGATCTGGATTGGCCACCGATCGCCTTCGCCCTCTCCCTCCCTCACTGACACGCGGGCCCCACCGACCGATCCGCATCTCCACCTTCCATCTTCTTCCTCCTTCCATATCTCGCCGAAGCCGCGTTTGAGCCGATCACCGGGGCGATTCCCTTGCCGTTTCGACGACCCCGAGACGCCCCCTATAAAGCCCGAGGCCTCCCGCACTCTTTCCTATAAACCCCATCTTCGACGCCCTCCCCTCCTCCTGATTGCTCACCGGAGCTCCGCTCAGCCGCCGCTCGCCATTGCCCGCCACCGTCGCCCTAGCCACTCCCTCGACTACCTGAGCCCACTATCCTCTCCGCCACTCTCGCCCGCACCTTTCCGTGCCCTCGCCTAAGCTCTAGAGCCACCGGAGCAAGATCCCCCGTCGACCACCGAACGCCCTCGCCGCACACGAGCCCGCCGCCGTCAACTCAGTTGTCCCCCAGCTCGACTTCGACCACCAACCTCATCTCCGTCTTCACCTGCATCGAACGGAGCCGACGCTATCGCCGGAGAACCACCGGAGCGCCCTCCACGTCGACCCTGAGCTTCCTGCCGCCGTCTTCACCTTGCCGGACCACCGCGGTGAGCTCGCAACCCCTCCCCTCCGTCCGATCTGATTTAGACGGCGTAGATTAGATCTAATGTACCTGTTCATTTAGGTCCGATTTAGTGTAAGCGAACCGGCCGGTCTTTCCCTGTTTTATTTAGGCCGAATCATTTTCTTTTATTTTGCGGCCGTCCGCTCGTTTAGCAACCGCCGTGCACACCCTCAGCCACTCAGAGAGCGCCACGTAGCACCCCTGTTCGTTAGTTTAGTTTTTATTTTTCTGTTTTTGTTTCAAATAACAAAATAGTTTCTGATTTTGTTTTCTTAATATCTCTTAGGATTTTTAGTGTTTTTGAGTGATTCTTTTTTGCATTGTGTCACAAAGTTATTCTAGTTTCTGTAGATATAAAGTTTGACCATGTTTGAAATTTTTTAATTTGAATTCAAACATATTTGATTCAAACACTAAATTGCTTATATCTTGAATCTAAAAATAGATTTTGAATTGATTCTTTTTGCTACTTGTCACTAGTGACTTTATTTAACAGTAGGTTGAATTTGATAATTTTTAGAATATTTTAAATTAGGGTTTCAAGCAAAACAGAATATGTTTTAGTTCTTTTTAGTTTTATTTCTATTTCTTTTGTTTTAATTGTTTTTAATTTATATTAGTTGACAAGTTTTACTTTATTTTCTGTTAGTTATCAGTAGTATTTCAACCAAGTTTATTTTTATGTTATTATTTTTAATTGCATGAAATCAATTCTAGTTCAATTATAACTTGCAAATTGATTTCATTGCTAGTTTGATTTCCTGTTTGAAAATATTTTCTATAAATTGTTTTATAAGTTTTACTTTCTGTTAACTTAGTTGTTTTATATATTGTTTTCTCTTATTTTAGTATTTTATTGTTTTTCTTGTTGTTAAGTTTATTAGTCAAAAACTTATGTTGTTTAGTGTGTTATTTTCATAGTTCTTAGTTGTTCTTCAAAAGTAATTCTTTGGCTAGTAAAATATTTACTAAAATACTTTTGTTAGATTTTCATTTGTTTTTGTTTTCTTGCTATTGAAAATAGTTTATTTGTAGGGAAAACTACCCTTGGTTGTTGTGCTGAAGTTTTGTTGTTTTAACTTTTGTCTTAAGTATTTCCTTCATCACAACCCTTGTTGTGTTTGTTTTTTTGTGTTGTTTGAATTGGTAGTATTGATTGCTAGAATTGTTTGCTTATATGAATGCTATGTTTGACTTAATAGATTTTCATCGGAGAGTGACGAATAGTTCTATCAAGTTATTCTTGAGAGCGATATTATCTTCATCAACCTCACCAGGCAAGTTCACATTGATCATGTTTTTACCTATGATTTTTATTGCATTAGTTTAACCTTATCCACCATTGCATGCAAAGTAGGTACTTGGAAACTTGGTTCTTGAGTTGTATCATGTGGTAGGAACCCATAAACCCTTTGTTACTTTGGCCCTGGGAACGTTATTTTTATTTTGCTATGCTTTTAGTAGACGGGGTTTGGTTGAGTGTTTACCATGAGAGTTGCGGGAATTAATTGATGATCAAGACCTCAAGACTTCAAGAATTATTTTTCAAGACCGCATGATGCAATATACCTCTGGGTGGATGCTGGTTGAACGGCGCCCTGGAGAAACCAGTGGTTAGCCTAGGTGTTGCTGGAGAAGTGCCAGTATTCACGCGGAAAGGTCCACCCAGGCACAAAGAGATGGATGGATACTTCAAGACCCGAGGCTTACCTGCACAGCCACAAGCCATTATGGGCTCTGGCTTGGTTGGACATCGTGGTGACTCTGGACGGGTGGTGCTACAAGATGTAGAAGAACGGTAGGATTGGATGGGCACCGACAGTGGCTCAGAGGAACCCTTTGAAAGATCATGTTTTGATCATCCGGTTCTCAAACACCCTGTAGTGTGAGGACTTCAACGGAGGCGAACTAATCTTGTGGGGAACGTGTGCAAAACTCTGCAGAGTACCAAACCTAATTGATTAGCCGTGTCCACGGTCATGGACAACTTGAGCCAAAGGAACTGAAACTATCAGGAACTCTCAACACAAATAATATTAATGATGTGGGAATTATTGTTAACTTGGGTATGAGAAATGGTTGGTGGAACCTTCTCATTAACAACCAACATTGTAGTAATAATTTTTGCTTTGCCCCTCTCTTGTTGTAGGAAAAATTTGCTTTACGCAAAAACTTAAACTTACAGCCCACCTGCCATATATGCATATAGTATAGATGATATTTTCACCCCTCTCTTTTGTGACTTGCCGGCATATTCAATATGCTGACCTACACGGCTGCAACATCTTATGTTGCAGATACTTTTCTACGACGAGTAAGAGTACGATTTAGGGTTACGGTTTGCACTCAACCTGCCGTTGGTGTTAATTGGGACTCCACTCCTGTTGACTGTTTCCGCTGAGATTTACGAGGTATATATTAGTTTATGTTAATTACATGTGATTGCACTTTGATATATACATTGATGTACTGTGTGTGCCAGCATACTGATCCAGGGATGGCACGGTCACACAGAGGCTTGAATCGTTTTGAGTCGGGATGCTACATGTGCGCACGGGCACCAGGGACGCCACTTACACTACACGCTTCAGAGGACTGCCGCGCCTACGAGGTGAAACCTTCCAGCTGGAGTTGTCCTCTCGCGGAGTGACTGAGCGACGACTACTGGCCGGTGCCATGGGCGATTGGGGGAGAAGCAAACTAGATAATCTACGGGGAGGGAGGAGATGATGAAAGCGATGTGGACTCGTCGGTCGTGAGGGTTTATATAGCAGGCCTACAAGCATTGGGGATTTGGGGGATTTTACCGAGCTGGGCGCGAAGCTTGCACGGTATGTGCGGGAACCTGCACGGTGCGTGCGGGAACGTGCTCGCGCGTGGCCAAGTGAAGTGCATGTGCATGTGCGGTGCCGAAGCGTGCTCTGCAATCCTCGGGCGACAACGCAGTGACAGGACGGGACAAATGAGGAAGAAATGATGACTACACAAACGATTAATAATAAAAAAACATTTGCGTTTTATTACGATGTCGTTGTTTCCCCAGGACGCCGGCGGACCACAATCGCTGGCCGGCTTGTATATGACCAGTCCCTGCGTGTTCAACTGATCTACGCTCGCAGTTGAGGTGGCCACGGCTTACTCTGCCGGCATCCATCCGCGCGCGCTCCCGGTGTCCCTCGAGCCTCCATGCATTTACATGCACCATGATGCAGAGCTTACGTGCGTGCACCATGATGCAGAGCTTACGTGCTGAGCAAACAAAGCAAATCACATCTCATACGAGTAAACTAAGAAACACGTCGGTGATGTTTCCATCAATCGCTGACAATTATTTACCAGCAACCGTTTACCCACAACACACACATCTTATTAGGAGGACTCATCTGTGTTATTATTGGTCTTCTGACACAATTCTGATTACAGACTTGTTTGCCGGGTATCACACACATCTTGTTAAGCCCAACAGTTTGTGTTCTGCTGGATCATCACAAACAGTTTATTAGAGTGAATTGTATGCCACCTATCGCACACATCTAGATCTGTACAACCGTTTGTGTTAATTTGGCTAATCGCAAATAGTTCATCTGGATCAACTGTTTGCGACATATCACACACGCAACTCTTTTCTGAATCGTATTTGATGCTATTGTTGTGAATTTTGTTGCTAGAAATAATTTCAACAACAACGCTTATAGAGGAAATTTCAACAATTCTAGACCGTATCCACGTAATCCTCTAATAATTATGGTAATTCCTATGGAAATTCGTATAATAATAATAGGATGCCTATTGAACCGGAGAACAATATTAAAGAATTTATTAGTTCTCAAAAGACCTTTAATGTTATGGTAGAAGAAAAATTAAGAAAGTTGATGATTTGTCTAAAAACATGGGTAAGCTTGTTCATGTCATGTGGATACTCTCAAAATTAAAAAAAATTCCACCTCAATGGAACATGTCTGAATCTCTAAAAGATATCCAAGTTTCCATAAAATAAGGTAAGGAAAGAATGGAAAGAATGAGACCTAAGCGTGAATTTCTAGAAAAAGGCGTTTGCATATCGTTTTTGTGATAATAATGATGAAGATATAAAAATGATTGGTGTCACACCTATTGAATCTCTATTTAGTGATATAAAACTTGACGATAAAGGGACTGGAGGAGTCAACTTTAATTAGAAGGCATCCCAATTGTTCGAAGGGTGATGATATTTATGGTAAAAATGACAAAAGTGGGTTTGAAGAGATCAAGAATTTAGATAGTGATGTGCCCACTACTTTGTATTGCAAGAATATCAGTTTTGATAGTTGTTCTTTAACTAAATGCATTTCCTTCTTACAATCCATGACCAATTCACCTAATGCTTATGAACAAAACAAAGTTTTTACTAGACATATCATAGAAGCTCTTATCAAATCTCATGAAGAAAAACAAGAACTAGAAGTGTCTATACCAAGAAAGTTACATGATGAATGGGTACAATTAAAATCAAAGTTAAAGATTATGATTGTAATGCTTTGTGTGATATCGGAACTAGTGTCTCTACTATACCAAAATCTTTATGTGATGTTCTAGGTCTCACCGATATGGATGAATGTTCCCTCCACTTGCATTTAGCGAATTCAACAATTAAGAAACCATTGGGTATAATTAATGATGTCCGCATACTTGCTAATAAAAACTATGTACCCATGGATTTCATTGTGCTTGATATCGAATGTAATCCATCTTGCCCTATAATACTTGGTAGACCCTTTTTACGAACCATAGGTGCGGTTATTGATATGAAATAAGGTAACATAAGATTCCAATTCCCACTAAATATAGGAATGGAACACTTCCCAAGAAGGAAAAACAAACCTCCTTATGAATCTATTATGAGATCCACCTATGGTATTACTTTGAAATATAATAATACGTGAAACTTTTCATTATGTCTAACTAGGGGCATTAAATAATAGCGCTTGTTGGGAGGCAACCCAATAGTTATCTTTACTTATTTTTGGTTCTTGTGTGTCAACATAGTTATTGTTACTGTAATAATTAAGTTTGTATGTTTTCTTTTGATTTTTGTGCTAAGTAAACCCTTTGTCATGAGATGGATGATAGTTGAATTGATACGGTGCAGAAACAAAAACATTTACTCCCAGTATTTGAAGTTACTTTTTTACAGAAACATGATAAATTGGTGAAAATTTTACAAAGTATTGAGATAAAAATTTCCCATGTTGTCCTAATTTTTCAGAATTTGCAGAGTTACACAAGTATGGTTTTAATACAAATCATTATGTATTGTCCTGTTTTAGAGAGATTCTGTTTTTATTGAATAGTGTGCTTGTTTTAATGATTCCATGGATTGTACCGGGCGGTATAAGTCATGGAGAAGTTAGAATACAATATGTATTATGCAAGAACGATTATGAATCTATTTATAACAGTACCTAAGATGTTTGATCGTTTTATTATACTAACGGATCTCATGAACTTTCTGTTGAGTTTTGTGTGCTGAAGTTATCAAGTTTTGGGTGAGATTACGATGGATGATGGAATAAGGAGCGGTAAGACCCTAAGCTCGGGGATGCCCAAGGGACCCCAAGGTAATATTCAAGGAAGACACAAACGTCTAAGGTTGGGGATGCCCCGGTTGACATCCCCTCTTTCGTCTACTATCCATTGGTAATTTTACTTGGAGCTATATTTTTATTCACCACATGATATGTGTTTTGCTTGGAGCATCGTGTATTATATTTTTTGCTTATTTGCTTTTTAGTTTGTCACAATCATTGTTTGTTGCACACACCTATTATAAGAGACACACATTAATTTTAATTTATTAGAATGCTCATTATGCTTCACTTACATCTTTTGAGTAAAGGAAGTTATGCTCATGTGCTTCACCTATATCCTTAGAGAACGGTGGAAATTATATTTTGTAGAAATCATATGCACTCTCATACTTCACTTATATGTTTTTGAGAGTCTGAATAGTAACTGGTAATTTGCACGTGTTGTATGTTTAGTCAAAAAATGATAGGCATACAAGAGGGATATAATAAAAACTTTTGATGTAGATCACTACATGTGAAATGTATGATCAACGGTATTGAGGTTATAATATGGAGGTTTACTGATTGGTGAAAATTGATTAGTAAGAATAATGATATTAAGTTTTGTGATTCACAATTCATTATAGTATCGGTCTTGCCATGACAAGGAAGTTGGAGTGTTTTGTATCCTTGAGTGAAAACCTTGTGTGTTGTCTGGCTGGGGGCGCATGCTGGTTAACTCCTCCCAACCTCCTGCCTAGGGGCATGAGATAAGTACTTTGCTTCGAGAGAGCTAATAGATGACACAATAAGTATATGAGTTCCTTGTGACTAATGTGAGTGTGCATCGTAAGCACTCCTATCTTTGTCGTATTTTGCTAGCCTCTTCAGTACTGTGGATTGCCAGTTCTCACCTCGAGATTTGGCGCATACTTCAGTGGTGCATCAAAACCACGTGATATGATACACTCTATCACACATAAACCTCATTATATCTCCCTCAAAACAGCCACCACACCTACCTATCATGGCATTTCCATAGCCATTCCGAGATATATTGCCATGTAACTTCCACCATTATTGTTCATAGGACTTGAGCATTCATTGTCATTTTGCTTTGCATGATCATAGAGCTGACATGATATTTTTGGCAAAGCGACCGTTCATCACTGTATACATGTTACGCTAGTATCATTACACATCCTGGTACATTGCCAGAGGCATTCATATGTAGTCATGTTGTTTTTTAGTTTTATCAAGTTGTAAGTAGAAAGAAGTGTGATGATCATCATTATTAGAGTGTTGCCCCTCTCTGCGAGGATAAAAAAAGAGAGGCCAAAAAGAGCCCAACAAAAGAGGCCAAAAAGAGTGTCCAACAAAAAAATGAGAGAAAAAGAGAGAGGGGGCAACATTAGTATCCTTTACCACACTTGTGCTTCAAAGTAGCACCATGTTTTTCATATAGAGAGAGTCCTCATGTTTTGTCACTTTCATATACTAGTGGGAATCAATACAGATCTTATCTTGCATATTCCCTTCACGGTTTCCTCTATTGCCCGAGTTCTTCATGACCAAGTAAGTTAGATGCACACCCACTTAGTTTCAGTAGAGAGCTTTCATACACTTATAGCTCTAGTGCATCAAAAGTTGGATGGCAATCCCTACTCCTCGCATCGATATCTATTGAAAGGCGTCTCCATGGCCTAATGATGCACCGAGTTGATGCGAGACTATCCTTATTTGTGTCTTCTCTTATCAATATCTACATCATTCTATTCCACACAAAGTGCTGAAAGTCGATGGCTCACGCTCAGGTATTGAGTGGATTTGAAAAAACTGAAGCGCATGAAAAAATATGAGTCAAGTGCTTGGTTAGGCATCGGGGTGATCATGATTTATGCTTTACAATAGGAAGACAGAGTTATCTCATTGCTTACACGATTGATTAGGGATAATGTTCTTTAGTGTTGTTATTTTCAAAGGAAATGATTATTTGTTGTTATTCATCTATATTATCGTTTCAATATTTACTAAGTCATCGTTTCTCAATATTTATACCCAAAAGATTACATGATAGACATGTTAGGTAGCACTCAACATCAAAAAATCTGTTTATATCATTTACCTACTCAAGGACGAGCATGAATTAAGCTTGGGGATGCTGATACGTCTCCAGCGTATCTATAATTCTTTATCGTTTCATGCTATTATTTTTTCAATCTTGTATGCTTTATACATCATTTTATATCATTTTTGGGAACTAACCTATTAACTCAGTGCCCAATGCGAGTTGTTGTTTTCTACGTGTTTTTGGCTTTTCAGAAAATCTGTACCAAACGGAGTCCAAATGCGATGAAACTTTTTGATGATTTTTTATGGACCAAAAGAAGACGTGGAAGATTTGGAGGGAGACCACACGCCGCACGAGGGAGCAACAAAGGCAGGGGGCGCACCCTCCCCCATTGTGACTCCCTCGTGGGTCCAACTTACCGCCTCTCTGGCCTATAAATTCACATATATCCCAAAAACCCTAACAGAGGATCCGGAAAAAAATCCGCCCCCGCAAGTCTCTATTCCTCCACGATCCCATTTGTAGGCCTTTTCCGGTACTCTGCCGGAGGAGGAATCCATCACGGAGGCTGTCTTCATCAACCTTGCTGCCTCCCACATGATGTGTGAGTAAATCTACAGGACCTACGGTTCCATAGCTGTAGCTAGATGGCTCTCTCTTTCCCTCGTTTGATTTTCAATACAATGATCTCTTCGGAAACCTATTCGATGAAATCTTTGCGGTGTGTTTGTTGGGATCCGATGAATTGTGAGTTTATGTTCAGAATATTCATTGAAAGTAATTGATCCAATCTTTGATTTATTATGTGTGATTTCATATAGCTATGTATGCTTTCCAATCGATAAGTTTGCTTTGGCCAAGTAGATGAGTAGATCATCAGAGGGAGTGGTGCATAGTAGTAGGTTCAATCTTGTGGTGTCATCACTCTGTGACAGGAGGAGTAGCGAGGCACGCATTTCTATTGTTGCTACTAAAGATAAAATAACAAGGTCTGAACGTATTATTTGCTCTTACTTTGTCTACATTATGTCATCTTGCATAAAACATTACTCCGTTTGTCATGAACTTAATACCATATATGCATGCTGGATAGCGGTCGATTGGGGGAGTAATAGTAGTAGATGCAGAATAATTTCGGTCTACTTATCACGAATGTAATTATTTGATCATGCCAGGAATATGAGATAATTATTTGTTGTTTTATCAATTTCCCAACAACAATTTGTGCACCCATCGCTACTATGCTCATGAGAGAGATGCCTCTAGTGAACGCTATTGCCCCCGGGTCCATCTTCCTATTTTATATATTGAAAACATACAAAAATACTTGTTGTTACTTATTATATTTTTATATAATTATCTATCCTACACTATCAAATTTAATCCTTGCAATTAATGAGTACAAGGGGCTTGACAACTCTCTTGCCCATGTTGGGTGCAAGTATTTGTTTTTGTGTGTGCACGTACTGTTGATTGTTTGTTTGGATATCTTCCTATTGGTTCGATAAATCTTGGTTCTTAACTAAGGGGAATAGTTGTCGCTACTTTATTACATCATCCTTCCTCTTTGGGGAAAAACCCAATGCATTTCACAAGTAGCAAGACACAACATTCATAGAAAAGTTTTTTCGAGAATTCTAGCCCTGAGGATTGTCTGGAGTTGGTCCAGTGGAATTCTCAGGACCTAACTACGAGCATATAATGAATTAGAACACTGCAGACAGAGATTCACTTAGTTTGAATTCGAATTTGTTGCCAAAGCTCCCAGTATCCATCTACGATCTGACGCTTCTCCAACACTCGTACCACTTTGTGGCTTCTTAATGCTCCAGATCACGTCCAGCCTGCATCGGATGACTGAAGATCACGCTCGTCTCTATTCACCTTTCTGTAAAAGAGAACAGTGTCTACCAACTTCAATTTTACTTTCTTACGTTTTCCTTCATTTTGTAATTCTATAAAGCCCAGTTTCTGGATCAATGGTGAACTATCTCTTGTGTTAGGGTTTTCCTCTTAGCCGCCAGCGTTCCTGGCCAGCCTTAGGTTCCTCTTAGTTCGCAGTGGAACTCTCGATTTCTTCCAATAAAGTTGGCTAGTTCATGTTAATTTAGTCTATGTTTCTGAATTCTGTTCTTCAGACCAACTCAGGTCTGTCAAGCCGGTGCCGCTACCTCGTCCTCCTTCCCTGACGTCGACGCCCATAGCACATTATGATGATATTAATAACATCTGGCTAAATTCCCTTTTTTTGCCCTCAAAATTGACATGGCAAAAGCCTATGACAATGTTGAGTGGGAATATTTAAAAGGTGTTCTTCTGAATTTGGGGTTCGAATCCTCTTGGGTTGACACTATTATGAGATGTGTTACTTCTGTGAAATATGTGGTTAAAGTTAACGGTGAATTAACCAAATCCTTCATCCTAACTAGAGGCATTTGCGAGGGTGATCCTATTAGTCCATATTTATTTTAGTTACGTGCTGAAGATTTATAATGTTTAATGCAACAAAAGGAATCCTCTGGCGATCCCAAAGGAGTTCGTAATGGCAGAAGTGGACCACCTATCTCGCATCTTTTATTTGCACACGATAGTGTTTTCTTTGTGAAGGAAGATGACAAAAGCACAAATACCCTCAAAGCTGTTATGAAGACTTACTGTGAGGGTACATGTCAGAAAATCAATTTACATAAATCCTCCATCTATTTTGGCCCTCGATGTGACACTCACATTAAAGAAAGGGTGAAGCCAAATTAGGAATGCAAGATGAAACTCTTCAGGATACCTACTTGGGCATGCCAACCTGTGTGGGACGTTCTCAATCGAGCAATTTTGACTTTCTCATAGGAAGGTTATGGAAGAGGATAGACGACCCTAGCGATATGCCTCTGTCAAGGGCTGGAAAGGAAGTAGTTCTGAAATGAGTTGCACAGGCAATTATGACTTATGTGATGAACTATTTTCAGATCCCTGTTAATATTTGTGACAAAATAAGAAGACCAATCTCCAATTTTTCGTGGGGTATGGAAGATGGCAGGAACAAATTACACTAGAGATCTTGGGAGTGGTTTGTCCTCCTCGAAATATCTTGGGGTGGTGGGCTTTCGAGACATAATCAAATCATGCTTGCTAAGCAATGTTGGTCACTGTTATTGGAGCCCCTCTCTCTATGTCACCGTGTAATGAAAGGAAGATATTTTCCTGATGGAGACTTCTTGAACTCAACATGCCCAAGAGCAGCATCCTACACATGGCGAATCATTATGTATGGGAAGGAGCTTCTGCAGAGAGGATTACTATGGAGAGTTGGAGACGGCAAACACATTTCTGTCATTAGGGATAATTGGGTACCACACACCATGTGTGGGATAATATCAACCTTAATTCATGTGGAAGATAACCAAACAATGAGTTCTCTAATTTATAGTAATGGTTCCACATGGAAAGAAGATACTGTTAGAGAACTATTTGATCATGAAATTGCAGAAATAATTCTTAAAATCCCCCTAATATCTGAAGGGTGCAGCGACTTCGCCTCCTGGCCATATACCAAGACTGGAATTTATATAGTGAGGCCATGCTACAATCTTGCAAGAACACATTTGTTCTAGATTAATTGAAGCTTCACATGTAGTGGATCTTCCTCGGAACAAGGTGTTATGTAGAAGGTGTGGAAGAATTTATGAAGAATTCAGTGTCTAGATAAAATGAAGATAGTACTATGGAGAATTGCTCACAATTGCCTTCCTACAGGTGATAACCTCCATAAACTGTAAATTTCAACAAGGTACGACTGCATATATTGTAACAAGTTTGAGATAGTGGAGCACTACTTCCTTTTATGCCATTATGTTAAAAAAATCTGGGCAGAACTTAAAAAATCATTTGATTTATCTTTAAAACTGAGAAGCTTTGTCCATATACAACAATGGCTACTCGATTGGATTTCTAGTGCCTCAGATTTACATTCACTGATCCTTGTTGTGGCGATTTGGCATATATGGGAGAACGGGAATAATATAAGAAATGATGGAAAAAATTCCTCATCCTTCATGTGTGACAGGCAAGATCAAAGCTTATGTTGATTTTATCTTATTGTAGAATTTCAGGTCGATCGGCTCCAATAGGCGTGAGCACCAAGCATCAATCCCCAAGTGGTCTTCGCCACCGGCTGAGTCGGTCAAGGTCAATGTTGATGCTGCGATTTTTGCCTAGACTAAACGCATGGGCATCGATGTTGTCATCCGCAATCATCTAGGTTTGGTGCTAGCAGCAAGGAGAGGATTTGTTGATCATGTTCGATAATCCAGAGCTGGGTGCACTAGTGCAGGCAACTGCTATACAAACGTTTTTTAACCCCTTTCCATGACGTAGTCTCAAACCGTCGCCTTGCATGTGTGGGCGATTGGGGGGGGGGGCTATCCCACACGACCCGAAAAACCCGTTGGCGATGCCTGCTCCCGGTCACACACGATAGGCAAAATTATGTCGTGTGCGATTGGAATGACTATCCCAAACAGGTATTTAGGAGAAATCGTGTGAGATGTGCATACCATCCCACACAGTGAATCCCAAACATACGTTTCCGTTCATATTGTACATCACACACAATTTTCTGCTTAACATCGTCTGTGTTAGGGGTGGCCATCACGCACGGTGCCTAGAAGAAACTGTTTGGCATAGGGCTGTCCATCACACACACGTTTTATGTGAAAACATTTGCGAATGGGTGTTCTAACGCACACAGTTTGCGCCCGGAAATCGTGTGTGATTGTTCACTGATCCAACACGCCAATTTTCCAGCAAGCGTGTGGGTTTGTTGAGATCATCGCTGACGGTGTTCTATGCCAAACTGTTTGCAATATGAAACCCCAATAATCAGGCTAATTGCTCTATTATTTATAATCCAGCTAGTAAACAAATTGATACTTCATATCAAGCACACAATATATTCCATTTCATATTACGGCAACCAGGATTTCATAATTGAAATACATCAGAGTACAACATCATATAGGCATATAGTACCTAGATACCCAATTACACGACAAGACCGAGTTTCACATGCAACATCTAAAACCTTTGGAAAATAGCATCATACACGGTAAATAGATAGATGAATCTCGTCTAGAAAACTGTTGAAGCAGAAGGCAAATATTGAGCCTTCACTGATGTCGAAGGTTCTTGCAACTTTATGCCAGTGCCTGTGGATGGTTGCCCGCCCATCCTTCATCCTCTTGAGGAAGACTTCAAGGTTATACCGTGGGTGCTGTATGAATACCTTCCTCGCCTTTTGACCATATAGGTGGTTTGAGACGTACTCATCGATGAACTGCTTTGGAAAGGACTGGAAACAAAGATATGCGTAAATTGCGTTACTAAAAATTGAAATGTCACAAAGGGAAAAAAGACAAGGTAAAAGAGATAGTACCATCCTATAGTTCACTGATGTCTTCTTCATTGTGCAGACAAACAGCTTGTTGTTTTTCGTCGCAAGTTTCTTTATCTTAACAATCTTTCTAAGTTTCTTGATTTGACCGATATTCATGAACACATCATTTCCCCACATGCAAAATGGGTCGAACAGTGGGTCTAAACCTCTTAAGGCAGGACCTACATGTGCAAGACCAAATTATTGTTAGAAACCTAAATATTAGAATGGTTCCTGCAATTGCACAATAATGTGCTATTAGCCAAAGGATCATGAAAGTGCAAACCTCGATGGTAAACTTCGGTGTCTCCCATTGTTCCCCCTGTAATGTGTTTAAGAATAGATATTGATCAGTAAAATCTATGAATGAAAGATAAACGCATTGTATATCCAACATATGAATTCAAGCCACATGGAAAAGCCAAGCGCGCTAAGAACTATCAAATATAGCAATTGTAGGTTTCACGTGCATAACAAAACAAAATTGTACCAACAATAATTGAACATCACATTGCAGATGATCACCAAAACAACTGAACCAAATAGTTAACTGAGCATCACATTGCACAATACAACATAGTAGTAGAAGGTCAGATTGCATACTAGCATTACATTGCATATTTTAGTAGAGTTTCTTAAGGGAAGGCAGGAGCAGCACATGTAACAGGTAAAATAAACATGCGTAACAGGCGTAGCTAGCTGAACACAGGTCATTAGTAATTAAGCTTAAAAAACAAGATATTCCTCGTCGTTGGAGATATCGATAACGCTGGACTTGGACGAGGGCGAGGCCTCCACATCGTGGGTTCCCTCCTCGTAGTGGTGAGTTGCCTCAGCCTGTCCGGGCACCAACCTGCCTGCTATGGAGTTGAGGAAAGCACGGGCACGCTGAGAAAACAACTCGGAGTCGTCGTCGAAGGCAACAACGGAGCCCTGGAGAAAACACAACGAGCTGTTGTTCAAAGCAGCCAACCGCGTGGCGGCATCCGCGCATGAGGCGTCGACGGTGGCCTCGACGTCTAGATGCTGCTCCAAGATCTGGGGGTCAGCACGCATGGTAGCCATCGCGGCCTCATCCGCGCGTGCGGTCGTGATTTGTTTCTCCGCTGCCAGGTGTTCCTTGAGATCCTGGCTATACTACGTTCACCATGTCTTTCGGCGGCGATTATGTGGGGGGTGGGCCGGTGATTTTGGTGGAATGTGTCGCGCCGGCGGTCGGGCCATGTGGAATGGAGGAGGAGGGGGTGGAGGGGGGAGTGGGTATGGGGAAGGTTTGGATTACCTGACTATGACTAGCAGGATGAGGCCGAGCAGCAGGAAGGAGCGTCGCCGGAGAGGAGGCGGCGCTACAAGCAAGCAGTGAAGGTTTGAACTTAGGAAATGAAGGGGCAGAGCAGGGGGAATGGGAAATGTGGCTTTTGGTTGGTACGAGGGGCGGGGGAGGTAGATATTTGCGTGGCAGACCAAAATTTCGTTCGGTGCGGCGAAAAAGTAGCGCGCACAATCACATCGGACACAGTACAATTGCCATAACTGTATGCGATATTCAACAACACAAACGTATCCTATAGTTTATCCCGTGTGTGATGAGACTGAACGTGGAAATTTTGGTCTCCAAGCTTCCGGCGTAAGATATCGGATACTACATTGCACACGGTACTTGCATTTCATGTTCATTTGGAAGAGAAAATGGGGATACAGCGGCAAATTTTGGTCCGAATTTCCCTCGTTACATTGGTCATTGCTTATTTTAACAACATTTGCAAATTTGAGTACTACACAAAAGAGCCTACAGCACCGCCCGCACTTACTTAATCGAGCAACTAATAAACACTAGTTAATTGACTTAAACATTACTCTAACAAAACACCATCGCTCTAGACAGAGACTAATATTCTGCCTGGCATTCGTCGATCTCCGCCGCATCCTCGATGACCAGCTCCCGCTCGACGAACTCTGGGGAATGGAGATCCATGGGATCCATCGCCACATACTCCAGCATCTCGCAGTCTTAGTGCACCATCTCTTTGGATAAGGTCGCCATGAGCCGGGCGTGGGCGGCCTTGCTCCGGGCATGGATGGCCACAATCTTGGCTAGGGAGGCCGCCGACGAATGGACGCCTGCTAGAGCACACTCGACGATTACCAACTCAACGGAGGTGGGTTGTCGATCGGTGTCGGAGAAGGCAGATGTGATTTGTGTAGCGACCGACACGAGATGGGCGTGGGCGGCCTCGAGATGGGACTGGGCGTCCGCCATCAGGGCTACGGCGACCGCCGAGGAACTGACAGCTGATGTGCCGTTCTCGCCATTTGCTATCCCCGCCGCAGTTGTTGCTGCCGCCCTCTCAGCTGCAACAGCTGCCCTTTCGGTTGCTGCAGCCGCTTTGTCGGAGGTAGCGGCCGCGTTCAAGCATGTTGAGAGCGCGCTCATGGCTGATGCGGCCGCGCTCGGGCCGGAGTCGGTTGCCGAAGTTGCCCTCATGACGGGGATCCTCGTCCCCATCTTTCACCGACGACGATTGAAAAGTAAAATGGTCTGAGGAGTCAGTGCGGTAAACTGCCCGGCGGTGTACTGCAGACGACGAAGCTTCAGGCCTAAGCCATTCATTACGAGGATTGGCCCAAGATATTTTGTACTGCATCACAAACGATTCATGAACGTCAACTGTTTGTGAAAGACTTAATTTTCAAAATGTTTTTAAAACAAAAATGAGGTTAATTCGACAAAGGACGGTGTTTGGTTTGCAATAACATTTATGTGCAGTGAACACTGACCAATAGCTGTGTCGTGCTAAAATATGGAATTATTCAGGGTTTGTTTGGCATTTTTATAAATTAATTGAGTTTTCTAGACATTTAATGTGTATAATTCAAATTTGAACTATCGTCCCAATGTCCATGCATCAAAATGGGATGAAAAAACATATTAGTGTCCATGGCTTCATCTTTAGGTCACGGGCAATAAATGGGAATGAACTTCAAACATCTCGGCATCTTGGCTCGGGCACAAACGTTGAGAAACTTGGTTTTTAAATTACTGTAAATCCAAAACGCGTCAGAAATTCTAAAAACTTGGAATGTTGTCATGACATGGCACATATGTGCCATGGTAAAAAAATTGTCCAACATGGGACAATTTTAGCCACAAGTCCCATACAAAGCAGAGCTTCTCACTTCAATCTTTGAGGTCCCGATAAGGAAAACGTCGCCTTACGTAGGCAAAACGACATCCGCTCATCTTCTCGCCATGAACTTTTGTTAGAGGCAACTCGCACCAATAAGAGTGTCTTGCTAAAATATGGAATTATTCAGGGTTCTTTTCTCATTTTCATACGTCAACTGAGTTCTCTAGGCATACAATGTGGATAATAAAAATTTGAACTAAAATCACAAGGTCCGGTGCATCAAAATGCAAGATATGGGAATGGATTTCAAACATCTCGGGGTCTTGACTCGGCCACATACATTGAGAAACTTGGTTTTACATTCATGTATAAATCAAAATCTCGTCAGAAAATCAGGAAACTTGGCATGGTGTCATGGCATGGGTCATATGTGTCCTGATGATAAATTGTCCGATTTGGGACAAGTTTTGGCACAAGCCCTTACAAACCTCAGCTACTCACGGGAAAGCTAGCTTTTGTGGTTTCGATAAGGAACGCGTCACCTTATGTGGGCGAATCGACATCCGCTGCCTCTTCTCGTCTTGAACTATATATTTCTATAGGCAACATATACCAAAATGAACGTCGTTCCAAAATATGAAATTATACATGGTCCGTTTGGGCTTTTTATACATTAATTGACTTTTATATGCATTATTTAACGTGCATATATAATTCAAATTTGAACTACATTCACAAGGTACGGTGCCTGAAAATGGGTTGAAAACTGTATAAACTGTACATGCATCTTTAGGATCCCATGCAATATATGGGAATGAATTTCAAACATCTCGCGGTCCTGGCTCGGCCATACAAACACTGAGAAATACGGGTTTTAAATCATGTGTAAATCAAAAGCTAGTCAGAAAATTCATGAAACTTGGCATGGTGTCATAACATGCATGGCTCATATGCGCCCTGGTAAAATAATGTCCAATTTGGGACAAGTTTTGGCTCAAACCGCGCACAAACCAAAGATTAATTATCACGCGAAGCTTTGTTGCTTTGATATGGAATGTGTCACCTTATGTGGGCGAATCGACATCCGCTGCCTCTTCTCGTCTTGAACTATTTTTATAGGCAACATATACCAAAATGAGAGTATCGTGCCAAAATATGAAATTATACATGGTTCGTTTGGCCTTTTTATACATTTATTGACTTTTATCTGCATTATTTAACGTGCATAATTCAAATTTGCACTATAATCAGAGTGACCGGTGCATCTAAATGGGTTGAAAACCGTATACGTGTACATGCATCTTTAGGATCACATGCAATATATGGGAATGAATTTCAAACATCTCGCCGTCTTGGCTCGGCCACAAAAACATTGAGAAACTCGGATTTTAAATCATGTGTAAATCAAAAACTAGTCAGAAAATTCATGAAACTTGGCATGGTGTCATAACATGCATGGCCCATATGTGCCCTGGTAAAATAATGTCCAATTTGGGACAAGTTTTGGCACAAGCCCAGCACAAACCAAAGATTAATTATCACGTGAAGCTTTGTTGTTTCGATATGGAATGTGTCACCTTATCTGGGCGAATCGACATCCGTTGCCTCTTCTCGTCTTGAACTATTTCTATAGGCAACATATACCGAAATGAGAGTGTCGTGCCAAAATATGAAAATATACATAGTTAGTTTGGCCTTTTTATACATTAATTGACTTTTATATGCATTATTTAACGTGCACAATTCAAATCCGAACTACAATCAGAAGGTCCGGTGCATCAAAATGGGTTGAAAACCATATTAGTGTGCATGCATCTTTAGGTTCCATGCAAGACATGTGAATGAATTTCAAATATCTCGGGGTCTTGGCTCGGCCACAGAAACATTGAGAAACTAGGGTTTTAAATCATGTAAATCAAAAACTCGTCGGGAGATTCATGAAACTTGGCATGGTTTCATGAACATGGCACGTAAAGGCGTCATAGCATTTTGTTTTCCTATCTGATACTTGTTTTTTAATATATATTTTCTTTTATAGACAACATTGAGAATATTAATTAAATTATAGTAAATCTAGAACTCACACAAAATTCAAGAAATTTGGCATGGCGTCATTATATAGCACAAATATGCTGTGGTATTTTTCTCGTCATTAATAGCAAAGAAAAGCTTTTTGAAACAAAGAATTGTCACGTTTCAACGCAAACGATTGCATTATTTTCAAACCGTTGGCATTCTACTGCCCTTTACGTGCTGCCAAGAGTCGCACTCTTTTATTGGCTAGGGATTAGGAGGTGCCGTGCGAGCAGCTGCTTGAGTTGGCAGGAGGCGTGCGAGCTGGCATACGTCGCGCAGGCTCACCGGGAGGCGTGCGGTCAGTACGCCGAAGACTCACCGGGAATCAAGCCCTTTGACCTCCGTATCCGCCCTCCTCGCTTCCAACCGGTCCATCAATGGCGCCCGAGCCGCTGTTTAATACGCGGCTTTACTGCCCACTCACTCAAAATCCTCCATATATCTTCGCCTCACATTCCCCTCCATCTTCAGACCTCCACGGCGACCTACGCCATGCTGCAGAAGGATCATATGCCACTAGTCTTCCGGTTTGGTGAAGTTGACACCGAGCCGGAAGAGATAGAACATAAAGACGAATGGGACGCCATTGACATGGCCCTGGAAGAGCTGCATGTCGCAGCGGATGCTGCCCCGACGCACTCGCTATCAACCATCGCCGCGCCCGCGCCAGCCACCATCCCCGTGGCATTGACGGGCTGGTCACCCAGCATCACCGCAGCGCTGGAAACCGCGGGCGTCAGGGAGGTCCCCGCCGACCCGCGTGAGCTCGTGTACGTGCAAGCGCCAGCGCCTCCTCCTGCCCCCGTGCTCGTGCGAGCCCTTGCACACAGCACGCCGGTTCCAGTGCGCGTGCCCGCACGGACGGCGGCCGACCCCTTGCGCGCGCCTGCACCCACCGCGCCCGTGCCCGTGCGTGCGCCTGCACCCGTCACGCCCCCTCAGCGGATTGGGCCGCCGTCGTCGACAGCTTTCTCGCAGCGCCGCTAGTCGCCGCCCCCCGGCCCCGCGCCCGTCGATCACGCGACGACCGGCTCTTTGATTGTGAAGTCCATAACATTCTGGTCTCGGCTGAAGAACTGTACAACTGCGCCCCGGAGCACGAGAACGCCACCGCAGGAGGCCGCCGCCGCCGCAACTAGTTTTCTTTATATCGTATCTCGATTGTATGAATGTAAAGTGAAAGCTTGACTGAATGAAATCTATGGTTTGATGAACTAAGTATTTATCTCTAAATTCACATAGCAAACAAAAAACCATCATTGTTTTATCTGAATGAACACACATCACAAATGGTTCAGGTTGAATACACGTTTGAAGATCAACAACTATCTTCGCCCGTAAGCCAAGTCAAAATATTGGCGCGAAGGATTGGTCCAATGCATCATCGCAAACGTTTCTCCAATATGATCCGTGTGCCTAGTACATACAATCCGGAAAGATTTGTATCTATCATACTGGATAAATTGCTATGTGTCAAATCGGAAACATTGGCATCTGTCGATCTAGTAACACTGGCATTTTTCAACATTGTAGCACTCGCATTTGTCAAGTATTGCAGAAACAAAATCACAATTAGGTTGTAATTTTGCAACTAAAATTCACTTTAAACATGGATTTCATTCATACATTAAGCATTGGTCTTTGTACAATACAGTTCAACTCGACAGCTGAACCGAACAAACTTTTCCCTAATTGTTGCCAACCACGTACTGAATTAGCTAGTTCAACTATATACTAGCTAATTAAAGTACGTGGTACAGTTCAACCATATCTATAGTTAGATGAACTGAACAAAATAGCCCCTAAATACTAGTACTACGGAGGGGCTTTGTACTACTTCCAGCAGAATCGAGCACGCTCAGTAAGAGCAAGTGGAGGAGGAGCCTGCCGACGAGTTGGCGGAGACGTGTCCGTTGCCTGCCATTGCTGTCCTCCGACGCTCAAGACGCCCCTCCTCGAAGCGACGGGACTCTGCGTAGATCTCGGCATTCCTCACCGCCGCTGAGGCTTCTCCTCCGGCCACGGCGTCGGTGAGCTTCTTGGCGTGCGCGACCTGGCGCTCCACCTCCTTCTCTAGGAAGTAGATGTAGCGCACAAGGGTTGCGACGGAGAAGCCCGGCGGCGGGCCTTTGGCGGACTCCACCACCCGCATTCGGGCCTTGGTGGCGGCGCGGGTTATGACCCCGCAGCCTGACGGCGGGGTCGTGGCAAAGACGGACGACGGTGGGGTGGCGGCCCCGGCAGCGGCCGGCGTAGTGGCGGCCACGGCGGGCAGCGGTGGTGGAGCGTGTAGTTGGTGGCGTGCGCACACCCACCAGGGACGCCACATGCACTACACGCTTCAGAGGACTGCCGCGCCGACGCGGTGAAGCCTCCCAGCTGGAGCTGTCCTCTGGCGGAGTGGCTGGGCGACGACGAACGGCCGGTGCCATTGGCGATTGGGGGAGAAGCAAACTAGACAAGCTACGGGAAGGGGGGATGAAGGCAATGTGGAGTCGCCGGCCGTGAGGGTTTATATAGCAGGCCGACAAGGATTGGGGATTTCACCGAGCATGACGGGAAGCTAGAGCCGTAGGACGGTTTTGCACGCAGGAACCTGCGCGGTTCTGAGCGGGAACGGGATCATCGAGCGGGCGCGTGGCCAAAACCCAAAAGCGGTGCCGAAGCGTGCACTGGAATACTCGGGCGGCAACGCGGTGACAAGACGTGAGAGAGGAGGACGGACTGAGCGGAGGCACATGGTCAAAATAATAAAACGTCTGCGATATTAATACAGGCAAACGGCACTTCCCAACGTAGCGTCTGTAATGATTTCATCCATCGCTGATAATTATTTGGCAGCAACCGTCTGCCCACAACACACACAGCTTGTCAGTATGAATCGTCTGTGTTATTTCTGGTGTTCGCACACGATTCTCATTACTCACATGTTTGCTGTATATCGCACACATCGTGTTTTGCCGAGTCGTTTGTGTTCTGCTGTATCAGCGAACACAGTTTATCCGAGTGAACTGTATGCCGTACTTCGCACACGTATGTAGTTTTGGTAACCGCTTCTGTTATCCTCTCTAATCACAAACGGTTCATAAGAACAAACTGTCTGCCGTAGATCGCACACGTAACTACTTTCTGAATCGTATTTGATGCATCCACCTTCGCACACAGTTCGTGCCATTAGCGACGGAGCTTGCACTATACCGTTTGCGATTCATGCATCGCACACAGTTTCGTCGAAGGGTCTCTGATTGATGTGTTGTGTTTGGACCATTCTGTAGTAGTGGTGAAGCTATTGCAATGCGCCATGGGTTGATTTTTGTTGAAGATTCCGGTTTCTAGAAAATTTTGGTGGAGTCTGATTGTGCCAGTTTGATCAGCAAAGTGGATGACTGGTGTCAAACAGGTGTTGTAGTTTTTGACATTAAAAGTAGGGCTCCAAGGTTCTCATCCTGTTGCTTTACTCATGTTATTCGATGTTGCAATGAGGCAACTCATGTTCTAGCAAAGTCTGCTGAACATGATAAAAGGTCATGCTGGTTTAATGTACTATCTCCTGTAGTTATCAGGACTATAGTTTGTAGTACATAACAGATCTGAAATGTATGAATGAAGCTGTCCATTATCTAAAAAAACAAAAAAACATGTTTTTTTAGACACAAAAAAAAAACATGTGGCACCGCCGCATCAACATGGCTGCACGGAAGATCCTTATCGCTGATATGCTGGCTATTCGTGGATGGCCTCACGACACCAGGTGCCCGCTCCGTCTCCGGGCCCCGGAAACGACAACTCACCTCTGCAAGGATTTCCCCTTCGCCGTTGCTGTCTGGTCCCACGTTAAGGTCTGGTCCGGGGAGGACCCCGGGGCCACGCCCATGCTGCCACCTTCTATGGGTATATCCGACTGGTGGGACTCCCTAAACGACACGTTGCCTAAAGATGCCCGACGACGACGTAGTGGCCGCCTCATCTATACCATTTGGAACATCTAGAAGGAGCGTAACCGACACATCTTCAACGGCACTCGTCGGACCCATCTTGAGGTCGCGTCTATTGCATTCGAGGACATCAGGCAAAGGTCCCTTGCTTTTGGCCATGGCCATGCCCTGGCGGCCACCGGCATCGGCTAACCGTGGTTCCTAGTGGGGGTTATTGGGGTTTTGTCATTATCGAAAAACCTGTCATCTCGGTACATATACTTCTATTTGACCATCTTATATGAAAAGGCAGTGATCCAACCGAAAAAGAAAAAACATGGCTGCACGCGAGCCCGCGAGGATGAGTCGCGCGGCGGCACACGGACCGATGCCGTACTCCCCCCCCCCCCCCCCCCCCCCCCCCCCCCCCCCCCCCCCCTCTCTCCTGCGCCGAGAGAGTTGCGCCCCCGCGGCACGTACCACCGGCACTGCAGGATGGGGGAGTAGAATTCCGTGCCGCGCTCGAGTTCGCGCCCGCCCGCTACCCCCAGAGTACTCGTGCTACTACACCTAGCTAGCCTGCGCCTCTGGGGATTTGTAGCGTTGGCGTTTGGACTCGTGCGCGCGTGCCCGCTCCGTTGCTTACTTGTCGCGCGTCCTCTGCGCCGGTAGCTCCCTCCTCCCGGCGCGCGTGCGCGCCCGCCCGTGGCATCCGAGGCCGCCCCGCCCCGCCTCGGCACGCCGAACCCCGCCCTCAGAGCTCGCGCTCCGACAGATGGTCGCGTTACGCACCGGGCTTCTGGCTTGCCACGGCGCCCACCGCCCGGCACAAGTGCTGGCAGATCCCGTGGACCCAACGCGGCGCATCATCAAGAAATTAATCCGGGCGATCGATCGGCAAACAACCTGGGCCGCTTTGTTGCCTCATATGGTCGCTGCAGGATCTGATCTACTACTGTAATAATCAACCGAAAAGAAGTAGATAAATAAACCAAGGTGGGATATCAGGTACTCGACCGAAAAAGCCAGACACGATTCCGCCGAGCTTTAACCATGCAACGCCCACGCTCCGAATTCCTTGTCCACTTAATTATTCCCATGCTTAAGTTTGACAGCAGCAGAAGTCACTTGAATCGATCAGCCTCGCTCACTGTTGCACTTGCATCAGACACACGCATCGATCAAGTGCGCCTTTATACATTAACAATACGAGCACAACGAGTTCCAAAACAAGCATTATAGTTAACAATATACGGCGACAGCTTATAATATGGACTACTAGTATACCTGTAAAAAGCAAAATAGCAATGAGTGCATCCGAATATCCGTGACATTCTGACACCAGGGTTAATTGACTGCCATTTGACCTGCCGGCTCCTAAACACACTTCATCTTTCAAAAAAGCAGAAAACATACACCTATCGCGCTGCAACTGCATGCCTACGGAGCAGCTACTCGCACTGGCCGATCCATCCGTAAGCAAGAAGTTACGTTTGGCCCTGCCACTGCATTGCATGCCACAAGGTGCCAAAGCTCCACCGGCGCTAGATAACTTAAACTTTCTTCTTTTCTAATGACCGCTCTGCTCTGTCGCGTACGTACGTACGCCTCCGGTCGATGGCTGCCTGCGACAGCCATCTGAGGAAAGGGAAGAAAGGTGAATGATCTGGTCGATCGAACATGGAGAGATGGCCAGGGAAACGTCGGCCCTCCAATGATCAAGGAGGAGAGCCCATCCATCCATCCATCCATCCAGCCAACCATGGCCCATGCCATGCCTCCACCCAAACACACCGAGGGCGAGGGAGAGACCCATCGCACGCCATGCCGAAGGAGGAAGAAGGCGAGACGATCCTCCACTACACAATGATCATGATGGCCATGCGCTGGCTATGGCTCATTGGCTAGTCTTACAATATGGAGCGGTCATCCTGTTGCCCCCCTCGTGCCCAGGGGATAGGAGACACACACCTTTTGGTTGGGTCACCCACTCACACTCCACTCTGCACTGCCATCTCGATCGCCATGGGCGGACCGAGCATGCGCGCGCACGGCTGCCCACACCACAACAGACCCGTGCCTCTCCGCCCTACGCCCTACGCCGATGCCGGCTCATCTTGTGTGGGCGTGCAAGGCCACTTGCAACTGTGCCGGCATCATGCGTGCGCCCATGCGCCTCTGGTCTCTCCCACACCTGATCGCTGTCCCCAACACCCAGCAGCAGAGGCTGATGGGCACCTGTGTCATCTTGAGCATTTAGCTGCCATCAACATTCCTTTCTTGACAGTTTTCTTTAGGAAGCCCCACTTGCTAGTACAGGATTTGGTACCCCATAGAGTCACGCAAAACCACACATAAGACAGCATTAGGTTTAATTAGTTACTACCTCCATCCGGTACTCCCACACATAAGACAGCATTATGTAAGAGAAACAAAATATGTGTAGCATGCCATCAAAAGTATATGTTTAGAGAAATTATTTGACGACGGATCTAATATTTCTAGTTTTTTTTAGGGGAATCAATAGTTAGGGACGAAAGAGGGTGTTTAGCTAGTCAAACTGAAGATCTAAAAGTAGTATGAAACAACTACCCAACTTGTAAGGCTGGCCATAGTGGGGTATCTTAGCTAGTATCATGCATTTGATACTAGCAAACATGCTGATGTGACAGACAATTAAAAAAAATAGAGGGTTAGAATAACATAGGTAGATATTGTATCATGTAAAATGATATACTACAATGTGTCTTGCATGTCAGTAAATGAGATCACCTATGATACTAGTTTATGATACTATGCATTATGAAGGTAGTATCATATGCATGATACTATTATATGATACTTCTCACTATGAGTAGACCCAAACTGAAGAGTGGAAGGGTCATCATTTCTGTGTTGCGTGATTTTTTAGAACTTCGGCCACTTTTTTTTAATGATTTTAGGATCACCTTCCAAGTTCCAACAACCCTAATTTTTATCTTACTTAGAGCAAGTATAATAAAGGTTTTATAAACAAAAATTCCCAATTGAACCTAGCTCTAGGTGCACCCACAATGATTTTTTTAATATGAAAAAAGTCAAGCCATTCTGATTTTTTTTCTAAGGAATATGGTCTAGTGTTATACTCGCGTGTAAAGTTTTGTGAATGACTGACTCACGTGGTCTTCTATGAAAATAATGGACTCCATATAAAAAGATAGTACTCCTACTATTTAATGTTTTTGAAGTTGCCTTTTTTCTTTCTTTTTTAGCCAAAAACAACTCGGGAGTCATTTCTTCACCCAACTTCATAGGTGAGTAGATCGACCATGTTCACTAAAAAGGTGTTAGAATTATTATTTTATATATTTTTCAAATTAATTTTTTTAGCCGATGCGCCTAAACCTACATTCCAAAGCAATGAGCGATTTTTATTGGCTTATGACCGAGCAATGGATCTGACCGTTCCTCCAAGTTCCAACATCTACACCAGCTTGAGATGGTTTGCCTCCTTCTGTGCTCGGCACTATTATATTGTGAAATCATAGTAGTACTGTATATGATCCAAGAATTTCCATGCATCCAGGTTCCCTCTTTCTTCTCTCTGTCAAGCTTTCCCGTCTCTCTTTTTGTCTTACTTTCCCTCGAATGATTATTACTCCAAAAAATACTTGTGAGGATGCACCGACAGTTCAACTGTGGCTGTTACGGTGGGTTATGCATGGCATGTAACAGCTGTTCCGGATATACGTATATCCTTGAAGCAAAGAGTGGAAGCTGATAACAGGATATGGCGTCCTGAAATTATTTGACTTTAGAAAGTGCATGCCACTACAGAAGTCGACCGGCATTTCAGGCCTAGTGAAGTCCATTGGGTCTGCAAAATGCGGAGAATGACCCCCTCCGATGGCTGCCACGTTGCCTCCACGATCTCAAAGCACGAAACCCACCTCCCGTCAGTTTGATTCCCAACTACCGATTCCCGGTGTACGTTGTACGTATCCTATGCTGTTGTATTACATACGTACGCTAGTACCACGACGGAGTTCGGGTTCGCTTATCCTCCCTTTGTTGTCGACCATGGCGGCAGCGGCAAACGACCTCGTTGCCGGCGGCCATGCGGCACCATGCTACCAAGACTTTTCGTCCATGGCCGTGCGAACGACCTCGTCGCCGGCGCCCAGTCGGACTGCTTGACAATGGCAGCCGAACGGACTTCTCTTTGACGGCGGTTGTAGACGTTATCGCGGGCGGCAGGACCAAGTACCAACTGCTCGTCGACGACGGCCGCGCCCCAAGACGCTTCGAACTGCTCCTTGCACCCCTGAGCCTCCTTGGCTTGATTTGAGTGCTTTAGCTTGTGCATCTCAGAACTTGATGAGTGGCGATGAATCGCTGTAGGAATGTACAAGTGCATGAGTACTGCTTACTTGCTTGCGTTCATACGTGAGTTCGCTGGGATGTAGCCAAGTGATTCGTGTGTATATGAAATCCATGTGTTCAAACTGCATAATCTTCAACATTATTATCTGAAGTACTTTCAAGTTTAATTCTACAGTATACCTTTAATGCTATAACGGTTTGGCCATGCATCAGACTACTCTTAATCAAGGGCTAGCATGGGAGTAATGGAATCGATCGACCAAACTAGACTGTACACATACACATGCATATTCATGGAGTTCACCGCGCCGGCGTGAGCGAGTGCAACGGAATGGAGCAGTCTGAAGCGTCTTGGCGTCCCACTGCCGTCGACGTGGAGTTGGTCCTGCCGCCCGCGTTGACGTCTTGGCGCACACATCCACCGTCGAAGAGCTGTCCGCCCGGCCAACAACATGGTGTGCGGCCGCCGTGGTCGAGGGTTTCAACTGTCGTGATGGTCGAGCAGTCCGATTGGCCGCAGGCGAGAAGGTCATTCGGCGTGTCCATGGATGAGAATTCTTGGTAGCATGGTGCCGCGTGGCTGCCGGCAACGAGGTCCTTTGGCGCCGCCGCGATGGTCAAGAACAAAAGGAGGACAAGCGTACCCTAACTCAGACACTCAGTCATGCGAGTTGCGTACGTATGTAAGACGACAGGAATCGGTAGTTGGGAGTAAAAACTGATGGGATGTAGGATTTGTGCTTTGAGATTAGGGAGGCAACCTGGCATCCATCGGAATGGGTCTTACCAACTGCCGAACGAGACCCGCCCTCATATAATTTTTTTCCAATCCCCAGCACACACCCCTCTCCAGCATCATTAGTCAAAAACATCCACTTAAAATTTTTGTGATGCGCAAGATAGTTAACCAGTCCAGATCCAATGCTCGTGGGTTCGGAGGAGGTGTCATCCTCCGACGGAAGGTGCAGCCCGCCAACCCCTTTCGACATGGTGGCTCCGACCAGCGTTGACTTCCTCATCCTCGTTTCCACATACGGCGGCCATGGGATTGCCCAGCCTCAGGCCAGGGAGAAATCTCTGCTCGGTTTGCCGATGCTACCAGCGGTGCGGATGTCGTTTCCTCCTTAAAGGCGTTGCTGGGCATTCATGAGGGGCAGCGCACTCTATATAAGCCACCCCTCCCCTCTGGCACAAGGGTTCGCACCCCCTGTAACTCTCATATTCCACACGACAAGAGCTCTCAAGCACTGAGACGTAGGGCTGTTACCTCCACGAGAGGGGCCTGAACTCATACATCTGTGTGTACACCCTCGCCGTAGCTAGGACTCTGCCCTCTCCTTTCGTACCCCTACCTTCTACTGTCAGGCTCGTTCCCACGACAGTTGGCACCCACCGTGGGGCAGGCGTCTAAGCGACTTCCGGCGAGGTTGCATTTTTTCTCCTTCGTCATGTCTTCCGACGGTGATTTGTTCCTGGGCCACGAGATCCGTTTCGGAGCGCTCACCTTCATCGCCGACGACTCGGCATGGCTCCAGGAAGCGCCTCTAGATGTTGAGGCGCTCCCGATCCGCGGGGCGGCACACTTCCGCGCAAGCTCCTGCGGTGTTCTTCTACGGCAGCCGTCGACTCCGTACTTGTCAGCCCTCCTCGCTGTTCGTCGCAGCAAGCTATCCGGTCGTTCTCGGCTCCAACGTTGGGTGAGGCATGCGGCGGCTCGCCAAACTTCGTCCCCGCAGATTGCAGCTATCGAGCCCGCCGAATCACTTCACGGTGTGTTCGACTCGGCGTCGGATCCGTCTAACGTTCCCTCCGAGTGTGAGAGCTGCGATCCTGCGGCTGAGGTTCTCATGGCTGGTTCGCATCAGAGTCCGCCGCCTGGCTTTGGCCGCGGCAGATGAGAGGCTGGAGGTCCGTCGGATGAGCAGCAGCGCCGGGATGAGGAGATTCTCCATATTCCCATCGTCGGTGCGACTGCTGAGGCCCAGGCCATGGAGGCCACGCGCCTTCGGCTCAAAGAGATGCAGGAGGCACTCGACGAGCGTGCCCGCCAGCGTCCACCCGTTTCCAGTCGACGTCAGCGACAATTGTTTCTGAGTGGATCTCATAACAACGTCAAGGTATTCCGTACTCCAATTCTGAATGTAGGAGCAGCTGCTAAGATTGCAGATTCCATCCAGCCATCCCGTTCGGAGGCCGGCAGAGGTTTGCAGCAGATCCGAGCGTTGCTTGATGCAGCGCAACAGCAGAATTCGGCTGTTTCTCAGTCGCGCAACAGATTACATAGTATCTCTCCCAGAGCGGACACGGTTCAGTCGGCGCACAGTTCGGGGTCGCCTCTGCGTCGCCGGGGCGGAGGTTACCGTGAGGATCAGTACCAAGATCAGGGGCGAGATCATTTTGCTTCTCATTATCACCGTGATGACCGCCGTCGAGTGCCTACTCCTCCGCGGAGTGGTTCATATGTGCCCCGGCACTATGACGATAGGCGCCCGTTCGGTGATGAGCGGAATCCTGGGTTCGATGCCAGGAATGTCCTCGCACAAAGGCGAATCGACAGAGGCAGAGCCCACAGAGATGGTAATGACAGAGACTATCCGAGTGGAAGTGGTACCGTTGTTTCTGGTCCCGAATGTTTTATCAGAGCCATTCGCTCCGCAGAGATTCCCCCCAACTTCAGGTTGGCGGCTGGAATAAGCAAGTTCTCCGGCGAGTCGAAGCCGGAAACATGGTTAGATGATTACCGAGTGGCTGTGCAGATTGGTGGAGGAAATGACAACGTAGCCATGAAGCATCTATCCTTGATGTTGGATGGTTCGGCCCGGGCGTGGTTGAATCGTTTGGCTCCTTCTAGCATCTATTGCTGGGAAGATCTTGCCCGAGTGTTCATCAGTACCTTCGAGGGCACTTGCAAGCGTCATGCGGGTTTGATCGATTTACAACACTGTGTTCAGAAGCCCAATGAGTCCTTGAGAGATTACATTCAGCGTTGGTCCACCTTACATCACACAGTGGAGAATGTTTCCGAGCATCAAGCTGTTTGTGCCTTCAAGGCCGGTGTGAAGTACAGAGAGCTTTACTTGAAATTTGGGCGGACAGGTGATATTTCCCTGAGCAAGATGATGGAGATTGCCACTCGGTATGCCAATGGCGAAGAGGAAGATCGCCTCCGTAGCGGTAAAGGAAAAGCAGTCAACAATGATGCCGGCAGCAATTCCAGTCGTAAACAGAAGCGCAAGGCTGATGGTCCTGCTCAGGCAGAGGCGGCCGCTCTGGCGGCGCAAGGAAAAAATAAGGGGAAATCCAAAGGGCAGTTTACCCCCAAGAAAGGAAAGAATCAGTCGGGAACATACGTTTTGGATTTACCGTGTGCAATCCACACGAAGAAAGATGAGGAAGGCAATTTGATATTGCCTAAGCATACCACTCGACAGTGCCGTTTACTGATCCAGCAGTTCAAGGAAAGTCAGTCGAGTGAGAAAGCTCCTGAAAAGGAAGATAATGAAGACAAAGAAGAGTTTCCTGAGGTCAATGCCACTCTGTTGATTTTTGCTGATGTAGAAAGCAAGAGTCGACTGAAAGTTATCAACAGAGAAGTCAACATGGCTGTTCCTGCCACCCCCACGTACCTCAAATGGTCTCATACTACCATCACATTCGACCAGTCAGACCACCCTGCTCATATCGGTACCCCCGGTCGGCAAGCGCTGGTGGTGGACCCGGTTGTGGGAGGCACTCGACTCCGCAAAGTCTTGATAGATGGTGGGAGCGGTTTGAACATCTTGTATGCGGATACCCTAAAGGGGATGTGCATTCCGATGTCCCGACTCAGCGAAAGCAACATGCAGTTCCACGGAGTCATCCCTGGGAAAAAGGCCAAGTCACTCAGCCAGATTGCATTGGATGTGGTGTTTGGCACCGACAAGAATTTTCGCAAGGAGAAATTGACGTTTGAAGTTGTGGACTTCCAGAGCGCATACCACACCATCCTTGGTCGTCCGGCTTATGCCCGTTTCATGGCCTGTCCATGCTACGTGTATCTCAAGCTGAAGATGCCGGGCCCAAGGGTGTGATCACAGTCACTGGCAATCGACAGAGGGCTAAGGAGTGCCTTCAGCAGGGTTCCAAAATCGCCGATCATCAGATGGCTGTGGTCGAGTTGGAAGAGTACAAGAAGAGTGCTGATCCTGCCGACCTGCTGCGTGCCAAGAAGCCTGCTTCTGAGTCAGCTTTCCAGTCGGCAGGAGAAGTGAAGCAAGTGCACATTCACCCGACGGATCCAAATGTTGCCCCGACCAACATCTCAACGACACTCGACAGCAAATAGGAAGCCGATTTCATCCAATTCCTCCGTGAGAACTGTGACATCTTCGCATGGAAGCCTGCTGACATGCCGGGTGTACCCAGGGAACTGGCTGAGCACCGGCTGAGAGTTGACCCGAAGGCCAAGCCTGTGAAGGAGCACTTGCATCGGTCGGCAGCAGAGAAGCGGAAGGCAATCGGCGAGGAGGTGGCTCGTCTCTTGGCGGCTAAGTTCATACGTGAGATTTACCACTCCGAGTGGCTCGCGAATGTCGTCATGGTCCCCAAGAAAGATAAGTCACTCCGCATGTGTATTGACTTCAAACATATCAATCGGGTCTGCCCGAAAGATCATTTTCCGCTCCCCCACATCGACCAGATTGTCGATTCAACTGCGGGGTGCGAGCGTTTATCTTTTCTTGATGCATACTCCGGTTACCATCAGATCCGTCTGTTTGGTCCGGATGAAATAAAGACAGCCTTCATCACCCCATTCGGGTGTTTTTGTTATATCACCATGCCTTTTGGTTTGAAAAATGCTGGCGCTACTTTCATGCGCATGATTCAAAAATGCCTGCTTGATCAGATCCCTCGGAATGTTGAAGCATACATGGATGATATTGTCGTCAAGTCTCGCAAAGGTTCCGACCTGCTGACTGACTTGGCAGAAACATTCGCCAACTTGAGGAGGTATGATATCAAGTTAAATCCGGCTAAGTGCACTTTCGGTGTTCCTGGTGGCAAGTTGCTCGGTTTTCTCGTTTCCGAACGAGGAATCGACATCAATCCTAAAAAGATCAGTGCCATTACCCGAATGAAAAGCCTTGTGCGTGTGCACGATGTCCAGAAGCTCACAGGTTGCCTGGCGGCGTTGAGTCGATTCATTTCTCGTCTCGGTGAGAAGGCATTACCTTTATACCGACTGATGAAGAAGTCTGATACGTTCGAGTGGACTCCAGAAGCTGAAGCAGCGTTTGTCGAGCTCAAAGTCCTGCTTTCCACCCAGCCGGTGCTTGCTGCTCTGCACAGCAAAGAGCCCTTGCTCCTGTACATCGCGGCCACTAATCAGGTCGTTAGTACAGTTCTCACTGTCGAGCGGGGAGTGGAAGGCAAAGCTTACAAAGTCCAACGTCCTGTTTATTATATTTCTGAAGTGTTGACTCCTTCAAAGCATAGGTACCCACATCACCAGAAGCTCATATATGGTATATATCTGTCAGCAAAGAAGGTGGCACACTACTTTCAAGATCACTCAATTTCAGTCGTCAGTGATGCTCCATTGTCTGAGATCCTCAACAATCGAGATGCGACTGGTCGAGTGGCCAAATGGGCTATTGAGCTCCTTTACTTTGATATCAAGTTTGAAGCAAAAAAGGCAATCAAGTCTCAAGCACTTGCTGATTTCCTGGCCGAGTGGATTGAACAGCAACAGCCAATCCAAATCCACTCGGCACACTGGACCATGTTTTTTTGACGGCTCGAAGATGCTGAATGGGTCTGGTGCTGGCATAGTATTGGTACCCCCAAAAGGCGACAAACTCAGTTATGTCCTGCAGATTCACTTTGATTCCTCCAATAACGAAGCTGAATATGAAGCACTCCTATACGGGTTGCGTATGGCCATCTCACTCGGCGTCCGGCGCCTGATGGTATACGGTGACTCTGATTTGGTGGTCAATCAGGTGATGAAAGAGTGGGATGTCAGGAACCCTGCTATGACTGGATACTGCAATGCAGTAAGAAAGCTTGAGAAGAAGTTCGAAGGTTTGGAACTCCATCATGTTCCCCGAGTGAAGAATTAAGCAGCTGATGAGCTAGCAAAGAAGTTGATGTCCCAGCGGTCATAGATCTGGTCATGGAGATTTTGGTGATCACGCCATACTGGACAGTGCCTTATATCGTATACATTCTGAGGCAAGAACTCCCAGATGACGAGGTTGAGGCTCGACAGATCGTCCGCAGATCCAAGGCCTTTACTGTTATGGATGGACAACTTTACAGAGAAAGCGTAACTGTCGTGACTCAGCGGTGTATCTCTCCTGAAGAAGGTCGACTGATTTTGGAGGAAATTCACTCGGGGACCTGTGGTCATCATGCGTCTTCTAGGACGATTGTTGCCAAAGCATACCGAGCTGGTTTCTTTTGGCCGCGCGCCAACGAGATGGCTAAGGAGATTGTTGATCACTGTGAAGGGTGCCAGTTCTATTCAAACTTATCACACAAGCCCGCATCTGCCTTGAAGACTATTCCACTCGTCTGGCCGTTCGCTGTATGGGGTTTGGATATGGTCGGACCCCTTCGAACATGCCAGAGTGGATTTACTCACTTGCTTGTAGCAGTCGACAAGTTCACTAAGTGGATTGAGGCTAAACCCATAAAGAAGCTGAACTCGCGCACTGCTATCAAATTCATGAAAGAGATAACATTTTGGTATGGAGTTCCCCACAGTATCATTACAGACAATGGCTCAAACTTTGACTCGGAAGAGTTCAGACACTTTTGTTTCTCCCAAGGCACTCGGGTGGATTACGCATCCGTTGCGCACCCCCAGACTAACAGTCAAGCTGAGCGAGCAAATGGCCTTATCCTTCAAGGGCTGAAGCCTCGACTCATGTGAGATCTTGATCATGCAGCTGGAGCTTGGGTCACTGAATTGCCGTCTGTTCTGTGGGGCTTGAGGACGACTCCTAACCGGTCGACTGGGCGCACTCCTTTCTTCATGGTGTATGGAGCCGAAGCCGTTTTGCCAAGTGATGTCCTTCACAATTCTCCTCGAGTAGACCTTTACTCCGAGGCTGAGTCTGAGCAGGCACGACAAGACGGTGTAGATCTCCTGGAAGAAGAACGCGAGATGGCTCTGATTCGGTCGACTGTATATCAACAAGATCTGCACCGCTTCCATGCGAGGCACGTCAAGAGTCGGTCATTCCATGAAGGTGATCTTGTGCTCCGAGTGGATCAGCAGTGACCTCACAAGCTGGCCCTAGCATGGGAAGGCCCTTTCGTCGTCACCAAAGTACTGAACAATGGAGCTTACCACCTCTTCAACCTCAAGAAGAATATCGACGAGCCGCGCGCCTGGAACACGGATTTACTTCGACGTTTTTATACTTGACGACTGAGTTGTTTCGATGTAATAAGAGTACTCCAGACAGTTTCGTTTGTTAAAGTTATGACTCCCGTAGTCTATTGTCGATTCCGATCGCGCAATTTCGCATTCAAAAACTACTCCGAGTGACGAGCAATCCTCTCACTCGGGGGGCTTAGCTGCGAACCAATTTTCGCCTAAGTTAAAAACCTTTCCGAGTGGATAGTATTCTATTCACTCGGAAACTTAGCGGCGAACCAGTTTTCGTCAAAGCTCAAAACTTCTCCGAGTGACGAGCAATCCTCTCACTCGGGGGCTTAGCTGCGAACCAGTTTTCGCCTAAGTTAAAAACCCTTCCGAGTGGATAGTATTCCGTTCACTCGAAAACTTAGCGGCGAACTAGTTTCCGTCTAAGTACAAAACTTCTCCGAGTGACGAGCAATCCTCTCACTCGGGGGCTTAGCTGCGAACCAATCTTCGTCTAAGTTCAAAACTTCTCCGAGTGGCGAGCGACCCTCTCACTCGGGGACTTAGCTGCGAACCAGCTTTCGCCTAAGTAAAAAACCCTTCCGAGTGGATAGTATTCCGTTCACTCGGAAACTTAGCGGCGAACCAATCTTCGTCTAAGTTCAAAACTTCTCCGAGTGGCGAGCGACCCTCTCACTCGGGGGCTTAGCTGCGAATCAGTTTTCGTCTAAGTCAAAAACCCCTCCGAGTGGATAGTGTTCCATTCACTCGAAGACTTAGCTGCGAATCAGTCTTCGCCTAAGTCCGACATTCTTCCGAGTGTTGAACATCCATTCCATTCAAGAGCAAAACAAGTTCAGCCAAACAAAGGATTGACAGCAAAATGCAGATAAATCCAAAGTTTCTAGCGCGATTAAAAGTTATTGGCGCAAACGAAAGTACTCAGGCTTAAGGCCTAAACGAAGTTTTAAAGCGGTTACACTTTCACTCGGCATACCGAGGCAAATAAAGTTTTAACTGTGATCAGAGTTTCATCAAGCTCCGGTGGGACTCGCGGGCTCAACAAAAGTGTCCAGATCAATCCCATCGGCGATCCGAGTGGCTACTTCGATGAAGGTCTCCATGAAATCTTCGAATTGAAGTTTCTTCGTATTGATCACTCGGAGAGCCTTCAGTTTGTCCTCCTTGGCCTCTTTGCAATGGACCCGGACGAGTGAAAGAGCTACGTCAGCTCCGCAACGAGTAGCAGATTTTTTCCATGCCTGCACTCGACCAGGAATCTCGTTGAGGCGGGTCATCATTGACTCGAGGTCAGTCTGGACGGTGTCTTCTAGCCACAGTTCTTTGTCGACCTTCTCCAGCACAGCCATCAGTCGAGTGATATACCCTTGGACACTTTTGAGACGCGCTTCAAGTCGAAACATGTCCATGGCCACGGCATCCCCGACGGGTGACTTGGTGGGATCCAGATTTGGCTCGATCTCCTCAGTCTCCTTTTCAAAATCTTGGCAGAATTCTGCACGAAGAGAAAATGAAAAGGTGGTCATACTGCTGTTCTAAAGAAATCAAAGAAATTCACACGACGGAAGAAAGTTACCTTCAAGCATGCCGAACATCTTCTTCACGACGTCTCCCAAGTATTTCTCCAGAGTGCTCCTTCTCTTGGTCAGCTGTTCAACCTTCTGGATCCAATCGTCCTGTTCTTGCTTGAGTTTGGCGTTCTCTTCTTCCAACTTATTGGCTACAACAAGCTTCCTTTCAGCAGCCTCAGTTTTCTCCCTCGCCACCTTCTGAGCATCGGTGAGTGCCTTGTCTTTATCTTCAAGTGCCTTCTTCATGGTATCTAAAGAAATAACATTGTTGAGTCGCGCTTGGAGTCGACGGTTCTCATCATGTACGTCTGTTCGAGTGAGGACACTCGGTTCAAAGGATAGAAGATGAAAGTGATAATGCAATTGGTCAACAAGGATTACCTCCCAAGGTCTTCAGCTCGGTCTGTGCACGGTCTAAGTCGTTCTTGGTCACCTCCAGATCCAGCAGAAGCTGGGTTTTCTCCTTCTCCAGGTCGACGTACTTAGTCCCGAGCTCACAGGCTTTCTGAAATCAGCAAAGAAATAGTTCAGTCGACACCAATGTTTCTCCACTCCCGAGTGGAAAGGAACAAGTTCAGTCAACTGGACGGCGGCCCGCCGCCCCACCCCACACCCCTACAAAGCGTCATATCATGGTTGATGGAAATGATGTCCATGAAACCTGCAGGATAGTTCTTAAGACTACTGCCCATCGTAAACGATCGACAGTAGTCTCGGGGACTACACCCAGTGGGTGCACTCAGCATGCCCCCACTGGACCAGAGACCACTCGACCAGGTCCGTCTTGTCCGAGTATAAAAAAGAGAGCAAACATGCAAATATTGTCTCTATCAGACCCCCGCCGATGCAAGCACTCGACGGCGGTCTCGGGGACTACACCCAGTGGGTGCACTCAGCGTGCCCCCACTGGACCTTCTATCACTCGACCAGGTCCGTCCTGTCGAGCGACAAGCAACTATCAAAACGAATCTAAGACCCCTGCCGATGTCTTCGTCATTCGACAGCGGTCTCGGGGACTACCCCCAGTGGGTGCACTCAGCGTGCCCCCACTAGACCAAAAACCACTCGACTAAGACTTGATCTACTCGAGGAAAAAACAAGCAAATATGCATCTGAAGAAAATACCCAGTGGGTGTAAAGTCAAGATGGGCAGGAATTCAATCGGAAATGAACTTACAATCGCACTTACTCGGACATTGGCTTGAAGCGCCGAGCTGGCATCATAAGCCAACTTACTGGCCTCATACGCCTTCTTCGTGCACATCATCATTTGTCTAGCCTGGATCATGGCTTCTTTGGCAGCTCCAGTCTGGTCCTCTGGGACGTGGTACAAAGGATATGCAGACGTCGGATGAGTCGGTGCTGCAGCTGAGGTGGCAAGAGGAGCTTGAGGTTGTCCAATCGGCGCTGAAACCACCAGAGTTGAAGTTGCTGGCGGGGCACTCGACAGCGGAACCACAAGATCAGCTCTGGCTCGGGAAGAGTCGCCAAGTTCTTGAGATGATGCAGCAGTCGACCTACCAGGTGCTTGTCTCGATGATGTCATCTGAGTGCGTACACGTGGAGTGTCCAAAGGCACAACGTCACCCTCTGCACCCCATTGTAGCTCCTCATTGTCTTCCAAATGGATGACGTCGTCAACTGTCAATCGACAACATTAATTTATTCATTGACGAGTTGCCTTCAAAAATTAGTCTATAGTGAAGATTTATTATACCGCGTTGGGAGGTGGCCGCGTCAGCCGTGTCCACTTCCATATGATCCTCCTCATCCCGCAGAGGCGACATCACCGAGGTAGCAGCTCTGGCGAATAAATTTCACTCGGTCAGCAAAGACATGAAGTTTCACAACAGCAGAAAAAGGAAAATGAACACTTACGTTGAGGCAACAGGCACGGCGATCTTTATGCGGGGCAGAGCCTTCCGAGGTTTTGGTGCATCAGTCCTGGGTTGTTTCGCAGCCTTTTCAGTTGACCCAGATGCTGCAGCACGGTCGCGCTTCGGGTTTCTGGTGCTTGATGCCAAGGTTCTGCTAAGGACAGCCGCTGGGTCTTGGCGCAGCTTGGAACGGTTCTCGGTGCGCGGAGGAGACCGGATCTCTTCCTCGCTCCCCTCCGGGTCGTCACCACTGCCTTCACTGTCCTCGACGTAATCAACGTCTGCGCTGCCGCCTGCGCTCCCTTCTTCGTAGTCAGGCTGCTCTCCATTCGGCACGGACGAGTACATGTTTGTAAACTCCTGCAAGATACAAACTGTAAAGTCAGTCGACTGAAGACCCATTCACTTGACGAAATATGAAAGCACTCGACAAAGATGTAACTCACCAGATTTGTCGGTGGGTTCAAAGCAGAGAAGGGCAAGATTCGCTTGCCTCCCAGAGGATTATCCCAGGCTCCAGTGATGCTTCTGAGCCACTGGGCAACAGTCTCGTCGGAGACTTCTTCTGGATGTGTCCGAGTGGTGTCTTCAGGTCCCGAATAGTGCCACATAGTGTGGTCTCTGGCTTGAAGAGGCTGGATGCGCCGACTGAGAAACGCCTCTAGGAGGTCCATACCAGTCACTCCACCACGGATCAGATCTACTACTGCATTCACTAAAATTCCTACCTGGACTTTCTCTACCTCTGTCACGTTCAGTGTTCTGGGAGTAGTGGGTCGATCCAATGTGAAGGGAGGAAGGCCAGTCGACATATTGGGAGAAGCAACGTCTTTGCAGTAAAACCATGTCGACTGCCAGCCCCGAACAGATTCAGGAAAGGTCATCGACGGAAATGCACTCCTACCCCTCTTTTGGAGTCCCAGGCTACCGCACAGCTGGATGACATGGGTCTTGCTATCGCTAGGATTGGCTTTTTTGACACACTGAGATCGGATGGTGAATATGTGCTTGAACAAACCCCATTGAGGAGGACAGCCCAAGAAACATTCGCACATAGTTATGAACGCGGCGAGATACGCAATGGCATTCAGAGGGAAATGGTGAAGCTGTGCCCCGAAGTAGTTCAAGAATCCGCGAATGAATGGATGGGGAGGCAGAGAAAAACCTCGCTCGACGTGGGTGAGGAGGAGGACTCGCTCGCTATCGCGCGGCTCCGGCTCGGCCTCTCCCTCCGACAGCCTCCACGACCCGTCAGCTATCAGCCCATCGGCGACGAGATTTTGGACGTCCTCCGTCGTGACGGTCGACCGGAGGAAATCCCCCTGGATCCACCCCGGCGGCACCGTGGACCGAGCGCCCGACGTCTTCTTCGCCTTGGCTCCCTTCTTGGCGTGCTCGAGCTTCTCTGTCTTTGCCTTCGTCATCGCGGCGGCGGTGGTCAAGGCAGAGCAGAGCAGCGCGCGTGGAGCAGGAGAAGCGGAGGAAAAGATGGGAACAGAGGAGAAGCACTGTACCGGCCCTCGCATCGCTCCGTCTTATAACTGATCGAGTGGGTCACTGACCTGCGGGCCCGCCGGATCCCTGCAATCCTGTTTACAGAGGAAGAGCGGTACGTGGCGATAAAGGCGGCATGATAATCGAGGCGTCATGCTCCCACTTGCCCCAGTCGTTGCGTCATCATCACGCAGCGCGTACTTCTCAAATTTTCAAATCCCGCAAAATACGGGCCTGGCGAAGCGACCCGTCTCATCAAGAGGTTCCGTTGATCACTCGGATCTGAGTCTGCGCTCAAGTTCACTCGGACATATTTCAAAACAGAATCGATCAGGGTGAATGACAAAGATTCCAATCGACGCAGACTTCTGTGAAACCCTAAAATGCACTTGGAATTTTTGTGTCTTATCAGAACCCGCATCGATCCGTTTTCACTCGAACCCCGATCCATTCGGGTGCTAATGATGGGGATATGTACCTAGGGTAGGGTCACAGGCCTGACCTACATACCCTACCTAAGGACACTACCTTAGAGAACTTAAGGATTACAAGGAAGTCTCCGACTGAAATCACCATGGCGTATGAGTCACTCGACAACATCCACTCGGAGGTTACTTCCTCCACTCGACGGTTGCCTTTCACTCGGAAGAACTAGAAGTCACTCGACCGCAGAAGACCAGAAGTCACTCCAGGGAGGCTAACGGGCATGCATTCGACTAGACACCATTAGTTGCATTTATTACGTATGTTATCAGTAACGTACGCCTTTATTACCACGATCGGACCCTTGGTTGCTGGGCATTCATGAGGGGCAGCGCACTCTATATAAGCCACCCCTCCCCTCTGGCACAAGGGTTCGCACCCCCTGTAACTCTCATATTCCACAAGACAAGAGCTCCCGAGCACCGAGACGTAGGGCTGTTACCTCCATGAGAGGGGCCTGAACTCATACATCTGTGTGTACACCCTCGCCATAGCTAGGACTCTCCCCTCTCCTTTCATAGCCCTACCTTCTACTGTCAGGCTCGTTCCCATGACAGGAGCGATCCTCAATTTTTCATCCTCTCGATCCACCATGGTTGCCACTATGTTCTCTATAGCCGAAACCGCAGTACCAACATCACCACATTCTGATTGGCATTGGCAGCCGGATCTGGGAGGCGGCGTGCAAGCCATGTAGACCTCCAGTATGGAAGTGTAACTCCCACAGCTCTCCTCCTCCTCTCGGCCAAACTCCAGGAGGGTGACAACGAGTCAGAATGCAACATCCCAATAGGCTGCATGGCATGCTTGTAGGGGTGGGATTATAGTAGCACCTCCCATGCTGAATATGTAGGGAAACGTGATACGCAACAAAAAATATGCTACATGATTGATGGCCTGCAAGTGCACAGGACTATTGCAATTCGTGATAAGTAGAGTATGAAGATCTCACGAGAATGATTGTGCGGGAAACTACCCATCCCACAGCTACGTCATCGCTAATGCGACTACGTTCACATCCAGAGCATTATTTACAAATAATCTACTTCGTCGGTCGCTAGCGAAACGATAATAAGGGTGGTTTTAGCTAAACAACTAAGCGATGGTAAAAACGTAAATAAAACAACGAATAAAGTAGAGAGGCGGCACTTGAGTAACAAGGGGGTTCTCATGGTGTTCGAAGTCATCACTATCGGTATGATCTACGCAACATATGAAAATGCATAGTTCTAGGTTTGGATACCTAAGCCACTTCTCATGTTTCTCTATGTGGACATCACCGGGTACATATACATGCATACTTGTAGTAGTTTATCACACAAGCCACAACCGTTCAACCCTACTCCGGTTACCAGCGATGATTAAGGGTTTCCCCATGGACGCAACCAAAGGAGGTCTCCGTTTATGCCATATTGCAATGATTCGGGAAGAAGGGATATAAGCCCTCTCACAACCTACTTCCTCAACCAACCATCACGCCAAAAGTAATGGCCTTTCGTCCAAAACTGGCAAATGTTGGATGGTCGACCTCACCCAACATCGAGAAGATCATAACATAAATATGTAGAAGAGAATCTCATGCCTCGCATGGACATTTGGTTCTAATACATACTAGATTTCATCTTATTCCCCAATGACTAAATAAATTACTCAAATATGAAGATGAAGTACATAGAGGGTAGGGACGAGTTGCAAACCAACATGGTGTTGAAGATGGAGAGAGGCATGACAATGTTCATGGAGATGGCACCAGCCCTCCAGTCGGTGCCAGACGTCGGTGGCACCTTCTTTTTTTCCTTGTATAGACCCTCTCTTTATGGTGGAGTTGCAGCAACGGAGGTGTGGCGAAAACAAATAGGACTTGTGGATGATGAACTAGATGATTCCCGATGGCCAGGGTTGGAGATGAAACTATATGAGGCCTCCTCGGGTCTCTTCCATTGATGTAGCTTCTCGTCCTTTCATCCAAGGGATCCAGGGGAGCCAAGGATCATGTAGGAACAATCCGGGACGAAATCAGAGCAAAATCAGTGGAGTTATGGCTGATGTATTGGCGATGTCGAGCTTTGGTACGAGCACAATTATGACTGCTCACGCTAGTACCATTATTCATCGAACGATGTGGACTCTGAGAGTTGTTTCGTATTTTGGTGGCCATTTATTCATACGAACCCGGATTTTGATGTTCTTGGGCTTGTTGGATTCCTTCGAAAAGACCGATGCACCTGTAGGAGTGAATCCACAATTTGGACATTTGATAAATGTCAAAACACCAAACACTCCATAGGTCTCAATTAGGAGGCCTGGAACTTCTTTAGTTTGTCCCTCAACTTGGTGCTTTTGATGTGCCAAGTCTACGAGCATGCCAATACACCTACAAAGATCATAAAACAAAAGGAAACTAATATAACTAAATAAAAATAGAAGTTATGCAACAAACTTGGTAAAACGAGTAAGGAATGGAAACTATGAATTGTGGACATGAAAATGTGCTAGATCGGTATGGTATGGGAGATTTTGGCACTAAAATATACTCTAGAAAGTATGCATAAAATCCACCCATCAACAATCACGCCCAGGAACACGATGAAAATGAAGGGTAATGATGATCTCACCAATGAGTAGAGTAGTGGAAGCAGTCTAGTCTTTCGGTGAAGCGTGATAATTCCCGCAATTAGGTTATCCCTCCTAGCTGGGAGAATTTCTTAGACATGATTCGTCAATCAAGAGTCAAAGTAGACGATCCCTCCAAGGTATCCACCATTCCAAAGTAGTAATCTGGCAACACTTTGACATCGAGGAAGAAGAGCTCCTAGAAACTAGAGAGAGAGAGAGAGAGAGAGAGAGAGAGAGAGAAAGAGAGAGAGAGAGAGAGAGAGAGAGAGAGAGATACTAGTGGTGTGTCCACCTAATTAGGAGTCTAATCATATTAGACCAATTAGACCGAAAGAGCACCCATCCAGTTAGGATTCCAATATTTTAGACCAACTAGACCGGGATTACAGCGTAGCTATGTGGGAGAGATCCTTCTAGGATATGATCTTATCAAAGGGAGTCTCTCCACACATATGCATAGGTGGGAGAAGGGGCAAGGGGCAGCTAAATATAAAGAGTTCTCCTCCTAATTCGACTGAACTAGGGGGGAGGACTCCTCCACTAGTCCAATTCGCCCACCCCTACCATATATGGCGGGCGCCCCTTGTGGCCTTCTTTTGGCTGGTGCCCCCCGTGGGCTTCTTTTGTCCCACTAGGGGCTTCCCCTTGGGCTAAGCCAAGATGGGATTTTTCCCCCAAATAATTTTTTGGAAGTTTCCAATGCCTTCCCAAACATTTCTATATAGATCCAAAACTTTTTTGGACATGTTATATCTTTTCATAATTCCCGAAACCCTTAGAGGGCCCTCCAGATCCATCTGAAACACTTTCGGTGCTCTTTCTCTCAACCTTTAGTTTTCACAGTTATTGTTAGTCATTAAGAGTGTGACCCTACAGGTTTTCAATCAAGCGGAAATGATCCTAAAAACTTTCTGGTCAATAGTTAATAGTGGGTTCTGGGTACCGTTGTTAACTCCGGCATATTCACGAAGTTTTCAAGTGAACTTTTTGTTCCTGAATAACATTCTGTTTACTTCATGATACGTTACAAAACCCGAAGTGAGATATTATTGATGGCCATGTGATCGATTTTGTTCTCTTTACTTGTATCTGTATTCCGGTATCCCTATGATCTCCAGCACATGTGCCTGGATAGATGACGATGATGTTGTAATACCGAGTAGGCCCCTATAGTATCACTCCATCATCGGAGGATCAAATCCCAGTCTTGAACTAACGATACCCATTGCTCAAAAAAATCTTTCGATATCGAGACATATGTTTCTGGTATACCCGTAAATTACGTTTATTGTCACCTAGTTATGGAGTGACATTTGCTAACCCCAAAGAAATCATCTGGTATGTTGGCATACGATATTCTCAAGGTCCAATGAACTAAGGAATCATAATAGTTTATATGAAAATATCGACAACATAATGATGTAATCTCTTAATAATTCATAAGTTGGGTCTATCCAACACCATTGTTACAATAACAATGTTTTCTCATTATTGATAGCATCCTTGTTACTATAAAAATGCTCATGATCAGGAAAACAAGATCAACGACATGACTAGGGATCATATTGGTGTTTATGTTTCACACATACAGTTGAGTTTTCCTTCAAATCTCATATTCAATAATCAATTCTATTATAGCACAAAAATATAAAATTAATTATGAACATAGAAAAAAATGATATTTCCAACAGAATAGGCATCCGCCCAGCTGACCGGTATGGACCGACTCATGTATGCACATGATGCTCGAGTTGTTGACGCTGAAGTGCATGCTCCCGCGCGCTGGCAGCACAACGTCCATCAACGGGGCATCATGATGCCACGTTGAATCATCAATGGAGAAACGAAGCTACCAAAAAAGGATGACTTGCCCATGCACCAGCTCGCCATAGGTAGTCGATGAAGACAAAAACATATGAACCATGGCTCAATAGATACCTTGCCCTATGGTGGGCGCCAAAGGTTGTGGTGATAACCCTGACAATAATATAGGGTGTGTATGAAGTTTAGATCTATCAAGGTACAATTGAGCGACACAAGAGATTATATGGATTCAGGCCCATAAGGAGAGGTAATAGCCCTAGTCATGTGTGTGGATGTTCTTGAGTTCAATTGCATTAAAAAAAGGGTACCAAACGCTCAACGTCTAGGAGCGGCTTATATAGAATGTGTCATGTCCCAGGGTCTCTTAGGCTGGTCATACGCTCTCTATGACAACATGGTTAATACATGCAGTTTCTAAACTATTACAACTAATGCAATTACTAGGTCATTTTCATAAAAAAGAACATCTAAACTATTACTACTAATGCAATTACTAGGTCATTTTCCCCTTCACCTAGTTCAATTGCATTAAAAAAAAGAACATCCACATTGTGCACTGCGACACAAGAGATTATATGGATTCAATTTTTAATGCAATTGAACTCAAGAACATCCCTCCGTCTCAGTGTATAAGTCATCTTACGTTGTGCACTGCGACCAAGGTGAAGGGGAAAACGAGAAAACTTAATATTTATTAGCTAATTAATATCATTGAATGCAATAAACTGACCAATGCATGCGGTTTTAGGTACTCTCAAGTCATTAAAAACATACACGCCCCACATTTTCTATTGGTTGATTTCTTTATTCATGTTAAGAAACAATAAACGAGGTGAGAATTAATGCATCGCGCCTAAGTGTTTTGGGAAAATCTATTTTTTGTAAGATGACTTATACACCATGACGGAGGGAGCAGTAATGGGAGAATTAAATTGCCAATGCACGGAGGCTACTCGTGACACATGGACTTTATGTCATAGGACGCTCCCCTCGTAACTCCTCTTTTAATACTCATGGTCATTGATCTATTGTAGAACCTGATTGGTGAATCAGCCGACTGACGAGAATACCGGCTGGGCTTCACTCCGACTAATTTCCTACCCCGCTGCTGATCTTGACAAGGCCCTTAGGGCCAGTTTTTCTACGGTTTCTAGAATAAGTTGGAATAAGCTGTCCCTACCCAGCTTATTTTGGAAGCTCAACCAAATTTATTTATTTATAAGCCTAGTAGTTAAAACTTGACTAGTAGGCTTTAAAAAAAATTGATTGAGCTTCTAGAATAAGTTGGGTAGGGGAAAGTTTATTCCAAAAGCTCTCAAAAACTAGCAAAAGAACTGGCCCTTAGTGTTCGTGGGCCTAGACCTATTTGGGCTTCTAGCTGGGCTTGGTCTTAAATTGTTGTGGGTATACCTGGTGGGGAAATACCATGTCAAGTTCAAATCTTTAGTAAGAAGTAGTGTCCTAGAAGTGAGAGTTTTCTTTGTGCTTGCACTTGACTGGTTTGGATATTGCTTGTACATATTCATTTGCCTACTATAAAGCAATGATACATAATTTGCGCACTCTTGGAAAAACGGGGAATCTAACTTGCGTTTGCGCAAGTTATTGAGCGCCCGAGTGGTTTTTTCTGCTTGATGGAAACTAACTAGCAATCGGCGGTATCTTAGACGCTAGGAAAAAGGATGAACACTTATGGTTTATTTGTTATCTTTAGTAAAAATCACGGGGCATGTACAAATTGCTATTAGCGTTGGAAGGATGGGCTCCTAGACATGCGCTAGGCAAAAAATTCTTTTTGGTTGCATAAGCGCCTCGACAAGGGTTCATCATTTTTTTGAAAGATCCAGCAAATCGATGGCATTTCATTCATTAGCAGATAGCAATGGGAAAACAAATGGTGGGGTGAAGGTCCTAAGACCAGTTTTTCAGTTTACAACAACATGGTCTGGCATTTGCCAGCAACAACATAAAAGAAATGATGTCGACTCCTCATGGCGGATCCCAGTAGGGGCTATCTAGGCATGTTGATCCCACCTGATGCCATAGGTCGATGGAGCTCTGGATGGCCTTCATGATATCATCTGCGGAGGGTGTCTTCCCTCTGAACACGCATCAGTTTCTCTCCTTCTAGATTACCTAGCAAGTCAAAAACAGGGTGGCTTTGGTTGCCGCTCTTTGCGAAGGTTGTGTCTCCTGAACCACCTTCTGAATGATCTCCAAAACAGATCCATTAGCTCCATGGTTTCTTGGCAAGAGCTGCTGGCATCCTCCACTACTGCCCACCCTCGTCCATACATCCCTAGAGGTTTGGCATTCCACTATAAGGTGCTGCGCCGTCTCCAGGTTGCCATGCAGATAGGACAGAAATAGCTGCTTGGCCAGCCACGCCTTTGCAGACGGCATTGGTCCAATGACAATTTTGCACTAGAAGCCAAGCGAATATCTTGATGTTCCCCGGAACCCTGGACTTCTAGATGAGGTGCTCCCAGTCCGTCTGTACTCTACCCAGGAATTGAGCATTGTATGCAGAGCCAGTCGTGTACTGTCCTTTTGCCTCTAGGTTCCAGCGGATTTGATCTCTACTTCCCTCCCTAATCTCCATTGTCGTGGCAGAGATCCAACGGTGAAGGAGAATGAAGCCGAAAGCAGGGGCAGCGTGTCTCCGTGTCACGGGTCCGTCAGCCAGTTTTCATCTTGGAGCGCATCTTGCACCGTCCTATCTTTCGTTTTGAGTGGTTGTAGAGTAGAGGGAAAGCAGCCGCTAGCGTAGGGTGACCGATCTAGGAGGAATACCTGGATTGGGCGGTGGCACCATCGCCGACCGTGACCGACGTCGCTGCTGCGAATAGGGCCTTGTCATCGTTGCTGTACGGCGAGGGCGTGTGATACGTCTCCAACGTATCGATAATTTATGAAGTATTCATGCCATATTCACCTATGTTTACAATATTTTATATAATTTTGATGCACTTTATATGATTTATTTAGAAATAACCCGGACTGACGCTGTTTTTAGCAGAATTACCGTGGTGTTGTTTTTGTGCAGAAAATGAAAGTTCTCGGAATCGCCCGAAACTTTTTTGTGATTTTTTCTGGAGGAAATAAGCAACATTGGAGCGAAGACCTGCCAGAGGGGGTGTGCCAGTGGGCCACCACGCAACAGGCAGCGCCCCCTGAGGGAGTCCTGGACTAAGGGGTCCTCGGGCCGCCAGCCTATCTCTCATTGGCCGGCTTGGTGGGCCGCTCTCTGATTATCGCAGGAAGGACCAGGATATGTGGCAACCTCGTATTCTAGAAGGAAACCTCCGAAGACGCGGCGTGTACTCCAAGTCAAGATGAGGGGATTAGCGTCTTTATTTCCGGCTAGAGACTTATCATGTGTAAACCCTAGGTACCCCCGGTGTCTATATAAACCGGGGGGTTTAGATCGTAGAGGGCAGACAAGCTCATCTAGGGTTTTGGCTACTTGATCTCGTGGTAGATCGACTCTGTAATCTTCATACACATCAATACAACCAAGCAGGACGTAGGGTTTTACCTCCATAGGAGGGCCCGAACCTGGGTAAACATCGTCTCCTTTGTCCCCTGTTACCCATCGATCCTAAACTCACAGCTCGGGACCCCCTACCTGAGATCCGCCGGTTTTGACACCGACATTGGTGCTTTCATTGAGAGTTCCGCTGTGGGATCGCAAGAGGAATTGATGGCTCGCTTAAACATTAGCGATGAAGTCCGTAATGGGGGCTCCTTCGCCCCCGGACAGATTTTCGCTTTCGGCAGCATCGTGCTGCACGCCGACCTGACCGGCCACCCTAGTCGGATCGGGAATCTCGCCCCCGATCAGGAGATCAGATTCGGGAACCTAGGGTTCTTCGTAGACTCCCGGGGTGATCTTTCATTCGCTGGGCTCGCGATCTCATCTGACGAGCCCGAAGTCTCCGAAGCCTTAACTTCAGATCTCCTTCTCGGCTCCGCCCTCGGGTCTGTTCCTGCCGATGATCTGGTTCTTAGTCCGGATCCGGTTACAGTACCTGAGGGCCAGGGGTCGGCCCCTGCCGAACACGCTCCTTGTATGGACACATTGGAGGTTAACTCCGAAAGTCCTAGGCAGATCGATCCGGTCGAGCTCTCGGCGATCAATGAGGCGTTGGACCGGATCCTATCAATAAAAATCACAGACGACCCGACCTCGACCCATGCTCAGATCAGTCTGAAGGCAGGTCATGGGGAATTTTTCGACCCACCCACCACCCACTTGGTAGCCACTATCGAAGACTTAACCGATATGCTGGACTACGCCTCCGAGGAGGTAGAAGACATGGATGAAGAGGACGGCGCCCCCGCCTCTGTCAACGCTGGGCGATGGACTGCCACCTCCACCTACGACGTCTACATGGTAGACACCCCTGACGATAAGGGCGATCGCACCCCTAAGAAGAATGGCGATAAATCCGGTGAGGAGCCGTCAAGGCGCCGGAAACAGCGTAAACAATCTAAGGCAAACAAGGGAAGGGAGGCCATTGCAGGCACCGGGGAAAACGACACCTCGGAAGACCTCGGCGACCCTGAAGTCCCCGAACAGCCACTGGAGGACCAGGAAAGGCCCGAAGATCGGCGCGATACCGAGGATCTTAATGATTCCGAGGACGACAACTACCTTCCCCCTGTCGAGAAGGAGGACAACCTGGAAGCCGAAGACTTCACCGTCCCCAAAAACCCTGCGAATCAGGAACGGTTTAGGCGGCAGCTTTTAGCCACCGCCCGAAGCCTGAAGGCAAAACAACAGCAGCTCAAAGCCGACCAAGACACCCTCAATGATAGATGGACGAGGGTCTTGGCAACTGAAGAAGGGTATGGTACCGATCTACCGGACCAACCCAAGAGCTACCCATGCCGGCGGCTGCTGCCGCAGTTCGATGACGAGGTCCTTGAACCATCGTCTCCCAGGCATACCCCGTACGACTAGCCGGACCGCCCTCCCCGAGGACGGGACAGGCCGGCCGGCGAGGCCGAGTACAGACCTACGGTACCCCGCAGGAGAGGAAAAGAGCCAGCAGGGCTTGAGGACATGTATGACTTACGACAGGACCTAGATTATAGAGCAGGCCACACAAGGTCCATCTACGGATCTAGAGGGTACTCCCCCACTAGACGGGATGGGTACCAGTCTTGGCTCGACCACAACAATAGAGGTCGGGAACAAAACCGGGCCCGATCGACCACTGATCGTAGGCATGACATAGCTCGGGTCAGAGGTGCTGCCCACCCACTGTGCTTCACAGACGAGGTGATGCAGCATCAGTTCCCTGAAGGGTTTAAACCCATTAACATAGAGCAATACGACGGGACAACAGACCCAGCCATGTGGATTGAGAACTTCCTCGTCCACATTCATATGGCACGAGGAGATGATCTCCACGCCATCAAGTATCTGCCCATAAAACTTAAGAGGCCAGCTCGACACTGGTTAAACAGTCTCCCCGAGAATTCTATCGGGAGCTGGGAAGAGCTCGAGGATGCCTTCCGATCTAACTTTCAGGGCACTTATGTCCGGCCAACGGACTCCTCCGACCTGAGCAATGTTGTCCAGAAAGCAGGTGAATCGGCTCGGCAATTCTGGAATCGGTTCCTGACCAAGAAAAACCAGATCGTTGACTGCCCGGACGCCGAGGCAATAGCCTCCTTCAGACATAATATCCGGGACGAGTGGCTAGCTCGTCAGCTCGGCCAGGACAAGCCGAGGACAATGTCCGCCCTTACCTCGCTTATGACCCGCTTTTGCGCGGGTGAGGATAACTGGCTAGCTCGACGAGGCCATAACCCCGAAGACCCCGGCACCTCTGAAATCCGGGATGGAAATGGTAAACCACGACGTAACAAAAACAAACACCCGCACAACAACGGCGATGCTGAGGACACGACCGTTAATGCCGGTTTCCGCAACCCAAAATCCGGACAGCGGAAGAAACCTTCTAAAGGAAATCGAGACGAACCTACCACGCTGGACAAAATCATGGATAGGCGCTGCCAGATCCATGGCACCCAAGACAAGCCCGCTGCCCACACCAACCGTAATTGTTGGGTATTCAAACAAGCTGGCAAACTCACAGCCGAGGAGCAAGGCAAGAGCCCACGCAGCGAGGACGATGACGAGCCCCGCGGTCCAAGCAATGGAGGACAAAAGCAGTTCCCTCCAGAGGTAAAAACTGTGAACATGATATATGCCACTCACATACCAAAAAAGGAGAGGAGGCGCGCCCTTCGGGAGGTCTACGCTGTAGAGCCCCGTAGCCCCGAAGTATAACCCATGGTCGGCTTGCCCGATCACCTTCGACCGACGGGACCATCCGACCAGTATCCGTCACGGAGGTTCGGCAGCCCTCGTCCTAGACCCCATTATCGATGGGTATCACCTCACTAGAGTCCTAATGGATGGAGGAAGTAGCCTTAATCTGATTTACTCAGACACGGTGAAAAAAATGGGTATAGATCCGTCAAGGATCAAACCTAGCAACACTACCTTTAAAGGAGTGATCCCAGGTGTCGAGGCCCGCTGCTCGGGCACCGTGAATTTGGAAGTCATGTTCGGCTCGCACGACAACTTCCGCAGCGAAGACTTGATCTTCGACATTGTCCCTTTTCGCAGCGGCTATCACGCCCTACTCGGCCGCACAGCATTCGCTCGCTTTAACGCCGTCCCCCACTACACGTACTTGAAGCTCAAGATGCCCGGGCCCAGGGGGATCATTGCTGTCAACGGCAACACAGAGCGCTCTCTCCGAACTGAGGAACACACAGCGGCCCTGGCAGCCGAATTCCAGTACGGCGACGATAGGCCGACGCCCAAATCAGCCATAAAGGCACGTCAGGATAGTAAACGAGCTCGGTCTCAACCCGAACTCCCGGAATCATCTTCCGCCCAACAAAAATAGGGATACGCCCCCACAGCACATCCCTAGTTCCCGTAAAATATGTGCCACAAAGGCACAACTTCGCGCTCAAAATACCATGGGCAGCTGTGGGGACCCACTATCAAAGGGAAAGTGTCCGGCTGGACCGAACTACTGTCAACACATGTCTTCGGACAAACCACAGGTACCATTTAGAACCTTCCAAGCATAAAGCTCGTCCACACTGCGGCGACCTCTCAAGATCTTATTCCCAAGGTCCGTTCGCCGATAACAATCACCTTTAAAGGAACGCACCCCTCGGGAGCAAAGGAGTAGACATGCGACAGGGCAAATTGAGGACGTCAAGCCACCCATCGAAGACCCCGGGTAAAACCTCTCCTTTGTAAACTTTATTTTTCAAAATACCTGTAACAGTTGCTTCGGCAGTTTGAGTTATAAGAAATAAAGACCATCCTTTACGGCCTCCTCGCTGTATTTTATGTCACATACTCTGCTCTATACTCACCGACGCCGATAGCAAAGCTGTTCGGTACATATTACGATGCGACCGGCTAATAGACCGGGGGCTTGACTATAAAAATCACCCCAAGCATCACCCCGGTACTATTTTTTATGTGTTCGGCGTCTCGGATGTTGCTTTATGTGAATCGGTTCCGAATTATGTCTTGGGTCAATGGCTGGGTTGCCCGGCTCCTGTGTTTACCCTCTTACGTTCCGCTCGTTCGGCTAAAAGGGTAAAGGGAGAACCACTGCGATTGTGCTTCCAGCTCACCTGGTCAAGTACCTCAGTGGAGAAAGCCGAAAACTGACTGTCATAATAAGCGGGAACCGGTCTACAATCCGAGCATAAGTGTCAAACTAAAAATCGATAGAGGTTATTCCGTGTTATACGAGAGGTTTGTACGTTTACAAACCATGTGATGGTGGTTTCAACCTCGGTGTATCCGAATATCACAAAACACTGGGGGCTAGTCATCAGCCCCCGTAGTCAAGCTCCTACGGCTAAGTGAAAGCACTAAAGCATCATAGTCCGATTGCCTTGTTCCCCCTTGCACTACCGCCTTCGGGCACCGATACGTCGGATAAGGGTCACAATGTGGAGGTAGAAACACCTCGTGTAGTATCTACATGGGGCCTGAAGCCGACGAATCGCAACTTTCAGATAAAACGGCCACATAGGAGTCAAAATAATACAAAGATTAAAGACATGATAAACCATGCAACTGCATTATAAAGCGGAACAGTCATCGGATACATGGCAAAACGCTCATTCATAAATTACATCCTTAGGGCATTGGGCTTCTATCGCCCGAGCACCATCCATCATGATGGAAAAGTATTTGTCAGGGCGCCTATGCTCCTTCCCAGGGGGTGGAGGCGCGGTGGCCATCTCGATCGGCTTAAGCCTCGGCAAGTGCACCATGGTCCTTGCAAAGGCCATCCGAGCTCCCTCGATACACGTAGAACACTTTAGAGCGTCAATCCGAGGCGCAGCGTCGCACAGTTTCTGCACCAAGCCGAAGTAACTGCTCGGCAACGGCTCTTCAGGCCACAGCCAGATGCGGAGGTCCTACATGGCCGGCTCCGCCATCCTGTGCAGCTCCATCAATTGTTTCATCTGCTTGCTCAGGAGGGGAGGATGCTCGGGGGCTTGAAACTGCGCCCAGAACAGCCGAGGCTCAACATCCCCGTCCCAAGAGGCGAAGTATTTGTTCGTGTCCGCTGCACTCTTTGGGAGGTCCGTGAAGGTGCCTGAGGAACGCCACACCCAGGTGAGCAAGGCAAACCTGTTACCACCAAAGGCACATTGTAGTAAGTACGGCTTACCATCCGCGATCGCCTTGACTTGGCAGAGTTCCTCTTCAAAGAATCGCCTATCAACTCGCTTCGCTTTGAGCTCGGATTTCAGCGTGGATAGTTCGGCGGCCTGGTCTTCACTCTTTTGCTCAAGGACCTCGCACTTCGTTCTGGCATCCTTGAGATCCATTGCACCTCTACCACCCAGGCCTCATGCTTGGCGCTCATGGCTTTTAATGCCGACAGTTCGGCTGCCGCTTGTTCGGCCGCCGCCTTCTCATCCGCGGCCTCCTGCCTCACCTTTGCCAACTCAGCCTTGAGGTTCTCGACCTCCACGGCCACAGCTGTGGTAATAATGAGTAAATAACACTTAGGGATAACAATTCGGATATCTCCCTCAATGAAGATAGACAATAGCCCAAATGATACAATTCGGACTCACCTTGCGTCTCGCCGAATCTCTTGTTCAGGCGATCGAGCTCCTCATCGAAGCTCTTGAGCTTCCGGTTTAGCTCGGTAAGATCCAGTGCGTTGGCGGCTACTACCGATGACGAGGCCTACAAAACAATTTATGTGCATTAAAACTCCCGAGCTGTCGGATTCAGACCCTCTGCTAGGTACTCTCCAGAGCCCTTAGAATAATGAGGGACAAAGGGTGCCTTGAGCATCGTTACTAATTTTCGGACATTTGACCCCCGGGTGGGTTTTTCAAACTCTCCCAGGGCTTGGGGGCTACTACACTTATAAGGATTGCATAAACTTGGCAAATTAACTTTTTCTGGAAAAAAGAGTATTACGTGGCTCACCTTGAAGCCCGACAAGAGACCGTTAAAGGCCTCTTTCAGTCCGCTATCAACGGACTGAATGCCTTGCAAAACCGCACCCATAAGGGCGTGGTGATCTTCGGCGATGGAGGAGCCAGATAAAGCTTCCTCCATCATGGCCGACCACCCAGTCATGGGCGGCACCGGTGGTGACCTGCCAACCCTCCCTCCGGTGGGGGATTGGGAGGGCGGCTCCTGAGGCATAGAGCGCTCCGGAGATGTCCTCGGAGGGGACTGGACCGGACCTCGTCCCCCCTCTTCGGTTGCCAGGAGATGTTCCTCCCCCTGGTCTTCGGCGGTCGAGGTATTAACCTCAGCCATAACGTCGTCACCCCCGCCACCGGTGTTTGCCTTAGAATGAGCCTGGCGCAATAACACCTCTGCGGCCTCCTTCGAGACCTCAGGAGGCGTAGGATGTGACGCAATCCCACTTTCCGCCAGGTCGGCGGGCAGAGACTCTCCGTCTGAGATTTGGTCGGTGGGGAGATCGCGTGGTGGGCTGCAAATTAAAAGACGTTTGCCCATTTAACATTAAAACCTCTATGTAAGTAGCCCAGAGGGTCTTCGAATTCATACCTCTGGGCGGGGGGCTTAACCTTTGGGTTCCTCCGAGGAACCTTTTCAAAAGCCTTAGACTCCTTATCGGAGTCCGAGCTATCGTCGGCCAGGACTGCCTTTGTCCGGCATGTCCTCTTCGGGGCAGGAGGAGGTATGTCCTCCGCGGCGTCCGCTGGCGCAGCCCTCTTCCTTGTGAGGAGGGAGTCACACCCCCCTTCGTCCTCGTGCTCTTCCTCGTGAGTGGAAGAGGCATGGGTCTCCTCGAACTTAGCATCCCGAAGACCCCTTAGACGAAGACCCTCTCGGGCCTCCTTCTTCTCCCCTTTCTTCTTCTTCTCCTTCTTCTCTGGCGCCGAATACGGCGACACGATGAGCATCTCTGTCAATAGATCCTACCGAGGGTCTTCGGGCTGCGGGAACGGACAGTCAAGTGCACGGCCTTGCTCAGCCAATTCTGTGAAGATGAGGGAAAAGGGGACTCAGCTCTTTATCAAAAAACAGAGCCGGAGAATTAAAATTTCATCATACCTTGGTAGGAGGGGTTTTTGTTGGAAATATGCCCTAGAGGCAATAATAAATTGGTTATTATTATATTTCCTTGTTCATGATAATCGTTTATTATCCATGCTATAATTGTATTGATTGGAAACTCAAATACATGTGTGGGTACATAGACAACACTGTTTCCCTAGTAAGCCTCTAGTTGACTAGCTCGTTGATCAAAGATGGTTAAGGTTTCCTAGCCATTGACATGAGATGTCATTTGATAACGGGATCACATCATTAGGAGAATGATGTGATGGACAAGACCCAAACTGTAAACGTAGCATTTGATCGTGTCAGTTTATTGCTATTGTTTTCTGCATGTCAAGTATCTGTTCCTATGACCATGAGATCATGCAACTCCCTGACATCGGAGGAGTACCTTGTGTGTATCAAACGTCGCAACGTAACTGGGCGACTATAAAGGTGCTCTACAGGTATCTCCGAGGATGTCTGTTGGGTTGGCATGGATCAAGACTGGGATTTGTTACTCCGTATGACGGAGAGGTATCTCAGGGCCCACTCGGTAATACAACATCACAATGAGCCTTGCAAGCAATGTGACTAAAGTGTTAGCCACGAGATCTTGTATTACGGAACGAGTAAAGAGACTTGCCGGTAACGAGATTGAACTAGGTATAGAGATACCGACGATCGAATCTCGGGCAAGTAACATACCGAAGAACAAAGGGAACAGCATACGGGATTAACTGAATCCTTGACATAGAGGTTCGACCGATAAAGATCTTCGTAGAATATGTAGGAGCCAATATGGGCATCCAGGTCCCGCTATTGGTTATTAGCCGTAGAGGTGTCTCGGTCATGTCTACATAGTTCTCGAACCCGCAGGGTCTACACACTTAACGTTTGGTGACGATTAGTATAATTGAGTTATTATGTTGGTGACCGAAAGTTGTTCGGAGTCCCGGATAAGATCCCGGACATGACGAGGATCTCCGGAATAGTCCGGAGGTAAAGATTGATATATGTGATAATAGTGTTTTGATCTCCGGAAGAGTTCCGAAGTTCACCGGAAGGGGTTCCGGATGTTTGCCGAAGTGTTCGGGTACAGCAACACTTTATATGGGCCAAGGGATAAAAGCCCACGAGGTATTGGAAAGTGCAAAAGTAGTTTTGCTGCCGCGTAAGCGGTACTACCGCTTGTGTGAAGCGGTACTACCGCCCGAGCGGTACTACCGCTTGTGTGAAGCGGTACTACCGCCCAAGCGGTACTACCGCTTGTGTGCGGCTGTGCACGATTCGGCAGGGATCCGAGTTGGACTCTTTCCCTGCGGGCCAAACTGACCTTGTGCGGGCAAAACCGACCTGGAGGAGGCTTTTACTCCAAGTTTAGACCCCAAGGCTCAACATATAAATAGAGGGGCAGGGCTAGCACACGGGACACATCAGGATTTCCCAAGCCGTGTGCCGGCAACCCTAGCCCTCCAGTTCCTCCGTCATAATCTCCGTAGTGCTTGGCGAAGCCCTGCAGAGATTGTTCCTCACCACCATCACCACGCCGTCGTGCTGCTGGAACTCAACCACTACTTCACCATCGCTCGCTGGATCGAGGAGGTGAAGGCGTCATCAAGCCGTACGTGTGTTGAACGCGGAGGTGCCGTCCGTTCGGCGCTAGTTCGTGATCGGATCGAGGGACGACTTGCGATTTGGATCGCGGAGACGTTCGACTACATCAACCGCGTTTCTTAAACGCTTCCGCTTAGCGATCTACAAGGGTATGTAGATTCACTCTCCCTCTCGTAGATGCTCATCACCATGGATAGATCTTGTGTGTGCGTAGGAAAATTTTTGTTTCCCATGCAACGTTCCCCAACAGTGGCATCATGAGCCAGGTCTATGCGTAGATGAGATCTCGAGTAGAACACAAACGAGTTGTGGGCGTGGGTGTATACATATTGCTTGCCGTTACTAGTTGATATTTGATTCGGCGGTATTGTGAGATGAAGCGGCCCGGACCGACATTACGCGTACACTTACGCGAGACAGGTTCCTTCAACTAACATGTAACTTCGTTGCATAAAGATGGCTAGCGGGTGTCTGTCTCTCTCACTTTAGTTGAATCGATTTCAATGAAGAGGGTTCTTTTAGAAGATCAAAAAGCAATCACTACACCACGTTGTGGTTTTGCGTAGGTAAGAACGGTTCTTGCAAACCCGTAGCAGCCACGTAAAATTTGCAACAACAATTAGAGGACGTCTAACTTGTTTTTGCAGGGTATGATGTGATATGATATGGCCAATTACATGATGAGATATATGTGATGTATGAGATGATCATGTTTTGTATAGAATATCACGACTTGCATGTCGATGAGTACGGCAACTGGCAGGAGCCATAGAGTTGTCTTTAATTATTGTATGACCTGCGTGTCAATCATTAAGCGCTATGTAATGCTTTACTTTATCGCTAAACGTTAGCAATAGTCGTAGAAGCAACAGTCGGCGCGACAACCTTATGGTGACACGTTGATGGAGATCAAGATGATGGAGATCATGGTGTCATGCCGGTGACGATGGAGATCATGCCGGTGCTTTGGAGATGGAGATCAAAAGCACAAGTTCATGGCCATATCATGTCACTTATGATTTGCATGTGATGTTAATCCTTTTATGCATCTTATTTTGCTTAGGACGACGGTAGCATTATAAGGTGATCCCTCACTTAAATTTCAAGATAAATTGTGTTCTCCCCAAGTGTGCACCGTTGCGAAAGTTCGTCGTTTCGAGACACGCCGTGATGATCGGGTGTGATAGACTCTACGTTCGCATACAACGGGTGCAAGCCATGTTGCACGTGCGGAACACTCGGGTTAAACTTGACGAGCCTAGCATGTACAGACATGGCCTCGGAACACAAGAGACCGAAAGGTCGAACATGAGTCATATAGTAGATATGATCAACATGAAGATGTTCACCATTGAAACCACCTCAACTCACGTGATGATCGGACTTGAGTTGGTGGATTTGGATCATGTTACACTCGAATGACCGGAGGGATGTCAATTTGAGTGGGAGTTTTTAAGTAATATGATTAACTAAACTCATTATCTAGAACAATAGTCTAAGTTCTCTTTGCTATATTTATGTTGTAGATCATGGCTCGCGCAGTAGCACCCCTGAATTTTAATGCGTTCCTAGAGAAAGCTAAGTTGAAAGATGATGGAAGTAACTTTGTGGACTGGGCCCGTAATCTAAGGATTATCCTTACGGCTTCCCAGAAGGCTTATGTCCTTGATGCACCGCTTGGTGATCCACCCGCTCCAGTTGAGTCTCTAGACGTTGTGAACGCCTGGCAGGCTCGTTCTGATGATTACTCAATAGTTCAATGTGCAATGTTGTATGGCTTAGAACCGGGACTTCAAAGACGTTTTGAACGTCATGGAGCATATGAGATGTTCCAGGAATTGAAGTTTATCTTTCAGAAGAATGCCCGGATCGAGAGATATGAGATCTCCGATAAGTTCTATGCTTGCAAGATGGAGGAGAACGGGTCTATCAGTGATCACGTGCTCAGAATGTCTGGGTACTCCACCCGTCTGGCTGAGTTAGGGATGCCCCTTCCGCCAGAGGCTATCACTGACAGAGTTCTTCAATCATTGCCACCTAGCTACAAGAGCTTCGTGTTGAACTATAACATGCACGGGATGAACAAGTCAGTCGCCGAGCTGTTTGCGATGCTGAAAACCGCTGAGTCTGAAATTCAGAAGGAGCATCAAGTGTTGATGGTCAATAAAACCACTAGTTTCAAGAAAAATGGCAAGGGTAAGAAGGGTAACTCCAAGCAGAGTGGCAAAGCAGTTGCTCCTCTCGTGAAGAAACCCAAGGCTGGACCCAAACCAGAAACTGTGTGTTTTCATTGCAAGGGAACTGGACACTGGAAGCGGAATTGCCCCAAGTATTTGGCTGACAAGAAGGCGGCCAACAACAAACAAGGTATATATGATATACATGTTATTGATGTGTACCTTACCAACTCTCGTTGTAGTGCCTGGGTATTTGATACCGGTGCGGTTGCTCATATTTGCAACTCAAAACAGGAACTACGGAATAGACGGAGGCTGGCAAAGGACGAAGTGACGATGCGCGTGGGAAATGGTTCCAAGGTTGATGTGATCGCCGTCGGCACGCTCGCTCTTCGATTACCGTCGGGATTAGTGATGAACCTAAATAAGTGTTATTTGGTGCCTGCGTTAAGCATGAACATTATATCTGGATCTTGTTTATTGCGAGACGGTTACTCATTTAAATCAGAGAATAATGGTTGTTCTATTTATATGAGTAATATCTTTTATGGTCATGCACCCGATGTGAGGGGTTTATTCTTATTGAATCTCGATAGTAATGATACACATGTTCATAACATTGATGCCAAAAGATGTAGAATTGATAATGATAATACCACTTTCTTGTGGCACTGCCGTTTAGGTCATATTGGCGTAAAACGCATGAGGAAGCTCCATGCTGATGGACTTTTGGAGTCACTTGATTTTGAATCACTTGACACATGTGAGCCATGCCTCATGGGCAAGATGACTAAAACGCCGTTCTCTGGAACAATGGAACGGGCAAGTGACTTATTGGAAATCGTACATACTGATGTGTGCGGTCCGATGAGTATTGAGGCGCGCGGTGGTTATCGTTACTTTCTCACCTTCACCGATGACTTAAGTAGATATGGGTATATTTACTTAATGAAACACAAGTCTGAAATATTTGAAAAGTTCAAACAATTTCAGAGTGAAGTTGAGAATCATCGTAACAAGAAGATTAAATTCCTACGATCTGATCGAGGAGGAGAATATCTGAGTTATGAGTTTGGCAGTCACTTAAAACAGTGTGGAATTGTTTCACAATTGACACCGCCTGGAACACCACAGCGTAATGGTGTGTCCGAACGTCGTAATCGAACTTTATTGGATATGGTGCGATCTATGATGTCTCTTGCCGATTTGCCACTATCGTTTTGGGGTTATGCATTAGAGACAGCTGCATTCACTTTAAATAGGGCACCATCGAAATCCGTTGAGACAACGCCATATGAACTTTGGTTTGACAAGAAGCCAAAACTGTCGTTTCTTAAAGTTTGGGGATGTGATGCTTATGTCAAAAAGCTTCAGCCTGAAAAGCTGGAACCCAAAGCGGAGAAATGCGTCTTCATAGGATACCCAAAAGAGACAGTTGGGTATACCTTCTACCTCAGATCCGAAGGCAAAGTGTTTGTCGCTAAAAACGGAACATTTCTTGAGAAAGAGTTTCTCTCGAAAGAATTGAGTGGGAGGAAGATAGAACTTGATGAGGTTGTTGAACCTTTACTTCAACCTGAGAGTAGCGCAGCGCAGAAAGTTGTTTCTGTGGAGCCTACATTAGCTGAAGAGGAAGTTAATGATGATGATCATGAAGCTTTGGATCAAGTTGCTATCGAACCTCGTAGGTCGACAAGGACGCGTACTGCTCCTGAGTGGTACGGCAACCCTGTCTTAGAGGTCATGTTGTTAAACAACGATGAACCTACGTGCTATGGAGAAGCGATGATGGGCCCGGATTCCGAGAAGTGGTTAGAGGCCATGAAATCCGAGATGGGATCCATGTATGAAAACAAAGTATGGACTTTGGAAGTATTACCTGAAGGGCGTAAGGCCATTCAGAACAAATGGATCTTTAAGAGGAAGACGGACGCGGACGGTAATGTCACCGTCTATAAAGCTCGACTTGTGGCAAAGGGTTTTTCACAAGTTCAAGGAGTTGACTACGATGAGACCTTCTCACCCGTAGCGATGCTTAAGTCCGTCAGAATCATGTTAGCAATAGCTGCCTTTTTCGATTATGAAATTTGGCAGATGGATGTCAAAACAGCGTTCCTTAACGGTTACCTTAAGGAAGAGTTGTATATGATGCAACCAGAAGGTTTTGTCGATCCAGAGAATGCTGACAAAGTTTGCAAACTCCAGCGATCCATTTATGGACTGGTGCAAGCATCTCGGAGTTGGAATCTTCGCTTTGATGAAGTGATCAAAGCGTTCGAGTTTATACAAGTTTACGGAGAAGCTTGTATTTACAAGAAAGTGAGTGGGAGCTCTATAGCGTTTCTAATATTATATGTGGATGACATATTGCTGATTGGAAACAATATAGAAATGTTGGAAAGCGTGAAGGAATATTTGAACAAGAGTTTTTCAATGAAGGACCTAGGAGAAGCTGCTTTCATATTAGGCATCAAGATCTATAGAGATAGATCAAGACGCTTAATAGGACTTTCTCAAAGCACATACCTTGATAAGATTTTGAAGAAGTTCAAAATGGATCAGTCCAAGAAGGGGTTCTTGCCTGTTTTGCAAGGTGTGAAGTTGAGTAAGACTCAATGCCCAGTGACTGCAGAAGATAGAGAAAAGATGAGTGTCATCCCCTATGCTTCGGCCATAGGCTCTATCATGTATGCAATGCTGTGCACAAGACCCGATGTCAGCCTTGCCATAAGTATGGTCGGAAGGTTTCAAGGTGATCCAGGAATGGAACACTGGACGGCGGTCAAGAATATCCTGAAGTACCTGAAAAGGACTAAGGACATGTTTCTCGTTTATGGAGGTGATCAAGAGCTCGTCGTAAAGGGTTACGTCGATGCAAGCTTTGACACTGATCCGGATGACTCAAAGTCGCAAACCGGATACGTATTTATTCTAAATGGGGGTGCGGTTAGCTGGTGCAGTTCCAAGCAAAGCGTGGTAGCAGATTCTACATGCGAAGCGGAGTACATCGCTGCCTCAGAGGCGGCGAAGGAAGGTGTCTGGATGAAGGAGTTCATGACAGATCTTGGAGTAGTGCCTAGTGCGCTTAACCCAATGACTCTGTTTTGTGATAACACTGGTGCCATTGCTCTAGACAAGGAACCAAGATTTCACAAGAGGACCAGACACATAAAACGACGTTTCAATTCCATCCGCGATTACATCAAGGAGGACGACATAAATATTTGCAAAGTACACACGGATCTAAATGTTGCAGATCCGATGACTAAACCTCTTCCAAGGGCTAAACATGAACAACACCAGAACTGCATGGGTGTTCGATTCATTACAATGTAAATCACATAGTGATGTGAACTAGATTATTGACTCTAGTGCAAGTGGGAGACTGTTGGAAATATGCCCTAGAGGCAATAATAAATTGGTTATTATTATATTTCCTTGTTCATGATAATCGTTTATTATCCATGCTATAATTGTATTGATTGGAAACTCAAATACATGTGTGGGTACATAGACAACACTGTGTCCCTAGTAAGCCTCTAGTTGACTAGCTCGTTGATCAAAGATGGTTAAGGTTTCCTAGCCATTGACATGAGATGTCATTTGATAACGGGATCACATCATTAGGAGAATGATGTGATGGACAAGACCCAAACTGTAAACGTAGCATTTGATCGTGTCAGTTTATTGCTATTGTTTTCTGCATGTCAAGTATCTGTTCCTATGACCATGAGATCATGCAACTCCCTGACATCGGAGGAGTACCTTGTGTGTATCAAACGTCGCAACGTAACTGGGCGACTATAAAGGTGCTCTACAGGTATCTCCGAGGATGTCTGTTGGGTTGGCATGGATCAAGACTGGGATTTGTTACTCCGTATGACGGAGAGGTATCTCAGGGCCCACTCGGTAATACAACATCACAATGAGCCTTGCAAGCAATGTGACTAAAGTGTTAGCCACGAGATCTTGTATTACGGAACGAGTAAAGAGACTTGCCGGTAACGAGATTGAACTAGGTATAGAGATACCGACGATCGAATCTCGGGCAAGTAACATACCGAAGAACAAAGGGAACAGCATACGGGATTAACTGAATCCTTGACATAGAGGTTCGACCGATAAAGATCTTCGTAGAATATGTAGGAGCCAATATGGGCATCCAGGTCCCGCTATTGGTTATTGGCCGTAGAGGTGTCTCGGTCATGTCTACATAGTTCTCGAACCCGCAGGGTCTACACACTTAACGTTTGGTGACGATTAGTATAATTGAGTTATTATGTTGGTGACCGAAAGTTGTTCGGAGTCCCGGATAAGATCCCGGACATGACGAGGATCTCCGGAATAGTCCGGAGGTAAAGATTGATATATGTGATAATAGTGTTTTGATCTCCGGAAGGGTTCCGGAGTTCACCGGAAGGGGTTCCGGATGTTTACCGAAGTGTTCGGGTGCAGCAACACTTTATATGAGCCAAAGGGATAAAGCCCACAAGGTATTGGAAAGTGCAAAAGTAGTTTTGCTGCCGCGTAAGCGGTACTACCGCTTGGTGAAGCGGTACTACCGCCCGAGCGGTACTACCGCTTGTGTGAAGCGGTACTACCGCCCAAGCGGTACTACCGCTTGTGTGAAGCGGTACTACCGCTTGTGCGCGGCTGTGCACGGTTCGGCAGGGATCCGAGTTGGACTCTTTCCCTGCGGGCCAAACCGACCTTGTGCGGGCAAAACCGACCCGGAGGAGGCTTTTACTCCAAGTTTAGACCCCAAGGCTCAACATATAAATAGAGGGGCAGGGCTAGCACACGGGACACATCAGGATTTCCCAAGCCGTGTGCCGGCAACCCTAGCCCTCCAGTTCCTCCGTCATAATCTCCGTAGTGCTTGGCGAAGCCCTGCAGAGATTGTTCCTCACCACCATCACCACGCCGTCGTGCTGCTGGAACTCAACCACTACTTCACCATCGCTCGCTGGATCGAGGAGGTGAAGGCGTCATCAAGCCGTACATGTGTTGAACGCGGAGGTGCCGTCCGTTCGGCGCTAGTTCGTGATCGGATCGAGGGACGACTTGCGATTTGGATCGCGGAGACGTTCGACTACATCAACCGCGTTTCTTAAACGCTTCCGCTTAGCGATGTACAAGGGTATGTAGATTCACTCTCCCTCTCGTAGATGCTCATCACCATGGATAGATCTTGTGTGTGCATAGGAAAATTTTTGTTTCCCATGCAACGTTCCCCAACAGTTTTGGCATCGAGACCGGTGTCCTCCTCCTCGGCCGGCCAACTCTTCTGGGGCTTGAATAGCACTTTCCACAATTTCTCGTGGGTAGTGCGCAAGAATTGACGCACGGTAGTCGGGTCCTCGAGCTGGTAAGCCCACATTGGGGAGGCCCGGTGCTGGCAGGGGAGGAGACGGCCGCGGAGCATGACCTGGAGCACGTTGACCATTTCGATTTTGGCCTCAATCATCGTGGAGATGCGCTTCTGCAGCAGTTTTACCTCTGCGGCCGACACCCAGTCAAGGCCTTTCTTGAGCCACGAGGTTAGCCTCACGGGGGGTCCGGATCTGAACTCAGCAGGAGCCACCCAGTCCGCGCTCCTTGGTTCGGTGATGTAGAACCATTCCTTTTGCCAGATCTTGACCGTGTCGATAAAAGTGCTGTCCGGCCACTCGACACGGGGGAGCTTGCTGATTACCGCCCCTCCACAATCCGCATGTGCGCCCGCAACTGTCTTCGGCTTGACGTTGAACACTTTGAGCTACAGGCCGAAGTGCGGCTGTACCCACAGGAAGGCTTCACAGACGATGATGAATGCCAAGATGTGCATGAAGGAGTTTGGGGGGAGATCATGGAAATCTAACCCGTAAAAGAACATGAGGCCCCTGACGAAGGGGTGGAGCGGAAAGCCCAGTCCCCGAATGAAATGGGGGACGAGCACCACCCTCTCGCCCGGCCTCGGTGTGGGAACCACCTGATTCGCCTCTAGAGCGCGGTGGGCGATGTTGGCGGAGAGGTAGCCGGCATGCTTTAGCTCCCGAATGTCAATGTCGGTGACGGAGGAGGCCTCCCACTTGCCCATGGAGCATGAACCAGCCATGGCCAAACTCGGAGGGAAGATTGAGGAAGAACTGGATCTGGGCTCTCGGAGCTTGGGAAGGTTGAGGAGGCAAAGGGTGCGAATGTGGAGCGTGAATAGGCCTTGGGGGTTTTCTCCCTTTTATGGGGTGCCGTAATACCAAGAGCCTCCCTTTTACTGCGCCGCAGGCCTCTCCACTTCCCGAAACAATCGTGCCGTTGTGCACGCGAGGGATAACCCAGGGCGTTGATCATATCCCATAAGAAACGGGACACGATCTACACATTGATAAGACGTGCCAATGGAGGAACGGCCTCGAACCACGAATCGAGTTTTTGTAACCGGCTCAGCGGTCGCGATGGGCCACGACCCTTCGTCAGAAAGGTTGTCAGGAAATACTATTCACATTTTGACATTCGGCCTTTGAGGCTAAGCGACTTATGGCATCCGGATAACTACATGCTCGGATAACTACATGTCATTGGCGGCCGGACTAGGGCGAGTCGATCATAAAGGGGGAAAAGAACTCACCCTGCAAGCCGAAGACTCTGATCACGTGAAGCTGCTAGTGTCATGACCCCTGGCGTTGGGGGCTAGTTCGGGGGTTACTGAGGGAGTCCTGGACTAAGGGGTCCTCGGGCCGCCGGCCTATCTCACATTGGCCGGCTTGGTGGGCCGCTCTCTGATTATCGCAGGAAGGACTGGAATATGTGGCAACCTCGTATTCTAGAAGGAAACCTCCGAAGACGCGGTGTGTACTCCAAGTCAAGATGAGGGGATCAGCGTCTTTATTTCTGGCTGGAGAATTATCATGTGTAAACCCTAGGTACCCCCGGTGTCTATATAAACCGGGGGGTTTAGATCGTAGAGGGCAGACAAGCTCATCTAGGGTTTTGGCTACTTGATCTCATGGTAGATCGACTGTGTAATCTTCAGACACATCAATACAACCAAGCAGGACGTAGGGTTTTACCTCCATAGGAGGGCCCGAACCTGGGTAAACATCGTCTCCTTCGTCCCCTGTTACCCATCGATCCTAAACTCACAGCTCGGGACCCCCTACCCGAGATCCGCCGGTTTTGACACCGACACCCCCTAGTGGCGCGGTGAGATATGTGGTGGGGCCCACGTGGCTCCGTTTGGGGTGATTCCAACGCTAAAAAATCCCATAAATACCAAAAACCCTAGAAATAATGAGAGACAACTTGTTCCGCCGCCGCAACTCTCTGTATCATCTCCGGTGGCCATCTTCATCATCCCGGCGAAGGCCATGACGAGGAGGGAGTAGTCCACCCTCGGGGCTAACGGTTTGTACCAGTAGCTATGTGTTCAATCTCTCTCTCTCTCATGTTCTTGAGATGGCACGATCTTGATGTATCACGGGCTTTGTTAATATAGTCGGATCATATGATGTTATTCCCTTGCTACCTTGTTGTGATGAATTGCATCTTTACCTTTGAGATCTCGTTATGTTGGATTGAATATTATGGTTTGAGAACACTTAATGTACGTCTTGCGTGGGATACCCGTAGTGACATTGGGGTATTCTATTGATTCACTTGATATATGTTGAGGCATCAACTTGCAGATTTCGGTGACCTAGGGGACTATGCATAGGGGTTGATTGCACGTTTTCATACCACGTTCTCTGATAGAAATCTTGGGGTGCTCCTTGAAGTTCTTTGTGTTGGATTGAATTTGATAGATCTGAAATTGTTTGATGCATGTCGCATAATTTACCCATGGATACTTGAGGTGACATTGGAGTATCTAGGTGACATTAGGGTTGATTGATATGTATCATTGGTGTTATTCTAGTAGGAGCTCTAGGGTTGTTTGTGACACTTATAGGAACAACCCAATAGATCGATCGGAAAGAACAACTTTGAGGTGATTCTACTACCTACACCAATTTCATCTTATTGTTCTCCGCTAGATAGGAACTTTGGAGTGATTCTTTGTTGCACGTTGAGGGATAATCATATGATTCAACTATGTTAGCATTGTTGGGAGATTGCACTAGCGAAAGTATGAACCCTAGGCCTTATTTCCAAGCATTTATACACCATTTTGCTCGCTGTTTTACACTTGCTACCTTGCTGTTTTTATATTTTCAGATTACAAAAACCTATATCTATCATCCATATTGCACTTGTATCACCATCTCTTCGCCGAACTAGTGCACCTATACAATTTGCCATTGTATTGGGTGTGTTGGGGACACAAGAGATTTCTTGTATTTTATTGCAGGGTTGTTTGAGAGAGACCATCTTCATCCTACAGCTCCCACGGATTGATAAACCTTAGGTCATCCACTTGAGGGAAAATTGCTACTGTCCTACAAAACTCTGCGCTTGGAGGCCCAACACGAGTCTACAAGAATAAAGTTGCATAGTAGACATCAACCTCTTTTCTGGCGCCGTTGCCGGGGAGGTGAGTGCTTGAAGGTATATCTTTAGATCTTGCAATTAAATCTTTTTATTTCTTGTTTTTCACTAGTTTTGTTTTGTAAAAGAAAACTACAAAATAAATATAAATGGATCCTCACCCACTTGCTAATCTTTTCAAAAGACCCGATTATGTTGGAACAATTGCTAGTGAGAGTTCACTAGATTATCTTTATGAGGTCTTGCTTGAAAATCATGAATCTAAAAATTGTGAAATTTATAAAGTGATTCATGATAGTTCCTTGAATGAAAAGCATGATAGCAATATTGCTAATATGAATTCTCTGAATATCCATGATGCTAATGATATGCAAAGCCACAAGCTTGGGGATGCTATGTTTGATGAAGATGATATTTTTAGTCACCCAAGTTTTGATGAGTAAATTTATTATGATGATGGCATGCCTCCTATCTATGATGATTATGATGATGACATGTATGCTATAAGGAATAATTATAACTTTGAAACTTGTCATCATGATTTTAATATTCAATATGGTTATGCTAATAAAGTGTCTCATGATAGCTATTTTGTTGAGTTTGCTCCCACCACAATGAATGAGAAGAAAATTGCTTATGTGGAGAGAAAATTTTCAATGCTTGTAGATCATGAAAAGGATGCTTTATGTGATAGTTATATTGTTGAATTCCTTCATGATGCTACTGAAAATTATTATGAGGGAGGAACATATGCTTGTAGGAATTGCAATAATATCAAGTTTCCACCCTATGTGTTGAAAATCTTGAAGTTATGCTTGTTTTGCATTCCTATGCTAGTTGATTCTTTTTCCCATACCTCGGAAAAATATTTTCCTTAAGCATTTTAATAGAAGTGTTATGATCAGCGCTACTAGTTGGAATAGCCTCTACCCATTTAGTAACGTAATCAACAGCAACTAAAATATGAGTATATCCATTTGAGGAAGGAAAAGGTCCCATGAAATCAAAACCCCAAACATCAAATGGATCAATGGCAAGTGAATAATTCATAGGCATTTCCTGACGTTTACCAATGTTACCAACCCTTTGACATTCATTACATGAAAGGACATACTTACGAGCATCTTTGAAAAGAGTTGGCCAATAAAAACCAGATTGTAGTACCTTGTGTGCAGTTCTGTCACCAGCTATTGGAAATATGCCCTAGAGGCAATAATAAAATGGTTATTATTATATTTCCTTGTTCATGATAATCGTTTATTATCCATGCTATAATTGTATTGATTGGAAACTCAAATGCATGTGTGGATACATAGACAACACTGTGTCCCTAGTATGCCTCTAGTACACTAGCTTGTTGATCAAAGATGGTCAAGGTTTCCTAGCCATAGACATGAGATGTCATTTGATAACGGGATCACATCATTAGGATAATGATGTGATGGACAAGACCCAAACTATGAATGTAGCATATGATCGTGTCAGTTTATTTGATATTGTTTCTGCATGTCAAAGTATCTGTTCCTATGACCATGAGATCATGCAACTCACTGACACCGGAGGATTGCCTTGTGTGTATCAAACATCACAACATAACTGGGTGACTATAAAGGTTCTCTACAGGTATCTTCGAGGGTGTCTGTTGAGTTGGCATGGATCAAGACTGAGATTTGTTACTCCGTGTGACGGAGAGGTATCTCAGGGCCCACTCGGTAATACAACATCACAATAAGCCTTGCAAGCAAAGTGACTAAAGAGTTAGTCATGAGATCTTATATTACGGAACGAGTAAAGAGACTTGCCGGTAACGAGGTTGAACTAGGTATAGAGATACCGACGATCGAATCTCGGGCAAGTAACATACCGAAGAACAAAGGGAACATCATACGGGATTAACTGAATCCTTGACCTAGAGGTTCAACCGATAAAGATCTTCATAGAATATGTAGGAACCAATATGGGCATCCAGGTCCCGCTATTGGTTATTGACCGTAGAGGTGTCTCGGTCATGTCTACATAGTTCTTGAACCCACAGGGTCTGCACACTTAACGTTCGGTGACGTTTCGGTAGTATTGAGTTATATGTGTTGGTGACCGAAGGTTGTTCGGAGTCCCGGATGAGATCCCGGACGTGACGAGGAACTCCGGAATGGTCCGGAGGTGAAGATAGATATATAGGACGAAGGGAATCGGAGTCCGGAAGCGTTCCGGGGGTACCGGGTTATGGCGAGGAATACCGAAAGGGGTTTCGGTGGGCCCCGGCAAGTGTTGGGGGGCTCATGGGCCAAGGGGAGGGGGCACACCAGCCCACTAAGGGGCTGTGCGCCCCTCTCATCCCATCTCATGTAACCAGGGGAGGTGGGGCGCCCTCCCTAGGGCAGCCGCCCCCTTTGCCTTGGGGGCCAAGGCTCCTAGGGGGTGGGAGGGCCAAAACCCATCTAGGGTTGCCCATCTAGGCCGCCGGCCCCCTTTGGGAAAACCCTAGGGGCGCCACCCCTCCTCCCTTCCCCCTATATATAGATGAGGAGAGGGAGGGCAGCCGGACCCAAGAAAAGCCACGTGCTGCCCTTTCTCCCTCTAGATTGCTTCTCCTCTAGATCTGTTCGTTATAGCTTAGCGAAGCTCTGTCGGATCAGCTCCACCACCACCGCCACCACGCCGTTGTGCAGCCGGAGAACTCATCTACCTCTCCACCCTCGCTTGTTGGATCAAAGAAGGTGGAGATCATCATCGAGCTGTACGTGTGCTGAACGCGGAGGTGCCGTCCGTTCGGTGCTAGATCGGGACGGGTCGTGATTGGATCGCCGGACGCTCGGCGATTTGGATCGCAAAGACGTTCGACTACATCAACCGCGTTTCTTAACGCTTCCCGCTTAGCGATCTACAAGGGTATGTAGATCTACTCTCCCTCTCGTGATGCTCATCACCATGGATAGATCTTGCGTGTGCGTAGGAAAAAATTTGTTTCCCATGCAACGTTCCCTAACAGTGGTATCAGAGCCAGGTCTATGCATAGATGAGATCACGAGTAGAACACAAAGGAGTTTGTGGGCGTTGATATTCAGATTTCTTCCTCCCTTGGTCTTTTCTTGATTCGGCGTTATTGTGGGATGAAGCGGCCCGGACCAACCTTACTCGTACGCTTACGAGAGACCGGTTCCATCAACTGACATGTAACTTCATTGCATAAAGATGGCTGGCGGGTGTCTGTCTCTCCTACTCTAGTTGGATCGGATTCGACAAAGGCGGTCCTTGAGAAGGTTGAATAGCAATTTGTGTATCACCGTTGTGGTTTTGCGTAGGTAAGAATCGTTCTTGCTAGATACCCATAGCAGCCACGTAAAACATGCAACAATAATTAGAGGACGTCTAACTTGTTTTTGCAGGGTATGTTGTGATGTGATATGGCCAATTACATGATGAGATATATGTGATGTATGAGATGATCATGTTTTGTATAGAATATCACGACTTGCATGTCGATGAGTACGGCAACCGGCAGGAGCCATATGGTTGTCTTTAATTTATTTTTACCGTTTTTTGCTTTACTTTATCGCTATGAGTTAGCAATAGTCGTAGAAGCAACAGTTTGTGCGACAACCTCATGGCGACACATTGATGGAGATCATGGTGTCATGTCGGTGACGATGGAGATCATGCCGGTGCTTTGGAGATGAAGATCAAAAGCACAAGTTCATAGCCATATCATGTCACTTATGATTTGCATGTGATGTTAATCCTTTTATGCATCTTATTTTGCTTAGGACGATGCTAGAATTATAAGGTGATCCCTCACTAAAATTTCAAGATAAAATTGTGTTCTCCCGTGTGTGCACCGTTGCGAAAGTTCGTCGTTTCGAGACACCACGTGATGATCGGGTGTGATAGACTCTACGTTCGCATAAAACGGGTGCAAGCCATTGTTGCACATGAGGAACACTCGGGTTAAACTTGACGAGCCTAGCATGTACAGACATGGCCTCGGAACACAAGAGACCAAAAGGTCGAACATGAGTCATATAGTATATATGATCAACATGATGATGTTCACCATTGAAACCACCTCATCTCACGTGATGATCGGACTTGGGTTGGTGAATTTGGATCATGTATCACTCGGATTACCGGAGGGATGTCAATTTGAGTGGGAGTTTTAAGTAATATGATTAATTAAACTCATTATCTTGAACAATAGTCTAAGTTGTTTTTGCAAAATTTATGTTGTAGATCAATGGCTCGCGCAGTAGCACCCCTGAATTTTAATGCGTTCCTAGAGAAAGCTAAGTAGAAAGATGATGGAAGTAACTTTGTGGACTGGGCCCGTAATCTAAGGATTATCCTTACGGCTTCCCAAAAGGTTTATGTCCTTGATGCACCGCTCGGTGATCCACCTGCTCCAGTAGAGTCTCCAGACATTGCGAACGCCTGGCAGCCTCGTTCTGATGATTACTCAATGGTTCAATGTGCAATGTTCTATGGCTTAGAACCGGGACTTCAAAGACGTTTTGACCGTCATGGAGCATATGATATGTTCCAGGAGTTGAAGTTTATCTTTCAGAAGAATGCCCGGATCGAGAGGTATGAGACCTCCGATAAGCTCTATGCCTGCAAGATGGAGGAGAACGGGTCTGTTAGTGAACACATACTCAAAATGTCTGGGTATTCCACACGTCTAGCTGAATTGGGGATGCCCCTTCCAGCAGAGGCGATCACTGAAAGAGTTCTTCAATCATTGCCGCCTAGCTACAAGAGCTTCGTGTTCAACTATAACATGCACGGGATGAACAAGTCAGTCACCGAGTTGTTTGCGATGTTGAAAGTCGCTGAGTCTGAGATTCAGAAGGAGCATCAAGTGTTGATGGTCAATAAAACCACTAGTTTCAAGAAGAATGGCAAGGGTAAGAAGGGTAACTCCAAGAAGAGTGGCAAAGGAGTTGCCCCTCCCGTGAAGAAACCCAAGGCTGGACCCAAGCCAAAAACTGAATGCTTTCATTGCAAGGGAACTGGTCACTGGAAGTGGAACTGCCCCAAGTATTAGGCTGACAAGAAGGCGGCCAACACCAAACAAGGTATACATGATATACATGTTATTGATGTGTACCTTACCAACTCTCGTTGTAGTGCCTGGGTATTTGATACCGGTTCGGTTGCTCACATTTGCAACTCAAAACAGGAACTACGGAATAGACGGAGGCTGGCAAAGGACGAAGTTACGATGCACGTGGGAAATGGTTCCAAGGTTGATGTGATCGCCATCGGCACACTAGCTCTTCGATTACCATCGGGATTAGTGATGAACCTGAATAATTGTTATTTAGTGCATGCGTTAAGCATGAACATTATATCTGGATCTTGTTTACTGCGAGACGGTTACTCATTTAAATCAGAGAATAATGGTTGTTCTATTTATATGAGTAATATATTTTATGGTCATGCACCCAATGTGAGGGGTTTATTCTTATTGAATCTCGATAGTGATGATACACATGTTCATAACATTGATGCCAAAAGATGTAGAGTTGATAATGATAGCACCACTTTCTTGGGGCACTGCCGTTTAGGTCATATTGCTGTAAAATGCATGAAGAAGCTCCATGCTGATGGAATTTTGGAGTCACTTGATTTTGAATCACTTGACACATGTGAACCATGCCTCATGGGTAAGATGACTAAAACCCCGTTCTCTGGAACAATGGAACGGGCAAGTGACTTGTTGGAAATCATACATACTGAAGTGTGCGGTCCGATGAGCATTGAGGCGCACGGTGGTTATCGTTACTTTCTCACCTTCACTGATAACTTAAGTAAATATGGTTATATTTACTTAATGAAACACAAGTCTGAAACGTTTGAAAAGTTCAAGCAATTTCAGAGTGAAGTTGAGAATCATCATAACAAGAAGATTAAATTCCTACGATCTGATTGAGGAGGAGAATATCTGAGTTATGAGTTTGGCAGTCACTTAAGACAGTGTGGAATTGTTTCACAATTGACACCGCCTGGAACACCACAGCATAATGGTGTGTCCGAATGTCGCAATCGAACCTTATTGGATATGGTGCGATCTATGATGTCTCTTGCCGATTTGCCACTATCATTTTGGGGTTATGCATTAGAGACAGCTGCATTCACTTTAAATAGGGCACCATCGAAATCCGTTGAGACGACGCCATATGAACTATGGTTTGGCAAGAAGCCAAAGTTGTCGTTTCTTAAAGTTTGGGGATGTGATGCTTATGTCAAAAAGCTTCACCCTGAAAAGCTGGAACCCAAAGCGGAGAAATGCGTCTTCATAGGATACCCAAAAGAGACAGTTGGGTATACCTTCTATCTCAGATCCGAAGGCAAAGTGTTTGTCACCAAAAACGGAACATTTCTTGAGAAAGAGTTTCTCTCGAAAGAATTGAGTGGGAGGAAGATAGAACTTGATGAGGTTGTTGAACCTTTGCTTCAAACTGAGAGTAGCGCAGCGCAGAAAGATGTTTCTGTAGAGCCTACATCGGTTGAAGAGGAAGTTAATGATGATGATCATGAAGCTTCGGATCAAGTTACTATCGAACCTCGTAGGTCGACAAGGACGCGTATAGCTCCTGAGTGGTACGGCAACCCTGTCTTAGAGGTCATGTTGTTGGACAACAATGAACCTACGAGCTATGGAGAAGCGATGATGGGCCCGGATTCCGAGAAATGGTTAGAGGCCATCAAATCCGAGATGGGATCCATGTATGAAAACAAATTATGGGCTTTGGAAGTATTACCTGAAGGGCGAAAGGCCATTCAGAACAAATGGATCTTTAAGAGGAAGACGGACGCGGACGGTAATGTCACCGTCTATAAAGCTCGACTTGTGGCAAAGGGTTTTTCACAAGTTCAAGGAGTTGACTACGATGAGACCTTCTCACCCGTAGCGATGCTTAAGTCCGTCAGAATCATGTTAGCAATAGCTGCCTTTTTCGATTATGAAATTTGGCAGATGGATGTCAAAACAGTGTTCCTTAATGGTTTCCTTAAGGAAGAGTTGTATATGATGCAACCAGAAGGTTTTGTCGATCCAGAGAATGTTGACAAAGTTTGCAAACTCCTGTGATCCATTTATGGACTGGTGCAAGCATCTCGGAGTTGGAATCTTCACTTTGATGAGGTGATCAAAGCGTTCGGGTTTATACAAGTTTACGGAGAAGCTTGTATTTACAAGAAAGTGAGTGGGAGCTCTATAGCGTTTCTAATATTATATGTGGATGACATATTACTGATTGGAAACAATATAGAAATGTTGGAAAGCGTGAAGGAATATTTGAACAAGAGTTTTTCAATGAAGGACCTAGGAGAAGCTGCTTTCATATTAGGCATCAAGATCTATAGAGATAGATTGAGAGGCTTAATAGGACTTTCACAGAGCACATACCTTGACAAATTATTGAAGAAGTTCAAAATGGATCAGTCCAAGAAGGGGTTCTTGCCTGTATTGCAAGGTGTGAAGTTGAGTAAGACTCAATGCCCAGTGACTGCAGAAGATAGAGAAAAGATGAGTGTCGTCCCCTATGCTTCAGCCATAGGCTCTATTATGTATGCAATGTTGTGCACAAGACCCGATGTAAGCCTTGCCATAAGTATGGCCGGAAGGTTTCAAAGTGATCCAGGAATGGAACGATGGACGGCGGTCAAGAATATCCTGAGGTATCTGAAAAGGACTAAGGACATGTTTCTCGTTTATGGAGGTGATCAAGAGCTCGTCGTAAAGGGTTACGTCGATGCAAGCTTTGACACTGATCAGGATGACTCTAAGTCGCAAACCAGATACGTATTTATTCTCAATGGGGGTGTGGTAAGCTTGTGCAGTTCCACGCAAAGCGTGGTAGCTGATTCTACATGTGAAGCGGAGTACATCGCTGCCTCGGAGGCGGCGAAAGATGGTGTCAGGATGAAGGAGTTCATAACAGATCTTGGAGTAGTGCCTAGTGCACTGAACCCAATGACTCTATTCTGTGACAACACTGGTGCTATTGCTCTAACCAAGGAACCAAGGTTTCACAAGAGGACCAGACACATAAAGCGACGTTTCAATTCCATCCGCGATTACATCAAGGAGGAGGACATAAATATTTGCAAAGTACACACGGATCTGAATGTCGCAGACCCGTTGACTAAACCTCTTCCAAGGGCTAAACATCATGAACACCAGAACTGTATGGGTGTTAGATTCATTACAATGTAAATCACAGAGTGATGTGAGCTAGATTATTGACTCTAGTGCAAGTGGGAGACTGTTGCAAATATGCCCTAGAGGCAATAATAAAATGGTTATTATTATATTTCCTTGTTCATGATAATCGTTTATTATCCATGCTATAATTGTATTGATTGGAAACTCAAATGCATGTGTGGATACATAGACAACACCGTGTCCCTAGTATGCCTCTAGTAGACTAGCTTGTTGATAAAAGATGGTCAAGGTTTCCTGGCCATAGACATGAGATGTCATTTGATAACGGGATCACATCATTAGGAGAATGATGTGATGGACAAGACCCAAACTATGAATGTAGCATATGATCGTGTCAGTTTATTTGCTATTGTTTCTGCATGTCAAAGTATCTGTTCCTATGACCATGAGATCATGCAACTCACTGACACCGGAGGATTGCCTTGTGTGTATCAAACGTCACAACGTAACTGGGTGACTATAAAGGTGCTCTACAGGTATCTCCGAGGGTGTCTGTTGAGTTGGCATGGATGAAGACTGGGATTTGTTACTCCGTGTGACGGAGAGGTATCTCAGGGCCCACTCGGTAATAAAACATCACAATAAGCCTTGCAAGCAAAGTGACTAAAGAGTTAGTCACGAGATCTTGTATTACGGAACGAGTAAAGAGACTTGCCGGTAACGAGGTTGAACTAGGTATAGAGATACCGACGATCGAATCTCGGGCAAGTAACATACCGAAGAACAAAGGGAACATCATATGGGATTAACTGAATCCTTGACATAGAGGTTCAACCGATAAAGATATTCATAGAATATGTAGGAACCAATATGGGCATCCAGGTCCTGCTATTGGTTATTGACCATAGAGGTGTCTCGGTCATGTCTACATAGTTCTCGAACCCGCAGGGTCTGCACACTTAACGTTCGGTGATGTTTCGGTAGTATTGAGTTATATGTGTTGGTGACCGAAGGTTGTTTGGAGTCCCGGATGAGATCCCGGACGTGACGAGGAAGTCCAGAATGGTCCGGTGGTGAAGATCGATATATAGGACGAAGGGAATCGGAGTCCGGAAGCGTTCCGGGGGTACCGGGTTATGGCCAGGAATACCGAAAGGGGTTTCGGGGGGCCCGGGCAAATGTTGGGGGGCCTCATGGGCCAAGGGGAGGGGGCACACCAGCCCACTAAGGGGGTGTGCGCCCCTCTCATCCCATCTCACGTAACCAGGGGAGGTGGGGCGCCCTCCCTAGGGCAGCCGCCCCCTTTGCCTTGGGGGCCAAGGCTCCTAGGGGGTGGGAGGGCCAAAACCCATCTAGGGTTGCCCATCTAGGCCGCCGCCCCCCTTAGGGGAAACCCTAGGGGCGCCACCCCTCCTCCCTTCCCCCTATATATAGATCAGGAGAGGGAGGGCAGCCGGACCCAAGAAAAGCCACGTGCTGCCCTCTCTCCCTCTAGATTGCTTCTCCTCTAGATCTGTTCGGTATAGCTTAGCGAAGCTCTGCCGGATCAGCTCCACCACCACCGCCACCACACCGTTGTGCTACCGGAGAACTCATCTACCTCTCCACCCTCGCTTGCTGGATCAAAGGAGGTGGAGATCGTCATCGAGCTGTACGTGTGCTGAACGCGGAGGTGCCGTCCATTCGGCGCTAGATCGGGACGGATCGTGATTGGATCGCGGGACGCTCGGCGATTTGGATCACGAAGACGTTCGACTACATCAACCGCGTTTCTTAACGCTTCCCGCTTAGCGATCTACAAGGGTATGTAGATCTACTCTCCCTCTCGTAGATGCTCATCACCATGGATAGATCTTGCGTGTGCGTAGGAAAATTTTTGTTTCCCATGAAACGTTCCCTAACACCAGCATGATGTCCTCCGTAAGCCTCGGAGTGACACGTCCGTAGGATCTGTCCCTGTTCATGCTCAGGTACACAACGTCCAATAACACCATCTACTCCTTTATAAAGATGTGGGTCATCCCAAAGTTAATGTCATAAATCATAAAAGAATTTCTTCTTTTGTTGGTAGGTGAAGTTAGGTGGCATATATTTGGCGACAATATAGTTAGCATAATCAGCATACCAAGGAGTACTATGTGAAGTATTTATAGCAGTAAGTTGTTCACCAGGAAAATTATCATCAATAGGCAGTGGGTCATCAAGAACATTTTCCATTCTAGACAAGTTATCTGCTACTGGGTTTTTAGCTCCCTTCCTATCAACGATGTGCAAATCAAACTGTTGAAGTAAAAGGACCCACCTAATAAGTCTAGGTTTATTATCTTTCTTTTCCATAAGGTATTTAATAGCAGCATGAATAGTTACTTTGGAATCAACAATATAGGGTCTAAACTTATCGCATGCAAAGACAACTGCTAAAAATTCCTTTTCAGTTGTGGCATAATTTCTTTGGGCAGCGTTAGAACATTCAATTTCTTGTCTACTCTTTGCGTTAGAACAGCACCAACAACATAATCACTAGCATCACACATAATTTCAAATGGTAAGTTCCAATCAGGTGGTTGAACAATGGGTGCAGAAATCGAAGGCTTCTTAAGTATTTCAACAACTTCTATACAATCATCATAAAAAACAAAGGGAATATCTTTTTGAAGAAGATTAGTTAACGGCCTAGAAATCTTTGATGAAACGCCTATAGAAACCAACATGACCAAGGAAACTTCTTATACTTTTGATATCTTTCGGGCATGACATTTTCTCAATTGCATCAACTTTAGCTTTGTCCACTTCAATACCTCGTTCAGAAATTATATGCCCAAGCACTATGCCTTCATTCACCATAAAATGACACTTCTCCCAATTCAAGACAAGATTAGTTTCTTCACATCTCTGCAAAACTCGATCAAGGTTGCTCAAGCAATCATCAAAAGAAGTCCCATAAACAGAAAAATCATCCATGAAAACCTCAATAATCTTTTCACAAAAAGCAGAGAATATAGCAGTCATACATCTTTGAAAGGTAGCAGGTGCATTGCATAAACCAAAAGGCATACGCCTATAAGCATAAGTTCCAAAAGGGCAAGTAAAGGTAGTTTCTCTTGATCCTCTTTCCACACAGGTATTTGAGAAAAAACAGAATATCCATCAAGAAAACAAAAGTGTGTATGCTTAGATAATCTTTCTAGCATTTGATCAATAAAAGGCAAAGGGTAGTGATCTTTCATAGTAGCTTTGTTTAATTTCCTGAAATCAATCACCATCCTATCACCAGTTACTATTCTTTGTGGAATAAGCTCATTTTTATCATTAGGTACAACAGTTATACCTCCTTTCTTGGGGACACAATGAACAGGACTTACCCATCTACTATCAGCAATATGATAAATTATACCTACTTCCAGGACTTTTAGTATTTCAGTTCTTACCACCTCCTTCATCTTAGGATTGAGACGATGTTGGTTGTCAACAACTGGTTTAGCGTCTGGTTCCATATTAATCTTGTGTTGACATAGCATAGGGCTTATGCCCTTAAGATCATCGAGAGTATATCCGATGGCAGCCATATGCTTCCTCAGCGTTTTAAGTAATCTTTTTTCTTCATACTTTGAAAGGTTAGCACTGATAATAACATGATATATCTTCTTTTCATCAAGACAAGCATATTTAAAAGTATAAGGTAATTATTTAACTCAAACACGGGATCTCCCTTGGGTGGAGGAGGATCTCCTAAAATATCAACTCGTAAGTTCACTGGTGCAGCGACGTGCTATACAAACGGTTTTTAACCCCTTTCAGTGACGCAGTTTCAAACCGTCACTTTGCTAGTGTGGGCGATAGGGGGGGTCCATCGCACACACAATACATCCCACGCGGTTCAACACAAAAACTGTTTGCAATTTGGATTAGCATCACACACGGTTAATTCACAAAAACTGTATGTAATGTGCGATTCATTGCACACGATTAAAAAATAAAAAACTGTGTGTGATGTAAATGCCATCACACACAATTGGATCCAAAAAACTATGTGCAATGTCTGACCTTAATGACGTGTTAATTAGTCCTAAAATTAGCTAGATGTAATCAATTTACTATGATCATCTTTTGACAATCAAACATAACACAAAAATGCACATTCAAAATCCACTATATGATTTCTTTTCAAGCTTTGCCATACAACATACAAAAGTACAAACGTACTATCTCACATCACATGACAGCCAACACATACAACTAGCAATCACATCTAATTACATCGTAAAGCTTCATCAGTCTCTTCATCGATGACATCAACTCCCAAACCTTCATAGATTTCTTATTGTATCTCATCCTGAAAAATCAAGAGAAAAGGGTTACAAGGTCAAAAAAAGTAAATCCTTACACATAGTAGGGATTCAGTGCCGAGGCTCATCTGCACCTTCGATCATAAAAAACTAAAAATAAATTCTAGAAAAATTCAAAAAAATCCATTTTTTTTGCATGGTAGAGAATTTGGTGCGTGAGATTCGCTCCAAATTTCAGATCATTTGAACGTCTGAGTGTCCCTCGGCAAAAATGACTAATTTGGGGTCTATAAAAAAGTTTATTGTTTATGTATTGTTTTGACCCAATTTGTCTTTTTTGCTGACAGCGACTTAAATGTCCAAATGAGCTAAAATTTGGAGCATACCTCACGCACTAAATTATCTAACATGCAAAAAAAATTGGATTTTTTTTAATTTTATTTCTATTTGTAACGGTTTTTTTACATTACATACTCAAGTATCCTACTTGAAATTAGTTCTTACACTAGTTATGCATTTTTTTTTCAAAAAGTATAGCTATAGAAAGTTCAGGACTTCACAAGAGAGATTTTGTGATTAGTTTGATGTCTTGGAGAATCTTGATGGATGAGAAGAATCAAGAATCGATTAGATGCTAGAGACATCATACTTAGACATATAAAAACAAGATTAAAATAGTACTATCCGGCAAGCTAGCTAGCAGCCAGCCTGGTGGATGGATTCTTGGAAAGAGATGCACGGGAAGCTAACTTACTGTTGGGGAACGTTGCATGGGAAACAAAACTTTTCCTACGCACACACAAGATCTATCCATGGTGATGAGCATCTACGAGAGGGAGAGTGAATCTACATACCCTTGTAGATCGCTAAGCGGAAGCGTTAAGAAACGCGGTTGATGTAGTCGAACGTCTTCGTGATCCAAATCGCCGAGTGTCCCGCGATCTCATCACGATCCATCTCGTGATCCAATCTCGATCCGTCCCACGATCCCATCACGATCCGTCCCGCGATCAAATCATGAATCGTCTCGCGATCCTGATCACGGTCCTTCCGATCTAGCGCCGAACGGACGGAACCTCCGCGTTCAGCACACGTACAGCTCGATGACGATCTCCGCCTCCTTGATCCAGCAAGAGAGAGAGCGGAGAGGTAGAAGAGTTCTCCGGCGGCGCGACGACGCGGCGGCTATGGTGGTGGAACAATTCTGGCAGGGCTTCGCCTAAGCACCGCTGAAACTAGACTAGAGGAGAAACCGATCTAGATGAAGTAGAGGGAGCACGTGGCAATTAGGGTTATTTTTCTCCTCTAAATCCTCTAGTATATATAGGAGGGAGGGAGGGGAGGAGGCAGCCTCAAACCCTCAAGGGCTGGCCGAAATTGGAGGTGGAGGAAGTGGACTCCTCCACTTCAATCCTAGTCCAAATAGGACACCTTCCATATTTGGTCTCCCTTCCCTTTTCTTTGGGGTTTTTCCTTTTCCACTTATTCCTAGCCGCATGGGCCTTGTAGGGCTGGTTTTCCCAGCCCACTAAGGGCTAGTGCAACCCCCCTCAGGCCCATGTGGCCTCCCGGCGTGGGTGGCCCCTCCCGATGGCCCTCCGGTACTCCCGGTACACTACCGGAAATACCCGAAACTTTTCCGGTGGCCAAAACGGGACTTCCTATATATCAATCTTTACCTCCGGACCATTCCGGAGCTCCTCGTGATGTCCGGGATCTCATCCGGGACTCCGAAAAACCTTCGGTCACCAATCATACATAACTCAATTCTACCGAAACGTCACCGAACCTTAAGTGTGCAGACCCTGCGGGTTCGAGAACTATGTAGACATGACCGAGACACCTCTACGGCCAATAACCAATAGCGGGACCTGGATGCCCATATTGGTTCCTACATATTCTACGAAGATCTATATCGGTCGAACCTCTATGTCAAGGATTCAATTAATCCCGTATGCTGTTCCCTTTGTTCTTCGGTATGTTACTTGCCCGAGATTCGATCGTCGGTATCTCTATACCTAGTTCAATCTCGTTACCGGCAAGTCTCTTTACTCGTTCCGTAATACAAGATCTCGTGGCTAACACTTTAGTCACATTGCTTGCAAGGCTCATTGTGATGTTGTATTACCGAGTGGGCCCTGAGATACCTATCCGTCACACGGAGTAACAAATCCCAGTCTTGATCCATGCCAACCCAACAGACACCCTCGGAGATACCTGTAGAGCACCTTTATAGTCACCCAGTTACGTTGCGACGTTTGATACACACAAGGTATTCCTCCGGTGTCAGTGAGTTGCATGATCTCATGGTCATAGGAACAGATACTTGACATGCAGAAAACAATAGCAATAAACTGACACGATCATATGCTACGTTTATAGTTTGGGTCTTGTCCATCACATCATTCTCCTAATGATGTGATCCCGTTATCAAATGACATCTCATGTCCATGGCTAGGAAACCTTCACCATCTTTTGATCAACGAGCTAGTTAACTAGAGGCTTACTAGGGACACAGTGTTGTCTATGTACCCACACATGTATTTGAGTTTCCAATCAATACAATTATAGCATGGATAATAAACGATTATCATGAACAAGGAAATATGATAATAACCAATTTATTATTGCCTCTAGGGCATATTTCCAACAGTCTCCCACTTGCACTAGAGTCAATAATCTAGTTCACATCACCATGTGATTTACATTGTTATGAATCTAACACCCAATGAGTTCTGGGGTTCGATCAGATCATGCTTTGCATGTGAGAGAGGTCTTTAGTCAACGGGTCTGCGACATTCAGATCCGTGTGTACTTTGCAAATCTCTATGTCATACTGTAGACACTTCTACCACACTCCACTTGGAGCTATTCCAAATGGCTGCTCCACTATATGTATCCTGACTACTATTCAGAGTCGTCCGGATAGGTGTCAAAGCTTGCATCGACGTAACCCTTTACGACGAACTCTTTATCACCTCCATAATCGAGAAATATTTCCTTAGTCCTCTAGTTACTAAGGATAATCTTGACCGCTGTCCAATGATCCACTCGTGGATCACTCTTGTACCCCTTGACAGAATCATGGCAAGGCACACATCAGGTGCGGTACACAGCATGGCATACTATACAGAGCCTATGGATAAGGCATAGGGGACGACCTTCGTACTTTCTCTTTCTTCTGCCGTGGTCGAGCTTTGAGTCTCACTCAACTCCACACCTTACAAATCAGGCAAGAACTCTTTCTTCGATTGATCCATTTTGAACTCTTTCAAAATCTTGTCAAGGTATGTACTCATTGAAAGTCTTATCAGACGTCTTGATCTATCTCTATAGATCTTGATGCCCAATATTTAAGTAGCTTCATTCTAGGTCTTCCTTTGAAAAACTCTTTTCAAACGACCCTTTATGCTTTCCAGAAATTCTACATCATTTTCGATCAACAATATGTCAACCACATATACTTATCAGAAATTCTATAGTGCTCCCACTCACTTTATTGTAAATACAAGTTTCTCATAAACTTTGTATAGACTCAAAAACTTTGATCACCTCATCAAAGCGTATATTCCAACTCCGAGATGCTTGCTCCAGTCCATAGACGGATCGCTGGAGTTTGCATATATTTTAGCATCCTTAGGACTGACAAAACCTTCCGGTTGTATCACATACAACTTTTCCTTACGGATACCGTTAAGGAAACGATGTTTTGACGTCCATCTGCCAGATTTCATAATTGAAAAATGCAGCAACTGGTAACATGATTCCAACAGACTTTGAGCATCGCTACGGGTGAGAAAGTCTCATCGTAGTCAACTCCTTGAACTTGTGATAAACCCTTTGCCACAAGTCGAGCTTTATAGACGGTGACATTACCGTCCGCGTCCGTCTTCCTTTTAAAGATCCATTTGTTCTGAATGGCCTTTCGCCCTTCAGGTAATACTTCCAAAGCCCATACTTTGTTTTCTTACATGGATCCCATCTCGGATTTCATGGTCTTAACCATTTCTCGGAATCCGGGCCCATCATCGCTTCTCCATAGCTCGTAGGTTCGGTGTTGTCCAACAACATGACCTCTAAGACAGGGTTGCCGTACCACTCAGGAGCAGTACGCGTCCTTGTCGACCCACGATGTTCGATAGTAAATTGATCCAAAGTTTCATGATCATCATCATTAACTTCCTTTTCAACTAACGTAGGCTCCACAGAAACAACTTTCTGCGCTGCGCTACTCTCAGGTTGAAGTAAAGGTTCAACAACCTCTTCAAGTACTATCTTCCTCCCACTCAATCTTTCGAAAGAAACTCTTTCTCGAGAAAAGACCCGTTTTAGCAACAAACACTTTGTGCTTGGATCTAAGATAGAAGGTTTACCCAACTGTTACGTTAGGGTATTCTATGAAGATGCATTTGTTCGCTTTGGGTTCGAGCTCATTAGATGAAAACCCTTTTTCACATAAGCGTCGCAGCCCCAAACATTAAGAAATGACAGCTTAGGTTTCCGCCAAACCAAAATTCATACGGTGTCATCTCAACGGATTTAGATGGTGCCCCTTTTAAAGTGAATGTGGTTGTCTCTAATGCATAACCCTAAAACGATAGTCGTAAATCGATAAGAGACATCATAGTTCGCACCATATCCAATAGAGCATGACTACGACGTTCGGACACACCATCACACTATGGTGTTCCAGGTGGCGTGAGTTGTGAAACAACTTCCACATTGTCTTAAGTTGTATACCAAACTCGTAACTCAGATATTCACCTCCACGATCATATCGTAGACATTTTATCTTCTTGTCACGATGATCTCAAACTTCACTCTGATTTTGTTTGAACTTTTCAAACGTTTCAGACTTGTGTTTCATTAAGTAAATATACCCATATCTACTCAAATCATCAGTGAAGGTAGGAAAATAACGATATTCACCGCACACTATAATACTCACTGGACCGCATACATCAATATGTATCATTTCCAATAAGTCAATTGCCCGCTCCATCATACCGGAAAACGGGGTTTTAGTCATCTTGCCCATGAGGCATGGTCCGCATGTCTCAACCGATTCGAAATCGAATGAGTCCAAAGATCCATCAGCATGGAGTTTCTTCATGCGTTTTACACCAATATGACATTTAGCGGCAGTGCCACAAGTATGTGGTACTATCATTATTAACTTTGTATCTTTTGGCATCAATATTATGAACATGTGTATCACTACGATCAAGATTCAATAAACCACTCTTATTGGGTGTATGACCATTGAAGGTATTATTCATGTAAACAGAATAACCATTATTTCTTTTTAAATGAATAACCGTATTGCAATAAACATGATCTAATCACGTTCATGCTTAACGCAAACACCAAATAACATTTATTTAGGTTCATCACTAATCCTGAAGGTAGAGAGAGCGTGCGATGGTGATCACATCAACCTTGGAAACACTTCCAACACTCATCGTCACCTCACCCTTAGCTACCTTCCGTTTATTCCGTAGCTTTAATTTCGAGTTACTAACATTTAGCAACCGAACCGGTATCTAATACCCAGGTGCTACTAGGAGTACTAGTAAGGTACACATCAATAACACGTATATCAAATATACTTCTGTCGACGTTGCTAACCTTCTTATCTACCAAGTATCTAGGGTTGTTCCACTTCAGCGACCGTTCTCCTCATAATAGAAGCACTTAGTCTCGGGTTTGGGTTCAACCTTGGGTTTCTTCACTGGAGCAGCAACTGGCTTGCCATCCATGAAGTATCCCTCCTTGCCCTTGCCCTTCTCGAGACTAGTGGTTTCACTAACCATCAACACTTGATGCTTCCTTCTTGATTTCTACCTTCGCGGTGTCAAACATTGCGAACAGCTCAGGGATCATTATTTCCATCTCTGGCCTTTTATAGTTCATCACGAAGCTCTAGTAGCTTAGTGACAGTGACTTGGAGAGCTATATCAATTACTATCTTATCTGGAAGATCAACTCCCACTCGATTCAAGTGATTGTAGCACTCAAACAATTTTAGCACATGCTCAACGATTGAGCTATTCTCCATCATCTTGCAGGCAAAGAATCTTGTTGGAGGTCTCATACCTCTCAACATGGGCACGAGTCTGAGATCCCAATTTCAGCTCTTAAAACATCTCATATGTTCCGTGACATTCAAAACGTTTTGGAGCCTCAATTCTAAGCCGGAATGCATGACGCACTGAACTATTAAGTAGTCATCGGAACGTGCCTGTCAGATGTTCACAACATCTACAGACGACGCTAGAGGGGGTGGTGCACCGAGCGGTGCATTAAGGACATAAGCCTTCTGTGCAGCAATTTGAGGACAATCCTCAGATCACGGACCCAGTCCGCATTATTACTACCATCATCTTTCAAATCTATTTCTCTAGGAACATATAAAAATTCAAGGGAGCTACAGCGCGATCTAGTAATCTACAACATAGTTTGCAAAGACACTTTGACTATGTTCATGATAATGAGTTTAGTTAATCATATTACTTAAAACTCCCACTCAAATTGACATCCCTCCGGTCATTCGAGTGTAACATGATCCAAATCCACCAACTCAAGTCCGATCATCACGTGAGTTGAGGTGGTTTCAGTGGTGAACATCTTCATGTTTATCATATCTACTATATGACTCATGTTCGACCTTTCGGTCTCTTGTGTTCCGAGGCCATGTCTGTACATGCTAGGCTCGTCAAGTTTAACCCGAGTGTTCCGCACGTGCAACACTGGCCTGCACCCGTTGTATGCGAACGTAGAGTCTATCACACCCGATCATCACGTGGTGTCTCGAAACGACGAACTTTCGCAACGGTGCACACTCGGGGAGAACACAATTTTATCTTACAATTTAAGTGAGGGATCACCTTATAATGCTACCGTCGTCCTAAGCAAAATAAGATGCATAAAAGGATTAACATCACATGCAAATCATAAGTGACATGATATGGCCATGAACTTGTGCTTTTGATCTCCATCTCCAAAGCACCGGCATGATCGCCATCGTCACCGGCATGACACCATGATCTCCATCATCTTGATCTCCATCAACGTGTCGCCATGAGGTTGTCGCGCCGACTGTTGCTTCCACCACTATAGCTAACTCATAGGGATAAAGTAAAGCAAAAATGGCGAAAATAATTAAAGACAACTCTATGGCTCCTGCCAGTTGCCGTACTCATCGACATGCAAGTCGTGATATTCTGTACAACACATGATCATCTCATACATCACATATATCTCATCATGTAATTGGCCATATCACATCACAACATACCCTGCAAAAACAAGTTAGACGTCCTCTAATTGTTGTTGCAAGTTTTACGTGGCTGCTACGGGTATCTAGCAAGGACGATTCTTACCTACGTAAAAACCACAACGGTGATATAAAAGTTGCTATTTCACCTTCTACAAGGACCGCCTCTGTCGAATCCGATTCAACTAAAGTGGGAGAGACAGACACCCGCCAGCCATCTTATGCAACAAAGTTACATGTCAGTCGATGGAACCGGTCTCTCGTACGTGGACGAGTAAGGTTGGTCCGAGCCGCTTCATCCCACAATACCGCTGAATCAAGAAAAGACTAAGGAGGGAAGCAATCTGAATATCAACGCCCACAAACTCCTTTGTGTTCTACTCGAGATCTCATCAACGCATAGACCTAGCTCTGATACCACTGTTGGGGAACGTTGCATGGGAAACAAAAATTTTCCTATGCACACACAAGATCTATCCATGGTGATGAGCATCTACGAGAGGGAGAGTGAATCTACATACCGTTGTAGATCGCTAAGCGGAAGCGTTAAGAAACGCGGTTGATGTAGTCGAACGTCTTCGCGATCGAAATCGCCGAGTGTCCCGCGATCTCATCACGATCCATCTCGCGATCCAATCTCGATCCGTCCCACGATCCCATCACGATCCGTCCCGCGATCAAATCATGAATCGTCTCGCGATCCTGATCATGGTCCTTCCGATCTAGCGCCGAACGGACGGCACCTCCGCGTTCAGCACACGTACAGCTCGATGACGATCTCCGCCTCCTTGATCCAGCAAGAGAGAGAGCGGAGAGGTAGAAGAGTTCTCCGGCAGCGCAACGGCGCGGCGGCTATGGTGGTGGAACAATTCTGGTAGGGCTTCGCCTAAGCACCGCTGAAACTAGACTAGAGGAGAAACCGATCTAGATGAAGTAGAGGGAGCACGTGGCAACTAGGGTTATTTTTCTCCTCTAAATCCTCTAGTATATATAGGAGGGAGGGAGGGGAGGAGGCAGCCTCAAACCCTCAAGGGCTGGCCGAAATTGGAGGTGGAGGAGGTGGACTCCTCCACTTCAATCCTAGTCCAAATAGGACACCTTCCATATTTGGTCTCCCTTCCCTTTTCTTTGGGGTTTTTCCTTTCCCACTTATTCCTAGCCGCATGGGCCTTGTAGGGCTGGTTTTCCCAGCCCACTAAGGGCTGGTGCAACCCCCCTCAGGCCCATGTGGCCTCCCGGCGTGGGTGGCCCCTCCCGATGGCCCTCCGGTACTCCCGGTACACTACCGGAAATACCCGAAACTTTTCCGGTGGCCAAAACGGGACTTACTATATATCAATCTTTACCTCCGGACCATTCCGGAGCTCCTCATGATGTCCGGGATCTCATCCGGGACTCCGAACAACCTTCGGTCACCAATCATACATAACTCAATTCTACCGAAACGTCACCGAACCTTAAGTGTGCAGACCCTGCGGGTTCGAGAACTATGTAGACATGACCGAGACACCTCTACGGCCAATAACCAATAGCGGGACCTGGATGCCCATATTGGTTCCTACATATTCTACGAAGATCTATATCGGTCGAACCTCTATGTCAAGGATTCAATTAATCCCGTATGCTGTTCCCTTTGTTCTTCGGTATGTTACTTGCCCGAGATTTGATCGTCGGTATCTCTATACCTAGTTCAATCTCGTTACCGGCAAGTCTCTTTACTCGTTCCGTAATACAAGATCTCGTGGCTAACACTTTAGTCACATTGCTTGCAAGGCTCATTGTGATGTTGTATTACCGAGTGGGCCCTGAGATACCTCTCCGTCACACGGAGTAACAAATCCCAGTCTTGATCCATGCCAACCCAACAGACACCCTCGGAGATACCTGTAGAGCACCTTTATAGTCACCCAGTTACGTTGCGACGTTTGATACACACAAGGTATTCCTCCGGTGTCAGTGAGTTGCATGATCTCATGGTCATAGGAACAGATACTTGACATGCAGAAAACAATAGCAATAAACTGACACGATCATATGCTACGTTTATAGTTTGGGTCTTGTCCATCACATCATTCTCCTAATGATGTGATCCCGTTATCAAATGACATCTCATGTCCATGGCTACGAAACCTTCACCATCTTTTGATCAACGAGCTAGTTAACTAGAGGCTTACTAGGGACACAGTGTTGTCTATGTACCCACACATGTATTTGAGTTTCCAATCAATACAATTGTAGCATGGATAATAAACGATTATCATGAACAAGGAAATATGATAATAACCAATTTATTATTGCCTCTAGGGCATATTTCCAACACTTACATGGCCACGAACTGCACCTCCATGACGCTGCCTCTCGGGATGCATAACTTGTTGAAACAGCGGTGCCACAGGATAGAGATCCCGGAGCTGTATGGCCGCTTCGTGCTCGGGCTCGCGTCTATGGCCGACGCCGAGCCTCATGGCATCCATTGCACCCGTTTCATGCATGGTCGCCCGACACCGAGCGACCCCGCCGTATCCTGCTCCTAGTGGGAGCTTGGAGCAGGCGTCGTCTGCCTCGCCGGCCATGGCATGGAAGAAGTGTGTGTTATGTTCGTGGTTCTACAGGAGGTTGGATTGATGCTAGTTAGATATATGTGTGGATGTGGTAGAGTACGTGGTGAGGAGATAAGGCTAGATATTTTTCTTGGCTGTGAAGTATGGATGGATAGATTCATGCCATGTCATCGATCCAAGGCTTCAATCTCTTCACCAATAAGAATTCAGTATACATATGTGTGCTATCTTGCCACTTGATTTTTGCCCTTACACCATCAAAATAATTGTGAATCCTTCTCAAATTTTTATTACAGTATGGTGAGGTCTTATATTGACACCATGCCAAGTTTCGTATTTATTAGACATTATTTACATTTTCTAGAATTAAAATACTAATAAACTTCGTGTTCACGGTTGATTCTTGCCACATACATATTTGAATTTTATATTTATTTCTTGTATGAGGCATACACATATACTAACTGCCCTAAATATGATTTTTCAAATCATTTTTTATACTTTTTTCTGTACTCGTAGTTTAAATTCGAATGTATCCGTTAAATGACTAGAAATGTAGTTAATGACTCAAATATAGCAAATAAGCTCCGAAAAGTGCCAAAAATTAATGTGGAGGATTCTATGGTGTATCTTAACTTTAGAAAAAAATTCAACGTCAAATGATAAAGGGAAACATAAATTCGCCACCAATTTGGTGCATTCACTCTAGAAACCATGTTCGTTCCTCGGAGGTTGTCAGATTTCTAAAGGATGTATATCAAAAAAATGTGAAACCTTCTCAAAATTTTACCACATCATTGTGAGGTCATATCATGACACTATGCCAAGTTTCATATTTTTCAAACTTCATTTACAGTTTTTATAATTTCAATACCAATAAACTCCATGTTCTCGGTTGATTCTTGCCACGTATGTGTAATAAATTTATATTCATTTCTTGTATGAGGCATACAAATATACTCAATACCCTAAATATGATTTTTCAAATAATTTTTGCATACTGTTTCATGCATTCGTAGTTCAAATTTGAATTATATCCATTAAATGACTGGAAATGCAATTAATGACTCAAATATAGCAAATGAGCTCTGAAAAGTCCAAATTTTAACAGGGAGGATTCTATGGTGCATGTTAAGTGTAGAAAAAATTACAAGTCAAACGACGAAGGAAAATGTTTGTTCGCCTTCAAACATATCGCACAAACCATTATTCTTTCGAAAAATAATAATTTCAGGAATCACACATGGTTCCATTTATGAAAGTGTGTGCGATGACAGGCTACATCGCATGCTCAATGTATACAAAAAACGTGTGCAAGGCATAACACACGTTTGCATTTTTAACACCGTGTGCAGTGATATGCTACATCACACACACACTGTTTGCAAAAACTGTGTGCATGGCATCACACACGGTTGCATTATAATAACTGTGTGCAATGATATAGTACATCACACACACATCATTTGTAAAAACCGTGGGCAAAGCATCACACGCGTTTACGTTTTTTCAAACCGTGTGCAATAATAAACAACATCACACACACATTTTTTGGAAAAACTGTTTGCGTGACATCGCACACAATTATATTTTTGAAATGTGTGTGACGTTACAACATCACAAACGCCTTTTTTCCTGATGTTAAATCACACACGCTATGCTGTATATCGCAAACAGTTTTTTCGAAGGGTCTCTCATTGATGTGTCGTCTTTGGACCATCCCGCAGTAGTGGTTGTGTTTAAGAATAGGTGTTTGTTTGAGAAATATGTCATATATTTCATTTCTCTCATTCATATGCATATAATTTTCATGGTCTAGTAAATATTGTTCTAACGGATCGGTAGGAGGCACGACAATAGAAGCAAGACCAATGATTTCATCCTTACTTGGTAATTCTTTCTCATGTGGTCTTCTACTAAACTTGGAGAAATTAAATTCATGAGACACATCAACAAAGCTTACCTTGACCTTCTCAGTGACACAATTAATTTCAGTATTAATAGTATTTAAGAAAGGTCTACCAAATATAATGGGACAAAAGTTATCTTGTTTTGAACCAAGTACTAAGAAGTCAGTTGGGTACTTAATTTTTCCACACAAGACTTCAACATCTCTAACAATCCCAAGTGGTGTAATAGTGTCTCTGTTTGCAAGTTTAATAGTGACATCAATGTATTCAAGCTCGGATGGTGCTATCTCATTCATAATTTCTTGATGCAATGTAAAAGGTATAGCACTAACACTAGCACCAATGCCACACAAGCCATGATAACAATGATCTCCAATTTTAACTGAAACCACATGCATGCCAACAACTGGTTTGTTTTTATCTAGCTCATCCTGCGCATTTCTACCAGGTTTCACAATTCTAGCAGCCTCACCACAAAAGTAAATAACTTGACCATCAATGTTATCAACTAGAAGATATTTAACCATAGCAGCATTAGGCTCAATGTTTTTTTGTTTAGAAGGTTTAGGTGTTCTAACATGACTTTTATTAACCACAGGTGTAGCCTTAGCGTGTTCCTTAATTCTAACAGGGAAATGTGGTTTATCAATGTAAGCAGTAGGAACAATTGGATCAGCATGGCTAACAATTATTTCTTCCTTCTCAAATTTAATAGGTTCCTCTAATTGCTTTTCAATGGGTGGTTGATATTTAAACCATTTCTCCTTAGGGAGATCAACATGAGCAGAAAATGATTCACAGAAAGAAGCTACTATCTCAGAGTCGAGGCCATATTTATTACTAACGTCATAGAAAGCATTGGTTCCCATAAAAGATTTAACACAATCAAACTTGAGCTTTATACCTGACTCTTTACCTTTGTCAAGTTCACAGTCTTCAGAGTTGCGTTTAATTCTTTCCAGAAGATCCCATTTGAATGAATAGTCCTATTCATAAATGAACTAGTAGAAGAAGAATCGAGTAGTAGTTGATCGTCATGAGAAAGTCAAGCATAAAAATTATGTATAATGATTTTTCTTGAGAAGTCATGGTTGGGGCAGGTGTGCATCATAGATTTAATCCTCCCCCAAGCTTGAGCGATACTTTCTCCTTCACGGGGCAAGCAATTATAAATAAAGTTCCAATCACGATGGACTAGATGCATAGAATAAAACTTCTGATGAAATTCCAGCTTCAAGCGATTCCAGTCCCATGATCCAATATCGTCCAATCACTACTGCAGGATGCTGCTAACGCGACACATCAATCAGAGACCCTTCGATGAAACTGTGTGTGATGCATGAATCACAAACGGTATAGTTCAAGCTCCATCGCTAATGGCACGAACTGTGTGTGAAGGCGGATCCATCAAATACGATTCAGAAAGTAGTTGCGTGTGCGATCTGTGGCAGACAGTTGGTCCAGATAAACTGTTTGCGATTGGACAATATAGCGCAAACGTTTAGAAAAGTGCAAGTGTGTGCGATGTACGGCATACAGTTCACCCTGACAAACTATTTGTGCTGATCCAGCAGAACACAAGCGATTGTGCAGATGATTACGTGTGCGATAGATGGCATACAGGTCATTTGGATGAACTATTTGTGATGAGATAAGATAACATAAACGGTTACATAGATCAAGATGTGTGTGATAGATAGCATACAGGCCACTGGGATGAACTGTGTGCGATAAGCAAAAATAACACAAACGGTTGCTCAAATCAAGATGTGTGTGATGTACAACATACACAGGCCATTCGGATGTGTTGTGCGTAAACGGTTCCAGATAAAGAACTGTCAGGGAATGATGAAATCATCACCGACGGATATGGTTGTTTATTCCGCATGCGATGTGATTTGCTCAATCTGCCCACAAACATCTATGCTTCTGTCTAGAACAACATGATTGCAGAACCAAATTAAACATCCAAAGACATAAGTGACTACACACATAACATTGGCACACGTCAATAAACAATTACACACATAACAACATGATTGCCATAACCTAATTAAGCATCCAAATACATAAGTGACTACACACATAACATTGGCGCACACACCTCAATAAACTATTACATGCATAATAAACTTATCCCTCTAAAACTACAAATATTTCGGCGTAGAGGGAGTATGAGCAACGATCATCAAATCATCTACTTCCTGTGACGCTTGCCGCCACCGCTCTTCTTGTGGCTCGATCCCGCGTCGTCTTCAGGTAGGAGGCACTTCCTCATGTCAACGATCCGCCTGAACATCTTGTAGCCAGTGTACGCTTGCTTTTGGCCATGGTCTGGAGGTGATATTCATCCAATTTATTCACACAGCCCCTGTGCCAGACAGGCTTGTTATTGTCGCACTCAGCCTTCATGTCTCTGTAGTAGGGGTCAATGATGGCCTCAGCCAGCTCAACATGGGAGTCCATGTTCTTCTTGCTGCCCCAGACCTTGTAGTGGTCGCGGATGTCGACAAGCTTCTGGCAGGCCAAGCCCGAAGTCTTGAGCACCTTTGGATCATTGGTGGTGTCCACCGTAGCGAACCTGTAGTTGGGGCTGTTGACAAACGTGGTGAAACGCTCGCAAGGCACTGTGGCCAGGCAGTAGTGGTAGAGGAGGACATGATGGCCGATGCACAACTGGGCGACGGCAACCTTCTGATCATGCCCGGCACGACCGACGGTGTAAGCAAGGTCGAAGCCGACCACTTTGTACTTGTCATCCGCATCAAGCAACCGCTCCATAGTGTTGATGGAGTCCTCCACCATGCCCGGGTCGTTGGTGTACACCACTGTGAGGTCCGTCTTCCTCATGTGGGTCTCCACATGATGCTCGCCGTACTCCATTGGAGCGCCGCTGGACATCCTCTCTGTATGCGTCGTCGAGGGTGTGCATATTGTGTTGTGAGCACGATCGAAAGTGTGAAGATACTATGGTTAATGGCCGTGTGTATAAATGGGGGCCGGACGTCATGTAAAACCGGCACTTCCGGATGGCAGTTTTTGCAGCGCGTGATTCAGTCGAGGAAGCACGTAACTGCATGGGGCGACGCGCGTGGCGCAACCGCATGCATATGGAGCCCCGAACGTGATCGTGGGCCGGCCCAATCGCTGGCAGAGCGTGCACGGGGGACGCGAGAGTAGAGCACGTGGAGGGACGCGAGAGCAGAGCACGCAGTGGGACGCGAGGTCGAACCAGACCACTTTGTCCGTGTCCACTACGGCATGCATGGTGAACTGGTGCTCGTCGTCGGCAGCCGCTGGGAGCGCCATTGGAGCCATGCAGGATACCCTCGGTCGTGGTTCTGCTTCTTAAGGTCCGTATATTAATTGTCAATTGCATATTAATGTCCAGATATTAATCGTACATTGCATAATGAATACTAAGGAAAAGATGGTACTACAGAACAACATCATGATTGCATAACCTAAATAAACATCCAATTACATTACTGACTACAGATAACATTTGCACCCATCAATTCACAAGTACATGCATACTAAACTAGTAGTAACGTTCATCAAATCATTCATCTATTCTTCTTGTGGCGCAGGACGGCGGCACTTCCTCATGTCAACGATCCGCCTGCACATCTCGAAGCTTACGTACGCGTCCTTGGCCACGTACTTGACATGATCTTCATCCAGTCTTCGGACCCAGGCGCGGTGCCAGGCAACCTTCTTCCTCTTGCAGACATCCTTCATGCCTCTGTAGTAGGGGTCGATGATGGACATGGCGAGGTCAACCAGGGAGTCCTTATGCTTCTCCTCGCCGCCCAAGATCTTGTACATGCATTGGATGTCCACAAGATTCCGGCAGGCCAAGCCCATGGCCTTGAGCACCTTTTCATCGTTGGTGGTGTCCACCGTACTGAATATGTAGTCGGGGCTGTTGACAAACCTGGCAAATCGATCGCAAGGCCTTGTGGCCAGGCAGTAGTGATAGACGAGGACGTAATGGCCCACACACAGCTGGGCGACGACAACCTTCTGATCATGCCCGGCACGACCGCCGGTGTACTCGAGGTCGAAGCCGACCACTTTGTACTTGTCATAGGCAAGTAACTACACCATGGTGTGGATGCAGTTCTCCACCCAGATCGGGTCATTGGTGTACATCACCGTGAGGTTCTTGAACCTTACGTGGGTGTCCATGTAGGCACGAATGGTGAACTGCCGCTCGTCGTCGGCAGCCGCTGGGAGCTTCACCATTGGAGCCGAGAAGGATATCCTCTCTCTATTTGGAGTGTGGGTGTGCTTCTTGCGTTGTGCGGAAAGGTTGAAGAGAGACAGTAGGTTAAAAGAGCGGTGGAGTAAATGGGGGCTGGATGGGTTGTAATTGGCACGTCTTGTCACCGCGTTCCCCATGAAGGATTGTTGTGCAAGCTTGACTAGCGCACGAACAAGCATTCCCGGCGGTTCGTTATCGTTGGTGAGCCCGTTCCCACGTGCAACCGCGCACAGCCTCCCACCCGGCTCGGCTGGCCACACGTCGGCTGGAAGAAGCTCCCATTATTGGGGGGCGTTAAATGGCAAAAGGTTAGCAAAACCGATGCGTGTGCAATGACTTCAAGCAGCGTACACGTTTAGCACTAAGCAGCAGTGTGACATATGCAGTGCGGGTGCGACTGGGAAGGACGGTGAGGGTTTTGTAACTTTTGTTAAGCGGGGACGATGGTGACGGTTTTCTCGGCCAGAATAATAGTGCGCTTCGGAGGCGACGGTTCAGTAGACATAGCCGTTTGTGATAAGTGTCACCACGGTGCAAGTGGACTGGCGTGGTCTGTGGGAATGCGTTCTGGACAATCAGGACACACCCGTGTCGCGGCACAATGTTAGTCCTCGCACCCGGTTTCAATCCGGGAAAATAACCAAGTTTGTGGGTTCCAAATTTCATCTTACGTGTGACACCTGAATTTTTTACCGCATTCAACAAGTTTGCAGATAAGTCAGCATTTTTTACCGTAATATGCATAGTGTAAAAAAACTGCCAACACTCAAACGTAGCTGTGCGTGCTGTGGGCAAACAGTTGCTAGTAGTAAATTGTGTGGGGACTCTAAGATAAGCATAAATATTCCATCTACCAAACTGATTGCAGCTCAAGTCTGCAATTACATTGCTCTACGTATTAGTTCATCAAATAGAGTCTCACTGACATCTAGATCAACATATAATAAACATAACTCAAGCAGTGATATATGACGCACAAACTATAGATAGCTAGGATAGTGCTGGCATCAGGACATGTATATATAACTCAATCCTAATCGTACCAACCAACAACATAAACTTTCTTCAGGTACTCTGCGTACGCGGCGTGCGCCACCCTCCGAGAATACTTCTGCCAGAAGGAGCCAACGGCTCGTCCTCTAGCATGCGCCAGAACACTTGCAAACGCGGGGTTAAGCCTTTGGGCGTAGAACGGGCATCCGAAGCCCCCATTCCGTGTCTTGATACGACGATTATGCGTTCCCGCATAGAGCTCCCTGAGCTTTTGTTTCTTGTACCTTCTCTGGTCGTATTTATCGCTGCCAACGTCGTCAGATAGCACCTATACATATAATAAAAAATCATGACATTGATGAATAAAATGCATAAAAGGATGCCACAAACAACTTAGGGCAACAAAATAATTAACTAATGACTTTAAATGCATGGACCGATTATTGTCAAACAAACAAGGAACTTTGAAGTAAGTATGAAAGCACAACATGCTCCCTTGGTGGTTTTGATAATTCATGACAACATACATTGTCTCTTGGACTAATACTTCTACCTAGTGTATTTCAGGTGAAAGTCCATAGAGAGAGATGGGTTGGCAAAAAGGATTGTGGAGAAACCCCTGGATGCAAGGAAATGGATTGGCAAAGCTTCAAGCAAGAGGACTCTACATTTTACTTTGTGAGAAATCACTTTGAGTCCATAGGAAAGCCAATACTATTAAAAGGGGGTAAGGTACTGTTGGTGAACAAGATGCTCCACGTGCACAAGTGATAGTCACCAAAAACACCCACAAACTCCTCCACAAAAGTCTGTCCAAGTCTATCATGAAAATCGGTGCTACCAACAATTCCCACTCGGTACCACCTAATCGGTGTTTTGGGATCGGCGTCACCGAGTTGTGCAATCTGACCGTTGGTCACCTAATCGGTACCACCGAGTGTTATGTATCGGTCTCACCGAGATTCAAAAGTTACTGCCTTTTGGTCACTTCGGTACCACCGAGTTTTACACTTCGGTGTCACCGAGTTGGTCACTTTAGGTGTAACGGTTGGATTTTTGGGGACGCCTATATATACCCCTTCACCACCACCTACTCGAAAGAGAAGCACTCAGAACTATTCCATACTTGCCCCATCCAATTTTCTGAGAGAGAGCCACCTACTCATGTGTTAAGATCAAGCTATTCCATTCCTACCATATGAATCTTGATATCTAGCCTCCCCAAGTTGCTTTCCACCAAATCAATCTCTTCTACCAAGCCAAATCTGTGAGAGAGTAATTGTGTGTTGAGGAGTCTATCATCTTGAAGCACAAGAGCAAGGAGTTCATCGACATTACCGAGCCTATTACCTTTTGGAGGGTGGTGCCTCCTAGATTGGTTAGGTGTCGCTTGGGAGCCTCCTAGTTTGTGTTGTGGAGTTGAACCAAGAAGTTTGTACGGGCAAGGAGATCGCCTACTTTGTGAAGATCTACCCATAGTGAGGCTAGTCCTTCGTGGACGGAAGCCGTTATGGAATAGTCAAGGTTGCTACTTCGTGGACCCTTATGGGTGGAGCCCTCCGTGGACTCTCGCGACCGTTACCCTCCGTGGGTTGAAGACTCCATAAATGTGGACGTACGATAGCACCACCTATCGGAACCACGGGAAAAAATCTTCGTGTCCCTCATGCGTTTGATCTCCCTATCTCAACTTTACTTTCCATGTGATTCCTTGTGCAATGTCTCTACTTTCCGCTGCCATACTTGTTGACTTGCATGTGTAGGGTGTACTTGATTGCTATCTTTGCTAAAATCTGCCAACCAATTAACTTGGGAAAAGTTTGGTTTTAAATTCCTGCTAGTAGTCTATTCACCCCCCCTCTAGACACACACTTTTGGTGATCCTACAAAGTACTACTCTCCATTATCACTAAAGTAGTGATCTACATGCTCTTATACAGTGTTTATTTACAAATAGGTACATGTACAATCATCTATGTAGACGGATTATTAGCAAAATGATCATTTGTACAGGTCAACCATTAAATCACTATAAAACCTTAGACATAATAATAGCATAATCGTATGTACGGATGTTACTTATCCATGTCACTTATCATTTACCTAACAAACAATCAATACATACACACTAACACGGATCTATCGAATCTTACTCTGATTACATGGATTGAAATCACATGAACCCCGGGCGAATTCCAAAAAAGACGGAAACAGAACTAATCAGAGATGCCCTATGATATACTAGTTACCAAAATAGAGGGGGGGGGTTCTAACCTGTTCTCCGTCGTCGTCAGAGTTGTCGCCGTCGGAGTCATCGGAGTCGTCGTCGGTGGAGTGGTCATTAGAGAGGTCGTAGTAGTCTCTGTGCAGCACCGCCTCCTGCTGGGGAGGCATGACGGGGCTTACGACGTCATGGCGGTGCTTCTATCCGCGCGAGACCTGATCGGCGGGGAGGGCAACCTCGTCGCCCACCATCAAGAGATGCTTAGTTGCTTCGCCGGCCCCGGCTTCGAACCCCGCTTCACCAGTCCCTCCGATGGTGCGCTTGGTCGCCATCTGATACACTAACGACTAGGAACGGCGGCGAGGATGCAGGCGCAGTGTGTGTGGAGAGAGGGGAGTGCGGCCGCCTACTATAACCAGCAGCACAGGCGCGATTAATATAGAGTGGTTGGGAGCTAGGCGGGAGGCGGTTAAACGGCTCGCCTCCCGATGAACCTGCGCAGTGGTCATCTCACATGCCTCACCCCTGCTCGCACATCTCCCGGTTAGCATGCCCAGAGGACAGCTCGCACGTCTCTCGGTTAGCCTGTGTAGAGGACTGCTCGCAAGCGTCTCGTCAATTCACACACCAGCTCGCACGTCTCCCGGTGGGCTAGAGCGGCCTGCTCGTACGCGCCCCGTCAATTTACACACCTGCTCGCACGCCTCACGGTCAGCCTGAGCAGCGGACTGCTCGCATGCGTCCCATCAACTCACGTCCGCTCGGACGGCACACGGGGCTCGTGGTGGTACGTAATATTTTGTTGGGACCAACGCACACGGTTGAATACTGTAATCGTTCGAGATGGAAACGTGACAAGTGTGTGTACCAAGTACCAACCTTTCATAAGCTCCTGTTTATATCATGAAACGGAATCCCAAGTTTCAGGATTTTTAGTTGATTTTTGGATTTACTTCAATTTAAAATGATTTTTTTGATGTTTGAGGCCGATCTGTCTAAAAACCAATATTTTTAATGTTTTCCACGACGCCAAGATGTTTGAGGTTCCTTACCATTTATTGCATGGCGACTAAACATGAACCCAAGAAGACATATGATTTCCCCCAATGAATTCCTGGAAACTCATTGTTGCATATTCTTCGAATGATATATGAACATTTTATAATTATAACACGGACTGATGTGTCACGTGTTTTCTGCATAAAAATAGTTTGACGCGTCTTGACATGGTGTTTTTGGTGGTGGCCGCGGGGGGGAGGGGGGCTCTTTGCGTGTCACTTGTTGCACGAGCCTCTATGTGTGGGATTGTCCATTTTGTGAGGCACTTGCCACCCCAAATTATCAAAATTGTGCACTGAAATGTTTAAAACAAGGCACACCTCTAACGTCATGCATGTGTTTAGGACACATGCACACGGTGGTGGTGGTCCCTCGGACTATAATCCTTCGTGTGCTATTAGTGACGTGCACATTCATGGGTCCACGTGGTCGATCACTTTTGAGCCGCACCGGTAGGGGTTTGACAAAGGTGGGTTCAGTTAATCTGCTCTGTGTTGCGGTAGATCATGGTGAGATTCCACACCAGAGATTGACATGACGTACTCATGAGTACCTCCTACCGCTCAAAGTTGAGGGTGTGGGTGGGAGGAGACATACATATTGCGCGCAATTTTCTTTAGCGTGGGGACTTTCCAAATTGTGAAGCACACACTAGATCAAAGTCGTGTAGTTGACATTATGACATCAAAAAACAAACCCATTCATATGCTTGTGTCACAAATAATTGATGGTGGCCCTAAGTGGCTCCCTCACATGGTAATCGGTGACACGTCAATCTATGGGGCCCATGTGTGGTCATCTATATTATTTATCGTTTTGACCAATGTGGATCCTTTTCGGTATGCGTGTTAATTACCATATGCCATGGTCAGACATTGAGACAAATGTTTTTCGGGCGCATGCATATATATATACCCATGAACCCATCCCACCACCATCTCGAAATGGGGGGTTGGGCCGGGTGGGGAGGCATACATATATGTGTGGGCCTCATGGCGTGGTCGTTTGTTTTGTCAAACACTCTATCACGTGGTCATCGGCATCACAGCGGCACAACCATGTCCATGTGGGTCGTCACTTTGACATGCGGCTGTAGAGATGTTAATTTAACCAAGGTGGATTCTTCTTGTTGGTATATGTATGTTCTATATATATATATATATATATATATATATATATATATATATATATATATATATATATATATTATACTTAGTTCATATATGCATCGACATTTCAATTCTAAGAAAAAATCAAACGCATCGTACACACTGAATCACTCCTATCGGCTCGAACTATGGGCGCGCGTGGGGTTATATATGCATGGGTCGTTAACCTCAGTATGGGGCCATTCTGGTCCAGGAGACACACATGTGGCGAGGAAAGTTGTGCGTTTGGTATTTGAAAACATTGCACAACACTTTCATACATTGTGCCTGGGGCCATGCATGTGCGTTGGTGTTGTCTACACACACTCCCTCGCGTGGTTATGGACGACATGCCAAATTTGTGGACATGTGTGGTCTATCACTTAAACCGGCCCATATATACTACAGGTTAATTTGACCATGGTATATATATATATATATAGTCTTCTAATTATTTGTTACGATATAGTTCATGGTGAGATACGAGACACAAGTTTGAGCGCATACATACATACATATACATATATATATATATAGGTCGTGGTGTCTGTTTGAAGCATGTGTGTGCGTGGGGCGGGGTGGGGGTAGGGGAGGGGCAATACAATAGTATGTATACACGAAACCTATTTATGAGGTTAGGTAGTACATATCGTTCGACTTTTGAGCCACACCAAAAAGTTTTGCACGCACGAAATATCACACCACCTTAATTAATTATTTGAGCCACACACATGTGGTTGCAGTCTCACCCATCTTGTGAAGTTTCCGAGATGCGCACATCAGTGGGCCCACGCAGTCTACCCTCGGAACTAAAACACGGGGGAGGGAGTGATCATGATGGATTTCTATTGATTTTGTGTTACGGTTGGGTGAATTTGCAGTCGTAGTATAAGTTCGTACGTTCATATATATAATGTAGCTACCATCCCCCCGCCGACTCGAAGGTGTGTGTGGGGGGGGGGGGGGAGGGGGCCATAAGCCAACATTACCGTGTGTTCAGCAAGACATTGTGTGTCACATGAAAGTTGTGCATTCCGTATTTGAACACCACGACAACCTTTCCATACATACATTTGGTCCACAAGCAGGTCTATTTGTGATATGCCCCTAGATTTATCGTGTTTATTTTCCAATGTTGTTAGATAAATGGCAGGGTAGTCTTTTTTGAAACTTAAATAGCAGACGAGTCGAAGGAGACAACTGTGTGCGATCGTGTACGCAGTAGACATGGTTCCCGCATGCTAATTGTGTCTTAAAAATAGCTACCCGCCTTGATCAATTTAAAAATTGATGGTTGCGTGGGTTTATCTCTTTGAATTGCACACGGGTATTATGTTCGGGCCGTGTGCGATGTTTTTTCCTCCGGCGCCACTTCAAACCCTTCATAAAAATTTCAGTTTGTCCCGGCTTTTCATTCCCTCCAAGTAAAATTTAAAGTAGCCGCGGCATTTCCTCAAACACCACCTAGGCCCCTCCCACCCCCACCCCCACACAACTCCCTCGCTCGAACCCTAGCTACCTCGCCGTCGTCGCCGCCGCCGCCGCCCCCGATCTCACTCCGCGTTCCACAATCAACCTCTCCTGCTCTCCCCGTCCAGGTTACGAACCCATCTCCATACCCTCACCACCCTGAATTTCTTAGATGGCGCCTGCTAAACACCCCTTTCCTCACAGATCCACACTGACCCCCACCGCACACCGTCGTAGCCTAATCCCAGCTACACTCAGGGGAGATCGAGGAGCGAATGGCCAAAAGGAGGTATATCGCGGCCTTTCCGCTGGACGATGCCGAGGTGGCCGCCAAGGCTGCCGGGGAAGCTGACTACAATGATGAGGTGCCCACCGGGATCGTCAGGGAAGCTAACTACGATGATGAGGTGGCCGCCGAGGCCGCCGGGGAAGCTGTCTACGATGAAGAGGTGGTCATCGAGGCCGCCGGGGAAGCTGTCTATGATGACGAGGTGGCCGCCGAGGCTACCGGGGAAGCTGACTACGATGACGAGGTGGCCTCCGAGGCCGCCAGGGAAGCTGACGACAATGAGGATGTAAGACAGCGGGTTCCCATTTGGATGCATATCGACGCAGCCAGCTACGACATCGAGCTCGTCGACAGTGTCGGCTTGTCGCGGGCTATGTCACAGGTTAAGTGGCCCAACCCCAACCCCTCGGGTTCAACCCCTGTCGACCTCATGGAGGGCCCAGACGTTGATCTACTCTGATTCGCCCTCAAGAATTTTCCTTCCTTCATATCCATGGAGCCTCTTTTGTCATTTCTGAAGGACACATTCTATGGCGGTCGCTCGGCGTCGTCAGCTGCCAAGTCAGACCTCATCGACGACGCCGACGCCAACAACGGCACCCTATCCATCTCTTCCAAGGGGAAAGAGCTCATCCGTGACATCAGGGAGGGCACCCTGCGTCCCTGCTCTTCCAAGGGGAAGGAGCCCATCCGTGACAATAGGGAGCACACCCATAATCCGTGCTCTTCTAATGGGAATGAGCCCATCTGTGACAGGTGAGGAAACCCATCCCATGTTAAATTACTTCACTCATGCTAAATGTATGGACTCTGCAATTGAATTTCATCAATACCTGTTTCAAGAGCCATATATGGTTCCTGTTAAACCTGGTGCAGTTAACACGTGAACTGTTTATTTTAGTTCTTTCGCATGTGATGTTCAGTTATAAAATTTCATGTTTAAGCACCGGCTACGTTCTATGCAATTTCAACAGTACTGTATGAATGACTATTTTTGGTTACTATCAAGCCTGTTGTAGTGAGCATATGCCTTGTTTATCTATTTTTCTAGCTCGGTTGTTTGTACTGGGCATATGTCATGATTCAATTGCTATATAGTATGTCTTGTTTATTTCAGTTATTCACATTGTGAAGTTCTATATCTGCAAGTATGTACTTTCCAGTTCAATGTCATACCAGTTAACACACCCATTGTTTATTTCTGTTTTTTCACAATGTGATGTTCAGTTATACAATTTGATGTGTAAGCACCAGCTACATTCTATGCAATTTCAATAGTACCACTATGAATGACTATATTTGATTGTTGTCAAGCTTGTTGTAGTGAGCACAAGCCTTTACATTTTTATGTAACAATAACTAGTGTGCTTAAACATGCACAATACCAGTTTGAATGACTATATTTTGTTGTTGTTAAATGCTAAGCCTATTGCAGTTAACACACATCTCCACTTATTATTAGCTTAGCTAGCATGCTTAAATCTGCACACTGAAGCTATCATTTTGTGATCGTGTTGTTTACCATTCATATATTTGGTTGATGTTTAGCATGTCAGTACTTAACATGCCTTTCGATTTACTTACCCAGGACAATATCAGGAACAACTGTTGTTTTTCATCGAGGTTAGTTTCATCACATGGCTTATATATATACTCCATCCACCCCAAAGTATAAGATGTTAATACATCAAATATGTGAGTATTTTGGATGTAATAAGATCTTATGTACTTGGACAGGGAATACTGAACTACATCATTGTACAATTTCAGTTTACCTTCTAATACTAACTTGTTGTTTGTAGGTACATATGTCACTGGTAAAGATCCGCGTGTCGACCCTTTTTGCGTATGGGGCAATGAGATATTCATGAACCAGCATCAAGTGAGGAAACTTATAAAGGTTGTTAAAAAATGGGACAAAATATGGCAATTAAACTATTTCTTTACACCTTATCCAAGACAACGGTGAACTCCAGGATGGTAACTACGAACTCTGTACCCTTCTTTTTACTGTCCATAATGAGTTGTTAGCTTACAAATTCACAATGTCTGAATCTATTTTGTTTGTAGTGGTTCTCAAAGCAGATTACTCAGGATTACCTCTCAAACTACATGATTGGTGGACGTGCAAATGTTAAAGTATATCTACCAGGCCACGATGACCACCTAGATGTCCTCATCAACACAGAGAAGGATGTGCGGTCCACCATCACAAGGGGCTGACCCAGAGTCATCCGTGCATTCTGCATGGAGGAGGACACAATATGGGCATTCCGCTTCACCTTGTACAACTGCCAGAGTGTCTTTCGCCTCTTCCTTTACCGTATTTAATACAAGTATGCAACCGTGGTTCATCATTATTTATCTGGTCCTAATGTAATTATTATTTCTTGATGTAATTCTTGAACATATGTACCTGTGAATGGAATAATGCATTGGTTGTTGAACCTATGTCTATATAGGATGGATATGAAAAATGTTATAGCCTACTATCAAATTCAAATCCAATAGAATTTTAAATTGTGGCGATTCAAATAGCGGAAAAATAAGCTCTGCGGGTCATTATACCGCGCACTGTTTGTAAACCAGAACGTGTGTGATATACCTCATGATTCGACACGTTTCAGAGAGAGAAAATCGTGTGCGACATGCACACAATTGCCGTCTGCAAACCGTGTCTGATGTTAGACAATATCAGAAATGGTTAAGCAGGCCAAAATGTTTAGTGACAGTCTCCTTATCATACACGATTTATAATGTTTAACTGTTTGTTATGTCGTACGCATCCGACACGAGTATGACTGTTGAAGCATTTGAGAATCTTGGTATATCCCAAACGACGCGGTAGGACAAAATGTGTGTGATTGTCTCCTTATCATACACGCTTTGCAATTATGAACTGTTTGTGATTCGGCACACATCGTAAACGGTGCGCTATGGAATAGCGCGTGTGATGTTAGTGTGATCTCACACGAGTTCCAAGGATGGGCCGTATGGGAAGGATGCCATATCTCTAATGGTTGACCGGTGACTCTCGTTTCTGATAGATGCGGACATTCCATACGCTTAGCTTTGCAAAACGTTTGCGTTCGTTGGCCACCATCGCCGACGGGTTTTCCGTGTCATGTGGGATGGACCCCCTATCGCCCACACATGCAAGGCGACGGTTTAAAACTACGTTGTGGAAAGGGGTTAAAAACCATTTGTATAGCACGTCGCTACACCAGTGAATAGTCGGTACCACATTAATGCCTTTCCCTCCAAAAATAAAGTGAAAACTTTCTTCTTAACTTTGTCTCCAGACAACCCTGCAAGCTGAAATAATCCATAAACTTCATCGACAAATATCAAATGATAATCAGGATGAGTCGTTCCATCATATGGATTAGATAACAGTTTTTCAAACATACCCGAAGGAATATCATAATAAATATTTTTAGTAGGTTCAGTAGGTTGAGGAACAATTTCCTCATCATCAGTTCGAGGCGAAGATGCCCCGAACAAGCCACTCAAAGGGTGACCGTTCATAGCGACAAGCAAGAGTAAATTTCAGCACGTATAGAAAATGTTTCCTTACCAATTCCACTTACCAGAGGCGCTTCACTCCCCGGCAACGGCACCAGAAAAGAGTCTTGATGACCTACAAGTATAGGGGATCAATTGTAGTCCTTTCGATAAGTAAGAGTGTCGAACCCAACGAGGAGCAGAAGGAAATGACAAGCGGTTTTAAGCAAGGTATTCTCCGCAAGTGTTGTAAGTAGCGATAGTAGATAGTTTTGTTGCAAGATAATTTGTAACAAGTGATAAGTAACGATAGTAACAAAGGTGCAGAAAGGTAGCTCAATCCTTTTTATAGCAAAGGATAGGCCTGAAAGTACTCTTATATTAAGAAAGCGCTCCCGAGGACACATGGGAATTGTTGTCTAGTCATGTTCATCATGTTGAGTTGATTCGCGTTCGCTACTTTGATAATTTGATATGTGGGTAGACCAGTGCTAAGGTGTTGTTCTTACTTGAACTAACAACCTACTTATGATTACACACTCTCGCAAGCATCCGCAACTACGAAAGAAGAATTAAGATAAATCTAACCATAGCATGAAACATGTGGATCCAAATCAGCCCCTTATGAAGCAACGCATAAACTGGGGTTTAAGCTTCTGTCACTCTAGCAACCCATCATCTACTTGTTACTCCACAATGACTTCCCTTAGGCCCATAACATGGTGAAGTGTCATGTAGTCGACATTCACATGACACCACTAAGAGAAGTAACAACATACATATCATCAAAATATCAAACGAATACCAACTTCACATGATTACTTATAACAAGACTTCTCCCATCTCCTAAGGAACAATAGTAACTACTCACACCTCATCAACATGTTCAAGATTAGTGGTGCAATAATAATAATTAAGGATCTGAACATAATATCTTCCACCAAGTAATCCAACAAGCATCAACTACAAGATGTAATCAACACAACTAGTAACCCACAGGTACCAACTTGAGATTTTGAGACAAAGATTGAATACAAGAGATGAACTAGGGTTGGAGATGAGATGGTGCTGGTGAAGATGTTGATGTGGATTGGTCCTCCCACGAAGGAGGAAGCTTTGGTGATGACGATAGCTTCGATCTCCCCCTCCCGGAGAGGAATTTCCCCGACAGAATCTGACAGCCGGAGTGCAAAAGGGCCTCTTCCCAGGTTTCCGCCTCGAGACGGCGGTGCTTCGTCCCGAAAGGTTGCTTATGATTTTTTCTAGGGTAAAACACACCATATAGGAGAAGAGGGGCATCGGGAGGCCAGCTGGGGCCCCACAAGCCATCAGGGCGCAGCCTGGGGGGCACCCTGTTGGCTTGTGCCCAACTGGTGGCCCCCCTATGGTATATTTTTTGGCCCAGAAATTGTTAAATATTCAATAAAAATTCTCCATGAAATTTCCGGTCATTTGGAGTTTGGTGATTTTTTTGCCTTTTTCTCAGTTTTCCGGTCCAGCATTCCAGTTTCCAGATATTACCCTCTTTGTGATGTACCTTGCATATTCATAGGGAAACGACATAAGAATTGCATAATAATATGGAATAATGGACAAGAATGAAGTAGATAGTAATAAGAAATCATGATGCAAAATGGACGTATCATGAAGCAGGTCGATCGCGAGGATGAAAAGGAATGGCGACAATGGGTCGCCCCGTCGTAGGCCCCGGTGATGATGAATAGGTTGGCCAGGGACTCCATTGAGGAGGAAGGAAGACAATGAAGTGGATAACAGAAGCGCAATCCAGTCCCTCCACCGTGCACTAAATCCCAATTGTTGCAGCAGCTCTAGAATATACTCCCAGGACACGTTATCGAAAGCCTTGGCGATGTCTAGCTTAAGAAGGAGGTCCGGGGTTTTCGCCTTTGTAGGGCCTTAACCAAGTTTTAGACGTAGAGGAAACTGTCATAGATGCACTTTGTCCGAAGGAATGCAGACTAAGCCGGAGAGATCAGCATGTCTATAACACCTACTAGCCGCATGGATATCACTTTGGAGATTAGCTTGGCGATGGAGTGGATCGGACTAATCGTCCTATAGTCGCTAATGGTCGCCACCCCATCTTTCTTGGGCACCATGGCTACCATAGAAAAGTTTAGAGCCCCAAAATTCCTCCCAGGTAAATTGTAGAACTGGCCAAACGCCGCCATGACGTCCTCTTTGATGGTTGCCCAGCAGGCCCTGAAGAAAATGCCGGAGAAACCGTCCGGTCCTGGTGATCGTTCCGCCGGTGAGGCCTTGATCGCGCCCCACACTTCCTCCTCCGTGAAGGGGTTGTCCAGCCCCCCGCCTTGGAGGCTAGGCAAGTCTTTGCAGCTCCATTGGATGGTGGCATCGGGGCCTGCGGCAGTGCCAAGAAGGGAGGTGAAGTGCTCATGTATCACCTTCTCTTTGTCATCCTGAGATGTGACGATCCCCTTCGGCCCGTGTAAACTATGGATGAAAGCTTTCCTCCTCCTCGAGTTTACTTTGTCCTGGAAGAATGCGGCAGGTGCATCCCCTGCCCGTAGCCAAGTGATCCGGGAGGCCTGCAGCTTCCGAGCAGGGTCAACCGCCGCAAGGCCTAAGGTGCGCAGTTTGAGCAATTTTCGAAGGTGAAATTCTGCATCCGAGAGTATTCGATGCTCTTGCGCGATGTCTAGACGCAGAACCACTTCACCGGCCAGGTGTAGTTGTAGTTTGGCGCCACCCAAGAGGGAATTGCTCCAAATCCCGAGGTCTCTAGGAACCAGCCCCATCTTAGTGCTTAGCCTTGCCAAAGCGCATCTTGCCGTGGTTGGACGATTCCAAGCATTGCTAAAGGTTTCGTGGAAATGTGGGAGCCGGGGCCAGTATGACTCAAATCTAAATTTCGCCGGCCGTCTCGGCGGCGCCACCACATTAAGGAGGAGGAGGCAGTGGTCCGAACAAGAGGTGGATGCAGCGTGAAGTAAGTACGTCGGGAAGAGCCCCTCCTATGCCATAGTGCAGAAGAACTTGTCTATACTTACTAATGTTGGAATACATCGTTCTTTGCTCCAGGTGAAGCGGTGATTCTTGCACTTAATTTCTCTAAGCCCCCCCCCTGCATCAATAGCTGCTCTGAATTTCCCCATGATCCTACGGTTGACATTGTAGTTACTCTTGTCTCTCGCCTCGTAGATCATGTTAAAATCTCCATTGATGAGCCAAGCATCTCCAGATGGTGGTGCAACCCTGGCGATCTCTACGAGGAAGTCGTCTTTTCTCACCTCATCAGTAGACTCATACATCGTGGTAAGCCGGTAATTAGCTGACGAACCAACTACAGATACTCTAGCCGTGATGGAAAATTGTCCTATGGCATGCGACTGCATCGATACCACGCTAGAGTTCCAGAAGATGGCTGCCCCCCCATGTACCAATAGCCGGAAGGACAACGCACTCATCTAGTCGAGTGCCACCCACTTCCCTGGCAATACACTGGTGCAGCAACGTGCTATACAAACGGTTTTTAACCCCTTTCTGCGACATAGTTGTAAACTGTCGCCTTGCATGTGTGGGCGATAGGGGGGTCCATCGCACACGACACGGAAAACCTGTCGGTGATGGTGACCAACGAGCGCAAACGATCCACCAAACGTAATCGTGTGCGGTGCAGGAATATATCACACACGCTATATTTTGGGCGTACGTGTGGAATTTGGGATCAATCACACACGTCTATCACGAGTTAAACGCGTGTAATTGCTCATGGAAAACAAACGGTGTTTGACCTTTTACCGTTTGTGAAACATTACCTAATCCACACGGGCCATGGTATAAACTGTGTGTGATATCTTCATCATCGCACACGAAATTTCCCTATCAACCATCTGCCATGCATGATATCATCGCACACGTTTCTCGAAATTTTTACGCGTGGGACCGTCTTTGCATCGGGCACAGTTTCCTGTTGGCTCACGTGTGAGATAAGGTGCTATCGCAAACGATTGAGGAGCTCCTAAGCACACGTACAAGTGCTGCAAATCATTTGCGATTTCTTATGTATCACCAACGTTTCATTTTATATCTCGTGTGCTTTTCCAATAGATCATAGGCGGTTGCGCTATGAGTTGCATGTGCTTTTACTGTTGATCACAGGAGGTTCCGCTATGAGTTACGTGTGCTTTTCCTGTAGATCACAGGTGGTTGCGCTATGAGTTGCGTCTTCTTACTGTTTTGTATCGTAGACGCTTAGTTGCTTGAACCGTGTGCGCTGAAAAAGCTAGATTATTGTAAAATATCGCATTTGAATCACCCTGCAAATAGCAAATTTGCCACAATATGCAATCGACAAATAGTGTCCACATGAAGAACATTCATCGTAATTCGGCACAATATGCAATTAAACGAATAGTGTCCACAGGAAGAACATCCATCATAATTCACGACAATATGGAATTGAGCAAATGCTTGTAAGACCGAGGACATGATCACATGGAAAACAATGCATCCATGCGTATATGTTTAGCTCATAACAGTATATGAATGTGTACTTATTATTGGGGATACGAATCCTGAAATCTTCGACGTCTTTAGAGGGCTTGATATAGTGTTTCACAAAGAAGGTGCTGATAAATTTCCTAACAGACAACAATTCATCTGTGGTGAGCGGTTTACAAGTCATCGGTCCGAAGATCAACTGCAGGACTTTTAGATCAGAATGTGGCATACGTGTGGAGTAGAAGATAGTAATTAAGAAGCAGACTTACTGGTTCTATTTTGTCAGCATCGGCACCACATTCAACATGTCTGCATAGGCTAATCGTGTGTGAGCAAACGTAGTATCCACATAGGCTGGTCCCTTGTTGTTGCTGAGGACACTGCAATTTTTTGTACAGTATTAGTCATGTATTTACCCTGATAGGAACAACCTAACCGGTGTAAGTTGTTTCTTTTTTTTCTTTGGAGAGAAATAGAAAGACGTTTACTTAGAAACTTGAACTATGACTAACATTTTTTGAAAATAACGGATTTCGTTGTCTTACCGGAGAAACGATCACATGCTGCAGAGGTAGTTGGGCGTCGAACCTTCTCCCTACTAAAGTTATGGTCTTACACAATACACTGCGAATGAAGATGAATTTTCACATACTCAATTCTTGAACCAGATATGAACACAACATATTAACATCAAAGAATTCAATACCTATCCATGAAATCCTGAAGATGACTCAGATCCTGAGGTGCATTTGACTCTCTGGGAGAATCCAGGTAGTAAACTGTGTTGCGTTTTGGAACAATGACCACAAAGATCCAGTGATCTCTACAATTTAAGAAAACCTTGAAATTACGACCTATGTCGAAAACTGAAAGACGATCAATGTATGCGTGGTTGTATATTTAACTTACCCTTCATGATATGGCCACATGAAGAATTCTCCTATCTGTAACTCCCACAAGATCGTGGTGACATGCCCGATGGAAGCCTCACGTGTGTCATTTTCACTTAACAAAATGCCGTTTGCTAAATCAGGATCTATGAAATCCGCATGCACCCTTCCGCGCCATCAATCCCCTGAGAGGAATACAATACAATTAGCTTTTTTTCATGTACAACCTTGTATGGAGAAGTTGATCAGAGTTTGTGAAGTACTTACAACATCAAGCATTTGACAAGAGTGGCAGCAAGCTTATCGACGTTGAAGAAGAGATGAAAGTCCTCCAATTCCACACTGATGGTACCTGCATCGTGAGAGAAATGATGACGGTCATAGTGCAATTCCACAATGTTATGATCTTCTCCTTTTGACATTATGTCCATGCAATATTTATGTAACTTGCGACAACTAGAACTGAACTCCTCAAAGTATTCGCCAACAAGAAATGGCTGGCCATGCTTATACTTGCGTGCTTCAAATGGGTCTACTTTCTGACTAGAAAGGAGCTTTTCAACTACTGCCTCAGACATTTCGTGAGAACCGGGATTACCCATCCCTTCGAAAAACTTGTTGTTAATTTGGTTATGTGTGATGACTCTTTCTAGTAGGAGGCTCTTGGTCCCATCCCTCCTCGGTTTTGGGGCCCCATCTTCCTTTGTGCAACCGTGCCCGCTTTCCTCTTGTTAGCTGAAGAACTTCTTGTTTGACATCCGGTATCATGAACGATGTGCTGCTGAGAAGGCTGTGAAGGTACAATGGACTGCTGAATAGATGATGCCGCTGTGACGGACTGCTGAGATGTAGTACAAGAGGCGACGGACAGCTGACCAGCCGTTGAAGCTATGTGATGTCTACTACGCAAATTTATTCTTGTAGGCTTTGTTGGGCCTAAAAGCGCAGAGTTTTGTAGGACAGTAGCAATTTTCTCTCAAGTGGATGACCTAAGGTTTATCAATCCGTGGGAGGTGTAGGATGAAGATGGTCTCTCTCAAACAACCCCGCAATCAAATACAAGAAATCTCTTGTGTCCCCAACACACCCAATACAATAAAAATTTGTATAGGTGCACTAGTTCGGCGAAGAGATGGTGATACAACTGCAATATGGAAGGTAGATATTGGTTTTGTAATCTGAAAATATAAAAACAGTAAGGTAGCAAATAGTAAACAACGAGCAAAACGGTATATTAATGCTTGGAAACAAGGCCTAGGGTTCATACTTTCACTAGTGCAATCTCCCAACAATGCTAACATAGTTGAATCATATGATAATCCCTCAACGTGCAACAAAGAATCACTCCAAAGTTCCTATCTAGCGGAAAACAATAAGATGAAATTGGTGTAGGTAGTAGAACCACCTCAAAGTTATTCTTTCTGATCAATCTTTTGAGTTATTCCTATAAGTGTCACAAACAGCCCTAGAGTTCATACTAAAATAACACCAATGATACATATCAATCAACCCTAATGTCACCTAGATACTCCAATGTCACCTCAAGTATCCGTGGGTAAATTATGCGACATGCATCAAACAATTTGAGATCTATCATATTCAATCCAACATAAAGAACTTCAAGGAGCACCCCAAGATTTCTATCGGCGAACATAGGACAAGAACGTTTATCAACCCCTATTCATAGATTACCCCAATGTCACCTCGGGAATCTACAAGTTGCGTACCAAAACATACATCAAGTGAATCAATAGAACACCCCATTATCACCACATGTATCCACATGCAAGACATATATCAAGTGTTCTCAAATCCAATATTCAATCCGACATAACGATATCTCAAAGGGAAAGATACAATTCATCACAAAAAGGTAGCAAGGGAATAACATCATATGATCTGACTATATTAACAAAGCCCGTGATACATCAAGATCGTGCCATCTCAAGAACACGAGAGAGAGAGAGAGAGAGAGAGAGAGAGATTGAACACATAGCTACTGGTACATACCCTTAGCCCCATGGGTGAAGTACTCCCTCCTCGTCATGGCCTCCGCCGAGATGATGAAGATGGCCACCGCATGATGATTTCCCTCTCCGGCAGGGTACTGGAAAGGCTCCAGATTGGTTTTTCATCTATACAGAGAGTTGCGGCGGCGGAATGTAGTGTCTCTCTTTAATTGTGGGGTTTCTGGGATTTATAGGATTTTTGAGCGTTGGAATCACGCGCAACGGAGCCACGTGGGTCCCACAAGCTATCACAGCGCGACCCCCCAGGGCCGCGCCCTGGTGGCTTGTGCCCCACGGGTGGCTCCCTTCCGGTGGTTCTTCGCTCCAATATTGCTTATTTCCTCCAGAAAAAATCATCAAAAAGTTTTGGGCGATTCCGAGAACTTTCATTTCCTGCACAAAAACAACACCACGGTAATTCTGCTGAAAACAGCGTCAGTCCGGGTTAGTTCTAAATAAATCATATAAAGTGCATCAAAACCATATAAAAGTACTGTAAACAAGGTGGATATGGCATGAATACTTCATAAATTGTAGATGCGTTGGAGACGTATCACTATGCCGGGGTTCTGAGCATCTCGTGCCAACGTGTCGGTGTGTTGATGCGGCTGTGACAACGCGTTGGTTTGCTGAGCAGGCGGTGCCGACACATTGGTATGCTTATCTGGCGGCTGTGAACCGCTGGACTGTTGAGCAGGTGGTTCCTGACTTTCGGACTGCTTAGCAGGCGGTTCCGGACTTTTAGACTGCTTAGCAGACGGTTCCGGACTTTCAGACTGCTTAGCAGGTGGTTCGACCGGGTTTGTCTGCTGAGCATGCAGTGCCGATGTGTCTGCACTATCCGCTTCATTGGCCGGCATCTGAACCGATGATACGCCTTCAGCAGTTGTAGGCCTTGCCACATGTTGCTCAGGAGCGGACGATGATCTGGCCTGTACGGCAGGAAGTCGGGTGGGCTGATCATAGGTTGATGCCTCGGGCATCGGATTCCCAAGAGTATGTCCATCGGGGGAGTCACACAAGATCTGCTATGGCGAGAAGAGAGTCACCGGTTCGAGAGCGACATTGGTTGCTTTGGGGGGGGGCTGGAGGGATCTCATCCAGTAAGTCTATTTCTTTCCGTGGCCACTGGATATGATTTAACCGTGTTTCTTCCAAGGTCCTCTGCTCATCAGGGTCCCCAAGGACATTCTTCAGGGCAAAATTACTGAATCCAGGCTTTATTTCAATCATGTAGCACTTCACACATCCCGGCTTTAATGGCACATTGTACAACAAGAGTCCCCCGTCAAAGTCAGGGTTGTAAACCCACGTTGTTGCACATTTTAAAGTACCTTCATAATGTGTAAGCACGGCCTTCACTCCCCCCCTATCCATATAGATCAGATATAGCACCATCATGTCCAGCTGTAGCATCATTGTCACTGGGGTCAGCTGATGCACAACTACTCTTGTGCGGTTTTGTCATACAATAAGTGGCATCATCCATGCCGACATCCCCTTGCGTCTCCTGGCTATCTCTTTCATTAGTGTCTTCTCCTGCATATATGACTCCTCAACTTCCTTTTGAACTCCAGGATACATGTCCCTCTTAATCGTTTCGTACATTGCTCCCCGCTTACCATCACTCCTAGCTTTTTTCATGTTGAGCCTCTCTTCTTTGCTTAGTGAGAAAGCCCTCTTGTGTGGGACATTGACCTCAATACCCCTTGCACGGCCAGGGGACTCTTTGGTAGTCAGAGCCTCGGACAGAATGTCACATGGCCATGAGTTCGTGTAGAACCTTCCAGTGTTTTTGGAAGACTTTGCCATCACATTATATAGTTCTTGGTCTGCTGAGTTTTCAAAGTAACAAGAACCGTCTCCATGCCTCTTTGCACGTGCCCACAAGTAGTCCCTAGCGTGATTGCCCCTAATTTCACTAAAGGTCGGGTTGCCACCCACAGCTACTGCTTCTTTGTCCTCCAGCTCCCATATCGGTTTCATGACGTAGTATCCTGACACACTCAAATGGTGGGGGTGTGTGTTCTTCTTCTAAACTTCCGATTGCATGGCACTCTTCTTAATAAACTCTTCACTGGCCCTGACCCTTTTGAATTATGTCCAGTCTTCCTTTGTAATTTGGGGGTATGAGGGTATTGGGTCCTTGCCTTGACTCAAGAACTTCTTGTACAACACATGCTTCCAGTTTCTCCAAGCATCCATGGCCTTCTTCGGTGCAGCGTGTTGTGATGACCCACAAGTATAGGGGATCAATCGTAGTCCTTTCGATAAGTAAGAGTGTCAAACCCAACGAGGAGCAGAAGGAAATGACAAGCGGTTTCTAGCAAGGTAATTTCTGCAAGCACTGAAATTGTAGGTAACAGATAGTTTGATAGCAAGGTAATTGGTAACGAGCAAGTAACAGTAACGGTAACAAGGTGCAGCAAGGTAGCCCAATCCTTTTGTGGCAAAGGACAAGCCAGAAAAATCTCTAGTAATAAGCAAAGTGTTCTTGAGGGTACACGGGAATTTCATCTAGTCACTTTTATCATGTGGGTTTGATTCGTGTTCGCTACTTTGATAATTTGATATGTGGGTGGACCGGTGCTTGGGTGTTGTCCTTACTTGAACAACCTCCACTTATGATTAACCCCCTTGCAAGCATCCGCAACTATGAGAAAAGTATTAAGATAAAATCTAACCATAGCATTAAACGTTTGGATCCAAATCAGCCCCTTACGAAGTACTCCCTCCGTTCCTTTATGTAAGGTGTATTTTTTCTGGCACGTTGACCAAGGCATGGAATTTTAAAGAATTGAGGACGAAAATACCCTTGGCTAATTCATTGATTAGTGGCAAGTAAATCAATTAGGAAGGAAATGAAGAGATACAGGCAATCAGGAGAGAGATACTTTCCTTCTTTTCCTATATGGAGAGATACACACAATCGGGAGAGAGATACTTTCCTTTTTTCTGGAGGGCTAAGAAGGGAATTATGAGGAATTGGAAGAAATGCACCTTACATTGCGGATTTTTATCAAAAAACAAATACACCTTATATAAAGGAATGGAGGGAGTAGCGCATAAACTAGGGTTTAAGCTTCTGTCACTCTAGCAACACATCATCTAATAACTACGCCACAATGCATTCCCTTAGGCCCATGAATGGTGAAGTGTCATGTAGTTGCTATTCACATGACACCACTAAGGGAATCACAACATACATATCATCAAAATATCGAAGACATATCAAATTCACATGATTACTTGCAACATGATTTCTCCCGTGACCCCAAGAACAAAGGTAACTACTCACAAATAGTAAACATGCTCAAGATCAGAGAGGTACTTAAAAACATAATGGATCTAAACATATAATCTTCCACCAAATAAACCATATAGTAATCAACTAGGCAAGGTAATCAACACTACTAGTCACCCACAGGCACTGTTCAAGAATTCGTCCGATTAACCAGTTAACTTGCCAGTTAATCGCTACTCGTAGGGTGTCTGAATCGAATAGTACCTATTCATCGCGTTAACTTGTCAGGCTGATTAATTGGCCAGTTAGACCGATTAATCAGTCATCATACCGATTAATTAGTTGCCAGACCGATTAATCGCTACCGCCCCGTTAACTGGTGGGCAAACGAATCCCAATTTTTTGACAGATAACCCCTCCATCCCCTCTTGCTACTAAATACCTAAGGTTTGTCCCTCCTCCCACTACCTCTTGCTCCTTTCATCCCCTCCTAACCTGGTTGGTGGCTATCCAGGTCCTGACCGGTGCTAGCCACCACACTACACCTCCAAGATCCAGCTGCTTCGCCACTCTAGTCACTTGCGTGGACCCCACCCCCTTGGCTACTCCCCATCCTCTCCCATGGGATGCTCCCCAATCCTTTCCTCCGTGGCATCACCAACAGGCAAGGTACTACCATCCCTTTCCCCTATCTTAGTGGAGAATCCAACATTCATATATTAGTACATTGTAAATTACAATTTTGTAGATTAGTGGATGGAACTGTTGGTTTTGGTTGTTATTTGTAGTATATTCTGTGATCTATGTTAGAAAGTATATGGACAAGTTTAAATGTTTAATTGATAATTTTGAATTTTGAGATTTTGTAGATTTGGATGTATAACGATTATTAATTTTACCTCCTATCTATTTTTTATACGCCTACAATAGAATATTTTGATATATTACATAGCTAGGTGCATGGAAATATGGTATAATACATAAAACATCTAGATATAAGTTCGCAAGTTTCTATTTAATCTGCCGATTAATGGTCGACCGATTAATCCAGTTAGTAGGCCGATTCTCCGATTAATCTCTACTCCCAAGCCGGCCGAGCAGTTACCAGTTACTGATTTCTTGAACATTGCCCACAGGTACCAATCCGAGGTTCCGGTACAAAGATTGAACACAAGATATGAACTAGGGTTTGAGAGGAGATGGCATTGTTGAAGATGTTGATGAAAATTGGCCTCCCAAAGATGAGAGGGGTGTTGGTGATGACGATGGCTTCGATTTTCCCCTCCGGGAAGGAAGTTCCCCCGGCAGAATCGCTCCGGCGGAGGGCAAAAGTGCTCCTGCCCAAGTTCCGCCTAGAGGCGGCGGTGCTTCATCCCGAAAGTCCTCCTCCTATTTTTTTCTAGTTCAAATGTGACTATATACCAGAAGATGGGCACCGGAGGTAGGCCGAGGAGGCCACAACCCATCAGGGTGCGCCTAGGGGGGCCTGGCGCGCCCTGGTGGGTTGTGCCCACCAGGTTTGCCCCCTCCGGTAGTTTTTTGCTCCAGTATTTTTTTATTTATTCCAAAAATAATCTCCGTCAAATTTCAGCTTCATTGGAGTTGTGCAGAATAGGTATCTCTGATGTGCTTTTCTCAGGTCCAGAATTCCAGCTGCCGGTATTCTCCCTCTTTGTGTAAACCTTGCATATTATGAGAGAAAAGGCATTAGAATCACTCCCTAAAGCATTATTATTCAACAAAACATAATAAATAATAGTAGGAAATCATGATGCAAAATGGACGTATCAACTCCCCCAAGCTTAGACCTCGCTTGTCCCCAAGCGAAAGCCGATATTGAAAAGCATGTCCACATGGTTTGAGAGAGAGGTGTCTATAAAAACAAAATACGAACATAGTAGCATCATGCTTATTATCATAACAGCAACAAACTCTAACATAAAACTTATTCATACACTTTTATCATATAACTTCTCATGAACAAGTAACAATTCATCACAACAAAGAAGTATAAAGCATAAACCTTATTGAAAACCAACAAACTATGTTCTCAGTCAACTTTGCAACTACAATTCATCATATTTTCAGGAAGGGCCTCGTGTCGGAGCCTTTTGGCAAGTCCACATACTCAACCATCATTTAGTCTTCTATGATTGCTAACACTCACAGTATACCCATGAGCAAAAAGTTTCAACCGGACACATAGAAAGATAGGGGCTTATAATTTCGCCTCCCAACGTATTCACCTCGAGGGTGATGTCAACAATAATAACTCATGCCCACCCATATCCAACTGGATATATGTGCCTAGATCTTTCCTCACTACATGATGCTTGCAAAAGGAAAAAGTAAAAAGGAATAGGGAAGAATACTTTGACTCTTGCATAAAAGTAAATACATGAAAGTAAGAGATAGCCCTTTCGCAGAGGGAAGCAGAGGTTGTCATGCGCTTTTTTGGTTTGTATGCCCAATCCCTTAATGTAAAAGAACGTCTGCTATATTGCCCCCTATGATAGCAACCTTTATTATGCAGTCCATCACTTTTATTACTTTGCCATCATAAGTTCGCATAGCACTCAATTTTCTCTTACACTAATTGATCAAAACACTTGTAGAAGCAATTTTTATTGCCTTATTGCACCAATGACAACTTACTTGAAGGATCTTACTCGATCCATAGGTACGTATGGTGGACTCTCAAAGAACGAGTTTGGGTTTGGGTTTTTTGGATGCACAAGTAGTATCTCTACTTACTGCGGAATTTTGGGCTAGCAAAGATATTGAGCAAGCACCACATGTTGAAGGATCTATGACAATATAACTTCTATGTGGATACGAACAACCATAATTCATTACGTTGTCTTCCTTGTCCAACGTCAACAGTTTTGACATATAATATTTGATGGGGGCTCACAATCATAAAAGATGTCCAAGATAGTGTATTTGCATGTGAATCTTCTCTTCCCTTATTAATTCTTTCATGAATTGCATCATTGACCAATGCTATGTTTGTCAATCTCCAATAAATTTTACTACTTATACTTTTCCTTATGTGATGTCATTACTCACCATAAGATTAGCATATGATCCTTTTCATTTATTTCTCTTTCCTTTTATTTTGATTGCAACAAGAAAGTAGAGAAGCAAAAACTCAAACTAAATTTTATTATATAACTTTCACACAATTACATAGATAGATAGGCCACGAAACTAACACACGAAAATAGATCATGCTAAACTTTTATTCAACTAAAGCAAAGGGAAACTGAAGATCGAACTAAAATAGGTAAAGGTGAATAAAAGTGATGGTGATACGATACCGTGGCACCTCCCCCAAGCTTGGCTCAAGCCAAGGGGAGTGCCCATACCCGTGTACTCAAGTCTCCTTTGGTGGTGGTGGTGATGATGTAATCTTCTTCTTCAACTTATATTTGAGCATAAAATTTTCCTCCCTTAGATCATCATTCTCCAACTCGAGCTTTAATATCCTTTTGCATAATGCCGCCTTGCTCTCCTGCAGAAAATGAGATGGGATAAATTGGACCTCAGGTTTGTAGCTTCTAGGGAGGCTTGACTTCTTGAATTCCACATGCATATCTTCGGGTTGAGGCAATGGATCATCCTCTTCCTCAGAGCTATCATCCTTTGTTTCCTCCATGGCAGAATCTTCCTCCTCATCTGAGGTCCACAGATAGGGGTAAATTTCCCTAAAGATCTTCGGGTCTGCAACATAGTGATCCCCCTCTGAATCTTGAGACGACATATTTTCAGATCTGCCAGAAAAAACAACACAAAACAAGAACAAAGGATTTTTCTGTGATGCGGTTGTCAAAACAGTTGGGGGGTATATATAGAGAATTTTTATTCTTGGGAAACAAGCATATGGAAGGAAAACGGGGTTGGGAAGGTGTCCGAGGTGGGCACAACCCACCAGGGCACGCCCAGGGGTGCCTGGCGCGCCCTGGTGTATCGTGCTCACCTCGATCACCTTCCGGTTTATTTCTTTATTTCCAAAATTTTCTAATATTCCAAAACTGACAAAAAATATTTTTGCGGACTTTTCGGAGTCTGTTTACTTACCGTATCACGTACCTCCTATTTTTTGAATTCTGGAGTGTTCCGGAAGGTTTCTTTTATGTGTTCCTCAGGTGTCATGGTTTGGATAACATTACTTTCAACGTTAATAGGCGTACCTGAGATGTAATGCTTAATTCTTTGTCCATTGACCACCTTCGGGTTAGTACCTTCAGCGTTATTAATCTTGATAGCTCCAGAATGATAAACCTCTTCGATAACATAAGGTCCTTCCCATTTGGAGAGAAGCTTACCTACTAAAAATCTTAAACGAGAGTTGAACAAAAGAACATAGTCTCCTATTTTGAATTCCCGCTTTTGGATTCTTTTGTCATGCCATCTTTTTACTTTTTCTTTAAATAGTTTGGCATTTTCATAGGCTTGGGTTCTCCATTCATCTAGTGAGCTAATATAAAATAGCCTCTTCTCACAGGCAAGTTTGAAATCATAGTTAAGTTCTTTAATTGCCCAAAATGCCTTATTTTCTAATTCTAGAGGCAAATGACAAGCTTTTCCATACACCATTTTGTATGGAGACATACACATAGGATTTTTATAAGTTGTTCTATAGGCCCAAAGTGCATCATCTAATTTCTAGACCAGTTCTTACGACCTATTGACAGTTTTTTGTAATATTAATTTTATTTCTCTATTGCTAAGTTCAACTTGACTGCTAGATTGAGGATGATAGGGTGATGCAATTCTATGGTTAACATCATATTTAGCAACCATCTTACGGAAAGCACCATGAATAAAGTGTGAACCACCATCAGTCATTAAATATCTAGGGACTCCAAACCTCGGGAAGATAACCTCTTTAAGCATTTTAATGGAGGTGTGGTGATCAGCAGTACTAGTTGGAATAGCTTCTACCCACTTAGTGACATAATCAACAGCAACCAAAATATGAGTGTACCCGTTAGAGGAAGGAAAAGGCCCCATATAATCAAAACCCCAAACGTCAAATGGTTCAACAACAAGTGAATAATTCATAGGCATCTCTTGACACTTACCGATATTACCAATTCTTTGACATTCATCACAAGACAAGACAAACTTGCGGGCATCCGTGAAGAGAGTAGGCCAATAAAAACCAGATTGCAATACCTTATGCGCAGTTCTATCTCCCGCATGATGTCCTCCATAAGCTTCAGAATGACATTTCCGTCGGATTTGTTCCTGTTCATGCTCAGGTACACAACGTCTAATAATACCATCTACTCCTTCTTTATAAAGATGTGGGCCATCCCAAAAGTAATGTCTCAAGTCATAGAAGAATTTTTTATTTTGTTGGTATGTGAAGCTAGGTGGTATAAATTTAGCGACAATATAATTAGCATAATCAGCATACCAAGGAGTGTTTTGAGAAATATTTATTGCAACTAACTGTTCGTCAGGGAAACTATCATCTATAGGTAGTGGGTCATCAAGAATATTTTCTAACCTAGACAAGTTATCATCTACGGGGTTCTCAGCTCCTTTCCTATCAACGATATGTAATTCAAATTCTTGAAGCAAGAGAACCCACCTAATGAGTCTAGGTTTAGCATCTTTCTTTTCCATAAGATATTTTATAGCAGCATGGTCGGTGTGAACAATAACCTTTGAGTCAACAATATAGGATCTAAATTTATCACAGGCGAACACAACCGCTAAAAATTCCTTTTCAGTAGTAGCATAATTTCGTTGAGCACTGTCTAGAGTTTTACTAGCATAATGGATAACATTCAATTACTTATCAACTCTATGTCCTAGAACAGCACCAACAGCATAATCACTAGCATCACACATAATTTCAAAAGGCAAGTTCCAATGAGGTGGTTGAACGATAGGTGCAGAGGTTAAGGCTTTCTTGAGTGTTTCAAAGGCTTCCACACAATCATCATCAAAAACAAAAGGAATATCCTTTTGCAAAAGATTAGTAAGAGGCCTAGAAATTTTAGAAAAGTCTTTAATGAACCTCCTATAGAAACCAGCATGACCGAGGAAACTTCGAATACCTTTAATATCTTTAGGACATGGCATTTTCTCAATTGCATCAACTTTAGCTTTATCCACCTCAATACCTCATTCAGATATTTTATGCCCCAAGACAATAACTTCATTGATCATAAAGTGGCACTTCTCCCAATTCAAGACGAGGTTAGTTTGTTCACATCTCTGCAAAACTCGATCAAGGTTGCTTAAGCAATCATCAAAAGAAGTTTCATAAACGGAAAAATCGTCCATGAAAACCTCCATAATCTTTTCATAAAAATCAGAGAATATAGCAGTCATACATATTTGAAAGGTAGCAGGTGCATTACATAAACCAAAAGGCATACGTCTATAAGCATAGGTTCCAAAAGGGCAAGTCAAGGTGGTTTTCTCTTGATCGGATTGTGACACGGGTATTTGAGAGAAACCAGAATATCCGTCTAGGAAGCAAAAGTGTGTGTGCTTAGATAATCTTTCTAGGCAGAGGGTAATGATCTTTCCTAGTAGCTTTATTTAATTTTCTAAAATCAATTACCATTCTATAGCCAGTAACAATTCTTTGTGGAATGAGTTCATTTTTATCATTGGGAACAACGGTAATACCTCCTTTCTTAGGGACACAATGCAGGACTTACCCATCTACTATCAGCAATAGGATTGATTATACCTGCTTCCAGAAGTTTTAATATTTCAGTTCTTACCACTTCCTTCATCATAGGATTCAATCGCCGTTGGTGATCAACAACGGGTTTAGCATCACGTTCCATATTAATCTTGTGCTGATGTAGAGTGGGACTAATGCCCTAAGATCATCAAGAGTATATCCAATAGCAGCCCGGTGCTTCCTTAGAACTTTTAAGAATCTTTCTTCTTCATGTTCTGAAAGGTTAGCACTAATAATAACAGGATATATCTTTTTTCTCATCAAGATAAGCATACTTCAAAGTGTCAGGCAATTGTTTTAATTCAAACATAGGATCACCTTTAGGTGGAGAAGGTCCTCCAAGAGTTTCAATAGGTAAATTATGTTTTAGGAGAGGTTGTTGTTCAAAGAAAATTTGATCTATTTCATTTATTTCACGTAAGTGCATATCATTTTCATGGTCAAGCAAATATTGTTCTAGTGGATCGGTAGGAGGCACGGCAATAGAAGCAAGACCAATTATTTCATCCTTACTAGATAACGCTTTATCACGAGGTTGTTTACTAAACTTGGAAAAATTAAACTCATGAGACACACCACCAAAACTGACACCGACAGTTTGTTTTTCACAATCTATCTTAGCGTTGACGGTGCTCAAGAAAGGTCTACCAAAGATAATGGGACAAAAGTCATCTTGTGGGGAACCAAGAACTAGAAAATCAGTAGGGTATTTTACTTTCCCACACAAGACTTCAACATCTCTAACAATCCCAAGTGGTGTGATGGTGTCTCTATTAGCAAGTTTAATAGTAACATCAATTTCTTCTATTTCAGCAGGTGCTATTTCATACATAATTTCTTGGTATAAAGTAAAAGGGATAGCACTCACACTACCACCCAAATCACATAAACCATGATAGCAATGATCTCCTATTTTGATTGAGACCACAAGCATGCCTTCTATGGGTCTATGTTTATCTTTTTCATCGGGTTTTGCAATTCTAGCAGCTTCATCACAGAAGTAGATAACATGCCCATCAATATTTTCTACCAAGAGATCTTTAACCATAGCAACACTAGGTTATACTTTAATTTGCTCTGGGGTCTTAGATGCTCTTATATTACTCGTACGAACTACAGTTGATACCTTAGCATGTTCCTTTATCCTAACAGGGAAAGGTGTTTTTTCAATATAAGCGGTAGGCACAACTGGATCAACATTGTAAATGATGGTTTCTTCTTTAGCTATGACTGGTTCTTTAATTTCTTATTTAATAGGGGGATGATATTTAAACCACTTCTCCTTAGGGAGGTCAACGTGAGTAGCAAATGCTTCACAGAAAGAGAAGAGGCTACTATCTCAGAGTCAAGTCCATATTTAGTGCTAAACTTATGAAAAGTATCGGTACTCATAAAAGATTTAACACAATCAAAGTCAAGCTTTATACCTGACTCATTACCTTCGTCGAGTTTCCAATATTCGGAGTTGTATTTAATTCTTTCTAAGAGATCCCACTTGAATTCAATAGTCTTCTTCATATAAGAACCAGCACAAGAAGTATCGAGCATGGATTGATCATTATGAGAAAGCCGGGCATAAAAATTCTGAATGATAACTTCTCTCGGGATGTCATGATTGGGGCATGAATATAACACTGACTTAAGCCTCCCCCAAGCTAGAGCGATGCTTTCTCCTTCACGAGGCCAAAAATTATATATATAATTCCGATCACGATGAACTAGATGCTTGGGATAAACCTTTTGGTGGAATTCCAATTGCAACCGATTCTAGTTCCACGATCCAAGATCATCACATAGCCTATACCATGTCAATGCTTTTCCCTCCAAAGATAAAGGGAAAACCTTCTTCTTAACTTCATCTCCGGGTAAACCTGCAAGATTAAATAATCCACAAATTTCGTTCACATATAATAGGTGCATATGAGGATGTTCAGTTCCATCTCCTGCATAAGGTTTAGCAAGCAGTTGTTCTACCATACCCGAAGGCATTTCATAACCAATATTTTCAGTAGGTGAAGTAGGTTGAGGGGCAACTAATTGTGGTTCCGGTAAAGGTGAAGATACCCCGAACAAACCCCTCAAAGGATTGTTTTCCATAGTAGCAAGTACTAATAAATTTCAGCACGTAGTATAAGTTTTTCCTTACCGATTTCCACTTACCAAGAGCGCTTCACTCCCCGACAACGGCGCCAGAAAAGAGTCTTGATGACCCACAAGTATAAGGGATCAATCGTAGTCCTTTCGATAAGTAAGAGTGTCGAACCCAACGAGGAGGAGAAGGAAATGACAAGCGGTTTTCAGCAAGGTAATTTCTGCAAGCACTGAAATTGTAGGTAACAGATAGGTTGATAGCAAGGTATTTGGTAACGAGCAAGTAATGGTAACGGTAACAAGGTGCAGCAAGGTAGCCCAATCCTTTTGTGGCAAAGGACGGGCTAGAACAATCTCTAGTAATAGGCAAAGTGTTCTTGAGGGTACACGGGAATTTCATCTAGTCACTTTTATCATGTTGGTTTGATTCGTGTTCGCTACTTTGATAATTTGATATGTGGGTGGACCGGTGCTTGGGTGCTGTTCTTACTTGAACAACCTCCACTTATGATTAACCCCCTTGCAAGCATCCGCAACTATGAGAAAAGTATTAAGATAAAATCTAACCATAGCATTAAACGTTTGGATCCAAATCAGCCCCTTACGAAGTAGCGCATAAACTAGGGTTTAAGCTTCTGTCACTCTAGCAACCCATCATCTAATAACTACTCCACAATGCATTCCCTTAGGCCCATGAATGGTGAAGTGTCATGTAGTCGACGTTCACATCACACCACTAAGGGAATCACAACATACATATCATCAAAATATCGAACACATATCAAATTCACATGATTACTTGCAACATGATTTCTCCCGTGACCTCAAGAACAAAGGTAACTACTCACAAATAATAAACATGCTCAAGATCAGAGAGGTATTGAATAGCATAATGGATCTGAACATATAATCTTCCACCAAATAAACCATATAGTAATCAACTACGCAAGGTAATCAACACTACTAGTCACCCACAGGTACCAATCTGAGGTTCCGGTACAAAGATTGAACACAAGAGTTGAACTAGGGTTTGAGAGGAGATGGTGTTGTTGAAGATGTTGATGAAGATTGGCCTCCCAAAGATGAGAGGGGTGTTGGTGATGACGATGGCTTCGATTTCCCACTCCAGGAGGGAAGTTCCCCGGCAGAATCGCTCTGCCGGAGGGCAAAAGTGCTCCTGCCCTAGTTCCGCCTCGAGGCGGCGGCGCTTCATCCTGAAAGCCCTCCTCCTATTTTTTCTAGGTCAAATGTGACTATATACCAGAAGATGGGCACCGGAGGTGGGCCAAGGAGGCCACAACCCATCAGGGCGCGCCCAGGGGGGCCTGGCCCGCCCTGGTGGGTTGTGCCCACCAGGTTTGCCCCCTCCGGTAGTTTTTTGCTCCAGTATTTTTTATTTATTCCAAAAATAATCTCCGTAAAATTTCAGCTTCATTGGAGTTGTCCAGAATAGGTATCTCTGATGTGCTTTTCTCAGGTCCAAAATTCCAGCTGCCGGTATTCTCCCTCTTTGTGTAGACCTTGCATATTATGAGAGAAAAGGCATTAGACTCACTCCCTAAAGAATTATTGTTCAACAAAACATAATAAATAACAGTAGGAAATCATGATGCAAAATGGACGTATCATGTTGCACCTACTCTCTCCACTCCTCAGGAAAGTTGAAGTGAGGCATGATCTCCCGGACTATCCTCTTCTGTGTTCCTGTACCAGCCTTCCGAAACCCCGGCAGATTAATGTTGAGCCTTGCGCTGCCAACAAATCCACACACACTCCTGAACCTCGTGCGTGCTTTAATTATCTGGTTTAGTTGGAGCCCAAGACTTCAAATCGATGTAGTTACTTCGTATACACCTTTAGGCTGGTGTGTGGGCTTTCTTGGAGCGCTCTTCCGGCTCTTGACCGGAAGGGTGATTGTGGCAGCTCTATCCCATTCATCATGATACACGATCATCTATTGCAGACCTGTTGGCTTCAGACTCAGATGAAGATACATCGGCAGAAGTATGACTGTCGTCGCTGCTAATAGACATCTACAGAGGACACATGCGAAATTCAGAAAAGGGGGATAATCATAAATAAAATGTAACAGTTTAGCAGCTAGCTATCTTAACATGGCATGTGATCATTTGGAAATGTACGGCTAATCTGTTCATTTTGTGTGACTCGTGCGCACATGATATGTAACTCGACAGTCACTAATTGGAACAAATACAACCTATATGTTCGAAGGTAGATGATGAACATAAATACGCTCTCCATTATTTTATAATCATTTTGGGGACAAACCAAACCAAATAGGAAAAGGGATCGTGAGATAATAGTCCTTACCGCGATGGAGGGAAGCAATTGACCGGTTTTTTTGTGCAAATCCGGCAGGAGAGGCAAGGGTATAGGATCGATATGCTCGAGGGCGGCTGGCGAGCAAATGAAGACGGCGAGGCTTGGGCAGCCGCGTGTTCAGAGCGGCAGTGAAGGGTAGGGTTGATGCCGGGAAGCGGGTATATGGCCAGGTTGAGCACGACGGCGCCAGAAAGGGTTATGGTGTGGGTCTGGGGGACGGGAGGGGGAGGGAGCTAGCTGTCGATGGAGTTTGGGTAGAATACGCGGACAGTTGAGAAAAACGGGGAGGGCGCGGGTTTGGGGAGAGGGGAGGGGGCATGTTGGCGGCTTCGGTGAAAAGGGTAAAAAAAGATCGTCGTGAGCCCCGCGGAAAGGCCTATGCAAACGGTTTCATATAGTAACCCGTGTGCACAAGCAGCATAAATTTGTTCGAAATGAAAACATGACAACTTTGAAATATAGACGTGACCTCATCGTTTTGTCTCGAATTTTTTCCCAAGGTACGCAAATATCGTTGTATCCTAGTATTGATTTTGTGGCGCATTTCTGGGCTCGCTTGATATTTTTCAGCATTTTTTATGATTTACGGGGCATTTAGTGCATATAAATCAAATCTCAACTTCAACAACGTGTGTTGACGAGAGGTATAAGGACTGCCGTTCGATCTGGGTGAATCCTACGGTGCAGACGTACGATCCGGGTGGTTTGGGTATTGGCCAATCAGAATGCACGACTCACTTTGCGCGCATTTGGTGTCATCGGCCACGGTTTAGAAAGCACACGGTTTTAGTGAATGAACCGTGTGCTATTTGTTTATGCACAACAATCGTATTTTCGTTTCAAATGAATTTGTGACTTCATCATTTCACCTCGAATTATTTTCATCGGCAGACAATCACATATCCCTGTTTTGATTTTCGGCCGCATTTCATGACTTGTTTGCTAATTTTAAGACATTGTTTCCACCAACATTTGGCTTGTTTGCAATTAAATTGGAGGAAATGCAGATGTATTCCGAAAATCATGAAAATGGGTGTGTCACCGTGGCATGATGTGAATACCCCGTGGAAAAAAATGGTAATGTCTGGCGAAAGTTGTGATGTACGGCCCTTTGAAAACCAAGGCATCTCACACGAAGGGATCATAATTTCCAAATGTAGAGTTGGCATTTCAAACTCTCCAATCGGTGTCAACCTCATCCTTTCGCCTCGAATTTTCCCATGGTACGCAAACATCATTGTACTCCTATTATTGATCTTCTGGTGGATTACATGGCTCGTTTGCTATATCTAAGGCATTTTTTGCATTTACCATGCATGCATTAGTGCATAAATAAATCCCAACATGAATTACGTGTGGATGCTGGCAAAGAATCTCTTAGAAATCATTTGTGTGTCACTTTTGCGTCATTTTCGTCATTGTGCAAGTAATGAGAAGAATTTTCAAACATTTCAGATGGGAGATGCGTAAATGTCGGTAATTTCATTACAGGAAATGCAAATGGACTCGGAAAATCATGAAAATCGGTGTGTCATCGTGGTGTGATCTCGAGACACCGTGGAAAAAATTTGGTAAATTTTGGCACAAGTTACGATGATCGCTCCTTGGAAACCATAGCATCTCACTAGAAGGATCATAGTTCTTATGGAAGAAGTGGCAAATCGAACTCCAATCGACGGTGTCATCATCGCCTCTCCTCCAATTTTTATCCCACGGTAGTCAATCATCATTATACGCCAGGTTTGATATTCTGGCTCATTTATGGTTTCCTTTGATATTTTTCAGCATTTTTTATCATTCACGGGGCATTTAGTGCATATAAATCAAATCCCAACTTCAACAATGTGTGTTGACGAGAGGTATAAGGACTGTCGTTCGATCTGGGTGAATCCTATGGTGCAGACGTACAATCTGTGTGGTTTGGGTTTTGGCCAATCAGAACGCACGACTCACTTTGCGCGCATTAGGTGTCATCGGCCACGGTTTAGAAAGCACACGGTTTTAGTGAATGAACCATGTGCTATTTGTTTATGCACAACAATCATGCTTTCTTTTCAAATTAATTTGTGACTTCATCATTTATCCTCGAATTATTTTCATTGGCAGACAATCACCTATTAACCCCCGTATTGATTTTCGGTCGCATTTCATGACTTGTTTGCTAATTTTAAGACATTTTTCCCACCAACATTGGGCTTGTTAGTAATTGAATTGGAGAAAATGCAAATGTATTCCGAAAATCACGAAAATGGGTGTGTCACGATGTGAATACCCATGGAAAAAAATTGGTAATGTCTGGCGGAAGTTGTGATGTACGGCCCTTTGAAAACCAATGCATCTCACACGAAGGGATCATAGTTTCCAAATGTAGAGTTGGCATTTTGGACTCTCCAATCGGTGTCAACCTCATCCTTTCGCCTCGATTTTTCCCATGGTACGCAAACATTATTGTACTCCTATTATTGATCTTCTGGTGGATTACATGGCTCGTTTGCTATATCTAAGGCATTTTTGGCATTTACCATGCATTAGTGCATAAATAAAATCCCAAAATGAATTACGTGTGGATCCTGGCAAAGAATCTCTTACAAATCATTTGTGTGTCACTTTGTCGTGATTTTCGTCATTGTGCAAGGAATGGGAAGAATTATCAAGCATTTCGAATGGGAGATGTGTCCACCTAAACAAATGTCAGTAATTTAATTACAGGAAATGCAGATGAACTCAGAAAATCATGAAAATCGGTGTGTCATCGTGGCATGATATCCAGACACCGTTGAATTTTTTTGGTAAAATTTGGCACAAGCTACGATGATCGCTAATTGGAAACCATAGCATCTCAGTAGAAGGATCATAGTTCCAAAGGGAGAAGTGGCAAATCGAACTCCAATCGACGGTGTCTTCATCGCCTCTCCTCCAAATTTTTCCCACAATAGTCAATAATCATTATACGCCAGGTTTGATTTTCTGGCACATTTCTGGGCTCGCTTGCTATATTTAAGCCATTTTTGCATTTACTGGTCATTTAGTGCATATAAATCTAATCCCAACTTCAACAACGTGTGTTGGCGAGAGGGATAAGGATTGTCGTTCGATATGGGTCCATCCTTCGGTGCAGACATATGATTCGTGTGGTTTGGGTTTTGGCCAATCAAAACACATGACTCACGTTGCGCGCATTAGGTGTCATCAACCACGGTTTACGAAGAAAACGACTTTAGTGAATGAACCGTGTGCGATTGCTAAACCAAACTGCACATGTTCAGTTCATACATACTGGAGTGAGATCAATTGAGCATTCTAGCTATAGGGTGAATTATCATAAATATTTAAAAATCATTGCTACGGTTGACAACATATTAATCTAGATCAACATAAGGTCGGGCATACCTCGCAATACAGTACATGTGAAACTTCTAACACAACGAACTCAGTACACATCGCTCACGATTCAGTACATGAAACAATTCAGTACAATAGATATAATGATTAGTTTTTTGAATCTATTCCCATGTACATGGGGTGATCGCGATCATTAGGTTGACCCCTAATGAACTTAGGATTTGTGATGATTTTACGCTTCTCCTCTTTTATGTTGCGTGGCCCCTCAGGTGGCAACTCATCATATTGATTGTACTCCTCCTCATCACCAACATTCCCAACGCCTAGTACCCTCATCTTCCCATACATCACTACATGGCAGTGCGTATGCAAGAGGTCTGGCACAAAGAAAATATGGGTAGCATCGCTGGCAAGAATAAACGGGTCCTTGTGATATGCCATAACTCTCCGGTCAACATATGTCTTCCTGCTGTAAGCATCAACCTTTACGCTACTAAGAGGGACCCATCTACACTTGAATAATGCCACCTTCATTGGCACATAGTTAAGATCCCAAATCTCTTAGATGGTTCCATAGTACACCTGTCTATCATCTTCCCCTACAGTTAGGCATTCTATTCGAACAGAGCTGTTCTGATACGAGGTCTTAGCATCACGTTCCTAAGTGTAGAACGTGTTGCCATTTATGTCGTACGATTGGTACTTCATAATCATCGTTGATGGCTTTTGTGCCAACCACGTTGCAAGGTCTTGATCGTATCCTCTTGCCAAACGATCCTTCAGCCATCTTACATAGTCCTTATTGTGTGCATTTCTCTCGACAGCTGGTGACAACACATTGGGTAAGTTGCTTCGTTGTATCTCCTCCATGTGTTCTGCAGCATAAGCGTCGAGTATCGGGCTGTTAAGCAATACCGTCAAATGGGCTAGATCGGCCATTTCTCTAGGTGCACAAAACTGCGTGCCAACAAGGACCGGCTTACCAGCCAGCGTTCCCTCATGGCAAGAGAGGGGCACACCTATAGGTCTAAGTTTCATGTATTCGGTGCAAAACTTAACCACCTCCTCCGCGGTATAACCTTGTAGGATGCTTGCCTCTGGATGACATCGGTTCCAACAATAGCGCTTCAATATTCCCATGTACCGCTCAAAGGGATACATGTTGAGAAGAAACACAGGACCACAATACTTTATCTCGTCCACAAGGTGCACGGTGAGATGGACCATGACATCAAAGAATGATGGTGGGAAGAACATCTCTAAGTTTGACAATATTCTTGCAATATCAGCCTGCATATTATCCAGCTCTTCAATATCTACCACCTTCTGTCATAGTTTGTTGAAGAAATCACAAAGATCAATCCATGTGTTTCTTATGTCTGTGTCCATCATATTCCTTATGGCCACCGGGGGGATTTGTGTCAACATTACGTGGCAATCATGTGACTTCATGTGAGACAACTTCTTTTTAGCCAAGCTATCATCCACGAGACTTCTGATGCTTGCGGAGTAGGAAGAGGGTGTCTTAATTGACAACAAAAACTTGAAGAACTCTTTTACTTCTGCTGCAGTGAAATTGTAACTCTGGTGTTGGTGGAGAAATTTGTCATCATCTTCTGCTTCATTCACACGTTCTGATTGATCAACAAGCATATCGAGTCGTGCACCGTCACCATCCTTTCTTTTGCCTTTAATCTTGAGCAGAGTATCAAGGATGCTTTCACAGACATTCTTCTCTACGTGCATGGCATCAATGTAGTGACGTACACTTAGGAACTCCTAGTAAGGTAATTCCCAGAACACTGATTTCTTCTTAAACACTTGGTCCTTGGGTGTTATTTTTGACGTCGAACCGGATCCCTTACCAAGCACAACTTCAATTTTTTTAACCATGCTATGGACTACTTTCCCATCACAGGGTCTTGGGCCCATTCCTTTCTCTAATGTACCATCAAATTCAGCTGTCATTTTTCGGTAAGGGTGACTTTTCCTTAAGAACCTACGATGACGCAAATACACGGTTTTGCGCGAGTTGGAAAGAAATCTACTCGCTGTCCTATCCATGCATGTGACACATCCTACTAGTCCCTTTGTTTTCTGCCCCGAAATGTTGCCTAATGCCGGCATATCTTGAATGGTGTGGAACAACAACGCATGTAGCCGGAAAAACTCCTTTGCGCAGGCATTATCATAACAGTTCACACCAGGCTCCCACAATGTATGTAGTTCTTCTACTAGTAGCTGAAAGTAAATGTCGATATCATTTCTAGGTTGCTTCGGGCCTTGGAAAATCATCGACATCATGATGTATTTTTTCTTCATACACAACCAAGGAGGAAGCTTATATATGCACAGAAGCACCGGCCAAGTGCCGTGTTTGGTGTTCATATCGCCAAATGGATTAAATCCATCAGTACACTCCCCTAGCCATATATTTCTAGGATCCTTTGCAAAATCTTTAAACCTGTCTGCGATTTGTTCCCACGGAGTCCCATCTTTCGGGTGCCTCATATATTTATCCACAGTTCGCTCATCATGATGCCACCGCAACCTCTTTGCCTCTCTAGGGTTTGCAAACAAATGCTTCAACCTTAGAATTATAGGCAAGTACCAAACAACCTTGAACGGGATTCTTGTCTTGATCTCTTCGTCCATTTTGTACTTGTCCTTTGCTCTCCTGCGCTTGTATCATGCGTGCTTGCATATGCGAGATGAACGCAAATCTTTGTAGGCACCACGGTACAACATACAATCATTCACACAAGCATGTATCTTTTGGACTTCAAGTTCCAAACAACTTTCTTCGTTGCATTCATGCTTTTGGGGAGCACATTATCTTCTAGAAGAATGTCTTTGAAAAGACTCAACAATACTGTGAAGGCCTTGTTTGATAGACCCCTTTTTGCTTTAAATCTGAGAAGCGCCAGTGTGACACTCAACTTGGAATATTTCTTTTTACAACCTGCATACAAATCTTCCTTGGAGGCCGCATCAATGCTTGGCAGCTCCTTGTACCCGGCTAGATCTTTATCTGGGCCTTGGAAATCTGCAATCATAGCAGCAAAATCTGGCATATCATCAAGGTTGGTGTTGTCTGCTTCACACTCTTGGTTTTTCTTTGGTTTTTTTGGCATGTCAGTCTTCTGTCTGTAGCTTGACGTCTGAGCCCCGAGGTTAAATTCAACACCCATGTGACTCTGGTCGGGGTTTGGCACCTCGCCGACATACAGGTCATTACCTTCATCCATAACCGGCTCTTCATCGTGTTTAGTCCATCTTGTGCATCCACCCATGAATCCCCTTTTGTATAAGTGTAACTCGACCTCATCAATTGGAAATGACACTGTATTGGTACAATCCTTGCATGGACAGAGGACATAATATTCTTTGCAAATTCTCTTCTTTGTTCGTTTAGCCAAAGCCATGAACTCCTTCACGCCATCCCTATACCTTGAGCTTGTCCGATCCCCCATCCATTCAGATCGTTCCATCTGCACACGTTGCATCCTTAATGGATGCACAAAGATGGGTGAATAAATCACAAGATTTTATTTTCAAAATTTATGGAGGGCGCTGCATAATGTTATCCAGCCGTGCAATGACACAAATCAACCAGTCAATTTACACGCATCATAAGTAGTGCCCTTAATTAATTAGCAGCGTCACAGAGAGACAGCAGGGTCAAGGAGCAGAGCTTAGCGGGGTACCTGCCTGAAGTCCGGGCTCCACTATCCCGCCTACGACCGCGAGGGACGTGCTCCAGTCACGCCGGCGCCGACCACAAGGATTGAGCTCCTCCTATATCTCCCGCCACCGACCGAGGATTGACCTCCTATCACGCCGCCACCGCCGACCGACCGAGGATGGACTTCTTATAATGCCGACACCGCCGACCGACCGGGGATTGACCTCCTATCCGGCAGCCGCTGTCTTGGTTGCCGCTGACATCTCTATCAGCATAACGTTTTTTTGGGTTTCCGAAGAGCGGCTGTTTACCGCACCCATATGTACCGGGAAGCACATCACAAACGGTCATGTTATGGAAACCGTGTATCACGCACCATCTCACACGATTTGGTTAGGAAAACCATGTGTCGTATACAACAGAATGCGATAAATAGTTCCCCGCCCGTTATCATCAGATCCCCATAGTTTCCCCGTCTTCCCCAAATCCCTAAATAGCTTCCAAATCCCTAGCACCCAAATTCCCTAGCGTGGCGCTGACATTGGGGGAATGCAGATGAGTGGTGTTGATGGTTTCAGTGCGGCTGCACCGGTTCGTACAGTCGCTCTTGGCAGCGCCATTGGCGGTGCCACCACGACGGCGGTCACCGCCAAGCACTTGCCTAAGGTCACCAGGAGGCCGGTGTACTACGGATCCAAATCGTCTTGTCAGGTCACAATCATTCCTCATCTTTTTAGCATGTCCAAAGCAAGCAGCTCACTCAGCCCGTCCTGAATTGGACCCCCCCACACACAGGAAAACGACCAAATGTCGGATCCAGAGTATGACTCCAGCAGACTCCCGCAACATGAGTTCGATTTCGAGTTTTGCGCCACCGAGAAGTACCAAAAGCTGAGTTGTGTGCACGGACACACTCCCGCTCGACGTGTATGCATGGAGGGATTCGACATTGGCAGACGGTTTCTCGGTTGCCCCTTAGAGGCTAGTGATAAGTTCATCCCTTAACTTCAGTAATGCCCCCACTCATCCTGATTATTTAACATTCGCAGGGATATGAGGCTTGTGCCTTTGTTAGCTGGTTGGATGATGAATGGCATGGCAAGGCTCGGAGTGTTATCACCAAGCTTGCAGAAGATAACGTAAAGCTGAAGAGGAAACTGACTAATCTGGAGTGTACAATCACTACGATGAAGCAAGAAAGAATCAATCACAGGCAACAGATGAAAGCAAGAGACAAGAGGGAACTAGCATGTGTAGTTGTAGTTGCCGCATTAGCCATCTTCTATGCGCTATTTGCAATGATCATTAGGGGTTTCATTTGAGTAATAATGGCTACATCAATAAGCAGAGCTCATCTATTGCTTACCAATTGTCCTATGTTAAATGCTTGTTTCACACCCGTTGTGTTTCATATAAGCGTGTGGGTAGTTAAACAATGCATCTAGCGAACCGTGTGAACTGCTAAAATGTACACATGTGAAACAGTTGGCATATTGCACACATTTGGACGCTCCAATCTGTGCGCGTAATTATCACATTGAGAACTGCACAATAGCAGGAATTTAGAGCGACGGGCCTGGTACACACAATTGCGGTTGATTATATCGGAATTCTAACCGCCTGCCAAGGCGCCAATAGAATCCGTCAATCCCCCGCTTCAATTGCCATTCCTCTTTTCTTCACACCATTCTTCAGTTGCCACCATCTTCATCGTCCCGACCGGCCATGCTACACTTCCACACACTCTGTAATCTCGCTTTCTCTCCAGTTGTTTAGGTAGCGCAGCAATGTCGAGCGAAAGCGAGGACAACAGTTCCACCAGTCTGGCCCCCGATCTGGGGTCAACCTTAGAATCATCGCGCTCGTCTTCCAGCATGAGTCCACTGTCGAGCCCTGACCTCCATTTTATCCGGCTCATGGAAGGGACGCCGCCGCCGGATTCATCGGACGACGACCAGACGGACGAGGAGCCCCCGAAGGACGAAGAAGACGACAGCGATGAGGATGAGGAGGAATGGTCAAACAAGGAGGACGATGAGGAGGAGTCACCGAAGGACGAAGAAGACAACGACGATAAGGAGGAGGAGGAATAATCGAACAAGGACGACGACGAGGAGGAGCCGCCGAAGAACGAAGAAGACGATGACGATGAGGAGGAGGAGGAATGGTCGAACAAGGAAGACGATGACGAGAACGCCGACGAGGACATCAACGACTATGGTGACGACGATGGCGATGAAAAGCCAGCGGTCAGCGGCAAGAAGCGTCCATGTCAAGAAGATGGCGCGGGGCCATCCAACAACAACAAGAAGAAGTAAAACAGACTGTACTGCTTAACTCTATTGTCGTTTGCTCATATTTATTCCTTAACTCTGTCTACACTATCGATATCCTCGCAAACGGTTAAGAATACAGATTCGACAGTGATCATTCCCAAAATCACACACAATTGGTTTCTTGAATTGTGTGCCCTGTCGAGGACACAATTCAGAACAACAAATCATATGTGATGTCCAGAATTATAGCACACAATTCTGATTATCGAACTGTTTGCAGCGTATCACACACACCTTGTTACACCAAACCGTTAGTGTTCTTCCATACCATCGCAAACAGTTCATCAGAGGGACATGTATGTTGTACAACGCACAGATCCGGATCTGTGTAACCGTTTGCGTTATATTATGTCTTCGCAAACAGTTCCACACTTTGAACTGTATGCCGTACGTCACACACATCTCTGTTTGATTAACCGTTTGTGTCATTTTGCCTCATCACAAATTGTTTAAAAGTCATCTGTCTGCCGCTGATTGCACACGTAACTATTTTCTGAATCGTATTTAATGGATCCACCATCGCGCACACAGTTCGTGTCATTGACGACGAAGCTTGAACTATACCGTTTGCGATTCATGCATCGCACACAGTTTCGTCGAAGGGTCTATGATTGTTGTGTCGTCTTTGGACCTTCCTGCAGTAGTGATACTTGCAGACCAACTTTTGATCTTGGTCTCATGACGGCACAAGATGGCCAGATTGTGAGAATGAGCTACATCACGAACGACCGATCGCCTGGCCGGCGTGTTTATCCCTCTAATGTACCAGCTCATGATCGGCAATTGGCATCATTCATGGGGATAACCATCGTAAACTCCTAAATCTAAGAAGGACGTAGCACGACGAGGAGTTATGCCGACGACTAAATAGATAGAAAACGAGCACAGATACACCAATCCATCTACCAGGGGTTGTCAGCGGCCACCAATAGGCCCAAAACCCCGCCGGCAAGCAACACCGCCTCTACACCGACTATTGTTACAACACGAAGACCACATAACTAGTCCTAACTCAATCCAGCGCCCAGCTGGTCGTCGACGGCGAAGGAGACAACTACAGCTAACTACCATGGAGTAGGGAAGGCCTCTTCTGCCTGGCTGCCAGAGCCAGCGATTTCCTTGAGCGCGCGGACATCGAGGTCTGTGAGCCTGGCGATGGCGGCAATGTCATCATTGGACAGTGGCTTATCGAACCGCCTGATGAGGGCTTTGGCTGCCATAGTCATCATCTTCTCCTTCAGGCCTAGGATCCCCAGCCCATGCACCAGGCGCAGCGTAGCCCGCTGCGAGATAGGCACCGGGGAAGGGTTCTCAGCCTGCCTAGCGCTCTGCCTGGCCGGCTTTGCAGGGGCCTGCTCTTGAGCGGGGTCTTGTCTCTCGCCAGTGGCTTCCCGACGATCGTCGGCAACGTCTTCTTGAAAACGGGCTGGGGGTCCCTCGTGGCCCTCTTCTCCTTGCAGCTGCAGCTTAGTCACCCTTTGTGTCACCACGCCCAGCTGCATGGCATGCGTGTCAGCAGACTTGGGCGTGTGACGAGCCAGCGAGAGGGACGGCCCCAGGCCCTGGGAGTCCCCGCTGACGTCGTCCTCCTCGTCGTTGTCGTTGAAGTTGAGCGGTTTGTCGAGCTTGGCGGCGATCACCTTGTCGATCTTCGAGGCCATGGCATCGGTGCGGGGAGGAGGGGGCAGAATCTTCTTTGCACCTTGGAAGAATTCAGCCACCGGGTCCAGAGCCTGCGCCTGGCGGAGCAGCAGGCACCTGGTCCCAAGCGAGCTGGCGAGGCGAGGCGAGCAAGGAAGCACCACTCGAGGATCCCTCCCGGCCAGGTGGTGCTTGCTATGAGACGGCTCTATGCTCCGGGAGGTGGACTTGCGAGACGGCTCCGCAACGTGGCCCTTCCCCTTGCCAGGAGCGAGCGCTAGCTGCTTGTCGTTACACAGCAGCCTGCCGCGTGGCGCACCTTGGCGGTGGCGCGAAACAGGTGTGCGGCTGCGCTGCCGTTCCTTCGGAGGGGCCGGAGCCTGGCCGTTGCCGATGACGCAACTCTTGCCCAGAAGGGTGTCTTTCCAAGACCGGCGCTGGTATCCTGGGTCGCCGCCGTCATTGTTGTCGCGCCGGCCCTCCCCGGAGGGCATGCCCCGGCATCCCGTAGACACCACTCGGGGCTGTGGGCGCATGGAGATAGCCGGAGCTAGTGACAGCCTACCGTCCTCCATGCGCTCAGTCCAAACACCCGGCCCCACTCTGGGGTAGGGGCGTTCGTCATGCTCATCGTCGTCGGAGGGGATGCCACTCTACGGGGAGTGGGACGACCGTGGCGAGAGCGGCGTCCAGTCCTCCACCCGATCGAGGTAGAGCAGGAGGTCTTACTGCAGCAACTCCGGGGGCGGCGCCACCACGCGGCTCGGGGGGAGAAGCTGACCATCTCGTCAATGCGGTCGGCCCCCCTTGCATGCTTCCAAATGGTGCGCTTCGTGGGGATGTGGGCGGTGTCCTAGCAGCAGACCCAGCACGCAAAAAGCTTGGTGTCGACGCACTCATGGGTCCGGCTGTCGAGGCAGTCGACGATCACCTTGTCGCCGATGGCCTCCACGGCTCCCCCCATCGTCCAGAGGTACATGTGGAGCTTCTCGATGACGACCCACACGTGCAACATCCACTTGAGACGGACAGCGTGCGCGTCCTCCCTCCACGGCTCAAGTTGAAATGGCACTCCGTCCACCGACAGCGAGCCGCGCCGCACGGCAAGGTCCTTTTGCGCAGGCATGGTGAAGTAGACGAAGAAGTCTTCGGGGTCGTGGTTGGTGACGCGGAGCAGGTGCGGCGGGATCTTGAGCACCCTCTCGAGCGTGCAGCCAATGGACAGCGGGCTCGCCGTGTGCGTCGTGGTGCCCACCGCCGGGACCACAACGGCGTGCTAATGGAGGAGAAACACCTGCTGCTCCATGGAAGGCGAGGAGGCGATGACTTTGTGGCTGTTGCGGGGGCGGCGGGCGTGGTTGATGAGGGCGCCAGCCTCCATGGCTTGGCGGTGCACGGCCGGCCCGGCCGGAGGCGGTGGCGAATGGGGGGGGGCTCTGACGCTCGAGGAGTGGCCGGAGTGGAGCGCGCGGTGCGCCGCCATTTGACCCCCTCCCAAGATTGCGAGGGTTCTCCGAGCACTCCCTGCCGTAGTGGCCCTGGAGTTTGCAGATGATGCAACGAAGAGGGTCTCTACAGTCCATACGGCGGTGGCGAGTGCTCAGGCAGCGGAAGCACAACCCCTTGAATCTGCTTAAAAAGGCCTACCGGCCCCCGGAGGAGCTGCGGTCGTGGCTATGGCGATGGGCCCCCTTGCGCAGCCTGGATCTTGATGACTCCCTACTAGCCTTTCGGCTCTTGCGCGATTGATGGACAGTCCATCCATCTTCAATGGCGTTGGCGGCCGGAGATGGCAAGGGAGCAGCACTTACCACAATGGATTTGAGGCGGGGGCGTTCAATTGGGGGTGGCGTAGCAACGCCCCGTGGTCCGGAGCAGGCCTCCACTTCGCAATCGCCAGATCCGGTTTGACCCCGGGGATCTCACGGCGACAGGGATGTGGGGGTCGTCGGCACCTCCGACGGACCGCTGGGCAGGTCCTGGATCTCCCCCTTCTCTGGGCTACTCCATCCGACGCTCACGGCAGGCAAGGCCGGGTCTCGCGGCGGGGAGCAGGGCAGCATGGCCCGGCGCGGAGGCCCGGATGGCCGGTGTCTGGATTAATGGTGGGTGGCCGTCGCGGCCGGAGTGGCCAGTGGCGTGGGCGGAGGAGGGGAGCGAGCATCATTAAAGATGGCTTGGAACAGTCAACATGAAACTTGATGACCAGGCAGGGATTTTACAATCCCGACCTCGACCAAACACATAAATCACTCTAATCCAGGAATTATTCTCTTTCAGGATGTTCCATGTGGATTGAGCTGGGACCTAGGCGGGAATCAGCAAAGCAGTCATCAATGCGAACTTGCGAAGTGATTATTTTTAGCCAAAAGATTAGAACAAAAATGATGTTCTACAGGAAAATTTGTGAAGTGATAGTTCTTAGTGACGTTGCTTGAATTATGTCCTTTTTTTTGGTTAAATACTCCATGGATTGGGTTGGTCTCCCATTTGACACCCAATTCCTTTAACTTTGGACTGGGATTCGTTCCACTGCTCATAGCAGATTCTTTTCTACACCATGAAACAACGTGGAACGAGGTGGATCATGCCGGGATTATCCTGTCCCAGCCTCAACCAAGCATATAAATCACTCTAATCCGGTAGCTATTCCCCGCCGGGGTGTTTCACGTGCATTGCGCTGGGATCCAGGCAGAGATCACTCCAACCAAACAAGCCCTCAAGGAGGACACGGCGTGGATTAGCCGGACGTGCGTGCGTGCTCGCGCGTGCCTCTGGTGCTTATCCAATTCAGCTGCGAGTGCAGAGTGCACCGCCGAAACGGAGCGCGAAAGCAGGAAAACACACACACACAGACGTCCAGTTCCCGTGTCAATCTTGGCTCCCTCCCGTGATGGAGCCAAACAACGACGCTGTCGGGCGGGGTTGGCTGGTGGAGCGTTTTCCCTTCCCGCCCTCGTGCCGTGCACTGAGCGTGCAGGTCCGACCGACCTCTGCGCTCGGTCCACGTCCGAGCCGTCCCACGCACTGGACCGCCACGTCGGCTCCTCCACCATTCCGAGCACCTGCGAGCGATCATCCGGGAACTTCTTCTTTCGACCTAAGTGCCGTTGCCGTTGCCAGCGTCCATTAAGTGGCCCGATTGTGCGTGTCCTGCTGTAAATCCTTTACCAGCCGCGTAGCATTATTCGTCGTATCCCACTCACTCGTTACGGGGTGCCATACGGTTATACCATGCCCTACTCCAGTCACCATCGTTACCCTGCAGTTTATGGCCAGCCCAAACCAGAAAGAAAGAAAACCCGATAAGTGGGAGGGAGGAATCGTGACGGGAACGCGGCGTTCCAGTTTCTCAGCCTGGCAAACCAACAAAGGCATGCAACTGATGATGCCACTCAGGGGCCAAGTGCGACAGAGCAGACAAGGAGGGTCCGGCGCTGCATGCAGCCGCGCCGGGCCGGAGGCGGCCCGGGGACAGCGGCAACCGACCGGGCCGGTGGGACGGCGACGGGGTTCACGACTAGCCCTCCTAGTCCCAGCCAGACCCCGGCACCGGCAGTCGCGGGACAGAAGAAAAGCCGGGAGGCGCCCTACGTCCATCGCTGCCCGACTGCCCTCTCATCATTTCAGACACGACCCTGACCTTGCCTCCCCTCCCCTCCCCTCCCTACTCGATCGATCGGCCTCGCTAGCCGCTGCCGCGGTCCGATTCACTCTCCACACACGCACTAGAATCTACTCCTACATGGATGGATGGATGGATGGATCGTGTGGTGCATACATAGGTAGGGGGCTGGGCCGGGCTGGCTGGTCGTCGTGCGTGATGAGCCGGCCGGCCGGCCCTGGCCGGCCACTGCCGCCCGGAATGCGGGTGACCGTCCCGAGGAACCAGGGCTGCTGCTCATCGATCGACTTCACCGGACTGGATATGTACGTGAATTTAGCCATGGAATAAACTGAAATAATATCACCAGCGAACAGCGCTGTGACGACTGATGACCGCGTCTTGACGTCCATGCAAAAATTTGCATTTGCCGAGGGCTCCAGATGTTGAATTGCGAGCAGTAGCTGGTCGGTGCATGTGCATGGTACTCGACGTCGATCTACAGATAAGTACTAGTACTCCGTTTCCGTGTGTCTAACGTATCCCTTCTGATTTCCGACATGCTATTCTCGCCACAGCTTTTTGTGCAAGCAAAAACACGGGCTTAGCATCGATGCTTCCATCCGTCCGTCCGTCCGTCCGTCCGCTGGCGAAGGCAGGCAGCAGAATGATCCCAGGAGCCCTGACGCGTACCCGGCCACGACGGGCGGTCAGGAGGGACATCGATCGTCATTGCCGGCGCAGCACCGTACCTGGCCCATGATTCTGCCGAAATCCTATCCTACCTATCCATGCATCATCTGCTGCCTTCACAAGACATCAGAGAAAATGCGTGTAGTACACAACAACAAATGCATATGCATATGCGTCTTGGCTGGCTCATGGAAACTAGACATCGTGTTGATGGATGTCGCAGCGCTGCAGCTGTACGCTCTTCTCTTTCTTTCTTTCTTTTGAGGTAGCACTGCTGTAAGTTGACTTGGGGACGGAACCATATCCTGGCGTCCGCCCAACTGTAAAATTTGGACAGATTAGGCATTTCTTTGGCCGTGGTCAAAGCGTCCGTCCCCTACAACCAGCTTTCCGAGCCTTTGTCCGCTAGCGCTTCGTCCTTGATCGCTGTGGGCATCAGATCAGACAGTTTGGCGCCATGCCCGCCTTGCTTTGCATAAACATAGATTTCCAATCCTGGATCTTCACTGTTTTTTTGCGTGTAGAAGAGAGGAAAAGAAACTTGTTCTCATCTTACACATCGGTACAAGATCCACAGCAGCAAGTCTTTGTAGTACTGTTCTCACGTTAAGAAGATGGCGTATATCACTTGTCACGGCACGAGAAAAAACATAGTTCTCGAGGACAAGCCTTAGCTGTGCCGTCTGTTCAGCGGATACATACATACTCCCTCCGTTCCATAATGTAAGTGCGTACAGATTTTCTGAGAAGTCAAACTTTATAGACTTTGATCAAGTTTGTAGAAAAAAATATATACATCTAGAATACCAAATACATATCCTTAGATACATCACAAGACGTACTTTCATATTATATATATTTGATATTGTAGATACAAATAGTTTTTTCTATAAATTTGGTCAAAGTTTGTAAGGTTTGATTTTTCTAAAAATCTATATGCACTACATTATGGAACGGAGAGAGTACAGTTCAACAATGTACACCATTGATTTCGTACCTCCTAATACAAACAACCGTTGTCTCTGACCAGTAAGCATGACCTGATTACAACATACATCAACAACAGAAAACTATACAGGATCAGCAGCCACGCATGCAATCGCGAAAAACTGCATAAAACAGGAAACGCGGAGCCTCGCTCAGTAAAGGATCGAAAACGACTAGAGCACATCAAGGACGAAAACTGACAGGAACGTGTGCTGAGTAGAGTTAACAACAGGCCAGCACCCATGTACCCATCCCTGAAGTTTTGGCTTTCGGTCATGCACCAGATTGCTCATTTAGATCTCAGGAGATGCTAGCTCCATGGAAGAAATCTTGCAGAAGATTATGGACCACCCTGCCCAGATAGAGATGCCTAGCCTCAGGCCATGTCCTCTTCCATCCGACAAGTGTGTTCATGCTTCATGGATTTCCTGGGATCAACTTGGTTTTCCGTGAGGATGCTCGCACAGTGACCGTTGAATAGCAAAGTAAAATTGTTGTTACAGTGCTTATGTTCCACTGGTGCGGTGGCATCTTTGTGTGCCGTTGGAAGTACAGATCCACCCACCTGCAGCATATGTAAGTCATTTCCAAATGTTGTACCAGCATTATAAGGGTAGACTAAAACAGCAAAAACATTTGCACCTCTGGTCAGCTCCCGATGACGCTTAATTGGCTGGCTCCATGACCACCGCAACTGGCAGATTCACGCTCAGTTTGTTTCCTATCTTGTCACTCCAGCCAGCGACAAGGTAGGGCTGGGCGATGGTGATGGCTCACCTTAATGCCGTTCGATCTAAGAATAAGGGAATAATCTTTCTTCAGAAAAGTATATGGCATAACTCCTACAGTGTGTCTATTGAAAGCAAACAATGTACAGGTTTAATGTAAAGGAAAATATTCATAGCTAATAAAGGAAAAGCAAACCTACAAAGGAAAAACATGAAGCTAAGTGAAGCCTCAAGGGAAATGGATCTCTTACTGCACATTTAGAAAAAATACTAAGCTAAATGCACGTGTGTTGCTACATCTAGCAATATGTCTTTCTTCTATGGTTTCTCTACATCTGCAGATGGAGGTAGATTTACACCATCAGATTTTTAACTGTTTGAAAACTAAATTTCACGTTTTCTATTAGAAGGCAATGCATACAGTAACCAATGTTGTGAATCAATAAACTGCCCGCTTGATCAAAGACGTGTTAATTTACATGTTAATTGAATGTAATGATATGGCGTTTATTCAAACTGAAGGAACACCCAAAAACATGTGAGCAAGATGAACAATATCAGAAAACCAAGACAGAAATGATATAGTTATTTTGATATTATCTGAAGATGACCTTGAGTGCAGAACCAGATGTATTTCAATTATGGTATACTACTAAACATCAATGGTCCTGCATATCATGAGAAAAGAGGGAAAACTCATTTTTGAGGATTAAAGCTCATGATTAGTGAAATATTCCCAGTCTACTCTCACTGCATCTGAAATGAGCTACAAGATAAATGTTTCGAACTGAATTATGTGTCCCAATGGCAAAGCTCAACATGCAGGAGAACACGTCAAATAAAATCAACAGACATCAGAAAACACAGAGATACACACTATTATGTATAAAATCATTTCCAGGAAGATTATTGAGGTGGGCCTGTACTAAACTACTAATTCAGTGTAAAACCAATACAACCGCAAAGTTCAGTCAACTTGTAGCGCTGAACTTGAATAAGAACAAATTGCCTGTTTCTTGTCCAAACAATCCAGACTTTGCCCCCTCTCCCCAAACGGACATTGAGAAATAAACCCATTGATTCACCTCCTTAGCTCGATTCGTCAGCACAGCTACAAATCAAGGCACACTGACTGTTTCCAGGACTCCTAATTGGCAACAGATCATAGGAAGGCAGGAACTAGGCAGCATCCAACAAATCAATCGGCGTACACATACTAACAGGGGCAGAACCACAGAATCGACATGGAAGAATTGTTGGCAAGCATCAGGTCGTGCACGATGAGGACGCCGGCGTTGCTGTGCCATCGTTCGGGGCGTCCATCTCATCCCATAGGTGAAGCCCGTGAGCCTTACAAATCTTGCAGCGTGCCCACCATCAACTGAAGGGCTAGGGGCTACATCGGAGCACATGGGCTGTATGATGACGTGGAGACCCCGGCTTGATTTTGATTATGGTAAATTAAGGAAAGCGATGGCCAGTCGACGTTGGATGTTGACGGTGTGGAGCCTGGCAGGGGAGGTGGCGTCCAACAAATACACGCTCGCGGCACCTTGAGAGGAACATGGGGATGGAAGAGATGGGTGGAGTTGGGGATTGCAGGATGAGAGGTGCGTGGTGGCAGCATGGGAGCGGCGGCGGAGAGAACCCTAGCTGAGTCAAGGGGAGAGAACAGGGTGTCGATGGGTGATCGTCGAGATCGGAGCTATGATGCAACTCCTATATAGTTCAGTCAGGGGTTAAAAATACTCCACATGACACCAGAGGTAAATTTACCCAGGTTCAGTCCACCGGCGAGCAAGGTTTTTGAGTCGATAAGTCAACGAGTCGCTCGGGGGGTGCGACTCTAGACTAGTCGTGACTAGTCTAGACTCATGGTCGACAAGTCGACATGCAACGAGTCGACGTGAGTTAAGCAGCAGCAACCAGGGGAGGAGCAGACCAGCAGCAGCAGCAACCAGGGGAGGAGGGGAGGAGCAGACCAGCAGTAGCAGCAACCAGGGGAGGAGGGGACGAGCAGACCAGCTGCAGCAAAAACCAGGGGAGGAGGGGACGAGCAGCAGCAACCAGGGGAGGAGGGGAGGAGGGGACGAGCAGCAGCAACCAGGGGAGGAGGGGAGGAGGGGACGAGCAGCAAACCAGGGGTGGCGGAGATGCACATGTTGAGATGGATGTGTGGCCACACAAGGAAGGACCGTGTCCGGAATGATGATATACGAGATAGAGTTGGGTAGCACCGATTGAAGAGAAGCTTGTCCAACATGGTTTGGGCATATTCAGCGCAAGCCTCCAGAAGCTCCAGTGCATAGCGGACGGCTAAAGCGTGCTGATAATGTCAAGAGAAGTCGGGGTAGACTGAACTTGATATGGGAGAAGTCCGTAAAGAGAGATCTGAAGGACTGGAGTATCACCAGAGAACTAGCCATGGACAAGGGTGCATGGAAGATTGCTATCCATGTGCCAGAACCATGAGTTGGTTGCGAGATTCTTACGGGTTTCAGCTCTAGCCTACCCCAACTTGTTTGGGACTAAAGACTTTGTTGTTGTTGTTGTTGTATGGACATTCATAGTTTCACTTGTAATATGCCTACATAATAGTAAAAAGATAAATAACATAAGAGAATTTCGAAAAGACAAATAGTCCCTCCATTTCATTTTACTCCGCGCATTAGGATTGTCTTAAGTCAAACTTTGGAAGTTGGACCAAATTTGATTGTTGTTGTTTTTTTCAATAAACTTGCTCAAACTTTAAAAGGTTTTACTTACGACAAACCTAATATGACACAGAGTGGGTACTATGATTTATTCTTTGATTCTTTCATGCTTAATATCCTCTTGCACGTACTAGTGGACAAAGTTTTCAAACACTGACTGCACGCATAATAATGTGCCGTATATTTCAGTGCTTCTATGTAAGTGCAGGTGCTTTGTTAGAGGATAAACCAAAAACTAATTATGACAGCAGTCTCTAAGAATTCTTGATTAAATTGTACTGGTCATGTGGCGCAACTGGAGTCTGGATGTGAGAGATTATATCTAACCCAATGTTTTGGATATCGGTAACTGGTAACATATCGGTCGGGGGCTGAGAAGGGATTAATCGGTGAATCGGCCATTTAACTGAATATATCGGTAACCCATTTATCGGTCAGGAGAACTAGGGCCATAGCTATATATACTTAGTCAGTTAGGCTACTGAATATGTAAATATGCAATCCTAGGCTACATAAGCAACAACATAAGGTGTCCCCTCCACCCATATCCTTTCCACACAACTTGCACTTCAACCTTTGTAGATCATCAGGATCAAACAAGACTCCAAACTCCCACCCCATATCATCTGAATTTCTTTTCAATGTTGGAGCACTTGCTGCAGTAGAAGCAACCGTAGACTGCTACAAAAGAGAGAGATGCCAAATGCATAGCACATCAGTAAAAGACAGTAGCAGACTAGCAGTACTACTTGTATTGTCTTACATCAGTACCAATAGCAGCTAAGCAATAGCAAAGCAACAGCAGATCTAGAATACAGCAGTAGCCAATTGGCAGTAGCACATCAGTACATCTAATCTAATAGACTAATACAGCAGTACATCACTACATCTAAATATCTAATCTAATCTAGTACAACAGCAAACATCACTACATCTAACCTAATATACTAATACAACAGTAGCAGAGCAGCAGCAGCAGAACAAGGACAATTTAGAAGCTCTGATAGAGGAGAGAGAGGTCTGGATAGAGTATACCTTGCTGCCTGGGGACGCCATGGACAGGGAAGGTGCCGACGGCTGCTGCTCAGGGAAGGATGGCTCCAATCGCTGCTGCTCGTTGAGGGGACAAGGGAACCTTCTGCTGCTCGGGGAGGGGATGGTCAGGGCCGGCGGGGGCTGCTCGTGGAGGGGACACCACCGGCGGATTCTGCCTGTAGAGGGCCGGCGGCTGCTTCTCCAGGAGCGGGAGAGAGCAAACAGATCGAGCGGGAGAGAGGAGTGACCTAAACCTAACGCTGGCGGCTGTGAAAAACTATAAGTAGTAGGGAGAGAAAGGGAGGGAACGGGCCAGATTTGGGCCAAAAATATGGCGCCCAGTTAATCGGCCCAGCCGATAATTCGGCCTGACAACCGATAAATCGGCCTGTCAGACCGATTAACTGGGCCTCCCAGTTATTGGGCCGAATAGGCCTTTCTCGTATCGGAAGGGGCCCGAATAGCAGTTAACTGCAGTTAACTTTGCCTCAAAAAAAAAAAAAACTGCAGTTAACTGGCCGATATTTGTAACATTGATCTAACCTCATGCATTGGCATAACTGCACTGATCCTGTGGTTACATGCAGCCCATGTTGTCCTCAATCCTCATCTATACAAACATTTGAGGACACAGAACCTCCAAGTCTTTAACACTCAATACCTGTACACCAACAACGGTTTTAGAGATTATAGTAAGAATTAGGCATGCAGTGCAATGTTATCTACACGAAGAAAGAAAGCAATCTTACTTACATGATCAGGGCATTATATACCAGTTTTGACAGAAAGTGCGTGCAATATGGGTATATAGTAAAGCATGTTACTTTTCCGCAGAGCTCTAACAAGCACAAAATAAACTTGTGTGTCTGGGAAAACACCAACAGACAACATAATCGGAATGAACATAATTGCTTCTTTAGGAAATTTCCTTTTGCAAAGTCGGTTGATTGCAGCACTGAAGTCTTCAATAGAAGCTTCAAAACCATCATCAATAAGCTTACCAACTAATGAAATGGCATCGTAAGGCATTCCTTTTGCAGACTGAGCTTTGATTACAATAGTGTTAACTTTCCCCTTTTCTCAATTCATAAAAAAGATATAAGTAACAGGTGTGGGCACTAGACAACAGCATAACATACGGTCATAAAAAAGACTGAGCATAGTGTTAACTTTTCCAACTTCAGAGAGTGCATCCATAAAGGTAGTGTATGTTACTGCTGTTGGCAGTAAATTACTTGTCTCAATAGCCCTGAAATAGCTCTCTGCAGCTTGTAAATCCCCAAATTTGCAATAGCCATAAAGAAGAGAATTACATGTGATAATGGTTGGATTCATACCAGCCACAACAATCTGATCATACAGACGGACAGCATTACCAATATCACCAATCTTTGCATAACCATCGATGACTACATTATAAAGTATTACATCACCTGGCTGATATCTGCTAGCTACATTTTCCAAATACCATCTTGCCTCAACTAGCAGTCCTTTCTTACAAAGTCCAAGAAGAACTGATAAATGGTTTGGTGAGGTTGGCATTACCTTCTGAGAACAGCACATAACATCACAAACTTCCAGTGCCCTTTCAATTTCCCCTAGCTTGCAGTACCCGTGGATGAGGATGGAATATGCAATGACATCCATATCTAGACCAAGACTATATATCTCACCAAGTAAGTTCTCAACCTCATAGACCAAACCCTTTTTGAAAAGAGCATTGAGAAGGACACTGTATGTGACAATATTCAACTGGAGTCCTTGGTCTAGGATGTCCTTTCTTATCTTCATCCCTTCTTCAACATCACCACCTTCGCAGTGACCAGCAATAAGTATAGTATAAGTAACAAGATCAGGTTCAATCCCTTGGTATCTCATAAACTGAATTATTTTCGGAATTTCTCTTGTTAAACCAAGCAATCGGTAACCATTAATAAGGCTGTTGTAGGTGACAGTCTCAAGTTTCATTCCTTCTTTTGTCACTCTCTCAAGAAGATCCACTGCTTCATCTAGGTAACCTACTTTACACAGACCATGTATAAGAGTAGAATAGGTATACCTGTTAGGGTTTAATCCATACTTCAGCATCAGACATAAAAACGATTTTGCAGGCTGAATAAATCCCCAATTACACAATGCAGACATCAGAGTGTTAAAGGACATTCCCAATGGTCTAAACGTTCCCCCTTCCCTTGCCTCCTGAAGGAAAGACAAAGCCTCTCCAACTTTATTTTGCTTGCAGAGGCCATCAATGAGAATGCTATGTGAATATTCGCTGTGAGAGATACCATATGCCTCCATTTCATCAAAAAGCTCCAATGCCATGTCTGTCATCCGTAGACCATACAGTAAACTATCATAGGTGGAAACTGATATTTGCATATTCAGGCTGTTCATTTTACTGAGAACGTAAAGAGCATCATGAATCATTTGAGTTCTTGCATAACTATTTGCTAGAGCATCCCATACAACACTGCTGGAATCATACTCTCTGAATTCACTCCACAAGATGTCACACAGAGTGGCTGCAGACCCGGATCCTATAGAGTAGAAAGGGCAATACAATGAAATGTGAGAATTGTGGACTTTAGCTGCTTTAACATTAGTATGTTGCTGCACATGTCAAGGCAACAGGTACTAAAAATATTATGACCAAAATGACAGCTGGCAATTATATTGTATAGGCATGTAGAAGAATATTTGTGTTTGCATGACGACAGTATCCATTTGTTCACGAACAGAGGAATTTTACACACACACACACTTGTGCCTTCGCTGACATTTCAGTTTGTCCTCTGGTGTACATGATAAAATGACCATGACCCTGGAATAACGCAAACTCCCTTGCCACATCAATCCAAATTCAAAAGATGAATAAGCGTGTTTTCATACTATCCAAAAAGAAAGTGCCAATTACTATAATACAAATCCGCAGGGAGCTCACCTTGTTCGCTGATCATCTGTGCCAAGCCGCCCCGCATCTCCCGCCACCTCCTCTGCCGCAGCAGTTCATAGCAGAGCTTGATCCGTGCGGCAATCGAGGCCTTCCTCTCGAACACCGCCTTGTCCTCCCCAGACCTAGGCGACCCTCCTGCCCCGCCCACAAAACGAGGCGCTAGCAGTGGATCCCTAGCAACCACGGCATCCTCCTCTGAATCCGTTGCCGCCGCCACGGCTGCCGCGGAGGGACACGAGGATATGGGCCTAGCGAGATGTGCGGGGGTAAGCGAAGGACGGCGCCAGAGCTGAGGCAGGAGGAGGCGGAGGGGAATGGGCGGTCGGAAGCGCATCCGAAGGGGCAGGGTCTCATGGCGGGGGCGCGCGCTGCGGGCTACTGTGTGGAGCGCGTCAAGCTCGGGCCTCCCTCGCGTTGAGCTTCCGTGCGCCTCCCCGGGGCTGCCGCAGCGGCGCACGACATGGGAGGAGGGAAGAGGGTCGCCGGCGGCGGCTGCGTGTGGTCGGAGTTTAAGCGAAAGGCTTTACCCTTTCCACTGAGGAGGAGAGAGCCAGTGGGAAGCAGGCCGAGCTTAGGGCCCGTTCGGCAACAGCCTCACTCGCGCTGGCTTTTGCGGACCGGAGGAAACCGACCGCTCGGTAGGTTTTTTTGGCTGGGCTATATCAGCCCATACCGCGCAGATGCAGGCCGTTCGGGTGGAGAAAAGAGCCCAGCTCGAATGCGTTAGAGGACTGCGCCCCGCGGATGCCTCTCATCATCTTCTTCCGGAGTCTTCTTCCTCCCGATACGAATCGCCGGCCCAGAGCGAACCGATCCAGACGCGAATGGGTGAGAAGACTGAGAACCCAAGAAAAAGAAAAATCCGGAGAGCCACGTACCCTCTCGAGCTTCCGACACCCCCCCTTTCTCCTTCCTCCCTCCCGCAGCGGCGAATCTCCTCCGGCACGGCCTCCTTCCTCGGATCAATCACGTCTATTGCAAACGACCAGCCATGGTAAAGCGTCCCTTCCCTCCCCCCCCTCCCGATTCTTTCTCCGTTCACGCTGCTCACGCACGGGAGCTCGCCTTGTCGTTGCTGGTAATTAAGATCGATAGATAGTTTGTTGGCGCTAATTGGGGCCGAGGTCTCCAGGACTCAGGAAGGGCAGGTTGTTAGTGGGTCTGTTTATCTGATGCTGAGGAGTCCGGAACCAATAAATTCACATCAGAAATGGATTGCTGGATAGGGATTTTAGGGAGTAAGTATGCAGTCTCACGGGATCTATCGTTACCACCACGGATGCCCTCCGTTTTACATTACCATGGACGGGGACAGATTTCACATGTGGCAACATATCCCATACGCCCACCCTTTGTGGTGCACCTATGGACAATGGACAAATCCTTCCATCTGGGCATCAAGGAGGGCACCAACCAATCTCATTGGATGCTTTTGGTTTTTTTCTCCGAAAAGGAGGGCGCGTCCGCAGAAAATGACCGGGCAGGCATTAAAAGTATGCGTCCACAACTGTATCCATCAACCAAATCCTCAAATCCACACTAGTCGCATGCAACGTTAAACATACGTAGTTCAACACATGTTATCGAACTACCATAATTTGACATGTCTACTAACTACGAATGAAACTCAATGGAAGAAGTTCATCCGCGGCCGCCCTTGCCCTTGCCGTCTTCCTTGCGGCGGTAGCGGTCTGATGCAAAACGGATTGAGGCGGATCTGCTCACTGCCAGAGTTGTCCGCTTTGTCACCGTCCTCGTCCTTCTCCTCCTTGGGGGGGCAGTCCGGCCATGGGACGGATCGCCCTGCTTAGCTCTTTTGCCATTGCACGGACCACCCTCCTTCGCCGCTTCTCGCCAATGCGGGCACGGAGGGCTTCCGCCTCGCTGCTTATGCCGGCGTGCGTTTCCACCGGCTCCGCCTCGCGGGCTGCTGAAGCCGCCTCCGCTTCAAGGCTTGGCTGCAGCCTCGCGCATCAGGCACGCCACTCTTCCTCGTATTGGCCTCAAACCATGGAGGCGGATATGGCTTCCGTTTCGGCGGCCGATGCCGCGGAGACGAGGTGCCACCTAAACGGTTCCGCCGGCACATCGGGGTTGCTTTGCCATGTGTTGGTCACCTCTTCCGGCGAGGTTGTGGCCACGCGCCGTGATCCATCTGCCCTGGCGGATCCTAGCGCCATTTTAGCAGAGGCAACGGATTCCCGCCGGATCGATGAAGACCGCGGGAGGGTGCACTCCTCCCGGGAGCGTCAGAGAGCAGCACGGACGCCCATCTTCTCCTCAGGACTGCAAGGGATGAGGTCCCAGTCCTCGGATCCAGACATCTCGGAGTCGGATCCAGTGCCCGCCATGAAGGAGTGCGCCGGAGAGGAGCTTGGGTACTGTGGGAGGGGAGTGGAGTGGTGTGGAGTGCAAATAGGGTTTCTCCTGAGTGCGGATAGGGTTGAATATATGTGGGGTTGGGTGGGCCACAGGTGGCGGATCCGACATGGCGGGACCATATCCGCCCCAGATATGCGCCGGATATGGGGAGTGTTGGTCAGTCCGGCCGTTTGGGCCGGATTTACCCAAGTCCGGTTGGGTGGCAATTTGTCGACCGGGCAGCCCGCTCGGGCGTTTGGCGGGCGGATATTGGGGGGGGGGGGGGGGGGGGGTTCCGGTTGTAGATACTCTTAAACCCCTGCCCTTTGCATCATGCGATTCACACAACCACCCCTATTGAAACAATGTATCGAATTGTATAAGGAGATATGGCAAGGCCCAAACACAACCGGTCAATAACAGGATTACATCACTCTACACATAACCTATTACCGGACCTCAATCCAAACCAGTTGAATGTATCACATGCCACTATCTGTCAACATTTGCACCCAAAAGTCATAGGCGCCTGATTCTCCGCATCTTGGAGAGAGCACCATATATGAATTCATCCTGTAGCTCAGAAGATAACCTGCAAATATTTTGGAAGCTTTGCTCTGTTAAAGACACAAATCATTACGTAATCCCAAATTGCTCACAATAAGGCACACACTCCCACATGAATTTGTGCCTTAAATTTTGGATCAACGCTGGCCAACTAGTCTCCGAACAAACTCGGTATGCTAGTAGGCACAGACAAATCAGGATACTTTGGATGTAAACCGCAAATGTGTGTAGGCACATGTTTTGAGAATATATGTGCCATAATATCTAGGGAGACATTGAGAGTTCCATTCTTCTAAAGATTTGGTATGATAAAATTCTCATTTTGAATCCAAGCAACTATTATGAGAAACTGCCGCTTTTGTTTTCCTTCTATGATTAGAACTTTATTTTCTTCTCTTTTCATTATGCTGGCACGCTTGTCCGAGCTGTTTTCCCAGTTACCGTTGTACAGTTTCTTGGAGAATCTACCTAACAAAGCAACAAATAGCAAAGCAACTGCCAACATATCTTCTTTCTCACCACACATTTTGATTTTGCTAATGGTTCAAATTTGTCGAGGTCAACAATTTCTCAGAGATACGTTATCTTGCCACATCACACCAGGTCCATGACTCTTCAATGTTGATGACATTTTGCCGGGTTTCGGGCCGGGCTTGTAAAAGCCCGACTTTCATTTCTCAAGCTCGAGCCCGGCCTGAAGCCTGAAATACTCTCTGTTTTCAAGCCCGAGCCCAGCCCGAAATCAAACCCGAAGCCCAAAAGCCCGGCCCGAACGCGGTTTTTCGGTGTACGCACGTGCAAGCCCGGCCCGAAATACAAAAAAAGGGAAGCCCGAAAGCCCGGCCCGAACGCTGTTTTTCGGTGTACGCACGTGCAAGCCCGGCCCGAAATACAAAAAAAGAGAAGCCCGAGCCTGGCCCGAACGACCTTTCGGGCTGCAAAACAAGGCCCGAGCCCGCCCCGAATGGCAAGCCCGACCCGGCCTGGCCCGGGTTTTTCGGGCCGGGCTGCCCATGCCCGGGTCTACTTGAACCCCTCTTAACACAACTTCATCTTCCAATCTGTGATCATTTTCACATTGAGTTCAGTTTATTGGTTCCTATTGTTCTTAATTTGTGCCATGCTTGCACCCTAGTCCCCTGCATCTATGTGACCAACCAGTACATTTTACTCTCATATTCTTCACTTCTGTAACTTGTAAGGAGTGCTTGCTTTTTATTAAGAGTGTAGATTTTTTGTATCATAGTAATAACAAGGTTGCCTGTACTTTTCACCAACAAATAGTACTGTGTATCAGTTTTCTCACGAATAGTATTTCTGAAATTAAAACCAATAAGAGATGGACTGAGCAACTATACCCCTGAAGGCCTGAACACAGGTATAATCTGGACGCACTAAAATAATTAAGCAGTGCAGATCTTTCTCATTTTACTCTGACTGATGGGATAATTATGGCATCTTAGAGCGAATGTGATGGTCCTTTTAACTCGTGTCAATAATATAGTACTCATTTTATGAACTCAAAATAGGTCATGCATAATTGCTCTGAAAAGGTTGGCACATCAGATATATCTTGTTTTTTGATTCGGCAATTGAAACAAATTCGAATTAATTAGCAAGTGTGTGGTGCTGACATAGTTACACCTCAGTTTCTGCGCTTGTTTTATCTGATTGAATTTTGGGTCTATAGTGCAGTATCATATTCACAGAAACTTAATTTCACCAGGGGCATATTGTTGATTTACAGTTGGGTAGATTCTTGATCTCTATGGTCTGACACTCTGGCATATTATCCAAATGCATGAGACACTCATTTACATGTAGTTTCTTCTTGTAATTTCAGGCCGGGAAGCTAATTGCGAATCTTATTGTCATGGGCTCTGGGATTATAGGAAGAGCTATGCTTCAGGCATACCGAAAAGCACTTGAAAGTAAGTTCCTTCCTTATGATCTTTGTTCTAACCCACACCTAAAGATGTCTTGACCTCCTTGTCCTGGATATTAAAGGATGGGAGCTTGGTGGAAAGCTACAGAATTTTGTAGTCAGTGGTCACTAATCTGGAATAACTTTGCTGAAAACGAGTGAAATGAGATGGCAATTTTGTGTTATGCTTGTAACTTGTCAGGTTTATAAAAGAAAATATCTGTTGTAACAATCTTATTTAGTTTCAGTTATCTTGTTTTAGCATTTCTGAAGTAAGAAAGAAATGTTGGCATTCGGGTTGCAGCTTTTCGTGTGTTATAGCTTATCCTAGCTTTCATACCTTTGTCATAGTATTACTACTTATGTTCGTTTATAGATGATTGCATTGGGGATGCAGCTTTTGGTGGATTAGAACTACAAGATATTTGTATGCGTGGGTTTCTAGCTTAGAGGGGGAGAGGTTTAACCTTATAAAAACAAGTTTGAACATTCAGGGCTTATATTGAATTTAGGTTATCTGCAGACTGCATATAATTTAAAATAGTGGTCATGTTATGCTATTGAACTCATGGTGTACATAAATTTGGAAACGAAAAGTAGATTCTTTGTTTTACCAAAAAGTAAAGGATTATCTTGATAGCTTTGTTGCCTCAACATATGGATAGTGTTCACATGCAATATGCCAAACCTCTGATTTACAAAATATACGATTATAAGCCTGCTTAGAATTTACTCAAAAGTCAAAACAGATCTACCATTCATTTAGAGTCAAAAATTATACGTAAGATATCATGTGTTTATCAGTGTGTCATAATAATAGTGTAGATATTTCACACAAAAAGACAGTACAGATAGGTGCTTTGAGCCTCTGTCTTTTGAACATAATATATATCCTGCTATAATGAGTCTGTACAAGATGGTTATTACCTGCCAAACTGTGTTCTGGGACTATTTATCTGTGAAGGGTTAGGAAATTTATTATACATATGCACCTCCTCATCATCATTATTATTATTACTATTATTATTATTGAGATCACCTCCTTACGTAGTATTGCTCCATTATTCTGCTAGATGCAAATAAAACTGGTGTGGCCCATGAAGCAATAAACAACATCCGTAGGGCCAGCAAGACAATGACCGAGCAAGAAGCGAGGCAGATATTGGGTGTGACTGAGCAGTCGACATGGGAAGAGATTGTACAGGTCTTCTCTTATCTTCACTTCGCTCCCCGCTATTCACATGTGCAGTGCTGACTACAACCTCTTATCAACCATGTTGAATGCAGCGGCATGACAAGCTATTCGAGAGAAATGCGACATCTGGGAGCTTTTACCTCCAATCCAAGGTTCACCGGGCCAAGGAGTGCCTAGAAAACGTGTACCAAAAGAACAAGCAAGATGGAACTCCGACCTGAAATTCACACCTTTTAAAATCAGCTGCCTAGATACTGTAACCTATATTCTTTCCCCCTCTTGACAAAAAATATGTACATACCAACAATGGTTCCTAGCTGCTGTTGTGTCATCAATAAAAAATCGAGGGCGGTGACAGCAGAGTAATTTGTAAGCCATCACTGAGTTCTCGTATGACATTCGGTATGAAATTTTGTTGTTTTCTTTGATGCTGGCCGTGCTCTTGCACTATTGGTCCATTTGACATTTTTATTCATGTGAAAATGGAACCATTTCTTCTCATCACTGGGATATTATTTCGGCAAGAGCCTGGAATGCAAATTCGTTTCGAACACTGCGATATGTTTTGTCTGTTTTGTCGATGGTCTGCTGTTCGTCCTTCGGGTTAGGCTGCCGAACAGAGCATATTGTACGCATTTTTAATCAATCAGCTTCAGAATTATGCACAACAGCAAAGCGGTCAGCAGGCACTGTCCCTCGCTGATGCAAGATTTTGACGTGCCAATGGCCTGAACTTTTAAACGTGTTGAGCAGCTCGAGCTCGTGTAGATCTGTACTAATAAGAGTTGAGTTGAGGTGAGCCAATCCGAGCGATGGGCAAATGGACGGTGGATGCTTTGAATGGGCATGGCATATTTTTTATCTGCTACTTTTTTTTTCTTTTTTTGCAAAGATCGGATCTATTACAAAGGTTCATCGGAAGTACAAAGCAGCTCAAACATAATAAAAATTGCATGGAGGTATATGGACCACCAAACGACCATTGACGAGAATGATCCAAATGAGCTGGACTGCGTTTGCAAAGTTCATGGCAGTGTCAAATTATGCCTACCTCAACTTGAAAAAGCCATGGTGAAACGGTGTTATCATGGTGGCGAGCGACGGACTTGACAAGAGCCGCCCGCCCAATGGGTGTGATGTTCTAACCCTCATAGGTTCTCAATCTGCTCGCGACCTTGTCCACGAGGAATTGCAGGTCAACCAACTTGAGCTTCCAAACTGATAGGGGGAGCCCCAAATAGCGTAATGGAAAGGTTTGTGGAAGTTGGTGCAAAGTCCCGTGACATCTCCAAAATCTCTGAGAATGGCTGCAAGATTATCAACATCTTTCTTTATCGGAGCCATGAATATCGCCGCGTTGTCCGCATAGAGAGAGGTGCGCATCATGACACCCCTTCCCCTAATCTTATGAAGAAGACCCTTTCTCGTCGCCACATCAAGAATTTGTTGTAGAGGATCAATGGCAATGACGAACAGAAGGGGGGAGAGCCCCCCCCCCCCCCCCCCGGGACCGGACAGTCCATTTAGAAGTATCCTCGATGATGATGTACAAAGAAGAGCTGCGATCCACTCCCTAAATTTGTTTGGGAATCCTCTCCGCTGCAAGAGATCCAGGATGTACTCCCACCCGACAGAGTTGATCTACTTCATCACACCTCTTGTCATTTCGCCAAGCATCCTTCACAGGGTCACCAAACTCGAGAGAGCTTTCCTTTGGGCCGGTTCTGACAAGACGACAGGGGCAAAATGTAAGGTTAATTGGGAAATTGTGTGTCGACCGCAAGAATACGGTGGGCTGGGGATCCTCAACACCAACAAGTTCGTGCGTGCTTTGCGCCTTCGTTGGCCTTGGTATGAATGGAAAGAGCCGACCAAGATGTGGGTGGACATGGAAAACTCGTGCGACGAGGAGGATCTAAACTTTTTCTATGCCTCTACCACCATTACTGTCGGGAACGGCGCGAAGACACCTTTTTGGGACTCTCCTTGGCTTCTTGGGCGCAAGCCCAAAGACATTGCCCCCCTCATCCATGAGGCCTCTTCGCGGAAAAGATGGAAGGTGCGGGAGGCCCTCAGAGAGAACGCATGGATCCTGAAGATCGGGCCTCCCGCCGCTGTTTCGGGTGAGCACATTCAACAATTCTTCACTCTATGGATGCTTTTGCATGAGGTTCATCTTGTTGAACATGTTGAGGATGACATCATTTGGAAGCATACGACATGTGGGCTCTACTCAGCGGCCTCCGCATACCGAGCTCAACTTCTGGGCATGGTGCTCTCACCCACGGACCAAATGATATGGAAGGTTTGGGCCCCTCCAAAGGTCAAGTTTTTTGCTTGGTTAGCAGTTCAGGACAGGATTTGGGCTGCAGATAGACTAGCTAAACGTGGTTGGCCAAACTGCGGCCTATGTCCCCTGTGCAAGAGGGTGCAAAAATGTGGACCTCATCTATTCTACTCTTGCCGCTTCACCCTCAGGCTATGGAACTCCTCATGGCACTTGATGGCATCCGTTGAGGAGTGGTGGGTTAGTACGAGCGCTGAAGGCATCCACAATAGAAACGCAAGGGCTTCACTTACCATGCTAGTGTCGTGGACGGTATGGAATGAGAGAAACGCAAGAGTTTTTCGGCAAAAGAGCGCTCCACCGCTGATCCTGCTACAAACTATCACGAATGAGGCGAACCTTTGGATATCTGCCGGGGCAAAGAAGTTAGGGTCTACATTACAGCGTGAGTAATCGGTCATGTCGAATTTGGGTGTGTTGTAACAAAATTCTATTCTCTCTTAATTAATGGATGAGGCAAAGCTTTTGCCTCCGTTTCAAAAAAAATGGTGGCGAGCGACTACATGCGTTTCCTGAGCATGATCGGAGTACTTGCTGCTCAACAAGACCACGATTTTCTGCTACTAACCAAGTTGGCAATGCAGTATATATATACTATATACTAAAGCGGGAAGCTTTTCCTTTTTCTCCTTTTTTGATTTTTTTAATCTTCTACTTGGCATTACTAAAGCAGGAAGCTTTCTTTTTTTTTCTAAATTTTCTGCTGTTCATTTACGTGTCCAACATGTGAATAGTAATCGTGAATATTAACCATTCAATCTTCTATTGTTCATTTATGTGTCCAACAGTGAATAGTATCACGTGTAAACAGTACCCCGGTTATGGACAGTATTTGAGAAGAAAAAAACCACTTTTTTACGTACAGAAAACAACGTAGGGTTTTAGATTTCCAAAAGGATTTTTGTGAAAAGTATTATTTATGAATAGTACCACTTATTTTTATATAAAAAGTATTATTTATGAATAGTATCCATTAAAAATGGCTTCTTTTTTACGTGTTGTATATCATCATAAGTTTTTTACATTTCCAAAAGAAGATCTTCATGTATATTTTATTGCCCTCTTACACGTACAAGTACTCCGATATTATTATTATTATTATTTCTGCTCGGTTACAGATTTTCTCTAATACAATTATATCATGCTATCTTTCAAACTTACTTATAGATAATTACCTAAAGTGAAAAGATCTAATGAATTACTTAAAAACACAGAGGTAAAAACCCCTGAATAAATACCAGTTTAGTTTGATCTGATCAATATTCATATTATGTGATAATTAATTTTACATATTGGCATTGCTCTTAGTGTTAAAAATATGGGCCTAATAAATACCAACTTAGTTTGATCTGATCTATATTCATATTATGTAATAATTAATTTTATCTATTGACATTGCTCTCAGTGATAATAAACTGACCGTCCTTCCACTCCAATTTTACTACGAAGCCAAAATGCAAGGAAAAGATAGCATCTTGGGTGTCAACTTTCTTTATTGTTTAAAAAAGCATTGCTCATTTTATTTTTCCTTAGATTCATTCGTATAGACTGTTGTCCCACGGTTTTATTTTGCTCTAACAGTTTGACCGAAATCTTAATTTAAGAGAAACTATTTTCAAAACAGTAACGTTGTATGGAAACAATGCTTCATGTGACCTGTTTCCATGCCCACTAAATAAACTGGAATATACCCATATCCACCAAAAAAAACTTTGTATGAACAATACCTGAAATGTAAACCGGAATAGTACCAACACAGTGAATACGTGTGAACAATAATCCGAGAAAATAGAAAAAGGAAAACCAGAGTTTTTATATAGAAACGATTAGTGATTATTTTCCTCCTTCTTTTATTTTTTTTGTATTACCTACTGTTGAGTTATGAACTACTAAACCTCTACAGCCATTATGATGGTCGCTCACCCCCACCATCCTTCGCTCACCATGGAAGATTAGAAAAATCACATTCTACTCACACCTACAAAAAAAACACTTTTGATGCTACTGATTTTAAAATTGTTCGCCTTATAAAACTCACAGATCAGTAAGATGAAGGCATAGCAGGCCAAATACAAATATAATATACAAAGGTCATACATGAAAAAGTTCCTGACACCATGATAAGAAACAATGCAGTTAAGAAATATTATGGCACTGATTATGTTTCTCTTATTGAATGTTGTCAGGCCTCACATGTTGAAGAAATTTTACAAGGGCAAAAAAGAAAAAAAGCACTAATGATTTACCCACAGGCAGACTATTTTTTTTTCAATTTGGTGCATCTTATTTAAAATATTTGTTCTGTACCGTACCTGTAATACTTAATTCTTTTCCATAAATAAATCACGTTTCATTTAAAATTTCAATCGCATGATTCTTAAAACACTTTCGTTCTATTAAAAACATGAATGGACGCCACCGGCATCGATCTTTGTCGCTCAATATAAAAAATAAATCAGGCATCTCTACACGCAAGGACAAAAAGAACAACTACGACAGACGTAAACGTTTTATAAATAACTTTATCGCACCAATGAACCGTGTCAAAACAAATCTACACCTTCTTTTTGTCATATAAAACCCAAACTAAAGAAATAATTCCAACCAAATAAACATGAAAAAACTAAATGTAATAAAAATAAAAATTGAATTACTTATTCGAAATATAAACGAGGCTTCTGACGGGCGCGACGTGCGGCGCACATCTTCGCCGCTAGTTGGTCCTGAAGTGCGAGGACGCCGATCATGCTCGGAAGGTCCAGTGCCTAGCCTACCACCTTACCAAAAGATCACGTCCAACGTTTTCATAGGGTTTGGTTACAAGATGGCTATCAGATTAATCGTATTTTTTATATTCTCCGTGTATCTTTTCTCTCGATTTATTATGTTTGTTTTCAAGCCCGTGCAAAGGTTAGCTCTTGAATGAGAGTCCACTCATCTAATTTTTGAAAGGACCCTAATATCCAGCGAACATCAGATTTTTAAGCATGACAAATCGAACAATTTATGGCAAATTATGTTCGTCGAGGATGACAAGTTTAATTGGGAAGCATGATGAATTCGCCTCAGCTTATTTTTATGCCAGGACATTGCCGCTTGCAAAGCTAAATTTGTCATAATCGCGCCAATATAAATTACCATGAAAAACATTTGATATGCCATGCCTAAAAATCTGATGTTAGATATTTAGCATTTCCATTTTGGAATCACTAATTAAGGGAAACCTCTTGCAAAGGTCACTTACACCTCATCTAGCGGTGGTAAGTGGTACAGCGCATATGGGGCTAATTTTTTTTAAATATTATCTTTTTTTATTAATTTTCTCACATATTACGCCGTTGGAAAAATTTACAAAAATGTGATCCTGTCGGCCTAGAGGAAGCCGACTGGCTCCAGTCGGCCACGGGGAAGCCGATTAGTCCCAGTCGGCTTCGACTAGGCCGATAGGGCAGTCGGCCACACTGTTCTTGCTCCAGTCGGCTTAGCCGTGACCGACTAGTCCTAATCGGCTTAGCCGTGACCAATAAGTACTAATCGGCTTCCCCGTGACCAATTAGCTCCAATTGGTGTTTGCAAAGCCAATAGCTGCATGTAATCATATTTTAGTACGTAACTAAGATTTTCTGATGACCAGAATGACAAAATAGCCCCTCACGACCAGACGGCAAGACTTTTTCCCGCCAATATCTCCCGCCATCGTTTCTCCCTTATCAGTTCCCGCCATAGTTTCCCCCTTGTTCGTTCCCGCCATCGTTTCCCGCTTCTTAGTTCCCGCCATTATCTCCCGCCATAGTTTCCCTCTTCTTAGTTCCCGCCTATTCTTCTCTTCTGAACCTATAAAACCCCATCCACACTTAGCTGGGTAAGTAGTCCAGTATAGTATCGTAGTTTCGTGAAGATGTCCCATTATCCTTTTGATTGTAGTTTCCACTCTGGTATGTCCCATTGTCTTCTACGTTTAGCCGCCAATTTCAAGATCGACGATAGAGTAGTTCCATGGGACGAACTCATCAGTAGTGACACCATAATGAATGAGTTGGCTCACGCATTAGCTAGGAGTGGGTGGCCTCCTAGGACATTTGAGGACATACGGAAAAAACTTCTCAGGTTGCATGGAAGATGGCAGAAGCAACTCCATAAGAGTGAATCGTACCTCAAGTTTGCAACAGAAAATACAGATTTATGGACATCGGAGAGTGAGGACGAAGACGACCTCTTCGTGCCGAGCACCAAGGTCAAGACTACCACATCGTCGAAGGGCAAGAGTTCTGCATCCACAAAGGGCAAGAGCTCTTCGTCGACAAAGGGCAATAGCTCTGCATCGAAGAAGGGCAAGAGCTCTGCATCGACGGAGGAGGACGATGATGCCTTCATGTAGTTTTTTAGTTATATTTTGTAATTTCAGTTGTACTGTTTAATTCAGATGTATTTTATATTTTTTGTGTGTACTGTCTTGTTTTGTGAGCATTATGTTTTATCTAAGCGCGGCGCTGGATGCATTAGTTTGCAGTATAAGTGTTATCCCCGATAAACCAATTGACCACTGAAATAGAACATGAATATGTCTCATACATAAGTAGATAGTAATTTGTCTCATACATAGAATAGACATATGTATCATACATAAGTAGATAGTCATTTGTCCCATACATTGTTGTCTTGAGGAATTATGTTGTGGTCTACAGTTGTCGAGGGTTGCAGTTGTTGTGTGTTGGGAGAGCCGCATGTGCAGCGAAGGTGTTTCGTGCTTTGTGGGTAGATCACTTTTGGATTGTTTGTATCGGTTTTCGCCCGGTTTTCCATAAATTAACTGGGTAACTCTCTTCTTCTTAATTAATCAATGAGGCAAATCTTTTGCCTTCGTTTCAAAAAAAAAAGAATAGACATATGTCTCATACATAATTAGATAGTCATGTCTCTACTGATCGATAGAAGCGTCAATGACGCCGCCTGCCCCGGCGCTCAGGCGGTGTGCCTGGCGTACTCCAGCCCCACCTGTGGGGTGGCCTAATGTTACGAAGAGGAACCTCGGACCTGTCCTGGTCATCCTGTGTATCCTAGGTGGGTCCTGGTGGAGGAGTCGAAAACATGTCCATCCACATGTTTTGCTGCGATAGTGGCTCACCCTCACTCCCCCACCCAGATCCGGACGCTGTCGCCTGCTGATATGGATGTGGCCGAAACATGAAACCCGATGTCGGACTTTGCTGTTTGTGGTGGAGGATGAAACGCAAAGCTGGACGATGGAGCATACTACTCTGGGTGCTGCCACGCCGAACTGCTAGCCTGGTCAGGAGGTGGTGGAGGTGGCGTCGGCTGCTGTGTTAGGCGAGGACGTGGTTGTTGTCGTTGCGTGGATTGCCGCGGCTGCTGCTGGTGCTGGGGAACAACGTCCGAAGTGCGGGTGCACGTGATAGCCGTGTAGACAGCTCGTAGCTTCTGCTCCAGACGCGCGAACCATGGCCTGAGCTGAGATGTAGGTACCATAAGAGGTCCAAACAACAGTGATCGTGTATAGTCCCTGACCTCACTATGAAGATCGTATGCCAGCTCAGCCTGTAATTGTCACGATGATTATTAATTATGGATGGCAAAGTATGTAACCTGAAGATGCATTAGATAGACAATAGATATTACCGCGTACTGCCTAGAGCCCAAAGTATCATAGCTCGGGTATGTATCAGACGTAACGGGGTCTGGTATCTCCTCTGGATGAGGGTGCTGCACGATGTGTAACCTTGTCCCGCCCAAGTACCGATGCAAATAGGCATTGAATTCATCGAGATCAAACATGCCATCCTCTTCCCAGAGACGTGTCGTTGCAGTATCCCAGTCTGTCATGTACGGCTGAAGCCTTTGGACCCACTGCTCCCGTGTCCTGCTTATCCCCTTCCTTGTGTTCCTGCAATTGTGGTGTGTGTTTAACAATTAACTGGTGATTCACTGTGAACAGATTTGAATGACAATGAAACATTGAATAAGTATACAATACCTGTGGACTACTGCTGGCAGTGGGTTCTATATAGGGGGGGGGGTCGACCATCTGCCGAAGACCAAATTGCCTCATAACTCACTGTTGCGACATCTCCTCGACGAAGATATCGAAGATAATCTTCGATTTCGTCATCCAGTAACCCCGATCTCTTGTGCATAGCTTAGAAATATCGCCGGGGTACCTGGCATGTATGGCTGCTTGCGTGTACGGCTGCCATATCACCCCGGTGTACGTATTGAACTGCTCGTTTAATGCCGTGTAGGCTCGCCTAGTCTGCTCAGCAGCATAGCGTCTCTGTACAGATTATAAGTGAGTTTTCAGCCATAGTGTGAGCAAAGAACATGCATTAAATTATAACACGAGACATACCTTGCGACGCGTCCAGCACAGACCGAAAGTAGGCATGTCGATTCCGTCAGCATCGAACAGGTGGCCCGCAAGATAACCCTCCTGGACATCTATGTTCGGCCGTCCTATCGAGAACCTCTCCCAGGACCACAACTGTAAAAATAGAGGGCATCCAAGAAGGACTGACTTGTCCGACGCAAGCTGGCAACCGTTCCACATACCTCGGTATGTAGCTGCTAAGACCGCCGAACCCCAACTCCTAGGTGTGATCTGATTCGGCATCTCAGCACTCGCGATCTCCAGTGCAATAGGGATGTAGTGCGCACTTACAGTGGTGACATGGTTCTCTATGAATATAACCTTCCCGAGAAGCCACAGTAGGTACGCCTCCAGGCTACGAATGATCTGTGTCGCATTCAGAGGGACATTTGGGAAATTCTTGATCTGTATTGAGTAAAGAGAAGGTATTAATAAACAACAAATTTAATTGTAAAACCAGAAACACGACAAACGAAAGATATGTGACTGAGGAACTAACACTGAAACATTGCAGCCAATCATACTTAGGTCCATGAGGCTCCGACGCAAGAACCGGAGCACCATCAAAAACACCCTCGAAACGTTGTGCCATAGATGCCTCCCAACCGGGCGGTGCATCCAACGGTCCTATGGCAGGACCCGCCAAGGGTAGGCCCAGCAGCAGTGAGACATCCTCTAGAGTAGGAGCCATCTCTCCCCAGCGAAAGTGGAATGTGTGGGTCTGAGGCCTCCATCGGTCCACTAAGCAGGTGAGCAGAGAGGAGTCAATGGCGACGCGTCTGGAGGTATCAGTGGCCTCTACTAGACGCGCGAAAGGTAAAAGTCTAGCCCATTTCAACCTGCATATCAGAAAGCATAACAATTCATTTAGTGTGGCACATTAAATCCGGCTTGAAATAAATAAATAAAACACGTACCTGTCAACCCAATCCGGGTGTATCTTCTAGTCCACCTTAGCAGTGCGAGTGACAAGGGGGTCGAGCTTGCGCTCACATAACAGCGCAGCACGATGCTTACTATCAATCTCCGGATTTAGCAATGACGGTTCCTCCATTCTACTATAGTGCATTTAAAGATAGTGCCACACTTAACACAAATTTAAAAGATAGTGCCACACTTAATACAAATTTAAAAGATAGTGCCACACTTAATAAAAATTTAAAACATAGTGCCACACTTAATACAAATTTAAAAGATAGTGCCACACTTAATACAAATTTAAAACATAGTGCCACACTTAATACAAATTTAAAACATAGTGCCACACTTAGTAGAAATTTAAAACACAGTGCCACACTTAATACAAATTTAAAACATAGTGCCACACTTAATAGAAATTTAAAGATATCCTAGCTTCTTCCTCTTGCTCTCCCTCTTCCTCCTCTTCGTCCACGACTGCCTCGTCCACGCCTAGCGCCCCCCTGGTAGTGACGAAAGTGGGACATTCAGGGTCCCTATGTCCAAATTCATTGCATAGAATGCATTGCATGGTGCGCCCTCCGGCATCAGATTCATCCATATCATTCCGGATGCGCTGACACTGTCGTCTACCTCTACTTGTACACATAAACTCAGGGTGTGGAATGTATCTCCGTTCAGCAGGGTCGACGGTGTTGAAGTTACCCATTGATCAAAACCAAGCAACTCACCTGTCCAGGTATTAAGGACGAACTCTTTCAGAAAGTATGGAGATACGAATGAGATTGCGTCCAGTCCTAACTGCCCGCAAGCAGCAAGTAGATGCGAGCAAGGTAGGTGAAGCAACTTCGGTTTGTTGCATGTGCACTCGCACGTTGGCCGGACTTCGTTTCCAATTTTCACCTCGTGTGTCCTCGACACATTTGCACATCCGAATTTGTTGTTAGCTAACCGGACCTCATACCTTCGCTCTAGATTTCCGATGGCAACAACAGTGTGATCGGGCTTTTTCCATCTTTTCATTCATGTACTTCATAACCCTTTCACAGTAACGTGTGTTCGGGTTGTTAGTGATATGCAGGGTGGCGCTTTGATGTCTATCTCTGAAACACTTCACCGTACCATAGAAATTCCCTCAACGATAGCTGTAAGTGGCAAAGCCCTATTTCCTCTGAGGACAAAGTTATATGTTTCAGCGAGGTTGGTAGTCATGACACCGTACCTTGCTCCATGTATGTCATGCAGCAAAGACAACCTCTCAAGAGGCTCATGCTCTATCCACTGATCAAAGGTTTTAATTGTCCTCCCAAGCCTTCTCCTAGTACCAGGTAGATCAAATCCTGGCAAGTCACAAAGCCTAACAGGCTCCTCCTCGACGACAGCTGATCCTGTTGATAACTGTGCAGCTACTGCTTCAACATGTGCCCTCACAGCTGCATCTCGTGCAGCTCTCCTGTCCCTGACATGTCTCAGCGTGCAAGTATTTAGTCTATTACGTATCAAATTGTACTTCCATAGTTGGTTCTGCTTGCAGAGTTTCTTGAATAGATTCATGAGGTTCTTATTTCTGAACTACGAGAAGAAATTGGCCCCAAGATGGCGCATGCACCAACGGCTCTGCAAGTCCTGCCATGGAGTTTGTTCCTCAGGACCAGGGTTTGACAATGTCTTTATCGCACTGAGTATACTTGCATGTCTGTCATGAAGAATGCACACATTCGACTTATCCTGCACAACAGCTATTTTCAATTGCCTGAAGAACCATGTCCAACTTTCAATGTTCTCGCTTTCCACAAAAGCAAATGCCATAGGAACGACTTGGTTTGGACCGTCTTGACCAATGGCGGTCAGGATCTGACCCTTGTACTTGCCAGTGAGAAAAGTGCCATCCACACATATCACTGGTTAACAATGTCTGAAAGATTCTATGCACACATCGAAAGAGAAGAACAATCAATGCATCACCTTTACATTTGGGAACTCTGTCATGAACAAGTCTTGGATATCGACATAGGTGCCTGGATTCCGGTCCTGCAGTGTGTGGAGGAGTCGGACAACAGAGTCATATGCATAAAAAACGAACCAAATCTAGTCTCAAGTGCCCTCTGCTTAGCCCTCCAAGCCTTGCCATAAGATATTTTGTACTTGAACCTGACGAAGACTTTTTGTCTGGATAGCCTTCACTTCCATAGCTTTGCCCTCCACTATCTCACTATAAAGCAACCGAGCAATGAGGGTGGACGTAAGGTTTGGATGATCTTGAGGGATGCAGGGAATAACACAAGTGTGATGAACTAAGTCACTGATCACCCAGTTTGTGCCATACTTAGGGAGATAGCCATGCACCCTCGCGGGACAACCCGGGTTCTTGCATACCATTGTCAAGTTTTTCGGACTTGACACATCTGCTACAAAAACCCTTTACGTGGACATTGCCCAACTAATTATTGCATCCTTGAGAGCTTGCTTGTTTGGATACATGGCACCCGTCGCAATGTTGTTCTGGTGATATTGCCACGCAGAATCATGGCCATCATTCACGGTCATTGCATTTGAGAAGTCCTGATTCCATGATGCAGGATTAGGCACCTGCTGGACGTTCTCTTCTTCGTCTGACTCGTCAGAATCATCAGCAATATCACCATCTCTATCTTCATTTTCCATCTGGTTTTGCATGTGTCCATCTACCTCATCAGCATCCGCCTCGCCACTGGCATAATCATCAGCATTTCCTCCTTCTACATGACTGCTCTGCCCTGATTCGTAAACATCATCTCCAGCATGGGACGCATAATTTGACATTGAATCATGCATCCCTTCACTGCTTTGGCCATAATCGTAACCACCGCCTGGTTCAGTTGCACTGACCTGCTTCACGACGGGAAGCACTAAGGCGGCAGGATTAACTCCCCTGCTCGAGCAAGCTTGTAACCAGCGCACCCAATGAGAGTCCCGCTCTATTTCCTTCAAATAGAAGAAAATATTCCAACTGGATCGGGTCCATAATGCATGAACACCCACGGTGTGTGTTTCAGTATTTAACCCTAAACACCCGGCAAGCCATTCTGTCAACTGACTAACAGACCATGTTTCAGGGGCAGTTCTTTAGCATTGTCATTATGAAAGACAATGATGAATTGTGCATGTTTTGTATTATTGTTTCAATATCAAATTGATAGATTATTGCTTTGAATCATTCCTATCCTAATATTCATGCCATGATTATATTATTTGATCAAGGTTATGTTAGGTAGCATTCCACATAATTTTTTTTTATCATTTACCTACTTGAGGACGAGCATGAATTAAGCTTGGGGACGTTGATACATCTCCGTCGTATCTATAATTTTTGATTGTTTCATGTCAGTATTCTACTATTTCCATATACTTTTGGAAACAATTTATATGATTTCTTGGACTAACATATTAATCTAGTGCCCAGTGGCAGTTCCTATTTTTTGCATGTTATTGTATTTCGCAGAAAATCCATATAAAACGAAGTCCAAATGCGATAAAATTTTACGGAGATTTTTTTAGAATATATGTGATCTTCTAGTGCAAGAATCAATAGAAGAGGAGGCCAACATGATTCACAAGGCCGGGGGCGCCCTACCCTCAAGGCGTAGGTTGCCTCCTTGTGGCCACCTCCTACGTCAGTTGGATCTCTCCTTCAGGCGCAAGGAAGCTTATATCGAGAAAAAAATTGTGTTAAAATTTTAGCTCGATCGGAGTTATAGATCTCTAGGAATATAAGAAATGGTTTTCGGCCAAAAACAGGGTCGCGAAACAGAGAAAGAGATTCAATATCGGAGGGGGGTCCTCCCCTCCGGGAGCCATGAAGGCCAAGGCCTAGAGGGGAAACCCCCCTCCCATTTAGGGGGAGGCCAAGCAAGAAGAAGAAAGAGGGGGACCTCTCCCCATCTCTTCCGGCTTTGCCGGAGCATCGCCGGGGAACCATCGTGATGGCGATCTACATCAACGACTTCACCGCTGTCATCACTAACTTTCTCCCCCTCTATGCAGCAGTGTAACCCTTATTTTATTGATGTAATATCTACTTAAACATGATGCTTTATGCTACATATTATTATCCAATGATGTGTTGCCATCCTATGATATTTGAGTAGATTCTTTTTGTGCTACGGGTTAACTATGGTATGGGTGATTGATATGAGTTGCATGTTAATATGGTGTTGTCCTATGGTGCCTTGCGTGCCACGCACACATGTGGGAATTCCCGCTGTAGGGTGTTGCAATACGGTCATGATTCGCTTATAGTGGGTTATGAAAGTGATAGAAGTTTAAACCCGAGTAAGGGGGTTGTTGCGTATGGGAGTAAAGGGGACTTGTTAGTTAATGGTATGGTTGGGTTTACCTTAATGATCTTTAGTAGTCGCGGACGCTTGCTAGAATTCTAATCATAAGTGCATACGATCTAAGTACGAAAAGTGTGTTAGCTTACACCTCTCCCTCATTGCATGTAACAAGTATCACGCGTGTCATATTCAATTGCCTATGGACAATCCTTCTCTTGTGTTACAAAAAGCTCTCTACTAAAACAACTAACTTTTATTATCTCGCAAAGTACTTCTAGTTTTATTCTCGTAAAGTAGTTTATTACTTGTTTCTAGGTAAAGTGAATGTTAGCGTGCGTATAGTTGTATCGGTGGTCGACAAAACTTAAAGAAAATACTAATTCTACCTTTAGCTCCTAATTGGGCTCGACACTGTTATTTATCGAAAAGGCTACAAATGATCCCTTATATTTATGGGTTATCAATCATCCAGTGTGTTTTCTGCTTGACTTCACAAGAGCCCCACTAAAAATTCCGAACCATCTTGTTCAGATCATCACACACTAATATTGGGAGTTTACATACACCCATGATATAGGTCGGGATGGCCTGTGCAACAACTTTTATCATAGCTTTCATACCAGCAAGAGAGAGCGTGTCACCCCAAGCAACAATTCTTTTCAGGAGTCTCGACTGTAAATTCTGAAATTTACCTTGTGACTTACGACTGTCAGACGTAGGCAGCCCCAAATATTTCTCTTCGGAAGTTATCAAGTTAACTTTTAGAACCATACAGGCTCTTTCATGTACGTCCATGGTACAAGATTTGCAAAACAAAACACTGCACTTAGACAGATTGATATACTATCCAGTGGCTTTCTCATAGGTACTAAGCACCTCCTATACCTTTTTAGCTTGTTCCTCCTCTGTTTTAAAGAATAACAAGGTATCATCTGTAAGGAGCAAGTGAGACACACCAGGGGCTCGCTAACAAATTTTCAGAGGTGTATAATCGCCTTTTTCCTCATCATTTTTCAACAAAGCAGACAAACCATCAGCCATAAAAAGGAACAGAAATGGGGATGGCGGATCACCTTGTCGCAGCTCACACGACGGTGCAAACGAATCAAAGAGGGTTCCATTAAATTTTACTGTGTATCTCACCGAGGTGACACATGTCATAATCCAGTCCACCCAACGGTGAGCGAAACCCGTCTTTTGTGTCATCCGCTCCAAAAAGTCCAGTCCACCCTGTCATATGCTTTAGACAAGTCCAGTTTATAAGCGCAAAAACTTTTATTAGGGTCATTTCCCTACTGAATAAAGTGAATGCACTCAAATGCTACCAACGCATTATCAGTGATCATCCGTCCAGGGATGAACGCGCTCTGCTCTGATGAAGTAATCCCATCGAAAAAAGGCCGCAGACGGTTTACCAAACATTTGGCTTCTACCTTGTAAATGACATTGCAAACTGATATGCCGGTATTCCGTGAGCCTCTCCGGGTTATCAAACTTTGGGATGAGAAAAATGGACACATTATTCATGTCCGGAATAATTCCTTCACCCCGGCGACGATCTGCTCTCGCATAACCGCCTAGTTTATTTGAAAGAAACAGGCAGAAAGCTGTCCGGACTCGGTGCCTTGAGCGGTCCTATCCGGAAGAGCGCATCAGCAATCTCCTTATCCGTAAACTCTGCACACGGGCCAATGTTCATATGACCAGTGACACGCGTATTAATTAAATCAATCACCGGATCCACACACAGTGTCATGTCAGCCGCAAAAAGATTAGAGAAATAGGACGTGGCCATGGCAGTCATGGACTCATGATCCCTATGCGCCACCCTTGCATAATAAGTGGTTTATAATGACACTTTTAAACATATTATGAAAGAGACAAGAAAAGTGGAGAGTAACATACACATGATCCTAGGCTATGTTACTACCTTCATAGTGAATAGTAATATAAGTGTGATGTCATGCAAAGCTTTATTTATTAGGTTATAGACTCATATTATATTGGGATATGTGATGTTATGGTAACTAGCTAAGTTACTCAAATTACCTCTCTCCTCATTAATTCATTGCCACATAGACAAATTTGCTGAGTTGAACTCTATGTTACCTTTGATGTTACTTCCACTATGCCTCTTGTAAAGGAAGCAATTAGTTGATGGTACTTTTTCTAGCACGAGAGCGTGCCAAGTGTCATGGTAGCCGCTTCTCCCATCATAATGTTTTTCGGTTTTTCATGGGTTCTTTTAAAGAAAAAAATAGTTTCTATTTTTTGGTTTTTCATGTTTATTCTTTTTTTCGTCTGCCGGGAGCTAGAGCACAATCGTGCTTCCGCATGAAAAGCATAATTGTGCTTCACCAAAAGAATGAATTCTTCGCAAAGTGAAGCATAATTGTGTTTCCACGTGAAAGCAAAGTTGTGCTTCTGTGCTTCCCCAAATTTTGCTTCCGCGTGAAAGCATAATTGTGCTTTCGCGTCCCCCCCACCCACCCAAGTGAAGCACAGTTAGTATAATTTTTTAAGCACGGGTTAGTATAGTTTTGAAGTATATATGTTAATCCAGTTTTTGAGCACATATTTCGCCCAAAATAGACCATCTAAATCTATCAACATGTGATCTAATTTTCAAGATCTCGACACGAGAAATACAATGGTGAAAACTGTTCGTAATTTAGACACACGGCTCAGGAGATAAATTGTTTTGGAAATTCGAATCTACGGGAAAAACACAAATAAACCCACCCATCTCTCCTAGCGTGTGCGAAAAAATCTCACCATAACTACCTAATTTTAAATATTATCTTTTTAATTAATTTTCTCACATATTACGCCGTTGGAAAATAGAAGTGTGATCCTATCGGCCTAGAGGAAGCCGGCTGGATCCAGTCGGCCACGGGGAAGGCGACAGGAGCCTGTCTGCCACTGGGTAGCCGATAAGTGGCCACTCGGCCACGTGGCGGCTGACTATTGGGCCGAGCACGTCACTCGGCCTGATGCCCTCCAGTCGGCTGTGCCAAGGCCGATTGGGCCCAATTGGCTACGTCGAAGCCGATAGGACCCAGACCCCTTCGTCCGCGCCTCTCTCTTCCTTTCTTCCTCCTCTCTTCCTCTCTTCTCTGTTCTTTCTCTTCTCTCTCTCAACCGAAGCCCCCCAATTTTTACGCGCATATTTAGCCGATTTCTTCCTAGTTTTTCACCGTAGATTGCTTCTAGAGTGCTAGGGGATGCTAGGGTAACCTCGATCTCGTGATGGGGTAGCTCGTAGTGGTGGTGGTGACCATTGTGGAGGTGGTGGAGGTGGAGGTGGAGGTGGTGGAGGTGGAGGTGGAGGCGGTGGAGGTGGAGATTCCGGTGTTCGTCGTCCGTTCGCGTGTTTGAAGGCCACCGTTCGTCATTTCTTCACACGCTTCAAGGGTAATATATTCAACGTCTATTCCCGTAGTATTATGTTGTGTGAATATTAAAGTGTGTCGATTATTTTAGTTAATCCGGTAGCTTTGGGTAATATATGTAGGACTATCAATTAGAGTTGGTTCGATAGAATATGTAGATGTCAAATATTTAGTTGTGTGGTAATTTTTAGTTGGTCCGGTAGCTTTGGGTAATATTTGGGTAGCTGTGGTAATTTTTAGTTGGTTCGGTAAAATTATCAGTTTGCCTTTTGCTTAATATTTGTCTTGTTGAATAATTTTTTAGGTCAACAGATATGTCTGATTTAGTGAAGTTAGTGTTTTACTAGGCCCTAGTAATGTCCAAATGACTGAGACAAGAGCTGATCCGAGTGAATTTCAGTACGTTGAATTGCCTGTGACATTATCCCTACTCATTTAATCATGTAAAGCAATGGCATAACTCGGTTTTCCTCATGTAAAGCATAAATCATGAACACCCTGGTGCCTAACCAAGCATTTGACTTGTACTTTTTCACGCGTTTCAGTATTTTTAACTTCACATCAATACCTGAGCGTGAGCCATGGAATTTCAACTTTGGGTGGAATAGAATGTTGGTGGGGATTGATAAGGGAAAACAAAAATAAGGATATTCTCGCATCAACTCAACGGACCGTTAGGCCATGGAGACATCTTTCAATCGATATCGATGCGAGGAGTAGGGATTTCCATGAAACTTTGATGCACTTAGAGCTATAAGTGTATGAAAGCTCTCGACTGAAACTAAGTGGGTGTGCATCTAACTTACTTGCTCATGAAAAACTCGGGCATTTATGAAGCCCGTCAATGAAATATACAAGTCAAGTTCTATAAAAAATTCCCACTAGTATATGAAAGTGACAAATCCTGAGGACTCTTTATGTGAAGAAAACGATGCTACTTCGAAGCACAAATGTAGTAAAAGATAGTAATGTTGCACTCTCTCTCCTTTTCTATCATTTTTTGTTTTCTCTTTTTTTGTGGGCACTTTTTTGGCCTCTTTTTCTTATATCCTCACAGGTAGGGCCAACACACTAATAATGATGATCATCACACTTCTATTTACTTACAACTCGATAAAATTGAATACTATGACAACAACAGTGTACCAAGATGTGCAATGATACTAGCGTAACATGTATACAATAATGAACGGTGGTTTGCCACAAATATCATATCAGCTCTATGATCATGCAAAGCAAAAGGGCAATGAATGCTCAAGTCATGTGAATAGTAATGGTGGAAATTGCATGGCAATATATCTCAAAAGGTCTATGAAAATGGTATGATAGTTAGGTATGGTAACTTTTTTGAGGAAGATATAATGAGGTTTATGTGTGATAGAGTGTATCATATGACGGGGTTTGGATGCACTGGCGAAGTATGCGCCAGATCTCGAGGTGAGAGACGGCAATGCACGTTACCAAAGAGGATAACAAAATACAAAAATATGGAAGTGCTTACGTTCCACAAACTTACATTAATCATAAAGAAATCAAATACTTATTGTGTCATCTATTAGCTCCCTTGAAGCAAAGTACTACTCGCATGCTGATACGTCCATTTTGCATCATGATTTCCTACTATTATTTACAATGTTTTGATGCATAATAATGCTTTAGGGAGTGATTCTAATGCCTTTTCTCTCATAATATGCAAGGTTTACACAAAGAGGGAGAATACCGGTAGCTGGAATTCTGGACCAGAAAAAGCACATCAAAGATACCTATTCTGCACATCTCCAAATAAGCTGAAACTTTACGGAGAATTATTTTGGAATATATAAAAAATACTGGAGTATAAACTACCGGAGGGGGCCACCCTGGTGAGCACAAGACACTAGGGTGCACCAGGCCCCCCAGGTGCGCCCTGGTGGGTTGTGCCCAGCACAGCCCACCTCCCATGCCCATCTTCTGGTATATAAGGTCTTTTGACCTAGAAAAAATACAGAGAGGACTTTTAGGATGGAACGCCGCCGTCTCGAGATGGAACTTGGGAAGGAGCAATTTTGCCCTCCGGCAAAGCAATTCCGCCGAGGGAACTTCCCTCCCGGAGGGGAAATCAAAGGCATCGTCATCACCAACACCCCTCTCATCTTTCGGAGGCCAATCTTCATCAACTTCTTCAACATCACCATCTCCTCTCAAACCCTAGTTCATCTCTTGTGTTCAATCTTTGTACCGGAACCTCAGATTGGTACATGTGGGTGACTAGTAGTGTTGATTACATCTTGTAGTTGATTACTATATGGTTTATTTGGTGGAAGATTATATGTTTAGATCCATTATTCTATTCAATACCCCTCTGATCTTGAGCATGAATATTATTTGTGAGTAGTTACCTTTGTTTTTGAGGTCACGGGAGAAATCATGTTGCAAGTAATCATGTGAATTTGATATGTGTTCGATATTTTGATGATATGTATGTTGTGATTCCCTTAGTGGTGTCATGTGAACGTCGACTACATGACACTTCACCATCCTTGGGCCTAAGGGAATGCATTGTGGAGTAGTTATTAGATGATGGGTTTCTAGAGTGACAGAAGCTTAAACCCTAGTTTATGCGCTACTTCGTAAGGGGCTGATTTGGATCCAAACGTTTAATGCTATGGTTAGATTTTATCTTAATACTTTTCTCGTAGTTGCGGATGCTTGCGAGGGGGTTAATCATAAGTGGGAGGTTTGTTCTAGTAAGAACAGCACCCAAGCACCGGTCCACCCACGTATCAAATTATCAAAGTAACGAACACGAATCAAACCAACATGATAAAAGTGACTAGATGAAATTCCCGTGTACCCTCAAGAACACTTTGCCTATTATAAGAGTTTGTTCTAGCCTGTCCTTTGCCACAAAAGGATTGGGCTACCTTGCTGCACTTTATTTACCGTTACCATTACTTGCTTGTTACCAATTATATTGTTATCAAACTATCTATTACCAACAATTTCAGTGCTTGCAGAAATTACCTTGCTGAAAACCGCTTGTCATTTCCTTCTACTCCTCGTTGGGTTCGACACTCTTACTTATCGAAAGGACTACGATTGATCCCCTATACGTGTGGGTCATCAAGACTCTTTTCTGGCACCGTTGCCATGGCGTGAAGCGCTCTTGGTAAGTGGAAATCGGTAAGGAAAACCTTATACCACGTGCTGAAATTTATTGTCACTTGCTACTATGGAAAACAATCCTTTGAGGGGTTTGTTCGGGGTATATTCACATCGACCGGAACCACAATTAGTTTCCCCTCAACCTACTGCACCTACTTAAAATATTGGTTATGAAATTCCTTCGGGTATGGTAGAACAACTACTAGCTAAGCCTTATGCAGGAGATGGAACCGGACATCCTGATATGCACCTAATACATGTGAATGAAGTTTGTGGATTATTAAAGCTTGCAGGTTTACCCGGAGATGAGGTTAAGAAGAAGTTTTTCCCTTTATCTTTGAAGGGAAAAGCATTGACATGGTATAGGCTATGTGATGATATTGGATCATGGAACTGGAATAGATTGCAATTAGAATTCCGTCAAAAGTTTTATCCCATGCATCTAGTTCATCGTGATCGGAATTATATATATAATTTTTGGCCTCGTGAAGGAGAAAGCATCGCTCTAGCTTGGGGGAGGCTTAAGTCGATGTTATATTCATGCCCCAATCATGATATCCCCAGAGAAGTTATTATTCAGAATTTTTATGCTCAGCTTTCTCATAATGATCAATCCATGCTCGATACTTCTTGTACTGGTTCTTTTATGAAGAAGACTATTGAATTAAAGTGGGATCTCTTAGAAAGAATTAAATGAAACTTTGAAGATTGGGAACTTGACGAAGGTAATGAGTCAGGTATAAAGCTTAAGTTTGATTGTGTTAAATCTTTTATGAATACCGATGCTTTTCACAAGTTTAGCACTAAATATGGACTTGACTCTGAGATAGTAGCCTCTTTCTGTGAATCATTTGCTACTCATGTTGATCTCCCTACAGAGAAGTGGTTTAAATATCATCCCCCTATTAAAGAATAAATTAAAGAACCGGTAAAAGCTAAAGATGAAACCATCATTTGCAATGTTGATCCAGTTGTGCCTACTGCTTATAATGAAAAACCACCTTTCCCTGTTAGGATAAAGGAACATGCTAAGGTATCAACTGTGGTTCGCAAAAGTAATATTAGAGCACCTAAGCCCTCTGAGCAAATCAAAGTAGAACCTAGCATTACTATGGTTAAAGATCTCTTGGTAGAAAATATTGATGGGCATGTTATTTACTTCTGTGATGAAGCTGCTAGAATTGCTAAGACCGATGAAAAAGATAAACATAGACCCGTAGTGGGCATGCCTGTTATCTCAGTCAAAATAGGAGATCATTGCTATCATGGTTTATGTGATTTGGGTGCTAGTGTGAGTGTTATTCCTTTTACCTTATACCTAGAAATTATGAATGATATAGCACCCGCTGAAATAGAAGACATTGATGTTACTATTAACCTTGCTAATAGAGACACCATCACACCACTTGGGATTGTTAGAGATGTTGAAGTCTTGTGTGGGAAAATAAAATATCCTACTGATTTTCTAGTTCTTGGTTCCCCACAAGATGACTTTTGTCCCATTATCTTTGGTAGACCTTTCTTGAACACCGTCAATGCTAAGATAGATTGTGAAAAACAAACTGTCGGTGTTAGTTTTGGTGATGTGTCTCATGAGTTTAATTTTTCCAAGTTTAGTATACAACCTCGTGATAGAGAATTATCTAGGAAGGATGAAATAATCGGTGTTGCTTCTATTGTCGTACCTCGTACCGATCCATTAGAACAATATTTGCTAGACCATGAAAATGATATGCACTTGCGTGAAAAAAATGAAATAGATCAAATTTTCTTTGAACAACAACCTCTCATAAAACACAATTTGTCTATTGAAACCCTTGGAGGTCCTCCTCCACCTAAAGGTGATCCTGTGTTTGAATTAAAGCAATTGCCTAATACTTTGAAGTATGCTTATCTTGATGAGAAAAATATATATCATGTTATTATTAGTGCTAACCTTTAAAAATGTGAAGAAGAAAGATTATTAAAAATTCTGAGGAAGCATCGGGCTGATATTGGGTATACTCTTGATGATCTTAAGGGCATTAGTCCCACTCTATGTCAGCACAAGATTAATATGGAACCTGCCACTAAACCCGTTGTTGATCATCAACAACGATTGAATCCTAAGATGAAAGAAGTGGTAAGAACTGAAATATTAAAGCTTTTGGAAGCAGGTATAATCTATCCCATAGCTGATAGTAGATGGGTAAGTCCCGTTCATTGTGTCCCTAAGAAGGAAGGTATTACCGTTGTTCCTAATGATAAAAATGAACTTATCCCACAAAGAATTGTCACTGGCTATAGAATGGTAATTTATTTTAGAAAATTAAATAAAGCTACTAGAAAAGATCATTACCCTCTGCCCTTCATTGATCAGATGCTAGAAAGATTATCTAAGAACACACACTTTTGTTTTCTGGATGGATATTCTGGTTTCTCTCAAATACCTGTATCACAATCTGATCAAGAGAAAACCACCTTTACTTGTCCTTTTGGAACCTATGCTTATAGACGTATGCCTTTTGGTTTATGCAATGCACCTGCTACCTTTCAAAGATGTATGACTGCTATATTCTTTGATTTTTGTGAAAAGATTGTGCAGGTTTTCATGGATGCTTTTTCCGTTTACGAAACTTCTTTTGATGATTGCTTAAGCAACCTTGATCGAGTTTTGCAGAGATGTGAACAAAATAATCTTGTCTTGAATTGGGAGAAGTGCCACTTTATGGTTAATGAAGGTATTGTCTTGGGGCATAAAATATCTGAACGAGGTATTGAGGTGGATAAAGCTAAAGTTGATGCAATTGAGAAAATGCCATGTCCTAAAGATATTAAAGGTATTCGAAGTTTCCTTGGTCCTGTTGGTTTCTATAGGAGGTTTATTAAAGACTTCTCTAAAATTTCTATGTCTCTTACTAATCTTTTACAAAAGGATATTCCATTTGTTTTTGATGATGATTGTGTAGAAGCCTTTGAAACACTCAAGAAAGCCTTAACTTCTGCACCTATCGTTCAACCACCTGATTGGGACTTGCCTTTTGAAATTATGTGTGACGCTAGTGATTATGCTGTTGGTGTTGTTCTAGGAAAAAGAGTTGATAAGAAGTTAAATGTTATCCATTATGCTAGCAAAACTCTAGACAGTGCCCAACGAAATTATGCTACTACTGAAAAGGAATTTTTAGCAGTTGTGTTTGCTTGTGATAAATTTAGATCCTACATTGTTGATTCCAAAGTCATTGTTCACACCGATCATGCTGCTATAAAATATCTTATGGAAAAGAAAGATGCTAAACCTAGACTCATTAGTTGGGTTCTCTTACTTCAAGAATTTGACTTACATATCGTTGATAGGAAGGGAGCTGAGAACCCCATAGCTGACAACTTGTCTAGGTTAGAAAATATTCTTGATGACCCACTACCCATTGATGATAGCTTTCCTGATGAACAGTTAGCTGCAATAAATGTTTCTCAAAACACTCCTTGGTATGCTGATTATGCTAACTACATTGTCGCTAAATATATACCACCTAGCTTCACATACCAACAAAAGAAAAAATTCTTCTATGCTTTAAGACATTACTTTTGGGATGACCCACATCTTTATAAATACGGGGTAGATGGTATTATTAGACGTTGTGTACGTGAGAATGAACAGAACGAATCCTACGGAAATGTCATTCCGAAGCTTATGGAGGACATCATGCGGGAGATAGAACTGCTCACAAGGTATTGCAATCTGGTTTTTATTGGCCTACTCTCTTCAAGGATGCCCGTAAGTTTGTCTTGTCTTGTGATGAATATCAAAGAATTGGTAATATCGGTAAGCGTCAGGAAATGCCTATGAATTATTCACTTGTTGTTGAACCATTTGATGTTTGGGGTTTTGATTATATGGGACCTTTTCCTTCCTCTAACGGGTACACTCATATTTTGGTTGCTGTTAATTATGTCACTAAGTGGGTAGAAGCTATTCCAACTAGTAGTGCTGATCACAACACCTCCATTAAAATGCTTAAAGAAGTTATCTTCCCGAGGTTTGGAGTCCCTAGATATTTAATGTTTGATGGTGGTTCACACTTTATTCATGGTGCTTTCCTTAAGATGCTTGCTAAATATGATGTTAACCATAGAATTGCATCACCCTATCATCCCCAATCTAGTGGTCAAGTTGAACTTAGCAATAGGGAAATAAAATTAATATTACAAAAAAGGTCAATAGGTCTCGAAAGAATTGGTCTAAGAAACTAGATGATGCACTTTGGGCCTACAGAACAGCTTATAAAAATCCTATGGGTATGCCTTCATATAAAATGGTATATGGAAAATCTTGTCATTTGCCTCGAGTTAGAACATAAAGTATTTTGGGCAATTAAAGAACTCAATTATGATTTCAAACTTTCCGGTGAGAAGAGGCTATTTGATATTAGCTCACTAGATGAATGGAGAACCCAAGATTATGAAAATGCCAAACTATTCAAAGAAAAAGTGAAAAGATGGCATGACAAAAGAATCCAAAAGCTGGAATTTAAAACAGGAGACTATGTTCTTTTGTACAACTCTCGTTTAAGATTTTTTGCAGGTAAGCTTCTCTCCAAATGGGAAGGACCATATGTTATCGAAGATGTTTATCGTTCTGGAACTGTCAAGATTAATAATGCCGAAGGTACTAACCCGAAGGTGGTCAATGGACAAAGAATTAAACACTATATCTCAGGTATGCCTATTAATGTTGAAAGCAATGTTATCCAAACTATGACACCGGAGGAACACATAAAAGAAACCTTTCGGAATACTCCAGAATTCTGAAAAAGAGGAGGTACGTGATACGGTAAGTAAACGGACTCCGAAAAATCCGCAAAAATATTTTTTGTCAGTTTTGGAATATTATAAAAATTAGGAAAATAAGAAATAAACGGGAAAGCAACCGAGGTGAGCATGATACACCAGGGCGCGCCAGCCCTACCAGGCGCGCCCTAGTGGGTTGTGCCCACCTCGGACACCTTCCCGACTCCGTTTTCCTTCCATATTCTTGCTTTCCAAGATAAAAAATTCTCTGTATATACCCCCGATTGTTTTGACCACCGCATCGTAGAAAAATCCCCTATTCTTGTTTCATGTTGTTTTCCTATCAGATCTATCAAGCCAGGCATCATGTCTTCTCCCTCCTCCAATAACGTAGAAGAAGATGCCTGACTAACGAAGATGGAGCTGAAGAGAGAGGAGCCAAAAGAAGCCAATAATGAAGACATGGGCAAGGAAGCTATGAAGGATCAAGCTCTAGAAGGAGGTCAATCTATGCTAACAGGAGAAGAGGAAGAAGATATCCTTCAACCTTATTACAATCATCTCACCCCCAATGAAATTGAAGATTTTAGGGCTTTCGAAGCGGTTCATGTTCAGAATAAATTTCTTACTCGTGAAAATATTTTGCTAGAGGAGCACACCATCACCCTTTGTAGAGTCATCCGCAAATCGGAGTACCTATTGAGTATGAGGTGTCGGTGTCAAAACCGGCGGATCTCGGGTAGGGGGTCCCGAGCTGTGAGACTAGAATTGATGGTAACAGGAGAAGAGGGAGACGATGTTTACCCAGGTTTGGGCCCTCCTATGGAGGTAATACCCTACGTCCTGCTTGATTATATTGATGGTATAAGGGTTACAGAGTTGATCTACCTCGAGATCGAATGACTAAAACCCTAGATGAGTTCTCTTCCTCCCTACAACATAAAACCCTCCGGCTTATATTGACGCCGAGGGTACCTAGGGTTTACACATGGTTGGTTACACGTCGAAGGGATAAACATGCCTATTCACTACTTCAAACGTGGAAGATAAGCCACGATTCTCGAAGCTTCCTTCCTGGAGACAGGGTGTTCGGTCCATCCAATGCTCGTCAAGTGGCCCATATAGTCCGGCCCATAAGAAATAGGTCGGCCTCCCGAGGACCCCTTAAACCAGGACTCCCTCAGTAGCCCCCAAACTAGCCTCCAATGCCAAGGGTCCAAGTTCCAACTGCTTCATACGATCAGAGTCTTCGGCTTGTGAGGCGAGTTCCTTTCTCCAGTTGGTGATCGGCCGAGTGTTAGTCCGGCCTCCGACGACGTGTAATTTTCCCGATCATTGACCGTCCGAACACCAAGAATAACTCGGTCCTGAAGGCCAAACGTCAAGGAGTAAATAGTGCTCCCTGACAACCTTTCAGATGAAAGGTTACGGCCCACCACTGAACCAGTCGTAAAAACTCGATTCGCGGTTCGAGGCTGTTTTCACCAGCACGATCCATCAATGCACAGATCGTGCTCCGTTTCACACGGGATATGTTTAATCATGCGCGTATAATGGCATGCACGTCTTGGGAAGCGGAGGGATTCATGGCGCAGCGAAGGGAGGCTAACCGGCGACAAGCCCAATAAAAGGGAAAGAAAACCCCAAGGCTTAACCGCACTTCCCATTCGCATCCCCGCTTCCCCAATCTCCTAAGCCTCCAGAGCCCAGATCTAGGTTTCCCACTCTCCCTCCTCCGAGCTCAGCCATGGCCAGCTTAGGCTCCAACGGCAAGTGGGAGGCTTCCACGGTCACAGACTAGGACATCTGGGACCTCAAGGACGCCGGCTACCTCCCTGCCAACATCTTCCACCGCGCCGCGGAGGAGGGCCAGGTGATCCCCACCCCCAAACCAGGCGAGAGGGTGGTTTTCATTCCTCACTTCATCCGAGGACTGAGCTTCCCGCTCCACCCCTTCGTTAGGGGCCTCATGTTCTTCTACGGACTCGACTTCCACGACCTCCCGCCGAACTCTTTCATGCACATATCGGCCTTCATCATCATCTGCGAGGCGTTCCTGCGGGTCGAACCACACTTCGGACTATGGCTCAAGATATTTAATATCAAGCCGAAGTGTGTCGCAGGCGAACACGCAGACTGCGGCAGGGCGGTCATCAGCAAGCTTCCTCGCGCAGTATGGCCGTCTGGCACCTTCATCGACACCATCAAGACTTGGCAAAAAGAGTGGTTCTACATCACCGAGCCAAGGGAGGAGGGCGGAACTGTTCCTACCGAATTCAGGTCCGGTCCCCCGACCAGATTAACCTCATGGTTCTGAAAGGGCCTCGAATGGGGGCCGGATACAGAGGTGGACGACATGCAGAGGCGCGTCACCTCCATTATTAAGGACGGGATCGGGCTGACCAACGTGGTCCAGATTATGCTCCGGCGGCGCATCCTCCCCTGCCAGCACCGGGACTCTCCTATGTGGACTTATCGGTCTGACGATGAGCCTACGATTCGTCAGCTCTTCCGCACCACTCGGGAGAAGCTGTGGAAGGCGCTGTTCAAGGCGCAGGAGAACTGGCCAGCCAAAAAGGAGGACCAGGGCCTGCACACCGATAAGCCCCCTTCCGAAGTATAACATAGTTTTAAGTGATCGGCTTCATTTTCCTGAAGAAAATCTAAGTACTTTCCGATCACTTCCGCATGAATGGTTGAGCAAGGCCACGGGCATCAAATGCCCGGCTCCACAGCCCGAAGACCCTAGGTCCCAGCTGCTGTCGGAGATGCTCGTCGTGGCGCCTTACAAGGCGCCAGAGAAGATGGAGCAGAAGAAGAAACCAGGCCGAGAAGGCCTGCGCATCAGGGACCAGCCAGGGGCTGTGTCGGAGGAAACCCACGTCTCCTCGAATCAAGAGGAGGAGCACGAGGGCGAGGGCGAGGGGGAAGGCGATTCCCCCCTCGCAAGAAAGAGGGTGGCGTCGCGAGGGCGAGGGGGAAGGCGATTCCCCCCTCGCAAGAAAGAGGGTGGCGTCACCGGACGCCACGGAGGATATACCTCCTCCCGCCCTGAAGAAAGCTAGTCGGACACAACTAGTTTTGTCCGACGATAGTTTGGACTCGGATACCCAGTCCGAGGACTTCGAGAGGGTTCCACGAAGGAACCTCAGGGTCAAGTCCCCAGCTCGAAGGTGAAGATCCGAGGACCTCCCGAGCTATTAGCGCTAAGTTTTGAATGTTATTAACATGTGAGCGCCTATTGACTTGCAGCCCACCACGTGTTCTCCCTACCGATCAAATCTCGGACGGGGAGACCCCGCCCGCCGAGCTAGCGGAGAGAGGGACCGCGTCGCTCCCTTCTCTTCCGGGCGCCATGAAGGATGCCGCGGAGGTGTCATCCCAACAGGCTCCTTTGGAGCCGGACACCAGAGGTGGAGGTGACGACGTCATGGTCGAGGCTAACACCTCGGCCGCCAAAGACCGGGGGGCAAGCCCCTCCCAAATACTGAGGAGACCGGACAAGGGGATGTCCGGTCCCTTCCGAGGTCGTCTCCGGAGGCACCGGTTCAATCCCCGGTTGGAGATCGGGTCAACCGATCCCCACCGGCGCCACCGACCAATGGGTGGCCGGCTATGGGGGAGGCTCTGTCAAGCGCCTCCATCTCCGAGGGGCACCGCACCCTTATGGGGGCGCTATTGCAGAGCATTTAGTCCGTAGACAGCGGACTGAAGGAGGCCTTCAACGGTCTTCTGACGGGCTTTCAGGTGAGCCACGTAATGCTCTGTTTGTGAAATATTAATTTCTTTGAGTTATCATTATACACATGGCAGCCCCCGAGCCCTAGGTAAGTTTGGAAAAACTTACCTGGGGGTCAATCATAGATCATTATCCGAACTATGTACAGGACAATATTTGTTCGGAACGTTCTAACAGCCCTTAAGAGGACCGGACACAGGATCATATTTATGACAGTTCGGAAGTTTTGAACCCATGTAACTTGATATGGTTTTGTTTTTTACAGGCTTCGCCGACGGCGGCAGCTGCTAATGCTGGCGAGCTGGACGAGCTAAATCGGAAGCTCAAGAGCTCCGAAGACGAGCTTGACGCTCTGAACAAGAGATTCGACGAGGCGCAAGGTAAGCCGGATTAGAGTATCCAAATTCTTCATTACCGTACTGTCAACGCAATATTTTTGATATGTTTAATGCTTACGCAGCCTCGGCGAAGGAAATTGAGAAGCTGAAGGCCGAGCTTGAGAAGGCGAAGCAGGAGGCTGCGGTTGAGAGGGCGGCGGCCAAAGAAGCGGCTACCGCGCTATCCGCCTTAAGAGACACCAGCGACAAGCATGAAGCTCGGGTGGAGGAAATCCAACAGGAGCTCAAGGATGCCGGCCAAAAGTGCGAGGACCTTGAGCGAAAAGGCAAGGAGCAGGCCGCCGAACTATCCACCATGAAAACCAATCTCCAAAAGGAGCGGGTGGATAGGCGGTCTTTTGAAGAGCAAGTCAGCCAGGCCAAGGCTATCATGGATGGTAAGCCGTATTTATTGCAGTGTGTCTTCGGGGATAGCAAGTTCAAGTTGCTTACCCAAGTATGGCGTTCCTCAGACGCCTGCTCGGACCTCCAGAAGAGCACAGCGGACGCGAACCAGTTCTATGCTTCGCGGGGAGATGGAGATGAAGCTCGTCTATTCTGGGCCCAGTTTGAAGCCCCCGAGCACTCCCCTCTACTCGTTGAGCAGCTGTAGCAGCTGATGGAGCTACACCGGATGGCGGAGCCGGCCATGAAGGATCTCTGCATCCGGCTATGGCCCGACGAGCCGTTGCCGAGCAGCTACTTCGGCCTGGTGCAGAAGCTGAGCGATGCCTCACCTTGGATCGACGCAGTAAGGCATTCCTCCTGTATTGAGGGAGCTCGGATGGCCTTTGCGAAGGCCAAGGTGCACTGGCTGGGGCTTGATCCGATGAAGATAGCCACCGCCCCTCCGCCTCCTGGAAAGGAGCATAGGTGCCCCGAGCTATACTTCTCCGGAGTAATGGAGGGTGCTCGGGCAATAGAGGCTCAGTGTTCAAGAGAAAACGTTTATGAGTAGATGCGTTGTAATATGTCCGAAGACCTTTTAACGCGTTTATATTTAAGATGCATGGTTTATCATGTCTTTCGTGTTTTGCATCCTTTATAACTCCTGTGTGGCCGTTGAAACTGAAAGTTGCGAGTCGTCGGCTTCAGCCCCCATGTAGATACTACGCGGGGTGTCTCTGCCAACGCACTGTAACCCTTAGCCGAACTATCGGTACCCGAAGGCGGTAGTGTTGGGCGGACAAGGCAATCGGACCATAATGCTTTATTGCTTTCACTTAGCCGTAGGGTGCGAGAAAGGAGTGCGGGAGGCTGATGACTAGCCCCCAGGGTTTGTGATGTTCAGATGAACCGTGGTTAAAGCCGATATCACATGGTTTGTACTAATACCAAACCCATCGTATGACACGGAATAACCTCTAACGAGGTTTATTTAAGCTCGGATTCGCAGACCGGTTTCTCGCATACTATGACAGTCAGTTTTCGGCTTTCTTTGCTGAGGTGCTTGACCAGGCTAGCTGGAAGCACAATCACAGTGGTGCTTCCTTTGCCCTTTTAGCCGAACGAGCGGAACATAAAGGGGCAAGCACAGCAGCCGGGCAACCCAACTACTGACCCAAGACATAGTTCGGAACCAATGCATATAAAGCGGAATTCCAAGACGCCGAACGCAAAATCAGTTGTGCTTAGGGCGATTTTGTAAGTTCGAGCCCCCGGTCTATTAGCCGGTTGCATCGTAAAGTATACCAAACAGGTTCGCAAGAAGAGGGAGAAAATAGAGGGTGTGTACAAAAAAGACAGCGAAACGATCATATATAAAGGATCTGTATTTTGCTCAACAACTCTTATGTTATTCAAATTGCCGATGCGATAGTTTACAGGTATTTGAAAATAAAATATGAACTTTACAGGAGGGGTTCTACCAGGGGTCTTCGATGGGTGGCCTGACGTCCTCGATGTGCCCTGTCATTTGTCCGCTCCTGCGTCTCCTAAGGAGTTGTATACCGCTATGGGTTTGGCTGTTCGGCGAGCGGATTTTGGGGAAAAAATCTTGAGAAGTCGCCGAAGTGTGAATGAGCTTTATGCCTGGAGCAGGTACTTTATGGTACCTGTAGGGTGTCCGAAGACGTTTCGATGGTGATAGTTCGCTCCAGCCGAACACTTACCCTTTGATAGTGTTTCCCCACTGCCGCCCATGGAATTTTAAGCGCGAAGTTGTGCATCCTTGGCACGTACTTCGCTGGCTCTAGGGCTGTGCGATGGGGGGCGAGTCCCTATTTATGGGGAGAGGAAGGTTCTGGGACTTCGGGTTGAAACCGGGCTCGCTTCATAGCCTTACGTGCCTTTACGGCAGATGTCGGCGTTTGCCGATCATCAGTGTAATGGAATTCGGCCGCCAGGGCCAACGCATGTTCCTCAGTTCGGAGGGAGCGCTCTGTGTTGCCATTGACAGTGATGACCCCCTTGGGGCTGAGCATTTTGAGCTTGAGGTATGCGTAGTGTGGGACGGCATTAAAGCGAGCGAACGCTGTACGGCCGAGCAGGGCGTGATAGCCGCTGCGAAAAGGTACGATGTCGAAGATCAAGTCCTCGCTTCGAAAGTTATCGGGCGAGCCGAACACTACTTCCAGGCTTACAGAGCCCGTGCACCAGGCTTCGACGCCTGGGATCACTCCTTTAAAGGTAGTGTTGCTGGGTTTAATCCTTGACGGATCTATGCCCATCTTTTTCACCGTGTCTGAGTAAATCAGATTGAGGCTACTTCCTCCGTCCATTAGGACTTTAGTGAGGTGATACCCGTCTATGATGGGGTCTAGGACGAGGGCGGCCGAACCCCCATGACGGATACTGGTCGGGTGGTCACGTAGATCGAAGGTGATCGGGTATGCCGACCATGGGTTATACTTCGGGGCTACAGGCTCTATGGCGTAGACCTCTCGAAGGGCGCGCTTCCTCTCCTTTTTGGGTATATGAGTGGCGTATATCATGTTTACTGTTTTTACCTCTGGAGGGAATTTATTTTGTCCGCCACCGATCGGACCGCAGGGCTCATCCTCGTCCTCGTTGCGCGGGTTCTTGCCTTGGTCCTCGGATGCGAGCTTTCCAGCCTGTTTGAATACCCAACAGTTACGGTTGGTGTGATTGGCGGGCTTCTCTTGAGTGCCATGGATCTGGCAAGGCCTCTCCATGATCTTGTCCAGCGGGGTGGGTCCTTCGCGATTGCCTTTAGGAGGCTTCTTCCGCTGCCCAGGTCGGGAGTTGCGGAAGCCGGCGTTAACGGCCGTGTCATCGACATCACTATTGTTGTGCCGGCGCTTATTCTTGTTGCGCTTTGGCTTCCCGTTTCCATCCCGAACATCGGAGGTTCCGGGGTCTTCGGGGTTGTGGCTATGTCTTGCTAGCCAGTTATCCTCTCCCGCGCAAAAGTGAGTCATGAGTGATGTAAGGGCGGACATTGTCCTAGGTTTATCCTGGCCGAGTTGGCGAGCCAGCCATTCATCCCGAATATTGTGCCTGAAAGAGGCTATTGCTTCGGCGTCCGGGCAGTCGACGATCTGGTTTTTCTTGGTCAAGAATCGATTCCAGAATAGCCTCGTGGATTCTCCTGGTTTCTGGACGACGTTGCTTAGGTCGGAGGAGTCCGGCGGCCGAACATAAGTGCCCTGGAAGTTAGATCGGAATGCATGTTCTAAATCCTCCCAACACCCAATGGAGTTTTTGGGGAGGCTATTTAACCAGTGCCGAGCTGGCCCCTTAAGCTTCAGGAGTAGGTACTTGATGGCGTGGATGTCATCTCCTCGCGCCATGTGGATGTGGAGGAGGAAATCCTCGATCCATACGGTTGGGTCAGTTGTCCCATCGTATTGTTCTATGTTTACGGGTTTAAACCCTTCCGGGAACTGATGTTGCATCACCTCGTCCATGAAGCACAGTGGGTGGGCAGCGCCTCTGACCCGAGCTATGTCACGCCGGTGATCGGCGTCTGTCCTAGCCCGGTTTTGTTCCCGTCCTTTATTGTTGCGGTCGAGCCAAGGCCGGTACCCTTCCCGTCTATCGGGTGAGTATCCTCTGGATCCGTAGATGGATCGCGTACGACCTGTTCTGTAGTCCAGGTCGTGTCGCAGGCCAAACCTGTCGTTGGGCTCTAGTGGCTCCTTTCCCCGTTTACGGGGTATCGTCGGCCTATAGCCGGTGTCGTCAGCCGTCATGTCTCGTCCTCGAGGAGGGCGGTCTGGCTTGTCGTATGGAGTATGTTTGGGAGATGGCGTATCAGTGAGCTCGTCATCGAATTGTGGCAGCAGCCTTCTGCGTGGATATCTCTTAGGTTGGTCCGATATACCAGTACCGTATCCTTCCTCAGCTGAGAGGACTTTCGTCCATCGATCGTTGAGGTTGTCTTGTTCGGCTTTAAGCTGTCGTTCTTTTGCTTTCAGGCTGCGGGCCGTGGCTATAAGCTGTTGCCTGAACAGTTCTTGATCTTCAGGATTATCGGGGATGGCGAAGTCATCGGCTTCCGGGATGTCCTCATCCTCGACAGGGCGGAGGTAATCGTCATCCTCGGAATTATTTAGATCATCGGGGTTGCGCCAGTCTTCCGGCCTCTCCTGACCCTCTAACGGGTGTTCGGGGATATTGGGATCGCCGAGGTCTTCCGGAGTGTCTCCGTCCCCGGTGCCGTCGATAGCTTTTCTTCCCTTTTTTCCTTTTGACCGTCTATGCGGCTTTCGGCGTCTTGACGGCGCTTCATCCGATTTGTCGCCATCGTTTTTCGGAGTGTCCACCATGTAGACGTCGTATGTGGAGGTGGCAGTCCACCGCCCGGTGTTAACGGGGGTGAGGGCGCGATCCTCCTCATCCATATATTCTGCCTCCTCAGACGCGTAGTCCAACATGTCGGTTAAATCCTCGACAGTGGCTACCAAGTGGGTGGTGGGTGGGATGAAAAATTCGTCCTGACCTGCCTTGAGCCCGATCTGAGCACAGATCGGGGTTGGATCGTCGGTATTCTTCATCGACGAGATCCGATCTAGGGCCTCGTTGAGTATCGAGAGCTCGATCGGGTCGGCCTGCTCAGAGCTTCCGGAGTTAACCTCCGATGCGTCCGCGCGGGGGGTGTGTCCGGCAAGAACAGGTGTCCAGACGTCTGGCAGTATGACCGGGTCCGGACTGAAAGTCGGGTCCTCGCCGGGGTAGATCCCGTGGGCGGGACAGAAAGATGGATCTAAGGTTAAGGCCTCAGAGTATTCGGGCGTGGCAGAAGAGACTGCGAGCCCGGTAAGTGACAGGTCTCCCTGAGAATCTACGGAGAACTCTAGGTTCCCGAATCTGACGTCTTGATCAGGGGCGAAGCTTCCGACATGGCCTAGATGGCTGGTCGGGTTGGCGTGCAGCACAATGCTGCCGAAAGCGAAGATCTGTCCGAGGATGAAAGTGTCTGTATTGCGGACCTCTTCGTTGATGACAAGGCGAGCCATCGATTCCTTTGGCGATCACAGCGGAACTCTCAATGAAAGCACCAATGTCGGTGTCAAAACCGGCAGATCTCGGGTAGGGGGTCCCGAGCTGTGAGACTAGAATCGATGGTAATAGGAGAAGAGGGAGACGATGTTTACCCAGGTTCGGGCCCTCCTATGGAGGTAATACCCTACGTCATGCTTGATTATATTGATGGTATAAGGGTTACAGAGTTGATCTACCTCGAGATCGAATGACTAAAACCCTAGATGAGTTCTCTTCCTCCCTACAACATAAAACCCTCCGGCTTATATAGACGCCGAGGGTACCTAGGGTTTACACATGGTCGGTTACACGTCAAAGGGATAAACATGCCTATTCACTACTTCAAACGTGGAAGATAAGCCACGATTCTTGAAGCTTCCTTCGTGGAGACAGGGTCTTCGGTCCATCCAATGCTCGTCAAGTGGCCCATATAGTCCGGCCCATAAGAAATAGGTCAGCCTCCCGAGGACCCCTTAAACCAGGACACCCTCATGAGGTGTGAAACTTTATCACCACCACCTTCATCACCACCACCACCAAAGGAGACTTGAGTACACGGGTATGGGCACTCCCCTTGGCTTGAGCCAAGCTTGGGGGAGGTGCCCCGGTATCGTATCACCATCACTTATATTTACCTTTTCCTATTTTAGTTCGATCCTTAGCTCTTTCGTGATTTAGTTGAATAAAAGTTTAGTATGATCTATTTTTGAGTGTTAGTTTAATGATCTATCTATCTATGTAATCGAGTGAGGGTTATATAATAAAGTTTAGTCTGAGCTTTTGCTTCTTTACTTTCTTGTTGCAATCAAAATAGAAAGGAAATAAATGAAAAGAATCATATGCTAATCTTATGGTAAGTAATGACATCACATAAGGAAAAGTATAAGTGGTAAAATTTATTGGAGATTTACAAACATAGCATTGGTCAATGATGCAATTCATGAAAGAATTGATAAGGGAAGAGAAGATTCACATGCAAATACACTATCTTGGACATCTTTTTTGATTGTGAGCCCCCATTAAATATTATATGTCAAAATTGTTGACGTTGGACAAGGAAGACAACGTAATGATTTATGTTTGTTCATATTCACATAGAAGTTATATTGTCATAGATTCTTCAACATGTGGTGCTTGCTCAATATCTTTGCTAGCCAAAAATTCCGCACTAAGTAGAGATACTAGTTGTGCATCCAAAAACCCAAAACCCAAATTCATGCTTTGAGAGTCCACCATACCTACCTACGGATCGAGTAAGATCCTTCAAGTAAGTTGTCATCGGTGCAATAAGGCAATAAAAATTGCTTCTAAATGTGTTTGATCAATTAGTGTAAGAGAAAATTGAGCGCTATATGAACTTATGATGGCAAAGTAATAAAACAGACTACATAATAAAGGTTGCTATCATAGGTTGCAATATAGCGTGACGTTCTTTTACATTAAGGGATTGAGCATGCAAACCAAAAAGCGCATGACAACCTCTGCTTCCCTCTGCGAAGGGCCTATCTTTTACTTTTATGTATTTACTTTTATGCAAGAGTCAAAGTATTCTTCCCTATTCCTTTTTACTTTTTCTTTTTGCAAGCATCATGTGGTGAGGAAAGATCTAGGCACATATATCCAGTTGGATGTGAGTGAGCATGAGTTATTATTGTTGACATCACCCTTGAGGTGAGTACATTGGGAGGTGAAAATATAAGCCCCTATCTTTCTATGTGTCCGGCTGAAACTTTTTGCTCATGGGTATGTTGTGAGTGTTAGTAATCATAGAAGACTAATGATGGTTGAGTATGTGGACTTGCCAAAAGGCTCCGACATGAGACCCTTCCTAAAAATATGATGAATTATAGTTGCAAAATTGACTGAGAACATAGTTTGTTGGTTTTCAATAAGGTTTATGCTTTATACTTCTATGTTGTGATGAATTGTTACTTGTTCATGAGAAGTTATATGAATAAGTTATATGATAAAGTTTGTTGCTGTTATGATAATAAGAATGATGCTACTATGTCCGTATTTTATTTTATCGACACCTCTCTCTCAAACCATGTGGACATGCTTTCCAATATCGGCTTTCGCTTGAGGACAAGCGAGGTCTAAGCTTGGGGGAGTTGATACGTCCATTTTGCATCATGATTTCCTACTGTTATTTACAATGTTTTGATGCATAATAATGCTTTAGGGAGTGATTCTAATGCCTTTTATCTCATAATATGCAAGGTTTACACAAAGAGGGAGAATACCGACAGCTGGAGATCTGGACCTGATAAAGCACATCACAGATACCTATTCTGCACATCTCCAAATAAGCTGAAACTTTACTGAGAATTATTTTGGAATATATAAAAAATACTGGAGCAAATAACTACCGGAGGGGGCCACCCTGGTGAGCACAAGACACCAGGGCGCGCCAGGCCCCCCAGACGCGCCCTGGTGGGTTGTGCCCAGCACGGCCCACCTCCAGTGCCCATCTTCTGGTATATAAGGTCTTTTGACCTAGAAAAAATACAGAGAGGACTTTTGGGATGGAATGCCGCCGTCTCGAGGCAGAACTTGGGTAGGAGCACTTTTGCCCTCCGGCAGAGCGATTCCGCCGGGGGAACTTCCCTCCAGGAGGGGGAAATCGAAGCCAACGTCATCACCAACACCCCTCTCATCTTTGGGAGGCCAATCTTCATCAACATCTTCAACAACACCATCTCCTCTCAAACCCTAGTTCATCTCTTGTATTCAATCTTTGTACTGGAACCTCAGATTGGTACCTGTGGGTGACTAGTAGTGTTGATTACATCTTGTAGTTGATTACTATATGGTTTATTTGGTGGAAGATTATATGTTCAGATCCATTATGCTATTCAATACCCCTCTGATCTTGAGCATGAATATTATTTGTGAGTAGTTACCTTTGTTCTTGAGGTCACGGGATAAGTCATGTTGCAAGTAATCATGTGAATTTGATATGTGTTCGATATTTTGATGATATGTATGTTGTGATTCCCTTGGTGGTGTCATGTGAACGTCGACTACATGACACTTCACCATCCTTGGGCCTAAGGGAATGCATTGTGGAGTAGTTATTAGATGATGGGTTGCTAGAGTGATAGAAGCTTAAACCCTAGTTTATGCGCTACTTCGTAAGGGGCTGCTTTGGATCCAAACGTTTAATGCTATGGTTAGATTTTATCTTAATACTTTTCTCGTAGTTGCGGATGCTTGCGAGGGGGTTAATCATAAGTGGGAGGTTTTCTCAAGTAAGAACAACACCCAAGCACCGGTCCACCCACATATCAAATTATCAAAGAAGCGAACACGAATAAAACCAACATGATAAAAGTGACTAGATGAAATTCCCGTGTACCCTCAAGAACACTTTGCCTATTATAAGAGTTTGTTCTGGCATGTCCTTTGCCACAAAAGGATTGGGCTACCTTGCTACACTTTATTTACCATTACTGTTACTTGCTTGTTACCAATTATCTTGTTATCAAACTATCTATTACCTACAATTTCAGTGCTTGCAGAAATTACCTTGCTGAAAACCGCTTGTCATTTCCTTCTGCTCCTCGTTGGGTTCGACACTCTTAATTATCCAAAGGACTACGATTGATCCCCTATACTTGTGGGTCATCACATGCCCATAGGGAGGAGGTTGGGAGGAGTTAACCACCATGCGTCCCCGGCCAGACAACACACAAGGTTATCTATCAAGGATACAGAACACTCCAACTTCCTTGTCATGGAACGACCGACACTTTAATGAATAGTGAGTCAAAAACTTTAACACCATTATTAATACTCAACTTTAATTCTTTTACTAGTATGCCCCCATATTACCACATCAATCTCGTAAAACTATTGTAAAAAAACAAACTTATCATATTCAGTGATCTGCAAGTTTATGTAGGTTTTTATGACTAACCATGTGAATGACCAATTCCTGTCAACTCTCTAAATAGATATAACTGAAGCATGAGATTTTAATTCTTTCTACAAAAGACTTGGACATGCTCTAAAAAATATAAGTTAAGCAAAAGAGCATTCCACAAATAATGGTGTTTCCGATGTAGAGAAGCAAGCATCCAAATTTAGAAGGTATAAGTGAAGCATTCTATATAGCCATATTTAAAATATATAAATGAAGTGCAAAGTGCATTTGTAAATCAACCAAGGACTATAACATACCACCATGGTGTATAAAAGAAAAAGGGGAAACAAACACATAAGACGCTCCAAGAATTACGCATATCATGTGAACAAAAAAAACAGAAAGAAAGATGGGATGCCTTACGGGGCATACCCAAGCTTATATGCTTGAGTATCCTTGGATATTTGCTTGGGGTGCCATGGGCACCCCCAAGCTTGAACTCTTGCCTTTCCTTATTCTTCTCATGTTGATGTCTCCTCGGTCTTCGAAAACTTCATCCACACAAAACTTAACCAAACTTTTATTAGAAGGGTTAGTACATATAACATCAAATTTCATCATGTCTTGCTGTAACAATATTGTATAATGATAATCCAGCATTACTTACTATATGCTAACACAATTATAATGCTCCCACATCAATAGGGCTTCTATCACTCTATAGCGGGAGTGACAGAATCATGAACTTATTGCAACACCCTACAGCGGTAATTCCCACACGTGTGTGTGTGTGTGTGTGTGTGTGTGTGTGGCATGGAGGGCACCATAGGACAACACCATATTAACATGCAACTCATATCAACCACTGTAGGATCACTGGAAGTGTGTGTCTAGAGGGGGGGTGAATAGACTACTTGCAAATTTAAAACCTAACCTTTTCCCAAGTTAATTGGTGGGCAGATTTTAGCAATTATAGCAAGTCTAGCACACCCTACACATGCAAGTCAACAAGTATGGCAGCGAAAAGTAAAGACATTGCACATGGAATCACATGGAAAGTAAAGTTGAGATAGGGAAATCAAACGCATGAGGGACACAAAGATTTTTCCCGTGGTTCCGATAGGTGGTGCTATCGTACGTCCACGTTTATGAAGTCTTCAACCCATGGAGGGTAACGGTCGCGAGAGTCCACGGAGGGCTCCACCCATAAGGGTCCACGAAGTAGCAACCTTGACTATTCCATAACGGCTTCCATCCATGAAGGACTAGCCTCACTATGGGTAGATCTTCACGAAGTAGGCGATCTCCTTGCCCGTACAAACTTCTTGGTTCAACTCCACAACACGAAGTAGGAGGCTCCCAAGCGACACCTAACCAATCTAGGAGGCACCACCCTCCAAAAGGTAATAGGCTCGGTAATGTCGATGAACTCCTTGCTCTTGTGCTTCAAGATGATAGACTCCTCAACACATAATCACTCTCTCATAGATTTGGCTTTGGTGGAAGAGATTGATTTGGTGGAAAGCAACTTGGGGAGGCTAGAGATCAAGATTCATATGGATGGAGTGGAATGGCTTGATCTCAACACATGAGTAGGTGGCTCTCTCTCAGAAAATTGGATGGGGCAAGTATGGAATAGTTCTGAGTGCTTCTCTTTCAAGTGGGTGGTGGTGAAGGGGTATATATAGGCATCCCCAAAAATCCAACCGTTACACCTAAAGTGACCAACTCGGTGACACCGAAGTATAAAACTCAGTGGTACCGAGTTGATCCAAAGGTAGCAACTTTTGAATCTCGGTCAGACCGATACAGAAATCTCAGTGGTACCGATTAGGTGACCAATGGTCAGTTTCCAAAACTCGGTGACGCTGATCCAAAATCTCGGAAATTTCGAGTTTAAGAATCGAGGTAACAGAAAGTTGGCAAGCTGAACTCGGTGGCACCAAAACAGAATCGGTTGCACCGATGTGCTAGGGTTTGGCATGGGTCTGTCTGAGGTGGGAATCGGTGGGACCGAGAGGAAATTGTTGGTAGCACCGATTTTCATGAAAGGCTTGGACAGACTTTTGTGGAAGAGTTTGTGGGTGTTTTTGGTGACTATCACTTGTGCACGTGGAGCATCTTGTTCACCAACAGTACATTACCCCCTTTTATTAGTATTGGCTTTCCTATGGACTCAAAGTGATTTCTCACAAAGTAAAATGTAGAGTCCTCTTTCTTGAAGCTTTGCCAATTCATTTCCTTGCATCTAGGGGTATCTCCTCACAATCCTTTTTGCCACCCCATCTCTCTCTATGGACTTTCTCCTGAAATACACTAGGTAGAAATATTAGTCGAAAAGACAATGTATGTTGTCATGAATTATCAAAACCACCAAGGGAGCATATTGTGGTTTCAACCACACCATACCATAATTAACCCGTAGGACAAAAGAATCTACTCAAACATCATAGGATGGCAACACATCATTGGATAATAATATGTAGCATAAAGCACCATGTTTAAGTAGATATTACAGCGGGGAAAGAAGGGTCACACCGCTGCATAGAGGGGGAGAAAGTTGGTGATGATGGCGATGGGATTGTTGATGTAGATCGCCGTCACGATGGTTCCCCCAGCGGCGCCGGGGAGAGGTCCCCCCTCCTACTTATTCTTGCTTGGCCTCCCCCTAGATTGGAAGAGGGGTTCCCCTCTGGTCCTTCGCCATCACGAATCCCGGAGGGGAGGAGCCCCCTCCGAGATTGGATCTCTCTCTCTCTCTCTCTCTCTCTCTCTCTCTCTCTCTCTCTCTTTCTCCTCTGTTTCACGACCCTATTTCTGACTGAAAACCGTCTTTTATATTCCCAGAGATCCATAACTCCGATCGGGCTAAGACTTTAACACATTTTTCTCTCGATATAAGCTTCATTGCACCCCGAAGAAGAGCTCCAACCGATGTACGAGGTGGCAACAAGGGGGCAGCCCATGCCCTGTGAAGCCTATGGGCCTGCTCTTCTGTTGATTCTTATGCCATAAAATCACAAATATTCCATAAAAAGTCTTCATAAAATTTTATCGCGTTTGGACTTCGTTTGATATGGATTTTCTGCGAAATACAAAAACATGTAAAAAAACAGGAACCGATACTGGGCACTAGATTCATATGTTGGTCCAAGAAATCATATAAATTGTTGCCAAAAGTATATGGAAATGGTAGGATATTGGCATGAAACAATAAAAAATTATAGATACGACGAAGACGTATCAATGGCTTGGCCGAAAATCTTGGCACATAAAATGAAGGGTGGTCTGGGTTTCAAGGACTTCTGTTGGGGATATAACCCCGTGGTAAGACCCGCCCAGGAGGGGCCGGGTCATACCTGGCGGCTCATAGGCAAGACCCTTAAGGTGGGACGGAAAATGAAGGCCAGGCCGCGTGGCGGCTTACCAGGCGGGCCAAGATGAAGGCCCAGAGACAGAAGATGGTGTGAGACCCGGGCGGTTGAGCCGCCCGGAGACGGCTTGCCCAAGATGGCAAGGCGGCTTAGAGGCAGGATAAACTATGTTGTATGAGTCGGTTTGGGACTCGTGTAAACCAGGGCCTTGACCTCCTATATAAAGACGAGACCCTGGGGCAGCTTAGACAGAAACCAATCAACCGAGAACTAGGTCAAGCGAAACCGCTCCCTTGTAATCGAAACACCAATCAATACAACATAAGCAGGACGTAGGCTTTTACCTCTTCTTGAGGGGCCGAACCTGGGTAAACTCGTGTCCCTCGTCTCGACCAACCCCTTTGAGTCCACCGCCTTAGCGATGGCCTCGAACCTAAGTCTTCGGACATCTGTCGTGACAAAACCACGACAACTTCCGTCTAGGTTGTTATTATTTGTACGGCCACCACGAGGACACAATGTTATAGGGGAACGCTTCCCCTACTTGGCAGGCCATTCAGTATGGCCTCAAGTTGTTGAAGAAAGGCATCATGTGGCGCGTCGGGGATGTGCAAAAAATCAGAATTTGGTGAGATCCCTGGCTGTCTACGGAGCCGATGCGCCAGCCCATCTCACAACAAGGTACTTGCTGTCTCAGGAGAGGAGCGGAGCTCCTGGATGAGTCTAGCGCATGGCGTCTGGACCTTCTTCGAAGCCATTTCCTCTCGGTGGATGTTGACATCATCACCAACATTCGCACATCGCACCGTATCACTGATGACATCATCGCCTGGGCGCCAGAGAAGAATGGTATCTTCACCATTAGTTCCGCCTATCGCTTAGCTATGGACGAGCGCGAGCGTCCATCGGCAACCGCCATGAGCAGGGCACAGGATGGTCGCCGTGCCATCTGGAAGATCATATGGGGATGCCCCGCTCCCTCGAAGGTACGCGTTTTTGCATGGAGGCTTGTCTCCAATTCTCTGGCCACTTGGGAAAATAAATTTTCTTGGCACCTCGAACGTACTGACGAGTGTCCCATTTTTGATGTGAAAAAGGAGTACGGTTTCCACGCAATGTGTAGGTGCCGCCTCGCGAAGAATCTCTGGCGTACCATGGCCTTGAACTGGCCGTTGCCAGGCATTGACCGGGTCAGAGTGTCTCTTTACACTACTCGAGATGCTCTAGGACAAATTCGCATGGTGGCCCTGATGACTATGTGGGGCGTGTGGTATGTTTGGAATGAACTCACGCATGGGAAGCCAGCCCCTGCGATGAAAACATCACGTCCCTTCCTACATGGGTATTAAACTCGCTCTTATGCATTCACCAGCATCCATTGGGGAATAATAATAAAGGCAAAATGGTGGTACGCATACTGGCTAGCAAGAACAACAGCGACATGCGACATGCAAGAGCATCTACAACAAGGTGTTGGGGAACGTAGCATGAGAAACAAAAATTTTCCTACGCACACGCAAGATCTATCCATGGTGATGAGCATCTATGAGAGGGAGATTGGATCTACATACCCATGTAGATCGCTAAGCGGGAAGCGTTAATAAACGCGGTTGATGTAGTCGAACGTCTTCGGGATCCAAATCGCAAGCCGTCCCGCGATCCAATCACGGTCCTTCCGATCTAGCGCCGAACGGACGGCACCTCCGCGTTCAGCACACGTACAGCTCGATGACGATCTCCACCTCGTTGATCCAGCAAGCGAGGGTGGAGAGGTAGATGAGTTCTCCGGCAGCACAACGGCGTGGTGGCGGTGGTGGTGGAGCTGATTCGGCAGAGCTTCGCTAAGCTATACCGAACAGATCTAGTGGAGAACAGATCTAGAGGAAGAAGAGGGCAGCACGTGGCAATTAGGGTTAGGGGCCGCCCTCAAAATCCCTCAATATATATAGGAGGAAGGGGAGAGGAGGCAGCCTTGGCCCCTACTCCAAGTAGGTTCGGCCGAACCAAACAAGGGAGGAATCCACCTCCCACAAGGGAGGTGGAATCCTATTAGGACTCCTTCCTAATTTGGATTTTCCTTCCCCACTTGGGGTTTTTCCTTTCCCACTCTTTCCTAGCCACATGGGCCTTGTAGGGCTGGTTTGCCCAGCCCACTAAGGGCTGGTGCAACACCCTTAAGGCCCATGTGGCCTCCCGGCGTGGGTGGCCCTTCCCGATGGCCCTCCGGCACTCCCGGTACACTACCGGAAATACCCGAAACTTTTCCGGTGGCCAAAACGGGACTTCCTATATATCAATCTTTACCTCTGGACCATTCCGGAGCTCCTCGTGACGTCCGGGATCTCATACGGGACTCCGAACAACCTTCGATCACCACCATACATAACTCAATGCTACCGAAACATCATCGAACCTTAAGTGTGCAGACCCTGCGGGTTCGAGAACTATGTAGACATGACCGAGACACCTCTACGGTCAATAACCAATAGCGGGACCTGGATGCCCATATTGGTTCCTACATATTCTACGAAGATCTTTATCGGTTGAACCTCTATGTCAAGGATTCAGATAATCCCGTATGATGTTCCCTTTGTTCTTCGGTATGTTACTTGCCCGAGATTCGATCGTCGGTATCTCTATACCTAGTTCAATCTCGTTATCGGCAAGTCTCTTTACTCGTTCCGTAATACAAGATCCCATGGCTAACACTTTAGTCACATTGCTTGCAAGGCTTGTTGTGATGTTGTATTACCGAGTGGGCCCTGAGATACGTCTCCGTCACACGGAGTAACAAATCCCAGTCTTGATCCATGCCAACTCAACAGACACCCTCGGAGATACCTGTAGAGCACCTTTATAGTCACCCAGTTACGTTGCGACGTTTGATACACACAAGGTACTCCTCCGGTGTCAGTGAGTTGCATGACCTCATGGTCATAGGAACATATACTTGACATGCAGAAAACTATAGCAATAAACTAACACGATCATATGCTATGTTTTATAGTTTGGGTCTTGTCCATCACATCATTCTCCTAATGATGTGATCCCATTATCAAATGACATCTCATGTCTATGGCTAGGAAACCTTGACCATCTTTGATCAACGAGCTAGTCTATTAGAGGCATACTACGGACACAGTGTTGTCTATGTACCCACACATGTATTTGAGTTTCCAATCAATACAATTATAGCATGGATAATAAACGATTATCATGAACAAGGAAATATGATAATAACTAATTTATTATTGCCTCTAGGGCATATTTCCAACAGTCTCCCACTTGCACTAGAGTCAATAATCTAGTTCACATCACCATGTGATTTACATTGTTATGAATCTAACACCCAATGAGTTCTGGGGTTCGATCATGCTTTGCATGTGAGAGAGATCTTTAGTCAACGGTCTGCAACAATCAATCCATGTGTTCTTTGCAAATCTATATGTCATACTGCAAATGCTACCACGCTCCACTTGGAGCTATTCCAAATGGCTGCTCCACTATACGTATCCGAATTGCTACTCAGAGTCATCTGGATTGGTGTTAAAGCTTGCATCGACTTAACCCTTTACGACGAACTCTTTATCACCTCCATAATCGAGAAATATTTCCTTAGTCCTCTAGTTACTAAGGATAACTTTGACCGCTGTCCAGTGATCCACTCCTGGATCACTCTTGTACCCCTTGACAGACTCATGGCAAGGCACACACAGGTGCGGTACACAGCATGGCATACTATATAGAGCCTATGGCTAAGGCATATGGGATGACCTTCGTCCTTTCTCTTTCTTCTGCCGTGGTCGAGCTTTGAGTCTTACTCAACTCCACAGCTTACAAATCAGGCAAGAACTCTTTCTTTGACTGATCCATTTTGAACTCTTTCAAAATCTTGTCAAGGTATGTACTCATTGAAAGTTTTATCAAACGTCTTGATCTATTTCTATAGATCGTGATGCCCAACATTTAAGTAGCTTCTTTCCAGGTTTTCCTTTGAAAAACTCCTTTTCAAACAACCCTTTATGCTTTCCAGAAATTCTACATCATTTCTGATCAACAATATGTCATCCACATATACTTATCAGAAATTCTATAGTGCTCCCACTCACTTTATTGTAAATACAAGTTTCTCATAAACTTTGTATAGACTCAAAAACTTTGATCACCTTTGATCAAAGTGTATATTCCAACTCCGAGATGCTTGCTCCAGTCCATAGAAGGATCGCTGGAGTTTGCATACATTTTAGCATCCTTAGGACTGACAAAACCTTCCGGTTGTATCACATACAACCTTTCCTCACAGATACCGTTAAGGAAACGATGTTTTGACATCCATCTGCCAGATTTCATAATCGAAAAATGCAGCAACTGCTAACATAATTCCAACAGACTTTAGCATCGCTACGGGTGAGAAAGTCTCATCGTAGTCAACTCCTTGAACTTGTGAAAAACCCTTTGCCACAAGTCGAGCTTTATAGACGGTGACATTACCGTCCGCGTCCGTCTTCCTTTTAAAGATCCATTTGTTCTGAATGGACTTTCGCCCTTCAGGTAATACTTCCAAATCCCATACTTTTTTTTCATACATGGATCCCATCACGGATTTCATGGCCTCTAACCATTTCTCGGAATCCGGGCCCATCATCGCTTCTCCATAGCTCTTAGGTTCATCGTTGTCCAACAACATGACCTCTAAGACAAGGTTGCCGTACCACTCAGGAGCAGTACGCGTCCTTGTCGACCTACGAGGTGCGATAGTAACTTGATCCGAAGCTTCATGATCATCATCATCAACTTCCTCTTCAACTGATATAGGCTCTATAGAAACATCTTTCTGCGCTGCGCTATTTTCTGATTGAAGTAAAGGTTCAACAACCTTATCAAGTTCTATCTTCCTCCCACTCAATTCTTTCGAGAGAAACTCTTTCTCGAGAAAGGACCCATTTTAGCAACAAACACTTTGTGCTTGGATCTAAGACAGAATATTTACCCAACTGTTACGTTAGGGTATTCTATGAAGATGCATTTGTCCGCTTTGGGTTCGAGCTCATTAGGTGAAAACCCTTTTTCACATAAGCGTCGCAGCCCCAAACATTAAGAAATGACAGCTTAGGTTTCCGCCAAACCAAAATTCATACGGTGTCATCTCAACGGACTTAGATGGTGCCCCTTTTAAAGTGAATGTAGTTGTCTCTAATGCATAACCCCAAAACGATAGTGGCAAATCGATAAGAGACATCATAGTTCGCACCATATCCAATAGAGCACGACTACGACGTTCGGACACACCATCACACTATGGTGTTCTAGGTGGCGTGAGTTGTGAAACAACTTCCACATTGTCTTGAGTTTTATACCAAACTCGTAACTCAGATATTTACCTCCACGATCATATCGTAGACATTTTATCTTCTTGTCACGATGATCTCAAGCTTCACTCTGAATTTGTTTGAACTTTTCAAACGTTTCAGACTTGTGTTTCATTAAGTAAATATCCCCATATCTACTCAAATCATCAGTGAAGGTAGGAAAATAACGATATCCACCGCACGCTACAATACTCATTGGACCGAATACATCAACATGTATCATTTCCAATAAGTTACTTGCCCGCTCCATCATACCGGAAAACGGGGTCTTAGTCATCTTGCCCATGAGGCATGGTCCGCATGTCTCAACCGATTCGAAATCGAATGAGTCCAAAGATCCATCAACATGGAGTTTCTTCATGCGTTTTACACCAATATGACATTTAGCGGCAGTGCCACAAGTATGTGCTACTATCATTATTAACTTTGTATCTTTTGGCATTAATATTATGAACATGTGTATCACTACGATCAAGATTCAATAAACCATTCTCATTGGGTGCATGACCATTGAAGGTATTATTCATGTAAACAGAATAACCATTATTCTCTAACTTAAATGAATAACCGTATTGCAATAAACATGATCTAATCACGTTCATGCTCAATGCAAACACCAAATAACATTTATTTAGGTTCATCACTAATCCCGAAGGTAGAGAGAGCGTGCGATGGTGATCACATCAACCTTGGAAACACTTCCAACACTCATCGTCACCTCACCCTTAGCTAGCCTCCGTTTATTCCGTAGCTTTTATTTCGAGTTACTAACATTTAGCAACCGAATCGGTATCCAATACCCAGGTGCTATTAGGAGTACTAGTAAGGTACACATCAATAACACGTATATCAAATATACTTCTGTCGACGTTGCCAGCCTTCTTATCTACCAAGTATCTAGGGTTGTTCCGCTTCAGCAATCGTTCTCCTCAGAATAGAAGCACTTAGTCTCGGGTTTGGGTTCAACCTTGGGTTTCTTCACTGGAGCGGCAACTGGCTTGCAATCCATGAAGTATCCCTCCTTGCCCTTGCCCTTCTCGAAATTAGTGGTTTTACTAACCATCAACAATTGATGCTCCTTCTTGATTTCTACCTTCGTGGTGTCAAACATCGCGAATAGCTCAGGGATCATTATTTCCATCCCAGGCATTTTATAGTTCATCACGAAGCTTCTAGTAGCTTAGTGGCAGTGACTTGGAGAACTATATCAATCACTATCTTATCTGGAAGATCAACTCCCACTCGATTCAAGCGATTGTAGCACCTAAAGAATCTGAGCACATGCTCACCGATTGAGCTATTCTCCTTCATCTTGCAGGCAAAGAATCTTGTTGGAGGTCTCATACCTCTCAACATGGGCACGAGCCTGAGATCCCAATTTCAGCTCTTAGAACATCTCATATGTTCCGTGACGTTCAGAACGTTTTGGTGCCTCAATTCTAAGCCGTAATGCATGACGCACTGAACTATCAAGTAGTCATCAGAACGTGCCTGTCAGATGTTCACAACATCTACAGACGATGCTTGAGGGGGTGGCACACCGAGCGGTTCATTAAGGACATAATCCTTCTGTGCAGCAATGAGGACAATCCTCGGATCACGGACCCAGTCCGTATTATTGCTACCATCATCTTTCAACTCTATTTCTCGAGGAACATATAAAAAATCATAGGGGAGCTACAGCACGAGCTAGTGATCTACAACATAATTTGCAAAGACATTTTGACAATGTTCATGATAATGAGTTCAATTAATCATATTACTTAAGAACTCCCACTCAAATTGACATCCCTCCGGTCATCCGAGTGTTTCATGATCCAAATTCACCAACCCAAGTCTGATCATCACGTGAGATGAGGTGGTTTCAATGGTGAACATCTCCATGTTGATCATATCTACTATATGACTCATGTTCGACCTTTCGGTCTCTTGTGTTCCGAGGCCATGTCTGTACATGCTAGGCTCGTCAAGTTTAACCCGAGTGTTCCGCATGTGCAACACTGGCTTGCACCCGTTGTATGTGAACGTAGAGTCTATCACACCCGATCATCACGTGGTGTCTCGAAACGACGAACTTTCGCAACGGTGCACACTTGGGGAGAACACAATTTTATCTTGAAATTTTAGTGAGGGATCACCTTATAATGCTACCGTCGTCCTAAGCATAATAAGATGCATAAAAGGATTAACATCACATGCAAATCATAAGTGACATGATATGGCCATGATCTTGTGCTTTTGATCTCCATCTCCAAAGCACCGGCATGATCTCCATCGTCACCGGCATGACACCATGATCTCCGTCATCTTGATCTCCATCAACGTGTCGCCATGAGGTTGTCGCGCCAACTATTGCTTCTACAACTATTGCTAACTCATAGCGATAAAGTAAATCAAAAATGGCGAAAATAATTAAAGACAACCCTATGGCTCCTGTCGGTTGCCGTACTCATCGACATGCAAGTCGTGATAATCTATACAAAACATGATCATCTCATACATCACATATATCTCATCATGTTTCTAGCCATATCATATCACATCATACCCTGCAAAAACAAGTTAGATGTCCTCTAATTTGTTGTTGCGTGTTTTACGTGGCTGCTATGGGTATCTAGCAAGAACGATTCTTACCTACGCAAAACCACAACGATGATATACAAGTTGCTATTTCACCTTCTACAAGGACCACCTCTGTCGAATCCAATTCAACTAAAGTGGGAGAGACAGACACCCGCCAGCCATCTTTATGCAACAAAGTTACATGTCAGTCGATGGAACCGGTCTCTCGTACGTGGACGAGTAAGGTTGGTCCGAGCCGCTTCATCCCACAATACCGCTGAATCAAGAAAAGACTAAGGAGGGAAGCAATCTGAATATCAATGCCCACAAACTCCTTTGTGTTCTACTCGAGATCTCATCTACGCATAGACCTAGCTCTGATACCACTGTTGGGGAACGTAGCATGGGAAACAAAAAATTTCCTACGCACATGCAAGATCTATCCATGGTGATGAGCATCTACGAGAGGGAGATTGGATCTACATACCCTTGTAGATCGCTAAGCGGGAAGCGTTAATAAATGCGGTTGATGTAGTCGAACGTCTTCGCGATCCAAATCACAAGCCGTCCCGCGATCCAATCATGGTCCTTCCGATCTAGCGCCGAACGGACGGCACCTCCGCGTTCAACACACGTACAACACGATGACGATCTCCACCTCCTTGATCCAGCAAGCGAGGGTGGAGAGGTAGATGAGTTCTCCGGCAGCACAACGGCATGGTGGCGGTGGTGGTGGAGCTGATCCGAAAGAGCTTCGCTAAGCTATACCGAACAGATCTAGTGGAGAACAGATCTAGAAGAAGAAGAGGACAGCACATGGCAATTAGGGTTAGGGGCTGCCCTCAAAATCCCTCAATATATATAGGAGGAAGGGGAAAGGAGGCAGCCTTGGCCCCTACTCCAAGTAGGTTCGGCCGAACCAAACAAGGGAGGAATCCACCTCCCACAAGGGAGGTGGAATCCTATTAGGACTCCTTCCTAATTTGGATTTTCCTTCCCCACTTGGGGTTTTTCCTTTCCCACTCTTTCCTAGCCACATGGGCCTTGTAGGGCTGGTTTGCCCAGCCCACTAAGGGCTGGTGCAACACCCTTAAGGCCCATGTGGCCTCCGGGCGTGGGTGGCCCCTCCCGATGGTCCTCCGGCACTCCCGGTACACTACCGGAAATACCCGAAACTTTTCCGGTGGCCAAAACGGGACTTCCTATATATCAATGTTTACCTCCGGACCATTCCGGATCTCCTCGTGACGTCCGGGATCTCATCCGGGACTCCGAACAACCTTCGATCACCACCATACATAACTCAATGCTACCGAAACATCATCGAACCTTAAGTGTGCAGACCCTGCGGGTTCGAGAACTATGTAGACATGACCGAGACACCTCTACGGTCAATAACCAATAGCGGGACCTAGATGCCCATATTGGTTCCTACATATTCTACGAAGATCTTTATCGGTTGAACCTCTATGTCAAGGATTCAGATAATCCCGTATGTTGTTCCCTTTGTTCTTCGGTATGTTACTTTGCCCGAGATTCGATCGTCGGTATCTCTATACCTAGTTCAATCTCGTTACCGGCAAGTCTCTTTACTCGTTCCGTAATACAAGATCCCATGGCAAACACTTTAGTCACATTGCTTGCAAGGCTTGTTGTGATGTTGTATTACCGAGTGGGCCCTGAGATACCTCTCCGTCACATGGAGTAACAAATCCCAGTCTTGATCCATGCCAACTCAACAGACACCCTCGGAGATACCTGTAGAGCACCTTTATAGTCACCCAGTTACGTTGCGACGTTTGATACACACAAGGTACTCCTCCGGTGTCAGTGAGTTGCATGACCTCATGGTCATAGGAACAGATACTTGACATGCAGAAAACTATAGCAATAAACTAACACGATCATATGCTATGTTTCATAGTTTGGGTCTTGTCCATCACATCATTCTCCTAATGATGTGATCCCGTTATCAAATGACATCTCATGTCTATGGCTAGGAAACCTTGACCATCTTTGATCAACGAGCTAGTCTATTAGAGGCATACTAGGGACATAGTGTTGTCTATGTACCCACACATGTATTTGAGTTTCCAATCAATACAATTATAGCATGGATAATAAACGATTATCATGAACAAGCAAATATGATAATAACTAATTTATTATTGCCTCTAGGGCATATTTCCAACACAAGGATCATCTAATTTGGAGCCTCAAACGTCCGTAGACGCGCCCGGGCGATCATCTAATGTTTATTACAAAATAACCATGCACTCATTTTGAACCCCCACTTTCTCTCTCTATGTGCGGCATTTCATTGAACACTTCCTGTGCACACACGCCGGCGTCTGATACGTCTCCAACATATCTATAATTTTTTATTGTTCCATGCTGTTATATTATCATTCTTGGATGTTTTATAATCATTTTATAGCAACTTTATATCATTTTTTGGGACTAACCTATTGACATAGTGCCCAGTGCCAGTTTTTGTTTTTTGGTTACCTCTCAGCTCTATAAATCCTCAGAAATTCCAGAAACCCTAGAGGAGGAGATGAAACACAATTCCAGCCGCCGCAAGTTCTAGAACCACGAGATCCAATCTAACACCATCACGAAGGGGTTCATCATCCTCATTGGTGCCTCTCCGATGATGTGTGAGTAGTCCACCATAGACCTACGGGTCCGTAGGCAGTAGCTAGATGGCTTCCTCTCTCTCTTTTGGTTCTCAATACAATGGTCTATTGGAGATCTATTTGATGTAATGACTTTTTGTGGTGTGTTTGTTGGGATCCGATGAAGTTTGAGTTCATGATCAGTTTCTATCCATGAATATTATTTGAGTCTTCTTTCATCTCTTATATGCATGATTATTTATAGCCTCGTATTTCTTCGTCGAATCTTTGGTTTAGTTGGGCCAACTAGATCAATTTTTCTTGCCATGGGAAGAGGTGCTTTGTGATGGGTTCGATCCTGCGGTGTCCTCTCCCAGTGACGGAAGGGGCAGCGAGGCACGCATGTATCGTTGCTATTAAGGATAACAAGATGGGGTCTATTACTACATGAATAGATCTTGTCTACATCATGTCATTGTTCTCATTGCATTACTCCGTTTCTCCATGAACTTAATACACTAGATGCATGCTGGATAGCGGTCGATGTGTGGAATAACAGTAGTAGATGCAGAATCATTTCGGTCTACTAATCTTGGACGTGATGCCTATATATTGATCATTTCCTTGGATATCGTCATGATTATTTGATCTTCTATCAATTGCCCAATAATAATTTGTTTACCCACCGTGTGCTATTTTCTTGAGAGAAGCCACTAGTGAAATCTACGGCCCCATGTCTATTCTTTTAATATATTGCTTTCCGATCTATATTTTTCCGCATTTGTTTTCAGATCTATAATTCCAAAAACCCAAAAATACCTTGCTGCACTTTTTATTTGCATCTTTTATTTTCCGTTCTTGTGCGATCTATTTATCCAATCTCATACAACCCAATCTATCTTTTTACCGTGGAGAGATTGACAACCTCTTTTACGCGTCGGGTTGCAAGCATTTCTTCTTTGTGTGCAGGTACCGTTTACATAGTGTTGCTTGGTTCTCCTACTGGTTCAATAACCTTGGTTTCATAACTGAAGGAAATACTTACCGTAGTTGTGCTGCATCATCCCTTCCTCTTTGGGGAAATACCGACGCAGTCTCAAGCCACGTCAAAGGAATTTCTGGCGCCGTTGCCAGGGAGACATCATCAACATCTATCAGGTTCCTAATCACAAATCTCATCCCCTTGAAATTTATATTATTTGCCATTTGCCTCTTGTTTTCATCTCCCCCACTTCACAAAAAATATCTATTTTATTCGCCCTCTTTTTCGTTTGCCTTTTTCTCGTCAGATCTCTTGTTTGCTTGCAATCTTGTTTGCGTAGTCATGATGACTCAAGAAAATACCAAATTGTGTGATTTTCCAATACCAATAATAATGATTTTATTAGTACTCCGATTGCTCCTCCCGCCACTAGTGCGGAGTCTTGTGATACTAACGCTTCTTTGTTGAATCTTGTCATGAAAGATCAATTTTCCGGTACTCCTAATGAGGATGTCGCGTCCCATCTAAACACATTCGTAGAATTGTGTGATATGCAAAATAAAAAAGATGTGGACAATGATATAGTGAAGTTGAAATTATTTCCTTTCTCCTTGCGGGATCGTGCAAAAATTTGGTTTTCTTCTTTGCCTCGCAATAGTATCGATTCTTGGGATAAGTGCAAGGATGCTTTTATTACTAAGTATTTTCCGCCCGCGAAAATTATTTCCCTTAGAACTCAAATCATGAATTATAAGCAACTTGAGCATGAACATGTTGCACAATCTTGGGAAAGAATGAAATTGATGCTAATAAATTGTCCTACTCATGGTTTAAATCTTTGGATGGTCATCCAAAAAAATTATGCGGGATTGAATTTTGTCTCTAGAAATATTTTAGATTCCACCGTGGGTGGTACTTTTATGGAAATTACTTTGGGTGAAACTACTAAATTGTTAGATAATATTATGGAAAATTATTCACAATGGCATACTGAAAGAGCACCTACTAGTCAAAAAGTTATTTCGGTTGAAGAAATTAGTACTTTGAGTGAAAGTTGATGCTCTTATGAAGTTGGTTGCTAGTAAAAATGCTCCTATTGATATTAATGATGTGCCTTTGTCTACTTTGATTGAGCAAAATAGTGATTCCGTAGATGTGAATTTCATCTCACGAAACAATTTTAATAACAATGCTTATAGAGGTAATTTTAATCCGAAGCCTTTTCCTGGTAATTCCTATGGTAATTCTTCTTACAATAATAATAGGAACCCCTCTGATCTTGAGAGTAATATTAAAGAATTTATCAATGCTCAAAAAGTTTTTAATACTACGATAGAAGAAAAGTTGAATAAGATTGATGATATGTCTAAAATCATTGGTAGAATTTTCCATGATGTAGGAAATCTCAATTTGAAAGCTTTTCCACCTAAGATTGATGAATCAATTAAATCTTTATATTTTTTTATGGATAAAAGTAAGAAAAGAACTGCTATGCTAAGAGCTAAAAGAGAATTTTTAGAAAAAGCGTTTTCTACTGATTTCTTTCATAAAAATGATGAAGATCTTAAAGTGATTGGTGTTTATTCTATTGATTCCTTGTTTAGTAATATTAAAATTGATTATAAAGGGACTAAAGAAGAGTCAACTTTAGCTAGAAGGCATCCCAATGATTTGGAGGGTGAAAATCTTGATGAAAAATTGATGAAAGTGGGTTTGGAGAGGTCAAAACTTTAACTAGTGATGTGCCCACTATTTTGGATTACAAAGACTTTAAATATGATAGTTTCTCTTTGATTGAATGTATTTCTTTGTTACAATCCATGATAAATTCACCCCATGCTTATGAACAAAATAAAGCTTTTACTAAACATATTGTTGATGCTAGGATGAAATCTTTTGAAGAAAAGTTGGAGTTAGAGATTTCAATTACTAGAAAATTACATGATGAGTGGTAAACTACCATTAAAGTCAAGATTAAAAATTATGAGTGCTTTGCTTTATGTGATTTGGGTGCTAGTGTTTCCACAATTCCAAAATCTCTATGTGATGTGCTTGGTCTTACCAATATTGAAGAATGTTCTCTTAATTTGCACTTTGCGGATTCTGCTATTAAAAAGACTTTGGGAAGAATTAATGATGTTCTTATTCTTGCAAATAGGAACTATGTGCCCATAGATTTTATTGTTCTTGATATTGATTGCAATCCGTCTTGTCCCATTATACTTGGTAGACCGTTTTTACGCACTATAGGTATCGTGATTGATATGAAAGAAGGCAATATTAAATTTCAATTTCCACTAAGAAAGGGTATGGAACACTTCCCTAGAACAAGAATTAAGCCACCATATGAATCAATCATGAGAGCATCCTATGGAGCAAAAACTAAAGGTGACAACACTTGAATCTATGCATTATGCCTAGCTAGGGGCATAAAATGATAGCGCTTGTTGGGAGGCAACCCAATGAATAAAATTTATTTTTACCTTTTTATTTCAGTTCTTGAGTGTTGACACAATTATGCTACTGTTATGATTGTGTTTTTTATGTTTTAATTAGTGCTTGTGCCAAGTAAAGCCTTTGGGATCATGTTGGGTGATAGTTGATTTGATCTTGCTGAAAAACAGAAACTTTTGCGTCCAGTAGCAGAATTTTCAAAAATCACAGACGTGACGAAAAATTCTGAATTTTTTACACAAGATTGATATACAAATTTCATACGTTTTCCTAATGTTTCAGAATTTTTGGAGTTACAGAAGTATGGTTAGAGTACAGATTACTACAGACTGTTCTGTTTTTGACAGATTCTGTTTTCGTTGCATTGTGTGCTTATTTTGATGAATCTATGGTTTGTATTGGAGGGTATAAGCCATGGTAAAGTTAGAATGCAGTAGATATAATGCAATAATTAGATATGAATGGTTTTGCAACAGTAATTAGAGTGGTGATTTGCTTTACTGTACTAACGGATCTCATGAAGGTTTTGTTAAGTTTTGTGTGATTGAAGTTTTTAAGTTTTGGGTGAGATCACGATGGATGAAGGAATAAGGAGTGAAAAGAGCCTAAGCTTGGGGATGCTATGGCACCCCAAGTTAATATCCAAATAGAAACAATCAACTAAGCTTGGGGATGCCCCGAGTGGCATCCCTCTTTCTTCTAACGACCATCGGTATTTTACTTGGAGCTATATTTCTATTCGTCACATATCATGAGTTTTGCTTGGAGCGTCTTGTATTATATGAGTCTTTGCTTGATTTGCTTTTTAGTTTGTCACAAGTATCCTTGCTGGACACACCTATTTGAGAGAACCAAAATTATGCTATGATTTGTTAGAATTGCTCTATATGCTTCACTTAAATTTTTTGAGCTATGGAATTGCTCTAGTGCTTCACTTATATATTTTTGAGCACGGTGTGCTTTAAATTTTTGAAGAAATACTCTCATGCTTCACTTAGATTTATTTGAGATTTAGTAAATTTTGAAGAAATATTCTCTCATGCTTCACTTATATTATTTTGAGAGATGAAATTTTTATGCTCATGTTCTTTACTTAAATTTATTTGAGCTTGTCAAAAGCAATGGCAATATATGAAACTAGTCCCAAAGTGATAGATATTCAAGAGGGATATAATAAAAAATTTAATGAAGGTCATTGGACAAATTAAACTTGATTCCTTGTAATAGTTTTGAGACATGATGATAGTAATATTTGAGTCATGTTGGTGAGTAATTATGCTTTAGTAAGAATATTGGTGTTAAGGTTTGTGATTCCCTATGCAAGCACGAAAGTCAATAGTTATGCAATGAAATTGCATCCTACTTGTGGTGCATTATTTGGTGTTAGTTATGCTTAATGCCCGTTTATGTGAATTTGTGTTTCTTGGTTGGTTGCTTCTCAATCTATTTGCTAGCCTCCACTTGTACTAAGTAGAAATACTACTTGTGCATCCAAAATCCTTAAACCCAGTTTTGCCATATGAGTCCACCATACCTACCTATATGCGGTATTTCCATGCCATTCCAATCAAATTTGTATGTGCCATCTCTAATTTTCAAAATGAATTTCCTTTTTGTGTGCTCGTACCGCTCATTAAGCGGCAGGGGGTGGCCAATATTTTCCCATGCTAGATGTGTTATTCTCAAGATGAGTGTTTATTCACTTGTCATTGCATGAGAGTACGGCGGTAATAGGGATGCCCAGTCCCGAAATGAAAAAGAAATTTACTTTATGTTGTGAAATAATAAATTCCTTGGAAAGTGTTGGTATGGAAGGCAACCGTGGATACGACTAGCCATGGATTGTGAAAGAATGGTGCAAAAAGAATAAACTTTATTTTCTGTTTGGAAACCGCCTATGATATATCTAGCATGGAAAGTATTGAGAACTACTCGGTCGTTTTCGTTGATAGGAAAAGCATGCCTCTCAAAAACAATATCTCTCAATTTAAGCTTTGAGCTCTGGCACCTCTACAAATCCCTACTTCCCTCTGCGAAGGGCCTATCTATTTACTTTATGCAATTTTTATTTTTAATTTGAGTCTCCATCTTCTCTTATAAAGCACCAACTAGTGGGCACTATGATCATACTTGTGCATTGGGTGTAGCTAATATTCGAGTGTGTTTCATGAATGGATCAATGATTGAGCATGATAGGCTAGGGATAACTTTCTTTAGTGTTGATATTTTGAAAGACATGGTTGCTTGTTGGTATGCTTGAGTATTAAAGTCTTCATGTCAAAACTAGACTATTGCTTTGAACCATCTAAAAGTCCAATTGTCCATGCTACAAAATAAAAGAATATGTGATGAACATGTTAGGCAGCATTCCACATTAAAAATTCTATTTTTATCATTTACCTACTCGAGGACGAGCAGGAATTAAGCTTGGGGATGCTGATACGTATCCAACGTATCTATAATTTTTTATTGTTCCATGTTGTTATATTATCATTCTTGGATGTTTTATAATCATTTTATAGCAACTTTATATCATTTTTTGGGACTAGCCTATTGACATAGTGCCCAGTGCTAGTTGCTGTTTTTTTCTTGTTTTTTACTTCACAGAATATCAGTACCAAACGGAGTCCAATTGCCACGAAACTTTTTGGCGATTTTTTTTGGACCCGAAGAAAACTTGGGAGCCAAGGAAGCACCTGTGGGGGGGGGCATGGGGCCCACGATACACCAGGGCGCGCTAGAGGCCCCTGGCGTGCCCTGATGTATCGTGGGGGCCCACAGAGGTCCTTTCTACCGCCTATCAGCTCTATAAATCCTCAGAAATTCCAGAAACCCTAGAGGAGGAGACGAAACACAATTCTAGCCGTTGCAAGTTCCAGAACCACGAGATCCAATCTAACACCATCATGGTGGGGTCCATCATCCTCATTGGTGCCTCTCCGATGATGCGTGAGTAGTCCACCATGGACCTACGGGTCTGTAGGCAGTAGCTAGATGGCTTCCTCGCTCTCTTTTGATTCTCAATGCAATGGTCTCTTGGAGATCTATTTGATGTAATGAATTTTTGCGGTGTGTTTGTTGAGATCCGATGAAGTTTGAGTTCATGATCACTTTCTATCCATGAATATTATTTGAGTCTTCTTTCATCTCTTATATGCATGATTATTTATAGCCTCGTATTTCTTCTTCGAATCTTTGGTTTAGTTAGGCCAACTAGATCGATTTTTCTTGTCATGGGAAGAGGTGCTTTGTGATGGGTTCGATCCTGCGGTGTCCTCTCCCAGTGACAGAAGGGGCAGCGAGGCACGCATGTATCGTTGCTATTAAGGATAACACGATGGGGTCTATTCCTAAATGAATAGATCTTGTCTACATCATGTCATCGTTCTTATTGCATTACTCCGTTTCTCCATGATTAATACACTAGATGCATGCTGGATAGCGGTCGATGTGTGGAGTAATAGTAGTAGATGCAAAATCGTTTCGGTCTACTAATCTTGGACGTGATGCCTATATATTGATCATTGCCTTGGATATCGTCATGATTATTTGATCTTCTATCAATTGCCCAACAGCAATTTGTTTACCCACCTTGTGCTATTTTCTTGAGAGAAGCCACTAGTGAAATCTACGGCCCCGGGTCTATTCTTTTAACATATTGCTTTTCGATCTATCTTTTTCCGCATTTGTTTTCAGATCTATAATTCCAAAACCCCAAAAATACCTTGCTGCACTTTTTATTTGCATCTTTTATTTTGTGTTCTTGTGCGATCTATTTATCCAATCTCATACAAATCAATCTATCTTTTTACCGTGGAGAGATTGACAACATCTCTTACGCGTCGGGTTGCAAGTATTTGTTCTTTGTGTGCAGGTACCGTTTACATAGTGTTGCTTGGTTCTCCTACTGGTTCGATAACCGTGGTTTCATAACTCAGGGAAATACTTACCATAGTTGTGCCACATCATCCCTTCCTCTGTGGGGGAAATACCGACGCAGTCTCAAGTCACGTAAGCATCCAGTACGCCCACGGCCAACACACTTGGCGGCATCACGCCCGGCACGCACGCGTTGGCTGCTGCACGCACGGGCGGCAGCGCCAACATGCCCACGCGCGACAGCACCCAGCGCGCACGCACGGCCGACGAGCGCGAGCACACATGCATGTGGCTCGTTGGCTAGTGCAAGCATGGCCAGCGCAGGCACGCATGCATGCGGCTCGGCAACCGCCACCGGCCAACGCGAGCACGCGGCCTGCGTGCGGCTCATCGACTGCGCGAGCACGTACGCAATGACCGAGGTGGCTAGCCCGCCCGCCCGTACTTCCCGACGTGACAGATGCGGCAGCCATCCCTCCCGCACGCGACGACACCCAGCCCGCGCTCCCGCACGCGACCGCAACGGTGGCAAGCACGCACGGCGCCCCGATTTCGACCGTACGCTAATCAACCACGCAATGCGTACGACCAAGATTAGGTACTCACTGATCGGTATCACAACACAACACTAGACACAAATTTAAAGTCATACAGCTTCATATTACAAGCCAGGGGCCTCGAGGGCTCGAATACAAAGCTCGACAAAGCACGAGTCAGCGGAAGCAAAATAATATCTAAGTATAGACAATAGTAACATGGCCTTACTGACAGAATTGATCACCGAGGTGTTTACCTAAACAGAGAATTAATACTTCTCAGATCATATAATCTCAAGAAAGGTTAAACAGACCAATGGAAAGGAAAATGTGATCATCACATTAAACAGACCAATGGAAAGAAAAATGTGTTCATCACATTAAACAGACCAATGGAAAGGAAAGTGTGGTTATACTCAAGTTTTAGGAGTATATCTTTCGCAAGGAAAATTCAGAGCATGATATACATGACAGGATAGCAAGTAGATAACCATTTAGGTAGGGGGGGGCATCCATGACATGCCCATACAATGGCGTTTGGATAATTGATCAAGAAACAATTAGCGTTGAGCTTACATTATTCCTTTTGAAGATCGATATGCCACATTCATGCTCCGGGATAGCAATGATATGGTGTTTCGAGTAAAGGATGGAGTTTGGATACACAAAGGATCCAGTAGGATCAACTTATAAAATAAGTCTTACAATTCCCCCGTGGAAGAATGGCAATCCTAGCTGAACAAAGCATTATAACAATAGGTCATCCGGCCAGGTGTGCTAGCTACATCATCACCTTACCGAGTAATAAAGACCAAAGTTATAATTCTTGATAATGTTCCAACCATCATATCTGTCCAAGATTCAGATATGTTTGGTGTCAGGATACTTCAGACAAAGAAGGCCTGAGGAGAAAAGGATGCAACACAGACCTACGAGATGATGTTGCAAGAATCTCGGAATGAACGACAGAAGCAAGACTTGAATCATTAGCCAGACTACAAGACATCTGAACACAAGGTCAAGACATTCATGCCCACATGGAAGTTTCTAGAATGGAGGGCAATCAACTTCTGATTGGGGACCATCATAGCGGATATCAAAGTTCCATGTGTAAATCTGGACTAGGACAAATCAAATCAATTAGTGGCCTGGCGTGCTAGGAAATACATATGGAGTGAAGGTAGCAAATCTAGCAAACCATAGAACGCTTCGCACATGCATGAATGAATTGGAACGATTCCAGAGGAAGCGAAGCAAAAACTTTCTCATAATCACAACGGCAAGATGCACGTGAACTTAGAGAAAAACACTTCTTTTAACAAACATATTCATCATGAGCTAGGCACAAAGATAATGCTTTCAAGGTTTCCAAAACTAGCTTCAATGTTCATCATGAACCACGAGGGAGAAGAGGATGTGGCTGATGGGCTCAGCAACAATTCGTCGAGATTCCCACAAAGATGGATCTCCATGATTGAGTGAACAAAAACCAGATGATATATTGAGGTATGCCCGAGGGAAACATCCACAATTAAACATTAATCAAAAGGTGCTCCCTAAATCCGGACTAAGTAGCACGACCAATGTTAGAGTGCTGACTCAATAGCCAATACACTAAGAATGGACTTATTGTTCATTAACTCTAAGGTAATAGAGTTGGTATGCCATAAGTGTTGAATTTACACATCACATTCCATTTGCCAGTATTCCGGTTAGAAACAACACGGGATCTAAGGAACGAAAGGTGATGGCAAGGATGTCGCCAATGATAACACCAATTATCGAGGGGCAAGGATGATATCTCTCATCACGAATTCAACTGATATCCTGGAAGAACTCAGGATGTCGATGATAATCATCACGACACAAACGTCGAGAAGTCTCTTGAAGATGTAATCGACCAGCGACGACATCAAAAAAAGAAATGGTGAAGCGAAAGGTTGTCGGAACCAAAGATTGGAGTACTAGCTCAGAATCGAAATTGCCTTACAAGACAATCAACATGCCTTTGCAAACTCGATGTAAGCTTAGAGCACTGTTGGAATTGTGTTCCGGGGATGAAGGATATAAACAGCATGGTCAAGCCTTAGCATGACGAAGATGATGTAGCCAAACAACTTGGAAAGACATGATCGAGCACAAACTCATAAGCAAAGAAGATTACTAAGAGTTGTTGAATCGCAATGCGGACTCGATTCAATTATCGGTGTCCTTGAGTGTCCAACAACTTAGAACACGAGGAAACTGGAATCAGTGAAGGAAAACATAGCTGATGAGGAGCTTATAAGAAGCTATGTAGCTCCATGATTTTCTCGAGATACCAGGGGCAATACTCGGATGTAGATCAGAATTAACGCTTGGACCGATGTATTGATCAGCAAAAGACAAGTCCTTAAACTGGTCTAAAAATGGGATCAAAGAAGAACAGTCATGGTCGGAACCACGGTTGTAAAGTATCAAACCAGGTTGTAGCTTTGAAAGATTATCCGGCAAAACACCAGAAGAGTAGGGCTCGTGAAAACTCTTGAGTTCACACGAATTAAGGAAGGCATAGGTCCAACCCATCGGGGCATCTTAGTAACATATACCACAAGCTTCAAGAGTAATTAACACATGCTTGACAAAAGAGCATGGCTGACAAAAGCATAGGATACAACTTACCAGAGGGAGAAGACACAATTTGTCGATAGCATCATGTATCAGGGGAAAAACCCACAAGGATTTTGAATGTGAAGGATGCTATCGGATAATAACCCAATAGTGGGTCTGGCGGTCCACAAAGGACCTGATGTGAGTATCGGTACTCAATCTGAAGGAGAAGAATGCAAGGCATTAGATTACAGAACATCCAAAAATTTGATGCTTAAATAAGCAAAGGAATTAAGATTTCCAAATTGGTGTATCGGAAACAGCTGTTCCGATCAAATACAAGTAAGATGAAAGGACTTAGATGGGCAATCAATCAAGGTTGATTTGTCGGGAACCAACCCATGTTTGGAAAGACGTCTGAGCCGGACGGATAATTTATGATAAACAACTGATGACTGCATGCATCCACACACAGGTTGAATCAATAAAATCAAATGAAAATCACAGAGGATTTTAATGGATATTGCTTGACATATGGAATTAACCACCATGTAAGCAGGTGAGAAAAGTTAATAGCCAAAGGCCAATGAGGATTTTTAGAGGATCAAATAGCAACTGGAAGGATTTGTGAAACCCATGACAACTGAGGTCGAACGAATTCCCGGTAAGAAAATATGATGTACCTTGTAATAACAAGAGCAAGTAGAATGAGTATGAACGACAGTTGTACGTAGATATCCATAGGGGTTGATGGTGGAAGGAAATCGCAACGCGATGAGCATACGTTCCCGGGAGAATATCAGAGAGTATCTTCGGAGTCTTCTAGTGAATCAAACCATCATCTGGAATGAGGAGCTCTCCGGGAGGAAGTAGTTACGTGAACCTAGAGTTAGAGTTAGCAAAATCTTTAACCCAAAAGAAAAGAGAGATCAGAACCCAGAGTATAGATGAGGAATAAAAGATCCTAATACCACCCGATTGAGATGTGGGCCCGTAAGCCACACAACAATGTTAGTAAAAGTTTTTCAAGTACTAGACTCAACTTCGGCCAAGGAGTTGGAAAGGGGGCTACCTACAGGCAGTTGGCTCTGATACCAACTTGTGACGCCCCCGATTTCGACCGTACGCTAATCAACCACGCAATGCGTACGACCAAGATTAGGGACTCACTGATCGGTATCACAACACAACACTAGACACAAATTTAAAGTCATACAACTTCATATTACAAGCCAGGGGCCTCGAGGGCTCGAATACAAAGCTCGACAAAGCACGAGTCAGCGGAAGCAAAATAATATCTGAGTACAAACATAAGTTAAACAACTTTTGCCTTAAGAAGGCTAGCACAAACATAAGCAGCGGATCGAAAGAGGCGAGGCCTCCTGCCTGGGAGCCAACCTAACTACTCCTGAACGTCGGCATTCTCCACGTAGTAGTAGGCTCCAGCGGTGGTGTAGTAGTCATCTCCGGCGTACTCCATCTCCTGGGCTCCAACGTCTGAACGCAGAATCGTATCGAGGGGGAAAGAGAAAGCAAAGCAACGGTGAGTACTCATCCAAAGTACTCGCAAGACTGACATCAGAACTATGCTAAGTATGCATCATTATCAAGGGGTGGGGTTATACCTGGACTGACTGCAGAAAGCAAGAATAGGAAGAAGGCCTAGTCCTATCGAAGACTAGCATCTTCAGCATCTTGCAGCATTAGAAGAGAGTAGACTGGTATCTCATATATAGTCATATTATTGTAGCAATTTTATTAAGTAACCACGCCCAGAGATTCTTCCTCGACTCCTTGCGAGGAAGCAATCTCGGAGCCACATTCATTTCAAATTAAATCACAATTATAGTTGTATAAGGTCAAGGTACAACTCCAAGTCGTCCTGTTACCGTGGACACGGCTATTCAAATAGATTAATCATCCCTGCAGGGGTGCACCGCATCTCCAACACGCCTGATCACCTCCGGTCGGACACACTTTCCTGGGTCATGCCCGGCCTCAGGATATCAGCACGTCGTCGCCCCACCTAGACTCAACGAAGAGGCCAGCCCGCCGGTCTAAATCCTAAGCACACAGGGGTCGTGGTCCCACTTGCCCTACGCGCTCCTGCACGATGCGAAGGCGGCCGGAAGCAGACCTAGTACACTCCAGTCCAAGAGCTGCACCGTCCAGTCCAATCCGGCGCGCGCCGCTCCATTGCTGACGTCCAAAGAGCTTCGGCTGATACAACGACGCTGAGTGCCCATAACTTTCCCACGTGATGGTTTGGTGCGCAATAAGGCCAACGACCAACTCAGATCAAATACCCAACCCATTAGCATTTTATTAATGCGGGGCAAGCGCGACCCATGAAGTGCGGTCCCGTCGCCCCGTCTCGAGGATGTGTGGCAAGGGCCTCTCCTGCCCGTCCACGCCTCATCATCATCAAACCGTGGGTACCCCTCAGGGCCGACCCATCACCAACATGTTTCTGTAACCAGGTCATAGTAACTGTGTGTATAAAACATCAAGACGGAACCTGAGGAATCACCCTCAAAGGGTCCCGCTCGATGAAACCGTCAAGGTGCACTTAGAGGAATCACCCTCGGGGGTCCCACACCTGAGGGGTTGCACGACAGAGTCATCATCGGGAGTGGTGAAGGAGGAATCACCCTCGATAACCACGACCGACTAGCTGCACCACACAGTTAGCATCATGAGTACTTCATGAGGTGTCACCCTCGGTACTCGATAGTAGCTCTGCAGAGTCGTACTACTAAGGGGTGTGCGGTGATGTGAGGGGCCTGGCTTGTCGGTCGGTTGACCGAGTCTTCGAGTCGTTGAGTTGTCGATGAAGAAGCAGGGGCAACTGGGACTAAGGGGGCCACTGGGGATTCATTGACCAACCTATACTAAGCAGTTGATATGATTGCAGGTATAGTAACAGTTTATCAAAAACAGGCTATGCATCAGAATAGGAGCTAACTAATACAGTAGCAAAAATCTAATGCAAGAATAAGAGGGAAAGGAATAGGCGATATCGGAATGCTCAAGGGGGGTTTGCTTGCCTTGCTGCTCTGCGGCAAAAGGCTGATCGTCAACGGTGTAGTCATACCCGGCAGCACCGTCAGTGTCGGGGTCTACCGGAGAGAAGAGGGGGGAAGAAACAATAAATATAAAGCACAGATGCAACACGATGCATGACATGGCAATATGCAGAGTTAGACATGCACTAACACAGTACTACACGTTGCAGACGGGTCGGAAGAATATGTGACGATATTTTCCGGGTCTCTGGCTATTACCGGACAGATGATCCTAATGCTAAATGTCCATGTTCATCATGCTAGGAGCATATGACGGATGAACGGCCAGCGTATAAGGATTCGTGGGATATTTCTGATCAACTTTCATGTATAAATTATTTTCATCCGAGTTACGGATTAATTTCTATGATTTTTCAAAGTTTTAAGAATTTCTGGAATTATTTATTTATTTAAATTCGAATTTATCCAGAATAGTAAATGATGACGTCATCATGACATCACCATGACGTCAGCAGGTCAACAGGGGCTGACCAGAGTCAAACCTGACATGTGGGGCCCTACTGCCATAGACACAGAGCTTAATCCAGTGTTTATTTTAAACTAAACTAATTAGTTAGGGGGTGGTCCCACCTGTCAGTGAGTGATTAACTAATTAATCTAATTAACAATTTAATTAATTCATTTTTAAGTTAATTATGGGGAGGGTCCCACCAGTCAATGACTGGGCCAGCCCAGTCAGCACAGTTGACCAGGTCATCTGGTCAACTGGGGCCAGGGGGCCCACTGGCCAGTGGCCCAGGGCGTGGGCCAGGCCAGCCACGTCGGCGCCGGCCGCCGGAATAGCGCCGGCGACCATAAACACGGCGGAGGGGCGCCGGAGACGCTCGGGTTTCGCCCACAGGGGGCCATTTTGCCCGCGGCTACGCGCATTCGAGAGCAGGGGGCACGCGGACTCGTTTCGGCCGTCAGGCGGAGCGGGGACGGCCGGAGCTCGCCGGAATCAAGCCCGCGGCGGCGGTGGAGGCTCGGGCCCAAACGGCTCGAGCACCGGGGCTCGACCACGCTGTCCTATCAGCACTAGCGGCAGCTACGGGGCGAGGGGAAGTCGATGAGCGGGAGCCCGGGGCGGTTTGGCCACCAGGGCCTCGCCGGCGGCAAGCCCGAGTGGAGCTCGAGGTCGGTCACGGCGGCAGGGGGGGCTACGGCGTGGGAAAGAACGCGGGAAGAGAGGGAGGAGGACGGGGTGCTCACGGTGGTCCCGTAGGCGTGCAAAGGTGGGCTCGAGGGGGGCTCGATGGGGCGAATCGACGACGGCGAACGACGGCGGCCCGAGGAGGAAGAAGGGCGCGATTTGGTCGTTGCGGGGCGCCGAGCTCGAGCGCGTCCTCGTAGTCGACGTAGTCGACGCAGGCGGTGCTCCTGGCGCGGTCTCTGGTGGCGGGGAGGCCGCAGAGCGCGTGGGCGTCGGCGGTCATGGCGACGGCGGCGCGGGTCCGGGCGAGGGAGAAGAGCGGCGACGCGAGGAGAGAGCAGGAGAGGGGGGAGAGTGGCGATCTAGGGTTCGGAGGGACAGGTGAGGTGCCCCGGTAGTGGCCTTATCCTCCCAGGCGACGGGGTCGGACGGCGACGGCCGGTCGGCGCCCTGTAGCGACCGCTCTGGTCGCTACAGGAAGAAGAAAGGGGGGGGAGCTATGAGGGGTTTGGTTGGGCCGGCCTGGAGGCCTGCTGGGCCGAGGCCCAGGGGAGGTCTTTCTCTTTTATTTTTATTAATGTTTTGTCTTTCTATTTTTATTCAATTTCCTTTTCTGTTTTTATTTAATTTTCTATTTACTATAGTTTTATAAAACATAAAATTAGTATGACTAAATATATCACTGCCAATATAATTTTGACATTTAAATAAATTAGTTTGTAAGTTTATTAATTACAAAAGATATTTAAATATTTGTTTTTGCTGCTGTTTTAATCATTTGGGTGTATTAAAATACTTTATAAAAATGTGGTTTCAACATGAAAAATATCAAGAGGATAGTTGCCACACTTTGGACATTTTTGTTTCTATGTTTGACAAAATTGAATTTTGACTTTAAATTTGAATTTGAATTTGAATAGGATTTGGATTAACGCGATATTAACAACAGTAAAAGTGATGACATGGCACCATTAGCGTGGGATTACTGTAGCTTAATTATCCGGGCGTCACAACAGTGGCGGCTAGCAGCTAGCTAGCTAACACACATGCTATATCCAGAAGTACATGGCATCCAGGACGTGGACTGTGTGGATGCTATTAGAGTATAGGTCGGTTACGGATACTATGGCCGGCAGGTTTTGGATTGTAATCTATCTCTCTTAGTCTTGGAGTCCAAGTTTTGTAATCTATATAAACAGCCCTTTGAGGCCTCAATCAATACAGTTATTATTCTCCAATTATCATGGTATCAGACGCCTAGGTTTTCCGCACCTGGCATGGCACCGCCAACCGCGCCGCCGCCCCGGCCGACTCGGCCCCTCTTCTCCATGGCCGAGTTCCGCGCCGCCGGTGCCCCTACTTCTTCTTCCTCCTCTACAACTACCCAAACAACCCCTCCTCAAATCCCAATGATCTCCCTAGCCGACACCATTGCCGACGTCTCCCCCTTCATCCCGATCTCGTTAGATCTTGGCACCCACATACTACCATTGGCGCCACCTCTTCACCATCCACCTCGGTCGCTGCGGCCTCCGCCACCACATAGACCCATCCTACCCTCCGCAGCACGCCGATCCTGGTTGGGTGAAAGATGATCTCGCCATCATCCAGTGGATTTACACACGCATCTCCACGGAGCTCTTCAATCTGGTCTCCTCCGACGACGCCACCGCCGCCGAGCTTTGGGCATCTCTCCAGCAGCTGTTCCAGGACAACTCCGACGCTCGCATCAACGCCCTCAACACCGAGCTACGTACGACCGTCCAAGGAGATGCCCCGGTCACCGTTTTCTGCCAGCGGATCAAGGCTACCGGCGACGAACTTCGTGAACTCGGCGATCACGTCGACGATCGCGCCCTCATCAACGCCCTCCTCGTCGGCCTCGGCGAGCAGTTCGAGAAGCAGCAGTCCTTCATACCCATGCTCAAGACCTACCCCACCTTCAAGGAGGTTCGCTCCCTCCTCCAGCAAGAATAGAAGAATCAAGCTCGCAAGGTGCAACGGCCACCACGGGTGTTTCACGCTGCCGCTCCTGCCGCGGCCGCGCCTCCTGCGCCTGGGCTGCCGCGCCACTCTGCTGCACCCTCCTTTCCTACCGCGGCGGCAGCAGCTCCTCCACCGCCCCCAGGCTGGCGCCCGAGCCCGAACTACCGGGGCAAGAATCCGATCTACCGGCCCCCTGCTTCTCGCTCCGCCGGCGCTGCACCAGCTCCGCCATCGGTCGCTCCATCGCCACCGGCTCCATTGACATGGCAGCCTCAGCACGATCCCTGGACCGGCCTTGTTCAAGCTTGGTCGATGCCCTGGTCGGCCCCTTCGCCGTACGGCCCCCCGCCTGCTTACACGGGCACGTGGAGCCCTGGTCTCCGTCCGACCACCGGATCTCCTGGACTCCTTGGGCCCAAGCCGCCGGCGCACGTCTACACCGCCACTCCTACGCCACCTCCCAGCGCGCCAGGACTACCGCCACCCTACTACACCTTGCCGGCTTCTTACAGCACCTTGCCGGCCCCGGCAAGCCAGGCAAGTCCGGTAAGCCCGGCAAGCTCCCAACCACCACTACCACCCAACGCCGTACCCATTCCACCACCCACTAATGATCACGTCATGTGTACCCGCGGCAAACGCGGATTCCTTCTACCCACAAAACGCCTCAACCTATCAGCCACCCTAACCCTCTCTCCTATTCCCACTTCTTACAAACGAGCTCTTCTTGATCCTCTTTGGCTCTCAGCTATGCGCGATGAATTTAACGCTCTTTAGCAAAATAATACATGGACTCTTGTCCCCAAACCTCCTGGTGTTAATGTTGTTTCTGGAAAATGGGTTTTTCGTCATAAATTTCATTCTGATGGCACTCTTGCTCGTTACAAAGCCAGATGGGTGTGTCGTGGTTTCTCTCAACAACATGGCATTGATTTTGATGAAACTTTCTCTCCCGTTGTTAAACCAAGTACTATTCGCGTTGTTCTTAGTCTTGCTGTTTCCTCCTCTTGGCCCATTCATCAGCTAGACGTTAAAAATGCTTTTCTTCACGGCACTCTTAATGAAACAGTTTATTGTCAGCAACCATCTGGTTTTGAGGATTCCTCTTCTCCCAATTCTGTTTGCCTTCTTAGCAAATCTCTTTATGGTCTTAAACAAGCTCCTCGTGCATGGTTTCAACGTTTTGCTGCCTTTATTCAAACAGTAGGCTTCATTCCCTCCAAATCTGATTCTTCATTATTTATTTTTCGCTCCTCTTCCCACACTGCCTATCTCTTGCTTTATGTTGATGATATAGTTCTCACGGCTAGCTCTGAATCTTTTCTCCAACATATAATCTCTTCTCTTAGTCATGAATTTTCCATGACTGATCTTGGTCCTCTTCATCATTTTCTTGGCATTACTGTTTCTCGCACAAAGTCTACCCTTTTTCTCTCTCAACGATCCTATCTTTTAGACTTGCTTTCTCGTTTTGGTATGTCTGATTGTCAACCCTCTCGTACCCCGGCCGACATTGGTGCCAAATTGTCGGCTGATGGTGATCCTGTTTCTGACCCCACTTTGTATCGTAGCATCACCGGTGCCCTTCAATATGCCACTCTCACTAGGCCCGACATTTCATACTCCGTTCAGCAAGCCTGTCTTTTTATGCATGATCCTCGTGCTCCTCATCTTGCTCACGTCCACCGCATTCTTCGCTATTTAAAAGGAACTCTTGATCATGGTCTTCTCATTAATTCTTCTTCTCCAACAAGCTTGACAGTTTATTCTGATGCAGACTGGGCAGGTTGTCCAGATACTCGATGGTCCACATCCGGATTTTGTGTTTATTTGGGTGATAATCTTGTTTCTTGGTGTTCTAAAAGGCAGGCAACAGTTTCCAGGTCTTCTGCTGAGGCTGAGTATAGGTTGGTTGCTCATGCTGTGGCTGAAGCGGTGTGGCTGCGTCAGCTTCTCATGGAACTTCATCGCCCACTTGATCGTGCAACCATCGTTTATTGTGATAACATCTCTGCAGTATACATGGCTTCCAATCCAGTTCAGCATCGTCGCACCAAGCACATTGAGATTGACATACACTTCGTTCGAGAGAAGGTGGCTCTTGGCGAGGTCCGTGTTCTTCATGTACCTACCAGTGCTCAATTTGCTGACATTTTCACCAAAGGACTTCCGACTGCATCTTTCACAGACATACGCTCCAGTCTCAACATCGTTACTCCTGATGCTGAGACTGCGGGGGGATATTAGAGTATAGGTCGGTTACGGATACTATGGCCGGCAGGTTTTGGATTGTAATCTATCTCTCTTAGTCTTGGAGTCCAAGTTTTGTAATCTATATAAACAGCCCTTTGAGGCCTCAATCAATACAGTTATTATTCTCCAATTATCAGATGCGGCGGCCGGCACGCACGCATCGGCACACACACGGCGGCGCGCATGCAGGCTACAGACGCGGCGACCGACACGCACACGGCGGCCTGCACGAGGGTAGCGGCGCACACGCGGCGGCCGGCGCGCGGGTTGGGCGAACGTGGCAGCCGGCATGCAAGCTGCGCGGACACGCACGCAACGGCATGTACAGAGCGGCCAGCACGCGGGCTGCCTGGACGCGGCGGTCGGCACACACGCAGCGGCACGAACACGATGGCCGGCACGCAGGCAGCGACCATCACGCAGAGAACGACGTGCATCAGGGAAGAGATGAGAGAGAGACGGGTGTTGAGTGGCTGCATGTGGGGTCGAGTGGAGGTGCCCGGGCGTGACCGGGCAGCCTCATATTGCCTTCAGATTTGAGACGGGTTTGAGGTACGCCGGTTCAGTCTGAGCATTTAGAAAGGAAGTGGGGTCCGATTGAATCAATTTTTTTTGACCGGACACTGACCAAACGAGTATTTTAGACGTTTATAGAGAATATAGGGGGTCCGGTTATAGATGCTCCAACAAGCCAAGGATCAGCAACTGAACATTCCTTGGTCGTCGCCCATGGTTGGACCAAATTATACAGATGGAAGCTACAACAACGAAACTAGGGCGGTTGATGGTGGAATGGTGCTACGTGATGACACTAGTGTCATTATCGTTACTGCATGCAGGCAGATCACCACATTTGATATGGACTAGAGGCAGAGCTCATGGCGTGCAGAGAAGGCCTTGATCTTGCTCTTCTTCGACCGAATTACCCATGCGATTGAGTTGGACTGCACTCAGGCAGTCTTGATGCCAAATACTAGTCATGGGGACCGCTCATGAAGTCATGATACATGACTCCATCTAGTTACTGATGTCAGAGGACCCACGAAAGATTTTAGTTACGCATATTAGATGTATTTAAAATAAAGTTAATCATAGTCTCGTGGCCTATGGGCTAAGTACACCCTGTACTACCATCTGGTTTGGTACGGGCAAGTCGAAATTGTAATTTTGTGTACGACTGAAAAGCCGTCTTGAGTAATGAAATCTTTCTATTTCCCGCAAAAGTAAATAAACCCCTTGTTATACCTGCTTTTAAAAGACAAGAGCACAACACAAGAACACAAGAGCAGAGAGCAGTAATTCGGTGCCCAGACTCATATGCACTCGCGATGACGAAAAAATTCAATACAAATACTAGAAAAATTCAAAAAGATCCATTTTCATTGCATGGTAGATAATTTGCTGCATGAGATGCGCTTCAAATTTTATATCATTTGGACATCTGAATAGCTGTCGACAAAAAAGATAAATTTAGGGTCTGTAAAAAAGTTCACTATTCATGTTTGTTCGGATCCAATTAGTTTTTTTTTCGAGAGTACGCAATTGCGTACCGTATTTTTATAGAAGGAGAGAATAATTACAAGAATCCTCTTGTGGATGCGAACATCTACAAAGGAACACCCACACCAACACCAACACTCTAGCTAGTCTACTCTCTCACAAAACGTTGTAGAGCTCCTACTCCATCACGTGTCGTTTGCCAATCTCTGATCTCGTCAAGGATAAGGCCAACAAGTCTCTCTGCGGTAACTTGCTGATGTGGCCTATCGAATACCCTAGCGTTGCGTTGTTTCCACAGAGCCCAGATCGTGCAAATGACGACGTTGTCAAAACCTCGTCTGTCCTTGGATCTGTATCCCGTTCTATTGCGTAGCCACCAGTCAACGAGCGTCTCCGTCTCCGAAGGCGCCTGAGATGGGAGATGCAGCGCGTCTAGGCATCGATGCCAAACCTCGCGCGTGTAGTTGCATTGCATAGCGATGTGCTCCACTGTGTCCTCGCTTTGCAAGCATGTATAGCAAGCCGAGGTTTGGTCCCGTAGCCCGTGTCGGGCCCTACGATCCGTGGTCCACAGTCGGTGTTGCGAGGCCAGCCAAGCGAACAGCTTCAGCTTGAGAGGTGCATAGCTACGACAAATCGTCGTCGCAGCCGGGGCCCTAGTCAGTCCCTCGCACAGTCTCCCATAAGTTGCTTTGGCCGAGTACACGCCTTCCTCGCCAGTACATGGCCACCAGAAGCTGTCCGGCCGATGAGTCTCCCGCGGAACCGTGGCAATAGCATGGTGAAGGTGCATTAGCTGGATTTGTGCCGTGAAGGAGATATCTCCGATGATGTCCAGCGTCCATGAGTCATCCCTCGTGGTTTGCTCAACCGTCCTGTTGTTGATGGTCTTAGTGCCCACCATGGCCAAGATGCAGGGTGCGATATCCCTTACAGCGAACCCATGAATCCATCTGTCTCGCCAGAATAGCACTCGATCGCCTCGCCCTACCTGTATAGCTACCATGCTGTCGAACACCTCTTGGGCCTCTCTGTCAACCGTCAGAGCTAATCCGTTCCAAGGCCTGTTAGGATCAACTCTTCTTAGCCATTCCCAACGCACTCTTACGGCTAGTGCTTGCAGTTTCAAATTTTTCACTCCGAGCCCTCCAAACTTGACAGGTCTGCATATCGTGTTCCAGGCCACTAGACATTGTCCTCCATTGGATTTCTCCTTGCCTGCCCAGAAAAAAGATCTCATCCAAGAGTCAATGTCGTCAACGACCCAATTCGGGGCCTCTAACACCATGAGTTGGTGCACTGGTCTAGCAGAGATCACCAATTTGACGAGCACTAGTCTTCCCGGTCTTTGAATTAGTCCCCTTTGCCATGTTGGTATGAATCGTCTCACCGTGCCCAACATGGGTTGCCAATCCGCTCTCGTTAGCTGGTTTACTGCCAGCTGCAGACCTAAGTATCGACAAGGGAAATCCGTGAGCCTGCACTGCAGCATGTTGCCCACTCTATCTCTGTCCTCGTCACTTCCGCGGATGATTGTTGCTGTAGATTTACTATAGTTGACCCTGAGTCCCGTAGCTTCTCCAAAAGCGTTCAATGCCTCCTTGACAAATAGGATGTCTGGCCTGCTGGGACGAATGAAGAAAGCAACGTCTTCCGCGTAGATAGAGATGTGTTGCATCGCCGATATGCCTCTGTAGTTGCTTAGCACTCTCTGCTCTAGGCCTTTAGCTATCAAAGCCGTGAGGGCCTCCATCGCGATGACGAATAGCAGCGGCGAGACCGGATCTCCTTGGCGAAGTCCCTGGGCGTGCGATATGCGCCTCCCTGGCAATCCATTGACTAGAATGCGTGTGGATGCTGATTGGAGTAGAATGCTCAGCCATTTTAGCCACCTCGGATCCAATTTGTCGTTTATGTCAAGAGCTACTCGTATGTCCAAATGGTCTGAAATGTTAAGCGCACCTCATGGATCAAATTATCTATCATGCAAAAAAGAAAGATTTTTTTTAATTTTCTTGTATTTTTCGTATTTTTTTTCTTAATCGGATGCAGATGAGCCTGGTTCAGAAATGAATATTGGACAAAAGCATTGCCAACTCACCTTTATTTGAAGAAATAAGTTAATACCGGGCGCATTTTCTTCCACGGACCCAAATTCCCAGAACCGAGAGAGTAGCCGTGCGCCGGTGCGCGGGATGCGTGACCAAAGGCGGGCCCCACTTCCCAGAGACCGAGGGCGTCGGAGGCGAAGCGACGAGCCGATGATGATTGCGACGGCGGGGCGGGCGGGCGCCTGAGTTGTTCACCACCTACCCTCCCCTCCCCTCCCCCGTCTCTCGAAGACTTTCCACCCAACTGATCACACCAACAGCAACAGCAACAGCTAGGCACAGCCCACGAACAAACTGCCGTTGAGAAGTAAGACGAACCATTTCTTCCTCCCCGGAGACACGAGGAGAACCTCGACGACTCCTCTCCCTCCCCAGTCCCCACCCTAGTCCCGAACTCCCGATCGGGCATCCCGGCGGAGGCGTTGCACATCTCCCCGGGCGCAGGATCTCGGGGCCCGGCGGAGAACGTGGACCGGCACGCACGCCAACTGATCGAGCAAGAGCCGAGAGGTACGTACTTCTGTTCGTTTCACCGGAAGTTTTGCAATCTCAGCTGCTGGGCCGCGTGGGGTAGCAATATAGCGTAGCTGCTTACGATCGATCCAAGTTCCGATGGAAGGTACTCTCTATTCCTTCGTCGATTGAAGTCGAGTTATCGGCCGGCCGTCTGGGCAGCGCCGATCAGTCGGCGGCGGCGGTGCGGCTTCTCCGCAGAATCCGCGACGTGTTTGCCGGCCCTACCACAGTACTGCTACGCCGCTAGATTACCGGACGGGTAGGGCCAGCGCCGCCGCCTGCTACATACGGACGGGACGCGTTTCGTCGGGCCTCCTCGCCGGCGCCGTGCGTGCTCGACCGTGCGCCACGAACCAACTGCGCCCTGGCACGTGGCGTCCATCTGTTGCTGGCGTGGCGGCGCGCTGAACTGGCCAGGGATACCACCCCCACCCCCACCCCACCCCATTTGTCAAGGAGTCCAATTGCTGGCAGGCGTCGCCGTCCGTCCTTCCGAGCGGAAATATCTCCGCCTGTTTCTTCCTCTTCCGGGTGATCAGGATACGTTGGGCTCCAATTGCCCTCTTCTCGGAGCAAATCGCGCGACCGGATTTACTGCTCGCGCTTTGTTTCAGCTCCTATAATTAGCATTGGATCCCCAGTTGTTCTGCCACATCCGATCTGAAGATTGTACTGCCTGCCTCTCTCTGCTAAGATTTGACTTGTACATTAACTAAACGTGGTTAAGGAACTTGCGTGATCTCCCCGGGTTAAGGCCCGTACACTCTGGTTCAGATTCAAACTTTGTAGTGAGGTTTAGTCCAGCAATATACACTTGGTATTGTATGTTTGTATTTGTAATACAAATAATTATAGGTTTTATTCGCGGGTTCAACCATCTCATAGCATATCAACACCTTAAATCCGACGACCATGGTTTACATGCCAAGTCAAACCAAGAAGTAGATGGGTGCTGATTAACTCCGTGAGCTGTCACCCACATGGTGACTGGTGACTGGTGACTCGTGAGTATTCAGACGTAGTATAGGAGGAGCATCATAAAAAAAATACACATCTACTTAGAGACATAATGCATACTTGTTAACTTGTTAAAAAAATATTTTTTGTCAGAAATTTCGGCCTCCATGGAGGCTGAGCTTCAAACACGTCTGATGGAGCTTGGCCTCCATGGAGGCCGAATTTCAAATGATCAAAATTCAAATTTTCACATTTGAAAAAATAAAAAAAATACACATATAATTATAGACATAATGCACCAGTGTGTAAATTTTCAGCTCGAAACACGTTAAAATGAGTGATGTACAAAAAAAACAAATCCGAGGCTTTTTAGTAGATGCACTATTCATCTTCAAACTCCATGAATTTGTGTTTTTTGCATAGATAGCATTTAAAGGTATTTCATCCTGAAAATTTACACACATACACATGACATCCTTGTTTATTTATACATATTTTTTTCAGATTTTTTTGAAACTGAAATTTTTAGATTTTTCCTCACTAGAGCATCATCGGTAGCATCTTCCGGTAGTCGATGTGCCTACCAGTCCATTCTATGCTCTGATGTGACCACCCAACGAATGTGCAGACCAGTCATCAGTACCGAACACCAGAATTTGACCCTTCAAAGCTGCATCTGCCTTGTACCAGTTGTGTTGTAAAGGACCACTACTATTCGCCCATATGTAGTGTTGCTGATAACTGTTGCGTGGCAGCACTCGCGGAATGCCGATATTATACAGATGAAGATATGGGAAACTTTAATTTGTTTTACTGCTTGAACGTGCCATGGATTTTCTGCGGGTGCCCATGTCAACGCTTCGTTTCCCTAGGCGAGCTCACGTGGTTCCCTGATGGATGACCGTACTATAAAAAAATGTCAACTTAACCAGCTTCTGCTCGCTCCTGATTTGCCAGGGAGCACTATGCATTGGTGGCCTGTTCAAAAAATGTACTCCTATATCATATAGCTTCTGTCTCACCAATTGGGACTTCATCTACCACCAGGGACACTGGGACAGGGAGGAAGCGGTTCAGAAGGCGAAGAGGAGATGTCGTCCGACGGCGGGGGCTCCCAGATGGGCGTCGCCGGCGCGCTGGGCCTCTCGGTCACGTCGTCAGTTGCCATTGTCATTTGCAACAAGTACCTCATGAGCACCCTTAAGTTCTACTTCGGTTAGTACAACTTTCAGGGTTTCAGACTCGGTGCTGCTGCTGGTTTACTCCATCCGACAATACTTTTGTCAAGACATTTCGATCTTAGAACTTTCTGATTTGTGTGTTCTTGAAATTTGGATATGCAGCGACGACACTGACGAGCTGGCACTTGCTGGTGACCTTCTGCACGCTTCACATAGCGCAGCGTCTGCGCTTCTTCGAGCCGAAGCCAATCGACGCGCAGACTGTCATCTCCTTTGGGTTTCTTAACGGGATTTCCATTGGCCTCCTCAACCTTTGCCTTGGCTTCAACTCAGTTGGCTTCTACCAGGCAAGCTACCCAAACTGCTCCTGATAGCTCGTACAATTTCATTTTGTTTTCTTACTCGTGGATTTGCTATGTTTGTCTTGCTACAGATGACCAAGCTGGCTATTATACCATTCACCATGCTCTTGGAGACCATCTTTCTAAGCAAGAAGTTCAGGTGCTTCTCAGATTCCTTCTTTTCCTGATCATCTTGTAGCAAGTTCACCCATTCTCATGCTCCACAATCATTAACCGTGCAGCCAGAGCATCAAGGCCTCTCTCATGGTCCTCCTCCTGGGAGTTGGCATCGCATCGGTCACCGATCTCCAGCTCAATCTCCTCGGCTCGATCATCGCAGTGCTCACCATCGCCGCGACATGTGTCTGCCAGATTGTATCCTTCTGCTCTACCCCTCCATGAAACTCAAGCTATCTAAGCTGTCTGTTAGCCTGTTACACATTTGCAGTTGCAACCTGAATATTCGTGTTCATGTGAATATGTCATCTTCCTTGACCTTGAACAAAGCTGACCAACCAAATCCAGAGGAGGCTCAAGGTGTCCTCCACTCAGCTACTGTACCAGTCCTCCCTGTACCAATCCGCTGTGCTGCTCATCACCGGTCCCTTCGTCGACAAGCTCCTGACAAAGAAGGACGTCTTTGCGTTCGAGTACACATTCGAAGTCGTGGTAAGTAATATATGTGCAGCAGCAGCAAGAACTGAACTCGTTGATATAAAAGATGAATGAATTTGAGCTGCGCTGAACCAACTTTCTGGGCGCAGGTGTTCATCATGCTGTCGTGCGGGATCGCGGTGTCCGTCAACTTCAGCACCTTTCTGGTGATCGGCACGACGTCGCCAGTGACGTACCAGGTGTTGGGCCACCTCAAGACGTGCCTCATCCTCTCCTTCGGCTACATCCTCCTCAAAGACCCCTTCACGCTCCGCAACCTCGCCGGCATCCTCATCGCCATCTTCGGCATGGGCCTCTACTCCTTCTTCTCTGTCTCCGAGAGCAGGAAGAAGACCCAGGGCGCCACGTTGCCCGTCAACACCCAGGTCCGTACTTTAATTTTCTGGACACGTTAGTATCTGAATATGGAATGGCGTATGACAAGGTTGTAACCGGCGTGTGCCCTTGCAGATGAGCGAGAAGGATTTGGCGCCGCTCCTGGGCACGAAAACCTCGCCGTGGCAGGAGAACAACGGGGTGGAGAACTTTGATGACGTGCCAAGGACCGCGAAGAGCGCGTTTAGCCGGCAGCTGAACCCGTAGCTTAAGTTGGTATAGCAGCATCAATATCTATTCTTTCCCTTTTGGGGTTTCTCCTACAATGATGAGAATTGCTCGATGATGAAAGTAATGGTGGTATTGTAAGGTGGTTCTAGGACCTAAAAAGTTCTGGAAGTAATGTAGGGCAGCAAGCGCCAACTTCTCCTACAGTGTTGTACGGCAGGGATCTCACAGAAATTGCACAAGAAATTTTCCGGAAGTTCGGCAAAAGTTGCAATTTATCATGGCAATTCTTCATTTACAAACTCGGAAAACAGCAAATCTTAAAAAGAAACTCCAGAGAAAACGCAAGGCTTGCTCCTAGATACATTGATAGGAAGAATGGAGTTATAGGTGCACAGAAACGCAACAGCTGCTAGAGAAATATTACGATTAACAACACCAAGCATATTTTGGTCACGATACCATCCACAAAAGCGCCATGAGGTAGAACACAACACTAGATCATATTTCAGTGTACCTTGCATTATTGTTGAAGATGTAGATATATAGTCCTAAGTTGACGAAGCTCTTTTGTGTATAAATTGGTAGTATTAGTTGTATGATCTAGTATTTATCCGTTGAAGATATGTAGGGGGAGGGGGGCTCTCCCTCTTCTTTTGCAAGCGACGGTGTCGAAGGTGCGGAGGAGCATGATGGTTGGGATGGGGTGAAGAGGCGGTATGAGTCGGTGGCCGTGCTGCAGTAGAGCAAGAGGTGGCTGCACATGGCGGAGAGGTGTGCATGTGGCCCAGACGGGCTGAATCTGTGCACATGAGAGCTGGTTTGGCGCGCCCGAACAACGGTATGGAATTGGAGCAACGGGGCACATCAAAAAGTTAGGGCGGCAGCCCCGGGGATAGTGGTGGCGCTCCTCTCATACCTTTGTTAGCAGGGGTGGATAAGATGTTGCCTTGGCCGGCAGCGTGCACGGATCTGGCACTCCCAGGCCAGTCGGCGGCGACGCCTCTAGGTGCAGTGATGGCTATGCTTTGTGTAGCCATGGGGTCATGAGGGTGTTCACTGGCGGAGTTCCTCGTAGGACAAGGTAGGGCGGCTCTTCAATTCAACGACGGACTTCACCGATGGCGATACCAAACCTAGCTTGAGAGAGATCGATCACAGGCATGCGATGAATGATACCAAGAGAAAGAGCACCGAAATCAACCATATTGAGCACATGTCTCACTCTACAAGTAAAGTTTGATGAGCTCTTAGCGGACATGTGTCTACTATCTACTAAGTGTGTGCTAGGGAAAGAAAGCAAGCGGGTACTTCTCATTCTGTTCGGTTGCTAAGAAATCTTAGAGAATACTGTAAAGTGATCACTGAAAACCTCATACGATGGATGGCCCAAACTTTTCCTAAATTTAGGATGTGCATTTAGAAGCATGACGTTCATTATATCATTGCATGTTTGGAATTTGAGAATCAAACGTGACCAAATCTTAAACACTGAGTCCAATTGAAGTTTAATTAATGGCCATGATGATTTTCCTTGCATAAAAGTTTTATCAAAATTGCATGAAGGCGGAAAGTAATTTCCTAAGAATAATTTGCCATATTTTTGTTGAGTGATCAAAGGTTTGAAAATAGTTTGAATTTGACAATTCAAACTATAACTAATTCATGTACAAGAAAAACAGAAAGAAAAAACATCAAATAGAAATTATTAAAAAGGACCATAAAGTAGTGGCAGAAAATAGTAGGTCAAAAACCCAAAACAAAATGTTTACCCAGTCAGTCATGAATATTCCAACGGAAATTTGGAGCAAGTTTGCAGTTTAAATAAATTCAAATTCAAAATATAATTGAATTTATAGAGAGAACCATAAATGAAAATAATAATAAAAGTGCGAGGCCGACCCAACTAAACCTACGCGTGGCCGCAGCCCAGCTAGTCCCACGTGCTCTCTCTTCTCTATCTCACCAACACGCGGAACCAACCTGTTAGCTTCACCACTTGCATCCCGCAACCGTTGCTCGCCTTGCATGTGCCCACGTCGCATTACACCATGCTCCGGCCGCGGAAGCACCACGACCCCGTCCTTTTAAATACCCCAGCCACCCCTCTCTCGAACCCCCCACTCAATTCCATCGGAGCACCGCCAGGCTGCTCGCCGCACCACCTTCATCTTCTCCACTGTCGTGAGATCACCGACACAATTTTGACGAGCTCAACCACCCATTCGACCAGCTGCCGCCACCGTTGTACTCCACGCCGACCGACGCATCCCCTAGACATCATCCAGACACATAACGACCACGGGACCGTCAATTTCATCGACAGCCGAGCCTCATCACCGCCGCCGACGTGTCTTTCGTGAGCTCTGTGACCTTTTGGTCGCGCGCGATGTCCATTTGCCTTCTCTTGCTCGCGCACATCTCACTGACCAAACCCCGCGTCGAAACACGCTTGTTTTTGGAAAGTGCATCCACACCCGAAGCTTCCCGCCACTGTGACCAACTCCGTCTAGCCTCCAACATCGATTTCGTCCACCCCGATGACAATCGTGGCCACCAGGAGCCTTGACGTCGCTGGCCGCATCCCATCAACCACTTCGCCGTCCCTAGAGACCACCAAAGCGTCGAGTTCGTCCACGTCCGCAGCCGCTCCACCGTCCCGAGACGATTCCGGTGAGAATTTCGATGACCTAGCCGCTCGGTGAGCCTCCGATCTATTTCAGCCATTAGATCTCCATCCAACGCGTTAGATTAGATGACTTAAATGAATTTGTATCTATAGATCTGGGCCGTTTATATCACTTTAAATCCAACGGCCATGACTTAACCCAGTCGTGAATTAGTATCATCCAATCAGACAGTGCCACGTGACCCATGATTCAAACTAAAACAAATTCGGTTAAAACAATAATTGGTAGATTTGCACAAAAGCCCCTATAAATTCAAAACATAACAACCTTTTACCCAAAAGTCAAAATTGATAGATTTTTTTTTGCAAAATGATCCTTGCAAAATAACCTTTTTGCAAAAACAACAAAAACATAAAATTGAATATTTAAATTTTATATTCAAACATAACAGTTTAAATCTTAAACACGGGTTAACTTGCAAATTACAAATCCAAATTAAATGGTTCTTTTTGCTCAATAAAGCTAGTGAAACGTAGTTTCATCTTATCTCACTGGAATACAAATTTGAAATAATTAAAAATTGATTAGTTCAACAAAAGCCTTAATTCAAATCAAATTCAAACTTAATTAGGTTATAACTTTAAATAAAATGTTTAAATGAAATATTTTATTTTGCAAAATAGTTTAGAAAATTAAGTTGAACATTTAGTAAATACTTGGAGATTATATTTTGCTTAAAGAAAATTCAAAGTTAATTTGAATTTGGTTAAACATAGTTTGACTATAAGTTCAAAATCGTGGGCTCAATTTGAATAAAACCTTTTGCAATAAATATAAAAACTCAAATTGAACCTTAGTGAATAATTTTGGACTTCTATTTGACTTCAGAAATTCAAACCTGACTTGAATTTAGTTGAAATCAAATAAAACATATGGTCATTTACTCAATCTAAATTAAATGAAAACTCTTACAAATGGAATCATAAACCAATCTTATTCAAATATGGAATCCTTTGAATTTGAATCAAACTTTATAAGTTCAAACTTAATTTGAATTCAAATTCAAATTATAATTCATGCTCAATTCAAATTGAAGTAAAACTAGGTGAACCCTAATTCAACTTCAAATTGAATTGTAGCCCAAACCAAGTTGATGAACATGGTTAAGTTATTTTCAAACAACTTGAACCTAACTCAAATTATTTAAAACTAATTGAAATTCAAACCCTAATTTGAATTTTATTCTATTTGAATTTAAACAAGATGCCTAGTTCAAATTTAATTAAATTACAAACAAAGATGATGAAAACCTAACCAAGTACTTGAACCTAGAGTGAACCTTAACCCAATTTAATTCAAACCTAGATTCAAACATCAGTTGAACCCAAATACTTTAATATTAAATCAAGATAATCCAATTGAATTCAACCAAACCCTAACCAAACTAAAACACCTCGTGCTTGAGTTTGTTGCTTCTTATTTGCATTCATGCATGTATTCCCTTTTCCTGAATTATGTTCTTATGCTGCTACGTTATTTTTTCAACGTTAGATTTCGAGGAGTGCAACACTTGTGACTGTGAGGAGTGCACACGTGACAACAACCAAGGCAAGTTTCACTTTGACCATGTATGCCCACTATTTTCTATGCACTGTAGAGATGGCATGATAGGTGTGTTAGTTTAGGCTTGCTAAATTATGCATCAACCCAGTAGCAGAAACTTAGGTCCTTTACCCTGTTCCTTGTAACCATCGTGTAGTATTGCTTAGCTGCTACTTAATGGGGTTGGGACAAACATTATTTTGAAAGAAAACAATGATACGTCCATTTTGCATCATGATTTTATATTGATATTTACAATATTTTTGGTCATTATTCCACTTTATGATACAATTCTAATGCATTTTTATCTCTTAATTTGCAAGATTCACACAAAGAGGGAAATTGCCGAAAACTGGAACTCTGGAGTTAAAGGCCATGGAAAAAGGTGGGAAATTTCTGTAATCCAAATGACTTGAAACTTCACGATGATTTTTTATGAAATATATAAGAATTATTGGAGCCAAGATCCACCAGAGGGGGCCTACCAGCTGCCCCAAGGCAACACGGCACGACCACCCCCCATGGCATGCCCTCTTGCCTTGGGAGGCCCACATGCTGGCTCCGGTGCCCCTCTTCTGCTATATTGAGGGTTTTGACCTAGAAAAAATAAGGAGTGTACTTTCGGGATGAAGTGCTATCGTCTCGATGCGGAAACCTGGGCCGGAGCACTTTTAGTCTCCAGCAAAGCGATTCTGCTAGAGAAACTTCCCTCCGGGAGGGGAGATCGAAGCCATTGTCATCACCAACGCTCCCTCCTTCATGGGAGGGCCAATCTTCATCAACATCTTCACCAGCACAATCTCATCTCAAACCCCAGTTCATCTCTTGTACCCAGTCTTTGTCTCAAAACCTCAGATTGGTACATGTGGGTTACACGTAGTGTTGATTACATCTTGTAGTTGAAGCTTGTTGGTTTATTTGGTGGAAGATAATATGTTCAGATCCATTATCATATTAGTTACACCTCTGATCTTGAACATGGTGATGATTTGTGAGTAGTTACTTTTCTTCTCGAGGACATGGGAGAAGTCTTGTTATAAGTAATCATGTGAAGTTGGTATTCGTTTGATATTTTGATGATATGTATGTTGTTGTTTCCTTTAGTGGTGTCATGTGAACGTTGACTACATGACACTTCACCATATTTGGGCCTAAGGGAAGGCATTATGGAGTAATAAGTAGATGATGGGTCGCTAGAGTGACAGAAGCTTAAACCCTAGTTTATGCGTTATTCCGTAAGGGGCTGATTTGGATCCATATGTTTCATGCTATGGTTAGATTTATTAATTCTTCTTTTGTAGTTACGGATGCTTGCTAGATGGGGTAGTCATAAATGGGTTGTTTGTTCAAGTAAGAACAACACCTTAGCACCGGTCCACCCACATATCAAATAATCAAAGTAGCGAACGTGAATCAACTCAACATGATGAACGTGACTAGACAAAAATTCCCATGTGTCCTCGAGAGTGCTTTGCTTTATATATGAGAACTTCCAGGCCTATCCTTTGCTATAAAAAGGATTGGGATATCTTGCTGCACACTTGCTACTACTGTTACTTGTTACTTGTTATGAATTATCTTGCTACAAAACTATCTATCACTGTTACCTACAACACTTGCAGAGAATACCTTGCTGAAAACCGCTTGTCATTTCCTTCTGCTCCTCGTCGGGTTCAACACTCTACTTATCGAAAGGACTGTGATTGATACCCTATACTTGTGGGTCATCAAGACTCTTTTCTGGCGCCGTTGCCTGGGAGTGAAGCGCCTTTGGTAAGTGGAATTTGGTAAGGAAACATTTTTGGTATATGCTAAAATTTACCACTACTTGTTACTATGGATGATAATCCTTTGAGAGGTTTGTTCGGGGTATCTTCGCCTCATTTGGAAGCGGCAAGAGCCGCTCCACAACCTACTGAACTTTCTAAAAATATTTATTATGATATTCCTTCGGATATGTTAGAAAGACTGCTAGCTAATCCTTATGCAGGAGACGGAGCAACTCATCCTGATTTGCACTTGATATATATCGATGAGATTTGTGGATTATTTAAGCTTACAATTTTATTCAAAGATGGTGTTAATAAGAAAGTATTCCCTTTATTTTTGGAGGGAATGGCATTAATTGGGTACAGGCTATTGGATGATGTTGGAACATGGGACTAGAATCGATTGAAGCTGGAATTTCACCAGAAGTTTTATCCTATGCATATGGTTCATCGTGATCGGAATTATATATATAATTTTTGGCCTCGTGAAGGAGAGAGTATCGCTCAAGCTTGGGGGAGGCTTAAGTCTATGATGCACACATGCCCCAATCATGAGCTCTCAAGGCAAATAATATTACAAAAAATTAATGCTCGGCTTTCTTATAATGATCAATTGATGCTTGATTCTTCTTCCACTGGTTCCTTTATGACGAAAAGTATTGAATTCAAATGGGATCTTCTGGAAAGAATTAAACGCAACTCTGAAGATTGGGAGCTCGACAAAGGTAAAGAGTCACGTATAAAACTTGAGTTTGATTGTGTTAAATATTTTATTGAAACCGATACTTTTCATAAGTTTACCGCTAAATATGGACTTGACTCTACGATAGTAGCTTCCTTTTTTGAAACTTTTGCTGCTCATGTTGATCTCCCCAATGAGAAGTGGTTCAAATATCATCCATCCATTGAAGAATTGTTAGAGTAACCTATTATTGCTAAAGATAAAACAATTATCTATAATGTTGATCCAGTTGTGCCCACTACTTACATTGAGAAACCACCTTTTCCTGTTAGGATTAAGGAACATGCTAAAGTTACAACTATGGTTAATAAAAGCAATGTTAGAACACCCAAACCTTCTGAACAAATAAATGTGGAACCTAATATTCCTATGGTTAAAGATCGCTTGGCTGATAATATTGATGGGCAAGCTAATTACTTCTATAATGATGCTGCTAGAATCGCAAAACCTGTTAGAAATGAACATGATGTGCTAGATAACAATAAACCAGTTGTTGGCATGTCTGTTGTTTCTGTTAAAATTGGAGATCAATGCTATCATGGCTTATGTGATATGGTACTAGTGTGAATGCTATTCCTTTTACCTTATATCAAGAAATTATGAATGACATAGCACCCTCTGAGATGGAAGAGATCGATGTTATTATTAAACTTGCAAATAGAGATACTATTTCACCACTTGGGATCGTTAGATATGTTGAAGTCTTGTGTGGAAAAATCAAATATCCTACTGATTTCTTAGTACTTGGTTCACAACAAGATAACTTTTGTCCCATGATATTTGGTAGACCTTTCTTGAATATCGTTAATGCTAAAATTGATTGTGTTAAAGAAAAAATTGAAGTGAGTTTAGGTGACGTATCCCATGAGTTTAATTTCTCTAAGTTCGATAGATAACCACATGAGAAAGAGTTACCTAGTAAAGATGAAATTATTGGTCTTGCTTCTATTGATGTGCATCCCACTGATCCTTTTAAACAATATTTCTAGACCATGAAAACGATATGCATATGAATGAAAGGAATGAAATAGATGAGATATTATTTAGGCAAACACCTATTCTTAAACACAATTTGCCTGTAGACATTCTAGGAGATCCTCCCCCACCTAAGGGAGATCATGTGTTTGAATTAAAGAAATTACCTGATACATTGAAATATGCTTATCTTGGTGAAAAGAAGATATATTATGTTATTATTAGTGCTAACCTTTTAGAGCATTAAGAAAAGAGATTACTCAAAACTCTGAAGAAGCACCGTGCTGCCATTGGATATACTCTCGATGATCTTAAGGGTATTAGTCCCACTCTATTTCAGCATAAGATTAATATGGAACTGAATGCTAAACCTATCGTCGATCATCAACATCGTCTAAATCCTAAAATGAAAGAAGTGGTAAGAGCTGAAATATTAAAGCTTCTGGAGGCAGGTATAACCTATCCCATCACTGGGAGTAGATGGGTAAGTCCTGTTCATTGTGCTCCTATGAAAGGAGGTATAACCTTTGTTCCTAATGATAAAAATGAACTTATCCCACAAAGAATTGTAACTGGTTATAGGATGCTAATTGATTTCAGGAAATTAAACAAAGCTGCTAGAAAAGATCATTTCCCCTTGCCTTTTATTGATCAAATGTTAGAAAGATTATCTAAGCATACACACTTTTGTTTCCTTGATGGATATTCTGTTTTTTTTCTCAAATATCTGTGTGAAAAGAAGATCAAGAGAAAACTACTTTTACATGCCCTTTTGGAACTTATGCTTATAGACGTATGCCTTTTGGTTTATGTAATGCACCTGCTACCTTTCAAAGATGTATGACTGCTATATTCTCTGACTTTTGTGAAAAGATTCTTGAGGTTTTCATGGATGGTTTCTCTGTGTATGGGTCTTCTTTTGATGATTGCTTGAGCAACCTTGATCGAGTTTTGCAAAGATGTGAAGAAACTAATCTTGTCTTGAATTGGGAGAAGTGCCACTTTATGGTGAATGAAGGCACAATGCTTGGGCATAAAATCTCCGAACGAGGTATTGAGGTAGACAAAGCTAAAACTGATGCAATTGAGAAAATGCCATGTTCTAGAGATATAAAAGGTATAAGAAGTTTCCTTGATCATTCTAGTTTCTATAGGAGATTCAAAGATTTTTCAAAGATTTCTAGGCCATTAACTAATCTTCTTCAAAAAGATATTACGTTTGTTTTTTATGATGATTGTGTAGAGGCTTTCGAAGTACTTAAGAAAGCTTTAACTTCTGCACCTATTGTTAGCCCACATGATTGGAACTTACCTTTTGAAATTATGTGTGATGCTGGTGATTATGTTGTTGGCGTTGTTCTAGGGCAAAGAGTAGACAAGAAATTGAATGTTATTCATTATGCTAGTAAGACCCTAGACAATGCTCAAAGAAATTATGCTACTGCTAAGAAGGAATTTTTTAGCAGTTGTGTTTGCATGTGATAAGTTTAGACCCTACATTGTTGATTCCAAAGTTACTATTCACACTGATCATGCTGCTATTAAATACCTGATGGAAAAGAAAGATGTTAAGACTAAACTAATTAGGTGGGTTCTTTTACTTCAAGAGTTTGATTTGCACATTGTTGATAGAAAGGGAGCTGAGAATCGTGTAGCAGATAACTTGTCTAGAATGGAAATTGTTCTTGATCCTGATGAGCTGTTAGCCGTTATAAATGCTTCCCGAAATACTTCTTTGTATGCAGACTATGCTAATTACATAGTTGCTAAATATATACCACCTAATTTCACATATCAACAAAAGAAAAAGTTCTTCTTTGATTTAAGACATTACTTTTGGGATGACCCACATCTATATAAAGGAGTAAATGGTGTTATTAGACGATGTGTACCTGAGCACGAACATGAATAAATCCTATGGAAGTGTCATTCCGAGGCATATAGAGGACACCAAGCAGGAGACAGAACTGTGCACAAGGTATTACAGTCGGGTTTTATTGGCCTACTCTCTTCAAGGATGCACGTAAGTTTGCCCTTTCTTGTAATGAATGTCAAAGAATTGGTAATGTTGGTAGACGTCAGGAAATGCCTATGAAATATTCACTTGTTATTGAACCATTTGATGTTTGGGGTTTTGATTATATGGGACCTTTTCCTTCCTCTATTGGTTATACTCATATTCTAGTTGATGTTGATTACGTTACTAAGTGGGTAGAAACTATTCCAACTAGTAGTGCTGATCATAAAACTTCTATTAAAATGCTTAAAGATGTTATTTTCTTGAGGTTTGGAGTCCCTACATATTTAATGACTGATGGTGGTTCACATTTTATTCATGGTGTTTTTCGTACACTTCTAGCTAAATATGATGTCAACCATAGAATTGCATCACCTTACCACCCTCGATCTAGTGGTCAAGTTGAGTTCAGTAACAGAGAAATAAAATTGATCGTGCAAAAGACTGTTAATAGATCTAGAAAGAATTGATCTAAGAAACGTGACGATGCATTATGGGCTTATAGAACTCCTTATAAAAAATCTATGGGAATGTACCCATACAAAATGGTCTATGGGAAAACATGTGATTTACCTCTTGAGTTAGAACATAAGGCTTATTGGGCAATTAAAGAACTTAACTGTGATTTCAAACTTGCCGGTGAGAAGAGGTTATTCGATATTAGCTCTCTAGATGAATGAAGGACACAAGCTTATGAAAATACCAAGCTGTTTAAAGAAAAAGTTAAAAGATGGCATGATAAAAGAATCCAAAAACGAGAATTTAACATTGGCGATCAAGTTCTTTTGTACAATTCTAGTTTCAGATTTTTTGCAGGAAAACTTCTCTCCATTGGGAAGGACCATATATTGTTGAAGAAGTTTATCGCTCTGGAGCTATTAAAATCAACAATGCCGAAGGCAAAAATCCGAGACTGGTCAATGGGCAAAGAATTAAGCATTATATCTCAGGTACGACCATTAATGTTGAATCTAATGTTATTCAATTGATGACACCGAAGGAACATATAGAACAGACCTTCCGGAACACTCCAGAATCCTGAAAAGGAGTAGGTAAGTGATACGATAAGTAAACCGACTCCAAAAATTCCATAAAAATAATTTCTATAGTTTTGGAATATTAGAAAAATTACAAAAATAAGATCCAGCCGAGGGGACCCACGAGGGAGTCCCAAGGCAACAGGGCGCGCCACCCCCCAGGGCGCGCCTGGTTGCCTTGGGAGCACCTCGTGTGCCCCCCGGTCTCCGTTTTCTTCCTCGACACATATTCTGACCAAGAAAAATTCATTATACATACTCCCGGATGTTTTGACCACCGCATTGCAAGTTTTTCCTCTGTTCTTGTTTCGGGCTGTTTCTCTGACAAATCTAGATCGCTATGACACCATCAAGCTCATCCAAGGACAAGTTCTTTGAGAAGGTCATCAACCCCTACCTCCCGGATGTGATGAAACACCCTCAAGCCATTCAGATGCGTGAGGGGGTGCTTCACATCTGGGACGTTCAAGGACTAAAGAAGGAGTGAAGCGAGAAGGCGAGACTTGCAGCGGTGGAACAGGGGGATGGAGGACCGCAGACTCAACGCCAACCACTCAATGATCACAGATTTTATCCGTGAGCACAAGATGGACAACAAGGCTATTTGGGAGGCAATCTTTAAGCTCCACACTCAGCTTCAAGATCTTCACGCTCAAATCTACGATCTCCAAAACCAAAACTGTGAGTATGAATCTCGTTTCAAGAGGATGAGCATTGCTGCGGATTTCAGAATTCCGAAGTCCCATTCCTCTTTTCTTGACGGAGAGCCTATGCCATGGAAAACGGAGGACAAGCCTACTACTTCATCACCACCATCACCAAGAAGGACACCTGAGTACATGGGTATGGGCACCACCCTTAGCTTGTTCCAAGCTTGGGGGAGGTGCCCCGGTATCGTATCATCATCAATTTTATCATTATCATCTATCTTAGTTTGAGCCATAGCTATTTCGTGATTTAGAAGAATAAAATTTTACTATTGTTTTGCTTAGAGTGTTGGCTTTATGATCTATTTATCCTTGTAACTGAGTATGAGAGTTATTTAATAAAGATTAGTTTGAGTTTTCTTGCTTTACCTCCATGCATCAATCATAGAAATGAGATAAAACAAATAAAATGATCATATGCTAATCCCATGGGGAGTAATGACTTCACACAAAAAGGAGTATGCTTGATAAAAGTTGTTGGTAGTTTACAAACATAGTGTTAGTGATTGATACAATCCATGCAAAATTACAAAAGGGGAGAGGAGATTCACATACAAATATACTATCTTGGACATCTTTTATGATTGTGAGCCCCCATCAAATATGTTTTACATGATCAAATAGTTCATGTTGGACAAGGAAGACATCGTAATGAATTCTGATTTTTTACATTCACATAGAAGTTATATTGTCATGGATCCTCTAACATGTGGTGCTTGTCTAGGATATTTTGCTAGCCAAAAATCCGCACTAAGTATAGATACTACTTGTGCATCCATAAACCCTAAACCCAGTTTCTTTCCATGAGAGTCCACCATATCTACCTATGGGTTGAGTAGGATCCTTCAAGTTTTCATCGGTGCATAAAGCAATAAAAATTGCTCCTAAACATGTATGATCTTTTATTGTAAGGGAAAATAAGCTTTGTACGATCTTGTGATGGCAAATAAATAAAAGCGACGGACTGCATAAAAAGGTTGCTCATAAGGGGCAATATAAAGTGACGTTCCTTTATATTAAGAGCTTGCACATTCTAAATTTAAAAGCGCGGGACAAGCTCTGCTTCCCTTTGCGAAGGGCCTATCTTTTACTTTTATGCAAGAGTCAATAATGTTTGTCCCTATTCCAATCTATTAACTCTTTAGGTTATCATGAGCTTCCAGTTGGATGTAGGTTATCATGACTTATTATTGTTGCCATTATCCTTGCTGTAAACAAGTTGGGAGGTGAAAACAATAAATCCCTATCTTCCTATGTGTCTAATGGAAACATTTGCTCCCCAAAAATGCATTGAGTGTCAGCAATCATAGAAGACTAAATGATAGTTGAGTATGTGAACTTGCTAAAATGAAAGCTCTTACATAGGCTCTTCTCTGAAATATGATGAATTGTGATTGTCTCAATGACTAAGAATATAGTTTGTTGGTTGTCAATAAAGTTTATGCTTCATACATTAACAATTGTGGATAGATTGTTCCTTGTTTATGAGAAGCTATATGATAAAGAATTGCTGCTATGTTAATAATCATGATGCTCTCATGTCCGTCTTCTGTTTTTATCGGCACCTCTCTCTCTTAAACATGTGGTCATTATTATCGAGTTTGGCTTTCACTTCAGGACAAGCGAGGTCTAAGCTTGGGGGAGTTGATACGTCCATTTTGCATCATGATTTCATATTTATATTTACAATGTTTTTGGTCATTATTCCACTTTATGATACAATCCGAATGTCTTTTCTCTCTTAATTTGCAAGATTCACACAAAGAGAGAAATTGCCGGAAACTGGAATTCTTGAGCTGAAAGCCATGGAAAAAAGGTGGAAAATTTCTACACTCCAAATGGCCTGAAACTTCACTAGGATTTCTATGGAATATATAAGAATTACTAGAGCCAAGATCCACCAGAGGGGGGCCACCTATTGCCCCCAAGGCAACAGGGAGTGACCACCCCCTGGCACGCCCTCTTGCCTTGGGAGGCCCCTCTTCTGCTATATAAAGGGTTTTGACCTAGAAAAAAGAAGGAGGATATTTTCGGGACGAAGCGCCACCGTCTCGAGGCGGAAACCTAGGCACGAGCACTTTTGCTCTTCGGCAGAGCGATTCTGCCGGGAAAACTTCCCTCCGGGAGGGGAGATCGAAGCCATCATCATCACCAAAGCTCCCTCCTTCGTGGGAGGGCAAATCTTCATCAACATCTTCACCAACACCATCTCATCTCAAACCCTAGTTCATCTCTTGTACCCAATCTTTGTCTCAAAACCTTAGATTGGTACCGCGGGTTACTAGTAGTGTTGATTATATCTTGTAGTTGATGCTTGTTGGTTATTTTGTGAAAGATAATATGTTCAGAACCATTATCATATTCATTAAACCTCTGATGTTGAACATGGTGATGATTTGTGAGTAGTTACTTTTCTTCTCGAGGACATGGGAGAAGTCTTGTTATAAGTAATCATGTGAAGTTGGTATTCGTTCGATATTCTGATGATATGTATGTCGTTGCTTCCTTCAGTGGTGTCATGTGAACGTTGACTACATGACACTTCGCCATATTTGGGCCTAAGGGAAGGCATTGTGGAGTAATAAGTAGATGATGGGTTGCTAGAGTGACAGGACCTTAAACCCTAGTTTATGCGTTATTCCGTAAGGGGCTGATTTGGATCCATATGTTTCATGCTATGGTTAGATTTATCTTAATTCTTGTTTCATAGTTGCAGATGCTTGCGAGAGGGGGTAATCATATGTGGGTTGTTTGTTCAAGTAAGAACAACACCTTATCACCGGTCCACCCACATATCAAATTATCAAAGTAGCGAACGCAAATCAACTCAACATGATGAACATGACTAGACAGAAATTCCCATGTGTCCTTGAGAGCGCTTTGCTTTATATAAGAGAACTTTCAGGCCTGTCCTTTGCTATAAAAGGATTGGGCTATCTTGCTGCACACTTGCTACTATTGTTACTTGTTACTTGTAACGAATTATCTTGCTACAAAACTATATATCATTGTTATCTACAGCACTTGCAGAGAATACCTTGTTGAAAAGCTCTTGTCATTTCCTTCTGCTCCTCGTTGGGTTCGATGCTCTTGCTTATCTAAAGGACTACAGTTGATCCCCTATACTTATGGGTCATCAAACAACCACATGATTGGCTACTTAATTAATGAATCGTCTTGGCGGTGTTTCAGTATTGCTTGTTGGCCGCGTGTTGAGTGGGCGACCACCCATGTATCAAAGGGATTGTACGAGTTCAAAGTTTTTTTTTCGTGAATATGCAAAAGACTTGCGTGTCATTATATTTATATAAGAAGAAGATTATAGCAATCATGGGAATGGGCTCACAGGCACACATGCAACACGTGGGTGAGCGAGACACCAAGGCCCATATTAGAAGTGAGGTGCGCCGTCCCGCAAAACATCTCTAACTCCCTCCAATGAGGTGGTAAATCCCCTTGGCCCCGGTGTGAGCCCATGCTCTAGCGGTCCTCCTTGACCTGGTCGGCGAGTCGTGAGGTCGATGGTCTGTCGCCATTGAAGACACAACCATTGCGGTGCTTCCAGATCCTCCAGGTAGTGAGAATGAAGATGGATGCGAGGCCACAACATAGAGCTATTGGGGAGTCTCGTACGGAGCTGTCAAACCACTCACGGAACTCACAATCTTGAGTCGGCAGGTTGATGCTAGTCCGACACCATGCCAATATCTCGTGCCAGACTTGTCGGGTGAATGAGCATCCGGTCAGCAAGTGTTGCATGGTCTCTGGCTCCTGATCGCAAAGGAGGCAAAGGGGAGCGTGTGGCATGCCGCGGCATGCTAGCCTGTCTGCCGTCCAGCATCGTCCCTGGTAGGCGAGGCAGAGGAAGACTTTGTCATGGAGAGGTGCCTAGGACTTCCATGTAAGCCGCCACGAGGTATCAATGGTCGAGCCAGAGAAGAGGGCGAGATAGCAATACTTGGCGGAGTACTCGTTGCTTGGCATCCAATGCCAGTAGATGCGGTCGGGGACGTCAGAGAGAGTGAAGACGCGAAGCTGACCCCAAAGCGCCATGTACTGGACCAAGGCCTCAGGTCCCAGCGATCCATGAATGTCTCTAACCCACTCGCGGTTGTCGAGAGCTTCGCGCACTCAGCGCGCTTTGCGCCGACGACGTGGCACCAAGGCATGGATCAGAGGAGCAATCACATTGGTGCATGAGCCATGCAATCGGTGGTCCTCCCAGGAAGAGCAAGGCCGGCCATCACCAAGCTCCCAACATGTGGAGGCACAGAAGATGGCGTGAACCTTAGGCGCACACGGGATGTGAAGGTGGTACCATGTGCGCGAGGGATCGGTCTTGCAAAGCCAGAGCCACCTCACCTGGAGCGCTTGACCTGATCGGAGCAGGTAAGGGATTCCCAAGCAGTTGTATGCCAACAGACGGCAAACTCTGCCCCAGCTCACTAGGCAGTGGCCACAATGCACGGTCTTCCATCCATGCCATAAGAATGCACTGACCAACCGGTTCATTTGCTTGAGGGTCGCAGGGTTGATGGCCATGGCGATGAGGATGTGAGTCTGCATGGCACAAAAGACATGGCGCACCATGGTGAGACGCACGCCGCGGGAGGGCATCGATGCCCACCAGGGCGAGAGCTTGTTCTCAAGCTTGTCCACGTAGGATTGCAGAGCGTTAGTGGAGAGCTTGCGAATGGAGAGCGGAAGCCTGGGGTACTTCTAGGGGAACTCCAGAATTGGGCAGGGAAAGTACGTGGCGATGGACTCGAGATGCTTGGGGCACACTGGATTGTCAAGGCTGGACACTTAGCCAGGTTAGTGTGCATCCTGGAAGCCATGCCGAAGGTGTTGAGCAGCTCGCCGGCGGCACCCAAGTCCGACGCATCGGGGTGGCAGAATATCACTACGTCGTCGGCATAAATAGATAGACTGGATGCCATGTGCCGATTAGTGAGACTTCCTAACACACCAAGGTCCATGGCTCTCCGGAAGATGTGGTTAAGCACGTCAATAGCCATGACGAACAACATCAGCGAGACAGGGTCACCCTGACGCAGCCCCTTACGGTGGTAGATCGGCGGTCCCGACGCTCCATTTATGAGAACACGCGTGCTCGTGGTGAACATGAGGATGCTAACCCAGTTAGTCCATCGGTGCTCGAAGCCCAAGTGTTTCATGACCTCGAGAAGGAACGGCCATGACATGGAGTCGAAGGCTCGCACGATGTCAAGCTTCAGCGACACACGCGGCTGGCGGAGGTTATGTAGCTGCCGAGCTGTTTATTGGACCAACATGAAGTTGTCGTGGATGTTCCGGCCGGCGATGAAAGTGCTCTGGTTGGTGGAGATCATCTCATTGAGGTGAGGGGCAAGCCAGAGTGATAAGACCTGGGCAAAAACATTGGCGATCAGGTGGATGAGGCTGATCGGGCGGTAGTCCGAGAGAGCAGCTGTAACGCCCAAGATGCGATCCTATCCTTATTTTGGCTCGAGGGCCTCGACAGGGATAGAATCGCATCTCGTCGTTTCGCAATAATGGATATCATTACAAGTACATGTAAAGAAGAGATGAGTATATAGAATTGGCTTACACTTGCCACAAACTAAATCAAGATCACATCAATACATCAATACATTCAATCACCATACAGAAGAGCAGGGTCCGACTGCGGACGAAATCAAACGATAAAAGCGAGATCCATCCTTGCTATCCCAGACTGCCGGCCCGGAACCCATCCTATGATCGAGGAAGAAGAAGAAGAAGAACTCCAAATCAAGCAAGCATCGTGCTCACGTCAAAGCATCGCATTACCTGTACCTACAACTGTTGTTGTAGTAATCTGTGAGCCACGGGGACTCAGCAATCTCATTTCCAAGGGTATCAAGACTAGCAAAGCTTAATGGGTAAGGTATGGTTAAGTGGTGAGGCTGCAGCGAGCACTAAGCATTTATTTGAGTGGCTAACTTACGAGTACAAGAATAAGGGGGGATGATTCTCGTATAAACGTGTGTGAACTAGTAATGATCACTAAGTGATCCTGAACACCTACTTACGAGTCAAACATAACCCCACCGTGTTCTCTCCCTCGGTTCAGAAATCACGAGAAGAGACAGTCACGCTTACGCACACGGTTGGTGTCGTGGTTTTGTCACGGCAGATGCCCTAGTGAAAGGACTTAGGGGTGAGGCCATCGCTACGGTGACTAGCTCGAAGGGGTTGGTCGGGACGAAAGACACGAGTTTACCCAGGTTCGGCCCCTCACGAAGGAGGTAAAAGCCTACGTCATGCTTTGTGTTGTATTGATTGGGTATCGATTACAAGGGAGCGGATTCGTTTGACCTAGCTCTCGATCAATTGTTTCGTACCCTAAGCCGCCACAGGGGCTCGCCTTTATATACACAGGTCGAGGCCCTGGGCTTTACAAGAGTCCGGACCGGGTTATACCTTGTAACTGATCCTGCCTCTAAATCACCTTGCCTTCCTTGTCAAGCCATCTCTAGGCGGCTTGCACCTCCGGGTCACACACCGTTCTCCGGCTCTAGGCCTTCGTCCGGCCCGTCTTGGTAAGCCACCCCCAGGCTTGTCTTGGTCTTCAGGCCTGTTTAAGGCTTTATTGTTAAGTCGCCAACTTCCTAACCTGGACCCTTCTGGGCAGGTTATACCGTGGGGTTATATCCCCAACATTAGGCCCCAGATTGATTTGAACTTGTTCATGTCAATCTTCAAGTCTTCTGGTTGGCGAGTCTCGTGTCTCCTTTAACCATTTAATCTAAAATAAATCTTCAAGACCCGCCATATAAAATAGATGATGTCACCTCTGATAAATCCAGAACATCTTCATGACATCACAACGGAACTTTTGCTTTAACTAGTCGTTCCGAAAATTGAGGCGCCTTTTTGGTCAGCCATTATCATGTCTCCTCGATTATCGTGCTTTACTGTTGTTGTTCCACCTATTCCCTTCCTTATAAATAGGCACGGGGAGCCGGTTCTTTTCATTTTCCCCCGCTGTCATTCCCTCTTCTTCTTCCTCCAAACGCTTCGTGCGACCGAAGCTTCGCCGCGCCAGCCGGGCTGCGCCGTCCACCTCAACAAGGCCGCTGCATCAACCTATTGTGACCAGAGTTCATCGGCACGCACCCGCGCTCCTTGCGTCTTCTCAGGTTCCATTCTTCAGCTTCCTCAGATCCGCATTAGGTCACCGGAGTTCTTAGAGTTCGTCACCGTTCATCGGAGTTCCAATCTTCACTTGAAGAGAAATCACCATTTGACTTTAGAAACACTAGCAAAATCGTGCGGCGCTTAGTTTAACATCTGTTTTGCATCATGAGTAGATCACTTCTTCCCCAGAATCAGTGCATTTGCCTGCTAGTTCTTCCATTACTGTCTTTAGGGTTAGTAATATTCCCCCTTTCATCCTCGTCTGTAGATCCATAATTATAGCTGCAATCTGTGAAACTTGTTCGTCCATACTTTGCAGTATTCTCAGTATTCATTTCTGTGGCCAAAGGCGGCTCATAATTTATCAATGATCCACCAAATAGCATTGCCGTCTTAGAGTCATAACTGGATTTGTCATATAACACTCCTAACCCGCCGTAACTTTATACCTTTCCACAGCTTTTAACCCGGTCAGCCATGACTAAGGCTCCCTCCTCTTGCGATCGGGTAGCCTCCGGGGTTACCGAGCTTATGCTCAATGAATATGTAACCATGGGGGTTTTGCCGGATCAAGAAGTCATCCATTGGTGGGTTCCTGGTCCCGAAACTATCCCCGAATCCAAAGAGGGGGAAGTGGTTATGTTTACGGATCATCTTCTCCGTGGCTTCTCACCGCCCGGGTCAAAAAAATTCTGGGACGCCTTGCATTTTTATAAACTTCACCCTCAAGACATTGGCCCCAATTCCATTGCCAACCTGTGCTAATTTCAAGTTTTCTGCGAAGCATATCTGCAAGAAGAGCCCACTATTGATCTTTTCAGAGATTTCTTTTACATCAATTGCCAGACTGAGATAGCAGACGGGCCAAGTCTTGAACTCGGAGGCGTTTCCATCCAGAGACGGAGAGATGTATCTTTTCCCTTAGTTGTTCTGCCCAGCCATCCCAAAGATTGGAACCGCACTTGGTTCTACTGCAGAGACACTGCTCCGGCTGAAGAGAAACCATTGCCGGGTTATCGCCCCTACCGGCTCTGCACCACCACCGAGCTTGCAGACTGGTTAACCGCCACAGAGCGCGCTCAATACGCTCACACATTTTCAAGGATTAGGGCTTTAATAGCCAATGGGTTAACTGGCGTTGACCTGACCCGCTGCTGGGTTTCCTAGAGAATTTTGCCGCTGAGCCGGCGCGGCGGCTTAATGTGTCAATATACTGGCAATGTGGATGATCCTCAACGCTATAATCAGATGCCTTTGATGGACAAAGACGTCAATTTAATTGTCAAATCACTGCTTGGAGAACCTCAGGAGGTTTGCAACAAGACGGGATTAAACCCCTTCTGTGTTCTTAACCCGGCTCCTGCAGTAAGACCTTTTTAAGTTAATCTTCACCTTTTCCTTTGAGATTTTGCCCTTCACATCTCTTTTAGCCTTTCTGCAAATGTATTTATGCATGTAGGCCGACTCTCCCTTCTGGAAGAAAAGGATAACTGCAACCTCCACTCTAAAAAAAGAAGAAAGTGAAAACAACTAAACCCCGTGGTCCGGGCCGTTCAATGAAGCAAACAGCCCAAGAACTGCTCGAACTGGATGATTCGGAGGTAGAACTTGACTCCCTTGGTCTTCTTTTCATGCAACTTATTGATGCTGACTCCTCTCAGGGTGAGGCGGAAACAAGCCAACCCGGTGCAGCAGAGGTAACTACCATCACCTCCGACTCGGAACCTTTGCCAAGAGAGAAAATACAGCGGGTCATCCGAAAAGTAAAGTTTTCACACCCTCTTGCTCACTTGGATCCCAACTTTCTTTTGAAGAAGCAGCAACATGACTCTAGGCGTCAGACCCGGAGCGGCGGCTCTGAAGATCTAGTAGCTGGCTTATCCAACACACCAGCTCCTCGGAAACGTCGCAACGAGGTACTTCATACTTCTGTTTTTATTTCTTCTACACGTTAGCCTCATGCAACGACTTGCTTATATTTCCCAACTCTGATTTTCAGCAAACACCTCCGTCCTCTGGCGACTCAACCGGCACACAGCTGCCCGCCTTCATTGTCAACCCTGGGTAAGGATTTTTCCTTTGTTGGTATCCAAAAATTTGTTTTCATATGCTCATAAACTTGTTCACTTCTGTTACAGGGCTAAGGGAAAGATAAGCAAGAAACAGAAGGTGGGTGACTCTTCCAAGACCTCCAAGGTCTCTGAGCCAGAGAAAGAGATTCCAAAGCCCCCTGAAGCCCCAATCCAAATCTCTGAAGACTCCATATCTCATCAAGACAACCCTCCTCCGCAGGCTAAAGAAGTTTTTCCTGAGGCCATAGACACTGACGTTGACCCGGCCAACATTGGTGACCCGCCAAGCCCAATTTCTCTCCAACCAGCTGAAGAAGTCCCTTCTGAGAAGAATGATGCTGACGTTGTCATCACCGGGGCAGGTTATAAACCACCAGGAGCCTCAACTGTATTGGCTAAACATAAGGAAGAACCACCTTTGCTGGAGAAAAGCAAGGCCAAATTGGACCTACCGGATTATGCTGATTTTAATGTCAGCGAGCTGCATGCCGGTTATCTAAACCGCCTTCATACAAGTCGTGATATGGAAGCCGGCTTAGTAAACTTGATGAAGCAGAAGTATGAGGTAAGATTTTTAATCCCTTTCCACTTCACAGATATATAGTTATGTAGCCCCCAAGGGCCAGCTTATCCTGAAAGGATAAGCCGGGTCTTCCAATAATTACTTAGGAAAAATCCGTATGTAGCCCTGAAGGGCCGGCTTATCTTGAAAAAGACGAGCCGGGTCTGCCAATAATAGCTTTGAAAGAATCCGCATGTAGCCCCCAAGGGCCGGCTTATCCTGAAAGGATGAGCCGGGTCTTTGCTATACTTTGAAATGACCTACATTAGCCCCCAAGTGCCAAGTGTATTGCTTGCAATGTGCTTGGGACTTGAATACTTGAATCATAGCAAACCTGTTAAATAATGATTTGCTAACATACTCTCAAATCTTTTCTGTAGGAGGCATTAAGCTTGAAGGAGTCACATCTTGGCGATTTAAGCAAGAATGTGGCGGCTCTGGAAGCCAAGAGCAGCGAGGCCGAGGCAAAGCTGAAGTCTGCCTTGGAAAATTTGGAGAAGTTAAAATCCGACTTTACCGCTGAACGCGCCACTCTTGAGTCGGAGAAGACTGCCTAGCAAAAACGCGCCGAAGATGCTGAAAAACAACTGAAACCGGTTGCTGAAGAGCTTGCCGGCTTAAAGCAATAGATTTCTCGAATGACAGTCGCCATCTTCGATAAGTTCAAAAAGTTATTCTTCATTGAAACACTTCCTCAAGTAGGGTAGTCCAAAAATGCTAAACTGAGTTTATGCTCTTTAATTGTTTGAAAGGCGCCAGGAGTGCCAACCTTGGCCAAAACATCTTGTTGAAGCTGAAAACTATCTACTCATTGACTGAGCAATTATATGCTGGAAGCCTGCGGACGCTTGTAGCTATATCTTCTGGAAAGAAACCTCCAACACCCATCAAGACAGTGCTGGCTCAATGATACGTCCATTTTGCATCATGCTTTAATATTGATATTTATTGCATTATGGGCTGTTATTACACATTATGGTACAATACTTATGCCCTTTCTCTCTTATTTTACAAGGTTTACATGAAGAGGGAGAATGCCGGCAGCTGGAATTCTGGACTGGAAAAGGAGCAAATATGAGAGACCTATTCTGCACAACTCCAAAAGTCCTGAAAAGTTACGGAGAATTATTTTGGAATATATAAAAAATATTGGGCGAAAGAAATACCAGAGGGGACCCACCAGGAGGCCACAAGCCTGGGGTGCGCCCTACCCCCCTAGGCGCGCCCCTGTGGCTTGTGGGCCCCCTGGCAGGCCTCCGGTGCACATCTTCTGCTATATGAAGGGTTTTGACCTGGAAAAAATCAGAAGAGAGCTTTCGGGACGAAGCGCCGCCGTCTCGAGGCGGAACTTGGGCAGAACCAATCTAGGGCTCCGGCGGAGCTGTTCTGCCGGGGAAACTTCCCTCCCGAAGGGGGAAATCGAAGACATCATCATCACCAACGATCCTCTCATCGAGAGGGGGTCAATCTCCATCAACATCTTCACCAGCACCATCACCTCTCCAAACCCTAGTTCATCTCTTGTATCCGATCTTTGTCTCAAAACCTCAGATTGGTACCTGTGGGTTGCTAGTAGTGTTGATTACTCCTTGTAGTTGATGCTAGTTGGTTTACTTGGTGGAAGATCATATGTTTAGATCCTTAATGATAATTAATACTCCTATGATTATGAACATGAATATGCTTTGTGAGTAGTTACGTTTGTTCCTGAGGACATGGGATAAGTCTTGTTATAAGTAATCATGCGAATTTGGTATTTGTTCGATATTTTGATGAGATGTATGTTGTCTCTCCTCTAGTGGTGTTATGTGAACGTCGACTACATGACACTTCACCATTATTTGGGCCTAGGGGAAGGCATTGGGAAGTAATAAGTAGATGATGGGTTGCTAGAGTGACAGAAGCTTAAACCCTAGTTTATGCGTTGCTTCGTAAGGGGCTGATTTGGATCCATATGTTTCATGCTATGGTTAGATTTATCTTAATTCTTCTTTCGTAGTTGCGGATGCTTGCGAGAGAGGTTAATCATAAGTGGGAGGCTTGTCCAACTAAGGGCAGCACACAAGCACCGGTCCACCCACATATCAAATTATCAAAGTAACGAACGCGAATCATATGAGCATGATGAAAACTAGCTTGACAAAAATTCCCATGTGTCCTCGGGAGCGCTTTGCTTTATATAAGAGTTTGTCCAGGCTTGTCCTTTGCTACAAAAAGGATTGGGCCACCTTGCTGCACCTTTGATACATTTGTTACTTGCTATCCGTTATGAATTATCTTATCACAAAACTATCTGTTACCGATAATTTCAGTGCTTGCAGAGAATACCTTACTGAAAACTGCTTGTCATTTCCTTCTGCTCCTCGTTGGGTTCGACACTCTTACTTATCGAAAGGACTACGATAGATACCCTATACTTGTGGGTCATCAAGACTCTTTTCTGGCGCCGTTGCCGGGGAGTGAAGCGCCTTTGGTGAGTGGAATTTGGTAAGGAAAAATTTATATAGTGTGCTGAAATTTACTGTCATTTGTTACTATGGAAAATAATCCTTTCAGGGGCTTGTTCGGGGTATCTTCACCTCGACCAGAAGCACAAAGAGTTGCTCCTCAACCTACTGAACCTACTGAAAATATTTATTATGAAATTCCTTCGGGTATGATAGAGAAACTGCTAGCTAATCCTTAAACAGGAGATGGAACACTACATCCTGATTTGCATCTGATCTATGTGGATGAAGTTTGTGGATTATTTAAGCTTGCAGGTTTGCCCGAGGATGATGTCAAGAAGAAGGTATTTCCTTTATCTTTGAAGGAGGAGGCATTGACACGGTATAGGCTATGTGATGATATTGGATCATGGAACTGCAACCGATTGAAATTGGAATTTCATCAGAAGTTTTATCCTATGCATCTGGTTCATCGTGATCGGAATTATATTTATAATTTTTGGCCTCGTGAAGGAGAAAGTATCGCTCAAGCTTGGGGGAGGCTTAAGTCAATGTTATATTCATGCCCCAATCATGAGCTCTCAAGAGAAATTATTATTCAGAATTTTTATGCTCGGCTTTCTCGTAATGATCAATCCATGCTTGATACTTCTTGTACTGGTTCCTTTTTGAAGAAGGATATTGAATTCAAATGGGGTTTATTGGAAAGAATTAAACGCAACTCTGAAGATTGGGAACTCTACGAAGGTAAAGAGTCAGGTATAAACCTTAAGTTTGATTGTGTTAAATCCTTTATAGACACCGATGCTTTTCATGAATTTAGCACTAAATATGGACTTGACTCTGAGATAGTAGCTTCTTTCTGTGAATCATTTGCTGCTCATGTTGATCTCCCTAAGGAGAAGTGGTTTAAATATCATCCTTTCATTGAAGTGAAAGTAGTTGAACCTATTAAAGTTGAAGAAGAAACTATTATTTATAATGTTGATCCTATGATTCCTGCTGCTTATATCGAGAAACCACCTTTCCCTGTTAGAATAAAGGAACATGCTAAAGCTTCAACTGTGGTTCGTAAGAGCTATGTTAGAACACCTACACCCCCTGAACAAATTAAAGTTGAACCTAGTATTGCTATGGTTAAAGATCTTTTGGTTGATAATATTGATGGGCATGTTATTCATTTCTGTGATGTGGGTGCTAGTGTGAGTGCAATTCCCTTTACCTTATATCAAGAAATTATGAATGATATTGCACCAGCTGAATTAGAAGAAATTGATGTTACCATTAAGCTTGCTAATAGAGCTACTATAGCACCAGTTGGGATTATTAGAGATGTTGAAGTCTTGTGTGGGAAAATAAAATATCCTACTGATTTTCTTGTTCTTGGTTCCCCACAAGATGATTTTTGTCCCATTATATTTGGTAGACCTTTCTTGAATACTATTAATGCTAAGATAGATTGTGAGAAAGAAACTGTTACTGTAAGTTTTGGGGATGTGTCCCATGAGTTTAATTTCTCTAAATTTCGTAGACAACCCCATGATAAAGAATTGCCTAGTAAGGATGAAATTATTGGTCTTGCTTCTATTGCTGTGCCTCCTACTGATCCCTTAGAACAATATTTGCTAGACCATGAAAACGATATGCATATGAATGAAAGGAATGAAATAGATAAGATTTTCTTTCATCAGCATCCTATTTTGAAACACAACCTGCCTGTTGAAATACTTGGGGATCCTCCTCCACCCAAGGGTGATCCCGTGTTTGAGCTTAAACAATTACCGGATACTCTGAAATATGCTTATCTTGATGAAAAGAAGATATATCCTGTTATTATTAGTGCTAACCTTTAAGAGCATGAAGAAAAGAGATTATTGAAAACTCTGAAGAAGCACTGTGCTGCTATTGGATATACTCTTGATGATCTTAAGGGCATTAGTCCCACTCTATGTCAGCATAAAATTAATATCGAGCCTGATGCTAAACCAGTTGTTGATCACCAACGACGGTTAAATCCTAAAATGAAAGAAGTGGTAAGAAATGAAATATTAAAGCTTCTGGAGGCAGGTATAATTTATCCTATTGCTGATAGTAGATGGGTTAGTCCCGTTCATTGTGTCCCTAAGAAGGGAGGTATTACCGTTGTTCCTAATGATAAAAATGAATTGATCCCGCAAAGAATTGTTACAGGATATAGAATGCTAATTGATTTTGGGAAATTAAATAAAGCTACTAGGAAAGATCATTACCCTCTACCTTTTATTGATCAAATACTAGAAAGACTATCCAAACACACACACTTTTGCTTTCTAGATGGTTATTCTGGTTTCTCTCAAATACCTGTGTCAAAAGAGGACCAAGAGAAGACCACTTTTACTTGTCCTTTCGGTACCTTTGCTTATAGACGTATGCCTTTTGGTTTATGCAATGCACCTGCTACCTTTCAAAGATGTATGACTGCTATATTCTCTGACTTTTGTGAAAAGATTGTTGAGGTTTTCATGGATGATTTCTCTGTTTACGGAACTTCTTTTGATGATTGCTTGAGCAACCTTGATCGAGTTTTGCAGAGATGTGAAGAAACTAATCTTGTCTTGAATTGGGAGAAGTGCCACTTTATGGTTAATGAGGGTATTGTCTTGGGACACAAAATCTCCGAAAGAGGTATTGAAGTTGATAAAGCTAAAGTTGATGCTATTGAAAAAATGCCGTGTCCTACGGATATCAGAGGTATAAGAAGTTTCCTTGGTCATGCTGGTTTCTATAGGAGGTTTATTAAAGACTTCTCTAAGATTTCTAGGCCTCTCACTAATCTTTCGCAAAAAGATGTTCCATTCGTTTTTGATGATGATTGTGTAGAAGCATTTGAAATCCTTAAGAAAGCCTTGATTTCTGCACCTGTTGTTCAACCACCTAATTGGAACCTACCCTTTGAAATTATGTGTGATGCCAGTGATTATGCCGTTGGTGCTGTTCTAGGACAAAGAGTTGATAAGAAATTAAATGTGATCCATTATGCTAGTAAAACTCTAGACAGTGCTCAAAGAAACTATGCTACCACTGAAAAGGAATTTTTAGCAGTTGTGTTTGCTTGTGATAAGTTCAGACCTTAGATTGTTGATTCCAAAGTAACTGTTCACACCGATCATGCTGCTATTAAATATCTTATGGAAAAGAAAGATGCTAAACCTAGACTTATTAGATGGGTTCTTCTGCTACAAGAATTTGATTTGCATATTATTGATAGAAAGGGTGTTGAGAACCCCGTAGCAGACAACTTGTCTAGGTTAGAAAATGTTCTTGATGACCCACTACCTATTGATGATAGCTTTCCTGATGAACAATTAGATGTCATAAATGCTTCACGTAATGCTCCATGGTATGCTGATTATGTTAATTACATTGTTGCTAAATTTATACCACCTAGTTTCACATACCAACAAAAGAAAAAGTTCTTCTATGATTTAAGACATTACTTTTGGGATGATCCACACCTTTATAAAGAAGGAGTAGATGGTGTTATTAGACGTTGTGTACCTGAGCATGAACAGGAACAGATCCTACACAAGTGTCACTCTGAGGCCTACGGAGGACACCACGCTGGAGATAGAACTGCACACAAGGTATTACAATCTGGTTTTTATTGGCCTACTCTCTTCAAGGACGCTCGTAAGTTTGTCTTGTCTTGTGATGAATGTCAAAGAATTGGTAATATTAGTAGACGTCAGGAAATGCCTATGAATTACTCTCTTGTTATTGAACCATTTGATGTTTGGGGTTTTGATTATATGGGACCTTTTCCAAAGTCCAACGGGTATACTCATATTCTAGTTGCTGTTGATTATGTTACTAAGTGGGTAGAAGCTATTCCAACTAGTAGTGCTGATCATAACACTTCTATTAAAATGCTGAAAGAAGTTATCTTCCCTAGATTTGGAGTCCCCAGATATTTAATGACTGATGGTGGTTCACACTTTATTCATGGTGCTTTCCGTAAATTGCTTGCTAAGTATGATGTTAATCATAGAATTTGCATCTCCTTATCATCCTCAGTCTAGTGGTCAAGTAGAATTAAGCAATAGAGAAATTAAATTGATCTTGCAAAAGACTGCTAATAGATCTAGAAAGAATTGGTCTAAGAAACTTGATGATGCATTATGGGCTTATAGAACTGCATACAAGAATCCTATGGGTATGTCTCCGTATAAAATGGTTTATGGTAAAGCATGTCACTTACCTCTAGAACTAGAACATAAAGCTTATTGGGCAATCAAAGAGCTCAACTATGATTTCAAACTTGCTGGTTAGAAGAGGTTATTTGACATTAGCTCACTTGATGAATGGAGAACCCAGGCCTATGAGAATGCCAAGTTGTTTAAAGAAAAAGTTAAGAGATGGCATGATAAAAGGATACAAAAGCGTGAATTCAATGTAGGTGACCATGTCTTGCTATACAATTCTCGTTTAAGATTTTTTGTAGGAAAACTTCTCTCTAAATGGGAAGGGCCTTGCATTATCGAGGAAGTATATCGTTCCGGTGCCATCAAGATCAACAACGCCGAAGGCACAAATCCGAAGGTGGTAAACGGGCAAAGAATCAAACATTATATCTCAGGTACTCCCATAAATGTTGAAACCAATATTATCAATACCATAACTCCGGAGGAGCACATTAGGGAGACCTACCAGAACGTTTCAGACTCCGAAAAGGAATAGGTACGTGGTACGGTAAGCAAACCGACTCCAAAACTTTTCCAATAGCAATTTTTCTCCATTTTGGAATATTTAATAAATTAGGAAAATTTAAAGTAGTCCGAAAAGTGCACGAGGAGGCGACAAGCCGGGGGGGCGCGCCCTACCCCCCTGGGCACGCCCCTGTAGCTTGTGGCCACCCCGTGCACCCTCCGGAGTCTGTTTTCTTGTGGTATACTCCTTTAGGTCGGTAAAAATTCATTATATAATCTCCCGAAGGTTTTGACCTTCGTATCACAACATTATCTCTTGTTTTTGTTTCGAGTTGTTTTCCGGACAGATTTAGATCGCCATGACGTCCCCAAGTGCTTCGAAGGACAAGTTCTTCGAGAAGGTCATCAACCCCTACCTTGTGGAGGTGCTGCGACACCCCCAAACCATTGAGATGCGTGAGGGGGTGCTGCACATCAGTGGTGTTGAGGGTCCAAAGAAGACCGGAAGCATGGAAACAAGGCTCGAAGCAATGGAGCAGCAAGTCTTCAAGTGCCAAGGGATGGTGGAACGCGGACTCAATGCCAATCACATGATGATCGCGGAGTTTACCCATAAACACAAGCTGGACGCCAAGGACATTGGGGAGCACATCTTCAAGCTTTACGAGAAAATCGAGCATCTCCAAGCCCAGATCTATGACCTGCAAAACCAAAACTGTGAGTATGAATACAGATTTAAGAGAATGAGTTTGGCTGCAGATTTGAGGATCCCGGAGACTCGTTCATCTTTTTACGATGGTGAGCCTATGCCTTGGAAGACGGAGGACAAGCTTCCAACCTCATCAACAACTCCAACATCACCACCTCCGAAGAAAGACAACTAAACACATGGGTATGGGCACTCCCCTTGGCTTGTGCCAAGCTTGGGGGAGGTGCCCCGGTATCGTATCACCTTCACATCTTTTACTTTCATCGTTTTTCTCAGTTCGATCCTTTTGGTTATATCTTGATCTCGTAGAATAAAGTTTTTAGTGTGATCTAGTTTTGAGTTTTGCTTTATGTTCCCCCTATGTAAGCGAGTTCGAGAGTTATATAATAAAAAGTAGTTTTGAGTTGAGGGCTTTGCTTGCTTGCTATGATCTTGAGAAAAAGAAATAAAAAGAAGTATAGAATAAAAGCAAAGAGTATATATGATGATCTTATGGGGAGTGATGACTTCACATATAAGAAGTATGTCGATTGAAATTTGTTGTGAGTTGACAAACATAGCGATTGGTCATTGTTGCAATTAAAAGGAAGTAATAAATAAAGACAGGTTCACATATAAATATATTATCTTGGACATCTTTTATGATTGTGAGCACTCATTAAAATATTATATGCTAAGAAGTTGATGTTGGACAAGGAAGACAACATAATGAGTTATGTTTGCTTATTTCCGAATAGAAGTTATATTGTCATGGATCCTCTAACATGTGATGCTTGCTTCCCCCTCATACTAGCCAAAACTTCCGCACCAAGTAGAGATACTACTTGTGCATCCAAACACCCTTAAACCAATTTTGCCATGAGAGTCCACCATACCTACCTATGGATTGAGTAAAATCCTTCAAGTAAGATGTCATCGGTGCAAGCAATAAAAATTTGCTCCCTAAATATGTATGATATATTAGTGTGAGGAAAATAAACTTTGTACGAACTTGTGATATGGAAGAAATAAAAGCGACAGACTGCATAATAAAGTTCTTTATCACAAGCGACAATATAAAGTGACATTCTTTTGCATTAAGAGATTGCGCATCCAACTATAAAAGCGCATGATAAGCTCTGCTTCCCTTTGCGAAGGGCCTATTTTTTACTTTTACTTTCTAGTGCTTACCTTTCTGCAAGAGTCGTGGTGATCTTCACCACTTCTTTTATTTCGCCTTTCTCTCTTGGCAAGCGTCATGTGTTGGGGAATGATCTAGACACATATATCCACTCGGATGTGGGTGATCATGAGTTATTTCTGTTGACATTACCCTTGAGGTAAATATTTGGGAGGCAAAACTATAAGCCCCTATCTTTCTCTATGTCCAATTGAAGCTTTGACCTCATAAGTACAACGTGAGTGTTAGCAATTATGAAAGACTAAAAGATGATTGAGTATGTGGATTTGCTTTATAAGCTCTTATATTGACTCTTTCCGATATTATGATAAATTGCAATTGCTTCAATGACTGAGATCATAGTTTGTTGGTTCTCAATAGAGTTCTTGATTCATACTTTACCTTGTGAATGAATTGTTACTCTAGTATAAGAAATTATATATCAATAAGTATTGCTGTTCTAAAGATGATCATGATGCTCTCATGTCCGTATTTTATTTTATCGACACCTCTATCTCTAAACATGTGGACATATTTATCGATCTCGGCTTTCGCTTGAGGACAAGCGAGGTCTAAGCTTGGGGGAGTTGATACGTCCATTTTGCATCATGCTTTAATATTGATATTTATTGCATTATGGGCTGTTATTACACATTATGGTACAATACTTATGCCTTTTCTCTCTTATTTTACAAGGTTTACATGAAGAGGGAGAATGCCGGCAGCTGGAATTCTGGACTGGAAAAGGAGAAATATGAGAGACCTATTCTGCACAACTCCAAAAGTCCTGAAAAGTTACGGAGAATTATTTTGGAATATATAAAAAATATTGGGTGAAAGAAATACCAGAGGGGACCCACCAGGAGGCCACAAGCCTGGGAGGCGCGCCCTACCTCCCTGGGCGCGCCCCTGTGGCTTGTGGGCCCCCTGGCAGGCCTCCGGTGCCCATCTTCTGCTATATGAAGGGTTTTGACCTGGAAAAAATCAGAAGAGAGCTTTCGAGACGAAGCGCCGCTATCTCGAGGCGGAACTTGGGCAGAACCAATCTAGGGCTTCAACGGAGCTATTCTGCCGGGGAAACTTCCCTCCCGAAGGGGGGAATCGAAGACATCGTCATCACCAACGATCCTCTCATCGAGAGGGGGTCAATCTCCATCAACATCTTCACCAGCACCATCTCCTCTCCAAACCCTAGTTCATCTCTTGTATCCGATCTTTGTCTCACAACCTCATATTGGTACCTGTGGGTTGCTAGTAGTGTTGATTACTCCTTGTAGTTGATGCTAGTTGGTTTACTTGGTGGAAGATCATATGTTCATATCCTTAATGATAATTAATACTCCTCTGCTTATGAACATGAATATGCTTTGTGAGTAGTTATGTTTGTTCCTGAGGACATGGGATAAGTCTTGTTATAAGTAATCATGTGAATTTGGTATTCGTTCGATATTTTGATGAGATGTATGTTGTCTCTCCTCTAGTGGTGTGTAGCGCCCCGACTCAAAACGAGTCAAGCCTCTGTGTGTCAATGCCATCCCTGGATTAGTATGCTGGCACACACAGTACATCAATGTATATATCAAAGTGCAATCACATGTAAATAACGTAAATATTGATATATACCTCTTAAATCTCAGCGGAAACAGTCAACGGGAGTGGAGTCCCAATAAACACCAACGGCGGGTTGAGTGTAGACCGTAACCCTAAATCTTACTCTTACTCGTCATAGAGAAGTATCTGCAACATAAGACGTTGCAGCCGTGTAGGTCAGTACATTGAATGTACCGGCAAGATCACCATAGAAAGAAATGATAAAGACTATTCTATATGCAAAAGGCTTTGTGGCTATGTGTCTGAGTTTTTGCAGAAAAGCTGGTTTTATTTTTCCTACAACAAAGGAGTCAAACAGAAATATCACTACAAAAGTTGGTTGTTAATGAGATGGTTCCACCAACCAATTCTCATGTCCCAAAATTATTAATAGACCCACTCATCATGAAAATTTATTAATTGTGTTGAGACTGGCTGATAGTATCATCTCCGGTGCTCATGTTGTCCATAACCGGGGACACGGCTAATCGATTAGTTTAACACTCTGCAGAGGTTTGTACACTTTACCCGCAAGATTCGATCCCTCTCGTTGTGTCCTCGCACTGCATGATGTTTGAGAACGAGACGATCGAAACATGGTCTTCCAAAGTGATCCTCTGATAGAAAGTCAGTGCCCATCCAATCCTACCGTTCTTCTACGTCTCGTAGCAATCTGACCTACCAGAGTCACCACTAAGGTCAACCAAGCTAGAGCCCATATTGACTTGCGGTTGCACACGTAAGCTTTCCGGCCTTGAAGTATCCATCCATCTCTTTGAGCCTGGGTGGCATTCCGTTGGGATGATCACAGGTAGATACCAGGATTCCCGGCATAACCATGATAGATATCAGGCTGCCAAAAATGCATGTCCAATCCACCCAGAGGTATATTGAGTCCTTGAAGTCTTGAAGTCTTGATCATCATGCAGGTCTTGAAATAATTAATTAACCTCACAACACTCCTGAATCTCACAACCAAACCCCGTCTACTAAAGCGTAGCAATTGTGAAGTAACGTCCCTTCCCGGGCAATGGTAATAGGGTGTTGGGTTTCTCCTACCTCATGATACTACAACAAGTTCAAGCTCAATATCCTACTGGATGTATGATGGAGAGATTTATTCTAATGCAAATAAAACATAGGTAATGTAAGATGATCAAAGTGAACTTGCCTGTACTGTTGATGAAGATAAACATCGCTCTCAAAAAATAACTTGATAGAACTATTCGTCACTCTCCGATGAAATCTATATAATCAAACATTGCACTCATATAAGCAATCATACTAGCAATCAATACAAACAATCAAAAACCAAACACAAATGTGTTGTGATGAAGGAAATACTTAAGACAAAAGTTAAAACAAAAATACTTCATCAAAACAACCAAAGTAGTTTTCCCTACAAATAACTTATTTTAAAATGCAACAAAACACAAAGTAAAATCTAACAAAAGTATTTTAGCAAATATTTTACTAGCAAAAAGAATTACTTTTGAAGAACAACTAAGGATTAAGAAAACAACACCCTAAACAATGTAAGTTTTCTAGCTAATAGAACATAACAGCAAAGAAAACACTAAGATAATAAAATAACAGAAAAACAAAATATAAAACACTAAATTAACAGAAAATATTTTCTCATAAAACTTTATTACAAAAAAAAGAACTAATAGAAAAGCTTTTAGTAAACTCTTCCTATAACCTAAACAAAGTTAACCTTGAATTGACCACAAACAATTTCAACTATAATACAAATTGTTTTCTGGTCTAAACTAAAGTTAACAGAAAATAAAATTTATAAAACAATATATGGAAATAATTTTCAAATAGGAAATCGAACTAGCAATGAAATCAATTTGCAAGTTATGATAAAACTAGAATTGATTTCATGCTATCAAATAATAATAAATAACATAAAAATAATCTTGGTTGAAATACTATTGCTAACTAACAGAAAACAATATAAAACTTGTCAACTAATATAAAATAAAATAAATTAAAAACAATTAAAACAAAAGAAATAGAAATAAACATAAAAAGAACTAAAACAGAATCTGTTTTGCTTGAAACCCTAATTTAAAATACTCTAAAAATTCTCAAATTGATCAGGGTGATAACTATAACCAATACAAACCAGTAGCAAAAAGATTCACTCAAAAATAAATTTTTAAACTAAAGTTATAAGCAAAACAAGTTTGAATTCAAATCTGTTTGAATCTGAATTTAAATTATTCAAATATGGTCAAACTTTATATCTACAGAAACTTCATAAAATTTTAGATACAATGCAAAAATAATCACTCAAAAACACTTAAAAACATAAAAGATAAAAAGAAAACAAAAACAGATTCTATTCTGTTAAAAGAAACTAAAACAGAAAAGAAAAACTACTTCTAACGAACGGGTGGCTACGTGGCTTCTCCTGACTGGTCCTAAGGTGTGCACGCTGGAGCTAAACTGGCGGACGGCCACAACTTAAAGGAAAATGCTTCGGCTAAAATAAAAACCAGCGGTTCACTAAAAATAAACCGATCTAAACGAACCGGTATGAGAGATCTAATCGTGGCCGTTTAAAAGAGATCGGACGGAGGAGAGCTCACCGAGGTGGTGGACGACGGCGAGCTCGTCGGGCATCGACGGCGGCAGCGCTCCGGTGGTCTTCAGCGTCGGGGAAGGGGTCTGGTCGATCCAGGCGAGCAGGGCGATCACGTAGGTGGTCTTGGCGTCGGCGGCGAGCTCGGAGGCGGCGGTGGCGTTCTGTCGCCGATGGTGCGGGTGCTCCGATGGGTGTGGGGCTCGCGGAAGAGCACATGAGATGCGGGCGAGCTAGGATAAGCATATGGTGGGATCAGGTGGTCGAGGGGGTGGCTAGGGCGTCGGTGACGAGCAAAAGCGAGCGGCGGTTGAGCAGAGCTCCGATGAGCAATTCCGGCGAGGCGAGGGACTAGGGGTCGGGGTTTTTGGGGCGGAACGGGGTGCTGAGACTTGGGCTTTATAGGCGGCGGCTCGGAGTGCTCAGAAAGAAAGGGATCGACGGGATCCGGAGGGGATTTGGTCGCCAGCGTCGGGAAGGAAAGGGGAAGGGAGAAAGGAAAGAGATGACCGGGGTGGGATGCGGTCGGACGGTGGGGCCAGCGTGTCAGGGAGAGAGAAAGGAGACGAGGGCGATCGGGCACCGATTAAGAAGGGATTCGTACCCTGTTCAAAACAGATCGGGCCGGATCTGGTTCCTGGGCCGGCTCGGTTTACTTCCTATTAAAGGATTTTTCCTTTTATAAAACAAAACAGAAAAGAAAACTAAATAAAAGTAAAACTAAAATACTTTTATATAGACATATTATATACCAAAACGACCAGAAAAATATTTCCTACAACATGCACATATTTTCTTGTTCAAAATAAATTCTCACAAAATGAGGAAATTCAAACAGTGCTACTGTTGCATATAAAATCCAAAGAAAACATTTTGAAAATACCAAAATGACTCCAAATTCATTTCTCTCCATTTTTATATTGAAGGGAATCGTTTTACCCTATTTTCCATATATTTTATTTTTTTGGAGAAAAATAAATTTAGAAAATCACTTCAAAAATGACTTTGTATTTGAATATTCAAATATTTTCCAAATAGTTTTCTGAGTTTTATGAATCCAAATATAATTCCAATTGCCCCTGGTTTGGAGTGTCATATTGCTCCTCTCAAGATTTTAAATTTGGGCAAATGGATTTGAAGTCATTCAAACTTTGATATAGAACCAAATATGAAATGGATTCCAATAGAATATTTCAGAGATTTTCAAATCCACTTTTCAAACCCTTTTTATTTGAAGAAGTCATGTCATCTTCTCTCATTGATTTGAATTGAATGAATTTGAATTTCACAAGCAAGGGGAAAGTCATGTTATTCCCTCTCATTCAAAAGCTTTCAAAAAGTTTTAAATCTCACTCAATTTTCAATCACTCAATCAAACAATCAATCATTCTATTGATTAATATAACATTCCAATTTTTGGGATGTTACAAACCTACCACACTTAAAATGAATCTCGTCCTCGAGATTCGAAGAGCTAGAAAGAAAAGGTTAGGGTTTGGGGGTCTTCTAGCAAATCCACTGGTCTGATAAGTGTGGGTGCTACCACACTTAAAATGAGAGTTACTGGTCTCTCAAAATCTTGACAGTCCTCTGGGGTCTTGACATCTGTCTCTTCACATTCTCCACAGAAAACTCTTTTGGTGATGCTCTTCCTTTATATTCATAACGTTTCTTGCAAAATCCAGTGTTTCCTTGGTCAATACAAACTTCTTCCGTTACTGGGTCTTCTTAACTGACAAGTCTCGTGATCATTTCTAATTAACTTATCGATGAACTCATGGTGGTCTACCATTTGTGGCTTTCCAGCAGTGAAATGGCTATTGGCTTCATCCTCACCGTAAAATTCTTACGTTTGGCAACAGCTGCCATGTACAAGGGGTCTTCATCATACCATTCTAAGGCTTAAAACAAAAGCTTCAAAGAACGTCGTCTCTTTACTATGGGTAAGTCACTCAGATTTACCATTCCAAATAGCAAGAGAAATGATAAGAGTAAGTCGTCATGGTGATCAATCCATTCCGCACCCAAATCATTACCTTGTATAAGGTTTAGTGAATCTCGTATTCTAACACTTGGGCTTCCTCACAAGCATTGCAGATTTTCTCTTGTCCATGAACGAAGTTCGGATAAATCCATTGATTCTGCAAGCTGAACAAATGATCTATCGTTTCTTCACAACTCTCAGGTTTTCGTATCTTCCTAAGTAAACGTCTGCTGATCTGTCATAGCTTCTTCCAAGTTCCTTTGTTCAATAAGGTAGGGCTTGCTCCTTATCAATCCTGAGGTTGTGGCTCACTTCAATACTTGTACGGCTTTAACTCACCCTTGGGGTTACTAGCATTTCATATTCCAACATTACCTACAATTCATTCCATCATACCCTTGGGGTAATCAAATAATTCACAGACTTATTCTTGTCCAGGGTCCACTCTGCGGAATTCATTTTTTTCTTTCCATTGGTCTGTTTTCCAATAAGGTATGGGTTCATCATAATCATTCCTTCAGTTCATCCTTATATTCTCAAAACTCCAACTACAAAAGTAGTTTATTACAAATGTTGTCATCCACATAGTTTGATATGGTCCAGCATTACCGTCTTCTTTATTCATTTATCCAACTCCTTGGCATGAAGTGTACATTCTTTTACCTTGGTTCTTGTGGTCTTACAGATTACTACCACACTTAAAATGAATGATACTCATGCCTGCATAGACCATATTTTCTCATATCCTCGAAAATGGTCGGAGATCTTTGTTCATAGAGTAACAACTCATACAATTCAACATGGAAATTCATGACAATAAATTCTATTGATTCATGAAGTTATTACAATCTCTGAGACTTCCGTTACATAGTTCAACTCCATAGCCTCAAGTAAAATAAAAGAGCTTCCTATTACATTTATTACTTCCAAAATCCAAAAACTCAACTACTCATGTTTAGTCTTCTTCTCCGGGCAGGTATAGGAGTAGTGTCCGGTCTTGTTGCACTGATGACAAGTGATGTGGCTCAGATCCTTCCGTGTAGAAAACCACGGAGTCCTCTTCTTCTTCTTGGGTTGGGTTCCTTTCCTGGTGCTTGGCTCATACCTCTTGCAAAAACAGTGTGGCCTCTCCAAGCTACAATGCAAACATCTGGTGCCTCCGCTTACTTGGCCTTTCTTCTTGTCCAGGTTGATCATTCCTTCTATCTCCTGAGGATCATATTGCACTTCTGCTATCGGGAAATCTCCCAGATACTCGTTCGGACAATTCAGGGAAATATGTCCTTCTTCTCCACATGAATAACATGACTTGGTATCTACGATTGGGTCTGGTGTATCTCCCATCGTCATGGGTTCTTCTAACTTTTTCCTGAGGACTTCTTTCATTGCTTCCTTCTGCTGCTTCATCACTTCTTGTACCTTGGGGTATATTTGACATTGTGCCGGAAAATGAGTGGTTCCTTCACACAAGAAACATGTCACCTGCCCAGTTGGGCATTCCTCGGCTGGGTGATTTTCTTCACAATGAGGGCATCCATCCTTGTGTTCTTCCTGGGTGTGTCCTATTTCTCCACAGATCTTGCATGCACAAGGCTTCTTCATCGTGTTATCACGGTGCTTCTGAATGAGGCGGGATCTTAACAGAGTCTTCTTGAATTCTTCCCAACTTTTTGCTCTATTAAATCCTTGTATGGCGTGATGCATTTTTCACCAAGTTGCAGCACTTTGGGTAAAGTACTGAAGAGCGTATTGAACCTCATACTTCTTTGCAATCGAGTTGCTCCTGAAGCTATTCTCCATGTTTTGAATCCATACTTCTGCCTCCAGCTGGGTCATTGGTCCAGAGAATTCAAGTCCAGCTTCATTCACCATCTATTGGGTCCAAGGTTTTGGGGATGAGATACGAGAGAGAGAAAGGAGGGTGATACACACAATACAAACAATAGCTTTGACAATATGTTTTATTTGTGGCTGTCGGAAAAAAATGCACACAAATGACAGCTCACAAATCATCGTATCTAACGTGAGTATGCAACAAGGGTTTGGTCTTCTAAGGGGCATAAAATCTTGGAAATTCTTCATGGTCTTCAATTTCTTCAGGTCCTTATAGTCTTCAATTTTTGTAGCTCTTTCCATAGTGGTCAAAGGGACAAGGGTATTATCTAACTATTTGATAAAACTCAGAAGGGATAAGAAGTAAAAGAATTTTTTTTTTGAGAATAATTTTGAAAGGTATCATGTCCTATGGGCTTTCCAGTTTCTAGGGTCACGTCCTACAGTCAACATGTGCTCTGATACCATCTCTGTAGCGTCCCGACTCAAAACGAGTCAAGCCTCTGTGTGTCAGTGCCATCCCTGGATCAGTATGCTGGCACACACAGTACATCAATGTATATATCAAAGTGCAATCACATGTAAATAACGTAAATATTGATATATACCTCTTAAATCTCAGCGGAAACAGTCAACGGGAGTGGAGTCCCAATAAACACCAACGGCAGGTTGAGTGTAGACCGTAACCCTAAATCGTACTCTTACTTGTCATAGAGAAGTATCTGCAACATAAGACGTTGCAGCCGTGTAGGTCAGTACATTGAATGTACCGGCAAGATCACCATAGAAAGAAATGATAAAGACTATTCTATATGCAAAAGGCTTTGTGGCTATGTGTCTGAGTTTTTGCAGAAAAGCTGGTTTTATTTTTCCTACAACAAAGGAGTCAAACAGAAATATCACTACAAAAGTTGGTTGTTAATGAGATGGTTCCACCAACCAATTCTCATGTCCCAAAATTATTAATAGACCCACTCATCATGAAAATTTATTAATTGTGTTGAGACTGGCTGATAGTATCATCTCCGGTGCTCATGTTGTCCATAACCGGGGACACGGCTAATCGATTAGTTTAACACTCTGCAGAGGTTTGTACACTTTACCCGCAAGATTCGATCCCTCTCGTTGTGTCCTCGCACTGCATGATGTTTGAGAACGAGACGATCGAAACATGGTCTTCCAAAGTGATCCTCTGATAGAAAGTCAGTGCCCATCCAATCCTACCGTTCTTCTACGTCTCGTAGCAATCTGACCTACCAGAGTCACCACTAAGGTCAACCAAGCCAGAGCCCATATTGACTTGCGGTTGCACACGTAAGCTTTCCGGCCTTGAAGTATCCATCCATCTCTTTGAGCCTGGGTGGCATTCCGTTGGGATGATCACAGGTAGATACCAGGATTCCCGGCATAACCATGATAGATATCAGGCTGCCAAAAATGCATGTCCAATCCACCCAGAGGTATATTGAGTCCTTGAAGTCTTGAAGTCTTGATCATCATGCAGGTCTTGAAATAATTAATTAACCTCACAACACTCCTGAATCTCACAACCAAACCCCGTCTACTAAAGCGTAGCAATTGTGAAGTAACGTCCCTTCCCGGGCAATGGTAACAGGGTGTTGGGTTTCTCCTACCTCATGATACTACAACAAGTTCAAGCTCAATATCCTACTGGATGTATGATGGAGAGATTTATTCTAATGCAAATAAAACATAGGTAATGTAAGATGATCAAAGTGAACTTGCCTGTACTGTTGATGAAGATAAACATCGCTCTCAGAAAATAACTTGATAGAACTATTCGTCACTCTCCGATGAAATCTATATAATCAAACATTGCACTCATATAAGCAATCATACTAGCAATCAATACAAACAATCAAAAACCAAACACAAATGTGTTGTGATGAAGGAAATACTTAAGACAAAAGTTAAAACAACAAAACTTCATCAAAACAACCAAAGTAGTTTTCCCTACAAATAACTTATTTTAAAATGCAACAAAACACAAAGTAAAATCTAACAAAAGTATTTTAGCAAATATTTTACTAGCAAAAAGAATTACTTTTGAAGAACAACTAAGGACTAAGAAAACAACACCCTAAACAATGTAAGTTTTCTAGCTAATAGAACATAACAGCAAAGAAAACACTAAGATAATAAAATAACAGAAAAACAAAATATAAAACACTAAATTAACAGAAAATATTTTCTCATAAAACTTTATTACAAAAAAAAGAACTAATAGAAAAGCTTTTAGTAAACTCTTCCTATAACCTAAACAAAGTTAACCTTGAATTGACCACAAACAATTTCAACTATAATACAAATTGTTTTCTGGTCTAAACTAAAGTTAACAGAAAATAAAATTTATAAAACAATATATGGAAATAATTTTCAAATAGGAAATCGAACTAGCAATGAAATCAATTTGCAAGTTATGATAAAACTAGAATTGATTTCATGCTATCAAATAATAATAAATAACATAAAAATAATCTTGGTTGAAATACTACTGCTAACTAACAGAAAACAATATAAAACTTGTCAACTAATATAAAATAAAATAAATTAAAAACAATTAAAACAAAAGAAATAGAAATAAACATAAAAAGAACTAAAACAGAATCTTTTTTGCTTGAAACCCTAATTTAAAACACTCTAAAAATTCTCAAATTGATCAGGGTGATAACTATAACCAATACAAACCAGTAGCAAAAAGATTCACTAAAAAATAAATTTTTAAACTAAAGTTATAAGCAAAACAAGTTTGAATTCAAATCTGTTTGAATCTGAATTTAAAATATTCAAATATGATCAAACTTTATATCTACAGAAACTTCATAAAATTCTAGATACAATGCAAAAAGAATCACTCAAAAACACTTAAAAACATAAAAGATAAAAAGAAAACAGATTCTATTCTGTTAAAAGAAACTAAAACAGAAAAGAAAAACTACTTCTAACGAACGGGTGGCTACGTGGCTTCTCCTGACTGGTCCTAAGGTGTGCACGCTGGAGCTAAACTGGCGGACGGCCACAACTTAAAGGAAAACGCTTCGGCTAAAATAAAAACCGGCGGTTCACTAAAAATAAACCGATCTAAACGAACCGGTATGAGAGATCTAATCGTGGCCGTTTAAAAGAGATCGGACGGAGGAGAGCTCACCGAGGTGGTGGACGACGGCGAGCTCGTCGGGCGTCGACGGCGGCAGCGCTCCGGTGGTCTTCAGCGTCGGGGAAGGGGTCTGGTCGATCCAGGCGAGCAGGGCGATCACGTAGGTGGTCTTAGCTTCGGCGGAGGTGGTCGGACGCGTCGGCGGCGAGCTCGGAGGCGGCGGTGGCGTTCTGTCGCCGATGGTGCGGGTGCTCCGATGGGTGTGGGGCTCGCGGAAGAGCACATGAGATGCGGGCGAGCTAGGATAAGCATATGGTGGGATCAGGTGGTCGAGGGGGTGGCTAGGGCGTCGGTGACGAGCAAAAGCGAGCGGCGGTTGAGCAGAGCTCCGATGAGCAATTCCGGCGAGGCGAGGGACTAGGGGTCGGGGTTTTTTGGGAGGAACGGGGTGCTGAGACTTGGGCTTTATAGGCGGCGGCTCGGAGTGCTTAGAAAGAAAGGGATCGACGGGATCCGGAGGGGATTTGGTCGCCGGCGTCGGGAAGGAAAGGGGAAGGGAGAAAGGAAAGAGATGACCGGGGTGGGATGCGGTCGGACGGTGGGGCCAGCGTGTCAGGGAGAGAGAAAGGAGACGAGGGCGATCGGGCACCGATTAAGAAGGGATTCGTACCCTATTCAAAACAGATCGGGCCGGATCTGGTTCCTGGGCCGGCTCGGTTTACTTGCTATTAAAAGATTTTTCCTTTTATAAAACAAAACAGAAAAGAAAACTAAATAAAAGTAAAACTAAAATACTTTTATATAGATATATTATATACCAAAATGACCAGAAAAATATTTCCTACAGCATGCACATATTTTCTTGTTCAAAATAAATTCTCACAAAATGAGGAATTTCAAACAGTGCTACTGTTGCATATAAAATCCAAAGAAAACATTTTGAAAATACCAAAATGACTCCAAATTCATTTCTCTCCATTTTTATATTGAAGGGAATCATTTTACCCTATTTTCCATATATTTTATTTTTTTGGAGAAAAATAAATTTAGAAAATCACTTCAAAAATGACTTTGTATTTGAATATTCAAATATTTTCCAAATAGTTTTCTGAGTTTTATGAATCCAAATATAATTCCAATTGCCCCTAGTTTGGAGTGTCATATTGCTCCTCTCAAGATTTTAAATTTGGGCAAATGGATTTGAAGTCATTCAAACTTTGATATAGAACCAAATATGAAATGGATTCCAATAGAATATTTCAGAGATTTTCAAATCCACTTTTCAAACCCTTTTTATTTGAAGAAGTCATGTCATCTTCTCTCATTGATTTGAATTGAATGAATTTGAATTTCACAAGCAAGGGGAAAGTCATGTTATTCCCTCTCATTCAAAAGCTTTCAAAAAGTTTTAAATCTCACTCAATTTTCAATCACTCAATCAAACAATCAATCATTCTATTGATTAATATAACATTCCAATTTTTGGGATGTTACATGGTGTTATGTGAACGTCGACTACATGACAGTTCACCATTATTTGGGCCTAGGGGAAGGCATTGGGAAGTAATAAGTAGATGATGGGTTGCTAGAGTGACAGAAGCTTAAACCCTAGTTTATGCGTTGCTTCGTAAGGGGCTGATTTGGATCCATATGTTTCATGCTATAGTTAGATTTATCTTAATTCTTCTTTCGTAATTGCGGATGCTTGCGAGAGAGGTTAATCATAAGTGGGAGGCTTGTCCAAGTAAGGGCAGCACCCAAGCACCGGTCCACCCACATATCAAATTATCAAAGTAACGAACGCGAATCATATGAGCATGATGAAAACTAGCTTGACAAAAATTCCCATGTGTCCTCGGGAGCGCTTTGCTTTATATAAGAGTTTGTCCAGGCTTGTCCTTTGCTACAAAAAGGATTGGGCCACCTTGCTGCACCTTTGCTACATTTGTTACTTGCTATCCGTTACGAATTATCTTATCACAAAACTATCTATTACCGATAATTTCAGTGCTTGCAGAGAATACCTTACTGAAAACTACTTGTCATTTCCTTCTGCTCCTCGTTGGGTTCGACACTCTTACTTATCGAAAGGACTACGATAGATCCCCTATACTTGTGGGTCATCACTCAACTATCAACTGTGCCTTCTCAACTTGGAGAGCTGAAGCTATCAGCCGTCCGCGCAGGAGCCATTGCTGCCTTAAGCCGGGCAAAGGCGTGGCAATCAGATCTTGACCCGGCTGAGATGGCCGGCGGGTATCCCGATTACAATGATGATGGAACTGTCTTTAGCGAGGCAGATTTTGCAAGATGTGTCAAGGATATGAGGCCACTAGCATGCCAACTTGCCCAAGAAGCAAATTTGACCAAGTATCAACCGGCTTACGACAGCAACAACACGCGTATCAAGGCGCCCTCGCATGCAGTCGTCAATTTGACTCCTCAAAGGCGTAAGCATATGTTTGCCCCTGAGCTTGATCCATCCATAATACTTAATGATGAAGCTACCTTTGAGGCGTTAACCGGCATCGACTGGACTTCGGATGATCTCCAGATAGCGGACGACGAAAAGCCGGCACAGGATTACCCGGAACCTTCCACCTCCAAACGCCAGGGTGACAATGATCCTACTGATTGTAACCCGGATGGCACTGAGGCTGGCTTAGAGTGATATAACTCTAAAAACACTTGGCCAGAAATTTTGAAGGGCCCGACTATGGCCTTGTAATAGCGTAGTTTGAAAACAGCTGTGACTTTGCCATGCCTTCGTGCATGTTTTTATTAACTTATAACCCGGCGGCTTAACCGCCGCAATCCTTATCAAACATGTGTATGCTTGATGTGATCATGTCTCTTAATTCTTCATGAAATTTTTATCAACTCCTTCACTCGCGACTTATAGCCATAATCCGGGGCGAGTTAATAACTCAATACCCCATAGCCTTGAAATTATGGAAACAAATCCGCTGGCGGGTCATGATAGCTGCAAGTTTAATCAATGAGGAACACTAAGCCGGATCAATTGTCATCCAAAAACTTAGAACCTCCTCATGAAAAATCCCTGCAAGACAACAGACAGAAAGTATATACATGTACATCTTCATTTGTTGTAAGGCGGCTTTGAAGGCACAACCAAAAGAGATCAACTCTTAGTTATATTTTTGAGAAAACTCAAGGTTTTTGCTTCAAAGTAGCTAGGCATGAACGCCTAAAATCCCGTAAGCCGGCTCTCACGTGACATAAATCCGTCGTTTTAACCTTAACGAGTTCAGGGTCTTAAAAAAGATTGACTGTTAAGAGTACAAACGGGCCACATAGCGGAGAGACTACAGCGGACAGGTGAGTTTATCCTAGCTCTCTGTAAGCCGACTCTCTCGTGACATAAGCCGCCGTTTTAACTTTGACAAGTTTAGGGTCTAATTGAAAGATTGACCGTCAAGCGTACAGCGGGTCACCTGGTGGAGTAGCAAGTTGCAAACAGGTAGGTTTAACTCAAATATGGCTTTTAAGCCGGTCAAGAGGGTATGAAAGCTAAACTCATTGAGTTGGAAGCCCCCAAGTGACTATGAATAATTAATTCTTGCATAGAGATCATTGGATGAAAACGACAGAGGCCCCGATTTACGGGGGTGCAGGCTTTATTATACTAATTATAAAAAGGTATATACAATGACACAGGTATGTACATTGATGAGAGCCAATGACTCAAGTGTAGTAAGGCCGAAGATGAGCAATGTTCCATGGCCTGCTAGTCTCCTCCCCAGAAGTACATGATTGGTCGCTCTCCCGTACATCAATGAGATAATATGACCCATTGTTGAGATTCTTGCTAACCACAAAAGGTCCTTCCCAAGGGGGTGATAGCTTATGCATATCTGTCTGATCTTGAATCAAACGGAGCACTAAGTCGCCCTCTTGGAACGTCCTGGTCTTAACCCTGCGACTATGATAGCGACGCAGATCTTGTTGGTAAATCGCCGATCGTGCTGCTGCAAGATCCCGCTCTTCATCCAAAGTGTCCAGTGCGTCCTGACGTGCCGCCTCATTATCAGCTTCAACGTAAGCCGCCACTCTGGGCGAGTCATGACGAATATCACTGGGGAGAACTGCTTCTGCGCCATATACCATGAAGAAAGGTGTGTAGCATGTTGATCTGTTGGGGGTGGTTCTGATGCTCCAAAGAACTGAAGGTAACTCCTCAACCCAACAACCCGGCGTTCTTTCCAAAGGAACCATAAGCCGGGGTTTGATACCTCTCAAAATTTCCTGGTTAGCACGTTCTGCTTGACCATTAGACTGTGGATGGGCCACCGAGGAGACATCAAGGTGGATGTGTTCACTTTGGCAAAACTCCTTCATAGCCCCTTTGGACAGATTTGTGCCATTATCAGTGATGATACTGTGGGGGTAACCAAAACAGAAAATCAGCTTTTTGACAAACTAAACTGTAGTTGCTGCATCACATTTGCTGACCGGTTCTGCCTCAATCCACTTAGTAAACTTATCAACCGCCACCAAAAGGTGGGTCTTCTTATCCTTAGACCTTTTAAATGGTCCAACCATATCAAGCCCCCAGACCACAAACGGCCAAGTGATTGGAATCATCCGCAATTCTTGAGCCAGCACATGGGCACGTCGTCCGAATTTCTCACACCCATCGCACTTGCTAACTATATCCTCCTCATATGCATGAGCTGTCAACCAGTAAAAACCGTGCTGAAAAGCTTTGGCCACCAAGGATTTTGACCCAGCGTGATGACCGCAGTCGCCGGCATGTATCTCTCGTAAGATTTCACGGCCTTCCTCAGGAGAAACACAGCATTGAAAAACACCAGTCATGCTGCATCTATGTAACTCACCATTGACAATAGTCAAGGACTTAGACCGCCTCGTGATTTGTCACGCCAAGGTTTCATCTTCAGGTAACTCGCCCTGGGTCAAATATGCCAGATAAGGCAGCGTCCAATCTGGAATAGCGCGAAGAGCCGCCACCAACTGTCCTTCCGGGTCAGGTATAGCAAGATCTTCCTCAGAAGGTAACTTAACCGACGGGTGCTGCAATACATCTAGGAACACATTAGGCGGCACCGGCTTCTGCTGAGACCCCAGTCGGGACAGTGCATCAGCCGCCTCGTTCTTCTGATGATCAATGTGATCCACCTGATAACCCTTAAAGTGGCTAGCAATGATATCAACTGCCTGGCGATAAGCCGCCATACGAGGGTCTTTAGAATTCCACGTGCCTGAAACTTGTTAAGCCACCAGGTCTGAGTCGCCTAGACATCTGACCCGGCTCAAATTCATCTCCTTGGCCATACGGAGCCCATGAAGCAAAGCTTCATATTCAGCTGCATTGTTGGTACAAGGAAATATTAACCTTAAAACATAGCAAAATTTATCACCTTGTGGGGAAGTTAAAACAACTCCAACCCCTGAACCTTCCAACTGCCTGGAACCGTCAAAGTGGATTGTCCAATATGTATTGTCCGGCTTCTCCTCAGGTGCTTGACACTTTGTCCAATCATTGATAAAATCCACCAGGGCTTGAGATTTGACAGCTGTTCGAGGCACATACTTCAAATTAAGAGGTCCAAGCTCAATTGCCCACTTAGCAATCCTGCCGGTGGCCTCTCTATTTTGAATGATATCTCCCAAAGGAGCAGAGCTAACCACCGTGATTGGACGTCCAAGGAAATAATGCTTCAGCTTGCGATTCGCCATGAACACTCCAAACACCAGCTTTTGCCAATGTGGGTACCTTTGCTTGGACTCAGTTAAAACTTCACTGACGTAATAAACTGGCTGCTGGACAGAGTATTCTTTGCCCGTCTCCTTGCGCTCCACAACAACTGCCACGCTGACAGCCTTATTATTAGCCGCCACGTACAGGAGCAATGGTTGTTTGTCTACGGGAGCAGCCAATATAGGCGGCTCAACTAACTGTTTTTTAAGGGCTTCCAACGCCTCATCGGCAACATCACTCCAGATGAAATTATCTGTCTTCCTCATCATCTGATATAACGGGATAGCCTTCTCTCCCAGGCGGCTTAAAGCGGCAATACGACCCGCCAAGTGCTGAACGTCATTGATACACTCCGGTTTAGAAAGCGACGTGGTGGCCTTTATTTTCTCCGGGTTAGCCTCAATGCCTCGTTCTGAGACCAAAAATCCCAGTAGTTTGCCTGCAGGCACACCAAAAATGCACTTAGCTGGGTTAAGCATCATCTTGTAGACCCGAAGGTTATCAAAAGTTTCCTTCAAATCAGCAAGCAGAGTCTCCTTCTTCCTTGACTTGACCACAATATCGTCCACATAAGCATGAATGTTGCGCCCAATTTGACCATGAAGACAATTTTGTACATAGCGCTGATAAGTCGCCTGAGCACTTTTGAGTCCGAAAGGCATAGACACGTAACAGAAAGCTCCAAAAGGTGTTATGAAAGATGTCTTCTCCTGATCCTCAACTGCCATCTTGATCTGATGATAACCCGAATAAGCATCCAGGAAACATAAGCTCTCACAACCCGCCATCGCATCAATGATCTGGTCGATATGGGGGAGAGCAAATGGATCAACCGGACAAGCCTTGTTAAGGTCTGTGTAGTCCACACACATACGCCACGTGCCGTTCTTCTTAAGGACGAGCACAGGGTTAGCCAACCACTCCGGGTGAAAAACCTCTATGATAAATCCAACTGCCAAGAGCCGGGAAACCTCTTCTCCAATAGCTTTACGTCGCTCCTCATTGAAACGACGGAGGAATTGCTTAACCGGCTTAAATTTAGGATCCACATTAAGATGGTGCTCAGCGAATTCTCTTGGTACACCAGGCATGTCAGAAGGTTTTCATGCGAAGAAGTCCCGATTCTCACGAATGAATTCGATGAGCGCGCTTTCCTATTTGGGGTCCATATTAGCCCCTATAGTGAACTTCTGCGATGAGTCACCAGGGACAAAGTCCACCAACTTGGTATCCTATGCCACAAATTTCAAGGGCGGGTCAGACTCTGTGCTGGGCTTTTTCAACGGGGTCATATCCACCGGGTCAACATTATCTTTATAAAACTTGAGCTCCGCATCAGCACATCTTGACTCCGCATACACAGCATCACCTTCCTCACACTCAAGAGCCATTTCCTGATTACCATGCACCGTAATCATCCCCTTTAGTCCTGGCATCTTAAGCTGCAAGTAAACATAACAGGGCCGAGCCATGAACTTAGCGTAAGCAGGCCGTCCAAACAGAGCATGATATGGGCTCTTGATCTTGACCACTTCAAACCACAAGGTCTCTACCGTGTAGTTGTACTCATCACCAAAAGCCACCTCCAGGGCAATTTTTCCTACTGGATAAGCTAACTTGCCAGGTACTACGCCGTGAAATACCATAGACGACGGCTTGAGATCCTTGTCAGTCAGATTCATCCAGCAAAAAGTGTCGTAGTACAAGATGTTGATGCTGCTGCCACCATCCATCAATACCTTGATGAACTTGTAGCCTCCTACCTGAGGGGCTACCACAAGGGCCAAGTGCCCGGGTTATCAACTCGTGGCGGGTGATCCTCCCTGCTCCACGATATCACGTGTTCAGACCACTTCAAATATTGCGGAATAGCTGGTGTTGCCGTATGAATCGCCCTCTTGCGCACCTTCTGATCACGTTTGTCAAGACTCGTAGTGAAGACATGATACTGGCCTCCATTAAGCTGCTTCGGGTTACTCTGATATCCTGACTGGTTGTTTTGCTGCTGACCACCATTACCGGGTTGTTGATTGTGGCCACCGTGGTTACCTTGACCCTAATAACCCGAGTTTGAGCCGCCCGCACCGAAACCTGACCCATGAGAGCCGGATCCTGACCCGCCAGGCGGTCCATTGCCGTTACCGTGATGCTGGTTAAGGCTGTAATTTCGGAACTCCCGCATAATATAACAATCCTTCCAAGCATGAGTGGACGGCTTGTTGGGAAGACTGTGCTTTGGGCAGGGGTCGTTAAGCATTGCCTCCATGTTGAAAGGCTTGCCCTTGCCAAAAGGCGGTTTACCGTTGCCCTTGGCGCGGTTGTTCCCAGTGTTGGTGTTGGCAACCAGATCCGATCCGCCATCTGGGTGCTTCCGTTTGCCGCCATTGATCGGGTTGTTATTTCCCGCCACATTTTGTTGTTGACCCTTACCGTTGCCATTCTTTTTACCTTTAGCGGACTTCTCAACATCAGAACCAGGATCTTTCGTGCTATCCGAATCTGCATATTTAGTGAGAGCCGCCATGAGCTCACCCATGTCCTGGCAAGAATGCTTGAGCCGTCCGAGCTTCTGCTTGAGGGGCAAGAAGTGACAATTCTTTTCCAGAATTAAAACTGCCTGAGCCGCCATGATATTATCAGATGAGTGGATAATGGCTGAGACCCGCCGGACCCATTGATGGGCCGATTCATCCTCGCGCTGCACACAATGATCTAAATCAACGATCGTCAGAGGCTGCTTGCATGTTCCTTGAAAATTCTTGATAAATCGTGCTTTCAATTCGGCCCAGGAGTTGATGGTATTAGGGGGCAGACCCTTTAACCATGTACGAGCCGGCCCTTCCAACATCATGATAAAGTACTTCGCACAGACTGCATCACTGACATCCAACATCTCCATGGCTAACTCATAACTTTCAATCGAGGCTTCTGGGGGCAGATCAGCTGTGTAATTAGGCACCTTGCGCGGACCCTTAAAATCCTTTGGTAGGCGCTCGTTCCGTAGAGCCGGGATTAAACAAGGCACTCCAACAGCCCTGGAAGTGGCTCCGGCCCCCACCGAAGTTGAAGGGATCATCGGCTCCTGGTAAACCGCCGCAGCCACCGCCTCACATTGAGCCCTGGCATTATCTATAATCGCCTGAGCATTGACAACGGGAGGGTCATCATGGGGCAGGTTACGTCGTCGTTCATCGCTGGAGACCGCCGGTGACTCCATACGTCGGCTATAACTGTGGCTTGGAAGGGGGGTTGAGTGCACACGACTTCGACTGTACGTGTACTTCTCCTGTTGAGCCACTGCTGTTTGCAAAAGCTCGATGGCATTCCGTGCTTCCACGGCGAAGGGCGTCCCATCGGCAAGAGGGAGCGCGTTGAGCCTGGCAGCCGCTGCTATCATGTTCTCCACGGGGTTAGAATAATGACCGGGTGGTGTCAAAAAATGTTGCGGCGGGGTCTGATTCCTACGGGGCGGGTCTGGCTGCCGAGGCTGATTCGCCGCCCTATTCCCAGGCACTTCCGCGGTTCGAGTTATGGCCAGCGGCGGATTCTGTCTTGCGCCCGGGGTGTTGAAGAGATTCCTGGGCTCATACTGCGCATGCAGGCGGGTTTGATACCTCATCCGAAGAACTGACTCTGAGGCTTGTTGATCCAGATTTAGGCGAAAAGCTTCCGCCTTCAGACGCTTCGACTCAGCATCCATCTGAACCTGCATTGCATTGATATCCTCCTGGGCCCTGGTCATCTGCTCATTCAGCCTCGCAATCTCTACATTGCGATCTGCTTGATTTTCAGCTGTGACCTCGGTTCCCATCAGAGCTGTCAGCTCATTCATCAAATCCAGCAAAACTTGAGCCAACGGCCTGGCTGACCCGGACCCTGAAGCTCCGGCAGTCGCTGCTGCTCCAGCCGTTGTGCTGTTGTAAACCGGCGCCGTGCCCGCCATGAAGATGGCGGCTTGGCTCGTCGGCTCATAGGGCTACGAAATACTGTCACCACCGGAATAGCCCCCAAGCTCGCCGTCATGAAGCTAGTAAATTGATTCCGTCTCTCCGCTCAAAGACCCGTCCTCCGAGCAGACGAGGATTTCTCCTCCCGACGCGGAATCTTCTATGAGTTATGTGCCTTGTGTGAAGCCAACGAAAGCGCGCTTCCGTCCGGGTTGAATCCGGGCGGGTCGCGTGCGCCGGGCCGACTCGATGAGGTTGCTGCAGATGTCCGGCCCGGGCTTAGATCCGCCGATCTTCCCGATGAAAACATGAATTCCGCCGAAGGGGACCCGGTATCCGTACTCAATTGAGTCGGCCTCGGGGCCCCAGCCAGCGTCATCGATGTAGATCTTGCCGCGGCGACTCTTAGCCATCCTGCCAACGGCGTATCGCTCGATCCCTGCGAGAGAGCCCTTCGAGTACTCCAAACCACCGAGCATCAGCCCCACGGTGGGCGCCAACTGTCGTGGTTTTGTCACGGCAGATGCCCTAGTGAAAGAACTTAGGGGTGAGGCCATCGCTACGGTGACTAGCTCGAAGGGGTTGGTCGGGACAAAAGACACGAGTTTACCCAGGTTCGGCCCCTCACGAAGGAGGTAAAAGCCTGCGTCCTGCTTTGTGTTGTATTGATTGGGTATCGATTACAAGGGAGCGGATTCGCTTGACCTAGCTCTCGATCAATTGTTTCGAACCCTAAGCCACTACTGGGGCTCGCCTTTATATACACAGGAAGAGGCCCTGGGCTTTACAAGAGTCCGGACCGGGTTATACCTTGTAACCGATCCTGCCTCTAAATCACCTTGCCTTCCTTGTCAAGCCATCTCCGGGCGGCTTGCACCTCCGGGTCACACACCGTTCTCCGGCTCTGGGCCTTCGTCCGACCCGTCTTGGTAAGCCACCCCCAGGCTTGTCTTGGTCTTCAGGCCTGTTTAAGGCTTTATTGTTCAGTCGCCAACTTCCTAACCCAGCCCCTTCTGGGCGGGTTATATCATGAGGTTATATCCCCAACAGTTGGTGTATTTTATTTGAGTTTACTTTAAGTTTTCTATGACCGGATGTTAAACAAATTTCCAAGTTGCCACATAACCGTGGGCGCGGCTCTCATGTAAGATTTAACCCTGCAGGGGTGCTCCAACTCATCCATCACAAACTAACCACAAGTTGCGTTGGAATTCCTCAACCGCGGGATAACCAGTAGTATTCGCGGAATCCCGAAGGAAAATCTCAACCTCGAGATAGCCCGAAGTGTCCTCGAAATCCCGCACACAAGACGTTCGAGAAAGGTAAAACAAATCCAGCAAGGCCGCCCGACGTGCCGACAATCCCGATAGGAGCCGCATATCTCATTCTCAAGGCACAACCGGATGAGCACAGTGTATAGTGGCCTGATGGACATCTCCCGAGTTGACCTGGGTTGGCCCCGCACACGACTCTAGTTTGGACCAACACTCATGAGGAGCACTGGCCTGGGGGTTGATTAATTATCCACGGGGTGATCATGCCCTATGCAAATTTTAAGTTGTTATTAAGCAAATAGTACCAAAGTTGGGCCTTGCCAGATGAGTTTTATCCCAAAACGAAAGTCAAGGGGGTCCCCATAACAACCCCGAGCATGTTAGGAGTGCTCAATATGGAACATAACACCGATACACAAGTAACTAGGGCGGCAAAAGTGGAACAAAACACCGAGCAAAAGGCCAAGCCTTCCACCTTTTACCAAGTATATATGTGCATTAAATTAAATAGCAATAGTATTGTGATATCTCAAAAACCTCCATGTTGGCACATGGAAACAATTGCACCTGCAACTAGCAACGCTATAAGAAGGGCTGAGCAAGCGGTAACATAGCCAAACAATGGTTTGCTGGGATGTGGAGGATTAGAGGCTTATCATGACTTTTGGGAGGCTTGACAAACAATGGTAGGTAGCGAGACATAGCGATAGAAACGAGACAACTAGCATGGCAATGATAGTAGTGGTATCCAGGGAAATGTTTCTTGCCTGAGATCCCGCTTGGAAGAAGGACGAATCCATGAAGAAGACAAACTGACGTAGTCAAACGAATCCTCACACTCCGAACGCTTTCGGCACTCTATCGAGAAGAAGCAATCCAGAAACAACAATCAACACATGATAACACCACGACATATTCATTATATGATGCACAATCAAATATGATACATGTTATGCATGACATGGCAAAGCACAACAATCAACTTCTACACATTAAGTGAAGCTCAATATGCAACGAGTTGCATATTGACGAAACTCCATATTTGAATTACATAGTTCACTCCCGTTTAGGTACACAACAATATTAAATGTTGTTAAACATGGCAAGAGGTGAAGCATAATGAAACTACACTATCTAGGCATCTTAAATGAGGTCGGAAACAACATATAGTATTTCCGATAGGACCCCATATGCAAATTATGATTTTAGTCCAGATATGAAATAATCATGTTTTATATTTATTAAACAGGAAAATAAAGTGTACAATGATGGTCTACTCGTCATTCTAGCCGATTAACATATATAGAATATCTGAAACGGAGCTATGGCCTAAAAGATACGACACACACAAGAGATTATGCCATGAATGCAAAATGCATGCAAACTACAACCACAAACATTCCAAATCATGGGTGTAACAAGATATTATGAAACTACATGAGATTCTAAGCAAGTTTCATATATGGCATGTTCAAAACGGAGCAACGGTTCAGCCACAACAACCAACATAAGTTTTAGTTCAAATCTGTCCAAAACAGCAACATGGCATTTTGCACACCCCATAACAACAAGCTACAGCCATCTGAAATGCAAAATAAGGACATGGTGCTGTAGTCTATATGATGCACAACAATTCATCTCATTGCAGCAAATTGAATGGAAGCATGGATCAATAGGAAATGAGCTCACAAGACGGCAATAAAATATAACAGATTAGGACTTAGTGAAAATAATAGTTTTTAGCAGAGCAGTTTTTATCACAAAGGCATATTGACAGCAAGAAAACTACATGCTGCAAGCTATATATTGGCATGAAACTTAACAACATGGTAGAGGACATGATGCACTACAATTCATTCCATTATGGCAACATCAAATTATGAACAGATTCATGGCAAACATCAATGATGACCCACAAGTATAGGGGATCAATCGGAGTCCTTTCGATAAGTAAGAGTGTCGAACCCAATGAGGAGCAGAAGGAAATGACAAGCGGTTTTCAGCAAGGTAATTTCTGCAAGCACTGAAATTGTAGGTAACAGGTAGTTTGATAGCAAGATAATTGGTAACGAGCAAGTAACGGTAATGGTAAATAAGGTGCAGCAAGGTAGCCCAATCCTTTTGTGGCAAAGCACAGGTCAGAACAATCTCTGGTAATAGGCAAAGTGTTCTTGAGGGTACACGGGAATTTCATCTAGTCACTTTTATCATGTTGGTTTGATTCGTGTTCGCTACTTTGATAATTTGATATGTGGGTGGACCGGTGCTTGGGTGCTGTTCTTACTTGAACAACCTCCCACTTATGATTAACCCCCTCGCAAGCATCCGCAACTACGAGAAAAGTATTAAGATAAAATCTAACCATAGCATTAAACGTTTGGATCCAAATCAGCCCCTTACGAAGTAGCGCATAAACTAGGGTTTAAGCTTCTGTCACTCTAGCAACCCATCATCTAATAACTACTCCACAATGCATTCCCTTAGGCCCATGAATGGTGAAGTGTCGACGTTCACATGACACCACTAAGGGAATTACAACATACATATCATCAAAATATCGAACACATATCAAATTCACATGATTACTTGCAACATGACTTCTCCCGTGACCTCAAGAACAAAGATAACTACTCACAAATAATAAACATGATCAAGATCAGAGAGGTATTGAATAGCATAATATATCTAAACATATAATCTTCCACCAAGTAAACCATATAGTAATCAACTATGCAAGGTAATCAACACTACTAGTCACCCACAGGTACCAATCTGAGGTTCCGGTACAAAGATTGAACACAAGAGATGAACTAGGGTTTGAGAGGAGATGGTGTTGTTGAAGATGTTGATGAAGATTGGCCTCCCAAAGACGAGAGGGGTGTTGGTGATGACGATGACTTTGATTTCCCCCTCTGGGAGGGAAGTTCCCCCGGCGGAATCGCTCCGCCGGAGGGCAAAAGTGCTCCTGCCCAAGTTTCGCCTCGAGGCGGCAGCGCTTCATACCAAAAGTCCTCCTCTGATTTTTTCTAGGTCAAATGTGATTATATACCAGAAGATGGGCACCGGAGGTGGGCCGAGGAGGCCACGATACAACAGGGCGCGCCCAGGGGGGTCTGGCGCGCCCTGGTGGGTTGTGCCCACCTGGCTACCCGCCTCCGGTAGTTTTCTGCTCCAGTATTTTTTATTAAATACAAAAATAATCTCCGTAAAATTTCAGCTTCATTGGAGTTGTGTAGAATAGGTATCTCTGATGTGCTTTTCTTGGGTCCAGAATTCCAGCTGCCGGTATTCTCCCTCTTTGTGTAAACCTTGCATATTATCAGAGAAAAGGCATTAGAATCACTCCCCAAAGCATTATTATTCAACAAAACATAATAAATAACAGTAGGAAATCCTGATGCAAAATGGACGTAGCAACTCCCCCAAGCTTAGACCTCGCTTGTCCTCAAGCGAAAACCGATATTGAAAAGCATGTCCGCATGATTTGAGAGAGAGGTGTCGATAAAAACAAAATACGGAAATAGTAGCATCATGCTTATTAATATAATAGCAGCAAACTCTATCATAAAACTTATTCAATACATTTTTATCATATAGCTTCTCATGAACAAGTAACAATTCATCACAACATAGAAGTATGAAGCATAAACCTTATTGAAAACCAACAAACTATGTTCTCAGTCAACTTTGCAACTACAATTCATCATATTTTCAGGAAGGGTCTCATGTCGGAGCCTTTTGGCAAGTCCACATACTCAACCATCATTTAGTCTTCTATGATTGCTAACACTCACGACATACCCATGAACAAAAAGTTTCAACCGGACACATAGGAAGATAGGGGCTTATAGTTTCGCCTCCCAACGTATTCACCTCAAGGGTGATGTCAACAATAGTAACTCATGCCCACCCATATCCAACTAGATATATGTGCCTAGATCTTTCCTCACCACATGATGCTTGCAAAAGGAAAAAGTAAAAAAGGAATAGGGAAGAATACTTTGACTCTTTGCATAGAAGTAAATACATAAAAGTAAAAGATAGTCCCTTCGCAGAGGGAAGCAGAGGTTGTCATGCGCTCATTGGTTTGTATGCCCAATCCCTTAATGTAAAAGAACGTCACGCTATATTGCCCCCTATGATAGCAACCTTTATTATGCAGTCCGTCGCTTTTATTACTTTGCCATCATAAGTTCGTAGATCGCTCAATTTTCTCTTACACTAATTGATCAAAACACTTTTAGAAGCAATTTTTAGTGGCTTATTGCACCGATGACAACATTCTTGAAGGATCTTACTCGATCCATAGGTAGGTATGGTGGACTCTCAAAGAATGAGTTTGGTTTTGGATTTTTGGATGCACAAGTAGTATCTCTACTTAGTGCGGAATTGTTGGCTAGCAAAGATATTGGGCAAGCACCACATATTGAAGGATCTATGACAATATAACTTCTATGTGGATATGAACAAACATAAATCATTATGTTGTCTTCCTTGTCCAACGTCAACAATTTTGACACATAATATTTAATGGGGGCTCACAATCATAAAAGATGTCCAATATAGTGTATTTGCATGTGAATCTTCTCTTCCCTTATTAATTCTTTCATGAATTGCATCATTGACCAATGCTGTGTTTGTCAATCTCCAATAAATTTTACTACTAATACTTTTCCTAATGTGATGTCATTACTCACCATAAGATTAGCATAGATTCTTTTCATTTATTTTTCTTCCCTTTTATTTTGATTGCAACAAGAAAGTAGAGAGACAAAAACTCAAACTAAACTTTATTATATAACTTCCACTCGATTACATAGATAGATAGGCCACGAAACTAACACACGAAAATAGATCAAACTAAACTTTTATTCAACTAACGCAAAGGGAAACTAAGGATTGAACTAAAATAGGTAAGGGTGAATAAAAGTGATGGTGGTACAATACCGGGGCACCTGCCCCAAGCTTGGCTCAAGCCAAGGGGAGTGCCCATACCCGTGTGCTCAAATCTCCTTTGGTGGTGCTGATGAAGAAGGTGGCGGTGTTGAGGAAGCCTTCTTCTTCAACTTATATTTAAGCATAAAGTTTTCCTCCCTTAGATCATCGTTCTCCAACTCAAGCTTTAATATTTTTTTGCACAATGCCGCCTTGCTCTCCTGCAGAAAATGAGATGGGATAAATTGGACCTTAGGTTTGTATCTTCTAGGAGGGCTTGATTTCTTAAACTCCACATTGTAAGAGCACATTTCTCCATGTGTGGTTTTGCTAATTGATGACAATCCCTATGGACTAATGGTTGCCTTGAGTTATATTCGAAGGATTTGTCCATAGGTACTTCTTGAAGTCCATCTGTTGGTTTCAAGGAGTTTATATGGTGACCAAGGTGGTATTCAAGGTTTTATCCAAAGATGGGTCATTTGAGAGTTGAGCTTATTGCAAGCATGTCTTGAAGAAGAAGATTGTGGGAACATTCATGTTTACCTTCAAGACATCATCTTTATGAAGAGAGAAGATAAGATACAAGGTCGATCAAGACTAAGTCAAAGAGTGAATCAAGTTGATCAACACACAAAGCGTACAAGATGTTCCGAGAGGGATCAAGTGATCTCATGGTATGGTAAGCATTGTCCATTACGCTTTGTGTACTAACCCATGGTCTACGTGAGAGTTCTGTGTGGGGTTAGGTATGTTTCCATGGGCTTACGTCAAGAGGAAGTTCCCATACAACCCATGGAGGATGACATCAAGTGGTGATTGTCATCAAGATTGCGGTGTGCAAGTTCAAGTGGAGCATCACGAAGAGATCATGCTTGAAGCTTGCCGTCCATTGTGGTGACAATGGACTTGTGAAGGTGTGACTAAGAGTAGCTCACCCATAGTGGAGTATAGGGGAGCAATCAACTAGTCTTCATTGAGCCAACACAATCAAGAAAGGTGGTCCATCTTGAGGAAGTCAAGATCGTCATCATCTTGCTCAAGTGGACTATGTGCAAGGTATAGGTTTGCCCTTGATAGGTTTTCTATTTTACCGGTCTCATGGTGGTAGTTGGGAGACCGAGTTATAGGATCGATTGCCGTACTATCAAGGGGGGCTCTCAAGTGAGTAGCTTGATCGTATCGTTCGTTGAGAGCTCAAACCATTTGCATCCTTGCATCATCGTATTTCTTGGTCCTTATTTGGTTTTTCTCTATGTGAGGTTTTGAGCTTATGGTCTTCATCGTGATAAGTTCAAGCTCATCGAAAACAGATTTCGTATGCATCATATGGTGTTTTCGGTGTTGGAGATTTTGACGGATATTTATTGGGAAGGTCATCTTCCTTATCCTAGTGGCATTTATTCTCCATTGCTTGTTCTTAATTTAACTAGTCATTGTTGGATAGCTCTCGTTGTCCTTTATCCAACAAGCTTGAGATTGCTCAAATCGGAGCTCGTATGCGAAAGTTATGGCTGTTTTAGTATTACCTATTTTACATAGAGAGGTTGTACCGCCCCATAGAGAGGTTGTACCGGTTGACCGGTACAACCGGTGTTTGGAGCGATTGTACCGCTCCAGATTTGGTCCGTAGGTTGTACCGGCCATGTACCGCTCTACCATCGGACTAGTTTCTGTTATGGTGTGGTTCTTGGGCGGTTGTGGGCCGGTTGTACCGCTTATTGCTTTTGACCGGTTGTACCGGTGCGCATAGCGGTTGTACCACTGCTATGTTATTCTGCACATAACGGGCAGATTCGTGGGGACCTATTTAAGGGGGTCTTCTTCCCCAATGGTTCCCCAACTCTTGAGCTTGAGTTTGCCCCCCATTGTTGACCTTCTTTGAGCTTGCTAACTCTCAATCCCTCCAATGATTCTTGCTAGTTCTTGAGGGAAAAGAGAGAGGAGATCTAGATCCACATTTCCACCAATCACTTTCTCCTCTATGTGAGGGGAACCCCTTGGATCTAGATATTGGAGTTCTTCGTGTTCTTCTTCGTTCTTCCTCTCATTTTTCGCCATAGCATTAGTTGTAGTGGTGGGATTTGGGAGAGAAGAACTTGGGCACTCCGTGTGCCCTTGCCATTGCATTTGGTGCATAGGTTTGAGTTCTCCACGGTGATATGTGGAAGTGAAGTTTGAGAAGCTTATTACTCTTGGGTGTTTGAGCACCCTAGAGCTTGTTCCTCTTGGGTGCCTTGGCGCCCTAGACTGTTGGTGGTGCCTCAGAGCTCAATCATTGTGGTGTAAAGCTCCGGGCAAGCGTCGGGGTCTCCATTAGGTTGTGGAGATTACCCCGAGCAATTTTTACGGGTACCGGTGACCGCCCCCAAGGGTTGCCAAAGTGTACGGGTAACGGTGACCGCCCCCAAGGGTTGCCATTTGTACAGGTTCGGTGACCGCCCTCAAGGGTCCCTTAGTGGAATCACGGCATCTTGCATTGTGCGAGGGCGTGAGGAGATTACGGTGGCCCTAGTGGCTTCTTGGGGAGCATTGTGCCTCCACACCGCTCCGAATGGAGATTAGCATCCGCAAGGGTGTGAACTTCGGGATACATCGTCGTCTCCGCGTCCCTTGGTTATCTCTTACCCGAGCCCTTTACTTGTGCACTTTACTTTGTGATAGCCATATTGTTTCTTGTTATATATCTTGCTATCACTTAGTTGTTTATCTTGCTTAGCATAAGTTGTTAGTGCACATAGGTGAGCCTAGTTGTTTTAGGTTTTGTGCCCAACGTATTAAACGTTAGTTTTATTCCGCATTTTTCAAGCCTAAACCGTAATTATTTTAAAGCGCCTATTCACCCCCTCCCCTCTAGGTGGCATCCATGTCCTTTCAATTGGTATCATAGCTAGGTCTCTCATTATTAGGTTTAACCACCTAGAGAGTAAGGATGTCGACTAGGGGATTAGGATTCTCTGACACTCTTAGTTTTGATGGCACAAATTTTGATGTTTGGGTAATTCACATGCTTAATCTCTTTAGGGTCATGGACCCAAATTTGGAGCGAATTGTAGATATGGGTTTTTCTCCTCCAAAGGATTCTCAACACATATCTTTAGAGGACGAGAAAAACTCTTATCTCAATGCTCAAGCTTCTAATGTGCTTTTCGATGCTTTAAGCAATGTAGTTATATTTCAACTCATGCCGTTCCGGGATGCTCATGAGTTGTGGACAAAGCTTCAAGATAAATATGGTATGTCCAAGATTTGTAGGGATGAATGTTCTCCCTCCACCTCCGGTCGTGTTGTCTTCTCAACTTCATCTACTTCACCTACATGTGGATTGCCACAAGGTAATGATATGATGAGTAGTGGTGATCATTGTAATGATGATAGTGGGCTTATTGTTGATGATACTTCATCACTATCTTATTGCAATGCTTCATCTTTGGACTTTAACACTTCGAGCACTCTAAATGTTTCACATGCTTGTGTTGATAGTCCTTGCATATCATGTAGAAATTGCTTGACTAAATCTCATGATGATATGCTTGCCATGTCTTGTTGCCGTGATAAAAATGCATCGCTTTCCTCGAGTTGTTGTGCTAACAATGTAGAGGAAACCCAACACTCCATGGAACAAGATGTGGTCTTCAATGGTGCGTCAAGGGATCCTACATCATCATCTATTATTTCTCACTTTTGCCTTATGGCTAAGGCTTCAAAGGTATCTCCTACTTTGAATCCCAATATATCTCATGATGATGGTGTTGATGATAATGAGGATGAGGATAATGATGAAGAGAGTGATAATATTACTTCCTTAAAAATTAAGGGAGAAATGGTTTTTAAAGCTCTTCATAAGAATAAAATTACTCGTTCCAACTTCATGGAAATCATGTCTATTGCCATTGAGGGTAAGAAATATATTGAGGAGTTGGAATCTCATCTCGAGGAGCATGAGGCCACCATTGATAAAATGGAAGGTCGTGAGCGTGATTACGCTAATGAGATCACAGAGCTATCTCAAGCTCTTGAAAATGAACAAACCACCAAGGAATCTCTTGAGGAGACCTTTGCTCTAGAATTATCTAGATTAAAGGAATCCCATGATAGAGCTCTCGAGGTGGCTAATGATTTTAGAACTAAAAATGATAAGCTTGAAGTTGCACATGCTAAACTCCTTGAGGACTTTGAGCACCTCGAAAATGGCTCAAGAGTCATTAAGAGTTCGCTCACTGAACTCACCGAGTCTCATGCTCAACTTGAAGCTTCATATGCTAAAGAGCTTGCCAAGTTGCCTTCTCCTCTTGTTGTTAATGATGATGCTTGTGCTACTAACTCTATTCCTTGTGAAGCATCCATTTTGAAGGAGAATGTTGAGCTAAGGGCTCAACTTGAGTTGTTATCTAGCAATTATGGGAAATTGGAAGAAAGTCATGAAAAGCTCTCGAGCTCTCATGGTGATCTTCTAGTATCCCATAATGTGCTAAAAATAGCTCATGAGGCTAGTACTACTAAGGTAACATCTAGTGAGCCTCATGTGGACATTAGCACTACATCTAGTAGAAATGCTTTATTGCCATGTGCTAGTCCTTGTAGTTCATTTACTCATAATGTTGCTACATCCTATGATGAATTACTTTCCTTGCCTTGTTGCTCTAACGATGAAGCTTATACTTCCTCTAGTACTTGTGTTCATACTAACCATTTAGAGGAAATCAATGAGCTCAAGGCCCAAGTCACTTCTTTGAAGAAAGACTTGGAAAAGAGTCATGAAGGGAAGTCCACACTCAACAATATCTTGTGTGGGCAAAAATCCCCAAATGACAAGGGTGGACTTGGATTCAACTCCAATAAGAAGAAGAAGTCCAAAAGCTACAAGAAGAAGGGCCAAGAATAAGTCAAGAATTCGGCCAAGATTATTTGCTTCAAGTGCAAAATAGAAGGGCACCATGTTAGATCTTGCCCATTGAAGAAGAAGCCCCATAGTGACAAGCAACAAGGGAAGCGGCCACAAGTTCAATCTCATGCTCAAACTCAAGTTGAAGAAAGGCCTTCCAAGAAGACCCAACTCAACGCTCCTCAAGTTGAGAAATCAATTGAGAAGAAAGTAAACGGTAGATGTTGCTACTTATGTCGTGAGAAGGGTCACTTTGCTTTTTCATGCACTAATGGTAAAGTATCCAACCCAATTATTATTGATGATATCTATTCTCTTGGGAAGGATAAGGTTGCCAATGTGTTTGCCAAGTTTGTTGGTACTCAATGTGATGTCAAGAAAAGAACCATTTGGGTAGCCAAGCCTATTGTGACTAACCTCTTAGGACCCAACTTCTTTGGGGACTAACAAGCTCAAACTTGATCAATAAGTGTTGCTGGAGGGCATTGGTGACTTGGCTACATCATGAAGAATTAAGGGATCTTCATCATTCATATTATCTCAAGCCAAGTCATTTGGATTATCGAGTTTCTATCTTTTATCCAATGTGCCTCCTTACGATAACTTGTACTTAAATTGTTTACATTAATAGTTACTTGCCCCTTTGCATGTTGTGGTTTTGTACCTTGCATGTGTTTGTATATGTTGTGCTTCCTATTTGTTTATCTTGAGTAATCAAGTATGTATGATGGGTTGCACATCATGTATGTGTGAGTCTTGTGTTGAGCCTTTTTGCATCTTGTTTGTATCTTAGTTGGCTCTTTTGAGAGATTAATGGATTATCCCATTTTGGGGGAGTGATGTGCTTTGTGCACTTCATGATCCTAAAAATGTGTGTACATGAGGAATACCACTTAGTATTGATATTACAAGATTATCTAGTTTATATGTGGTATGCACTCTCATGAGAAATTCAAATTCTAAATGGTCCATTAATTATCTCTTGTTGGTTTTATTTGCCTCTTATTACGAAGTTTGATTTATCACATTATGGGGGGAGTAATATGCTATGTGTATATTACAAGCCTAGAACATGTGTACATTTGAGGTATTTCCACTTAGAGTTGATATTGTAAATTATCTTGTTCCTAGGTGGCATGTTAGCTCTACAAGTTCCAAGCTGCTTATTTCTTATCTTTTTGGTGTGAAGATGATATTGGATATTTATGCAATCTACCTAGGGGAATTATCTCCAAATACTTCTTGTCTTTTTCCAATTGGTATTCTTTTATGAGGTAGAAATTGCTCATCATCTTTACATTGGATCTTGTGTTTATTTGTCTTGGTTCACTCCCGGTGTCTTCCTTGCCTCTTGTGGATCTTTGTAAACATTTCTAGCGTTTCTATAGATATAGGAAAAGTGTTGATCCCATCTTGTGCATTTTGTATTCAAATGCAAACTCTATATAATGCACATATCTTGGGGGAGCTATCCTATTTTCTTTCGAACACTCTTATTATGCATTTGTCATAAAACCTTTTGACCCTTATCAAGTGCGGGTTGGTGGAAGTCAAAGCCTTTTCCTTGTTGGTACTTTGTGCCATCATTAAAATATGCCGAGGGTTTGGTTTGTTTGGAACCTAGCTCTCTTTTGGGAACTTGATACCTCTTGTTTGTTTTTCCTTCAATTGGTATCTTCTTTCCTCCTATTTGGCATGTGTCAATGGATATCTCATTCCTTGATGTATCTTTTAATTGGTATCCTTCAGGTGATTTCTTCGTTTGGTATCTTATTTTCACTTGGTATCTTTTCTTTTGGTATCTTATCAACTATGTGTTGATTTGGTTCTTGAAAGTCTTGAGCATGCATATTTACTATGTACTTTCTTTGGCATGTTTTCTTTCTTCGACCCAATATATAGGAGAAACTCAACTATGTCACAAATTGGCTAAAGTGTGCATGAAATTCAAGTTCATATCTATATGCACATAGTTATGTGGATTTTGTCCTATGTATTGTTGGTCTACTAACTCTTTGGTCCCAATGAGTTTGGGTACCATTTTGTTTGTGATGTTGTTCTAGGAACAATTGGAGATGCATTGGATGCTCAGCTCACGTACAAGGAAGGTGTTGACACCATGTGGTTATTGGAGCCAAGCTAGGATGATCGATGAACCATTATCTACTACATCAATCCAATGCTATCTCGGTAACAAGTATTTACTTCATGCATACATTTCTTGCATTCAACTTCTTGTAGGTTGCATCATGTCATGAATTTCTTGATTCTTTCTTGTGGTACTTGTTTCTTACTCAAATCATCCCAATGATGTTCTCTTGCTGCTAGTTGTGATGTCTTTGATGTTCGTGTGGTGGAGTCTAGTTATATACAATAAGACAATATTAAGCCATGTGCTATGCTTTCAAGCAAAGTTCTTATTGGTATATTTATGAATTCTGTTAGGATATCTTGCTCTTTCTTATTGTAACTATTTCATGTGTACATCCTTCTTTGTGGATATATATCATCATGATTGTCTTCTACCTAGAATCTTATACACATGAGAGAAGTTACATCTCTAGTTGATATCCTCTTTTCCTTCACGTCCACCGTTGCATTCCCTTTTTATTTCCTTGGTGGTTTCATGAATGAATTTGTCTTGAGTGCGGATCTTATATCCATGCATCTTGATGCACTCTTTGGTGGTGAAGATTATTTTTTCCTCATGCTTGTCTTGACGAGGGTTTTTCCACTTCGATTGGTATCCATCCTCTTGACAAGGCTAATATTTCATGTCTTCACAATGGGTTGTCACAAGCTTTGGTTTTTAATTTTCTTATTAGTAAGCTTGTGAACCCATTTGCTAAAGTGTTGTGTGTGGGGGGGGGGGGGGGAGGATATGTCTTGCACTTTGTGTCTCATTTCATCAAGACTATGTTGATGCTTAATGCTCATCCTTATAATAGTCTTCTCAAGTGCTTTGCCATGACTCACACACATCATTTTGGTTGAGCGTATTCTTAAGTTGCCTCTTTTACATGTTGCTCAACCATATGTTTGGTGCAAGTGTTATGCTTATTGTCTTATCTACTCGCTTGCACTTGTTGTGTGTTTCTATTGATTTTGGGGGAGCGATGATCCTATTTTGTGCACGTGTATATAAATACAAAAAATTCTAAATAGTGCACAAATCATGGGGAGCTTCTCTAGTTTCTTTAAAACACTCCTTTGCCCATATCATAATATCTTTTATTAATGTGGCTCGTTGGGTCATGCGATTGTTTGGTCCAATAGGTATCTTTTGATTGCTTGCTTCACTATTTGGTATGTATGTATGCCATACGCTTTGTGTACTAACCCATGGTCTACGTGAGAGTTCTGTGTGGGGTTAGGTATGTTTCCATGGGCTTGCGTCAAGAGGAAGATCTCATACAACCCATGGAGGATGACATCAAGTGGTGATCATCATCAAGATTGCGGTGTGCAAGTTCAAGTGGAGCATCACGAAGAGATCATGCTTGAAGCTTGCCGTCCATTGTGGTGACAATGGACTTGTGAAGGTGTGACTAAGAGTAGCTCACCCATAGTGGAGTATGGGGGAGCAATCAACTAGTCTTCATTGAGCCAACACAATCAAGAAAGGTGGTCCATCTTGAGGAAGTCAAAATCGTCATCATCTTGCTCAAGTAGACTATGTGCAAGGTATAGGTTTGCCCTTGATAGGTTTTCAATTTTACCGGTCTCATGGTGGTAGTTGGGAGACCGAGTTATAGGATCGACTGCCGTACTATCAAGGGGGGCTCTCAAGTGAGTAGCTTGATCGTATCGTTCGTTGAGAGCTCAAACCATTTGCATCCTTGCATCATCATATTTCTTGGTCCTTATTTGGTTTTTCTCTATGTGAGTTTTTGAGCTTATGGTCTTCATCATGATAAGTTCAAGCTCATCGAAAACAGATTTCGTATGCATCATATGGTGTTTTCGGTGTTGGAGATTTTGCCGGATATTTATTGGGAAGGTCATCTTCCTTATCCTAGTGGCATTTATTCTCCATTGCTTATTCTTAATTTAACTAGTCATTGTTGGATAGCTCTCGTTGTCCTTTATCCAACAAGCTTGAGTTTGCTCAAATCGGAGCTCGTATGCGAAAGTTATGGTTGTTTTAGTATTACCTGTTTTACATAGAGAGGTTGTACCGCCCCATAGAGAGGTTGTACTGGTTGACCGGTACAACCGGTGTTTGGAGCGGTTGTACCGCTCCAGATTTGGTCCGGAGGTTGTACCGGCCATGTACCGCTCTACCACTGGACTAGTTTCTGTTGTGGTGTGGTTCTTGGGCGGTTGTGGGCCGGTTGTACCGCTTATTGCTTTTAACCGGTTGTACTGGTGCGCATAGCGGTTGTACCGCTCCTATGTTATTCTGCACATAATGGGCAGATTCGTGGGGACCTATTTAAGGGGGTCTTCTTCCCTAATGGTTCCCCAACTCTTGAGCTCGAGTTTGCCCCCCATTGTTGACCTTCTTTGAGCTTGCTAACTCTCAATCCCTCCAATGATTCCTGCTAGTTCTTGAGGGAAAAGAGAGAGAAGATCTAAATCCACATTTCCACCAATCACTTTCTCCTCTATGTGAGGGGAACCCCTTGGATCTAGATCTTGGAGTTCTTCATGTTCTTCCTCTCATTTTCCGCCATAGCATTACTTGTTGTGGTGGGATTTGGGAGAGAAGAACTTGGGCACTCCGTGTGCCCTTGCCATTGCATTTGGTGCATAGGTTTGAGTTCTCCAGGTGATACGTGGAAGTGAAGTTTGAGAAGCTTGTTACTCTTGGGTGTTTGAGCACCCTAGAGCTTGTTCCTCTTGGGTGCCTTGGCGCCCTAGATGGTTGGTGGTGCCTCGGAGCTCAATCATTGTGGTGTAAAGCTCCGGCAAGTGTTGGGGTCTCCAATTAGGTTGTGGAGATTACCCCGAGCAATTTTTACGGGTACCGGTGACCGTCCCCCAAGGGTTGCTAAAGTGTACGTGTACCGGTGACCGCCCCCAAGGGTTGCCATTTGTACGGGTTCGGTGACCGCCCTCAAGGTTCCCTTAGTGGAATCACGGCATCTTGCATTATGCGAGGGCGTGAGGAGATTACGGTGGCCCTAGTGGCTTCTTGGGGAGCATTGTGCCTCCACACCACTCCGACCGGAGATTAGCATCCGCAAGTGTGTGAACTTCGGGATACATCGTCGTCTCCGTGTCCCTTGGTTATCTCTTACCCGAGCCCTTTACTTGTGCACTTTACTTTGTGATAGCCATATTGTTTCTTGTTATATATCTTGCTATCACTTAGTTGTTTATCTTGCTTAGCATAAGTTGTTGGTGCACATAGGTGAGCCTAGTTGTTTTAGGTTTTGTTCTTGACATATTAAACGTTAGTTTTATTCCGCATTTGTTCAAGCCTAAACCGTAATTATTTTAAAGCGCCTATTCACCCCCCCCCCCTCTAGGCGACATCCACGTCCTTTCACACATGCATCTAGTGAGCTAATATCAAATAGCCTCTTCTCACCGGCAAGTTTGAAATCATAGTTAAGTTCTTTAATGGCCCAAAATGCTTTGTGTTCTAATTCTAGAGGCAAATGACAAGCTTTTCCATACACCATTTTATATGGAGACATACCCATAGGATTTTTATAAGCTGTTCTATAGGCCCAAAGTGCATCATCTAATTCTTAGACCAATTCTTACGAGACCTATTGACAGTTTTTTGTAATATTAATTTTATTTCTCTATTGCTAACTTCTACTTGACCACTAGATTGAGGATGATAGGGTGATGCAATTCTATGGTTAACATCATATTTAGCAAGCATCTTACGGAAAGCACCATGAATAAAGTGTGAACCACCATCAGTCATTAAATATCTAGGGACTCCAAACCTCGGGAAGATAACCTCTTTAAGCATTTTAATGGAGGTGTGGTGATCAGCACTACTAGTTGGAATAGCTTCTACCCACTTAGTGACATAATCAACAGCAACCAAAATATGAGTGTACCCGTTAGAGGAAGGAAAAGGCCCCATATGATCAAAACCCCAAACATCAAATGGCTCAACAACAAGTGAATAATTCATAGGCATTTCCTGACGCTTACCGATATTACCAATTCTTTGACATTCATCACAAGACAAGACAAACTTACGGGCATCTTTGAAGAGAGTAGGCCAATAAAAACCAGATTGCAATACCTTGTGAGCAGTTCTATCTCCCGCATGATGTCCTCCATAAGCTTCGGAATGACATTTCCGTAGGATTTGTTCCTGTTCATGCTCAGGTACACAACGTCTAATAATGCCATCTACTCCTTCTTTATAAAGATGTGGGTCATCCCAAAAGTAATGTCTCAAGTCATAGAAGATTTTTTTTTCTTTTGTTGGTATGTGAAGCTAGGTGGTATATATTTAGCGACAATGTAATTAGCATAATCAGCATACCAAGGAGTGTTTTGAGAAACATTTATTGCAGCTAACTGTTCGTCAGGGAAACCATCATCAATAGGTAGTGGGTCATCAAGAATATTTTCTAACCTAGACAAGTTATCAGCTACGGGGTTCTCAGCTCCCTTCCTATCAACAATATGCAAGTCAAATTCTTGGAGCAAGAGAACCCACCTAATAAGTCTAGGTGTAGCATCTTTCTTTTCCATAAGATATTTTATAGCAGCATGATCGGTGTGAACAATTAATTTTGAGTCAACAATATAGGATCTAAATTTATACACGCAAACATGACCGCTAAAAATTCTTTTTCAGTAGTAGCATAATTTCGTTGAGCACCGTCTAGAGTTTTGCTAGCATACTGGATAACATTTAATTTCTTATCAACTCTTTGTCCTAGAACAACACCAACAACATAATCACTAGCATCACACATAATTTGAAAAGGCAAGTTCCAATCAGGTGGTTGAACAATAGGTGCAGAGGTTAAGGCTTTCTTGAGTGTTTCAAAGGCTTCCACACAATCATCACCAAAAACAAAAGGAATATCCTTTTGCAAAAGATTAGTAAGAGGCCTAGAAATTTAGAGAAGTCTTTAATGAACCTCCTATAGAAACCAGCATGACCAAGGAAACTGCGAATACCTTTAATATCTTTAGGACATGGCATTTTCTCAATTGCATCAAGTTTAGCTTTATCCACCTCAATACCTCGCTCAGATATTTTATGCCCCAAGACAATACCTTCATTAACCATAAAGTGGCACTTCTCCCAATTCAAGACAAGATTAGTTTGTTCACATCTCTGCAAAACTCGGTCAAGGTTGCTTAAGCAAGCATCAAAAGAAGTTCCGTAAACGGAAAAATCATCCATGAAAACCTCCACCATCTTTTCACAAAAATCAGAGAATATAGCAGTCATACATCTTTGAAAGGTAGCAGGTGCGTTGCATAAACCAAAAGGCATACGTCTATAAGCATAGGTTCCAAAAGGGCAAGTAAAAGTGGTTTTTTCTTGATCGGATTGTGACATAGGTATTTGAGAGAAACCAGAATATCTATCTAGGAAGCAAAAGTGTGTGTGCTTAGATAATCTTTCTAGCATTTGATCAATGAAAGGCAGAGGGTAATGATCCTTTCTAGTAGCTTTATTTAATTTTCTAAAATCAATTATCATTCTATAGCCAGTAACAATTCTTTGTGGGATGAGTTCATTCTTATCATTAGGAACAACGGTAATACCTCCTTTCTTAGGGACACAATGAACGGGACTTACCCATCTACTATCAGCAATAGGATAGATTATACCTGCTTCCACAAGTTTTAATATTTCAGTTCTTACCACTTCCTTCATCTTAGGATTCAATCGCCGTTGATGATCAACAACGGGTTTAGCGCCAGGTTCCATGTTAATCTTGTGCTGACATAGAGTGGGACTAATGCCCTTAAGATCATCAAGAGTATATCCAATAGAAGCCCTGTGCTTCCTTGGAACTTTTAATAATCTTTCTTCTTCATGTTCTGGAAGGTTAGCACTAATAATAACAGGATATATCTTTTTCTCATCAAGATAAGCATATTTTAAAGTGTCAGGCAATTGTTTCAATTCAAACACAGGATCACCTTTCGATGGAGGAGGACCTCCAAGAGTTTCAATAGGCAAATTGTGTTTCAGGAGAGGTTGTTGTTCGAAGAAAAATTGATCTATTTCATTTCTTTCACGCAAGTGCATATCATTTTCCTGGTCAAGCAAATATTGTTCTAATGGATCAGTAGGAGGCACAACAATAGAAGCAAGACCAATTATTTCATCCTTACTTGATAACGCTTTATCACGGGGTTGTCTACTAAACTTGGAAAAATTAAACTCATGAGACACATTACCAAAGCTGACACCGACAGTTTGTTTTTCACAATCTATCTTAGCATTGACGGTGCTCAAGAAAGGTCTACCAAAGATAATGGGACAAAAGTCGTCTTGTGGGGAACCAAGGACTAGAAAATCAGTAGGGTATTTCACTTTCCCACACAAGACTTCAACATCTCTAACAATCCCAAGTGGTGTGATAATGTCTCTATTAGCAAGTTTGATAGTAACATCAATGTCTTCTATTTCAGCAGGTGCTATTTCATCCATAATTTCTTGGTACAAGGTAAAAGGGATGGCCCTCACACTAGCACCCAAATCACATAAACCATGATAGCAATGATCTCCTATTTTGACTGAGACAACAGGCATGCCTACTATGGGTCTATGTTTATCTTTTTCATCAGGTTTAGCAATTCTAGCAACTTCATCACAAAAGTAGATAACATGCCCATCAATATTTTCTACCAAGAGATCTTTGACCATAGCAAAACAAGGTTCTACCTTGATTTGCTCAGGGGGCTTAGATGTTTTTAGATTACTCTTACGGACCACAGTTGATACCTTAGCATGTTCCTTTATCCTAACAGGGAAAGGTGGTTTTTCAATATGAGCGGTAAGCACAACTGGATCAACCTTGTAAGTGATAGTTTCTTCTTTAGCTATGACCGGTTCTTTAATTTCTTCTTTAATAGGGGGATGATATTTAAACCACTTCTCCTTAGGGAGATCAACGTGAGTAGCAAATGCTTCGCAAAAAGAGGCTACTATCTCAGAGTCAAGTCCATATTTAGTGCTAAACTTGTGAAAAGTATCGGTGTTCATAAAAGATTTAACACAATCAAACTCAAGCTTTATACCAGACTCGTTACCTTCATCGAGTTCCCAATCTTCAGAGTTGCGTTTAATTCTTTCCAAGAGATCCCACTTGAATTCAATAGTTTTCTTCATATAAGAACCAGCACAAGAAGTATCGAGCATGGATTGATCATTATGAGAAAGCCGAGCATAAAAATTCTGAATGATAACTTCTCTCGAGATGTCATGATTGGGGCATCAATATAACATTCACTTAAGCCTCCCCCAAGCTAGAGCGATACTTTCTCCTTCACAAGGCCAAAAATTATATATATAATTCCGATCACGATGAACGAGATGCATGGGATAAAACTTTTGGTGGAATTCCAATTGCAAACGATTCCAGTTCCACGATCCAAGATCATCACATAGCCTATACCATGTCAATGCTTTTCCCTCCAAAGATAAAGGGAAAACTTTCTTCTTAACTTCATCTTCGGCTAAACCTGCAAGCTTAAATAATCCAAAATTTCGTTCACATATAAAAGGTGCATATCAGGATGTTCAGTTCCATCTCCTGCATAGGGTTTAGCAAGCAGTTGTTCTACCATACCCTAAGGAATTTCATAAGTAATATTTTCAGTAGGTGCAGTAGGTTGAGGGGTAACTAATTGTGGTTCCGGTCGAGGTGAAGATACCCCGAACAAACCCCTCAAAGGATTGTTCTCCATAGTAGCAAGTAGCAATAAATTTCAGCACGTAGTATAAGTTTTTCCTTACCGATTTCCACTTACCAAGAGCGCTTCACTCCCCGGCAACGGTGCCAGAAAAGATTCTTGATGACCCACAAGTATAGGGGATCAATCATAGTCCTTTCGATAAGTAAGAGTGTCGAACCCAACGAGGAGCAAAAGGAAATGACAAGCGGTTTTCAGCAAGGTAATTTCTGCAAGCACTGAAATTGCAGGTAACAGGTAGTTTGATAGCAAGATAATTGGTAACGAGCAAGTAACGGTAACGGTAAATAAGGTGCAGCAAGGTAGCCCAATCCTTTTGTGGCAAAGCACAGGCTAGAACAATCTCTAGTAATAGGCAAAGTGTTCTTGAGGGTACACGGGAATTTCATCTAGTCACTTTTATCATGTTGGTTTGATTCGTGTTCGCTACTTTGATAATTTGATATGTGGGTGGAACGGTGCTTGGGTGCTGTTCTTACTTGAACAACCTCCCACTTATGATTAACCCCCTCGCAAGCATCCGCAACTATGAGAAAAGTATTAAGATAAAATCTAACCATAGCATTAAACGTTTGGATCCAAATCAGCCCCTTACGAAGTAGCGCATAAACTAGGGTTTAAGCTTCTGTCACTCTAGCAACCCATCATCTAATAACTACTCCACAATGCATTCCCTTAGGCCCATGAATGGTGAAGTGTCATGTAGTCGACGTTCACATGACACCACTAATGGAATCACAACATACATATCATCAAAATATTGAACACATATCAAATTCACATGATTACTTGTAACATGACTTCTCCCGTGACCTCAAGAACAAAGATAACTACTCACAAATAATAAACATGCTCAAGATCAGAGAGGTATTGAATAGCATAATAGATCTGAACATATAATCTTCCACCAAGTAAATCATATAGTAATCAACTACGCAAGGTAATCAACACTAATAGTCATCCACAGGTACCAATCTGAGGTTCCGGTACAAAGATTGAACACAAGAGATGAACTAGGGTTTGAGAGGAGATGGTGTTGTTGAAGATGTTGATGAAGATCGGCCTCCCAAAGATGAGATGGGTGTTGGTGATGACAATGGCTTCGATTTCCCCCTCCGGGAGGGAAGTTCCCCGGCGGAATCGCTCCGCCGGAGGGCAAAAGTGCTCCTGCCCAAGTTCCGCCTCGAGGCGGCGGCGCTTCGTCCCAAAAGTCCTCCTCTGATTTTTTTCTAGGTCAAATGTGATTATATACCAGAAGATGGGCACCGGAGGTTGGCCGAGGAGGCCACGATACACCAGGGCGCGCCCAGGGGGTCTGGCGCGCCCTGGTGGGTTGTGCCCACCTGGCTGCCCCCCTCCGGTAGTTTTCCACTCTAGTATTTTTTATTAAATACAAAAACAATCTCCGTAAAATTTTAGCTTCCTTGGAGTTGTGCAGAATAGGTATCTATGATGTGCTTTTCTTGGGTCCAGAATTCCAGCTGCCGGTATTCTCCCTCTTTGTGTAAACCTTGCATATTATGAGAGAAAAGGCATTAGAATCACTCCCCAAAGCATTATTATTCAACAAAACATAATAAATAACAGTAGGAAATCATGATGCAAAATGGACGTATCAATCAACACAACATGGCATTCCGATATAACCAGATTCTTAGACTTGGTGAAATTTAGAGTAGACATGGGCAACATTTTTTAACAGATTGACATTTTGGACAACAGATATAACTATGATGCAAATCCTATACATGGCAACAAATGGCACAACCTGGTAGACAATAATATGCTTAACAAAAGACTCCATTGTGCCAACACCAAAAGTGCCCTAGAACACTAGCAAATCAGATGGCAACATGACAACAAAATAACAACTTCACACTTAGTGAAAATTTAACTATCTCCCAAAGCTGCAGTTGACTAGGCATGTAGACATGGCAATAACAGCAACATAACAACCCTCTATGAGCATGGCAAGGACACTAACAGCAAAAAGACTGGACACACTTCAAATCATTCCATTGGCACAATTACATAGGATGCAGGGTTTGCTTAATATGACGCTCACAAAACGGAACTTAACGTTAACAGATTTCAGTTTTAACACGATAGCAACTGGATAGCAAGAAATGATCATGATAATGATGTTCTACATAGCAACCAGAGGCATGGCATCAAAGTAGACATCACATAGGGCAATACTCATGAAGACACCACATGCAAAAGGCCTACGGTTTAGATGCAATCTTCCGCGCAAAATTGAATAAAATAACAGATTAGCAAACTACGATGGAATGCACTTTTGCAACAGAGTTCTGATCATGTAGATGATTCCTATTATGCATTCAAATGATGCCATCATTTAGAGCACGAAGAGTAGATGAACTTTCATATATAACACATCTCCATCGGGTACACGGTTTGAAAACTAGATGCAATCTTATATGGTAACATGATGTTAAACAGACGGTTTTAAAAGACTTAGAAAAAATAGCCACCTCGGGGAAAACGGGATGAAGCCATGTGGGATGGCTCGGTGCAGGGCGCGGGGCCGGCGTTTGGTTGCAGGGACGCGCAGATCCGGGACGTGGCCGTCCCAACGCGGTCAACGGCGGCGGTTGCCGGGAAGACCGACGGCATGGTGGCGCGAGGTGCCGGCGAAGGTCGAAGGGGGGCCGGACCGGGGCGGATCCGGGCCGGGATCCGGGCCGGGATCGCCGGATCCGGCCGGCGGAGGCGCGGGGCGACGCCGGAGCCTGGGGCGACGGCAGATGCAGGTCCTGGTGCGGCGGCGGTGCCGCGGGCAACCGGCGAGGGGCGCGCTCGGTGGCAGGGCGGAGGCAAGCGCAGGGGTGGTACGGCGGCACTGCAGCGGGTGCTGGGCGGCGGGGCAACGAAGCGGTGCGGCGGCGCGGTCCAATGAGGGTCAGGGCGGAGGTCGGCCGGCGGGGACGGTCCGGTCGGCGGCGGAGCAAGAGAGCGCCGCCCGGGAGCTCGGCCTCGCGAGGAAGATGACGCGGGGGCACGCGGGTGCGCGCGGCCCGGTTCGGGCCTAGGGCGGGAATCGCCTGGGCCGCACGAGCCGCGGTGGCTGGTGGTGGCGCGGGTGACGCGTGGTGTGTGGTGGTTGGCTGCGGGGTTGCGGGGAGGCGACGTGGCGGCGCGCGATTGGGCGAAGGCGGCGGCGGCTGGCTGGTGGCGGCGGCGCGCCAAGTGGCGAAGGTGGGATGGCTGCGCGCGGATTTCGAGGTGCGGCGGCTGGAGGTTAGGGGAGGGCTTGGTTTGCCCAAAAATGCAAAGGGAGGTGTTTAAATAGGGCAGGGGCTAAGGTTTGGGGTTTTCATTCGTTTTTGGACCGTTCGATCCCGATCGGACGGTCCGGAAGCGGAGGGGGGGTTAGGCTAGGTAGTGGGCTGTGGAGAGGGGGTGTGGCTGAGAAGAGAGGGAGGTTGGTGGCTCGTGAGATGATTTTGAAATACCGAAACGTCCGCGTTATAAACCGGAGTGCTACTATAGTTGCACGTTGGGGTATCAAACGACCTCCGATTGCGACAAAATTTGGCACGCGGTCTACCTACAATATGTTAAGACCGCACGCCAACTTTCGACCCAATCCGAGAATAATTTTCGCGCACTTTTTAAAACATTTTTTTAACGATGTCGCGGGCGCGTGCTTGTGTGGTTGGTCACGACACGGTCAACGACAAGAATGGGGAGAACCGGAAACTACGAACGGACGCAGGTTGTTTTTTAAACGAGTGACGGTGCTATGCAAATGATGCGAATGATGCGATGATGAATGCGACAAACAAAGGAAACGCATGATGACAACGAAATAAATCGGGGATCTTCTGGAGCGTCGGTCTCGGGCCGTTATAGCAGCGGCGTCCGGAGATTTAGGGAGCAGGGTAATGAATGCCTCATTGAGTTACCAAATCCACGGACATTGAGCATGTACAACACGTGGAAGGCCTCCATGATATCGCCCTTGATCACATCCCATGAAGAACAGAGAAACTCCTCTGAGAAACCGTCAGGGCCGGGTGCCTTGCCTTTGGGCACACAGCAAATCGCGTTCCACACCTTCTCCTCGGAAAAAGGTTGCTCGAGGGAAGAGAGATCAAAAGAGCGGGGGTCGATGAAGTCCAACGCGATGGAAGAGGCTCGATGATCGGCAGCGGCAATAAGCCGAGAGAAGTGATCGTGCGCGGCCCCGGCCAGGCCCGCCTGGTCGGTAATGACCGTGTCGCCAACAAGGAGCTCGAGGATCCCGTTGTGCTGCTTTTCGCGCAGCCGCAGGAACACCATGTCGGTGTCCCCAGCCCGCAACCAAGCAAGGCACACACGCTGGCGGGCAATGGACCTGTCCAGAGAGGTGAGACCTAGGTAGGCTTGCTTCAGTTGTCGATGGAGCCAAGTTTCAGCGGTAGAAAGCGGCCTATAATCTTGAGCCGTGTCGAAGCGCGTGATAAGCTCGTGGGAGGTGGACAGCTGCATGGCGACATTGCCAATGGTACGAGAACTCCATCCCTGGAGACGGCATGCCATGCACTTGAGACGCGCAAAGAGATGACGGAATGTATCCGGGTCGTCCGGAGCAGAGTGCCAAGCATTGACGCGGTCTGATGGTAGCCGTCGAGGGTGGGCCAAAACCGCTCAAAGTGAAATCACGTGGGCCTCGGAGACCATGGGGTGCAATCCACCATGAGAGGCATGTGATTCGAAGCAGCAGATGACAAACATTGCATGAGGCAATGCGGGTGTGCCACCTCCCAACTCGGAGAGCTGAGCTCACAGTCAATATGGATGAGGGTGGGGGGTCTCTCTCACTGGACCACGTGTAACGCCGGCCATGGAGGTACAGGTCTCGAAGCTCCGCCTCAGCCATGAATCTACGAAAACGACGCATGGAGCGATACAGACGAGGGTGGGGGGTCTCTCTCGCTGGACCACGTGTAATGCCGGCCGTGGAGGTGCAGGTCTCGGAGCTCCACGTCAGCCATGAATCTACGGAAACGACGCATGGAGCGGTGGTGCAGCCTATCATTGTTCTTGTCCGCAACGAACGCTATTATGTTGAAGTTGCCACTAACAAGCCAAGGCCTGATACATGAGGAACGGAAGTCACGCACCTTGTCCAAATATTTGGCCTTGGCCACCTCGTCTTGGGGGCCATAGATGCCCAAAAGCCACCAGTGTCCCTCACGGCCCGAAATGGTAACACAGGCAGACAGGTGATGAGTGCCGACCAGGAGGTTGGAAAGTGCAGCCTCAAAAGGACGCCAAGCCAGGAGAAGCCACCACTCGTGCCATCGGCAGGCAAGAAGAACAACTCAATGAACTCTGAACCCAAGGACTCAGCCACGAGGGCAGGCGAGACGAAAGATAACTTAGTTTCCTATAAGCATACAATGGTGGGTCGCATAGATACAATGACTGATCGAACGACGTTGTGCTTTGCCGGACAATTAAGGTCACGCACGTTCCAAAACACCACACGGAGACTCTGTTCCATAAAAATGGGGGTGGGGCGCAGTCACGGCACTGCGATCAAACCGCAACGAAGCGGTCAATGGACGGAGAGGCACGAGCACCACCTAGCAGCAAGTGCGGCGGCATGTCCCAGCCGTAGGAGTCCACCAGGGCCTGGATCGTGTTGTCTGCGAGAGGACGGTCGAACAGGCTAGCATACTTTTCCATGATCTCCGTGGAGAGCGGCTCATTGACTCCCAAGAGACCAAGGCATCACAGGAGGATGACGTGGCTTGAGACTGCGTCGGTATTTCCCCAAAGAGGAAGGGATGATGCAGCACAGCGACGGTAAGTATTTCCCTTAGTTATGGAACCAAGGTATCGAACCAGTAGGAGGATCACCACCACCTAATAAGCAGCACCTGCACACAAAGAACAAATACTTGCAACCCGACGCGAAAGAGAGGTTGTCAATCTCTCTACGGTAAAAAGATAGATTAGGTAGTGATAGAATTGGGGAGATAGATCTCTCAAGAACACAAAATAAAAAGAGCAAATAAAAAGTGCAGCAATGATAATATAACAGCATGGAACAAGCAAAAATTATAGATACGTTGGAGACGTATCAGCATCCCCAAGCTTAATTCATACTCGTCCTCGAGTGGGTAAATGATAAAAAAACAGAATTTTTGATGTGGAATGATGCCTAACATGTTCATCTCATATTCTTTTCTTTTGTAGCATGGACATTTGGACTTTTAGTTGATTCAAAGCAATAGTCTAGTTTTAACATAATGACTTCAATACTCAAGCATGCCAACAAGCAACCATGTCTTTCAAAATATCAACACTAAAGAAAGTTATCCCTAGCCCATCATGCTCAATCATTGATCCATTCATGAAACACACTCAAATATTAGCTACACCCAATGCTCAAGTACGATCATAGTGTCCCCTAGTTGGTTCTTTATAAGAGAAGATGGAGACTCAAAGTAAAAATAAAAATTGCATAAAGTAAATAGATAGGCCCTTCGCAGAGGGACGTAGGGATTTGTAGAGGTGCCAGAGCTCAAAGTTTAAATTAAGAGAGAAAAATATTTTGAGTGGCATGCCTTTCCTGTCAACGAAAACGACAAAGTACTTCACAATACTTTCCATGCTAGATACATCATAGGCGGTTCCCAAACAGAAAATAAAGTTTATTCCTTTTTCCACCATTCTTTCACATTCCATGGCTGGCCGTATCCACGGTTGCCTTCCATACCAACACTTTCCAAGGAATTTATTATTTGACAACATAAAGTAAATATTTTTTATTTTTTCATTTCGGTAATGCCCCTATTACTGCCGCACTCTCGTGCAATGACAAGTGAATAAACACTCATCTTGAGAATAACACATCTAGCATGGAAAAATATTGGACACTCCCTACCGTTTCATGAGCAGTACGAGCACACAAAAGAGAAATTTATTTTGAAAATTAGAGATAGCACATACAAATTTGCTTAGAACGACATGGAAATACCGCATATAGGTAGGTATGGTGGACTCATAAGGCAAAACTTGATTTGAGGATTTTGGATGCACAAGTAGTATTTCTACTTAGTACAAATGGAGGCTAGCAATAGATTGAGAAGCAACCAACCAAGAAACGAAAATTCACATAAGCGAGCATTGAGCATAACTAGCACCGAATAATGCACCATAAGTAGGATGTAATTTCATTGCATAACTATTAACTTTTGTACTTGCATAGGGAATCACAAACCTTAACACCAATATTCTTACTAAAGCATAATTACTCACTAACATGACTCACATATTAATATCACCATGTCTCAAAACTATTACAAGGAACCAAGTTTAATTTGTCCAATGATCTTCATGGAATTTTTTATTATATCCTCCTTGGATATCTATCACTTTGGGACTAGTTTCATATATTGCCATTGCTTTTGACAAGCTCAAACAAATTTAAGTGAAGCACATGAGAATAAAGATTTCATCTCTCAAAAAAGTATAAGTGAAGCATGAGAGGATTTATTCAAAATTTACTAACTCTCAAATTTATCTAAGTGAAACATGAGAGTATTTCTACAAAAATTTCCAAGCACACTGTGCTCAAAAAGATATAAGTGAAGCACTAGAGCAATTCTATAGCACAAAAAGTTTAAGTGAAGCATTTAGAGCAATTCTAACAAATCATAGCATAATTTTGGCTCTCTCAAATAGGTGTGTCCAGCAAGGATACAAGTGACAAACTAACAAGCAAATCAAGCAAAGACTCAAATGATACAAGACGCTCCAAGCAAAACTCATGATATGTGACGAATAAAAATATAGCTCCAAGTAAAATACTGATGGTCGTTAGAAGAAAGAGGGGATGCCACTCGGGGGCATCCCCAAGCTTAGTTGCTTGTTTCTCTTTGGATATATATTGGGGGTACTGTAGCATCCCCAAGCTTAGTCTCTTTTCACTCCTTATTCCTTCATCCATCGTGATCTCACCCAAAACTTGAAAACATCAATCACACAAAACTCAACAAAATCTTCGTGAGATCTGTTAGTATAATAAAGCAAATCACTACTTTAGGTGTTGTTGCAAACCCATTCATATTTTATTATTGAATTATACCTACTGTATTTTAACTTTACCATGGCTCATACACTTCAATACAACCCATAGATTCATCAAAACAAGCACACAATGCAACAAAACAGAATCTGTCTTAAACAGAACAGTCTGTAGTAATCTGTACTCTAACCATACTTATGTAACTCTAAAAATTCTGAAAAATTAGGACAATGTAAAGAATTTGTATAGCAACACTGTGTTAAAATTTCAGCTCAGTATCACGTTCCAGTAAAAAATGAAAGTTCGAACACAGGAGGCAAAGTTTCTGTTTCAGATTCAGCATCGCTTCTACTCATCTTATGAATCATCCTAAAGGCTCTGCTTGGCACAAACACTAAATAAAACATAAAAACACAATCATAACAGAGGCATAATTGTGTCAACACTCAAAACCAGAAAGGGACAAACAAAAATAAATTCATTCATTGGGTTGCCTCCCAACAAGCGCTATCGTTTTACGCCCCTAGCTAGGCATAACACATAGATTCAAGTATTGTCATCTTTGGTTTTTGCTACTTTTGTGAGGGCTTTCTCAAATCTGGGGGGCTCTTTACGCTTCCCCAAATTTTCAGGAGAAGAAAACATCTTGAGATCCAAAATATCCAAACGCTTGTTGCAAAGAGTAATCAAAGTATTCAAGCGATTGAGGTTCCCACTAATATGTTTGAGAGGTTCATTATATTTTTGCACCTCAACCAAGTGCTTATGTAGGTCACCCAATTTGTCGAGAATTTGAACCCCCTCTTGTGTAAAAGAAGGTCCCTTTTTTGGAGCAACCCCCAATATCCCTTCCAAAATTTCATAAGCGGTGTTTGCATCAAGCTCAATAAAATTCCCTTTAGCGGCAAAATCCAAGAGTTGTCTATGATGCAAAGCTAATCCTATGTAAAAATGTCGAAGCAAATTTTTTGCATCTCCTTTTAGATTGCAAATACAATAGGATTGCATTAGCCTATACCAGACATCTTTCAAATTTTCCCCTTGTTTTTGTTTGAAGTATAGAACTTCAAAATCTGGTGACAAAGGGGGAGTAGTAACGCCAGTCATAACGACAAGATTAACAAACAAGAGTTCTGACGAGAAAAAGGCAAACGGAAAAGAGAATGAATAAAACGGCAAATTGGTGAAGTGGGGGAGAGGAAAACGAGAGGCAAATGGCAAATAATGTAATTGCAAGGAGACGAGATTTGTGATTAGGAACCTAGTAGATGCTGATGGTGTCTCCTCGGCGCCAGAGATTGGCACGTAGAAGAGACCGCTTCCTCCCCGGCAACGGCACCAGTAATTCCTTTGACGTGGCTTGAGACTGCGTCGGTATTTCCCCAAAGAGGAAGGGATGATGCAGCACAGCGACGGTAAGTATTTCTCTCAGTTATGAAACCAAGGTATCGAACCAGTAGGAGGATCACCACCACCTGCACACAAAGAACAAATACTTGCAACCCGACGTGAAAGAGAGGTTGTCAATCTCTCTACGGTAAAAAGATAGATTAGGTAGTGATAGATTGGAGAGATAGATCTCTCAAGAACACAAAATAAAAAGAGCAAATAAAAGGTGCAGCAAGGTATTTTGTTTTTTTGGAATAATAGATCTAAAAAGAAAAGAGGCAAAAAGATAGATCGGAAAGCAATATGTTGGAAAAGTAGACCCGGGGGCCGTAGGTTTCACTAGTGGCTTCTCTCATGAGTATAGCGCATGGTGGGTGAACAAATTACTCTTGGGCAATTGATAAAAGATCAAATAATCATGACGATATCCAAGGTGATGATCATTATATAGGCATCACGTCCAAGATAAGTAGACCGACTCCTGCCTGCATCTACCACTATTACTCCACACATCGACCGCTATCCAGCATGCATCTAGTGTATTAAGTTCATGGAAAAACGGAGTAATGCAATAAGAACGATGACATGATGTAGACAAGATCTATTCATGTAGGAATAGACCCCATCTTGTTATCCTTAATGGCAACAATACATGTGTGCCTTGCTGCCCTGAGGGAGTCTTGGTTTAAGGGGTCCTCGGGAGGTCGACCTATTACATATGGGCCGGACTATATGGGCCACTTGCTGAATATTGGAAGGATTGAAGATCTCGTCTCCAAGGAGGAAGCTTCGAGAATCGTGGCTTGCCTTCCACATTTGGAGTAGTGAATAGGCATGTTTATCCCTTCGACGTGTAACCGACCATGTGTAAACCCTAGGGACCCCTGGCGTCTATATAAGCCGGAGGGTTTTAGGTGGTAGAACAAGAGAACTCATCTAGGGTTTTAGTCACACGATCTCGTGGTAGATCAACTCTGTAATCCCCATACAATCAATATAATCAAGCAGGACGTAGGGTATTACCTCCATAGGAGGGCCCGAACCTGGGTAAAACCTTGTCCCCTTCGTCTCTCGTTACCATCGATCCTATTCTCACAGCTCGGGACCCCCTACCCGAGATCCGCCGGTTTTGACACCGACATTGGTGCTTTCATTGAGAGATCCGCTGTGATCGCCAGAAGGAATCGATGGCTCGCCTAGTCATCAACGAAGAGGTCCGCAATCCGGGCAATTTTGTCCCCGGACAGATTTTTGCTTTCGACGGCATTGTGCTGCACGCCGACCCGACCGGCCATCTAGGCCGCATCGGAAGTTTCGCCCCTGATCAAGAGGTCAGATTCGGGAACTTAGAGTTCTCCGTAGACTCTCAAGGCCATCTATCACTAATCGGGCTCGCGGTCTCACCTGCCATGCCCAAAGACTCTGAGGCCTTAACCCCAGACCCATCTTTCGGCCCCGCCCATGGGATCTACCCTGGCGAGGGCCCAACCTTCAGTCCAGATCAGGTCATAGTACCTGACGTCCGGACATCGGTTCTCGCCGAACACTCTTCTTGCACGGACGCATCGGAGGTTCACTCCGGACGCTCTGGACAGACCGGTCCGATCGAGCTCTCGGTACTCAACGAGGCCCTAGATCAGATCTCGTCGATGAAGATCAACGACGACCCAACCCCGATCTATTCTCAGATCGGGCCTCAGACGGGTCAGGACAGACTTTTCGTCCCACCCACCACCCACTTGATAGCCAATGTCGAGGATTTAACCGACATGCTAGACTATGCTTCCGAGGAAGCAGAGTACATGGATGAGGAAGATCACTCCCTCACCCCCGCAAAGACCGGGCAGTGGACTGCCACCTCTATATACGACGTCTACATGGTGGACACTCCGAAAAACAACAGTGATAAATCGGACGAAGCGCCGTCGAGACACCGAAAGCCGCATAAATGGTCAAAAGGAAAAAAGGGGCGAAAGTCTACCGATGGCACCGGGGACGGAGATACCCCGGAAGACATCGGCGGGCCCGAAATCCCCGAACACCCGTTAGAGGGTCAGGAGAGGCCCGAAGACCATCGCAACCCCGATGATCCAGATGATCCTGATGACGACGACTACCTCCGCTCTATTGAGGGGGAGGACAATGCGGAAGCCGATGAATTCGCTATTCCCGATAATCCTGCAGATCAGGAACTATTTAGGCAACAGCTATTATCTACGGCTCGCAGCCTGAAAGCAAAAGAGCCGCAGCTCAAAGCCGAACAAGACGACCTCAATGACCGATGGACGAGAGTCCCCTCCGCTGAGGAAGAACACGGCACTGGTCTATCGGACCAACCTAAGAGCTACCGACGCAGAAGGCTGCTGCCACAATTCGACGACGAACTCACTGATACGATGTCTCCCAAGCATACCCCATATGACAGGCCAGACCGCCCCCCTCGAGGACGCGACAGGATGGCTGATGATACCGGCTATAGGCCGATGATACCCCGTAGACGGGGAAAGGAGCCACTAGAGCCCGATGACAGGTTCGACCTGCGACACAACCTGGACTATAGAGTAGGCCGTACGCGATCCATCTACGGATCCAGAGGATACTCACCCGATAGACGGGAAGGGTACAGGCCCTGGTTTGACCGCAATGAAGATCGGGAACGAGCCCGAGCTAGGACACACACTGATCACCGGCGCATCATAGCTCGGGTCAGAGGCGCCGCCCACCCACTGTGCTTCACCAATGAGGTAATGCGGCATCAGTTCCCGGAAGGGTTTAAACCCGTAAACATAGAACAATACGATGGGACAACTGACCCAACCGTATGGATCGAGGATTTTCTCCTCCACATCCACATGGCACGAGGAGATGACCTCCACGCCATCAAGTACCTACCCCTGAAGCTCAAGGGGCCAGCCCGGCACTGGTTAAATAGCCTCCCCGAAAACTCCATTGGGTGTTGGGAGGACCTAGAAGAGGCATTCTGATCTAACTTCCAGGGCACTTATGTTCGGCCGCCGGACTCCTCCGATATAAGTAACGTCGTTCAGAAGCCCGGAGAGTCCGCGCGGCTATTCTGGAACCGTTTCCTGACCAAGAAGAACCAGATCGTAGACTGCCCGGACGCCGAAGCTATAGCCTCCTTCAGGCACAATATTCGGGATGAATGGCTGGCTCGACAGCTTGGACAGGACAAACCCAGGACAATGTCCGCCCTCACATCACTCATGGCCCGCTTTTGCGCGGGCGAGGATAATTGGCTAGCTAGACGTAGCCATAACCCCGAAGACCCCGGAACCTCTGAAGTTTGGGATGGAAACGGGAAACCAAAACGCAACAAGAACAAGCGCCGGCACAATAATAGTGATGCCGATGACACGGCTATCAATGCCGGCTTCCGCAATTCCCGTCCTGGGCAGCGGAAGAAGCCTCCTAAAGGCAAACACGACGGACCCACCCCGCTGGACAAGATTCTAGAGAGGCCTTGCCAGATCCACGGCACTCAAGAGAAGCCCGCCAATCACACCAACCGTAACTGTTGGGCCTTCAAACAGGCCGGCAAGCTCGCATCCGAGGACCAAGGCAAGAGCCCACGCAGCGAGGAAGAGGATGAGCCCTGTGGTCCGATCGGTGGCGGTCAAAAGAAATTCCCTCCAGAGGTAAAGACAGTAAACATGATCTACGCCACTCATATACCCAAAAAGGAAAGGAAGCGCGCACTTCGAGATGTCTACGCCATAGAGCCTGTAGCCCCGAAGTATAACCCATGGTCGGCATATCCGATCACTTTCGATCGACGCGACCACCCGACCAGCATCCGTCACGGGGGTTCGGCCGCACTCGTCCTAGACCCGATAATAGATGGGTACCACCTCACTAAAGTCCTAATGGACGGTGGAAGTAGCCTCAATCTGATTTACTCAGATACGGTGAAAAAGATGGGCATAGATCCGTCAAGGATCAAGCACAGTGACACTACCTTCAAAGGAGTGATCCCAGGCATTGAAGCCCGGTGCACAGGCTCCGTAAGCCTGGAGGTTGTGTTCGGCTCGCCCGATAACTTTTGAAGCGAGGACTTGATCTTCGACATCGTACCTTTCCGCAGCGGCTATCACGCCCTGCTCAGCCGTACAGCGTTCGCTCGCTTTAACGGCGTCCCTCACTACGCATACCTCAAGCTCAAGATGCCTGGCCCTAGGGGGGTCATTACAGTTAATGGCAATACAGAGCGCTCCCTCCGAACTGAGGAACATGCGTTGGCCCTGGCGGCCGAATTCCATTACACCGATGATTGGCAATCGCCGACATCTGCCGTCAAGGCACCCAAGGCTGGGAAAAGAGCTCGGTCTCAATCCGAGGTACCAGAACCTTCCACTCCCCGTAAATAGGGACTCGCCCCCCATCGCACGGCCCTAGAACCGACAAGGTACGTGCCACGGAGGCACAACTTTGCGCTCAAAATTCCATGGGCAGCGGTGGGGACATACTATTAGAGGGTAGGTGTTCGACTGGACCGAACTATTACCGTCAACACGTCTTCGGACACACTACAGGTACCATCAAGTGCCTGCTAAAGGCGTCAAGCTCATCCATACCTCGGCGACTTCTCAAGACCCTTTCTTCAAGGTCCGTTCGCCAAACTAATAAAGCCCATAAAGGCATACACCTCCTTAGGAGCTGCAGGAGCAGATAAGCGACGGAGCACATCAAGGACGTCAGGTCACCTATCGAAGGCCCTTGGTACAAACTCTCCTGTAAAATTTATATTTCATTTATCAAATACCTGTAAACAGCTGCATCGGCAAATTGAACAATAAGAGTTGTTGAGTAAAATACAGATATATCATACTGTTTTCTCCCTCTTCTTGCGAACACTTTCTGTTTTCTCCCTCTTCTTGCGAACCTGTTTGGTATACTGTACGATGCAACCGGCTAGTAAACCGGGGGCTCGACCTTAAAATCGCCCTAATCACAATTTCTTTAAGTGTTCGGCGTCTTGGAATTCCGCTTTATATGCATTGGGTCAATAGTTGGGTTACCCGGCTCCTGTGCTTGCCCCTTTATGTTCCGCTCATTCGGCTAAAAGGGCAAAGGGAGCACCGCTGCGATTGTGCATCCGGCTAGTCTGGTTAAGCGCCTCAGCGGAGAAAGCCGAAAACCGACTGTCATGGTATGCGAGAACCGGTCTGCGAATCCGAGCTTAACTAAATCTCGTCAGAGGTTATTCCATGTCATACGATGGGTTTGGTGTTAGTACAAACCAGGTGGTATAGGCTTTGGCCGCGGTTCATCCGAACATCACAAACACCTGGGGGCTAGTTATGAGCTCCCGCACTCCTTTCTCGCGCCCCTATGGCTAAGTGAAAGCAATAAAGCATTATGGTCCGATTGCCTTGTCCGCTCCACACTACCGCCTTCGGGTACCGATAGTTCGGCTAAGGGTTATAGTGCGGTTGGAAGAGACACCTTGTGTAGTATCTACACGGGGGCTGAAGCCGACGACTCGCAGCTTTCAGAGTTAACGGCCACAAAAGGAGTTATAAAGGATGCAAAACATACAAGACATGATAAAACCATGCATCATAAATACATACACGCTGACAAGTCTTCGGACATAGTACAACAATCTATTCATACTCATTCTCTCTCGTACACTGTGATTCTATGGCCCGAGCACCCTCCATAACTCCGGAGAAGTACAACTTGGGGCGCCTATGACCCTTTCCAGGAGGCGGAGGAGCTGTGGCTACCTTCATCGGATCTAGCCCCGGCCTGTGCACCTTGGCCTTCGCGAAGGTCATCCTAGCCCCCTCGATGCAAGAAGACCGCCTCAAGGCGTCGATCCGAGGAGTGGCGTCGCTTAGCTTCTGCAGCAGGCTGAAGTAGCTGCCCGGCAGTGGCTCATGTTGGGGAACGTTGCATGGGAAACAAAAAATTTCCTACGCACACACAAGATCTATCCATGGTGATGAGCATCTACGAGAGGGAGAGTGAATCTACATACCCTTGTAGATCGCTAAGAGGAAGCGTTAAGAAACGCGGTTGATGTAGTCGAACGTCTCCGCGATCCAAATCGCAAGTCGTCCCTCGATCCGATCACGAACTAGTGCCGAACGGACGGCACCTCCACGTTCAACACACGTACGGCTTGATGACGCCTTCACCTCCTCGATCCAGCGAGCGATGGTGAAGTAGTAGATGAGTTCCGGCAGCACGACGGCATGGTGATGGTGGTGAGGAACAATCTCTGCAGGGCTTCGCCAAGCACTACGGAGATTATGACGGGAGAACTAGAGGGTTAGGGTTGCCGACACACGGCTTGGGAAATCTTGATGTATCCCGTGTGCTAGCCCTGCCCCTCTATTTATATGTTGAGCCCTGGGGTCTAAACTTGGAGAGAAAACCTCCACAAGGTCGGTTTTGCCCGCACAAGGTCGGTTTGGCCCGCACGGAAAGAGTCCAACTCGGATTCCAGCAGTATCGCGTACAAGCGGTAGTACCGCTTACGATAAGCGGTAGTACCGCTTACGATAAGCGGTAGTACCGCTTACGATAAGCGGTATTACCGCCTGTAGCGGTAGTACCGCTTACGATAAGCGGTAGTACCGCCTGTAGCGGTAGTACCGCTTACGATAAGCGGTAGTACCACCCCAGACGCCAACAAAACTTCCTTTTGCACCTTGCCTAAGCCTCGTGGGCTTTACCCCTTGGCCCAAATAAAGTGTTCTCGTACCCGAACATTTCGAGAAACATCCGGAACCCCTTCCGGTGAATTCCGGAACCCTTCCGGAGACCAAACACTATTATCCCATATATCAATCTTTACCTCCGGACTCTTCCAGAGATCCTCGTCATGTCCGGGATCTTATCCGGGACTCCGAACAACCTTCGGTCACCAACAAAATAACTCAACTATACTAATCGTCACCAAACGTTAAGTGTGTAGACCCTGCGGGTTCGAGAAATATGTAGACATGACCGAGACACCTCTACGATCAATAACCAATAGCGGGACCTGGATGCCCATATTGGCTCCTACATATTCTACGAAGATCTTTATCGGTCGAACCTCTATGTCAAGGATTCAGTTAATCTCGTATGCTGTTCCCTTTGTTCTTCGGTATGTTACTTGCCCGAGATTCGATCGTCGGTATCTCTATACCTAGTTCAATCTCATTACCGGCAAGTCTCTTTACTCGTTCCGTAATACAAGATCTTGTGGCTAACACTTTAGTCACATTGCTTGCAAGGCTCATTGTGATGTTGTATTACCGAGTGGGCCCTGAGATACCTCTCCGTCACACGGAGTAACAAATCCCAGTCTTGATCCATGCCAACCCAACAGACACCCTCGAAGATACCTGTAGAGCACCTTTATAGTCACCCAGTTATGTTGCGACGTTTGATACACAAGGTACTCCTCCGATGTCAGGGAGTTGCATGATCTCATGGTCATAGGAACAGATACTTGACATGCAGAAAACAATAGCAATAAACTGACACGATCAAATGCTACCTTCGTAGTTTGGGTCTTGTCCATCACATCATTCTCCTAATGATGTGATCCCGTTATCAAATGACATCTCATGTCCATGGCTAGGAAACCTTCACCATCTTTTGATCAACGAGCTAGTCAACTAGAGGCTTACTAGGGACGCAGTGTTGTCTATGTACCCATACATGTATTTGAGTTTCCAATCAATACAATTATAGCATGGATAATAAACGATTATCATGAACAAGGAAATATAATAATAACCAATTTATTATTGCCTCTAGGGCATATTTCCAACAGTCTCCCACTTGCACTAGAGTCAATAATCTAGTTCACATCACTATGTGATTTACATTGTAATGAATCGAACACCCATGCAGTTCTGGTGTCGTTCATGTTTAGACCTTGGAAGAGGTTTAGTCATCGGATCTGCAACATTCAGATCCGTGTGTACTTTGCAAATAATTATGTCCTCCTCCTTGATGTAATCGCGGATGGAATTGAAACGTCGCTTTATGTGTCTGGTCCTCTTGTGAAATCTTGGTTCCTTGGCTAGAGCAATGGCACCAGTATTATCACAAAACAGAGTCATTGGGTTAAGCGCACTAGGCACTACTCCAAGATCTGTCATGAACTCCTTCATCCAGACACCTTCCTTCGCCGCCTCCGAGGCAGCGATGTACTCCGCTTCGCATGTAGAATCAGCTACCACGCTTTGCTTGGAACTGCACCAGCTAACCGCACCCCCATTAAGAATAAATACGTATCCGGTTTGCGACTTAGAGTCATCCGGATCAGTGTCAAAGCTTGCATCGACGTAACCTTTTACGACGAGCTCTTGATCACCTCCAGAAACGAGAAACATGTCCTTAGTCCTTTTCAGGTACTTCAGGATATTCTTGACCGCCGTCTAGTGTTCCATTCCTGGATCACTTTGAAACCTTCCGACCATACTTATGGCAAGGCTGACATCGGGTCTTGTGCACAGCATTGCATACATGATAGAGCCTATGGCTGAAGCATAGGGGATGACACTCATCTTTTCTCTATCTTCTGCAGTCACTGGGCATTGAGTCTTACTCAACTTCACACCTTGCAAAACAGGCAAGAACCCCTTCTTGGACTGATCCATTTTGAACTTCTTCAAAATCTTATCAAGGTATGTGCTTTGTGAAAGTCCTATTAAACGTCTTGATCTATCTCTATAGATCTTGATGCCTAATATGAAAGCAGCTTCTCCTAGGTCCTTCATTGAAAAACTCTTGTTCAAATATTCCTTCACGCTTTCCAACATTTCTATATTGTTTCCAATCAGTAATATGTCATCCACATATAATATTAGAAACGCTATAGAGCTCCCACTCACTTTCTTGTAAATACAAGCTTCTCCGTAAACTTGTATAAACTCGAACGCTTTGATCACCTCATCAAAGCGAAGATTCCAACTCCGAGATGCTTGCACCAGTCCATAAATGGATCGCTGGAGTTTGCAAACTTTGTCAGCATTCTCTGGATCGACAAAACCTTCTGGTTGCATCATATACAACTCTTCCTTAAGGAAACCGTTAAGGAACGCTGTTTTGACATCCATCTGCCAAATTTCATAATCGAAAAAGGAAGCTATTGCAAACATGATTCTGACGGACTTAAGCATCGCTACGGGTGAGAAGGTCTCATCGTAGTCAACTCCTAGAACTTGTGAAAAACCCTTTGCCACAAGTCGAGCTTTATAGACGGTGACATTACCGTCCGCGTCCGTCTTCCTCTTAAAGATCCATTTGTTCTGAATGGCCTTACGCCCATCAGGTAATACTTCCAAAGTCCACACTTTGTTTTCATACATGGATCCCATCTCAGATTTCATGGCCTCTAACCACTTCTCGGAATCCGGGCCCATCATCGCTTCTCCATAGCTCGTAGGTTCATCGTTGTCTAACAACAAGACCTCTAAGACAGGGTTGCCGTACCACTCAGGAGCAGTACGCGTCCTTGTCGACCTACGAGGTTCGATTGTAACTTGATCCAAAGCTTCATGATCATCATCATTAACTTCCTCTTCAGCTGTTGTAGGCTCTACAGAAACATCTTTCTGCGCTGCGCTACTTTCAGGTTGAAGTAAATGTTCAACAACCTCATCAAGTTCTATCTTCCTCCCACTCAATTCTTTCGAGAGAAACTCTTTCTCAAGAAATGTTCCGTTTTTAGCGACAAACACTTTGCCTTTGGATCTGAGGTAGAAGGTATACCCAACTGTCTCTTTTGGGTATCCTATGAAGACGCATTTCTCCGCTTTGGGTTCCAGCTTTTCAGGCTGAAGCTTTTTGACATAAGCATCACATCCCCAAACTTTAAGAAACGACAGCTTTGGCTTCTTGCCAAACCAAAGTTCATATGGCGTCGTCTCAACGGATTTCGATGGTGCCCTATTTAAAGTGAATGCAGCTGTCTCTAATGCATAACCCCAAAACGATAGTGGCAAATCGGCAAGAGACATCATAGATCGCACCATATCCAATAAGGTTCGATTACGACGTTCGGACACACCATTACGCTGTGGTGTTCCAGGCGGTGTTAGTTGTGAAACAATTCCACATTGTCTTAAGTGACTGCCAAACTCATAACTCAGATATTCTCCTCCTCGATCAGATCGTAGGTATTTAATCTTCTTGTTACGATGATTCTCAACTTCACTCTGAAATTGTTTGAACTTTTCAAATGTTTCAGACTTGTGTTTCATTAAGTAAATATACCCATATCTACTTAAGTCATCAGTGAAGGTGAGAAAGTAACGATAACCACCGCGCGCCTCAATACTCATCGGACCGCACACATCAGTATGTATGATTTCCAACAAGTCACTTGCCCGTTCCATTGTTCCAGAGAACGGCGTTTTAGTCATCTTGCCCATGAGGCATGGCTCACATGTGTCAAGTGATTCAAAATCAAGTGACTCCAAAAGTCCATCAGCATGGAGCTTCCTCATGCGTTTTACGCCAATATGACCTAAACGGCAGTGCCACAAGAAAGTGGTATTATCATTATCAATTCTACATCTTTTGGCATCAATGTTATGAACATGTGTATCATTACTATCGAGATTCAATAAGAATAAACCCCTCACATCGGGTGCATGACCATAAAAGATATTACTCATATAAATAGAACAACCATTATTCTCTGATTTAAATGAGTAACCGTCTCGCAATAAACAAGATCCAGATATAATGTTCATGCTTAACGCAGGCACTAAATAACAATTATTCAGGTTCATCACTAATCCCGATGGTAATCGAAGAGCGAGCGTGCCGACGGCGATCACATCAACCTTGGAACCATTTCCCACGCGCATCGTCACTTCGTCCTTTGCCAGCCTCCGTCTATTCCGCAGTTCCTGTTTTGAGTTGCAAATGTGAGCAACCGCACCGGTATCAAATACCCAGGCACTACAACGAGAGTTGGTAAGGTACACATCAATAACATGTATATCATATATACCTTGTTTGTTGTTGGCCGCCTTCTTGTCAGCCAAATACTTGGGGCAATTCCGCTTCCAGTGTCTAGTTCCCTTGCAATGAAAGCACACAGTTTCTGGTTTGGGTCTAGCCTTGGGTTTCTTCACGGGAGGAGCAACTGCTTTGCCACTCTTCTTGGAGTTAACCTTCTTACCCTTGCCATTTTTCTTGAAACTAGTGGTTTTATTGACCATCAACACTTGATGCTCCATCTGAATTTCAGACTCAGTGGCTTTCAGCATCGCAAACAGCTCGGCGACTGACTTGTTCATCCCGTGCATGTTATAGTTCAACACGAAGCTCTTGTAGCTAGGTGGCAATGATTGAAGAACTCTGTCAGTGATAGCCTCTGGCGGAAGGGGCATCCCCAATTCAGCCAGACGGGTGGAGTACCCAGACATTCTGAGTACGTGATCACTGATAGACCCGTTCTCCTCCATCTTGCAAGCATAGAACTTATCGGAGATCTCATATCTCTCGATCCGGGCATTCTTCTGAAAGATAAACTTCAACTCCTGGAACATCTCATATGCTCCATGACGTTCAAAATGTCTTTGAAGTCCCGGTTCTAAGCCATACAATATTGCAAATTGAACTATTGAGTAATCTTCAGAACGAGCCTGCCAGGCGTTCACAACGTCTAGAGACTCAACTGGAGCGGGTGGATCACCAAGCGGTGCATCAAGGACATAAGCCTTCTGGGAAGCCGTAAGGATAATCCTTAGATTACGGGCCCAGTCCACAAAGTTACTTCCATCATCTTTCAATTTAGCTTTCTCTAGGAACGCATTAAAATTCAGGGGTGCTACTGCGCGAGCCATGATCTACAACATAAATATAGCAAAGACAACTTAGACTATTGTTCAAGATAATGAGTTTAGTTAATCATATTACTTAAAAACTCCCACTCAAATAGACATCCCTCCGGTCATTCGAGTGTAACATGATCCAAATCCACCAACTCAAGTCCGATCATTACGTGAGTTGAGGTGGTTTCAATGGTGAACATCTTCATGTTGATCATATCTACTATATGACTCATGTTCGACCTTTCGGTCTCTTGTGTTCCGAGGCCATGTCTGTACATGCTAGGCTCGTCAAGTTTAACCCGAGTGTTCCGCATGTGCAACACTGGCTTGCACCCGTTGTATGTGAACGTAGAGTCTATCACACCCGATCATCACGTGGTGTCTCGAAACGACGAACTTTCGCAACGGTGCACACTCGGGGAGAACACAATTTTATCTTGAAATTTAAGTGAGGGATCACCTTATAATGCTACCATCGTCCTAAGCAAAATAAGATGCATAAAAGGATTAACATCACATGCAAATCATAAGTGACATGATATGGCCATGAACTCGTGCTTTTGATCTCCATCTCCAAAGCACCGGCATGATCTCCATCGTCACCGGCATGACACCATGATCTCCATCATCTTGATCTCCATCAACGTGTCGCCATGAGGTTGTCGCGCCGACTGTTGCTTCCACGACTATTGCTAACTCATAGCGATAAAGTAAAGCAAAACGGCGAAAATAATTAAAGACAACTCTATGGCTCCTGCCAGTTGCCGTACTCATCGACATGCAAGTCGTGATATTCTATACAATACATGATCATCTCATACATCACATATATCTCATCATGTAATTGGCCATATCACATCACAACATACCCTGCAAAAACAAGTTAGACGTCCTCTAATTGTTGTTGCAAATTTTACGTGGCTGCTACGGGTTTGCAAGAACCATTCTTACCTACGCAAAATCACAACGTGGTGTAGTGATTGCTTTTTGATCTTCTAAAAGAACCCTCTTCATTGAAATTGATTCAACTAAAGTGAGAGAGACAGACACCCGCTAGCCATCTTTATGCAACGAAGTTACATGTCAGTTGAAGGAACCTGTCTCGCGTAAGCGTACGCGTAATGTCGGTCCGGGCCGCTTCATCTCACAATACCGCCGAATCAAGTATCAACTAGTAACGGCAAGCAATATGTATACACCCACGCCCACAACTCGTTTGTGTTCTACTCGAGATCTCATCTACGCATAGACCTAGCTCTGATACCACTGTTGGGGAACGTTGCATGGGAAACAAAAATTTTCCTACGCACACACAAGATCTATCCATGGTGATGAGCATCTACGAGAGGGAGAGTGAATCTACATACCCTTGTAGATCGCTAAGAGGAAGCGTTAAGAAACGCGGTTTATGTAGTCGAACGTCTCCGCGATCCAAATCGCAAGTCGTCCCTCGATCCGATCACGAACTAGTGCCGAACGGACGGCACCTCCGCGTTCAACACACGTACGGCTTGATGACGCCTTCACCTCCTCGATCCAGCGAGCGATGGTGAAGTAGTAGATGAGTTCCGGCAGCACGACGGCGTGGTGATGGTGGTGAGGAACAATCTCTGCAGGGCTTCGCCAAGCACTACGGAGATTATGACGGGAGAACTAGAGGGTTAGGGTTGCCGACACACGGCTTGGGAAATCTTGATGTATCCCGTGTGCTAGCCCTGCCCCTCTATTTATATGTTGAGCCCTGGGGTCTAAACTTGGAGAGAAAACCTCCACAAGGTCGGTTTTGCCCGCACAAGGTCGGTTTGGCCCGCACGGAAAGAGTCCAACTCGAATTCCAGCAGTATCGCGTACAAGCGGTAGTACCGCTTACGATAAGCGGTAGTACCGCTTACGATAAGCGGTATTACCGCCTGTAGCGGTAGTACCGCTTACGATAAGCGGTAGTACCGCTTACGATAAGCGGTAGTACCACCCCAGACGCCAGCAAAACTTCCTTTTGCACCTTGCCTAAGCCTCGTGGGTTTTACCCCTTGGCCCAAATAAAGTGTTCTCGTACCCGAACATTTCGGGAAACATCCGGAACCCCTTCCGGTGAATTCCGGAACCCTTCCGGAGACCAAACACTATTATCCCATATATCAATCTTTACCTCCGGACTCTTCTAGAGATCCTCGTCATGTCCGGGATCTTATCCGGGACTCCGAACAACCTTCGGTCACCAACAAAATAACTCAACTATACTAATCGTCACCAAACGTTAAGTGTGTAGACCCTGCGGGTTCGAGAAATATGTAGACATGACCGAGACACCTCTATGATCAATAACCAATAGCGGGACCTGGATGCCCATATTGGCTCCTACATATTCTACGAAGATCTTTATCGGTCGAACCTCTATGTCAAGGATTCAGTTAATCCCGTATGCTGTTCCCTTTGTTCTTCGGTATGTTACTTGCCCGAGATTCGATCGTCGGTATCTCTATACCTAGTTCAATCTCGTTACCGGCAAGTCTCTTTAGTCGTTCCGTAATACAAGATCTCATGGCTAACACTTTAGTCACATTGCTTGCAAGGCTCATTGTGATGTTGTATTACCGAGTGGGCCCTGAGATACCTCTCCGTCACACGGAGTAACAAATCCCAGTCTTGATCCATGCCAACCCAACAGACACCCTCGGAGATACCTGTACTGCACCTTTATAGTCACCCAGTTACGTTGCGACGTTTGATACACACAAGGTACTCCTCCGATGTCAGGGAGTTGCATGATCTCATGGTCATAGGAACAGATACTTGACATGCAGAAAACAATAGCAATAAACTGACACGATCAAATGCTACGTTCGTAGTTTGGGTCTTGTCCATCACATCATTCTCCTAATGATGTGATCCCGTTATCAAATGACATCTCATGTCCATGGCTAGGAAACCTTCACCATCTTTTGATCAACGAGCTAGTCAACTAGAGGCTTACTAGGGACACAGTGTTGTCTATGTACCCATACATGTATTTGAGTTTCCAATCAATACAATTATAGCATGGATAATAAACGATTATCATGAACAAGGAAATATAATAATAACCAATTTATTATTGCCTCTAGGGCATATTTCCAACAGCTCATTGGGCCATAGCCGGATACAGAGATCCTTCATGGCCGGTTCCGCCATCCGGTGTAGCTCCATCAGCTGCTTCAGCCGCTCCACAAGGAGAGGAGAACGCTCGGGGGCTTCGAATTGCGCCCAGAATAGCCGAGCTTCATCTCCTTCTCCCCGCGAAGCATAGAACTGCTTCGCGTCCGTTAAGTCCTTTTGGAGGTCCGAGCAGGCGCCTGAGGAACGCCATACTTGGGTAAGCAACTCGAACTTGCTGTCCCCGAAGATACACTGCAATGAATACGGCTTACCATCCAGGATAGCTTTGGCTTGGCGGAGCTCCTCTTCAAATGACCGCCTATCCACCCGCTCCTTTTGGAGATTGGTTATCAGGGTGGATAATTCGGCGGCCTGCTCCTTGCCCTTCCGCTCCAGGTCCTCGCACTTCCGCCTAGCATCTTTGAGCTCCTGCTGGATTTCCTCCACCCGAGCCTCGTGCTTGTCGCTGGTGGCTCTTAGGACAGATAGCGCGGTAGCTGCTTCTTTGGCAGCCGCCTTCTCCACCGCAGCCTCCTGCTTGGCCTTCTCAAGCTCGGCCTTGAGCTTCTCAATCTCCTTCGCCGAGGCTGTGCAAGCATTAAGCATATCAAATAACACTGCATTGACAGTACGGTAACGAAGAGTTCTTTACTCTAATTCGACTTACCTTGCGCCTCGTCGAATCTCTTGTTTAGAGCGTCAAGCTCGTCTTCGGAGCTCTTGAGCTTCCGATTTAGCTCTTCTATCTCGGCAGCGTTATTGGCCGCTGCCGTCGACGAAGCCTGTAACAAACAACATCATATAACGTTACAGGAGTTTACGACCTCCGAACTGTCACTAAAATGATCATGTGTACGGTCCTCTTAAGGGCTGACAGAACGATCTGAACATATATTGTCCTATACATAGTTCGGATAAGGATCTATGATTTGACCCCCAGGTAAGTTTTTCCAAACTCACCTAGGGCTCGGGGGCTGCCATGCATATAATCATAACTTACAGAAATCAATATTTCACAAAGTAGAGCATTACATGACTCACCTGAAAGCCCGTCAGGAGACCGTTGAAGGCCTCCTTCAGTCCGGTATCCATGGACTGAATGCTCTGCAGTACCGTACCCATAAGGGTGCGGTGCTCTTCGGAGATGGGGGCGTTTGACAGAGCCTTCCCCATAGCCGGCCACCCAGTGGTCGGCGGTGCCAGTGGTGGTCGGTTGACCCGATCTTCGACCGGGGATTGAACCTATGCCTCCGGAGGCGTGGTGCGCTCCGGAGACAACCTTGGAGGTGACTGGACATCTCCTTGTCCGGTCTCCTCAGTATCCGGGAGGGGCTTCTCTCCCGGGTCTTCGGCAGCCGAGATGTTAGCCTCGACCTTGACATCATCGCCCCACCTCCAGTGTCCGGCTCCAAGGGAGCCTGCTGGGATGACACCTCCGCGGTGTCCTTCGTGGCGCCCGGAGAAGTAGGGTGCGACGCGGTTCCGCTCTCTGCTAGCTCGGCGGGCGGGGTCTCCCTGTCCGAAACTTGATCGGTGGGGAGAACGCGCGGTGGGCTACAAGCCAGAAGGCACTCACACGTCAGTAACATTAAAAAACTTAGCGCTAATAGCTCGCGAGATCTTCGGATCCTTACCTTCGAGGTGGGGGCTTAACCCTGAGGTTCCTTCGCGGAACCCTCTCGAAATCCTCGGACTCAGAATCCGAGTCCGTACTATCACCGGACAGGGCTACCTGTGTCCGGCACGTCTTCTTCAGGGCAGGAGGATCTACGTCCTCCGGAGCGTCCGATGACGCCGCCCTTTTTCCGGCAAGGGGGGAATTGCCTCCCTCCTCACCCTCATGCTCCTCCTCTTGATTCGAGGAGGCGTGGGTCTCTTCGGACACAGCTTCTGTCTGGTCCCTGTTGCGCAGGCCTGTTCGGCCTGGCTTCTTCTTCTCCTTCTTCTCTAGCGCCTTGTAAGGCGCCACGACGAGCATCTCCAACAGTAGCGGAGACTTGGGGTCTTCGGGCTGTGGAGCCGGACACTTGATGCCCGTGGCTTTGCTCAACCATTCCTGTGAAAGGTGATCAGAAAATGCTTAGAGTATCTTTAGGAAGATAGAACCGGTGAAATGAAACTATGCTATACCTCGGGTGGGGGCTGGATGGAGCTCAAGCCCTTGTCCTCCTTCTTGCCCGGCCAGTTCTCCTGCGCCTTGAACAGCGCCTTCCATAGCTTCTCCCGCGTGGTGCGGAAGAGTTGACGAACTGTAGGATCGTCGTTAGTCCGGTAATCCCACATAGGAGAACTCCGGCGCTGGCAGGGGAGGATGCGCCGCCGAAGCATAACCTGGACCACATTGGTCAGGCCGACTCCCTCCCTGATTAGGGAGGTGATACCCCTCTGCAGGTCCTCCACCTCTGTGTCCGACCCCCAGTCAAGGCCCTTTCGGACCCATGAGGTCAATCTGGTCGGAGGGCCTGATCTGAATTCGGCAGGAACAGTTCCGCCCTCCTCCCTTGGCTCGGTGATGTAAAACCACTCTTTTTGCCAGGTCTTGATGGTGTCGATGAAGGTGTCGGATGGCCACACTACACGCGGAAGCTTGCCGATGACTGCCCCGCCGCAATCCGCATGTGCGCCGGCGACACACTTCGGCTTGATGTTAAAGATCTTTAGCCACAGTCCGAAGTGTGGCTCGACTCGCAGGAACGCCTCGCATACGATGATGAAGGCCGATATATGCATAAAAGAGTTCGGCGGGAGGTCGTGGAAGTCGAGGCCATAGAAGAACATGAGGCCCCTCACGAAGGGGTGAAGCGGGAAGCTTAACCCTCTGATGAAGTGAGGGATGAAGACCACCCTCTCACCTGGTTTGGGGGTGGGGATCACCTGACCCTCCTCTGCGGCGCGGTGGAAGACGTTGGCGGGGAGGTATCCGGCCTCCTTGAGGTCTCGGATGTCCTGGTCGGTGACTGAGGAAGCCTCCCACTTGCCGCTAGAACCTGAGCCGGCCATGGTTGTGCTCGGAGGAGGAGTGGATTGGGAAACCTAGATCTGGGCTCTGGAAGCTCGGGAGAAGGGGGAAGCGGGGATGCGAATGTGAGATGCGGATAAGCCTTGGGGTTTTCTTCCCCTTTTATTAAAGCTTGCTACCGGTTAGCCTCCCTTCACAACGCCGTGAATCTCTCCGCTTCCCAAGGCATGCGTGCAGTTATACGCGCGTGATCAAACATATCCCGTGTAAAATGGGGCACGATCTGTGCATTGATGGATCGTGCTAGTGGAAACGGCCACGAACCACGAAGCAGGTCTTTTCGGCTGGTTCAATGGTCGTGGTGGGCCGTGACTTTTCGTCTGAAAAGTTGTCAGAGAACACTATTGGCTCTCTGACGTTTGGCCTTCAAAGGCCAAGCTACTCATGGTATACGGACGATCTATGATCGGAAAGATTACACGTCGACGGAGGCCGAGCTATATCCCGACCGATTACTGTTTGGAGAAAGGAACTCACCTCGCAAGCCGAAGACTCTGATCACTCGAAGCAGCTGGAGCCTGGACCCTTGGCGTTGGAGGCTAGTTCGGGGGCTACTGAGGGAGTCCTGGTTTAAGGGGTCCTCGGGAGGTCGACCTATTACATATGGGCCGGACTATATGGGCCACTTGCCGAATATTGGAAGGATTGAAGATCTCGTCTCCAAGGAGGAAGCTTCGAGAATCGTGGCTTGCCTTCCACGTTTGGAGTAGTGAATAGGCATGTTTATCCCTTCGACGTGACCCCTGGTGTCTATATAAGCCGGAGGGGTTTAGGTGGTAGAACAAGAGAACTCATCTAGGGTTTTAGTCACACGATCTCGTGGTAGATCAACTCTGTAATCCCCATACAATCAATATAATCAAGCAGGACGTAGGGTATTACCTCCATAGGAGGGCCCGAACCTGGGTAAAACCTTGTCCCCTTCGTCTCTCGTTACCATCGATCCTAGTCTCACAGCTTGGGACCCCTTACCCGAGATCCGCCGGTTTTGACACCGACATGCCCCTTCTGTCACTGGGAAAGGACACCGCAAGATCTAACCCATCACAAAGCATCTCTTCCCATGGCAAGAAAAATCGATCTAGTTGGCCTAACTAAACCAAAGATTCGAAGAAGAAATACAAGGCTATAAGTAATCATGCATATAAGAGATCAAAGAAGACTCAAATAATATTCATGGATAGAAACTGATGATGAACTCAAAATTCATCGGATCCCAACAAACACACCGCAAAAGTTTACATCAAATAGAACTCCAAGAGACCATTGTATTGAGAATCAAAAGAGAGAGAGAGATAGGAAGCCATCTAGCTACTGCCTACAGACCCGTAGGTCTATGGTGGATTACTCACGCATCATCGGAGAGGCACCAATGAGGATGATGAACCCCTCCGTGATGGTGTTAGATTGGATCTCGAGCTTCTGGAACTTGCGGCGGCTGGATGTGTTTTTCGTCGACTCCCTTAGGGTTTCCAGAATATTTGGGAATTTATAGGTATCAGAGGCGGTGGAGATGGGCCCCGAGGAGGGCACAACCCATCAGGGCACGTCGGGGGCCCCCTGGCGTGCCCTGGTGGGTTGTGGTCTCCACGGCCCACCTCTCTGGCACTTCTTTGGCCCACTAGGTGTCTTCTGGTCCAAAAAAATCTCCAAAAAGTTTCGTCGCGATTGGACTCCGTTTGGTACTGATATTCTGCGAAGTAAAAAACAAGCAAAAACAGCAACTGGCACTTTGGCACTATGTCAATAGGTTAGTCCCAAAAAATGATATAAAGTTGCTATAAAATGATTGTAAAACATCCAAGAATGATAATATAACAGCATGGAACAAGCAAAAATTATAGATACGTTGGAGACGTATCAGAGGACACTCTTCGCTTTAGACTCCGAATCCATCCCGCGGTCCTCTCCCATGGAAATGCAGAAGCTGCGTCTTGGCATGAAGTTGGGTGGCACTACATTCCGGCGACGCGGAGTAGGGGTAGGGAGGATCGGGGCGATGGGCAATCGCACGAGGCTAGTGAAGCTGTCGAGGTCGCAACTGGCAGGCGCAGGGTCGCTGCATGGGCTGCATGGGACGGTTGCGTCAGAGCGTTGTGCCGATGAGTCCAGGTGCAGCTCGTGGGCCTTGTGGGCCTCGGGGGGCGGGCGCTGATGGGCCCACATAACAGGAGTCGGGGCGAGATGCCAAGTGGACGACCATGGAAGCTTCGGGGGTAGAGGCAAACAACACGATCGCGAGAGATCCCGAGGGAATATGCGGTGATTCCACCAACGGCTCGAGGGCAGCATGACCGACAGACACGCTGCAAAGCAGAAGCTGCGCGGGCCCATGCCCAGCTGGCGACGGACGGTCGACTAGCTAGTCTTCGGATGGCCCGGACCGGATCAAAGAATCAGTAGGTGGGGCCCCAGCTTTCTCCAAAGGCTGCACGACAGAGAGCCGAAGGGCCATCTGCGTTTGGTGGGAGGCAGATCGCAAGGTAGTAGGTGGGGCCCCAGGATGCCAGCCCAGTCATTGTAGGGTGGTGGCCCACCACGCCGGCGCCGACGACCGGACTGCCCGCGCGAGAACAAAGCGCGGTTCGAGCGGCCAGGAGCGCTCCTGGAGCGATGTGGGAAGTCATGCGACGCGACCAGGCCGACGACAGGGGAGGGGATCCTCTATCCGAGGACTCGTCAGCAGTGCCAGCCGACGGTGGGGGAGGCGGCAACGGAGGCAGCCGGAAATCCACAGTGTGTGTGACAAAGATCTGGACAGGGTGCCCAAGCCTCGACGCGTTCAAAGTTAAGTAGCTTTCATGTGCACATCGAGTCAATGTGAGCTCTCTCTTGATCAATTATGTCATGGGAAACCCTCCGGTAGATCAGCAGATGTAGGTGTGTAGGTTGGACTGGGTCTGCCATGGGATGTGGGCTACTGCTCCCCAAAAGTCTCGTCTTGGTCTACCTAGCTACTTCACAAGTGAAGTTTAGTAGCACAAGGGCGTGATTAGGTCTCACGGGTAAAGTACACAAACCTATGTATAGTGTAAAAAAATTGATCATGATTAGTCATGTCCTTGGCTACGAACAACTTTGAGCAATTAGACCGAGACTTGTCAGTTTGAACTCGTCACCTCTTCTCAATTAAAATTTGATGGGTTAAACAAGGGAATATTGACTAACCTAGGTGCCACATGTGGTGAGCCACCACTTAACCTATGGAGCTAGTCTAGGATAGTTGCATGAGTGTGGTGGGCCCAAGTATGTACTGCTTTAGAATAGACCACCTATTACAAAGTGGGATAAAACTATATTCAGAAAAGAGCCTTGAACTCTACTGGCCAAATGTGCATGTAGGTGAAACAAGTTTTCCATAACAACTATGGAACTTGCCAATACATTCATGTTTTGATCCTAGTGGTTGCAATGTTTCCTGTTGCAGGTGATTACTACGAGGAGTGATTTACGTAGTGTTTCATGCCTCCACTCGACATGCTTCCCGTGGTGTTGATGGAGCTTACCAAGACGTCTACCTTAGATTTGCTTTCGTTTCTGGATTTAGAAGAACTATGTCTGCTTATCTAAGTCTGTGTATTTGACTAGCATATGGCTAGAGTCTGTAAAACTCTTCACTTTCTGGATCATGCGATGTAATAAAATGATGCATTGTGTATGACAGAACATCGGTTACCATGTTTTCCGGCAATTTGATCCAAGGGCTGGCTTAGAAACACACGAAGACCGTAACCTGAAAGGTGGGTCATGACATAAGGTAAGGCAGGAAAGAGTGGCGCGGAAAGATATGTTTGGAAGAGAGAGATCCGCGGGAAAAAAACTTGAAGGAAGGACTGACTAGAGGAAGAAAGAGACCGTAACAAAAACGTAGGATAAAAAGGACAAGTAAAATTTGTTTTCTTTTCGTCTTCATGACACACAATTACTAAGAAATAGAGAAAATGTGTATGCTTACACAATCTTCCTAAAATTGATTAGTAAAAGGAAAAGGATGTCTTTCATTTCAATTACTATTGCCCGGACAAACCTATCATACATTAACAACAATGAACACTTAATATAAACGATAGGGCAACCTGCCTGATCTACCTCGCCTCTTCGACCCCCTTGATGTTCAGGGCATGCGCTAACATGGCGCATGTACGCGTCGTCTACCTGCCCGATGTCCTTGGTCGCCATATGCCGCTGGTCCTACGCGTGTGCATCGGGTCGGTGTGTCATCGGACCGGGGCCATGCACGGTACGTGTACCAGCCATCTGCAGGTAAAACATTAACCATCAGACTCACGACACACAAAGCCACATCAATGGGAGATTATAGACAAAAAGAAATGTAGCAAGAGGAGGGAAGAACAAGCTGGAGCGAAAAAAGGAGCAACACAACGCCGAGACGAACAAACCATGAGCCAACCCTCTGAAACATCTTCAACATGCCATACGCCAATAGCCAAACAAGAGGCAGTGCAAGAACCGATGTACCCGAACGACGGGAAGGAAGTCACGATACCAGCAGGGGTGAGGGGAAAGAAAATGAACAATGACAGCGCAAAAAAGGCGACACGCGCGAATGAGACCATGGCATGACTACGCCGGAGCTCCGTCAACTATGCCCAGAGGGACAAACTCGAGTAGGATAGGAGCCCGGAAGAAAAACTCGAAGAAGAAGCACCGCACCTACGAGAACTATAAAACCCTAACCTAAACTATTAACCGGAGCGAAGGCACCGAGATTTCCCTCCCCGCCACCAACCGTCGGAGTGGCAGTCAGAGGAAAAGCGAATCCACCGGCTTGCTGGTGAAGTCTGGAGAGAAGAGTTTGTCCTAACCGCCTCGGGTTAGATGATGTTATAGTTTTCATTTATTTTTAATAACGAGGATTGGTAAAAAAATAAACACAGTACAGACACACACACTCATATACACACATACACTCATCCCCTCAAAAATCCGAACCGACGCATCATTTTAAGTTGACGAAGTCTTTTCGTAGACGAACGTCTCCTCCCATCCCCCCATTGAACGCCATCGTCACACTTGAAATCCAATGCAATAAGAATCGGTAACTAATCTAACAATATATGTATATATCCTAGAAATCTGGCATGATTGGTCAAACCATGTCACGATCCATCATGGTCATTCCCATCATGGTCATTCAAACCGCAGCACTGCTCACGTTTTTTTTTTAAACCTAACTGTGCACATACAAAAACTGTAGTATACTTTTTCCCTTCCGTGCCTTATCATTGGGGTATCCCTTTTTTTAACAACTTGCCCTCGCAATACCATCACCTCAAAGTATATTATTTGTCCTGAGAAATATCAAAGTAAAAAATTGATGGAAGCTTGTTTCGTGGTGGGTGTCCGAGGCAGAGACTTTTCTCCTGCCTTTTTTAGGATTTATCATTATGTTTTTTTTTTTTTTTTGACGGGCAACGGCAGGAGCACTGCCAATTCATAAAAGGGGAGGGAAAGGGACCAAAACCCCCAGAGTACAGTACTGACCAATGCAGCTGAACCACACCGGATTCAGGCAAAGCACACACAAAATAAAATAAAATAACTCAACCTGAATCAAAGGAGTAAGACCCAGGAAAGAAGAAAAAAGGAAAATAGCAGAGATGAGCAGGCCTCAAGTGAAAGCCTCCCAAAACATCGAAATTTCCTCTCTTGCCGTGGCTGCAATTGTTTTCGGAGAGCATCTCTTTCCCTCGAAGGTACGGCGGTTACGTTCCTTCCAAAGGTTCCATGCCACATATCGTGTACACTGATTGAGAACTCAAAAGCACAAAAATCCAAACCAGCCTCGATGGAGTATAAAAAGTGCAGTTGTTGCCTGGAATTTTGTAGAGCATATATGCCAACCATTTGAAGTTGTACAGTAATAATATTATAATAGCACTACAGCTCCGGAAGCCAACCAGAAATGATTGTAAACTTAAGAAGTTTGAAATCTGACCTGCGGAAACCTGACGTGCGCTTTTCGTTTAGGAAAAGAAAATCCGACGTGTGGCTAGCCAGTACGTCTACGAGGAGTAGTACTATAATTGCACGCACTCGCAAGCTGAAAAGACCGGGAACTGGGCAGCGTCACTTTCCCCTCCGGTGAGACGGGGACAACTCATCCGACGATTACACATTTTTGGTGTGACATGATACATGCAACCGTCACGGAGACAGGGAGCGGAGGACAGACAATTACGACACGAGCTTTCGAGGGGCAAGCAGGGAAGCCAGTGCGCTAGGAAGCCATACATGTCTTCGTTGGCATGAACAATCGTCCCTTATTCTGTGGAGATCTGTGTTTGCCAAAATCTAGATGAGAGCCCGGAGTTGGAAATGTCACCGATCTGCATGCCATATGGGAGCGAGCGAGGCAGCCAAGATTTGGGACCGCATCGTTCTCCTCTTCCACCTTCGTTTCTTTCTGCGTCCAACACAAACACGTGCGCGTGGAAGATGCAAATGCATACATGTCATCATCAAAGGCGCATTGGTTCAGTCCATCGATTTGGTCCCTTCGCACGAGTGGTTCGGCAACCTCTGACCCATGCTTTGCACTTCATTTGATTGCCCACAAAACCATAGGGCGCATGACAGCAGAAACACAAACACAATATATTAGTTGCAAATTTGTGCTTTCCAGATGCAAAGTGCGGTTGTTTGATCACAAACAAGACGTGTGTTGCGATGATCTTCTGAGTAGTGAGGTTACCAACACACAACCGTAGGTATAATGTAGTGACAATAACAGTAAAGAACAAAGATTAAACCACTTTCAACAAGCACACACATAATAGCGACACACGCCGTCGTACTAATTAACCAGATTCACACATGTTCAGCACTTGCACACTAACAAAGTTTCAAGACCTACACGCCAACAAAAAGGGATTTACAAAGCCTGCACGGGCGGTACGTATCCACTCAACCAGGCACGCCCCCAAACGTTGAATGTTTTCTTGTCCCTGCTTCTTCTTCCTCTCTCTTTCCTCCTCCGTCGTCTCGCCCATCCCCCCTTCGTCTCCACACACAGACGAGAGAGGGAGAAGAACCAAATCCCCAACCACTCGCCCGCCACCACGCAGCCGGAGTGGAACAGCTCATGCACCAAGGCCAATACGAGTAGTAATAATCATCCCGGGCCCACGTCATAGCGGGACCCACAGGGCGACCCCTGCCCTGCGTCCAAATTCAATTCTATATATGCAACCAACGAACAAAACAGGGCGGACAAAAGCGTAGAGGAGAGAGGGAGAGAGAGAGCCCCCAGCCCACAAGCCACCGGCCACCACCAGATGCGAGACGAACAGAGCCAAGCCGACGAGAGGGCAGTTTAAAAACTCTGCGCCGACGGAGGAGATTCGCGGCGCGGGGGACCGGGGAGGAAGACCAATTGGGCGAAATTCTGCGCCGGCGCGGAGGCGGCCAATGGGAGGCGCGGAGGCCGCCGCCGTCGTGGAGGCCGCAGCGACCGCTGCGGCGGAGGCCGCGGAGGGCGGGGAGGACGGGCGGATGGAGGGGTGGCTGTACCTGATCCGATCCAACCGCCTGGGGCTGCAGACCTCGCGCAAGAGGTACTTCGTGCTCCAGGACTCGGCGCTCCGCTGCTTCAAGGCCGCCCCGGCGCCCTCCTCCTCCAGCTCCAAGCGCGAGGTGCCGGCCCGCATCCCCCTCGTCCCCCCCGCCTCTCCTCTGGCTCTGGCTGGCATTGTTTTGGCGGAAATTTCACCACGCTTTGGGGTCTTGTAGCACGATCCTGCTGCGGCCTACGGGGAATTTGATTGGATTTATATGGCGATTTTAGTCCCGTGCGCGTTCGGAGGATCCTCAACTGGATTCGCCACCAACGCTAGCCTAGTATCCTACGGGAAGTTGGTTTCTAGGAGTATTATTTTAACGACCGCTAGGTTGAGATAAATAGTCATAAATGGATGCGAATTGAGGTGTGCGTGCTGCAGAGACGCATGGTTACTTTTGCGAGTGCTTGGGGCTAGTAACTGTTGTTCCTCAGGATGTTCGGGTTTTACTTCCGTCCATAATAGTTAGAGCCACACAAGCCAATCCAGTGCGCTATCCACGATGATTCTCTTAGTATGACATGTTGTTGTGTGACGTTTACTTCAAACCCTTCTTATGGAACAATGATTTGCTAAAAAAGGAAGGATCACACAGCTGCACGAGAACTATCCTACCTCCTCTGTTTGCCTGTTTCTCTGCATATGTGGCTGCTCCATTGACTGTCAGTTCAGTATCGTTGATTATCAATTTTGATTTTTTGAGTGAAAAGGGAAGTAATTCGTTATGCAACTGAGTTATGCTTAACAACGAAAGCACATCTGTCTTGGAGGGAAAGGAATGACATACTGATCATGCATATTTTTTCGGTAAAGGGCGTTTGTATTAGCTCAGAATGTAGCATCAAGCAGATACAAGTCATGATGAGCAACACCCGGCCTCTGCATAGTTAAGATGCACACAGCCACACACCAACAGTCTGACAGAAAAAATATTAAAAACAACATAACAACAGCAGTAAAGCCATAAAAGACCGACACTGCCTATGCCTAAGTCGCAGGAGGTGGACCGATCCGGAGATGATGTTGCCACGCATAGGTAAAAACCTCCCTGGACATCCGCTCCAATCCGTACACTCCGCCTTGAACAACGGTTGGTACTCCGCACGATGCAGTATAGACCACGTATGAAGCAAGTGTGTATAGCAGAAAATAACCTGCAATGGAGTAGGGTTTTTGTTATTGAAAACAAAATCATTTCTACATAGCCAAAGCGACCATAATAAGGCAGACGCTCCCACCCTTATTAGCATTCTGAACATATTGGAACTCCATTCAGCCATATTGATCATGCATGTACTTTCAATAAACTCTCATTTTCTGCGACAATTTTTTTTGCTCCAGCTGTATGTTCTTTTGAAATATGATGTATGTTTGTTTTGCTCCCCCCCTTCCCCTCCCCCGGTACAGGATCCTGTTAGAAGTGCAGTAATTGACTCTTGTATACGTGTTACAGACAATGGGAGAGAAAGTGTTCACAGAAGTGTAAGCTCATTCCTTTCTTATTTTACATTTTTACCTACAAATATATGAACAATATTTGAGCCCATTTGTCATCATTTTGTTACAGGTTTTTTACATATTCACACTCTACAATGCTTCTAACCACTATGATCAGCTGAAGGTAAGCATTGATGTTAACTTTCAAGTCACATGTCTGACACCGGAGCTAATTCTTTCTGCTTGGTTTGTGATACAAAGATTATTTTGATTAACCGATGCTTTTCAGTTGGGTGCTAGAAGCTCAGAAGAAGCAGCAAGGTGGATCAGGTGCCTAATGGAGTCTGCTTTAAAGGTCCATGATTTGCTTATTTTTATCGTTTTCATTGTCACGATGTTCACAAAAGCATTAACATAATTCATAATTTATTCACTGAGGGCAGTCCCCCAGAAAAGATGAGCATGTTGTTGCTTGTTCACATAGAAGATGGCAGGCTTTCAGGTAATATATGCAGCAAAATTTTGTTGATTGTCAAGTCTATGAACCGGGAATGCATGCCTTTGTTTCCTATTCATTAACAATAAGGTCGTTCTTTTATATTTTATTCAGTATATACCCCTTTTCCAATTGGTTGCATATTTCTTTTAATCAGAAAATTGGCGTTGTCACTGAAAATGACATGACTATTTTATTGAGTACTGTCAGATGTTTGTCCTAGCAAACATGTTGCCCTATTTTGTGTAAGTTAGAAATTTCACGTTGCCGCCTGAAGATAAACCACGTGTGGTTCGTTGGAACCAAATGCCGTGGATTTTGTACTGCATTGCAACAGATGGATTATACCTCTTTTGCTAGATTTGTTTTCAAGAGCTGAAGGGCTAAAGAAATAATGATGTCTAGCTATAACTTATCATACTCATATTTTTAATAAAGTAAATTACTGCATGTCAACACATGCTTTCGTGTATTACTCATGTGGTTATACATGCATGCTTTAATCTGAGTTTGACTGCTGGTCTAGTGGTCTTTGCAGTTCTATGCTACATGCTATATTCTTCCAGTTTTTTGATAGACAAATCATTTTTGTTTAAGGGTCTTTATCATTTATGCCACTAGTTGTGTCCCACTACTCAGTTTTGCCACTAGGAGGTTCAACTGCTAAAAATGCCATCCCTCTGTTAGGCGCTTGCTCAAAAATTCCGCTAGACACCATTATTGTGAGCTCAATGCCCGTTTACCATGTTATATGACCCAAAATACTCATGGACCCACATGTCAACACTCCCTCTATCTCACTACGATAAAAGTGTGGGTCCCACTCGATCCCCAATAGCGTCCTTATTTTCCTCTAAAATTTTCGCTTGCTTACTCCTGACAATTGGGACCCACACTTATCATTGTGAGGTAGAGAGAGCTGACATGTGGGCCTAGGGGTATTTTGGTCATGGAACACGGTCAAGGGGTTTGACCTGACAATAACGGTGTCTAATGGATTTTTTGAGGAAAAACCTGACAAAACGATGCCATTTTCTAGGTGTCTAATGGCATTTTTGAGCAAGCATCTCATGGACAATGGCATTTTTGATCTGTTGTAACTTCTAATGGCAAAACCGAGTAGTGGGACACAACTAGTGACATAAATGATAAAAGACCTTTGTTTAATACGTGTGCTGACCTTTTTGTAATGAGTGGCATCCATGCATATTCGTTTGGCTAATTAGCTATTACATCATTGCAGACTAAGCCGCCGCAGTAACCGCATGCACTCAATAGGTATGTAATGCATTCTTATACTTTGTGATGAACAAGTAGTTTTAGTAAACAATTAAGTACCTTACTATATGGGGATGCTCTTAAATAGTTTCTTAGTATTTGTTACCCGAATTGTGTTCAAAATAATAAATCTATTTGTGCTCTCTAATGCCATCTCACCCCTTGTTTTCTGTTTTGTGTAATTTTTTTACCAGATTGGACAATATTGTCATCTTCTCATAATGATCCAATGGCATCTGATGTTATTGCACCTTCTGCATGGACAATATTTGGCTGTACAAACGGTAAGCATACGAATTGTCTTTCCTTCTTTATTATATGATGATTAAAAATAAGCTTAATAAGAGCCATCATGTTCTTTCTCAAGGGCTAAAAATCGTCATGTTAATTTGAGCACCATGGTATAACAGGGAGATTTCATATAATAAAGAAGGAAAGACAAGCACTAACTCTATTCTCTCATATTAGGAATACGAAATACAAACTTTTGCAGTTTAAAGGTAACACCACAATCCATTGCACATACAACCGTGTAATAAATAAAGATTGAAGCACCTAGCCAAGAGAACAGACAGGTAGAGATTTGATGCACTGGGGAAGGGAGCCCAAGATTATTGCAGCATTACATTGTGTGGAACTTTCATCCAGTAGTGATTAGAGACTTTTAGGGGGTGGGGGTAGGGGGAGACGGTTTAGAAAATTACAGATCGTTGGCTAACTTTCACTATGGGAAGATTAAGATGGATTAATGGTAGAAATGTGTGTCTGTTGAGAGGGGGGGGGGGGGGGGTAGGGGGGTCATTGTAAAAGATAATATTTTTCTAGAAAAACAAAAGCCTTGCATTTTGATGCCTTGGTAGAAAGAAGAGTTTGTACAAGCCCTAAGAAGGGCAACACCCGGTGATTACTACATGAAACCCCTAGTCGGTAGACACTGGCATAGCCGGAAGCAGAGCGCCCAGTCATCTCACACCTGCCATCGCCCATTGTCTGGCTTTCGTCTCGACCGTGTCAAGTAGGCGAGCTAAATTGAGCTGGAAATTGTCGAAGATGATCGAGTTACAATGCTTTACTGAGCTGCCTTCTAATAGATTAAAGGATGAATCAAGAAAGCAGGGATCTGACAGGCATCAAAGCGAAAATTAAATTCTCCTTGCTAGCCTTCCTAGTCCACATGACAAATCTTTATGTATACTTGGATAGTTGGACTTGAATTTTGAAAATAGTCTCGGCACAAATTTCTTAAGTAGAGGAGCCAAATATTTCTAATAAACAGGTCGGATACTTAGTAATAGTACAAGAAAGAAATATTCAAACTTAATTCTTTCCAGGTAGGAGAGCAGATTCACGCCTCGTCACGTGCTAGGGGCACGATTCAAGCTGATCACAACGACGCACGCGTTCCGAAGGAGGAGGCCACTCCGGAGTTGGGCTGGCCGCTCGCCCCTGCAGCCCAAGTTGTCACCCCCTCCGAGCCCAGCAACGGCACCATGCAGGCCAGCGGCCCGCCGCACGAGACAGGCAACCCTGCGCCTACCGCAACTCCTCTGCGATCAGCCGCTCATCGTTTCGCGTCGCCGCCAATCACTCTGCGCCGCTCCCGGCTGCGAGGGGCTACCTGGACACTTGGCGAGTTCCTCACCGCGGCCACCAAGAACCTGATCTTGATCCTCCCTGCGCCCGGGAAACGGCAGCGACAGCTGCCTCTCAACTTCTCTCTGCGCCGAGGCCGCTCTGCATCGTCCACGTCTTGCAGAGCCACTGCACCTCCAACTGTGGAGCGCCGCGCACAATTCCAGGTGCTGCGTACCCTTGGAATCCTCGGGCTAAACCAGAAGATCACCGCCGCCGAGATGAAGGCGTACGCCGACGTCTTTGCAGCTCCAATCCCGATGACCGTGCTTGCTGCCATAGCGGCACTGGTTGATCGTGAGCTGCCCTTCGACCCACATGCGTTGTCGCCGCCCGAGGCTGACGTGGTCGTGGTCTAGCGCCGTCCTTTGCCCCACCGTTGTTGACCCCGTTTCCATGGATCACGACCTCAAAATTGTGATTTGGAACGTGCGAGATCTCAACGCACGTGCGCGCCGCACTGCCATCCGCTCGCTGATCATCACCTTCGGCGCCTCCATTGTATGTTTGCAAGAGACTAAGATGACATTGATCTGCTCGTCGGTTGAGGCACTTGGCTCTGAGTTTGATGAGTATGTCTACCTGTCGGCGGTCGACACCCGCGGCGGTATCTTGCTGGCATGGAAGAGCAGGGATGTGACCATCACAAACCCCGCGTTCACCACAAACACGTTGTCCGCCCGGGTGGCCGCCCCATCAGGCCCGCTAGCGCCTTGGTGGCTGTGCATCGTCTATGGGCCGCAATCCGACGCCTAGAAGATCGAGTTCCTGCGAGAAATCCGCGACCTGCGTGCCTCCTGCCCAGGCCCGTGGATGCTTTGCGGCGACTTCAACCTGATCTACCGCGAAGAGGACAAAAACAATAACAACCTGGACCGACGCATGATGGGGAGTTTTAGACGGGTGCTCAATGACCTTGTGCTCAAAGAGGTCTACCTCTGGTCCAACGAGCGCTCCCCCCCCCCCCCCCCCCCCCGACGCTAGTCCACCTTGGCAGGGTCCCTTGCACGACGGATTGGGAGTAGCGCCACGGCGACAGCCACCTGCGGTGCCTCGCCTCGATGATTTCCGACCATAGCCCTCTGCTCCCCGCAACCGCCCGCCCACCGAAGATTTCACTTCGAGGATTTTTGGGTGCGCCTCGATGGGTTCTAGGACGTCGTCGCGGATGCATGGTGTTCCGTGGACGACGCTGACCCGTTCCAACGGCTCGTGCGCCAGCTGCAGGCCACGGCACGCAAGCTGACCAGCTGGAGCGCGCGCACGGTGGGCAACGTCCGGCACAAGCTTGCCCTTTTCCCGTGAGCTGTTGTTGAGATTTGACAAAGCACAGGAGGACATGACGCTCTCCGCCCACGAGGAGTGGCTGCGCAGGCAAATAAAGGGCTCCTACTTGGGGCTGGCATCGCTCGAGTGCACCATAGCCCGACAGCGGGCATGCATCGCCTCTCTCAAGAACGAGGACGCGAACACCTCTTTCTTCCATCGGCAATGCTCCTATAGCCGCCAGAAGAATCGGGTGCATAGCCTAAACGTCGACGGCAGCACGCTCACCGACCACGCCGGCATGGCCTCCGCCGCCTTTGCTCACTTCGACGAGCTTCTGGGCACCGGCATCGACCGGGACTACACCTTGGACCTCTCGCAGCTGATTGCCCCCTCCTCGGATCTCCTCGAGCTAGATGCGCCCTTTGATGACGAGGAGATCAGGAACGCAGTCAAGAGGCTGCCGACGCGCAAGGCACCATGGCCCGACGGTTTCACCGCTGAGTTTTTGCGCGCTTGATGGCCCACGATCAAGGCTGACTTCGCCGCCATCTTCTGGCAGCTCTACGACAAGCACGGACGCGGGTTCTTGCGCCTGAACCAAGCGTTACTCTCTCTGCTTCCCAAGCGCGCCGACGCGAGCTGCCTGCGCGACTATCGGTCGATCAGCCTCATACACCTCGTTGCAAAGATCTTCGCCAAGGTACTTTCAATCCGCCTCGCGCCCCGGCTCGATGCCCTCGTCAGCAACAACCAGAACGCCTTGCCTCCACGACAACTTCGTGTTGGTCCGCCAATCTGCTCGCTTGCTGCACCAGCTGGGCGCGCCGCGCGTCTTGCTAAAGCTTGATCTCGCGCGGGCATTCGACTCGCTGTCCTGGCCCTTCCTCTTCGAGGTGCTGAAGCAATATGGCTTCGGGGACAGATTCCTTGAGTGGGTGGCGATCCTTCTGTCCTCGGCCAGCACCTTGGTGCTGCTAAACGAAAGCCCCGGGCCCCCAATTTGGCATCGCTATGGCCTGCGCCAAGGAGACCCAATGTCGCCGCAGTTGTTTGTCCTGGCCGTCGACACCCTTTGCCGCATGTTCAAGCTCGTCACCGAGCTCGGCATCATACGACGGCTGCACCCCTCAAGATCGATCCCCCCCATTGCGCTTTATGCGGATGACGTGGTCCTATTCTGCCACCCCCAGCCGGACGACATCGAGGCCGTGAAGGCAATCCTGCAGCTCTTTGGCCGGGCATCTGGTCTACGCGTCAATTTCGCCAAGAGCACTGCCACGCTCATCCGCTGCGATGACGACTCCCCGCGGCCCATCGTCGAGAGCCTAGGCTGCCCAATAGTCGGCCTCCCCATCACATACCTGGGCATCCCGCTCACCATCAGGCATCCCACCACCGCTCAGCTACTCCCCCTCGTCGACAAAGTTGCTGGGAGATTGCCCACTTGGAAAGCGTGGCTCATGAACAGAGCAGGCCACCTCGCATTGGTGAAATCCGTGCTCGGAGCGATCCTGCTACACCAGCTGCTCGTGATGGCGCCACCAAAGAAGATCCTCAGGATGCTTGAGAGAATCCAGTGAGGATTCCTGTGGGCTGGCTGCGCCGAGGCTAAGGGTGGCCACTGCCACGTTAACTGGCGCCGGGTTGCGCGCCCCGATGCCTCGGTGGGCTGGGTGTGCATGATCTGGAGCGCACCGGCATGGCGCTGAGGACCCGTTGGCTATGGTTCAGCAAAACCGACGACCGCCGTGCTTGGGCTGGACTAGACCTTCAGTTCTCTGCCGAGGAGCAGGCCTTCTTCTTTGCAAGCACCCACACGATTATCGGGAACAGTGACAACACCAAATTCTGGGAGGACTGGTGCATCGATGGGTGCTCCGCTCCGTTCGCGAGATTGCGCCCTTGCTACACGCCTGCATCCCCAAGCGACGCAAGGACAGGACGGTCGCCGAGGGATTGCAGGCTCACCTTTGGGCGCGTGACATACACAGCGTTCTGGGAGTCCACGAAATCGGCCAGTACTTGCTGCTCTGGCGCCTCCTCGAGAGCGTCGCACTCTCCACTGAGCCAGACAAGCTGATTTGGAAGTGGAACGAGGTCGGCACCTACACCGTTAGATCTGCCTACCGCGCATCCTTCCACGGGTCGATCGCCTCTGACGACTGGAAGCTCACCTGGAAGAGCTGGGTGCCACCGAAGGTGAAATTCTTCCGTTGGCTCGCCAACTTGGATCGCTGCTGGACGGCAGATCGCCTCGCTCGACATGGACTGCAGCACCACACTGCATGCCCCTTGTGCGACCAGGCCCCAGAGATGATGCACCACCTCCTGCTATCTTGCCCCTTCTCACGGCAGGTATGGCATGAGATCCTCGCATGGATGCGCATGACCTGCGGAACGCCAGACAACGAAAGCTCCCTACTCGACTGGTGGCACAACGCTAGGCAGGACACCCCTCAGTTGATGCGCAAGGGACTCGCATCCGCGACGCTCCTGACACCCTCGATGATATGGAAACACCGGAACGACTGCCTCTTGGACCGCGCACAACCATCCGTCTACACCCTCGTGGGCAGGATCAAAGACGAGGCCAGACTTTGGGCCACTGCTGGTGCCGAAGGGCTTAGGGTTGTGCTCCCAGCCACATGGGATGTGCACTAGTGACCGTCGGATGAATGTAAACCACCTGCTAGGAGGATTGTAACTTCCAACTCTCTCTTTTCAATGAAATTAAACGCAAAGGTCCTTTGCGTTTTCCCGACAAAAATAGCTTAGATGCACAGCTCAATAGCTTACTATAGGACTGCCAAGGCATACACATTAATAAAATATACAAGTAACAAAATCTCATCTGTCATGAGTTGTGAATCCTATTCTTTGTAGGTAGAGAGCATAGCACAGCAGTTATAACCTTAAGTTCAAACACTACATATTGTAACTAGTATTACCTTCCAAATGCCGTATGATCAGTTAACCCCAAGTGGCATAACCTGATCATGTTCCAAAATACAACCCAATCATTCTATTAGTAAGTCACTTCTCTCTTGAAAAAAATCAGAAATCTTTATTTCATATTATGCTTCAATAACATATATAGCCAAAATAAAAAATATTGGATATGTATTTCTTCGTATATCAAAGTGGAGTAGGTTGAAATTGTTTCGCAACACAGATGTACGAATCAGGAAAACCAGATTAAGCTGTACGTGCAATTTGGAGGATCTTTCTTAACTTTTTTTTCATACATCAAACTTAGTTATATGATCGTGATTTTGCCTGTTTACCCAGAGATGTAATACAGATAACACATTATCAAACTTAGCTTGCTGCACATTTGTGTGGGCAAACAAGCAAGCTAGTTAAGTAGTTGTCGTGGAACTTTCTGCTAACTTCTGATTTCCTTGTATTTAGGATTACGTTTGTTTACTGAGGCAAAGGATGGTGGCTCACGTGGGAAGGTAATTCTAGTTGTCGACAATATATTTTGTGGACGGGTCGTTAAATTGATCGTGATTTTGCCTGTTTACCCAGTATTGGGATGATCATCCAGCTATAATGGCAGTTGGTGTCGTTGATGCAAATTCTGAGGATATCTTCCAGACTTTAATGTCTCTTGGTCAATCAAGATCGGAGTAAGATATATGTTTCCTGTTTAACAAAACCAGCATATGATACTGCCTTGAAAAGCAGCAATATATTACACGTGAATTTTCTGTTTTGCTATCTTCCTGATCAAAATTTAGACTCTGCATGTCATGCTGCTAAATGCATAACATTATATACATGAACATCTATGTGAATGCATTTCTTTTTGCACCATTCAACCAATGAGAGTTTTTGTAGGTGGGACTTTTGTCTGCGGGAAGGAAGGGTGGTTGAGCATCTAGATGGACATTCAGACATAATCCACAAGAAATTAAGAGGGGACTGGCTACCATGGTCTGGTGCTGGATCCATCCTGCTTTCTATATGCACACTTTATCATTAAGTTATAATAGTATATATGATATTTAGTTTTCAGGGGAATGAGAAAGAGAGATCTATTACTTAGACGATATTGGAGGAGAGAAGATGATGGAACTTATGGTACAATTATTTATAAAAAATGATAAATAATCAGTTTGCCATGATCTAGACCTGACACTTCTCTTGATTTTTCAGTTATCCTGTACCACTCTGTTTTCCACAACAGATGCAGTCCTGAGAAAGGCTACATCCGTGCATGTCTTAAAAGTAATGTATGCTTTATTTTCAGCATAAAAATTGATTGTTATCGTTTCTTTATCATGAACTAAGATACCATTTTATGAATAATAGGTGGAGGATATGTAATATCACCAGTTAGCCAAGGAAGACAATCAGTTGTGAAGCATATGCTTGCTATAGACTGGAAATTCTGGAAGTCTTATCTCCTTACCTCATCCGCAAAATACATCACCATACGTATGCTAGGAAGAGTAGCAGGCATGTTTTGTGAAAGATCTATTATTCTTTGCTTGCTGTGGTTATCAACTTTGTCCCAGTGTTCAGTAAGCTAAACATTTGTTTGCAGCCCTACGAGAATTATTCCGAGCAAAAAATGGAAACTGTGCTTGTATGGAATTCTCATCGGGTGAGCTGACGAGGGATATGGGACTGCCGCAGGGTGGAAACGAGCGGAGAAAAATAGAAATGCAGTCAGCAAATGAGTGTGGAAGACTCGAGGGTCCTGTAGAAGGACTACAGGGTGGTTCTAACCAGCACTTAAGCAGTACTGGTTCCCTTGTTCAACTTAATGACGCAACGGATGAGTTCTTTGATGTCCCAGATGAATCAGAATATGATCAGAGAGAAGCCATGTGGTCTTCTGACGAGAGCACACATGCTGCGGTGTGTACTCTACAAGAACCTTTTTTTTCTCAAACAAGCATCTAAATGTGTGTCATTTTGTATTAGAAGAAACGTCAAGATGACGCAAAGCTTAGAAGTGGCAACATAAACCAAAAGAACCTAGGCTAACAAAAGAGAAAAGAATCTTCAACTAAAAAGGGTAGCAAAAAGAGCAAATAAATAAACAAATACTGTCCTTATTGATTAAGATGGTAGTTCATTTCCATCTCATTTCTAGAATTGCTGATTGTAGATTGTTGTGTGGCTGACCATATTAATATGCTTTACCCCTGTGGCGTTAACAACATTGCAATGCAGAAAATTGTCCGTATTTTTCAATTATTCAGCTGTTGCCTTGCCTTATCACAATGAGTGTAACATGTGTACCTTAGCCCATAATGTGACTTCTCCCTTTCCCTTTAGTAACAAAGAAAAGCAGGAAGTTTCTCTCAGATATGTTGCAAACCCCTGGTCAGCCGGTAACTGAACGTACATTTTCCTTGATTGTATGAACCCGTTACTCTTTTCTATGCCATAGTCGTCGCATGACACAATTTGATCATACTTGGAAAGGTGAAACTACTTATAGTCGGCTTAAAAATTAAAACAACTTAGTCATAGGTAAGGACCACAATTTTGTTACAAGAAATAACGATGACATGGTCTTGGCATAATTCAGAGAACCAGGGCAGAACTCCAAGATTGTTTTTTTACATCCCATGTGTCTAATATTTGGCAGGACCAACGGCATGCTAAATTATCCAGTGCTGCTGTCTTTGTACGGAAGTTGCATGATCTTGCAGGTGTGTTACGGCTGATGTATATTTTTCAGTATTTATTTATTTTTGCTTCTAACTATTTGTTTCTCATTTCCTATGTTCTAGTTCAAAAGAGAGGGTATGTTGATTTACAGGGAGCTGCAGATGCTGATAATGCACCATGTTACTATGGACATACTCTCCCAAAAGACTCTAGCTGTACAATGCCTTCTAGTTGGTCAATGACAGATCCTACAACATTCTTAATACGCGGAGAATCCTATTTGCTTGATCGTCTAAAGGTGGCTTAGTACTGTGATATTATTCTCATTCACTAGGCTAGGATACATGTGTTTGTTCCACAGGAAATAAGGGATCCTGTATGTTATAATGATAGACATGTTTACCTAATCTGGTCAGCATATTGATAGTCAGGGTACCTGTGCTTCACCATCCATAATGATGAAATTATCTGTAACTTTGACAGATCAAAGCAGAGAATACACTGATGCAAATGGTTGGTGCTGACTGGATAAAATCTGATAAACGCGAGGATGATCTTGCTGGTCGTCCTGGCGGACTAGTCCAGGTATCTTCTGCTGAAGTCAGTAATTTTGCCTTCAAACAAAAAGGAACAAAAATTAAAGCTCGCAACGAATTTTATTGCAGAAATATGCAGCACAAGGAGGCAGCAAATTTTTCTTCATTGTAAATATACAGGTGAGATTTCTTCGGCTTTATATATGTATGGAGGCTTCATAAATGTTCACCTAGACATGCCTTTTTACTTATAACCCTGGTCGGTATACAGGTTCCTGGTGCTACCACGTACAGCTTAGCTTTGTATTATATGATGGATACCCCATTGGAAAAGGTTCCTCTACTTGAAAGATTTGTAAATGGAGATGATACATTCAGAAACTCAAGGTTCAAACTCATCCCTTATATTTCAAAGGTACCTCTCTCCTACAAGTCTTGATTGGTGTTAATCAGAAAGCCGCGCTGGTTTACGATTGAAAATTTGGAATGTGCCAATTCAGGGATCTTGGATCGTGAAGCAGAGTGTGGGCAAGAAAGCTTGTTTGGTTGGTCAAGCACTAGAAATCAATTATTTCCGTGGAAGCAACTATCTGGAGGTAACATCTATGCATGCCATCTATACATTTGCAATATTCAGGTTCTCAACATTTTGGAATGCAACCTTTTCAGCTTGGAGTTGATATAGGCTCGTCAACAGTGGCACGAGGTGTGGTGAGCCTTGTGCTTGGGTACCTGAACAACCTGGTGATTGAGATGGCCTTCTTGGTACAGGTAATCAATCGCCGTCAGATATCTTTAACAAATTGTTACTACCACATATGTTGTTGTTCTACTCAAGATTGAGAACAAATGTGATGAGCAAGCATGCTTTCTTCCTTGCCTGATGCAGGGCAACACGCAAGAAGAGCTCCCGGAGTTCCTCCTAGGCACCTGCCGACTGAATTATCTCGACGCCTCCAAAGCTGTCTCGCTAGACGAATGCTGACCTGACCTCTCAAGGTCAAGGAGGCGTCAGCTTGACCCGAATTCTCCTTGGAAGCCTGAGGACAGCACAAACAAAGCCAAAAAGGCTCGCCATACACTCATTTGTCTCTGCCTTGCCGCCCACAAAAAGTGTGGGGGATTTGCCGCAGCAGTGTACATTCATTTCTCCTCCTGCAGATAGGAGGTGTTGCGGTGTAATGATTGATTACTATGATGCAAAGCCTTGCTCCCATTCTTTGGCCGACAACTCGTCATTTCATTCATCATGTAAAAATTTGAGACAAAAGGAAAGTGTATTCTAACCCTGACCTCGTGTCGTCCATTCGGAATCTAATCTGGGATCGGATCAGAGATCGTTAGATCCAACACCACCAAAGCAACCCATCACTGGACGTTGACCCTTCACCCGAGAGTAATTACACTGCCATGATTCTATCCGAGGACCATCCCTCCAGACAGACACTCATCCCGAACCGAAAGGGACTCGACCCAAGCACAACGCCAACGACGCAGTGATTATTACCGGGAATTCCCCTATCATGGTTCGTTGGTCACTCACTCACTCGAGGACCACACGCTTCACTTTTCTGTTATCATCACTTGAGCCGGAAGGAACAAGCAGGTGTAGGTAGTGGATCTGGCATCCCTTGCGTCCTGACCGGAGATTGAGAAAGGACAGGACAGCAGTGGGGCGTGAAAATGATGGTGTCTATCATCGTAGCAACCAGTTCGCAGCAGCAGCAGCTACATGGTGATCAGGAATCAGGGATCACTGTGCCTCCCTAGCTAGCTCGGCGGACAAAATTTCTGTTCTGACCTTCTCTGCAAACTTAATCACTAATTGACCTCGATTTGAAAAGATTTTCACATCTGACCTTTTTTGGTCATGCCAACATCCTTGGCGTCTGGTTTCCACGCGAGACGTCAAGGTTTCCGGCGTTTGGCCCTGGCCCACACATGTCCAGTTGGCGCTGACGTGACAACGCATAGACGCCATCCATCTTGGCGTTTGGAGTAGACGCCATCCATCTTGACGTTTGGTACATGCATCATTAGTGCAGTTGCTTTCATAAATAATTCTCTTAATTAACTCATGTAATTAAAAGCATGCTAACCACCATTGCAAAATGAATTAACTCGACACCGAAAGGCAACCAATGAGGACACATATCTTCTATATCTAAATAGCTAGCCCCCACTAACTATTTCTCTCAACATACAAGCATGTCACATCATCACATAACATGTACGAGAAATGCACATCCCCACTATCATATGCCTCTCAACATGCAAGCATGCCACTTCATCATAAAACATGCATGAAAAAATGACCCATCTCAACATGCAAACATACATGAGAATTTTCATTATATTTATATTTAATTAACATTTTATAACTACACAGTAATCAAACATAATAAATTATATGTATTTTAAGTTTTAACCTTTTATATTATTACTTCAAATATTAATGTTTCATACAACGAATCACATTGAAATATGTTGTAAAATATTCCCACAACAACGTGCGGGGCATCATCTAGTTTTCTCAACGAGTCGACTTTGGGTGAGGCGTGAGGGGGAGAAGGAGCGGAGTTCTAGGAGATTAATATGGTGATCCGGTTTTCAAGTAATTAATCGCATGGAAGACTCATTTTTCTGAAACATTTGGGGTTGTTAGAGCATTTACAGCCGGACTTGACAAATCCGGCCGCCTAAATCCGGCCGCCTATACGCCCTTCGGCGCATCTGCGGACAGCGTCTGCCGGCCCCTCATATGGGTTGCTGCACATCCACATACCTCAAATGTGAAGCCTCAAATTCATGCAATTCATGCACATCGATCATACAATATAAATTGTTCGCATTCAACAGTTCGACGAAAATGAAGTCAGTGTCCGAGCGTGACGGATGCATCGCTTGCTGGTCGGATCACTGTCCGGACGCCATCCATTCCGCCTGGCTCGGATGGACGGGGTACGGGGTTCCGGCTACGGAGGGGGGACAACCGCTCGTCCATGTCCGCACCTTCCTGCGACGCCACTACCGCTTCCTTGTCTCGCTGTCGGCGTCGCCGCATCTTCCGGGCAAGTTCATGTGTATACTAGAAAATAATATGGCTCTATGTCCACTACAAAATGTTATGCAATATAAAGAAGTATGCGGTACATTTTAAATCATGTTTATTATGTGAACTAATTATTACTATGCTATTCTAGAAATACATATATTAATAACTATATATATATATCATTTGAATATTATATTAGATCAGTACATAGAGCTTAAGTTGGAGCAATAGCTAGCTCATTTTTATTTGAAGTTAGATCGCATGATTTAACTCCTACAGTGGTCATTTACTGAATTACCAAGCGTTTGTTCGACCAAATATCGAAGCATTAACAATGACATTCTTTTTTGCAATCGCATATGGCAAATACATAAAGTTGGCCATGGTATATATCAACTTGACTTATAATATTGTATATTCTTGAAAAATACATAAAAGCAAAACAGGAAACGAAACTTAGATGTGAGTTCAGGTTCATATGCTCCATTGTGCACAATAAAATAAAATAAAAACAGTACCAATTAAATAAAAATTATCATACTACGAACATGTTTGTGCGTTCTAGCAGCTTGCCAATTCTCGTGAAGAAAAGACAAGTGCTGGTTTGGCTAACAAACCATCTCATATACTGTAATTGTAATCCCTTACAATTCGAGTCAGTTATTCCGTGGGATATTTTGATTTTTCTTCTTCTTATCTTTTTGCGTGCTCGATACCCAATCAGAACGAGATAACCACACATGCTCAGACGTTGGCCGGACGATCAAGCAGGCCATTAATTATGGGAGTTAATCAAGAGAATTATGTATGGAAGCAACTACACTAATGGCATGTAGTCTTTTTTGTTTAGTCTAGGACCAAACGCCAAGATGGATGGCGTTTACTCCAAACGCCAAGATGGATGGCGTCTATGCGTTTGTCACGTCAGCGCCAACTGGACATGTGTGGGCCAGGGCCAAACGCCGGAGACCTTGGCGTTTCGTGTGGAAACCAGACGTCAAGGATGTTGGCGTGACCAAAAAATGTCAGATATGAAAATCGTTTTAAAACAAGGTCAATTCGTGATTAAGTTTGCAGAAAAGGTCGGAACAGAAATTTTGTCCTAGCTCGGCTTTTCCTTTTTCCTAACCGTGCATGCAGGCCAAACGCTGCATCGCTGACGCTGCAGCGGTAGCAGCAGTGGACGTGACAGGTGAACGTCCTCTTCCTTCGCCACTTCGGGCCTGCGCTTTCCGGGCAGAGGATGATGCGTCGCTTGCTTGCTTGCCAATTCTGTGTCGCTCAAGAGAGAGATTAAAGTAGACGCGTGGACGCAACGCAAAATGTACGTACGTGGTGCAGCGTGGATTGTTCTTTTTTTTTTCCTTTGAGATCGTGGACAGGATTGTTAATGCCATTGACCTGTGCTGATCCCTATGGCGCATGGAGCGTCGCCGGCGGCGGCGGCGATCGGGTCGGGTCGGTCGGTCGGTCGCGCGAGGCACGGCTCCGTGCTGGGGGTCAGCTGGTCACGTGGACGCGGGGCGAGCGCGTGCGAGCGTGCGCGCGCTAGCGAGAGAGGCGAGGCGAGCCGAGGCTGAACTGAATTCGACGCCTCTGGATCTGTTCGCCGTTGCACCGCCGCATTTGCTTGTCGCTGGGCTTGTGGCCACAGGCCCACAGTTTGCACGACACGCACTCTGTCGGACCAAGAAAACATAAATGGCTTTAAAAAAACATAATTGGATATTTTTTTATGTTATAAAACAATAGTATCTCCGTCCCAGTGTATAAGTCATTCACGTAGTTCCAAGTCATAGATTTAAGGAATTAAATATAGAGTAAAATGCACTAAAGGTCCTAAACGTATTTCAAGTGTGTCAAGTAGGTCCTAAAAATTTGAAATCGTTCACCGCGGGTCCTACATGTGCATTTTACCCGTGACTTTTAGGACTTACATGACACACTTCGAATACTTTTAGGAGCCACGGTGAATTTACTCACATTTAGGACTCGTGATGAAGGATTTTAAACTTTTAGAACCTACTTAACACACTTGAAATACTTTTAGGACCTCCGGTATATTTTACTTTTAAATATATGTTATATGTCATGAAAAGTATATGACTAGATTTCTACACGGATGTAGTTTCTAAATATATATATTTTTATCACATATAATACATATTTAAATAGTTAAATTGTCGACCTAGAACTACGCCAATGACTTATCTCTTGTTGTAAATAACATTTACTACAGTATACTTAGATAACTACTCCCTCCGTCACGGTTTACACGGCGCGCATGAGGTTTCTCTGTGCCCAAGGTTAGCGCTAATTGGCTGTAAAATTCGTTGCCCAGGACGTAATTGCAGCATCGCTAGTTAGCCCCACATCTCCCGCAGCGCCCAATAGAATCGTAATTAACTCCTCCAGCCAATAACCGGTGCATGCATTGGGTGCATTTAGATTCCCAACGGCGTTCACACCTACGCATGCATCATACACACCAGAGAAAGGAATAGGGAGGAGAGGAGACTGCGGTTACTCACGCCCTAATTAAGCCAGCAATTAATACAATCGCGCCTAAAATCCTTCTCGACCTGAAAATGCATGATTTTGGAACCGCGCCGTGTAAACTGTGATGGAGGGAGTATTTATGTTCATCTGTCATAAGGTAAGTTTCACTTGAAGATCTGTGGCGAACCCTGAAATCGAGATGCCAATTTCGAGAGTGATGTTCCCTAGGTTTTGTTCAGAATTACACTAACCGATGAACTGCATGACATCACTGTTACTTGAACACATCCATATTGCACGATACAGGGGAGTTTTGTGCACATCGATGGCATTGCTCAGGATTAATTGGCCCGTTGAACAACAACAAGCTGTTCGGTCAAGATTACAAATCCCAACACTGGTAGAAACTGTGTCAGAGTACTGACTACAGTAAAGAAGATGATGATCCCAAGAAACCATCAATTCCGTAGTAAGATCTGCAGCGAAGAACTGAGAAAACGGTACTATAATGATAACATAATCCCTTCGCGAACAGAAATTGACAAACAACACATTGCACTCTCTCCAGCCATCAAAAGGTGTTGTTACAGATGTTGATGCGGTCTCCTTGTAAATTTGACTAGTATTTTTCTACTTTTTTTCTACAATATAAACTTAAGAAAATTGTTGTATTATGACACATTATTTAAAGACAAATCTGTACATACGATTTTCATATATCAAATCGATTTTTTTATAATTACATTTGTGTTCAAGCTATTAAACATTTGATTGAAACTACATCTTAGAGTGTAATGTTTTTTTACTAGAGGGATAAATTACCATGAGTATGTCCATTTTGATTTCACTGTTTTTTGAAAATGCCTCTTTAGCCCTCAAATCACAGTTCATGGGATTTAATCCATTAAAAACTACAAAACTATATACATGGGGAGACAAATGATAATGAATGGAGAAATAAGGAAGTCAAAGTGATAAGGGGGATAGCTATGTGGGTGTGGGTGAATTTTTGTAAGTGCTTCTTTGGATTTTTCTAACTAAAAGGTCAAAAACCGTGATTCAACAAGCGCTTGAAGAAGTGCACGATAGCCTAGCCCAGCGCCCGCCTCCCCCCAACCTGTTGCCGGCTACTCCGGCCGCGGCAACCACCCAACATCATTTGCCGCCGGCCACTCCGGCTGCGGCAACCACAACCTTGTCATGTCGCCTGCTGCTCCGTCCGCGACGGCCTCCTCTCCGGTGTTCGGGATCCTTACCATGTTTGTTGCAGATCTACGTTTTGATCGTGGGCATGCGTTCGAGGATAAGATCCAGAGAACTCTCAACCTTCCTACCAACTTCTCGGAAGGATGTGGGCTTCGAGAGTTTTTCCTGGTAGCTGAATTTACGCAATCAAGGATCTGGCTTTCTGAAGAATCTGTAGGTACTATTCTTCTCTCATGTTTTGGTGGACGAGCCTCCCTGTTCAAAGTGTGCAAGATTCAAGACAAATTATTCAAGTTTTCGGTTTCTTCACTGGACGTCGTATTCGCGATTTACAATGGTGGTGTCATTTCTGTTCCGGAATTCAACTTGGCTTCCTTCTGTGGGGTCCTAATGGCGCTAAGCGTCATCATTTGCCGGATCCTGGCCGTGAAAATGGCTGGTCTCTTGTCTCTCATCAACGATCTTCAAATTCATATGCAGATGCGGTTCGTCAGTCACGGGTTTTCGATCAATCTCTCTTGTCCAGAGGCTCGCGTCATCAGCAGGCTAGATCTCCGGTTCCGGTCGCTACGGTCTTCAGTCGTCTTCAATTCCCAGTTAATGATCAAGTTAATGGAGCAGGAACGGCACCTATTCAAACTGAGGTGGCTCGAGTTGGGCCGGGGATCGCTCGGGAGGGCCCTGTGCAGGAAAGGACTCTAGCGAATACAAGGTCTTCGCGGGCCTTCTGTGTCTGTTGCCTCTTAGTGGGCCATGAGAGGTCGGCCTGCCATAATAAGATTAGATGCCGCCGTTGTAAGAGGTGGGGTCATGTCATCAATGCCTGCCGTTTCGAGTTCCAGTCTTTGGCAACATCAAATGAGTTGATCACCAGTGGCTCGATTCCTGCGGTTCCTACCAAGATTAATGGAGAAATAATTGCTCCTTCCTCTGGTCAGATTGAGACTGTCCCTGAGGAACAACCTCATCCCCCTCCAAACCAACCTCCAGACGCTTCCAGGTCATCGCTAGCCTCGTCCTTGCCGCCTCCGCCTCCAGGTTTTTGCTGCCGCCGATGGGGAGGTTGCTCCGCCGATGGCAAACTTCCCCTTTGACCTTGCGCCATTCCTTCCTCTACACCATCAGGCAATAAATGTGGCTGGGCGTCCGGCTCGTGTCTGTGTGATCTCTGCTTCGGCTGCTCCAACTCACGAAGAATGGGCAATCACCACGGTAATCCCAATGCCAAATCTTCAAGTTCATTTCCCTACTGTCAGACATCTCATTGGGGAGTTCATCACTGATGTCAAGCACCTAGGGTTTGCTGAGATTTGTCCTTGTCATTTCTGCCAAGCTTATGTCAGGTTTAATCCCCCCTTCGATAGAGATGCAATGGTACTTCAGAGTCCCCATGTTTTTGGAGATGTGCATGTTATTTTTCAGCGTCATAATCAAGGGATGAATTGGAGAAACTTGCCCATGAACAGAGATGTTTGGATGCTTTTAGTAGGTTTTCCTTTTGATAAGAGGGAAATCCATGAAATAGCCAACTCTGTCAGATACTTTGGTAAACTGATTCTCTGGGACAGAGCTAGAAGCACCAAAGCTGCATTAATGGTCAAAGTAAGAGTTGATGAATTAAGAGATGTGCCCTCAAGCATTGTAGTAGGGGAATCTGATTATATGAATTCTGAATCCTGGACTATACCAGTGGTTATGATACAACAAGAGATGATTGGAGGAGGTCCACCTATGGAAGAACCTATACCAGTAGATGGCAATCCACACCCATTGCCTTTTAACATCAATTTCCATCCAAATCAACTTAATCACTTTATTAGCCCTATTATGGAGCATCAAGCTCAGGATGATTTGGGACATGGAAACCCTCCTGCTCAACAAAATGCTGATCAAGATGAGGAGGATGATGACATGCCTGGGTGGGGTCAGTGGGCTATGACTGCAGATAATGATCTAATTGATCATGAACTAGAGGAGGGAGAGTTCCTGGAACTTCCTAATTTGCTGCAACCTCTTGATGGACACATTCAGGAAGATATGCCAGATATGGACAACCAAAGTGATATTACTTCATCTGTGGGATCTAATGAAATGGGACAAGGGATTATGGCACATGCAGAACTGCCTCACTTGGAGGGAAATGAGATTTTAAATAATTTGGGCCAGGCCCATGGCATTCCTTTTGAGTTACCTGATCTAAATTCAGCTCTTGGGCCCATTGCAGCCCACCAACCCCATGCTTTGCAACAACTTCCTCAAGAGCCAGTTTTTCTGCAGCCTGCCCTCCAATTGGATGTTGGGCCTCTACCTATTCAACAGGACCCTGTCACTAATGCCGCTGCTCACAGTGAGGCTCTGTCAGACCTCAAAGGCCTTGGATCTGCAACTCTGCCTCAAGGCCCCATTGCACCAAATGAGACTGTCATTTTGGCCCTAAGCAATGGCGATAATTTGGAGGATTCGGGGGATTTCTTAGCCCTTGATCTAGCTCAAGGGGATCACCCTATTCTGCAGCTTGCTGAAAATATAGAACATCATGCTTCTCCTGACAGAGGATCTAACTTCAGTCTGCCAGTTGCTGTAGAATTTGAGATTGTTGAGGAAAGTGTCAGTCATAATCATGCAGAATCCAATGATTTCGTGCTTCCATTATTTGAATCTGAATTTTCAGCCTCATCTGCCCCTCCTGGTTTCACCATTAAAGGAAAATACCTTCCAAATGACAGCAACTCTCAAAGCTATGAAAGAAGAGATCATGAAGGTCTCACAACATGGAAACAATATTTTTCAGTTGCTGGGGATAATGCTGCTGCTATCCAGGTACCTTATGATTGGATTAATTTTATCTGTAGCACACTCCTATCCCCAGACAAGTTTGAATGGACCAAATCTTTCCTTCACTCTCCAATGTGGAAGATTATTATTGAGGGCTCTTGTAGTGTTGAATATTTTCCTTTATTCATCCCTGATGTTTGCCATGTTTCCATAGCCACAATTTGCTCTTAGATACCAGCAAGGGAGGAGCACATGATGACCCCTAGCAAAGCTGCTGATGTTGAGACTGACTCAGATCTCTTCCAAGGAAAGAGAAAGGAAAGAACACCTATTGTGGAATCTCAGGTAAGAAGAAGCATAAAACTTCAGCTTATTTCAAAGGGTTTTAAGCATAAATCCTATCAAGATGCAAATTGCCTGGCTTGCTCTACAAAACCACCAGTATGCTCAAGTAAAGTTGTTAAAAATTTGAATTCCTCTTATTGCAAGGTGGATGCTAAAGCTACCGCTCAGGAGGGCCTCCACAAGAAGAAAGCCAAGAAAGGTGCTAAGCAGCCTGCATGGAAAGATTGAAGAAACCTGCTGAGATAGAGCTAGTTACTAGACACTGGAAAAGGATTACTTTTGTAATGGATTTAAAACTCTATAGATCCATGATCGGTTTATCTTTTGTGAACGTTTGGTACTTTGTAAGGAACCTCATGCTTATTTGGGACCTGATGCAAGCAAGTTTGTGGGGCTTGGTTGTCCACCCAGTTTATATGCTATTTCATGAATAGAGACTGGAAAATCCTGAACTGGAATATTAGGGGTATTAATTCTAGCAACAAATGGCTTGCTCTTTCAAACAAAATTGATGAATGTGATTGTTCTGTGGTATGCCTTCAAGAAACAAAGAGGGAGATCTTTGATAGTGCTTATTTAAGAAACTTCTGTCCTAGACGAATTTCTAAATTTGTGTTCTCTCCCTCTGATGGATCCTCTGGAGGATTACTAATTGCTTGGAATGAATCTATTTTTCATGGGGAATGCCTTTTCAAAAATGATTTTTCTTTATCTGTGAGATTTACTTCAAATCAGAATGGTAGTTCCTGGATTTTGACCAATGTGTATGGTCCATGTGACTCTGCTGGTAGAATTCTTTTCCTGGATTGGCTTAAAAATATCCAAATGAATGATGACACAGATTGGATAATAGCAGGTGACTTCAACTATATCAGATATCCTCACAATAGAAACCAGGGAAATGGGGATTTCAGTAGTATGTTACAATTCAATGAAGTGATTAGCTCTCTTGCTCTAGCAGAAATCCCCTTGAAGGGTAGGAGCTATACATGGAGCAATATGCAGCAAGCTCCTCTGTTAGAAAAAAATGACTGGGTATTTACTTCAGAGTGCTGGTCTGCCAACTACCCTAACACCATGGTCACCCCTCTAGCTAAGCCCGTTTCAGATCATGTCCCATGTGTGATTTCCATTGGCACAAACATTCCAAAAGCCCAGAGTTTTAGATTTGAGAATTTCTAGTTAGAGCACAAGGATTTCAAACAGGTAGTGCAAAACATATGGTCACAACCCTTGTAGGAGACTAACAGTGCCAAGCTCATTTCTGCCAAGTTCAAAAGATTAAGAAAAGGTCTAAAGTTTTGGAGCAACAACCTACCCAATCTGTCTATTACAATTAAAGCAACAAATGAAGTGATCTCAATGTGGGACTTCTTTGAGGAGTTTAGACCACTCACAGACATTGAAAGCTCTAGCAGAAACACTCTAAAAGAACATTTGCTCAAGCTTCTATCTTTTCAGAGAATCTATTGGAGACAGAGGACAACCATTAGATGGGTCAAATTTGGGGATGAGAACTCCAAATTTTTTCAAGCCAAAGCAACTATTAAATATAGAAAGAATTTTATTCATGCCCTTCGAGATGACCATGGTAATGAGCATACTGAGCACTTTTCCAAAGCAGCAATTCTTTGGAAGGCATTCAAAGATAGGCTTGGACAGACTTCTCCTACCAACAATTTATTGCAACTCACCTCTCTTATCAATAAAATTCATGGGCTGGAGGAATTGGAGGTTCCTTTCTCAAAGAAAGAAATTGATGAGGTAGTTAAAAATATTCCAATGGATAAAGCTCCTGGGCCAGATGGATTTAATGGTGCTTTCATCAAAACCTGCCGGGACATTATCGCTCCTGATTTTTAAAATATGATACATGATTTCTAGGAAGGAAAAATCTCTCTTCAAAGTATCAATGATTCTTTCATCACCTTAATCCCAAAAAAAGACAATCCCCCGACTGCCAAGGACTTCAGGCCAATATCCTTGCTGAACTCTTCCATCAAGATTATCACTAAATTGCTTGCCAACAGACTACAGAAAGTTATTCTTAATCTAGTTCACATCAACCAATATGGCTTCTTAAAACAAAGATCTATTCAAGACTGTCTTGCTTGGACGTTTGAATACATACACCCGTGTCAACATTCAAAGCAGCCCACTGTGATCCTTAAGCTAGATTTTGAGAAGGCTTTTGATATGATTGATCATCAAGCAATTATTGATATTTTAAGAGCAAGGGGATTTGGGGATAAATGGCTATCTTGGATTCATTCGATCCTGTCTTCTGGCACATCTGCTATTCTGCTGAATGGAGTTCCAAGGAAAAAGTTTCACTGCAAAAGAAGAGTTAGGCAAGGAGACCCACTGTCCCCCCTTCTATTTGTTCTGGCTGCAGATCTGTTACAGACTACTTTGAATGAGTCCATGAATCACGAACTAATCAGCCCACCAATATCTAGTTCTTCATGTCCAGATTTTCCTGTGATCCCATATGCTGATGACACCATTGTTGTCCTTCCAGCAATTCCATCCCAGCTCATGCACATTAAAAACCTGCTCGTACATTATGTTGATTGCATTGGACTAAAAGTGAACTACAACAAGTCTATCATTGTGCCAATCAATGTCTCTGAATCTCTCATGACTTCCTTGTTGTCTATCTTAAACTGCAAACAGGGATCTTTCTCATTTACATATTTGGGACTCCCTATGAGCACCTCCAGGATGAAAATTGAAGATTTCAATCCTATAATGCAAAGAATTGAAAGAAGGCTCTCTGGATGTTCCACAATGCTCACATATGATGGTAGATTTTAGTTAATCACGTCTGTTTTTGCTTCCTTACCAATTTTCTTCATGTCCACCCTTACTCTTCCAATTGGGGTGACAGAGCAAATCAATAAATATCTCAAACACTTTTTCTGGAGAAAATATGGGAGGACAGACAAAGGCACTGCCCTGATTGCCTGGTCTAAGGTCTGCAAGCCCAAAGAACAAGGAGGTCTTGGTATTCTAGATGTCCTAACTCATAACAAAGCCCTCATGATGAGGAACTTGTATAAGTTTCTTAATAAGGAGGACATTCCTTGGGTCAAATTTATTTGGGAGAAATATTACAACAACTCTGTTCCTTTTGAGAAGATGGAGGGCTCATTCTGGTGGAAAGCTCATTTGAAATTATTTCCTGAATTCAAAGCTGCAAGTACTTGCAAGATTTCTTCACGACAATCAATCCTTTTTTGGAAAGACAACTAGGCAAATGAACCTTTGGAACAAAGATTCCCAGAAATCCACTCTTATGCTATCAAGGGCTCCTTGTTTGTTCATGAGTTCAGTCTATCTGAAAACTGGGTTGAGCATTTTCACACACCCATGTCCACTCAAGCCTATGATCAGTTTTTGCAATTGGGGGATTTGATGCCTATTCTCAATCCTGAAGGAAAGGACAAATGGATTTATAATGAATTGGCAAACAGATATTCCTCTATGAAGATGTACAAAATTCTCATGGGTGCTAAAATTGGGCATCCAGTCTTTAAACTAATCTGGGGAACATCCAGCGGACTCAAGCATAAGATTTTATTCTGGTTGGTGGCTCATTGCAGAATAAACACTAGATCACTATTACAGAGAAAAGGAATGCATCTTGATAGTCCTTTCTGCCCTCTCTGTAATCAGAATGCTGAAGAAACAGATCTACATTTGCTTTGGGATTGTGTTTTTGCCCAGGACTGTTGGAAATCATTAATTCCAAATAAGAAAAGATGGACTTCCCTCTATGAGGAAACTTTACTTGCAATTGAACAGCTCCCAAATGCTTTTGTGCCAGAAATTGTTATTTTGGGTTGCTGGACAATTTGGAATCAGGGAAATGGCAAAATCTTTAGAGGAATTCAGCACACAATTCAATCTTGGAGTTTTCACTTCAAGCAAGACCTCAAGCTTCTTCAGCATAATATCAAAAAGAAGCACTCCAAAGAATTCAAGTAGTGGCTGCACAATAACTTCTAATTTTTTGTTTTCAATGTTTAGAAGAACAGGCATTGGCTAACTTTCAACATTTATTTTCCCGGATCACTCTCATCCTTGTACCTGTATTAATTTTTAATATATAAAATATGCCGTAGAACTATTGTTCTACGGGTTTTGCCTCAAAAAAGGTCAAAAGCCATATATTAAATAAAACCGACTCTCACTAGAACTTTCTTATACAAGAACAAGAAATTACGGGCAAGTCCATGAAGAAATTAGCATTGTCTTCCTTCTACATCCATCGACGACGCGTCGTAAGCAAAGCACATTGTCGCCTTTGGGTCACCTTCTCATCTAAGTAATCTTCTTTAAATTCAGGAGCTTATAGAAATAGCGGACATGAAGTCATCGATGTATATTAGAAGTCACCAACAACCGAGGACTGCATAGATCGTCGTCCCAGAGAAGCCGACATCGAGGAGGGCTGAAAGATAACCCCAACTCTGACAAGACAAAGAAGAGGGACACAAGCCTCACAAGTTCCCCGATGGAGCCGTATCTAGTTGAGCTTCATTGGGCGTAGATGGAACCGGAGAACAAAAACACGCAACAAGGACACCCCCTTCCGCAGCCCGTCGTTAGCATGAACAAATGCTAATCATGCTGAACAAAGTGCCCGACGACCGACACCATCCTCTAACTCATCAATGCCATAGGACATTGTCATGGGGAAATCTGAAAAACCATTACTTCCGTCATGGTCGATGCTCTGACACCATCGATGATGAAGAATTCGAAGACCTACGAAACACAAACCGGTGCAATCAAAACCGGGGTTCTCACATCCTCCCATTGTCGTAACAGGCGGATAAAGGCAAAGGGAATCCGTAGCGGCAGTAGTGGGTCAAGGGAAGAAGCTAGCCATGCAGCCAACAAAGGCCAGGGGAACACACGCACGTCACAAAGTGTGCTGAGGGGAAAACTAGCTGCCACTTGATCGTGTCCTCTCTAGCAAACCCTAGTAAAAACAAGTATTTCTTTGGGACTAAGAACTCTAAAAACTAGATGATATCATGCGCGTTGCTGCGGAAATCGATTGAAACACATTTCAGTGGGATTTGATTGTGTGGAATATAAATATTTAGTTTAATAGCGCATGGACCAAAATTAACAATACATATGACTTGTTATATTTAATGCCGGTCAACACCGCTCCAGAGCGCCAGCACCCCATTAATGTCGGCCAAGAACAAACACGACCTCTCACTCGAGCCGACATTGAAGTGGCACGTCGGCCCAGAGCGCCGCCTGGTATTTGTGCCTGTTCCAATGCCGAAGATGCGTGACCAGACGGGACTGGACGGTTGTGTACCACATTCAAACCGGCTCCCGTCTGTCCCCCTATTGAAATTAAACAGGCGTAGCGGCCGAGAAACCCACTCCGGTATCCTGTGGTAAAAACCCTACTAGGGTAAGAGTACATCACAAAAAATTACCCATGGATGTACAAAAATAGGAAAATCTCAAACCCATCGGGTAGAGCGGGTACGGGTATGAGATCGTATAACCCATACCCTCGTACCCATGTACCCTTATAACATATGGCAAGTGGGCCTCTATATTTTGGTTGAACTTGTTATAGTGTTGAAACTTTATTGTAATGCTTATTTCGTGACCTTATGTACGTCAAAAGTATCTGTAACTTTATTGTGAGCTGTGATCTTATAGTGTATGACTATGTGTTGTTGTTTTCATGTGTTTCGAGTAATTTCTGTTGTTTATGAGGATATGCTGGTGTTTATGGTATGTTGTTGTTTATAAGTATGTTTAGTTGTTATTATGTGATGTTGTTTATAAATTATGACTATATGTTGTTGTTTTTTACTATGTGTTTCTCAAGTTTATTTGATGCAAACATGAGTATATTTACCCGTGGGTACCCATTTATCCTGTTGGGTGGCGGTTATGATAAAAAATTCTATCCATTGATGGTTATGAGTATGGGTGACGGGTAAGCATGGAGGAGACGAGTAAGGGTATGGGGAGACTCCACCCATATCCAAACTTGGCGGGTGCCACCCCTTGGCCTGACCGGCAACCACTATTTAAACGCTGCCTCCTAGCTCGGCTCAACCTGCACCGCACTAAGTCCGCCATGACCGCGAACTCTAGAGCGATGTGGGAGAGTCTCTCGACGAAGCAGAAGCAGAAGTTGACAGGGATTGCGGTCGACTAGCAGGCCCGTCATGCATGATGGATTGACCTGGCTTGCCAGAGGTTAGCGGCGAGGACCAAACGTTAGAGGAGGCGTCCGACAATGAGCCGAGGCTCCTACCCGCGTAGGCGCACTTCAACGTCGTCATGGCGAAAGAGTAGCCGACGCCTCATGTGCTGGCGGTAGGCGCAGGAGGACCAAAGAGTAGCCGACATCCGGCTCGCGGAGTGGAAAATCGCTGGCGATCAGGCGAACGACGATGTCGTGACTATGGCCGCGGAGGACCCATGCTTCTTGGATGAGCAACCGACGTTGTACTAGTCCATGCGCATCGCTCATGGCATCCGCCATGAGTGATGGCAGCTGTGCGTCTTGCGGGCAGAGAGAGCCGCCCTGTTCACTGGGCTCGAAGCAAAGGTGAACAAAAAAGAGCCGCATGCGATCACAGGCGTCAACTCCACATCAGCCTCCCCGTCCCAGCAGTTTGCGCCTCGCCGCAACGACCACGAGGCCGGCTTGTCGACGTCTGACCCTGTCGACACAATGGACTCCGGCGACGAAGAGTAGGAGATGGGGCATGGGCACGCCTGGGGGTCCCATGTGGGCCGTGCCCACATCATATTCTTTCCCTCTCATCGGGGCTCACGGCCGTTGAGCTTGCTGGACATGGAAAAGACAAGACGTGAAACACAAACGCCGCTATGGCTGGCGAACATTTAGACTAGGTCTGCTTTGGTTTAACTGAAATATGTCGAAAATGTAATGAATTTGGTCCGGTTTAAATGAAAAGATTTTTTTTAATGTGTCCTGACGTTAAATATAATGTATAAAATGAGATGGTCAGCTCCGGTATCATGTGTGTAGATACTGCGTCCGTTTCAATGGTCCGCGATTGAAGATGCCCACGTTCGCGCGCGTACCTCCAGCTCATCGCGACTCGCGAAGCCGCACACGCGACAGGCAACCAGTCATCGGATCCGCGTCACGTTATCCGCGCACAGTACACGTACAGTAAATGGAGCCCGAATCACGGGAAGCAATAGACAACTCTAAATCAAAGAACCAGCAAGAAAAAACAGAAACGCCGCAGAGCACAGTTGTGCATGGCAATTGGCAAGATGCGCCACAGTGCCAAAAGTACGTACGCTGCCTGCGGTCACAACATATACAAGAGGCCAGAGGGTCCCTAAAAGGAAAACAGAAAAAGAAAAAAACAAGAGGCCAGAGGAGAACAGCGGCGGGTGTTCTCCGGTCCCTACTACTCCTACTCAGCAAGCTACAGTGCGTATGTCGTCGTATCTCCCGGTGGCCAGTGGTCGCTACAGGGAGCGGCCAGGCCGCTGCGGTGTGGGTCTGGTCTAAAACGTTGATCACCAAACGGGCCTATGACCGTTAAGCGGACCGAGAGGAGAAAGAGATGAGGGAAAGACGTGGGTTGCGAGGCAAAACCAGTCCTCTCGAAGAAGGAAAAAAAAGAACGTATTTTTTCTCATTTTCGAGAGGCACGACCGTGCCTTTCGCAGAAGCAAATCCGTGTCTCTCGCGGAAGCAAAACAGTGCCCTATCGAGGAACGAAAAAAAACATGTTTTTTTTCCTTTTTCGAGAGGCACGGACGTGCCTCTCGCGGAAGCAAAACCATGCCTCTTGAGAAACAAAAAAAGAAGAAAACACATTTTCACGCAATTTTTTTGAAACTTCTTTTTTCCAAAAGCTAAGAAAGGCCAGTGGAAAACCGAAACACCGAAACCCCCAAAAAAAAACCATCTAAAAAGCCGAAAACGCATGCGGAAAAATAAAATAAAATCCGAAAAAACGCCCAGAGCGCGACATGTGACGGCAGCTAAGAATGCGTCAAGTGGCGACGCATGAGAGTGACCCTTCGGAGGCTCCCGAAGGAGCGCTCCTCAATTAGTTGCTCCCCTCTCTCCCCATAGTTTGAGAATGGTTTGTGGGATTTCAGCATGATTGCGCGATCGATCCAGCCCGGTTGGGTGATTTGTGTTAGATGGCTAAAAACATAGATATATACGGATGTATTGGTGATCAGCGCTGGAGATGCCTTATGCTTGGACGATGTGTGGTATTGAAACGGGGTACTTGGTTCCACAAAAATACCGGACAAGCACCCTAAAAAAATTAGTTAAAATAGGGTATTGATGACAAATCATAAGGGACTATTTTAGAAGAAGCACTGAAACAACATCCCACACATATTTCAAAAAGAACAGTAGACAACAAAAATTGAAGGACAACATGACACAAACGATCAGTGGAAAATAAAGTTACATCAAAAATCATATTCGCCCTCATATTCATTCGCTTGCTCATTGTCTACCGAGCATAAAAATACACTGAACATGAAGTAAGGGATATAGACACCAGCAATGCCACCAATATATTACACTTCAAAGATATTCGTTAGTGAAAAAGGCAAAAATCGGGGAAAGCCCCATAATAAACCAAGTGGAATGACCATGGCAAAGTCCTATATTTTAGAGCCATCACTCATCGGCGCCACCACGTAGCTCCCGCTGGTGCAGCTCTTCCTTGTCCCAGGCGACGTGTTCGATGTGCTCCTAAGGATCACAAAATGCCGCCAACGCCCTCAACCCAATCGATCTCATCTTGTAGCATCATCGTCGTCAACTCGGTGCTCACGACGTCGCCCGACCTCGTCACTGGCAACTAACCTACCCACCACAGCTTGTGCTACATTGTGCACATCGCGTAGCTCATCTTTGTCATTGCTTTGGTCGCCGGACTCGGCCGACCGAGCACCTTCCCCATGCATGCGGTCGTCGGTGCGCATCGAAGAGTCAAACCACTAGAAAAAAATAGATGACACTTAAAACAGATATAAAAATATGCCAACATTATGTATAAATGATGTAAATATAGCATGAACATAACACAAATTATAGATTCATTGAAGACATATCAATATCCCCAAGGTTAATCTCTGCTCGTCGTCGAGACAGTAGATGACAAAAGAAATATTCTTTATTTGTGAATGCTACCCCGACATGAACATGGTTATCTTATGTAGTCTCAGTAAATTTTAATCCTTAGAAAAGTGATGCAAGGTAATTTTCTATAGCTGACAACTATCAAAGGATATCAAAGCAAATAGAAACATTTCCTTTCACCCTTTCATGAATCAATGCATCAAGTCAACATTCTCTTTACCGAAGGTTTCAAAAGAAGGTCTTATTATGTTGGGAACTCGGCCTCAATCTTTGTATTTCTCTGTATTTAATGGTAGAGTTACCATAAACTAACCTGAAACCAACCAAGTACAATTACTACATGATATTTTTGTATTATTTATGCAACTTAGGACAACTCAAACCGGCCGACCCAAAAAGACAACAAAATTGTGTTTTTTTTGTCCGTTTGGGTAGCCAGGCAGGCATGGGTCCGTCCCTTGTTTGCCCTTTGCTGGACATGACGCCCAACGGGCTGACCCATTTGGTCCGCCATGTCTGTCTTTTATTAAATTGTTATTTTGGACATTCTATACGTTTACAACCAAATAAACAAATGAATGAAAATTGCACATTACTAAATAAATAAGTCACATAGTTTACAACCAAATAATAGAAATCACATAGTGAAAGGGAATGTCTCTCTGTAATTGGTTTTGGTGTTTATGACAACGCGTTTTGCGAACTAACCATGTGCATTGAGCATTTCAGAGATTCATATCTATGTCACAAGATGGTTTGATTCTCCTATGTTACGAAATGAGCGAAGATAGGGTTTTCAACGTTTCTTTCCTTTTGATTCGAGTCATAGGGAATCCGTACTATTAAGAGGGGGTCCGCATTGGGAGGTATGGGTGGATTCAAATCATACTCAATCTAAATGCAACCACGATACCCCCCCAACCTTGGAGCAATCCTTCTGTTATGATCTGGCATCACTACTATCTACCAAGCGATGGTACCTCCGGTACCTATGGTAGTACTGCTTGTGCGGTACTTCTCTAGTTGTATCGCGTCTACTAACGTCAGGGTCTCTGTTAACCTCTGGTATTTCGTGGTAGCACCACTTGCTCCTAGCGGTAGAACCACTTGTGCTGTACTTCCGCTAGTGTACCGCGCGTACTACCGTGTGGGTCTCTGTCGCCCTTTGGTAATTCACGGTAGTATCGCTTGTGCGGTACTTCCGCTGGTGTGCCGCGCGTACTACCATGGGAGTGTATGTTACCCACCTGCTATTCGCGGTAGTACCGCTTATTTGTTCCGGTAATACCACTCGAGTAGTACTATCACGCCAGTTCCGTGATGGTGTTTAGTGTGTTTCAGTTACTCCCCTGTGTTTAGCGGTAGTCCCGCTCCCCCGAGCGGTAGTACCGCTTGAGCACTTCTAGAAAGTAACGGTTGGATATACCCACCCATCATATAAATAGTGAGTCTTCTTCAAATACTTACTTCTTCTTCCACGTTTTGCTCCATTGTTGCTCAAGCGCAAACTTGCCCGATCTCCTTTCATAGCCAACCAACCTTGTTGATTTACTAGGGATTGAGGGGGATACCTAGATCTACACTTCCACCAAAGGAGAATTGCATCCCTAATACATTTGTTGTGGATATTGTTACTCTTGGATGTTTGTTCACCCTAGACGGAAGAGTTGACCTCGAAGCCACATTCCATTGCGGTGAAGTTCCGTGCTGGTGTCGAGAGCCTCCATTTAAGTTGTGGAGAGAGCCCCAATATTGTTTGTAAAGGTTCGAGTGTCGCCTTCAAGGGCACCACTAGTGGAATCATGGCATGTTGCATTGTGTGAGGGCGTGAGAAGAATAAGCTGGCCCTAGTGACATCTTGGAGAGCATAGTGGCTCCACACCTCTCCAACGGAGACGTACCCCCCTAAAGGAGGGAACTTTGGCAACACATCCTCATCTCCATCGACTCCACTTGCGGTTACTTCTTGCCTTTATTTTGTGCAAGCTCTATTGTGTGTTTATCTTGTGCTTGCATTTGTTGTTGGTGTGCTTGTCATTTAGGTTGTCCACCTAGTTGCATAATCTACACAACCTAATTTCTTGTTGAGCCTTAATTTTGTTAAAAGAAGTTAAAAAATGTTAGTAACATGTTCACCCCCTCTAGTCGACCATACCGATCTTTCAATTGGTATTAGAGCCTCATCTATTTATCAAGGGCTGTAGTCCCTAAAGAGTATGGTTAACGACGGGGTTAGGGAGGAGGACACTCTCGCGGCCAGGACACGATCGTGGTCACCCAAGGTGATTTGAATGAGGCTATGGCCTCACTTAAATATCTAATGGTGAACGAGGACAAGGTCATGCTAGATAAATTCCTTGAGGGCATGGAACCCTCTACCGCTCCCGAGAAAGTAGAAATGGATGCCGGTTCCTCTAAGGAATCGGTTAATAACTTAAAGTCTAACTATCCTTAAGGAAAGAATGGGTCGGGCACCCATGCCATGATTGCCCCTCCTCCGCCCTATGGTGGACCGGTCCCCTCACCTCATATAAACAACCATGGGCCTCCTCCTAAGCTTGATTTGACTAACTTTGCTAATTTGATTTTTCGTATTAAGTCTCATTTGAATTATAGGTCAACCCAACTTTGGAGGATCATTGAACAAGGCTACTATCTAGACGATACAAGCAACTTGTATCTAAGAGAAGAAGTGGAGAACCAACTCAATGCATCCGCCTTTTTCATTCCTCAAGCCGCCATGCCTCCCGAAGATCTCCCTCATTTGCACCCATTCACTCTTGCCAAAGATGCATGGGATCATATCAACTCATTGTCACTACAAAAAAAGACACATCCGTGACATTATGGGCCAAACGAAAAACTTTTTTTGTCATGGATATGCCACTTTCATGACGATAATTGTGACAAAAACACGTATCATCATAGATGTGATGGGCTCCTACTTCTAAGACAAAAAATTATCATAGAAAATGGGCTTTTCATCCTGGGCGGGCCGAAGATGCACCTGCATGACAATCTTTGGGTCATCCATGACGTAAAAAATCATGGTAGAAGTGAGGGTGCGGAAATTTTCGGGGATTTCTCGATTATGGTGGGTAATCGGGGCCGAGCGATGCAATGTGGTTTCCGCGTTTCTCTAGTACGCACGTGTGTGCGAGGTGTTCGCTAGCTGCTAACTGAACCCGATCGAGCGAGGCATTCGCTTACTGAACCCGAGCATTCGATCGATCCCTCACACTACGTACTGAACACGAGCGATCAGTCTCTCACACTACATACTGAACCCGAGTGATTCCTTGGCTGCTAACTGAATTGAGCGATTCCTTGGCTGCTAACTGAATTGAGCGATTCCTTGGCTGCTAAAACTAAACCCGAGCGATCGATCCCTTCACTGCTTACTAAACCTGATCGATCCCCCCTGCGAGCGTGAGTTGAGCTGCTAGTTGCCGGTTGGTTGCCTCTTGATGAACAATGTATTAGAACGAGCTTGCATCGATCGATCGAGCCCCTTGTGCGAGACGTGGTGAGTTGACCTAGCCGGTTGGTTGGGTGTGGATGAACAATTCCCATTGCTGTCGGCGCTCGTACTCCCACCCCAGCCGGTGGCGGTTGGCGCTGGATGAACATGATGGATCCCATGGTACGTAGCAGTAGTTGGTGTTGGGGTGGATGAATAGGACCCCGAGGAGGTCGTGCCGTAGTACACCATACCCCAGCCGGTGTTGGGGTGGATGAACAGGACCCCGTGGAGGCTGCAGGAAGTCGGCGGTGGATGAACAGTAGCCCGTGGAGTCCCGTTTTGTGGTACGCCGCACCCCCTAGACCCTGTTTCTTCGACCTTAGTCCGTCCGTTTACTCCGTTTTACATTTCGCAATACCCCTAGACCCCATTTCGACTATAGACGGTCTATTGCCTCAGTTTTGCGGTACACCACACCCCTGGACCCTGTTTCGACCATAGTCGGTTGAACAGAAGTCTGTTTCCTCCGTTTTGCAGGACGCCACACCCCTCCCGTTGAACACGACCCCGTTTCAACCGTAGCCGGTTGAACAGAAGTTTGTTTCCTCCGTTTTGCGAGTCGCTTGGCTCCCGATAAACACGACGCTTGTTCCTCCATTTTGTCCGTTGATTCTCGATGTACACGAGCCCTGGTCATATGCATGCGTGAGTACGCGTTTGAGACCCTGCCCGTATGTACGTACGTGGCCATATTTACTTTCTTGCAGCATGGTTGTACGTACGTGTACACGATTTCAACGGGACTGTCGCAACTGCTACTTCGGGGGCTCTACTACGACACATGTCGTTCCTTACTCGACCATGGTTCATCGTTGCAGAGAGACCGATCAACCAATATGTACGTACACGTTTTGTGACCAGACGGATAACGCTACGTACGTTTCAACCTGGTGGGTCCCAGCTGTCAGCAAGGGGAATCATTTTTTAGCATAATAAGGAGGCACTTCCTTGCGTGTGAAGATGTAGCTGGTGGGTTCTAGATGTCAAGGGACGAATCTTTTTTTTCATGTAATAAGGAGGCACTTCCTTGCGTGCAAAGATGTAGTTGGTGGGTCCTAGCTCTCACGGGGACGAATCATTTTTTCTGCGTGTAATAAGGAGGCACTTCCTTGCGTGCGAAGATATAGCTGTTGGGTCCAGCTGTCATGAGGAGGAATTATTATTTTTCGCGTAATAAGGAGGCACTTCCTTTCATGCGAAGATGTAGCTGGTGGTTTCCAGCTGTCAGCGGGAGAAATCATTTTTTGACACATAATAAGGAGGCACTTCCTTGCATGCGACCATGTAGCTGGTGGGCCCAAGCTGTCAGGGGGAGGAATCATTTTTTTGCGCGTAATAAGGAGGCAATTCCTTACGGGTGACCTTATAGTTCGTGGGTCCCGGTTGTCAGCCTCTCAACATACAATCCTCTTTCGATTGTTGTTGTTCGTTCACCACGTTGACCACGCCGCGTCGAGAGCACCAAGGAGGTAGACGACGGTGAGGCCTAGGAAGGGAACGAACAAGAGTCGGGGAAGAAGTGATAGTGAATGCCCACGAGAAGGGAGTACGAGGGTTGACTGGTTCGACTGCGGGGTGAGGTTGCGGTCACCAAAGAATAACAAAAGGTGTGGGTGACTAGAGGGATGGCCTGGCCAGTGGTGAGACCTGCGCGGCAGCGTAGCTGGCCACGGGAGGCGGTCCCGCCAGCGCTAGTTTGGGAGGCAGGAGCAGGAAGATCAGAGGTTGAAGAAGCACGACGGCCGTTGGATGGACATCCAACGGTCACAACTGCTAGAATCATGTGTTGACTATAAGTTGAAAAAGCCTTGCGTACGTGTCAACTTAGTAGCCCCACAATTCAGGCTCCAAATATGTAGTGTGTACTGCCCATTTGCTATTATTTTTATAATTTACAGCCAATTTACTACTCCCTCCATCCTAAAATGTAAGTCATTTTTTGACACAACGTCTTACATTTTGCGACGGAGGGAGTAATCCTTATGGAATTTATTGCAGCCCATTTTCTTTTTTTATAATTGCTGCCCATTTTCTGGTCAGGACTAGGGTTAAAAATGTCAATAAAATTTCATTAAAAAATTCAAATTTTCGTATATTTTGTTGGGGTCCGGACTATTTTTTAATCCCTATCCATACTCAAACTAATTTCAATTAATATTATGTTAAGATCCAATGAAATATGAAATCTCAAAGAAAAAAAAATGAAACTATTTTCCCATTTGCTATGTATTTTAATATTTATAATCCATTTCATATCACTTTTAAGATTTACAACCCATTTTCTGGCCCGGCCGAATGCATGCCTCCTCGTCTTGAAAGCTTTGCAGCCCAGCAGGTCGGAGAAAACAAATTGGCATGGGTTGGATATTCTTCAAAAAAATGCTGGGCTACCCATTTTCATAAAGAAATAACAACTGGGCTGGTCATGTTGTTAGGCGGACCACAGACACCGCGCAACCCAGTTTATACCCTGCTCTATCTGAACAACAACAAAAAATGGCCGAGCTGCTGGATCCGAGGTGTCAACCGCTACTTGTGCAATTCTCTCGTTAATTTACTATACGTTACAATGGTGTGGGTTCCAAATATCAGCAGGGTGGATCAGAGTAATAAGGAGGCACTTTCTTGCGTTCGGCAGTGGACTTGGTGGGTCCCTACTGTCATACTCTCAAGTACAGTCCTCTCCTAATTCACCATGTTGACAAGGCCGGATGACGGCCCCGTGGCGAACGCAACAAGGCCGAGGACGATGGCGGACGGGAACGAACATGAGCCAGGGAAGATGCGACAGTGTGGTCGTAGGCGGAGGGGGGTATGAGGGTTGACTGGTTTTGGTGCGGGGTGGGCTTCCGTTGCCGGAGAATAACAAGGTGTGTGGGGTAGTAGAGGGATGGCCTGGCCAAAATTTCACGGTACGAAGGGGCGGTGATTTGTGCACGACACCGCAACCAGCCATGGGAGGCGGCAGCAGGCGGTTCCATCGGTGCTGGTTTGGTTTTGGTGGCTGGATTGGTCCGACCCAAAAACTCATCATGCTGGATTATAAAAATAAAATTTACATGGCTACAAATTGTTGTAAAATGAAGCCGAGCATATTTAGAAGCCATGGGAAAAATGGTGTCGCCACATGTGTTGGGCTGGAGTGGGCATTCTTATCGAAAAATAATGTTGGGCCGAAACCTTTTATCATAAAAAACCGGCCTGTCAAAAAACATGTGGTACTTGGGATTCGAACGGGAGACCTGAGCAGCACAATCCCTAAAATATACTAATGCAATAAAAAATGTGATATTTATTACTGCTTGCCGCTAATTGTTAGTTGTTGACCACGTTGACTATGATTTGCATTGGGTGCAACCTGGTGGGTAGGAGATAGCATTCCGCTGGTCGCGGGAAGAAAAGGGTGGGAGAAACAAGAGTGGTCACTATCTTTGCCTAAGAATAGCATTCACTTGATGTAAAGATACTCTCATAGGAAAATAATATCTTCCTGTTAGAATCATACTTTCAAATTGTAAATTTAAATAACTTGTGCGTGCGCATTTAGCTTTATTTATTTATTAAGGAGAGCATGAGCATGTAGCTGGCCGTATTCATGTGAGAGCCTCCCTCCTAGTTATTTATGGGCTCTTATATTGGGCCAAAATCAATGGGCCGCATATCCGCGACAAGTGGAGGATTTGTTCGCTACAAAAAATAGTATGTGCTACGTACGGGGTACTAAAGGCCGGAGCGTGCAACGACTTCCAAAACCTTGTGTTTATCATTCTAGCAGCACTATTTATTGAACCAACATAGAAAATATATTACTGATTTTATATTGAAACAACAACATCCATGACTCAATTTTTTCTATTTTGTTTTAGTAAAAGGGGTTTGATACCAATTTTCCGTTAATATAAACCACTTGCGTTTCACAAACTAGAGCCCTACATAATCTAAAGGAGCCTTGGGAATTGCTGGAAGAGTAAAGATGCAACTCTCTCTTCCAACCAAACATCACCAACATTAGAGAAGGGCTACCAAAATAACAAGTGTATGCATCAAACTAAATAATGATCATATTACACAGTCTACGCATCTTGCTAACTGGCTCAGTTAGACATTACTATTTATTAAGCCGTGAACTAGATGGGTGCCTGATGGGGGATGATACGTCTCCAACGTATCTATAATTTTTTATTGTTCCATGCTGTTATATTATCATTCTAGGATACCTTTTGAGTATTTATTTACCAATTTATATTTTTGATCACTAACCTATTGACCTAGTGCCCAGTGCCAGTTGCTGTTTTCTGCGTGTTTTTGGCTTTTCAGGTTTACAATGCCAAACAAAGTCCAATTGCCCCAAAACTTTTTTATGATTTTTTTTGGACCAAAAGAAGACCTGGAAGCTTCGGGAGGAGACCGGAGGCCGCACGAGGGAGGCACAAGCCAATAGGGCGCGCCCAGGGGGGTCGGCGCTCCCTGATGGCTTGTCCCTCCCTGGTAGGTCTCCTGCCCCCCTTCTCTGGCCTATAATTTCACATATATTCCAATGCAAAAACCCTAGGGGATGCCCCAACAACACTTTTTACGCCGCCGCAAGTCTCCTTCCGCCGCGATCCCATCTGGAGCTCCGTTCTGGTGCCCAGCCGGGGGGGGGGGGGTGATCGATCACGGAGGGCTTCTTCATCATCCTTGCTGCTCCCATGGTGATGTGTGAGTAGTCCACCACAGACCTACGGGTCCGTAGTTTGTACCTAGATGGCTATCTCTCTCTCTCTCTCTCTTTTGATCTTCAATACAATGATCATCGCATCTTCGCTTTGATCTATCCGATGTAATTCTTTTGTATGGTGAGTTTGTTGGGATCCGATGAATTGTGGGTTTATGTTCAAATTATTCATGAAAAGTATTTGAGTCATCTTTGATATATATTATGATTCTTAATAGCATGATCATTATAGCTTCATAAATCTCTCCGATCTATTGAAATAGTTTGGCCAATTAGATTGATATTTCTTCAGTGAGAGGGGTGCGTTTTAGTGGGTTCAATCTGGCGGTGCTCTATATCCCATTGACAGAAAGGGACAAGACACGTCTTTGTATTGTTGCCACTAAGGATAAAACGATGGGGTTAGTTCATATTAATTGAATTCTCTTTGTCTACATCATTTCATTGTTCTCCAAGCATTACTCTGTTTTACTTAATACTCTATGGGTGGATAGCGGTCGATGGGTGGAGTAATAGTAATAGGTGCAGGCAGGAGTCGACCTATTTTCTTAATTCTCCAAGCATTACTTTGTCTCATGCATGCTGGATAGCGGTCGATGGGTGGAGTAATAGTAATAGGTGCAGGCAGGAGTCGGCCTATTTGCTTATGGACGTGATGCCTATATATACATGATCATTGCCGTGAATATGAACATAACTATGCGCTTTTCTATCAATTGCCCAACATTAATTTGTTTACCCACCGTATGTTTCCTACATGAGAGATGCCATTAGGGAAAACTATGGCCCCCGGGTCTATTCACTTATATATTTACAGAAGCCATCAATACCTTGCTTCCATTTATTTGTTTTTATTTTATTTTGCAATTTAGAATTATCTACTATCATCTACACACTTCATTTGTGTGCAAATAACGAGATCAAGGGGATTGACAACCCTCTTGCCGCGTTGAGTGCAAGTGTTTGCACTTTTGTGTGCAGTCGCTGAAGACGGTTGTTGCTTGATATTCCTATTAGTTCGATAAACCTTGGTTCTTAACTGAGGGAAATACTTATCTGTATTGTGATGCAATCACCCGTTCCTCTTCACGGAAAACCCAACACAGATCACAAGTATCAGGGGATAATCCAGCCAGTAGGTCGAAGTCTGATGCTTGCGACCCTCTCTCCTACTTTGGGCTGCAGAGTGTGGTGGCACATATCAAGGTATAGTGCATGGAGAGACTCATGTTACGTTATGTACACACAGTTTTTCCTAATGAACGGAACCGCGCTACCATCAGGATCCCTGTCGCTGGTGATCTCCAGGTTAATCGTATAATTCAGTTTGAGAAACAGAGAGCGTGTGCGGAGACTGCTTATCGGCCTCCAGTCAAAAAATCCTGAAGGCCCAAAGAAGCTGGGATCCTACTCAAAGACCATGTAGTGATTGTGATTGTATTCAGTGAAACAACACGCCCAATACGTGTGAACGATCGTCAATCTTTCGCTGTCGTCTGATCGAGCCAGGAACCACCTGCAACTGCCCAACCGCTTTTCTTTGAAAGGTTCTGGGATTAGGAAAGGTAGGGACACCACACGGTCTACAACATCATATCAAGTTGGAGTCAAATAAAAAAGGGCTGGTACTGTAAATCTAAGAACAACATGTCCAGAGCATGGATATTTTTTCAGTAAATGTTGACAATAATATAAGTAAGGGAAGGATGATTTGATTTCACGAAAATTCTACTACATATGATCACTAATGTGGGACGTTTTGGCAGTTCAATTTAAACCGTCGAAACGTCCTACGTTACTGAACAAAGGGTATCCTTGAATTATGTACTAGAACTGCCAAAAACACACAGAAAACAATTTATATTATCATTCTACTACATATGATCACTAATGTGGGATGTTTTGGCAGTTCAATTTATTGTTCCATGCTGTTATATTATCATTCTAGGATACTTTGTTTTCTATGTGTTTTTGGCTTTTCAGGTTTATAGTACCAAACGATGTCCAATTGCCCCGAAACTTTTTTATGATTTTTTCTGGACCAAAAGAAGACCTGGAAGCTTCGGGAGGAGACCGGAGGCCGCACGAGGGAGGCACAAGCCAACAGGGCGCGCCTGGAGGGAGGGGGGAGGGGTCGGCGCGCCCTGATGGGCTTGTCCCTCCCTGGTGGGTCTCCTGCCCCCATTCTCTAGCCTATAAATTCACATATATTCCAAAATCCCTAGGGGGCATCCCATTAACACTTTTTTCTCCGCCGCGATCCCATCAGGAGCTCCTTTCCAGTGCCCTGTCGGAGGGAGGATCGATCACAGAGGGCTTATTCATCATCCTTGCTGCTCCCATGGTGATGTGTGAGTAGTCCACCACAGACCTACGGGTCCGTAGTTAGTACCTATATGGCCATCTCTCTCTCTTTTGATCTTCAATACAATGATCATCGCATCTTCATTTTGATCTATCCGATGTAATTCTTTTGTATGATGCATTTGTTGGGATCCGATGAATTGTGGGTTTATGTTCAGATTATTCATGAAAATTATTTGAGTCATCTCTGATATATATTATGATTCTTAGTTGCATGATCCCTATAGCTTTGTAACTCTCTCCAATCTATTGAAATAGTTTGGCCAAGTAGATTGATATTTCTTTAGTGAGAGGGGTGCATTGTTGTGGGTTCAATCTAGCAGTGCTCTATATCCCATTGACAGAAAGGGACATGACATGTCTTTGTATTGTTGCCACTAAGTATAAAATGATGGGGTTAGTTCATATTAATTGAATTCTCTTTGTCTACATCATGTCATTGTTCTCCAAGCATTACTCTGTTTTACTTAATACTCTAGATTCATGCTGGATAGCGGTCGATGGGTGGAGTAATAGTAATAGGTGCAGGCAGGAGTCAGCCTATTTGCTTATGAACATGATGCCTATATATACATGATCATTGACATGAATATGAACATAACTGTGCGCTTTTCTATCAATGGCCCAACAGTAATTTGTTTACCCACCGTATGTTTCCTACATGAGAGATGCCATTAGGGAAAACTATGGCCCCCGGGTCTATTCACTTATATATATTAACAAAAGCTATCAATACCTTGCTGCCATTTTTTTTTGCAATTTACAATTATCTGCTATCATCTACACACTTCATTTTCTTGCAAATAACGAGATCAAGGGGATTGACAAGCCTCTTGCCGCGTTGGGTGCAAGTGTTTGCTCTTTTGTGTGCAGTCGCGGAAGACGGTTGTTGATTGATATTCCTATTGGTTCGATAAACCTTGGTTCTTAACTGAGGGAAATACTTATCCGTATTGTGCTGCAATCACCCGTTCCTCTTCACGGAAAACCCAACGCAGATCACAAGTATCAGGAAGGATTTTTGGCGCCGTTGCCGGGGAATATCATCAACCAACTATCAAGTAACTTCACACAAATTATCATTCACTTGTTCTTATTTTTATTTGTTGTTATATTTAGTTTGCTTCATAAAAATCAAAAATACAAAAATATTTATCTTTGCTAGTTGCTAGTTTACTTCTTTGCTTGCTAGTTTACTGGTCTTGCTTGTTACTATGTCCAGTTCTCCTCCGGACATGACTAACTCTCCTTACTTGGGAGAAGGTTCCCCAATCTTGGATTTTAAGAAAGTGGGTGATGAGCCCCTTAAGGAAGCATGGGATAGATTACTAGAAATACAAGCGAGAGCTAATCCCAAGAGTCATATTAAATTGCTCCATAGAAGTTTTTATGTTGGTCTATCCCTTTCTCATAGACTTGTCTTGGACTCTATGTTCGAAAAAGATTTCCTTGGGAACAATGATTTTGACACCTATGATAAGATGAAAAACATATTTGGACAACCCAAAATAGAAACCGTTGAACCAACCATATTGGTGTGCTTTCGTCAAACTGAGCTAATAAAAGAACTAATTCCATCGTGGAAACCCACCTTAGAGGGTTGTACAACATGTCTACTAAAATCAATGGGATCATAGCGATACAAAATAGGAAACTTGATACTTTGGATCAAAAAATTGGTGCTATGAAAGATGAAATGAAAATTACAAATAATAAGTTGGAACAACTTGGGTGGAGTGTCAAAGATGACAAAACTTGAAACTATGCATTATTCCTAGCTAGGGGCATAAAACGATAGCGCTAGTTGGGAGGCAACCCAATAGTTATCTTTATTTTTCCTTTTTCCTTTCTGTTTGTGTGTGATAAAATGATTATTTCCTTTGTAATGATTGTTTTTTATGTTTTAATTAGTGTTTGTGCCAAGTAAAGCCTTTGGGATGACTCACAAGATGAGTAGAATTGATACGGTGCAAAAAACAGAAACTTTAACCTCCAGTGCAGAATTTCTATGATTTTACTGGAACGTCTTTTTGATCTGAATTTTTTACAAAGTATTTATATACAAATTCTTAAGGTTGTCGTATTTTGTCAGAATTTTTAGAGTTAGATAAGTATAGGTTCTCTACAGATCTTTACAGACTTTTCTGTGTTAAACAGATTCTACTTTTGCTTGCATAGTTTGCTTGTTTTGATGATGCTATGGACTGTATCGGGGGGTATAAGCCATGGATAAGTTAGAATACAGTGCCTATTATGCAATAATAAAATATTAATCAATTTATAACAGTACCTAAAGTACTGGATATGTTGCTTATAATAACGGATCTCACGAAGTTTTGTTGAGTTTTGTGTGATTGAAGTTTTCAAGTTTTGGGTGCTACCGCGATGGACAAAGGAATAAGGAGTGGCAAGAGCCTAAGATTGGGGATGCCCAAGGCACCCCAAGGTAATATTCTAGGAAGACTCAAGCGTCTAAGCTTGGCGATGCCCCGGAAGGCATCCCCTGTTTCGTCTCAATCCATCGGTATGTCACTTGGAGCTATATTTTTATTCTTCACATGATATGAGTTTTGCTTGGAGCATCGTTTGCTTTTGTTTTTAGTTTTCCACAATCATCGTTTGCTGGACACACCTATTTGAGAGAGACACACCTTCATCATTGATGTCTACTATGCAACTTTATTCTTGTAGACTTTGTTGGGCCTCCAAGCGCAGAGTTTTGTAGGACAGTAGCAATTTTCCCTCAAGTGGATGACCTAAGGTGTATCAATCCGTGGGAGGTATAGGATGAAGATGGTCTCTCTCAAGCAACCCTGCAATCAAATACAAAAAATCTCTTGTGTCCCCAACACACCCAATACAATGGCAAATTGTATAGGTGCACTAGTTCGGCGAAGAGATGGTGATACAAGTGCAATATGGATGATAGATATAGGTTTTTGCAGCAAGGTAGCAAGTAACAAAAGTGAGCACAAACAGTATATTAATGCTTGGAAACAAGGCCTAGGGTCCATACTTTCGCTAGTGCAATCTCTAAACAATGCTAATATAATTGGATCACATAACCATCCCTCAACGTGCAACGAAGAATCAATCCAAAGTTCTTATCTAGCGGAGAACATAAGAAGAAATTGTTTGTAGGGTACGAAACCACCTTAAAGTTATCCTTTCCGATCGATCTATCCAAGAGTTCATACTAAAATAACTCTAAGTTATCCTTTACGATCAATCTATCTAGAGTTCGTACTAAAATAACACCATATGATACGCATCAACCAACTCTAATGTCACCTAGATACTCCAATGTCACCACAAGTATCCATGAGTTAATTATACGATACACATCAAACAATTTCAGATTCATAATACTCAATCCAACACAAATAACCTCAAAGAGTGCCCCAAGATTTCTATCGGAGAACATAGGACAAGAACGTGCATCAACCACTATGCATAGATTACCCCAATGTCACCTCGGGAATCCGCATGTTGAGTACCAAAACATACATCAAGTGAATCAATAGAACACCCCATTGTCACCACGGGTATCCATATGCAAGACATATATCAAGTGTTCTCAAATCCAATATTCAATCCAACATAATGATATCTCAAAGGGAAAGATTCAATTCATCACAACAAGGTAGCAAGGGAATAACATCATGTGATCCGACTATATTAACAAAGCCCGTGATACATCAAGATCGTGACATCTCAAGAACACGAGAGAGAGAGAGATTGAACACATAGCTACTGGTACATACCCTCAGCCTCGAGGGTGGACTACTTCCTCCTCGTCATGGCCTCCGCCGGGATGATGAAGATGGCCACCGGAGATGATCTACCCTCTCCGGCAGGGTACTAGAACGCCTCCAGATTGGTTTTTCGTCGATATAGAGAGTTGCGGCGGCGGAACTTCTTGTCTAGGGTTATTTCTGGAGGTTTCTGAATATATAGGATTTTTGGGCGTCGGTTTCACGCGAAGATGGGCCATGAGTGGACCACAAGACACCAGGGCGCGCCCTGGTGGGTTGTGCCTACCTCGTGGCCCTTCTGGCCCTCCAATGAAGCTTCTAGTGCTTCTTTTGTTCCAAAAAAAATCGTCAAAAAGTTTCGTTGCATTTGAAGAACTTTGATTTCTGCACAAAAAACAACACCACGGTAGTTCTGCTGAAAACAACGTCAGTCCAGGTTAGTTCTAAATAAATCATGTAAAGTGCATCAAAACCATATAAAATTATTGTAAACATAGGCAATCATGGCATGAATACTTCATAAATTATCAATACGTTGGAGACGTATCAATCATAATTTATTAGAATACTCTATGTATTTCACTTATATCTTTTGAGCTTAGCAGTTGATCTAGTACTTCACTTATATCTTTTTTAGCACGGTGGCGTATAGATTTTATAGAAATAATTGCACTCTCGTTCTTCACTTATATTTGTTTGAGAGTTAATAAATAGTGAAGGTAATTTGCATGGGTCATAAGACTAGTCCAAAAATAATAGGTATTCAATGAGTGATAATCAAAACCATCATGTAGCACATTAAAGAGAAATCTCTAGTTAATGATATTAATGTGGTAATGTGAAAGGGTGTGAGTGCATGGTTGTCGGTTCGTAGAAGTACCAGTATTAATAGGTGTTAATTTTCTGTTTGTCTAAATATTAGAAAAAGGCATGGTGGGGATGTGTGAGCATTTCTATTACTCATTGAAATCCTAGTGTTGTTTCGGGTCGGAGCCGCGCGATAGTTAACTCCTCCCAACCTCCTCCCTCTGGGCATGCGAGTAGTACTTTGATTTGTGATAAAACTCATAAAACTTTGCAATAACTATATGAGTTCTTTATGACTAATGTGAACCCGTGGACATACGCAATCTCACCACCTCATATTTTGCTAGCCTCTTCTGTACCGTGCATTGCCCGTTCTCACCTCGAGGACCGGTGCAAACTTCGCCGGTGCATCCAAACCCCGTGACATGATACACTCTGTCACACATAAACCACCTTATATATTCCTCAAAATAGCCACCATACCTACCTATTATGACATTTCCATAGCCATTCCAAGATATATTGCCATGCAAATTCCACCGTTACATCATATGACTAGTTCATTCATTGTCATATTGCTTTGCGTGATCATATAAAGCTGACATAGTATTTGTGACAAAGCCATCATTCATCATTTTTTTGATACATGTCGCGCTAGATCATTGAACATCATGGTACACTGCCAGAGGCATTTATATTGAGTCATATTAATTCATAGTCCTTCATATTGAGTTTTCATAATGAGTTGTATGTAAATAAAATTGCGATGATCATCATTATTAGAGCATTCTCCCAGTGAGGAAATAAAAATGGGGGAGGCCAAATGAGCCCACCATAATAATAATAAAAAATGAAAAAATGATAGAAAATGAGAGAAGGGACTTTGCTACTATCCGTTACCACACTTGTGCCTCAAAGTAGCACCTTGTTCTTCATATAAAGAGTCTCATGTCATGTCATTTTCATATGCTAGTGGGAATTGTTTTTCATTATTAAAAACTTGGCTTGTATATTCCGATGACGGTCATCCTCAAATGCCCCAGGTCTTCATGAGAAAGCAAATTGGATGCACACCCACTTAGCTTCAGTTGAGCTTTCATACACTTATAGCTCTAGTGCATCATTTGCACGGCAATCCCTACTCCTTGAATTGATATCTATCGATGGGCATCTCCATAGCCCGTTGATACGCCTAGTTGATGTGAGACTTTCTTCTCCACTTTCTACCCCTTTGATATCTACCACCATATTTTATTCCACCCTTATGCTATGTTCATGGTTCACGCTCATGTATTGCGTGAAGAATAAAAAGTTGATGCACATTGAAAAAGTGCGATCCAATTGCCTGACTTCTACACCGTGGTGCTTGACATTTGTATTAATGTGGTGAAGACGGAGCCATGCCTTACTAATATGATAAAATGAATGGGGGTAAACATTCTTTGAGGATTGTATATTTTGAAAGAGTGATGATTATGTTGCTTGTGCTTATAAATATTACTATGTTGGATTTTGTTAATTCATTGTTTTCTCAATGAGCATACATGCAAAAGATTACATATTGGGTAGCATGTCACATCAAAATTCTGTTTTTATCATTTACCTACTCGAGGACGAGCAGGAATTAAGCTTGGGGATGCTGATACGTCTCCAACGTATCAATAATTTTTGATTGTTCCATGTTGTTATATTATCATTCTAGGATACTTTTTGAGTATTTATTTACCAATTGATATTATTTTTGAGCACTAGCCTATTGACCCAGTGCCCAGTGCCAGTTGCTGTTTTCTGCGTGTTTTTGACTTTTCAGGTTTACAATACCAAACAAAGTCCAATTGCTCCAAAACTTTTTTATGATTTTTTTTGGACCAAAAGAAGACCTGGAAGCTTTGGGAGGAGACCGGAGGCCGCACGAGGGAGGCACAAGCCAACAGGGCGCGCCCAGGGGGGTCGGTGCTCCCTGATGGCTTGTCACTCCCTGGTGGGTGTCACGCCCAAGATGCGGTCCTATCCCTATTAAGGCTTGTGGCCTCGACGGGGATAGAAGCGCATCTCGCCGTTCGCAAGTACAGTAAAACATTGCAATACATGTAGGAAGAGATGAGTATATGAGTTGGCTTACACTCACCACAAGCTATCTTACAAGTTCACACAAATTATTCATACAACATTCAGAAGACAGGGTCCGACTACGGACGAAATCAAATGATAAAAGAAGCAATGTAAAACTGTCTCGCTATCCCGGGATCACCACCATGAAGCTCCCTACTCGTCTGGATATGTAACATACATACGTCTACTCTCTTCGTCATACTCCCACTGGAGCTGAGTCACATCTTCTAGCACGTTCTCATCATCACCTGCACCTGTATTGTTGTAATCTGTGAGCCACAGGGACTCAGCAATCTCATAACCCGGGTACCGAAACTATGTAAGCCATTGGGTAAGGAATTGGTTAAGTGGTGAGGCTGCAGCAAGCACTAAGCATATATTTGGTGGCTAACTTACGAGAGCATGAATGTAAATATGGTGGCATACGTAAGACGATCGCGGACTAGCATGATCACTAAGTGACCCTGAACACCTACTTACGTCAATCATAACCCCACCGTGTTCTCTCTCGGTTCATGTTCACGAGCAGAGACAGTCACAGTTACGCACACAGTTGGTGTATTTTATTTGAGTTTACTTCAAGTTAACTATAACCGGGTGTTAAACAAATTTCCAAGTTGCCACATAACCGCGGGCACGGCTTTCCGAAAAGATTAAACCCTGCAGGGGTGCTCCAACTCATCCATCACAAACTAACCACACGCCGCGAGAATAACCTCGACCACGAATCTCGTGATCTTCCTAGGCAATTCCACTGGAAAACCGCAACCTCGAGATAGCCCGAAGAAAAACCGGAATCCCTCGCGCAAGACATTCGAGAAAGGTAAAACAAGTCCAGCAAGACCACCCGACGTGTCGACGAACCCGATAAGAGCCGCGTATCTCGTTCTCAGGACACGACCGGATAAGCAAGGCGTACAGTGGCCTGATAGACATCTCCCGAGTTGCCCCGGGTTGGCCCCGCACACGGCTCTAGTTTGGACCAACACTCATGAGGAGCACTGGCCCGGGTTGTTGATTAATTATCCACGGGGTAGCTATGCCCTATGCAATTTTATTAAGTTGTTTAGCAAATGTAGTACCAATGTTGGGTCTTGCCAGACAAGTTTTAATCTAAAACGAATGGTCAAGGGGGTCCCCATAACAACCCCGAGCATGTTAGGAGCGCAAAATATGGAATATAACACCGGTACTCGGAACTAGTGCGGCAAAAGCGGAACAAAACACTGAGCAAAAGGCCAAGCCTTCCACCATTGCCAGATATATATGTGCATTAATTTAAATAGCAGTAAATAGAGTGATATAAACAAAATCCATGTTGACACATGGAAAGCTTGCACCTGCAACTAGCAACGCTATAAGATAAGGGCTGAGCAGCGGTAACATAGCCAATCAATGTTTGCTAGGTAGTGGAGGGGGTTAGAGGCTTTCATGGCAATTTGGGAGGCTGACAGTTTAAGTGGTAGGTAACGGAAAACATAACGGTAAAAGCGAGACATCTAGCAAGGCAAAAATAGTGTCGGGATCCGGGTATGATCATCTTGCCTGTTGGTTCTTCAGAGGGACAAAGGGCTGGGTCCTCGTAGTTGTACTCTCCGGGATCCTCGTACTCAGGCTCAACACTCGCGTCTACCCAAAGAGAACATCACCAAATAAACAAACAGCGAGGTGCAATGCACAAACAAGATGATGCATGGTCATATTAAGAATTATAACATGGCAACCCTAAGCTAGTCATGTTTCTCATGCACTTATTAAGTCCTTTAGTATTCTGGACAGAACCTCAAGTTTAGTTATTTGAACATGCATGATCATGGTAAATATGAATGCTTCATGCAAAATCGATGCAATTGCATATGTAGAACGTTGCAAATGGAGTAACGTAGCTCACGGTACGCTCACGGCAAGGTACGAACGTTAACGGAGACAAAACACAACATGAGGCAACCTCTGGGCTATACCTTGGTGTTCCAAGGATGCCACTGGATAGGAAATAAAAATCTAGTAAGAATAGAGCTAAAGATCAAGCAAAACTATGGAGTATAGCTCCCACAAGTCACCAAACAATCAAACACACAATCTGTCCACAAACAGCAACATGGCATCTTGTCACACACACAGCCAGAGCTACAGCAGGTTTCAAACCACAACCAAAGCATGTACAGAAACTATACAACATTCTTAACAAATAATCCATCTACACAAACTTTAAAGGAAGCATGGATCAATAGCAAATATTCTCACAAGATGGCATGTTGAAACAGATTTCAGGGACTTAGAGAAAATTCCAGTTTTCTGGAATCTGAGTTAACCAGATGGCATATTGACAGCATTATTTATATAATCTAGAGGGCATATCATGGCATGAAAATTAACAGGGATATATAGGGCAACATATACAACAAAACATTAGCACTGAGCATGAGCTGTAACACAACACATCATTTGGTAGCATCCTCTAAACATGGCATAAAAATAACAACAGATTCTCAGACTTAGACAAAATTTAGCAAGGCAAAACTGGACACATGTTAACAGAATAGCAACTTGACAGCAGTTTTTAAATATGATGCAAGGGTTTAATGCTCAAGTTCTTAGCAAAAAGGTAGAGCAAGAAGAGCTAATCAAAACATGATAAGGCCCCAAACTCAAGGAGCACTACATTCATGGGAACCATCCTCTAAACATGGCAAGAAAATAACAACATTCAACACTTAGCAAAATTTTAGACATGAAACCAGTGTTATTATCTTAGCATGTTAACAGCAAGAAACCCACTTATCTACAAGATTATCACGCCAAACAAAAATACCAGGGCCTAGTACCCACAAAACACTAGCACATTCATGTTGATAAGTTTCACATATATTGCATAGATTAAATCATATGAAAATGACAAAATGGCATGTTGGGACAAAATGACATTTTGCGAACTTGCTCAAATTACAAAACAAATTGCACCACTCGATTCCTTGGGAAAAACTACCCCAAAATCATATATCACACTCATGTATTTCAACAAAGAAAAACCCCACAATTGCATTCGAAAATAACACATAGCACTTATAAGTCATTCCCTACCTTGTTTGGACATGTGCAAAAATGGCAGTGGCCTGATCTGGAAAACTACCAGAAATAGAAAAAAAACAGAGAAGACAACAAAAATAAATAAAATAGAAAAGGGGAGGGGGTCCCACTGGCATAGACACCAGGCCCCTCCTGAGTATGACAGGGTGGACCCACGGGCCCACCTGTCACACACACATACACACAGCACACACACACGGGGGCACACACCTAGCCACACACACAGGCACACTCAGGCACACGGGGGCACACACACACACACACACACACAGGATCCACGCGTGGCCGCACGGGATCCACACACACACGCCACAGAGATACACACACGCACAATACACGCCGCAAAAAATAAAAGGGGGGCAGGGGGAATCAAACCCCGGACCTCTCGGTCGACACGGCGAGCCGCTACCACTACGCTATCGAGCCGGTAATTAATAGAGGAGTGGCTCTACGCTACAAATGAAAACACCAAGGGGATTCCCCTCTGACCGGCGACAGAGACACGGCGGCGACGAAATTCCCGGCGAGGCGACGACAATCGAGGACAGCAGGCACGGGCGGAGGTTGCGAGCACGGAAGCGAACCCATTTCCGCACCCAACTCTAACTGAACGCGGCGGCAGCGAGGAGCTCGAGCACGAGCTTGCGCTTGGCTCGACAATGGCGACGATGGCGAATCGACGATAGGGACACGACTAAGCGGGCTACGCGTGAGACAGAGAGGGGGAAGGAGACGGCGATGCTCACTGCGGGGCTGCTCGAGGACGCGGCAAAGGCGAAGACGACGAGCTGGCGCTGCGTGACGAAGCGCAGCTCCACCCGCATGACGCGACGACGGGGAGGCAACGCGGGGACGCTCCGGCCTCCCTAACACCGGGAACAGGACGCGGACGGCACTGGCGAGCTCCAGGACATCTCGGAAGACGCGGAACCCGACGTCGGAGGCGATGAAGACGACGACGAGCACCGGCGGCTCTCTGAACTTACCTGAACCTCTCTGAACCTCTCTCCCTCTCGAGCTCACCGGAAGAAAAAGAGGGGGGAAGGAGGCGGCGGCGGCTAGGAGGAGAAAGGGGGAAACCCTAGGGAGAAGAGCACGGACGCCGAGGGCTTCTTATAGGCCCAGGAGGCACGGCGCTCCTCGCCACCACGGCCATGGCGGGGCCCCTGCCCGCGCTTTCTCTGAGGGGGAGCTGGAAAGGGAGGGCGACGAGCGAACGCCTACGGGCGCCGACAGGTGGGGCCACGCGGAGCCAGGGTGGAAAGCGAGCGAGCGAGCGGGCTGCGGAGGTGCTAGCTGGGCTGCGTCTGTGGAAGACTTGCTGGGCTGCGGCTGCGGAGGCCCAGAGAACCTCCTCTCTCTCTCTCTGCAGAAATCAAAACCTACCCTATTTTTAAATAAGCCAGAGACAACAAGAATCACAGAGGTAGAGAGAGAAGTTTTTAAAGAAAAAGAAATACATTTTTGGGTTCACAAAAATGCATACTATTTAATAAAAATGAAAAAGGCATTTTTGGAGCAACAAAATAAAATCATATTTTAATAGAATGCAATCTGTTTTTGCAAGATTTGAAAATGAAAAAGCATAAAACATGGTTGAGAGCAGACTAACAAATCATAACAGAATATATTAGAGGGGATCAACATTTTTACAGAATTTAATTAGCAAGCAAAAACATCGCATGTTGCATAAATTAGACATGAGAGAGGTGGTGATGGTTTAGAGGAAAGTGGAGGGGTTTTGAAAACCCGGATGCACACACATACCACGCATCCACAACACCAACACTCACATCACAACAATCACAAGCACAAGCATGGCAATAATTAATATGCACTTGGTATGATGAGCATGATGGCATGATGCATGAGATGACTATGATACATGAAATGACTAGAGGCAAGATGAAACTCAAACTCATAATAGCATTGAAACATCCCATATGAGTCTCACATGACAAATATATTACAAAATATCAAAGGAATGCTCTTGGGCTGTTACAGTGGGTCTCCAGCCCCCTTCTCTGGCCTATAATTTCACATATATTCCAATGAAAAAACCCTAGGGGATGACCCAACAACACTTTTTACGCCGCCGCAAGTCTCCTTCCGCCGCGATCCCATCTGGAGCTCCGTTTCGGTGCCCTGCTGGGGGGGTGATCGATCACGGAGGGCTTCTTCATCATCCTTGCTGCTCCCATGGCGATGTGTGAGTAGTCCACCACAGACTTACGGGTCCGTAGTTTGTACCTAGATGGCTATCTCTCTCTCTCTCTCTCTCTCTCTCTCTCTCTTGATCTTCAATACAATGATCATCGCATCTTCGCTTTGATCTATCCGATGTAATTCTTTTGTATGGTGCGTTTGTTGGGATCCGATGAATTGTGGGTTTATGTTCAAATTATTCATGAAAAGTATTTGAGTCATCTTTGATATATATTATGATTCTTAATTGCATGATCATTATAGCTTCATAAATCTCTCCGATCTATTGAAATAGTTTGGCCAACTAGATTGATATTTCTTCACTGAGAGGGGTGCGTTTTAGTGGGTTCAATCTGGCGGTGCTCTATATCCCAGTGACAGAAAGGGACAAGACACATCTTTGTATTGTTGCACTAAGGATAAAACGATGGGGTTAGTTCATATTAATTGAATTCTCTTTGTCTAAATCATGTCATTGTTCTCCAAGCATTACTCTGTTTTACTTAATACTCTATGGGTGGATAGCGGTCGATGGGTGGAGTAATAGTAATAGGTGCAGGCAGGAGTCGGCCTATTTTCTTAATTCTCCAAGCATTACTTTGTCTCATGCATGCTGGATAGCGGTCGATGGGTGGAGTAATAGTAATAGGTGCAGGCAGGAGTCGGCCTATTTGCTTATGGACGTGATGCCTATATATACATGATCATTGCCGTGAATATGAACATAACTATGCGCTTTTCTATCAATTGCCCAACATTAATTTGTTTACCCACCGTATGTTTCCTACATGAGAGATGCCATTAGGGAAAACTATGGCCCCCGGGTCTATTCACTTATATATTTACAGAAGCCATCAATACCTTGCTGCCATTTATTTGTTTTTATTTTATTTTGCAATTTAGAATTATCTACTATCATCTACACACTTCATTTGCGTGCAAATAACGAGATCAAGGGGATTGACAACCCTCTTGCCGTGTTGAGTGCAAGTGTTTGCACTTTTGTGTGCAGTCGCCGAAGACGGTTGTTGATTGATATTCCTATTGGTTCGATAAACCTTGGTTCTTAACTGAGGGAAATACTTATCCGTATGGTGATGCAATCACGCATTCCTCTTCACCGAAAACCCAACGAAGATCACAAGTATCAGGGGATAATCCAGCCCGTAGGTCGAAGTCTGATGCTTGCGACCCTCTCTCCTACTTTGGGCTGCAGAGTGTGGTGGCACATATCAAGGTATAGTGCATGGAGAGACTCATGTTACGTTATGTACACACGGTTTTTCCTAATGAACGGAACCGCGCTGCCATCAGGATCCCTGTCACTGGTGATCTCCTGGTTAATCGGATAATTCAGTCTGAGAAACAGAGAGCGTGTGCGGAGACTACTTATCGGCCTCCAGTTAAAAAATCCTGAAGGCCCAAACAAGCCGGGATCCTACTCAAGGACCATGTAGTGATTGTGATTGTATTCACTGAAACAACACGCCCAATACGTGTGAACGATCGTCAATCTTTCGCTGCCGTCTGATCGAGCCAGGAACCACCTGCAACTGCCCAACCGTTTTTCCTTGAAAGGTTCTGGGAATAGGAAAGGTAGGGACACCACACGGTCTACAACATCATATCAAGTTAGAGTCAAATAAAAAAGGGTTGGTACTGTAAATCTAAGAACAACATGTCCATAGCATGGATATTTTTTCAGTAAATGTTGACAATAATATAAGTAAGGGAAGGATGATTTGATTTCACGAAAATTCTACTACATATGATCACTAATGTGGGACGTTTTGGCAGTTCAATTTAAACCGCCAAAACGTCCTACGTTACTGAACAAAGGGTGCATTTGACAACATGGTGTTAGTTTCTAACAACAATGTCATGATTCTAACTCTTCTCAAACTATACTCTCACAATAGGAAGCAAGACATCATGATATCATAGGAAAGTGACATACAGGTGTAACAGCCATTTGTAGCGATGACTGGAGTAGACCAGCAACATGTCCAGCCATAGAAGGAGTACATAGTGTAATTGAAGCCCTTGTATTCAATGACATCAGAGAACCATGGAGTACGTATGATCCTGCGATGGACGTGGAGATTTATCCACTTACCGCAGTGACATGTCCGATAGGCGAGACCGCGGTTGAAGAGCACAATTAGCGTGACATCTTTATAATTTGCATATCTTGTGGGCACTTGGCAGATTACAACCTTGAGCAAATAAAACTTGGTATCATGTTGGCTACTGTAAGATTCTGAGTATTCTAGGCCGCGGTGCCAAAGCAGCAGTGTTAATCAAAGGAAGGGGGTCCATCGCCTGGTTTATACCTCCACGCGGGTCCACCTGTCGCGTCCTTCGACGAGCACCATCCAAGAGGTATTCATGCCGACCTAGTACATACTGTGAATGTAGTTGAGGGTGATGGGGATCAAATCGCAGTCCAGAAGATTGATGTTCACCACCCTTTGATCCTTATGCTGCATGATACACTGTTTCGAAAGATGAGGTGTAGGATCGAAATTATGTGTAGAGGGGGTGATTAGACTACTTGACCAAATTAAAACTTAACCTTTTCCCAACTTAATCAGTTGGCAAGTGACGTGGCTTGAGACTGCGTCGGTATTTCCCCAAAGAGGAAGGGATGATGCAGCACATCGACGGTAAGTATTTCCCTCAGTTATGAAACCAAGGTATCGAACCAGTAGGAGGATCATGCAACACTATGTAAACAACACCTGCACACAAAGAACAAATAATTGCAACCCGACACGAAAGCGAGGTTGTCAATCTCTCCACAGTAAAAAGATAGATTAGGTTGTGATAGATTGGATAGATAGATCTCGGAAGAACACAAAATAAAAGAGGCAAATAAAAAGTGCAGCAAGGTATTTTTTTAGTTTTTGGAACAATAGATCTGAAAACAAAATCGGCAAAAAAGATAGATCGGAAAGCAATATGTTGGAAAAGTAGACCCGGGGGCCGTAGGATTCACTAGTGGCTTCTCTCATGAGCATAGCACACGGTGACTCGGTAAGAGAGAAGTGAGAAACTCGGTGAGACCGAAGTAGCAGTTAGGGTTTTGGAAAAAAATGTCTGTGAGAAAATGTTTGAGGTATTTGGTGGCATATCTCTAAGCACTTGAGCAACCAGATCATCATTAGTACCTCATCCCCTCTTAATAGTATTGGCTTTCCTATCGACTCAATCTGAGCAAATCACTTAAAACAAATGTAGAGTCTTGAAGCTTTTGGCAATATGAGTTCTTTGCATCGTAGGGGTTCCTCCTCACAAATCCTAGCCATTCCATTCATTGAGTATTTCCTGAAATGTACTTGATAATCCACCCAGGGAGAAGTTGTGCTTTCAATCTCCCCCTTTTTGGTAATCGAGGACAACATATAGATCAAAGCTTCGACAATGGATATAATCAATGCATAATATCATCACTTTGAGAAGTATGTGATAAGAAAGAGCTCCCCGTAAATTTGTGCATTTTTTTGACTTTGCGTTTGAATGCAAATGCATAATCGATTAGGATTATGGGTCACTCTTCCATGTCGCATACATCTTGGTGGAGCGCATAAAATGATATGATTGGATTGCAATGCACACATCACCAAGCATACAAGTGAATGATCATAATACATACTAAATAGATAGACAACAGTAGCATCAAACCATAAAATGTATGATCAAGCTCGACATAGTTCAAATCACGAGACGAGCAAAAGTAAACCAAATGTATCAAGAACAACCAAGAGAAGCAAAGCAAAAGGCAAGACACTTGCTCTCGAAGCCCTATGATCTATACAAATCCCCCCCCTTTGGCAGCAAGTTACTAAAAAGTTTGAACCGTATAGAGCAAAACGTCACTCTGGGCTGGCTCTCCTCCACGTGGTGATGAAGTCCGCTGACTTGCCGCTCCGGTGGTCGTCGAAGGAGTCGAGAGTAGGGCATCGGCGAATGCTTCTACCAAGGCATGCTTGGCTGGTGGAGTGGATACTCGGGGCACAGACGGTGTAGCAGCAGGAGCAAATACTACAACTTTGGACTGTGGCAGCGACACGACTGCAGATCTAGTCATGGTAGTGAACTGCCTAGTGGTAGGGAGAGTCTCATCATCAATGACCCCGTCCACATCTCTCTGTAGCTGCTCTACGACAGTCTGAATCTCCGTTACCTTAATATCAAGATCATGTATCTTTGACTCGACAACCCTCTCTAATCTAGCTTGGTTCTTGACGATGTCAGCTAGGCTCTGCTCTATCCTCTGTGTGGCACTAGTGAGATAGGCCATCCGGTCAGACTTAGACTTGAGCACGGGAGCACTAGCGGCTCTAGCATCCTCTGCCTGGGCCTCAGTCTCTATCTCTGCTTGAGCTATAGATGAAGTGGGATGGGAAGGGTCCATCATCACGACATTATCCTCAAACTCTGGCTGAAGCGGTAGGTGCAGGCGATCTAGCAGATAAACCTTGATACCAACCTTGGAGTTGATGAGCATATGAATGAACCGAGCATAGTCACATGATCTCTTCTGGTCAGCTGCAGTCCTCTTGATGGTCTCAACAAAAAGATCCATCACTTTGAATCTGGTCATCTTCTCGTCACCTGACATTAGGCATGAAGTATACCTCATGATGGTGTTAGAGGTGGGAAGTCTTGCTAGCAAGAAATAAACTGAGCCAAGCTTGTGAGACTTCAGATATTCCTTGGGAATGGGTGTGTACTTATTGGCCATAGAGTTGTGGCCCTTCTTGGATTCCCCATAGACATCCACATCACCATCCTTGACCTCAGGAGCACCAATGAGCACTGCCTACTCATCAACTGTGGACTGGTACCTGACTCCCTCTGACATCCACCCAATCCTTCCATCGGGGGTAGAAGTGTGCGGTGGAGTAGAACTGCATGATAAACTCCTTACCAACAAAGGCATTAATGCCCATCAGTTAGAAATTCTCGTGCATGTGGGGGAAGTAGTCAACATTGTCGTCAATGTATTTCCAATTGACATATCTCATATCACTAACTATCGGGCTCTTGTCGAGGACCATCGTCTCATAGAAATCCTGTTGCTCCTTGGTGTGAAATCTATAGTCCACGACAGTTTTCCTCCTTGTGGCATAAGGATCCACAACTATCCACTTCCTCAGACCTTGGTACTTCATGTCCTTCATGTTCTCAGCCACAGGGTGTGGATCATCATGTTCGAGCAATCTTGGCCTAAGCTTCTTGAGCACAAGGGACTCATCATCATCTGATGTCCTCTCACGCACTTGGGCCTTGTTCTTGTCAGCAACAGATATATCTCTAGTGGTCATCTTTGGCTTGGCAGGTGTAGGATCTAAAGTATGTCTAGAGGGGGGTGATTAGACTACTTGACCAATTAAAAATCCTTCCCAATTTTAAAGGTTGGCAAGTTTTAGCAATACAATCAAGTCTAGCACACCCTACACATGCAAATCTATGAGTATAGTAGCGGAAAGTAAAGACATGCAAGTGTAAGTAGAGGGTAGGGATAGGAAGATCAAACGTAATGAGGAATCGAAGATTTTTCCCGTGGTTCCGATAGGTGGTGCTATTGTACGTCCACGCTGATGGAGACTTCAACCCACGAAGGGTAGCGGTTGCGCAAGTTCACGGAGGGCTCCACCCATGAACCACGAAGTAGCAACCTCGTCTATTCCATCATGGCTTACGTCCACGAATGACTAGCCTCACTCGGGGTAGATCTTCATGAAGTAGGCAATCTCCTTGCCCTTACAAACTTCTTGGTTCAACTGCACATGAATTGGAGGCTCCCAAGCGACACCTAACCAATCTAGGAGACACCACTCTCCAAAAGGTAATAGATGTGGTATGGATGATGATCTCCTTGCTCTTGTGCTTCAAAAGATAGTCTCCTCAACACTCAATCACTCTCTCACAGATTTGGCTTGGTAGAAGAGATTGGCTAGATGGAAAGCAACTTGGGGAGGCTAGAAATCAAGATTCATATGGTTGGAGTGGAAGATCTTGATCTCAACACATTAGTAGGTGGTTCTCTCTCAGAAAATGGATGGGGAAAGTGTTGGCTTGTTCTGAGTGCTCTCTCATCGAATGAGAGGGAGGTGGAGGGGTATATATAGCCATCTCCAAAAATCCAACCGTTACAACATTATTGCCCAACTCGGTGGAACTGAAGTAAAAACTCGGTTACACTGACTAGAGGAAAAGGTTGCAACTTTCGGGTTCTCGGTGAGACAGTTATATAGATTTTTGGTGAGTGCGATTCGGTTAACCTGGGCAGTTTCTCACTTCGGTGACACCGATTTGCAAAACTTGGGAATTCCGGTTTTTAGCAAATAGATACCAGAAGGTTGATCCATGCTTTTCGGTTGTACCGAACCAAAACTTGGTTACACCGAGTTTCTAGGGTTTGGCTCTGGAATCTGTCTAAGAAAAATTCGGTAGGGCCGATTGTGGAAAGTTGGTGGCACCAAATTTGACTTTTAGAAATTTGACAGAATAAATTGTGGGAGAATTCTTGAGGGTGTTTGGTGGCTAATCTCTAAGCACTTGAGCAACCAGATCATCATAGATACCACATCCCATTTTAATAGTATTGGCTTTCCTATGGACTCAAGTGTGACTTCTCAGATAAATGCAAAATGGAGTCTTGAAGCTTTTGCCAATTGATGTTCCAAGCATCTAGGGGATCTCCTCACAATCCTATCCAATCCATTCATTGAACTTTTCCTGAAATATACTTGATCAAATCATTAGTCCAATGAAATATATGTTGTTATTAATTACCAAAACTACCTAGGGAGAAGTTGTGCTTTCAGCATGAGGTGGAGGTAGTGGCAACCTTCTTAGGCATTGCATATGCCATGAGCTTCTGTGGCGGGTGGGGGTTGAGCTTCATGTTCTGCCTCCTCAGCTTCAACTTGGTCTTCATACATAGAAGTTTGCCTGCCTATCACATGGACAATCCTCATCCTTGCCCTCTTAACACCTGATTTCTTGGGCAAAGATTTATCTAGCCTTGAGCTATCAGGGGTCTCAAGAGTGAGAGTCATACCCCTCTTTGCTACAGTGGATACTGAGACTTCCCTTGCAACCACTCTCTCCTTCTGAGTACCTGCATATTCCTTTCTCACCGGTTGCTTCTTGGAAGTAACCTCCTCAGGTGCAAAATCCTCATCTTCATCATCTGAATTCTTCTTCTTCCTTGCCCTGGTGACAGCTTTAGGAAGGCTGGGAAAACTCCTCTCTCCCTCATGGAAGCTCTCATCTGGGCTAGTGCCACTCTCCAAGTCAACACTTGGATCAACAAACATGTTCAGACTGTCCGCTGATGCAGACATAGTGATCACAAACCATGTAAATTAGATTGAGAAGAGTGGAATAGATGAGCATCACAAAATTAAGAAGTTTTTGCAAAATATTTGAACTCAAAATTCAGTTTTAGGGTTTCACAATATGCAATTCGGAATTACCGAGTTTTAGATTTCGGAAGCTTGGAGGAAACAACAGAGACTTGGCAACGTCATTTCGGTTTCACCAAGACGTGTCCCGGTCTCCCCAAAGTGCTCATGTTACTCCTAAAATCTAGCTTCGGTGACACCGATAGGATCCTCTTGGTTTCATCAAGAAGTCCTTTGTGTTGTGGCAGAAACCACATCGGTGACGCCGAAACTTTTCAGTCGGAGGGTCCGAGTTGCGTATTGCTGAAACCTAACCTATTTTTTTCGCTCAAATATAGGATGGGAAGTTGCATACTCTGGCTGGATGCAAGACATGTTCTTTCGTGCAAGAATCAAAAGGGGAACGCAAACAGGGTTGAGGCTTTACCCTAACTTGGCTGAGCCTCTCTACGGCGGCAACAACGTGAAGATTTCCATTGATGGCGGCAGAATCCGGGGGCGAGGGCGCACTTGAGATGAAGGCGAGAGTCCGTAGACCTAGGCGAAGACAACAATGGGGTGCGGGAGCGAGAGTGTTTGAACAAATTTTCAAACTCCCGTCTGCGAAGTATATATACCCATGTGTTGTGGGTTACACTGAGAAGAATGGATCGGTGGCACCGAAGTTCATAACTCCTAGAGACAGAGGAACTCGATGATGCCAAAACTTTCTAGTCGGTGGTACCGAGGTGAGAAAACCAGATCAGTCTAAAGACCTTTAGTGGGACCGAATGTGTGAGGGTTGGTCTCACTGAAAAACACTTAGAAGGTTTTGGAAGTCATCCACAGACGGATCAGTGGCTGTGAGTGCTCCGCACCCGAAGGGTCCTAAAATTAGCTTGTTCAAATTTTATGAAGCATGAAAGAATTTGAGACAAGATAGAATATATATCTAGAGGGGATACTTAGGCATTCTTGTTCATCCAATTCGCCAGAAAATCAAAACCAAATAAACTACAATTTGATGTCCTTGAATGGGAAAGTTATGCATACCAACATGCTCACACAATAAAATGTCAAATGACATATGTCAAACATGCACAACCACTCTAGTATCTATCAAGTAATTGCGGATGACAAAGTCATCTATATATGAGTATATTGACTTAGGAGCCAAGTGAGAACACTTGATCATAGGTCATACTCATCGTTTAAGCACAAGTGGGGTTACCACTTTTACATAATGCATTAATGTGTTCACACCATTAGAGATGCTTTAGCTCAAGTCTTAGAGAAAAGCTCCCCCCTAGATGTGGTATCCCCCCCTAAGAGGGATGAACTAACCTTGGGTTTTTTCCTAGAAGACTTCATGTAGATGTTGTAGTACTCGATGCTCATTGTTAATGACGATCATATAGAGTTGGGAGAAATCCTTGTTGTTTTGTTACTCGCCACACCTACATGGGTTAGTCCCACATAAGGAACAAGGACAAGGATATCTATGGACATGGAGTGCAATTCTCATGTGATGATGTCAATTGATGCATGGAATACCTTGTCTCTTGCTTACCAACAAGAGGGATTGTGATTCCTAGAACTAGTGCATAATGTTGGAGTTGATTGCATAAGTTCTTCTTCTTGGGAACCACATCGAATTGATGGGAATCCTTGGAGTTGAAGTAGCACTTGATGAAGTAGAGCTTGAAGTAGCCTTGGGAGCCCACTTGACCATATCTAGAGGTGGTTCTTCAAATGATTCAATCTCCTCTTGAAGCGAGTCCTTGCCCTTTAGCTTGTGGTCTTGTAGTGGAAGATCATCTTGAGCTTGTGTTCCCTTGAAGAGAGTGGGATCATACTTCTCTTGTTGAGGAACAAACTTTGTCTTGGGGTATTGCTCTTCCTCCTGTTCAACTCCACTATCATTGAAGTTTCGTTCAAAACAAACACCTTGATTTTTCCGATGCCATCCTTGCTTGCATACAATCTCTTCAAATTGCTTACTCCCGAAAAGACTTTTGTAGACACCTTTCTCTGTAATTCATTTAAATACATTCTTTTCTTACTCAAGTGTAACTTGGCTAAGAGAATCATTAGTGGAATTAGTAGAGGTACTAGTAACAACATCATTGGATTTAGCATGTTTGTGGTTGTTGCTGCAGATGAAGAACCTTGCTTAGATTTAACTTGAGGCATAAAAGTGGACAAGAGAAGTCGTTTGGAAAGATAAGAAGAACTCTTCTTTCAAAGATCGTCATCGATAGCTTTAAGAAACTAATGCTCATGCTCTAAATTCAGCTTCTCGAAGCATAGCTTCTCATGAGTTCTTAGTAGCTCTCTATGATCTTATTGAGTAGATTCATGAGCTAACTTAAGAGTGTTTAGTTTTTTAGTTAAGCGCTCAATCTCCTTCTTAGCATCAACAAATGATTCAACTTGACTATCATGATTACTAGCAAGTTCATTTGAGCTAACATCACTAGTTTTATCATTGAGCAAGTAATAATCACGTAAGAAGTGATCATCATTACTATTGAAGTCAATTTATTCGGGGTGTGATGCCTTGGGGCCTTTGCCATGAAGTATATTCCAATTCCTTCATTCTTTGAATCAAATAGGTCATAGGAGTTGGAGGATACGAGAGCTAGTCCGGCAACACCTTCATCTTGACTATAGTCGGAGTCGGAGTGATAACTTATCGCGGATTGGTTGTCGGAGTCGGAGCCGGAAACCCATTCACAAACACGAGCTGGATGTCTTCTTCTTGTGTATCTCTTGGCGTACTTGTCCTTTCTCTTCGAGTCCTTGCTTATCCAAGAAGGTCTTCGTTCATATCGGTCTTCTCTACTCCTTCTCTCTCTCCAAGGTGAGTCATCTCTTCTACTCCTTCTAAGTGACTCATATCTCTTCTTGACAGGTGTCGTGTGATACGTCTCCAACGTATCTACTTTTCCAAACTCTTTTGCCCTTGTTTTGGACTCTAATTTGCATGATTTGAATGGAACTAACCCGGACTGACGCTGTTTTCAGCAGAATGGCCTTGGTGTTATTTTTGTGCTGAAATAAAAGTTCTCGGATTGACCTGAAAATTTACGGAGAATATTTTTGGAATTAATAAAAAATACTGGCGAAAGAATCAACTGCAGGGGGCCCACCACCTGGCCACAAGCTAGGGGGGCGCGCCCACCCCCCTAGGGCACGCCCCTGTGGCTTGTGGGCCCCCTGTGGCTCCTCCGACCTCGTTTCCACTCCTATATATTCCTATTTACGGAGAAAAAAAATCAGAGAGAAGAGTTCGTCGCGTTTTACGATACGGAGCTGCCGCCACCTCCTGTTCTTCCTCGGGAGGGCAGATCTGGAGTCTGATTTGGGCTCCGGAGAGGGGAAATCGACGCCGTCGTCATCACCAACCATCCTTCATCACCAATTTCATGATGCTCTCCACCGTTCGTGAGTAATTCCATCGTAGGCTTGCTGGACGGTGATGGTTGGATGAGATTTACCATGTAATCGAGTTAGTTTGGTTAGGGTTTGATCCCTAGTATCCACTATGTTCTGAGATTGATGTTGCTATGACTTTGCTATGCTTAATGCTTGTCACTAGGGCCCGAGTGCCATGATTTCAGATCTGAACCTATTATGTTTTCATGAATATATGTGTGTTCTTGATCCTATCTTGCAAGTTGTAGACACCTATTACGAGTATGATCCGCATCCCCCAGGGTGACACTAACTGGGATTCTTTCCGGTGATTACCGTAGTTTGAGGAGTTCATGTATTCACTAAGTGCTAATGCTTTGGTCCGGTTCTCTATTAAAAGGAGGCCTTAATATCCCTTAGTTTCCATTAGGACCCCGCTGCCACGGGAGGGTAGGACAAAAGATGTCATGCAAGTTCTTTTCCATAAGCACGTATGACTATATATGGAATACATGCCTACATTACATTGATGAATTGGAGCTAGTTCTGTATCACCCTATGTTATAACTGTTGCATGATGAATGCCATCTGACATAATTATCCATCGCTGCTCCATTTCCTATGAGCTTTCCGCATATTGATCATTGCTAAGTTACTTTTCCGTTGCTACTGTTACAATCACCACAACACTGCTACTGTCACTTTTGCCATCGTTACCGTTACTTCCATACTACTTTGCTACTAAATACTTTGCTGCAGATATTAAGTCTTTCAGGTGTGGTTGAATTGACTACTCAGCTGCTAATACTCGAGAATATTCTTTGGCTCCCCTTGTGTCGAATCAATAAATTTGGGTTGAATACTCTACCCTCGAAAACTGTTGCGATCCCCTATACTTGTGGGTTATCAAGACCTTTTTCTGGCGCCGTTGCCGGGGAGCATAGCTCTATTCTCTGAGTCACTTGGGAAATATATCTGTTGATCACTATGAAGAATCTGAAAGATGCTAAAACTAAGATCTACCCCTCAACTACGAGGACAGGTAAGGAACTGCCATCTAGCTTTGCACTTGATTCACCTTCTGTTATGAGTAAGCTTGTGACACCACCACCTGCTAGTAATTCTGATATGTCGCAAGTAATTGATGATGCTCCTTCTGCTATGCATGATGCTTATGATGACACTTTGCTTGATAATACTGTGCCACTGGGTGAATTTCTTGATGAACAAATTGCTAGAGTGAATGCTGAAACTGATGATATCTCTGAATCTGATGAAATTATTGAAACTGAACACTATGATACACCTGCTAGACCTAGCGCTCCTAGATATGATTGCCTGATATCCCTGAAGGTTATGTTATGGAAGGAGAGGTAGCTAGGGACTTTCTTGCTTGTAAGGATAGAGATGATCTTAAGAAATTGCTATGCAAGTGGAAAGAAAAATCTTTGAATGCTAGAATGCAATATGATCCTAAGTTTGCTACTTCACCTATCTTTGTTACTGATAAAGATTATGAATTCTCTGTCGATCCTGAGTTAATTACTTTGGTTGAATCTGATCCTTTCCATGGTTATGAATCTGAAACTGTTGTGGCACATCTTACTAAATTGAATGATATAGCCACCCTATTTACTCATGAGGAAAAAATTCGCTATTACTATATTCTTAAGTTGTTTCCTTTCTCATTAAAGGGTGATGCTAAGATATGGTTTAATTCTCTTGCTCCTGGTTGTGTGCGTAGTTCCCAGGATATGATATATTACTTCTCTGAAAAATATTTTGCTGCCCATAAGAAACAAGCTGCCTTGCAGGAAATATTTAACTTTGTGCAAATTGAAGAAGAGAGTCTCCCACAAGCTTGGGGGAGGCTTCTCCAATTACTTAATGCTTTGCCCGTTCATCCTCTCAAGAAAAACGAAATACTTGATATCTTGTATAATGGACTAACCGATGCTTCTAGGGACCACCTAGATAGTTGTGCTGGTTGTGTTTTCAGGGAACGAACTATGGAACAAGCTGAACTACTATTGAATAATATATTGAGCAATGATAATGATTGGACTATTCCCGAACCACCTCCAAAGCCAACTTTGAAGAAAAGAGGTATTCTATTTCTCAGTCCTGAAGATATGCAAGAGGCAAAGAAATCTATGAAAGAAAAAGGTATTAAAGCTGAAGATGTTAAGAATCTACCACCTATTGAAGAAATACATGGTCTTGATAACCCGACACAGGTAGTAGAGGTAAATTCTCTCCGTAGATTTGATGAAGGAGATATTCCTTATAATAAGTCTGCTAGCCAATGCTTGGATGAATTTGATAATTTTGTTGTGAAGCAAGAAAATTTCAATGCTTATGTTAGTAGACAATTGAAACATAATGCTTACATGCTTGATCGCTTGGGTGATTATTTGAGTAGAACTGTCAATGATCTTAAGCTTATTAGTAAACATGCTTCCATGGTAACTACCCAAGTAGAACAAGTACTTAAGGCTCAAAATGATTTGCTTAATGAAATGAATAATAAGAACAATGATCATGCTGTTAAAGTTGTGACTAGAGGTGGTAGAATGACTCAGGAACCTTTGTATCCTGAGGGCCATCCTAAGAGAATTGAGCAAGATTCTCAGAGAGTTAATACTGATGCACCTAGTCGTCCCAGTAAGAGTAGGAAAAAGAATGGCGATAGGACTTTGCACGCTGCTAGTGAACCTGTTATAGATACACCTGAGAATCCAAATGATATTTCTATTTCTGATGCTGAGACACAATCTGGTGATGAACATGAGCCTAGTGATAATATTAATGATGATGTTCATGTTGATGCTCAACCTAGTAATGATAATGATGTGGAGATTGAACCTGCTGTTGATCTTGATAACCCACAACCTAAGAATAAGAGATATGATAAAAGAGACTTTATTGCTAGGAAGCATGGTAGAGAAAGAGAACCATGGGTTCAAAAACCCATGCCCTTTCCTCCTAAGCCATCCAAGAAAAAGGATGATGAAGATTTTGAACGCTTTGTTGAAATGCTTAGACATGTCTTTTTGCGTATGCGTTTGACTGATATTCTGAAAATGTCTCCTTATGCTAAGTATATGAAAGATATTGTGACAAATAAAAGAAAGATACCGGAAGCTGAGATTTCCACCATGCTTGCTAATTATACTTTTAAGGGTGGAACACCAAAGAAACTAGGAGATCCCGGGGTACCTACTATACCATGCTCTATTAAAGGAAATTATGTTAAAACTGCTTTATGTGATCTTGGAGCTGGTGTTAGTGTTATGCCTTTCTCTTTATATCGTAGACTTGATTTGAATAAGTTGACACCTACTGAAATCTCCTTGCAAATGGCTGATAAATCAACTGCTTTACCCATCGGTATTTGCGAGGATGTGCCTGTTGTGGTTGCAAATGTTACTATCTTAACGGACTTTGTTATTCTTGATATTCCCGAGGACGATAGTATGTCGATTATCCTTGGTAGACCCTTTTTGAATACTGCAGGGGCTGTTATTGATTGCAACAAGGGCAATGTCACTTTTCATGTTAATGGTAATGAGCATACGGTACACTTTCCGAAGAAACAACCTCAAGCTCATAGTATCAACTCAATTGAAAAGGTTTCAACGATTATTATTGGAGGCTTTGAATTCCCTCTTCCTACTGCCAAAAAGAAATATGATATACTTATTGTTGGGGACATGCATATCCCCATTGAGGTAACCTAGTGTTATTCGAAAACTCTCCGGTTTCATGTCATTCGAAAAAGGTTTGTCAATAAGACTTGATCAACCTTATTGATGGATTCTTTTTGAGGAGCATGAGATGGATGAATTTAGAAGGCACAACCTTCTGTACCCAACTTTTATTCCCTGTTCCTTAGTTTCAATTTAGTAAAAATGCTATTATTTTCCTGTTTTCCGTTTTATCCGTGCAATAGAAAAATGACCTGACAATAAAAGTCCTCAGAATGCCCTGAAAATTTAGTATGAATTTTTCTGGAACATTTAAGAATTTTTGGCACTGAGTATGCATCAGGGGGCTGCACCAGTGGGCCACAAGCCTGCAGGGCGCGCCCCCTGGCTTGTGGGTCCCACGTGGGGCCCCCCCACTTATTCCAGCCACCATCCACTTCGTCTTCACCCAGAAAAAATCCCACCATTGCTCAAACCCGTGTTCTAGCTCATTTTGCTACCATTTTTGATCTCCTTGCTGAAAGCTCCATTTGCAAAACTGTTTTAGGGGATTGCTCATCGGTATGTGACTCCTCCAATGGTCCAATTAGTTTTTGTTCTAGTGCTTTATATATTGCAAATTTTTGCTGCTATGGTGACCTTGTTCTTGAGCTTGCATGTCAAATTTGTATGGTCCCAAGTAGTTTTGATGCATGATATAGCTTCTAGGCACTCGTGGGAGTAGTTGCTATGAGTTTTGTTTACTTTTAATTAGAGTCACTAAAAATTTCAGAATTAATTTTCAGCAAAAGAGATGATGAGGAGATTGTTAAGAGGCTCTTCGAGCAGGGGTTTTAAAGAAAAAGAAAGTGAGAAGCCTAAATACAATATCCCTCATACCGCGGAGGTTCGTCCATGTGAATGGCCAAGTGAAGCATTCCTGAGGGCGGCCGGAATTTATGAAGATTTTTATTATCTAGCAGAAAATGCAGGCATCACCGACTTCCTCAACGATAAGTGTGAACAATATCTCCTACTTACTAATACTTTCGTGCAAAATTTTCATTTTTATCCTAGGAAGAATCCTCCCATGGTAGAATTTCATTTATATGATGTACCTAAGGAATTGTCGCTTTACGATTTTTGCAATGTTTGCAAAATACGTCATGAGGGCAGCATTAGTGAACCACGTCCTAGAGACATGGAGGATTTTATTGCCGCAATCACTGTAGGGGAAGAGAGAGGGGTGTCAAAGGCAAGAGTGGCTAGTGTACATTTTCCTGTTTTACGCTATTATTCACTATTTGCGGGGAGATGTTTAGTTGGTCGCGGTGAGAGTGGAAGCCTTAGTGCCCCTGACCTTGCTATTCTACGCCACGCTTTACTTGCTGATAGAACTTTCAGTCTGGGCGCTATAGTGGCTCAACGGTTGAACTTAAACCATTCGAAGGGCCCTATATTCGGAGGTATCTATGCGTCTCGTTTAGCTAAACACTTTGAGATTCCTATTAGGCTTGACGAGGAAGATGAAATGCTGCTTCCTACAAGACATTTAGATTATGATAGTATGGTAGCACATGATTTTATTAAGAAAGATAATGATAAAAGGCTGCTTTACAACCTAGTATTTAGTCAGGGTACTTGTGAGATTACTCTGCCTGCTTCGTCTTTGTTCGATATCCATTCATGCAGGTACACTATTATGCCCGGTGACATCTACCGCTATTGGGGCTTGCCGCAACACCCAGCACCTGAGCCGGCACCAGCCCTTGATCCATATCAGGATCCAGTTTTTCAGTGGGAGCCACAGGAGGTCGCTAATCAGTGGAACCCTCAGTATCCTCCGGAGTATCCAGGAGAGGGTTATTTCCAGCCGTGGCCCTAGACCAACTTAGGCCAAAAGCCTAAGCTTGGGGGAGTACGTATTTCTCACCGACATTACATTCATGTTCACACACTCATTCCAGTTGTCGGTGTTCATACTTTTTCATTGTACCATCCATGGTAGTTTATTTCTTCTTTTCGCTTTCTTCTTGTGTGTTTAATTAACCTTGAGAAAATCCAAAAAAATTTAGTTCTAGCTTTACCTTCTAGTTTGTTTAGTTGTAGTATTAAAAGAAAACTCAAAAAGATTTCTCTTTCTTCTTTTGCTTGTTGGGAGCTTTCCCGTGTAAATAGTTTTCCTTTCTTCTTTGGGTCGTAAGGAGAAGACCACGATGACATATTGAGTGGCTCTCATATGCATTATTGTTTATCTATCAGAGAGCCCATATTACCTTGCCTTCTCCTTTGAGTTATTGCTTGCAGATTCCAGCTTAGTCCAAAGCACGTGCACTCTTATTATTATTCACACCATTCGGTCATGCAAGTGAAAGGCAATAATGACGATATATGGATAAATGATTGAGATGGAGAAAAGCTGGTATGAACTCGACCTATTTTGTTTTTGTAAATATGATTAGCTCATCGTCTGGGATTCAGCTCATTATGGGTTGAACATGTTTGCAATGACAATTAGAGATTATAGTTACTCATGCCATGCTTAATTAGCTAAGAGTTAATAATGGTTTGTTTTGAGGGCCAACATGCATATTAAAATGGTTGTGATTTAGTATGATAGAATGGTATCCTCTGAATGATTCGAGTGGCTTGACTTGGCACATGTTCACGCATGTAGTTGAAACAAAACCAACATAGCCTCCACGATGTTTATGTTCATGGTGATTTATATCCTACTCATGCTTGCATTCAATGTTGGTTAATCTCAAAGCATGTTTATGACTGTTGTCGCTCTCTAGTTGGTCGCTTCCCAGTCTTCTGCTAGCCTTCACTTGTACTAAGCGGGAATACTGCTTGTGCATCCATCTCCATAAACCCAAAGTTGTTCCATATGAGTCCACCATACATACCTATATGCGGTATTTACCTGCCATTCCAAGTAAATTTGCATGTGCCACTCTCCAAACCTTCAAATAAATATACCGTTTTGTATGCCCAAATCGCTCATGTAGTGACTGGGGGCTGTCAGTATCTTCCATGCTAGGTGGGTTATTCTCACGAGATGTGTTTATTCACTATCATTCACGAGAAAGTGGCTGGTATTCGGGATGCCCAGTCCCACGCTCAAAATTCAAATCAATATATAATAAACAAAACTCCCCCAAGATTGTGTTTGTATGGACGGTACCCGTGGATTTGGCCCGCCGTGCAGTGTGACTGATTTGGTGGAGGGGGAGTAAAAACTTTACTATTCTGTTTGGGAACCGCCTATAATGTATCTAGCATGGAAGATATCGAGATCTCTTAGTTGTTATGTTGGCAATGAAAGCATACCGCTCAAAATTATTATTCATCCCTATTTTAAAAATTCGAGCTCTGGCATCTCTGCAAATCAATGCTTCCCTCTGTGAAGGGCCTATCTATTTTACTTTACTGTTGAGTCATCACCCTCTCACAAAAGGCACCAGTTAGAGAGCACTCCCGTCATTTGTATGCTTTGCTATTAATTGATTTTGGGTATGAGTATGACTGGATCTCTTTTACCATGAATTACAATGTCTAGTCAGTCCTTGTTCTCCAGAGGTGCTCTGCATTTATGTTTTGCGGTCTCAGAAAGGGCTAGCGAGATACCATTATGTCATATTGTATCATGATTGTTTTGATAAAATTGTTGTCATCCGAGACTTATTATTATTGCTCGCTAGTTGATTATGCCATTGATATGAGTAAATGTGAGACCTAAATGTTATTGTGAATGTGGTTAGTTCATAATCTTTGCTGAAAATCTGCACATCAGTTAGACATATTTACAACAGCAAGATCAAACAGAGTTTGTAAAAGTTTTTCTTTATCACTTTCAGTTTATCAACTGAATTGCTTGAGGACAAGCAAAGGTTTAAGCTTGGGGGAGTTGATACGTCTCCAACATATCTACTTTTCCAAACTCTTTTGCCCTTGTTTTGGACTCTAATTTGCATGATTTGAATGGAACTAACCCGGACTGACGCTGTTTTCAGCAGAATTGCCTTGGTGTTATTTTTGTGCAGAAATAAAAGTTCTCAGGTTGACCTGAAAATTTACGGACTAGCCCACCATGTCTAGTCCACCATGACATACATCCACAAAGGACTAGCCTCACTCGGGGTAGATCTTCATGAAGTAGGCGATCTCGTTGCCCTTACAAACTTCTTGGTTCAACTTTGAACGATTTGGAGGCTCCCAAGCGACACCTAACCAATCTAGGAGACACCACTCTTCAAGAGGTGATATATGTTGTATTGATGATGAACTCATTGCTCTTGTGCTTCAAAAGATAGTCTCCTTAACACTCAATCACTCTCTCACATAAATTTGCTTGGTAGAAGAGGGTGATTGGGTGGAAAGAAACTTGGGGAGGCTAGAAATCAAGGATCTATTGGTTGGAGTAGAATCCCCTGATCTCAACACATGAGTAGGTGGTTCTCCCCAGAAAATGAATGGTGGAAGTGCAGTTCCGTTCTGATGGCTCTCTCAATGAGAAAGAGGTGGTGGAGGGATATATATAGCCTCCACCAAAAATCCAACCGTTACAACATTATTGCCCAACTCGATGACACCGAAGATAAATCTTGGTGGTACCGACTAGTGCAAAAAGTCCCAACTTTTGGATTTTCGGTGAGACCAAAGGAAACATCTCGGTGAGACCGATTCAGCTTAAACTACGGAGTTCCATAACTTCAATGGGCTTAAACTACGGAGTTCCATAACTTCAATGGCTCCGAAAATTCTATCTCAGAAGTTTTGAAAGAAAAAATCTTGATCACAGAAGCTTGGTCACTACTTTTAGGGTTTGGCGTAGGGTTCTGTCTGGGACTGACTCAGTGAGACCGAAGTGACAAACTCGGTGAGACCGAAGTAGCAGTTAGGGTTTTGGACAAAAATGTTTGTGAGAAAATGTTTGAGGTATTTGGTGGCATATCTCTAAGCACTTAAGCAACCAGATCATCATCAGTACCGCATCCCCTCTTAATAGTATTGGCTTTCCTATGGACTCAATATGATCAAATCACTTAAAACAAAATGTAGAGTCTTGAAGCTTTTGCCAATATGAGTTCTTTGCATCTTAGGGGTTCCTCCTCACAAATCCTAGCCATTCCATCCATTTTTCCTGAAATGTACTTGATAAGCCTATTACTTCAATGAGCCATATGTTGTAATTAATTACCAATACCCACCTAGGGAGGACTTGTGCTTTCATCACGCGGCATCAGCAAGCAAGGAGCTGGCTTAAAAAGTTCTGGCCTGAGGGCTTTGTGTAAACGCTACAACCCCGATGACCACGCGGCAAGCGGCATGGTACTCAGATTATCCTCACGCAAAACAATGAGTTTGATGACCTATGTGTGGTGTGAATTCTAGCCAGTGTTTGTGCTGACGCTGCTCGGTTCTGCCATTGTTAATGCTTGGGTTTTGGAAGATGGGGGAAGCCCATAGCGGGGATAATAGATTGTACGATTATGCGCGGGCAAGGATGGAGAAGCGAATATGAGCCGCGGGGAGTGGGCAGGTGATGATGACAATGTAACAGCAACACGCCACTTGACTTATGAGACACATCCCATACGCGTATGGTCATATCTATGCCAGACAACTTGACTGATTAAAGTAAAATATGTAAAAAATACAGTACCTACTATAGTGGAGTAGGATTCTGCTCTATCGGAGTAGTTTAGTAAAGAGTAAAATACACTAACAGTCGTTGAACTTGTATCGGTAGCTCACTTTGATCACTGTACTTAAGGTAACTATATACAACTTAAGGTGATTATACGGTCATTGGCTCAGCGTATAGCTATAGCTCCGTAATTTGTGTGGTTGACCGGTCAAACACTCCACATGCTCCTCGTGAGCTTGTATTTTGTCTCTATCTATCTATGTAGACCCACCTATCAGTTGGTGAATGAATAATATAAAATAAATTGCATACATAAACACATGTTTTTAATGGTCGGTTTGATTGTGATTAGTTGGCTAACTCGTATCGGTTGGTTCAAACGACGGACCTGTCGCCACAAGCCGCACGTGCTAGCCAACTAAACACAAAATTATTTTATATACTTCTGTGATGCATGCATTAGCACAGAACATGCACAATGAGCAGAACACACACTAGCACACGTTGCAAACATGAATACACTCATGCTCATGTTGTCACGCATGACCGCTCTCCTCTAGGTTATGCATGCACATCGCCTCTCAGCCAGAGTCCTGCTCATGGCGCCAGCGGCGACCCCGTCACCTGCGCGCCCTGGCGGTGTTTGACATTACTACTCCCGACAATTGTCGGCAGCCTCTGCCGACACCGAGCACATATTCACCTAGCTCAACACCAATGTCAAACTCGTGCTTGTGCGCCAAGCTGCTCGACATTAGCCATGGCTCCACACACGATGCTCATTGCACACCTATATACCACCCACTCCGCCCATTGCACACTAACGTATGTTTGATCGATCCATCAATTATTCGTACATATGTCCAACCCACAACCTGGGTGTCATCGTTTTCTCATGACAGATGCCATGGGGTGGCTTGTCGAGAGTGGTTGGGTCCGAAGGACGCCGGCGGACTCCGGGAGCGGGATTGGGCACAAGCGGTGAGGGACACACGATGTACCCAGGTTCGGGGCCCTCCGTGGGAGGTAACACCCCTAGTCCTGCTTGTCTAGTTGATGGGGTCTGGTGTTACAATGGTGTTCCTTGAGCTGTTGTCTAGAGGAAGAAGAAGGAGCAGCTGGCTCTTCTTCTCTTGCTATGTGGGAGTGTGAGTGTGAGATGGGGTGAACGCCTTCCCGATGCATGGGGGGCCTCGGGGGGTTTTATAGGCCAACCCCCCGGCTTATAATATACATAAGGTACTAAATGGGCCCCCCGGCCGACAGCCTCCCTAACCGGCTAGCGGCCCCACCGGTTGGGCCGTCTTGTCGCTCGTAGGGCCTACCGGCTGTGCGGTCCCATCGCCGACTGGGGCCCGCCAGCCGGCTCTTCTATTGGGCCGCGCCCACCTGCCGCGGCACGGGCCATTCCACGCGGCGTCGTCTTGCGCCAGCCGACCGAAGTCAGCAGTATGGCCAGCAGCGCTGTAGCCACGCCGGGGCAGGTAATGGAGTAGACGGCGGCGTGGCCGCACTGTTGCTCCGCCGGGTCTCAATCGGTCAGGGCGAGCGGTACGACCGCCCAGACTGTAGCCACGCGTGCCCGTACGTCAGCAGTCGCTGTAGCCATGCCGGAGTCCATCGCGAGGGTCGTGCCTTGTCGGTGTACTTGGTCGCAGCGGTAGGAGACAAGTGCCTACCCGTCCAGAGGTCAGCGGGAGGGCTGGCCGCGGGGCGGCCGGTTGCGGGCCGGCCGGGGGCCAGGCGGCCGGCTCCTGTCCAGCCGGCCGTGGGCCAGCCGGACAGGGGGCCAGCCGGCCATGGACCAGCCGGCCGTGGGCCAGCCAGCCAGGGGGCCAGCCGGCCGCCCGCCAGCCGGTCATGGACCAGCCGGCCGTATAGTTTTTTCTGAAAGGGGCTTGAACTCCCTTGTCTTGGCATACCCAGGGGTAATATCCCCGTCACTGGGATTGAGATAACATGTCTGCATGGTTGTGTCATTATGTGTGAGTCTTATATTGGTCGTTGAAGGCTAGCTACTAATTAAACCCACCCCCTGGGCGCCCCCTGATGCCTTGTGGGTCCCACACGCGGTCTCTGTTCCCCCTCTTCTGCTATGTGATCGGTTTTGACCTAGAAAAGAAGAGGATACTTTCGGGATGAAGCACCGCCGTCTCGAGGCGGAACCTGGATAGGTGCACTTTTGCTCTCCGGCGAAGCAATTCCGCTGGGGAAACTTCCCTCCCGGAGGGGGAAATCGAAGCCATCGTCTCACCAACACTTCCTCCATCATGGGAGGACCAATCTTCATCAACATCTTCACCAACACCATCTCATCTCAAACCCTAGTTCATCTCTTGTATTCAATCTTTGTCTCAAAACCTCACATTAGTACATGTGGGTTGCTAGTAGTGTTGATTACATCTCGTAGTTGATGCTAGTTGGTTTATTTAGTGGAAGATTATATGTTCAGATCCTTAATGATATTCAATACACCTCTGATCTTGAACATGAACATAATTTGTGAGTAGTTACTTTTGGTATCGAGGACATGGGAGAAGTTTTGTTATAAGTAATCATGTGATGTTGGTATTCGTTCGATATTTTGATGATATGTATGTTGCTCTTCCTTTAGTGGTGTCATGTGAACATTGACTACATGACACTTCACCATATTTGGGCCTTAAGGGAAGCATTGAGGAATGATAAGTATACGATGGGTTGCGAGAGTGACAGAAGTTTAAACTCTAGTTTATGAGTTGTTTCGTAAGGGGTTGATTTGGATAACACGTTTAATGCTATGGTTAGATTTATCTTAATTTTTCTTTCGTAGTTGCGGATGCTTGCGAGAGGGGGTAATCATAAGTGGTTTGTTTGTTCAAGTAAGAACAACATCCTAGCACCGGTCTATCCACATATCAAATTATCAAAGTAAGGAACATGAATCAACTAAACATGATGAACGTGACTAGACGGAAATTTCCATGTGTCCTCAAGAGCACTTTGTGATACGTCTATTTTGCATCATGATTTCCTACTGTTATTCATATTGTTTTTGGTCATTATTCCACTTTAGGGTACAATTTTAATGCCTTTTCCCTCTGAATTTACAAGGATTACATGGAGAGGAACATTGTTGGCAGCTGGAATTTTGGACCTGAAAAAGCTACATCAGAGATACCTATTTTGCTGGACTCCAAATGACCTGAAATTTTATAGAGAATATTTTGACACTGCAAGGTGGCCCGAACCTGGGTAACTCTCTGTGTTCATCATGTGTCCTACGCGTGCGTTGCCTTGACCATGGCGATGGGTAGGGCGTAGATTGCGAGCATCTCCCAGTGTCCAAACTGGATTCTTGAGAGGTTTTCCCGTAGGCTCAAAACCAATCTCTAACAGTTCTCGAGGACATGGGAGAAGTCTTTTTATGAGTAATCATGTGATGTTGGTATTCGTTCGATATTTTGATGATATGTATGTTGTTACTTCCTTTAGCGGTGTCATGTGAACGTCGACTACATGACAGTTCACCATACTTGGGCCTAAAGGGAAGCATTGGGGAATGATAAGTAGATGATGGGTTGCGAGAGTGACAGAAGCTTAAACCCTAGTTTATGAGTTGTTCCGTAAGGGGCTGATTTTATCCACATGTTTAATGCTATGGTTAGATTTATCTTAATTCTTCTTTCGTAGTTGCGGATGCTTGGGAGAGGGGGTAATCATAAGTGGGTTGTTTGTTCAAGTAATAAGAACACCTTAGCACCGGTCCACCCACATATCAAATTATCAAAGTAACAAACGCGAATCAACTAAACATGATGAACGTGACTAGCCGGAAATTCCCATGTGTCCTCGAGAGCATTTTACTTTATATAAGTGAACTTTCAGGCTTATCCTTTTCTACAAAAAGGATTGGGCCACCTTGCTACACCTTTGTTACTATTACTACTTGTTACTTGTTACAAATTATCTTGCTACAAAACTATCTATCTGTTACTTATAGCACTTGCACAGAAAACCTTGCTGAAAACCGCTTGTCATTTCCTTCTGCTCCTCGTTGGGTTTGACACTCTTACTTATCGAAAGGACTACGATTGATCCCTATACTTGTGGGTCATCAAGACTCTTTTCTGGAGCCATTGCCGGGGAGTGAAGTGCCTTTGGTAAGTGGAATTTGGTCAGGAAACATTCTCGTTAAGTGCTGAAATTTACTGTTGCTTGTTACTATGGAGGATAATCCTTTGAGGGGCTTGTTTGGGGTATCTTCACCTCATCCGGAAGTGGCAAAACCTGCTTGATGAGGTCTCCTACCCAGGGTAGGGTCATAGACCTCATATCTAGGGCACTCCTGGGACCCTACAAGTTCATGGAAGTGTCTGGACTACCTTAACATTCAGACTAATGTTCTGGATCCACTCGAATCCTTGGGGTCACTCGGACGACAACCAGCCAGTCGGCCATGCTTCGGCACTCGGACGAGAAGAAGCAGAGGCGACACAGGTGCCGCAACGTTCGAGGGACTTAAATCACATAAAGCGCTGTGAATACTACGTTACCTGTAACGCTCATAGTTAACACAGCAGTTTCCAGTAGCTTCGACTGTTACTAGTATTAATGCCTCTTGTAATGGCGCTCGACCGGTGGTGGCGCACTCTATATAAGCCACCTCCTGATGCCAGAGCAGGGGTTACAAACTCCCTGTAATCAAAAACACATACAAGCAAACACTAAAGCCCAGGGCTCGAGACGTAGGACTTTTACCACTTCCGAGTGGGGTCCGAACTCGTACATCCGAGTGTTACACTTGCTCCGTAGCTACGCTTCGCCCTTACTCGTACGTACCCCCCATACTACTGTTAGTATTACTCCCATGACAGTTGGCGCCCACCGTGGGGCAGCACGTCTAGCAAACTCCGGCGCAAGTGGAGATTTAGTTTTCTTGGTCATCATGTTGGCACTCGGGGGTGAGATCCTTTTTGGCAGCCTTCGCTTCATCGCCGACGGTTCAGCTTGGTTGCATGATGCACCACTAGATCTGGATGCGTTCCTCGCCCGCGGTGTGATGCATTTCAGCATGACGGCGCACGGTGTGCTCCTGCGACAGCCATCGGAGCCTTATGGCTCTACACCGGCCCGTTCGGCATCTGGCCGCCGCAAGCGCTCTGGGCGTTCTTGGCTGCAGCGGTGGCTCAAGCACGTCATGGCGCGTCAACCTACTTCCGAGCAGGTCGCTGTGCTTGACTCCGGTGAACCCACCGTCAGCTTGTCCCCCACATCGGGCGACGAGTTGTCCGATGAGTCCGGATGTGAAAGCAGCGAGAACACTGCAAATATATTGATGGCGCACTCCACCGACCATGGGCCTTCTAGGTACTGCGCTGGCGACTCCCGTGGCCGAGACGGTGGCCGCAACAATGACGGCCACACCGATGCCTTTTTTCCCCAGACTCTCAGTTGGGAGCAGCGGGAGGAGAGGAGGAGGAGGGACGACGAAGTCCTACTCATCCCCATCACGGGAACATCCCCCGAGGAGATAGCTTTGGAGGCTACACACCAAGCCACCTTGGCTGAGTGCGAGCGTCTTGAGCGGCTCCAGCGGTCACTCGATGATCGCGTAGCCAGGGAGCAACCAAGCTCCAGTCACAGTCAGCGACAGTTATTTCCGGATGACAGACCGTCCAAGATCCCGGTGATGCGCGCACCGATAGAGAACCTGGCCGCAACCAGTCGGATAGCTGAATCAATTCAACCGTCCGGTTCTGCGGCTGGAGAGGGCATTCGACAGATCCAGACTCTGCTGAAGACAGCTCTGAGGCAGAATTCGGAAGTGTCCTAGTCACATCAGCGTATTTACAGCAAGTCCGCTCGGGCGGACACCATTCAGTCCGTGCACAGCCCGTACGCTTATGGAAAGCGCTGACACTCTCCTCCTCCTCCGAGAGGCCTGCACAGAGGGCGTTGGCGCGAGACCGCAACGTCAGTCGGACGCCCCCTCCGAGGGGTGGCTCGTATGGCAAGCGACCCTATGACGGCGGGCGACCTCATAGAGAAGACCCCAATTGGAGTCCTCCTCGTCCCAGGGGCTACGAGGAAGGTGGCCGGCGACCCCCTCTGCTCAACGCCAGGTCAATCATCACGCAGAACGTGGTGGAAAAAACCGGTTGGTCAGAGACCGAGTGAGTGGATGAGGGACGTCAGGGCTCGAATGTTTTAGTAGGTACATCCGAGAGGCCGTGATCCCTTCCAACTACAGGTTGGCAACGGGAATCGGGAAGTTTAACGGTGAGTCCAAGCCAGACACATGGCTCGAGGATTACCGAGTGGCCGTTCAGATTGGCGGCGGCGATGACTTCGTTGAGATGAAGCATTTTCCTCTCATGTTGGAGGGATCTGCTCGAGCCTGGTTGAACCAGTTGCCTTCTAGCAGCATCTATTGCTGGGAGGACCTGGCGCAGGTGTTCATCAAAACGCAGGAAAAAAGCAGAAACGGAAAGCCGATCCTCCGGGAAAGGCAGAAGTTGCTGCAGTTCCTGGCCAGCGGAAACCAAAGCCGAAGAAAAATAAGAAGAAAGATTGGGTCAACAAGAAGAAGCCCGAGTACAAAACTGAGGTATTGGATCAACCCTGTGTTGTCCATACTAAGAAAGACGAAGAGGGCAATATGATCTACCCAAAGCACACCACTCGGGAGTGCCGAATGCTCAAGCAAGAGATGGGTAGAGAGACCTCAGCTGAGAAGGACGTCGACGAGGAAGGTGAGGATACTTCCGAGTACCCTAACATGATCTTTGCTGATGTTGAAGGCAAGAGCCGGTTGAAGGTCGTCAATCGGGAGGTGAACATGGCAGCTCCGACTGTCGTCAAGTACCTCAACTGGGCGAAGACTCCTGTTACCTTTGATCAGTCTGATCACCCGGCCCACATAGCCACCCCCGAGAGGCAGGCACTAGTTGTTGACCCGGCTGTCAACGGAGTCCGACTGCGCAAAGACTTGATGTACGGAGGCAGTGGGCTCAACATAATCTATTCGGACACGCTCAGAGCAATGGACATTCTGATGTCCCGACTGAGTAAGAGTAACATGCATTTCCACGGGGTCATCCCTGGGAAGAAAGCTGAGTCACTCGGTCAAATCGCTCTGGACGTCGTGTTCGGAGGGGAGAAAATTTTCCGAAAAAAGCGTCTGAAGTTCGAAGTGGTGGACTTTCGGAGCGCTTATCACGCCATCCTGGGTAGGCCCGCCTACGCGCATTTTATGGCCCGTGCATGTTATGTGTATCTTAAACTTAAGATGCCAGGGCCAAAAGGAGTGATCACGGTGACCGGCGATCGAATAGTCGCTGAAGAGTGCCTCCAGCAGGGCTCTAAGATTTCCAATGAACAAGTACTCACAGTAGAACTTGACGGGTACAAGGAAGCGGTGGACACTGCAGATTTCCTCAAGTCCAAACGGCCGGCAACGAAATCAGCTTTCCAGTCGGCCGGTGAGACCAAGCAGGTTCACATCCACCCAAACGATCCAAGTGCCGCTCCAACCAGCACCTCGACGACACTCGGTGAAAAGTAGGATGCCGAGCTCATCCAGTTCCTCCATGAGAACTGGGATATCCTCGCATGGAAGCCATCTGACATGCCGGGGGTTCCCAGGGAATTGGCTGAGCACCGACTCCGAGTCGATCCAAAAACCAAACCGGTCAAGGAGCACTTGCATCGATTCTCCGTCGAGAAGCGCAAGGCGATTGGTGAAGAGATCGCTTGGCTCGTAGCTGGCCAACCCAGTTTTGTTGCCCAAGAAGGACAAGTCTCTCCGGATGTGCATAGACTTCAAGCACCTCAATTGGGCCTGCCCGAATGATCATTTGCCCCTTCCCCACATAGATCAGATAGTAGTTTCCACTTTTGGATGTGAATGCATGTCGTTCCTGGATGCGTACTCCGGGTACCACCAGATCCGAATGTATGGACCAGATGAAATAAAAACGGCCTTCATCACCCCATTCGGGTGTTTCTACTATATCACTATGCCATTCGGTCTCAAGAATGCTGGGGCAACTTTTATGCGCATGATACAAAAATGCTTGCAAGAGCAAATCAGTCGGAACGTGAAGGCTTATATGGATGACATCATGGTCAAGTCTAGGAAAGGTTCTGACCTTCTGACAGACCTCGCTCAAACCTTCGCGAACCTGCGACGCTTTCAAATAAAACTTAATCCTGCAAAATGTACATTCGGAGTGCCTTCGGGTAAGCTACTCGGTTTTCTTGTTTCATAATGAGGGATCGATGCTAATCCCAAAAAAATTGGTGCCATCGTCCGAATGAAGAAACCAGTCCGTCTGCATGACGTACAAAAGCTCATGGGGTGCCTTGCAACCCTGAGCAGATTCATATCTAGTCTCAGTGAGAAGGCATTGCCTCTTTACTGATTGATGAAGAAGTCCGATAGCTTTGAATGGACCCCTGAAGCGCAATCCGCATTCGAACAGCTCAAGGCCTTGCTTTCCACCCAGCCGGTGTTAGCTGCTCCAAGCAGTCGAGAGCCTTTGCTCTTATACATCGCGGCTACCAGCCAAGTGGTCAGAACTGTCCTCACCGTGGAGCGTGAGGAATCGGGAAAACATTCAAAGTGCAAAGGCCCGTCTATTATATTTCAGAAGTCTTGACTCCTTCCAAGCAAAGGTATCCACACTACCAGAAGTTGGTTTATGGCATTTACCTCACTGTCAAGAAGGTAGCTCATTGCTTCAAGAGCACTCAGTCACGGTTATCAGCGATGCTCCCCTTTCGGAAATCCTGCATAACAGAGACGCCATGGGCCGAGTGGCCAAATTGGCGATTGAGCTCCTCCCGTTGCAGATCAAGTTTGAAGCCAAGAAGGCGATCAAGTCGCACGCACTTGTGGACTTTTTGGCCGAGTGGATAGAGCAAGAACAACCAGCCCCAAGTATCCCCAAACACTAGACCATGTTTTTTGGTGGATCCAAGATGCTCCAAGGATCTGGAGCCGGAGTGGTTCTCGTTTCCCCCAGGGGGAGACCGATTGAGCTACGTCCTTCAAATCCATTTCGACTCGTCTAACAACGAGGCCGAGTACGAAGCCCTCCTGTACGGGCTCTGAATGGCTATCTCGCTCGGTATCCGACGCTTGATGATATTCGATGACTCAGACCTTGTGGTCAATCAAGTAATGAAGGAATGGGATATCCGGAGTCCAGCTATGACCGAGTACTGTAATGCAGTCCGGAAATTGGAGAAGGACTTTGAAGGCTTGGAGCTGCATCATATACCCCAAGCGAAGAATCAGGCTGTTGACGACCTGGCCAAGATCGGCTCCACTCAGCGGGTCGTTCCGAAAGGCGTATTTCTTGAGCACCTGCGTTCTCCTTCAGTCAAAGAAGATCCCTTTACTGAAGAGCCCCTGCAAGCAGTCGAACCTTTGAACCTGACTGTAGTTGACATTCCAGGTGTGGTGGATCTCGTCCACGAAATGTTGGTGATCACTCTCGAGTGGACCCAACCTTACTTAGCATACTTTCTCTGACAAGAGCTCCCTGAAGATGAAGAGGAGGCCCAATGGATCGTCCGACGATCCAAATCCTTTGAAGTGATAGGAGAACAACTATATAAGAAAAGCACTACAGGCATGACGCAGAAATGCATTTCCCCAGAGGAAGGGCTATAGATCATGCACGACATTCACTCGGGAACCTGTGGTCATCATGCGTCCTCTCGGATGTTGGTCGCGAAGGCGTTCCGTGCGGGTTTTTATTGGCCCCGAGCCAACGAAGCAGCAAAAGACTTGGTCGACCTTTGTGTTGGGTGTAAGTTTTATAAGAATCATACACACAAGCCTGCATCCGCACTGAAGACCACCCCGCTCACCTGACCGCTTGTCATGTGGGGCCTCGATATGGTCAGCCCCCTGCGTACCGAATCGAGTGTGTTTACCCATCTGCTAGTAGCAGTGGATAAGTTCACCAAGTGGGTCGAAGCGAAGCCCATCAAAAGTTTGGATGCATCTACCGCCGTTAGTTTCATTCGGCAGATCATCTTCAGATTCGGAGTACCTCATGACATCATCACTGATAACGGGAAGAATTTTGATTCAGATGAATTCCGTGAGTTCTGCTATTCTCAAGGCACTCGGGTGAACTATGCTTCCGTGGCACACTCGCAGTCGAATGGGCAAGCGGAACTAGCAAATGGGATGATTCTCAAAGGATTGAAGCCTCGATTGATGAGATATCTAGAGTACGCCACTGGCGCTTGGGTCGAAGAACTGCAATCTGTCTTATGGGGCATTCGGACGACCCCGAACCGTTCAACCAAGCGCACTCCTTTCTTCATGGTATACGGATCTGAAGCAGTCTTGACGAGTGACATACGCCACAATGCTACTCGAGTGGAACTTTACAATGAAGATCAAGCGGAAGTAGACCGTCAAGACGGCCTGAACCTCTTGGAAAAGGAGAGAGAGCTAGCTCTAGTCAGGTTGACGCTGTATCAGCAAGATCTGAGGTGCTACTATGACAGACAAGTCAGTGGGCGTGCTTTCCAGGTAGGCGACCTCGTAGTCCGACTGGATCAACAGAAGCCACACAGGTTGGCGCCTCCGTGGCAAGGGCCTTACGCGATCTCCAAAGTCCTGAACAATGGAGCCTATCAGTTGTATAATTTCACCACCGACGTGGAAGAACCCCGAACGTGGAGCGCGGATCTACTCCGCAAGTTCTACACTTAATCTAGAAAACACTCTGTCCTTCCTATAATGAACACACTAGTGAATTTGATGAATAAAAGTTTTTACTTTCCTACTCCTTGTTAAATTCTTTCACTTTTTGTTCAGTTTCCTCACACCCAGTGGGTGCGTGGATACACTTAGCTGCGAACCTGATTTCGCCTAAGTTAAGAACTACTCCGAGTGAGGACATCATCCACACTCAGGGGCTTAGCTGCAAACCTGATTTCGCCTAAGTTAAATAATACTCCGAGTGAGGACATCATCCGCATTCGGGGGCTTAGCTGCGAACCTGATTTCGCCTAAGTTAAATAATACTCCGAGTGAGGACATCATCCACACTCGGGGGCTTAGCTACGAACCTGATTTCGCCTAAGTTAAATAATACTCTGAGTGAGGACATCATCCACACTTGGGGGCCTAGCTGAGATCCTGTAATCGCCTAAGTTAAATACTACTCCGAGAGAGAACATCATCCACACTCGAGGGCTTAGCTGCGATCCTGTAATCGCCTAAGTTCAAAACTACTCCGAGTGAAGACATCGTCCACACTCAGGGACTTAGCCGCGAACCTGATTTCGCCTAAGTTAAAAACTACTCCGAGTGAGGACATCATCCACACTAGGGGGCTTAGCCGCGAACCTGATTTCGCCTAAGTTAAAAACTAATCTGAGTGAGGACATCATCCACACTCGGGGGAACCTGATTTCGCCCAAGTTAAATAATACTCTGAGTGAGGACATCATCCACACTCGGGGGGCTTAGCTGCGATCCTGTAATCGCCTAAGTTCAAAAATACTCCGAGAGAGGACATCATCCACACTCGGAGGCTTAGCTGCGAACCTGATTTCGCCTAAGTTAAAAAATACTCCGAGTGAGGACATCATCCACACTCGGAGGCTTAACTGCGAACCCGATTTTGCCCCTAAGTTAAATAATACTCCGAGTGAGGACATCATCCAGACTCGAGAGCTTAGCTACGATCCTGTAATCACCCAAGTTTAAAAATACTCTGAGTGAGGACATCATCCACACCCGGGGGCTTAGCCGCGAACCTGATTTCGCCTAAGTTAAAAACTACTCCGAGTGAGGACATCATCCACACTCGGGGACTTATCTGCGATCCTGTAATTGCCTAAGTTCAAAACTACTTCGAGTGAAGACAACGTCCACACTTGGGGACTTAGCTATGACCCAAAGTTCGTCTAAGTAAAAGTCCACTCCGAGTTAGAATCGAGCCAAGCACTCAAACAGTTAAACAAAGGCATCCAAACAACATGTAGTTCAAAGAAAAAGTGCAGATAGCTGAGGCCGCTAAGTCACGACGAATGTACGGTTGCACAAACCACTCGGCATACCGAGGCAAATATCACTTAAAGTTTGTTATCCGAGGATCACTCGACTGTGGTCGGAGTTACTGCATCTGTGTAGGTGTCGAAGGTCGATGAAGTCCGCGATCCGAGTGGCTGCCGGCAGGAATGTTTCCATTGTTGGAAATATACCCTAGAGGCAATAATAAAATGGTTATTATTATATTTCCTTGTTCATGATAATCGTTTATTATCCATGCTATAATTGTATTGATTGGAAACTCAAATACATGTGTGGATACATAGACAACAAAGTGACCCTAGTAAGCCTCTACTAGACTAGCTCGTTGATCAAAGATGGTTAAGGTTTCCTAGCCATAGACATGAGATGTCATTTGATAACGGGATCACATCATTAGGAGAATGATGTGATGGACAAGATCCAAACTATGAACGTAGCATATGATCGTGTCAGTTTATTGCTATAGTTTTTTGCATGTCAAGTATCTGTTCCTATAACCATGAGATCATGCAACTCACTGACACCGGAGGAATACCTTGTGTGTATCAAACGTCGCAACATAACTGGGTGACTATAAAGATGCTCTACAGGTATCTCTGAAGGTGTCTGTTGAGCTGGCATGGATCGAGACTGGGATTTGTTACTCCGTGTGACGGAGAGGTATCTCAAGGCCCACTCGGTAATACAACATCACAATAAGCCTTGCAAGCAAAGTGACTAAAGAGTTAGCCACGGGATCTTGTATTACGGAACGAGTAAAGAGACTTGCCGGTAACGAGATTGAACTCGGTATAGAGATACCGACGATCGAATCTCGGGCAAGTAACATACCGAAGAATAAAAGGAACAACATACGGGATTAACTGAATCCTTGACATAGAGGTTCAACCGATAAAGATCTTCGTAGAATATGTAGGAACCAATATGGGCATCCAGGTCCCGCTATTGGTTATTGACCGTAGATGTGTCTCGGTCATGTCTACATAGTTCTCGAACCTGCAGGGTCTGCACACTTAACGTTCGGTGACGTTTCGGTAGTATTGAGTTATGAATGGTGGTGACCGAAAGTTATTCGGAGTACCGGATGAGATCCCGGATGTCACGAGGAGCTCCGGAATGGTCCGGAGGTAAAGATTGATATATAGGAAGTCCCGTTTTGGTCGCCGAAAAGGTTTCGGGTACTTCCGGTAGTGTACCGGGGGTGCCGGGAGGGTTCCGGGGGACCATCGGGAGGGGCCACCCACGCCGGGAGGCCACATGGGACTTAGGGGTGGCGCACCAGCCCTTAGTGGGCTGGGCAAACCAGCCCCAAAGGGCCCATGCGGCTGGGGTGTGGAAAAGGAAAAAGTTTCGGGTATTTTCGGTCGTATTGAGATATATATGTTGGTGACCGAAGGTTGTTCAGAGTCCCAGATGAGATCCCGGACGTCACGAGGAGCTCCGGAATGGTCCGGAGGTAAAGATTTATATATAGGAAAGTGGTATTTGGGTTCTAGAAAAGTTTCGGGTATTTCCGGTAGTGTACCGGGAGTGACGAATGGGTTCCGGGGGTCCACCGGGTGGGGCCCACCCACCTCGGAGAGGCACATGGGCCGAAGAGGTGGCGTACCAGCCCCTAATGGGCTGGGGAACCGACCCCCTAACGGCCCATATGCCCAAGAGGAAAAAAGGTGGAGATAGGAAGGAATAGGACTCCTTCCTAATATGAATCCACTTCCTAGTAGGAAGTGGATTGGACTCCTCCTTGCCCTGGTTCGGCCGACCCCTAGGGGCAACCCTAGGGAGTCTGCCTCCTCTCCCCTGCCTCCTATATATACTAGAGGAATAGAGCCCCCAAAGACACACGGCCACGTGCTAGTTCTCTATTCTCTAGTTCCTCCACCAAATAGATTCCGGTAGTGCTTAGGCGAAGCCCTGCCGGGATAACTCCACCATCACCACCACCACGCCGTCGTGCTGCTGGAGATCTCATCTACCTCTCTGCCCCCTCTTGCTGGATCAAGAAGGCGGAGATCGTCATCGAGCTGTACGTGTGCTGAACGCGGAGGTGCCGTCCGTTCGGCGCTAGATCGGGACGAATCGTGATTGGATCGTGGGACGGCTTGCGATTTGGATCGCGAAGACGTTCGACTACATCAACCGCATTTCTTAACGCTTCCCGCTTACCTATCTACAAGGGTATGTAGATCCACTCTCCCTCTGGTAGATGCTCATCACCATGGATAGATCTTGCGTGTGCGTAGGAAATTTTTTGTTTCCCATGCAACGTTCCCCAACAGTGGCATCATGAGCTAGGTCTATGCGTAGATGAGATCACGAGTAGAACACAAAGGAGTTTGTGGGCGTTGATGCTCAGATTGCTTCCTCCCTTGGTCTTTTCTTGATTCAGCAGTATTGTGGGGTGAAGCGGCCCGGACCAACCTTACTCGTACGCTTACGAGAGACCGGTTCCATCAACTGACATGTGACTTTGTTGCATAAAGATGGCTGGCGGGTGTCTGTCTGTCCCACTTTAGTTGGATTGGATTCGACAAAGGCGGTCGTTGAGAAGGTTGAATAGCAATTTGTGTATCACCGTTGTCGTTTTTGCGTAGGTAAGAATCGGTCTTGCTAGATACCCGTAGCAGCCACGTAAAACATGCAACAACAATTAGAGGACGTCTAACTTGTTTTTGCAGGGTATGTTGTGATGTGATATGGCCAATTACATGATGAGATATATGTGATGTATAAGATGATCATGTTTTGTATAGAATATCACGACTTGCATGTCGATGAGTACGGCAACCGGCAGGAGCCATAGGGTTGTCTTTAATTTATTTTTGCCGTTTTTGCTTTACTTTATCGCTATGAGTTAGCATAGTCATAGAAGCAACAGTTGGCTCCACAACCTCATGGTAACACGTTGATGGAGATCATGGTGTCATGCCGGTGACGATGGAGATCATGCTGGTGCTTTGCAGACGGAGATCAAAAGCACAAGTTCATGGCCATATCATGTCACTTATGATTTGCATGTGATGTTAATCCTTTTATGCATCTTATTTTGCTTAGGATGACGGTAGCATTATAAGGTGATCCTCACTAAAATTTCAAGATAAAATTGTGTTCTCCCCAAGTGTGCACCATTGCGAAAGTTCGTTGTTTCGAGACACCACGTGATGATCGGGTGTGATAGACTCTACGTTCACATACAACGGGTGCAAGCCAGTGTTGCACGTGCGGAACACTCGGGTTAAAGTTGACGAGCCTAGCATGTACAGACATGGCCTCGAACACAAGAGGCCGAAAGGTCGAACATGAGTCATATAGTAGATATGATCAACATGAAGATGTTCACCATTGAAAGCACCTCATCTTACGTGATCATCGGACTTGGGTTAGTGAATTTGGATCATGTGACACTCGAATGACCAGTGGGATGTCAATTTGAGTGGGAGTTTTTTAAGTAATATGATTAACTAAACTCATTATCTTGAAGAATAGTCTAAGTTGTCTTTGCAAAATTTATGTTGTAGATCAATGCCTCGCGCTGTAGCTCCCCTGAATTTTGATACGATCCTAGAGAAAAAGTCAGTTGAAAGATGGTAGTAGCAATTATGCGGACTGGGTCCGTAAACTGAGGATTGTCCTCATTTGCTGCACAGAAGGCTTATGTCCTTAATGCACCGCTCGGTGCACCACCCCCTCGAGCGTCGTCTGTAGATGTTGTGAACATCTGACATGCACGTTCTGATGTCTACTTGAAAGTTCAGTGCGTCATGCATTACGGCTTAGAATTAAGGCTCCAAAACATTTTGAACGTCACGGAACATATGAGATGTTCTAAGAGCTGAAATTGGCATCTCAGGCTCATGCCCGTGTTGAGAGGTATGAGACCTCCAACAAGATTCTTTGCCTGCAAGATGAAGGAGAATAGCTCAATCGGTGAGCATGTGCTCAGATTGTCTGGGTGCAACAATCGCTTGAATCGAGTGGGAGTTGATCTTCCAGATAAGATAGTGGTTGATATAGTTCTCCAAGTCACTGCCATAAAGCTACTTGAGCTTCGTGATGAACTATGAAATGCCAGGGATGGAAATAATTATCCCCGAGCTATTCGCGATGTTTGACACCGTGAAGGTAGAAATCAAGTAGGAGCATCAAGTGTTGATGGTTAGTAAAACCACTAGTTTTGAGAAGGGCAAGGGCAAGGAGGGAAACTTCATGGATGGCAAGCTAGTTGCTGCTCCAGTAAAGAAACCCAAGGTTGAACCCAAACCCGAGACTGAGTGCTTCTATTATGAGGAGAACGGTCACTGAAGCGGAACTGTCCTAGATACTTGGTAGATAAGAAGGCTGGCAACGTCAATAGAAGTATATTTGATATACGTTTTATGCATGTGTACCTTGCTAGTACTCCTAGTAGAACCTGGGTATTAGATACCGGTTCAGTTGCTAAATGTTGGTAACTCGAAATAAAAGCTACGGAATTAACGGAGACTAGCTAAGGGCGAGGTGACGATGTGTGTTGGAAGTGTTTCCAAGGATGATGTGATCACCATCGCACGCTCCCTCTACCTTCGGGATTAGTGTTGAGCCTAAATAAATGTTATTTGGTGTTTGTGTTGAGCATGAACATGATTGGATCGTGTTTATTGCAATACGGTTATTCATTTAAGTCAGAGAATAATGGTTATTTTGTTTACATGAATAATACCTTCAATGGTCATGCACCCAATGTGAATGGTTCATTGATTCTCGATCGTAGTGATACACATGTTCATAATATTGATGCCAAAAGATGCAAAGTTAATAATGATAGTACCACATACTTGTGGCACTGCCGCTAAAGGTCATATTGGTGTAAAGCACATGAAGAAACTCCATGCTGATGGATCTTTGGACTCACTCGATTTCGAATCGGTTGAGACATGCGGACCATGCCTCATGGGCAAGATGACTAAAACCCCGTTTTCCGGCTTGATGGAGCGGGAAAATGACTTATTGGAAATGACACATGTTGATGTATGCGGTCCAATGAGTGTTGAAGCGTGTGGTGGATATCACTATTTTCTTACCTTCACTGATGATTTGAGTAGATATGGGGATATTTACTTAATGAAACACATGTCTGAAACGTTTGAAAAGTTCAAACAAATTCAGAGTGAAGTTTTGAGATCATCGTGACAAGAAGATAAAATGTCTACGATATGATCGTGGAGGTAAATATCTGAGTTACGAGTTTGGTGATGAGGACATCCCTACTATGGTTCCATCCCTTGAAGATGAACAACCTGTTGCCGCAAAGAAGACGTCCAATGATGAAATCAGGATTGGACCAACTACAAGAGCTCGTGCTAAGTTACTAGAACAACAGGTGAATTCTCTCTTAGTTGATAATGCTATTTCTTTTAATGAGAGCTTTATACTGCCTAAATCCTTGTGTGTATGTGTCATTAGGTACATTGGAGAGGAAGGCATGGCACGAGGGAGCAAGGAGGAGAACAAGGAGGCAATGCAGCTGGGCTGGGAAAAGGATCCTGGAGTTTCCAGGGCGGTAGTACCGCCCTACACCAGCGGTAGTACCGCTTGAGACGGTACTACCGCCCCTACTACCGTGAAAACTACTGGCATCTTTTGGCGCTAACCGGTAGTAGAGCGGTACTGAAGCGGTAGTACCGCTTGGAGCGGTAGTACCGCATGACATCAGCGGTACTACCGTGCTGCCTGCGCGCAGAGTTTCGGGCTGACAGCCCATGTACCCCTTCGATCTATCTTAGGATATAAATACTCTTCCTTAGGGTTAGTTAGAGTTAGACCACGTTTAAGATAAACCCTAGTTCATGAGATTGCTTGTAAGCATTCATCTTGAATCCTCATCACCAATTCGTATCGATCTGGTGATTATATACTGCAAGTCAAGTGTGATCTGCTGTTCCATTGGGAATTAGTATATTGCAATTCTAACCGTTCGTGGTCGACGGCTGCGTGCGCAAGTGTGTGACGTTGTGAATATCCAAAGGGTTGAGACCTTTTGCATTGGCATCAGGGATCAAGAGAGGGAGAGTTCATCGGCGACATACAAGTTATCCTACACCATCATCATCACCACCGCCGCTTACTGAGAAGATCGGGACACCCCATATCATCTTGGTATCAGATTTCCAGTGTTGCCTCGGTAAGCATCCACCAAATCATCCGTAGATTAGTTGTTTTTCATCCTATCCAGAAAAAGCCTCACAAAAATATTAGGGTTCTTAGTTGTTTGCCATAGCCTAGATTGCATCGTGGATTGGTTTTAGTTGCTGGTCGTTGTGTCTTTCTTTTTGCGTCGCTTTGCCTTCGAATCGATTGATTTTAGTTTCCATCGTAGCTTGCATCGTAGATTGGCTTTTGTTTCGATCCATTATCCTGTTTTGCAAATTCCAATCCATAGCCACAGCCTGTCTACACAAAGGTGTTAGGAACTTACCCACGAGACTAGTTTCCGCTCTACAGGCTGCTCATATAGGTTTTGGTGCTTTGCAAAAACTCGACGTGATCCAAGAACAGTCGCCGCTGCCTGCGATCTATTGTGGCTGAAAAAAAAAAAAAAAAAAAGAGGAGAGAGAAAAAGTTTTTTTACTGTTCACGTACTGTTCACGTGACGGTTGAAAAAAAAAAAAAAAAAAAAAACAGAGACAACGAAAAGAAAGAAAGAATCAGTGGCCGGAAGTTGTTGCTATCTATTGCATTGTTGGAATTTTATCGTGCGATTGTGCACTAGTAGAATTGAGCAATCTTGTGCCGGTTTACTTTGAGCATTGCTAGTGTCTCTCGAGTGCATTGCAACACATCTTGTTTTATAGTTGCTTTGCCACATTTTTCTCCACCGTGTGTGTTTCCTGGGGTGTTGTCACACGATCAGCACTAGGACTTGTCTTCGGTGTAGATAGGATACCATACCTAGCTCCACCATATAATCCTGCTCTGTCGTGTGATTGCGCTCATACCCGGGTATTCACTTCATCACATCCGTGCATTAGTCATCCATCTGAACGGGTAAGCATTACTATTCACTTTGGAACGGTAAGATTTCCTTTTCTTGTCAGTTTTGAGTGAGTTGTGAGTGTGCCCCCACACAGATTTTGATTTTTGCACTAACCTACTAATCATGTCTTCTAGTGATGTTGATGTGCTGCAGAAAAAGGCTGATGACGAGTGTGTTTCCTGGAAAGACCATGAAGCTCTCCGCGTTCATTTGACGGGGGCTCTTGATAGATCCGCTGAAAAAATTGAGGCTGATATGCAAGTTATACAAATGAAAGTGGATGCCACTGATACTACCGTCCACGCTATGCAAACTCAAGTCAATGCTCTCCAAACAAGTATACAGCAGTTGACAACTTCAGTCAATGGGCTCCGTGTCGCTCTTGAGCAACGCCAACATGACGACCATGACGATGCTGATAGTGTGCATGATGACAATGATAACATGGTGGGCAATCATGGCCGTGGGCGTGGTTTTCAAGGGCCTGGTCGTCTACCACCACAGGGTGCTCGGCGTGTACCGCTTCAGGAGGATGATGGTTTGGGCAAGCCCAAGTTCACGATTCCTAGATTTGAAGGCTCCACTGATGTTGAAGAGTATCTCACTTGGGAGCTTAAGATGGAGAAATTATGGCGTTTGCATGATTATACTGAAGATAGGAAGGTCAAGCTTGCTTCTTCTGAATTTGATGGTTATGCATTGCGTTGGTGGGATAGCGTGGTGAGTACTCGCCGCGAGGACAATGAGCTTCCTGTTCGTACATGGCGTGAGATGAAGGCGGTGATGAAAGCTCGTTTTGTTCCCACTAATTACTTGCGGACAGTTTTTGATAACTTGACACAATTGAAGCAAGGTTCCATGACGGTTGATGCATATTATATGGAGATGGAGATGTTGATGCAGCGTGCTCGAGTGCGCGAATCTGTTGAGATGACTATGCAACGTTTTCTCCATGGGCTGAAATATAACATTAAGGGTATTGTTAGACATCACCAGTACACTACAATGAATGAGCTGCTCCATCATGCAAGAGAAGCTGAATCCCAGTTGGCTGAAGAAGCTCAAATCAAAAGCCGTTATACTACAGCAGGGCGGTTCTCTAACAGAACACCGCCGCCCCCTAGTGAGGGCGCTGCCAACCGCCCCTCTTCTTCAGCAACCAAACCAGCCTCCACAGTTCCACATTCCAAGCAACTTGCTGCCCCTGTTGCTAGCTCAGGTTCCAATATGTCTACAGCCCGTAATAGAGATATGCTTTGTCATACATGTGGAGGCAAGGGACACTTCAAGCGAGAGTGCCCCAATAGAAAAGTGATGATTGTAAACAATGACAATGAGTATGAGACTGGAGATGATGCTGATCCATATGCTTCAGATGACGATGAGTACACACGTGATGAGGGCATTGATGCTTTTGCTTCTCCAGCACCTACTATTGTTGTTTCGCAGCGTGCTCTTAGTGTGCAGCCACATGTTGATTCACAGCGCTGCAATTTGTTCCAAACAAAAGCACTAGTTGGCCCCAACAAAGCTTGCAAGGTGATCATTGATGGAGGTAGCTGCCGCAATCTTGCAAGCAAGGAATTATGTGCCAAGTTAAATCTGAAATATTTACCTCACCCCAATCCGTATTATGTACAATGGTTGAGTGACAATGGTGAGATGAAGGTGAGTCATATGGTGCGCGTAAATTTTGAGATAGGACCATACAAGGATTCCATTGAATTTGATGTGGTACCTATGACAGTTTGCCATCTTTTATTGGGTCGGCCATGGCTCTATGACCGTCATGTGCAACACAATGGCCGTGCCAATACTTATCACTTGGAGTTCAAGGGCAAGAAGATCAATCTACAGCCTATGTCACCACAGCAACTTGTGAATGAGTCTCGTCAGAAAACAGAAGTGAATATTGCACAACCACCTGCACGAGAGAACAATGTAAAAGCCGTGAGTGATAATATAACGAAAAGTGCGAGAGAGCCTAGTTTGCTTATATTAGCCACCCAAAAAGACATGAGAGAATTTCGAGAGGATCCTACAGCCCTGCCTCTTGTGCTTATGTACAGAGGCGAGGTTTTAGTTTCTAATGATACACAATCTGTTTCTCTTGGTGTGTCTACTGTTTTGCAGGAATATGGCGATGTGTTTCCGGAGGAGGTACCATCGGGGCTGCCACCATTGCGTGGAATTGAGCACCAAATTGATCTTATACCCGGCGCCACCCTCCCCAACCGAGCGCCATACAGGACCAATCCCGAAGAAACGAAGGAAATACAGAAGCAAGTGCAAGCCCTACTAGACAAAGGGTATATTCGTGTTTCTCTTAGTCCTTGTGCTGTTCCTGTTATTTTGGTGCCTAAGAAAGATGGTACATGGCGCATGTGCGTAGATTGTAGAGCTATTAACAACATCACTATTCGATATCGTCATCCTATTCCACGCTTAGAGGATATGTTAGATGAATTGAGTGGTGCTGCTGTTTTCTCTAAGATTGATTTGCGTAGTGGTTACCATCAAATTCGCATGAAGGAAGAGGATGAATGGAAAACTGCTTTCAAAACTAAATTCGGTTTATATGAGTGGTTAGTTATGCCTTTTGGTCTTACTAATGCACCTAGTACCTTCATGAGATTAATGAATCATGTTTTGAGAAAGTTTATTGGTCGTTTTGTGGTTGTATATTTTGATGATATCCTTATTTACAGCCGCAATGAATCTGAACATTGTGATCATATTAGACAGGTTTTGCAAGTGTTGCGTGACAATAAATTGTATGCTAATCTTGAGAAGTGCACATTTGCAAAAGATAAAGTGATATTTCTGGGATACGTTGTATCTAAGCATGGGGTAGAAGTAGATTCATCTAAGATTGAAGCAATTCAAGATTGGCCTACTCCCATGAATGTTAGTCAAGTACGAAGTTTTCACGGTCTTGCTGGTTTCTATCGCCGTTTTGTGAAAGACTTTAGTACTATTGCTGCACCATTGAATGAATTAACGAAGAAAGGTGTGCCTTTTGTGTGGGGCGCAGCCCAAGATCATGCTTTTGATGAGCTGAAACGTTTGCTTACTTCTGCACCATTACTTGCACTACCAGATTTTTCCAAACAATTTGAAGTTGAATGTGATGCTAGTGGTATTGGTATTGGTGGTGTGTTGATGCAAGAAGGTAGACCTATTGCCTATTTCAGCGAGAAACTTTCTGGTGCTAGACTGAATTATTCTGTTTATGATAAAGAATTGTATGCGCTTGTTCGAGTTCTTGAGGTTTGGCAACATTATTTGTGGCCAAAAGAATTTATCATACATTCTGATCATGAAGCATTGAAGTATTTGAAAGCTCAATCCAATTTGCATCGACGCTTAGCTAAATGGGTTGAGTTTATTGAGTCTTTTCCATATATCATTACGCATAAGAAGGGAAAAGATAACATTGTTGCTGATGCTCTCTCTAGGAAGAACATGCTCTTGACACGTCTCGATATTCAAATTCCTGGTTTAGAGAGTTTGTGTGATTTGTATGCAACTGATCATGATTTTGCTGAACCATATCGTTTATGTTTGCTTCGAAATGCATGGGAGAAATACCACATCCATGATCGCTACTTGTTTCGAGCTAACAAACTTTGTGTTCCAGAATCGTCCGTCCGTTTGCTATTGTTGCAGGAATCACATGCAGGAGGATTGATGGGTCACTTTGGGCGTGAGAAGACGTTGCTCATGCTGGCTGATCACTTTTATTGGCCCAAGATGAGGCGCGATGTGGACAGGTTTGTTCGGCGCTGCATTACATGTCACAAGTCCAAGTCCAAACTAAAGCCTCACGGTTTGTATACGCCACTACCTACACCTACTACACCATGGGAAGATATAAGTATGGATTTTGTGTTAGGTTTGCCACGCACTAAAAGAGGTCATGATTCTATTTTTGTGGTAGTGGATAGATTTTCTAAGATGGCACATTTTATTGCATGCCACAAAAGCGACGATGCGTCGCATGTTGCTAACCTGTTTTTCAGGAACATCGTACGCTTGCATGGAGTGCCAAAGACAATTGTTTCTGACAGGGACGTGAAGTTTATGAGCTACTTCTGGAAGACTTTGTGGGGAAAGCTAGGAACGAAGTTGCTGTTCAGTACAACATGTCACCCACAAACTGATGGTCAAACGGAGGTGGTGAATCGCACATTGTCCCAATTGCTGCGAGTTATGATTAAGAAAAATCTGCGTGAGTGGGAGGAGTGTTTGCCACATGTTGAGTTCGCCTATAACAGGGCTGTGCACACTACCACCCAGCTTTGTCCTTTTGAGGTGGTGTATGGCTTCAAACCAATTACACCACTAGATTTGCTGCCTCTTCCATTACATGAGAGGGTTAATATGGAGGCATCAAACAGAGCAGATTATGTGAAGAAGATTCATGAGAAGACACGAGAGGCTATTGAGAAGCAAGGCAAGAACATTGCTGCTGCACGCAATCAATCAAGAAAGAAAGTTTTGTTCCAGCCTGGTGATATGGTATGGGTGCATCTTCGCAAGGACAGGTTTCCACAGTTGAGACGTTCTAAACTTCGGCCACGTGGTGCTGGTCCTTACAAGGTGTTAGCCAAGATAAATGACAATGCCTACTCGATTGATATTCCTATTGCTGAATTTGGTGGCGTTAGCAACAGTTTCAACGTTGCTGATTTGTCCCCATGTGACGTCGATGACCTTGGAGCGTCGGGGTCGACGCCTTTTGAAGGGGGGGAGGATGATGAGGACATCCCTACTATGGTTCCATCCCTTGAAGATGAACAACCTGTTGCCGCAAAGAAGACGTCCAATGATGAAATCAGGATTGGACCAACTACAAGAGCTCGTGCTAAGTTACTAGAACAACAGGTGAATTCTCTCTTAGTTGATAATGCTATTTCTTTTAATGAGAGCTTTATACTGCCTAAATCCTTGTGTGTATGTGTCATTAGGTACATTGGAGAGGAAGGCATGGCACGAGGGAGCAAGGAGGAGAACAAGGAGGCAATGCAGCTGGGCTGGGAAAAGGATCCTGGAGTTTCCAGGGCGGTAGTACCGCCCTACACCAGCGGTAGTACCGCTTGAGACGGTACTACCGCCCCTACTACCGTGAAAACTACTGGCATCTTTTGGCGCTAACCGGTAGTAGAGCGGTACTGAAGCGGTAGTACCGCTTGGAGCGGTAGTACCGCATGACATCAGCGGTACTACCGTGCTGCCTGCGCGCAGAGTTTCGGGCTGACAGCCCATGTACCCCTTCGATCTATCTTAGGATATAAATACTCTTCCTTAGGGTTAGTTAGAGTTAGACCACGTTTAAGATAAACCCTAGTTCATGAGATTGCTTGTAAGCATTCATCTTGAATCCTCATCACCAATTCGTATCGATCTGGTGATTATATACTGCAAGTCAAGTGTGATCTGCTGTTCCATTGGGAATTAGTATATTGCAATTCTAACCGTTCGTGGTCGACGGCTGCGTGCGCAAGTGTGTGACGTTGTGAATATCCAAAGGGTTGAGACCTTTTGCATTGGCATCAGGGATCAAGAGAGGGAGAGTTCATCGGCGACATACAAGTTATCCTACACCATCATCATCACCACCGCCACTTACTGAGAAGATCGGGACACCCCATATCATTTGGTATGCAACTTAAGACAATGTGGAAATTGTTTCATAACTCACGCCACCTGGAACACCATAGTGTGATGGTGTGTCCGAACGTCGTAGTCGTGCTCTATTGGATATGGTGCGTACTATGATGTCTATTATAGTTTTGCCACTATCGTTTTGGGGTTATGCTTTAGAGACAACTACATTCACTTTAAATTAGGGCACCATCTAAGTCCGTTGAGATGACACCGTATGAATTTTGGTTTGGCAGAAACCTAAGCTGTCATTTCTCAGAGTTTGGGAATGTGACGCTTATGTCTGGTAAGCTCGATCCCAAAGCGAAAAAATGCATCTTCATAAGATACCCTAAGAAAACAGTTGGAATACCTTCTATCTCAGATCCAAGGGCAAAGTGTTTGTTGCTAAAAATGGGTCCTTTCTCGAGAAAGAGTTTCTCTCGAAAGAATTGAGTGGGAGGAAAATAGAACTTGATGAGGTTGTTGAACCTTTACTTCAACCAGAGAGTAGCGCAGCGCAGAAAGATGTTTCTGTAGAGCCTACATCGGTTGAAGAGGAAGTTAATGATGATGATCATGAAACTTCGGATCTAGTTGCTATCGAATCTCGTAGGTCGACAAGGACACGTACTGCTACTGAGTGGTATGGTAACCCTGTCTTGGAGGTCATGTTGTTAGACAAAAGTGAACCTACGAGCTATGAAGAAGCGATGGTGGGCCCGGATTCCAACAAATGGCTAGGAGCCATGACATCCGAGAAAGGATCCATGTATGAAAACCAAGTATGGACTTTGGTAGACTTGCCCGTTGAACGGCAGGCCGTTGAATATAAATGAACCTTTAAGAAGAAGACAAACACTGATGGTAAATGTCACCATTTATAAAGCTCGACTTGTTGCAAAGAAGTTTTCGACAAAGTTCAAGGAGTTGACTACGATGAGACTTTCTCACTCGTAGCGATGCTAAAGTCTGTTGGAATTATGTTAGGAGTTGCTGCATTTTTCGATTATGAAATCTGGCAGATGGATGTCAAAACATCGTTTCCTTAACGGTTTCCTTGAGGAAAGGTTGTATGTGACACAACCGGAAGGTTTTGTCAGTCCTAAGGATGCTAAAATGTATGCAAGCTCCAGCAATCCTTCTATGGACTGGAGCAATCATCTCGGAGTTGGAATATATGCTTTGATGAGGTGATCAAAGCTTTTGGGTTTATACAAAGTTTATAAGAAACTTGTATTTACAAGAAAGTGAGTGGGAGCACTATAGAATTTCTGATAAGTATATGTGGATGACATATTGTTGATCGGAAATGATGTAGAATTTCTGGAAAGCATAAAGGGTTGTTTGAAAGGAGTTTTTAAAAGGAAAACCTGGAATGAAGATACTTAAATATTGGGCATCAGGCTCTATAGAGATAGATCAAGACGTCTGATAAGACTTTCAATGAGTACATACATTGACAAGATTTTGAAAGAGTTCAAAATGGATTAGTCAAAGAAAGAGTTCTTGCCTGATTTGTAAGGTGTGAAGTTGAGTGAGACTCAAAGAATCACCACGGCAGAAGAAAGAGAAAGGACGAAGGTCGTCCCCTATGCCTTATCCATAGGCTCTGTATAGTATGCCATGCTGTGTACCGCACCTTGTGTGTGCCTTGCCATGAGTCTGTCAAGGGGTACAAGAGTGGTCCAGGAGTGGATCACTGGAAAGCGGTTAAAATTATCCTTAGTAACTAGAGGACTAAGGAAATGTTTCTCGGTTATGGAGGTGATAAAGAGTTCATCATAAAGGGTTACGTTGATGCAAGCTTTGACACCTATCCGGATGACTCTGAGTAGCAATCCGGATACATATAGTGGAGCAACCATTTGGAATAGCTCCAAGTGGAGCGTGGTAGCATCTGCAGAATGACATATAGATTTGCAAAGAACACACGGATCTGAATGTTGCAGACCATTGACTAAAAACCTCTCTCACATGCAAAACATGATCGAACCCCAGAACTCATTGGGTGTTAGATTCATAACAATGTAAATCACATAGCGATGTGAGCTAGATTATTGACTCTAGTGCAAGTGGGAGACTGTTGGAAATATGCCCTAGAGGCAATAATAAAATGGTTATTATTTTATATCCTTGTTCATGATAATCGTTTATTATCCATGCTATAATTGTATTGATTGGAAACTCAAATACATGTGTGGATACATAGACAACAAAGTGTCCTTAGTAAGCCTCTACTAGACTAGCTCGTTGATCAAAGATGGTTAAGGTTTCCTAGCCATAGACATGAGATGTCATTTGATAACGGGATCACATCATTAGGAGAATGATGTGATGGACAAGACCCAAACTATGAATGTAGCATATGATCATGTCAGTTTATTGCTATAGTTTTCTGCATGTCAAGTATATGTTCCTATAACCATGAGATCATGCAACTCACTGACACCGGAGGAATACCTTGTGTGTATCAAACGTCGCAACGTAACTGGGTGACTATAAAGATGCTCTACAGGTATCTCCAAAGGTGTCTGTTGAGCTGGCATGGATCGAGACTGGGATTTGTTACTCCGTGTGACGGAGAGGTATCTCAGGGCCCACTCGGTAATACAACATCACAATAAGCCTTGCAAGCAAAGTGACTAAAGAGTTATCCACGGGATCTTGTATTACGGAATGAGTAAAGAGACTTGCCGGTAATGAGATTGAACTAGGTATAGAGATACCGTCAATAGAATCTCGGGCAAGTAACATACCGAAGAACAAAGGGAACAACATACGGGATTAACTGAATCCTTGACATAGAGGTTCAACCGATAAATATCTTTGTAGAATATGTAGGAACAAATATAGGCATCCAAGTCCCGCTATTGGTTATTGACCGTAGAGGTGTCTCGGTCATGTCTACATAGTTCTCGAACCCACAGGGTCTGCACACTTAACGTTCGGTGACGTTTTGGTAGTATTGAGATATATATGTTGGTGACTGAAGGTTGTTTGGAGTCCCGGATGAGATCCCGGACGTCACGAGGAGCTCCAGAATGGTCCGGAGGTAAAGATTTATATATAGGAAAGTGGTATTTGGGTTCTGGAAAAGTTTCAGGTATTTCCGGTAGTGTACCGGGAGTGACGAATGGGTTCCGGGGGTCCACCGGGTGGGGCCCACCCGCCCCGGGGGGCCACATGGGCCCAAGAGGTGGCGCACCAGCCCCTAATGGGCTGGGGAACCGACCCCATAAGGGCCCATATGCCCAAGAGGAAAAAAGGTGGAGATAGGAAGGAATAGGACTCCTTCCTAATATGAATCCACTTCCTAGTAGGAAGTGGATTGGACTCCTCCTTGCCCTGGTTCGGCCGACCCCTAGGGGAAACCCTAGGGAGGCTGCCTCCTCCCCCCTCCCTCCTATATATACTAGAGGAATAGAGCCCCCAAAGACACACGACCACGTGCTAGTTCTCTATTCTCTAGTTCCTCCACCAAATAGATTCCGGTAGTGCTTAGGCGAAAAGCCCTGCCGGGATAACTCCACAAACACCACCACCACGCCGTCGTGCTGCTGGAGATCTCATCTACCTCTCCGCCCCCTCTTGCTGGATCAAGAATGCGGAGATCGTCATCGAGCTGTACGTGTGCTGAACGCGGAGGTGCCGTCCGTTCGGCGCTAGATCGGGACGGATCATGATTGGATCGCGGGACGGCTTGCGATTTGGATCGCGAAGACGTTCGACTACATCAACCACGTTTCTTAAGGCTTCCCGCTTAGCGATCTACAAGGGTATGTAGATCCACTCTCCCTCTCGTAGATGCTCATCACGATGGATAGATCTTGCGTGTGCGTAGGAAATTTTTTGTTTCCCATGCAACGTTCCCCAACATCCATGAAATCTTAAATCTTGGCATTCTTCTTGTTGATGACCTTCAGCGACTTCAACTTCTCCTCATCCACGCCTTTGCAATGCACGCAGGCGAGAGAGAGAGCAATATCTACGCCAGCGCGAGCCGCAGATTTCTTCCAGGATTGCACTCGGCGTGGAACATCTTGCAGTCGGTTGATGAGGGCATCTAAGTCATTCGGGGATTCCTCTCCGGGGGCGACTTCCTTGTCGATGTCCTTGGCTACATTGTGCAAGCGGTTGAGGAAGATATTTGCTTCCGCTGTATGATCGTCCAGTCTAAGCAGTGCAAGAGCTGAGCTATCACGGAGGATACCCTCGTTCGGATCTAGCCCATTCTCAATCTTATAAGTCTCCTCCTCGACATCCACGCAGAGCTCTGATAAACACGTGGGAAAGGGAGTTAATGGAGGATGAGTGAAAAATCAAAGTGACTTGAAACACAGTCGGACCGGTCACATACCTTTGAGCCTTTTGTTCATCTCATGGCAATAGTCTTCGATGAACTTCTCTAACTCGAGCTTCTTGGAAGAAACTTGCTTCGGCTTCGTCTCGGCCTCAACAGCTTCCGCTGTAGACCTCTTGGCAACTGCCTCCAACACCTTCCTCTCCTCCTCCCACTTCTCGAGAGACTTCATCTTGTCTTCGGCCTCCTTCATTTTTCAACTTGCCTCCTTCTGGGCAGACGCCAGTTCACGGTCTTTCTTCTCCAGGGCCTCCTTCATGCTCTCTATAGAAATGGAAGCCTAGAGCCTCTTAGTAAGTTGAAGATTTTCACTATGTACATCTGATAAAGTACTTTCAGTCGGTAGGGAAAAGGATCAAGTTCAAAGTAGTCGGGCAAGACACAATTACCTCTGAGTGATCGCTTCTCTTGCTCCAGACGTGCACTCTTGGTCTTCTCAGTCTCAAGGCTGAGACGCAGGTCTTGTACCTCTTTCTCTAGGGTGTTGTAGCGGGTCCCGAGCTCGCACACGCTCTGTCGACAAGAAACAAGAGAACATCAGTGACAACAATCATATATAAGATTAAGGTTCAATACCATTTGGATTTTGAGACTCCCGCGAACTGCTACAGTTGACGGCAGCCTTGGGGACTGCACCCAATGGGTGCACTCAATGCTCCCCCATTGGGGAAATACATGTTCTACACCCCGGCGGTCAACGTCGAGAGGCTCGGGTCCATGCACCATCACCGCATCCTCTTCAACAAGTGTCTCATCACCCGGGATGGACTATGACCGCATCCTCTTCGACAAGTATCACATCACTCGAGATTATCTATTACACTCTATTACATTCGGACTCAAAGACTACCGCCGACCGCTTCAGTCGACGACAGCCTCGGGGACTACACCCAGTGGGTACGCTCAGCACACCCTCACTAGAGAACTACATGTTCTACACCCTGACGGTCAACGTCGAGAGGCTCTGGTCCATGGACCATCACCGCATCCTCTTCGACAAGTATGTCTACAATCATTTCTACAAACGTCATTCGGATTCTTAGAGTCCCGCCGACTGCTTCAGTGGACGGCAGTCTCGGGGACTACACCCAGTGGGTGCGCTAAGCGCGCCCCCACTGAAATCAGTCTACATCCAGTGGGTGTCCCCCCGATGCAAACCAACTCGGGACTCCAAAAATACATACGACGCAAAATTTCCGACTGAAGAAGGTACTTACAAGAGTACTTACTCGGACATTCTTCTCTAGAGCCCCGCCGGCATCGTAGGCCTCCTTCTGCTTGTCGTTCATCAACCTCAGTTGGATCAGCGCCTCCTTGCTCGCCCCCACCTGGTCCTCCGGGACGCGATGTAGACCGAAGATACTGTTCAGAGGAGGAGTTGGTAGAGGAGATCCGAGTGCGGTTCCGACCCCCGAAGAAGTTCCCTGAGCCGGTGCTGATGCCTTAGCAGGTGTCTACGTCCGTGGCAGAATTCGGTGGGTCGACCATGTCGTCTACATCAATTTCAATCACTTCATGTGGTCCTACAAACATTCGAAGATTATTCGGGAGAAAGCTCAAAGGAGAAACGTAGAATTCAAGGATCGTGTCTGAGTGAAGCCGAGTGTTACCTTTTGAGGACGCAGCGTCAACGTCGGCTTTGTCCTTCTCCAGGGAAGCAGTTGACGTGTCAGCCCTACACAGAAACCACTCGGAATGTCACATCACTCAGTCGGATGTTTGAGGTGGCAATCGGTACAAAGACACTTACGCTGAGTCCACCGGCACGTTCATCTTAGTCTTGGGCAAGACAGCCTTACAAGGCTTGCTGGAGGTGGTCTTCGGCTGCTTAGCACTCTTCTCAGGTGACAGTGTGGGCCCGCCACGCCCGCGCTTTGAAGTGCGAGTGAGGAGAATGGCCGCTGAAGACTTGGTGGCACCCGGCCCTCCGGTGTTGCCTCCACGGACCCCAGGGTCCTGACGCGCCTTGATGCAGGGCTCGGGCAGAATCTCCTCCGATGGAGAAGACTCCGCCTCGTCTCCCGGATCCGACTCCTTCCCCTGTTCATCTCCACCGCCATCACTGTCCTCCATGTACTCTTCCTCGCCATTCGAGTCCTCATGGCGCTCGTTGTCACTCGACACGTCAGCAGGGGCATGGTTGCCAGCGGCAATCAAGCTCACCATGCTCGTGAAGGCCTGTCGAATGGAAGTTATGTCAGTCAATATTTTTACTAATAACCATTTGGAAATAGCAGCGACATTCGGGACTCGCCTCGTTCGCCGGATTCTCAGCCGAGTGCGGAGGCAGCCGCCTCGTACCCCTGGGGGTGGTCACGAACCGGAGTGATAGCCTTGAGCTTGTTCTCCACGGCTTCAGTGCTGAGCTCCTCTGAGTGCGAACGAGTAGGGTCACTCAGACACGAGTACAGCCACATGGGGTGGGATCTGGCCTGCAGCGGCTGAATTCTTCTATGGAAGAAGACCTCCAACAGATCCAGACCATTGATGCCTTGGTTCACAAGAGCAACCAACGCGATCGCAAGGATATCTACATCGACTTTCTCCTCTTTGGACACAATAAGTTTGGGAAGCCGTCGAATGCGTTCGGCTGAGTATGGTGGGAGACCCGACTGACCCTCGCCGACGGGGATGTCCTGGCAGTAAAACCAGGTCGACTGCCAACCCTTGACCGTGTCAGGAAAGTTCATTTGCGGAAAACTACCTTTCCCCCTCAATTGGATACCTAAACCCTCGCACAACTGGACTACATTTGTCTTCCCCTCGGTCAGAGAAGATTTCTTCATGTTCATCACTCGGCACGTGAACAAGTGTTTGAACAAGCCCCAGTGTGGGTGACAGCCGAGGAAATTTTCTCAAAGAGATATGAAGGCAGCCAGCTAAGAGATGGCATTGGGGGGAAGATGGTGGAGCTGAGCCCCGAAGAAGTCCAAGAAAGTGCGACAGAAGAGATGAGGGGCAAGGAAAAACCTCGGTCGATGTGGGTCGTGAGGAGGACCCTCTCATCCCCACGCGGCGCGGGATCGACCTCGCCCTCCTTCGGCAGCCGCTAGTTCCCGGCGACCAGGAGACCCTGGCTCTCCAGGTCCTTCCGCCGGCTGGCGGTGGTCCGAGGCGCTAGTCAGTCACCCTAAACAAAACCTGCCGGAGCGCCCACGCTCGAAGAGGACCCGCGCGAAGACTTCTTCGCCTTCTTGGCCTTCGCGGTGGCGCTCCTTGTCATCTCCGGCAAAATGGGGCGACGGATCGGTGGAATAGTGAGGCGGACGAAGCTCTCGGTGGAGCGAAAGAGAAATTGGAGGGGCGGGGAATAAGAGATATTTTTCGCTACCTCCCTCCTGGTCAAATTTTATACCCAACTTCTGCGGAATCACAGCCGTCGGATCAGCCGCTATCGCGCAATCAACGAGCACATGCAGATCCATGAAATCTTTGGGCAGCATTGCGGGGACACGTGGCAATGTTCGCAGCGCGAAAATCGAGGCGCCACGCCCACTTTCCCCACTTCCCTGACACAACTGCCACACTCGCGTGCGCGCGCTTCCCCATGATTTCGAAATCACAGAAGATTTCGCTGCGTCATGGCCCGAGTGGACTCCGCGTCCAATGGCGCGGTCCGACGCACCAAAACTCATCGAGTGAACAGAGAAGATCCGTCGAGCACTCGGACAAATCACCAACTGTCCCCAGAATATCCGAATGGAGGTCAGCGATTTTTGGGCATTACCAATCAGAAGTTTTAACAATCCCATTCCCGAGCCTTTGGGTTATCTCTCCCGAGAGCGAATCCGAATCAGGTCGAGTGACTTGAACATCCAGGCTGTTCGAGGCATTCAGGAATTATTGAACATGAAGCGGTTTTGGCTTCAACACCGAGTGAGAAACGACCCGACTCGTTTCGAGGTGTTCCCGAAACACTACCGACGTCACGTCACGTCTGTCACTCGTCTCCCAAACCTCAACCGATTCGGGGGCTACTGATGAAGTCACCTACCCAGGGTAGGGTCATAGACCTCATATCTAGGGCACTCCTGGGACCCTACAAGTTCATGGAAGTCTCTGGACTACCTTAAAATTTGGACTAATGTTCTGGATCCACTCGGATCCTTGGGGTCACTCGGACGACAACCAGCCAGTCGGCCACGCTTCGGCACTCGGACGAGAAGAAGCAGAGGGGACACAGGAGCATCAACATTCGAGGGACTTAAATCACATAAAGCGTTGTGAATACTACGTTACCTGTAACGCTCATAGTTAACACGACAGTTTCCAGTAGCTCCCGTGGTTACTAGTATTAATGGCCCTTTAATGGCGCTCGGCTAGTGGTGGCGCACTCTAGATAAGCCTCCCCTGACGCCATAGTAAGGGTTACGAACTCCCTGTAATCAAAAACACATACAAGCAAACACTAAAGCCCCAGGGCTCGAGACGTAGGATTTTTACCACTTCCGAGTGGGGTTCGAACTCGTACATCCGAGTGTTACACTTGCTCCATAGCTACGCTTCGCCCTTACTCGTACGTACCCCCCGTACTACTGTCAGTATTACTCCCATGACACCGCTCCTCAACCTACTAAACCTACTGAAAACATTTACTAAAATTGCTTGCTATTCCTTATGCAGGAGATGGAACAAAACACCCTGATTTGCACTTGATATATATGGATGAAATTTGTCGATTATTTAAGCTTGCAGGTTTGTCCGAAGATGGTGTTAAGAAGAAGGTTTTCCCTTTATGTTTGGAGGGAAAGGTATTGATTTGGTATAGGCTATTGGATGATACCGGTACATGGGATTGGAACCAATCGAAGCTGGAATTCCATCAGAAATTTTATTCTATGCACTTGGTTCATCATGATCAGAATTATATATATAATTTTTGGCCTCATGAAGGAGAAAGTATCGCTCAAGCTTGGGGGAGGCTTAAATATATGATGCACACATGCCCCAATCATGAGCTCTCAACGGAAATAATCTTACAAAACTTTTATGCTCGGCTTTCTCATGATAATCAATTGTGGCTTAATACTTCTTCTACTGGCTCCTTTACAACAAGAACTATGGAATTCAAATGGGATCTTATTGAAATAATTAAACGCAACTCTGAAGATTGGGAGTTCGACACAGGTATGAGTCAGGTATAAATCTTGAGTTTGATTGTGTTTAATCTTTTATGGAAATTGAAGCTTTTCATAAGTTTAGTGCAAAATATGGCCTTGACTCTGAGATAGTAGCTACTTTCTGTTAATCATTTGCTTCTCATGTTGATTTCCCTAAGGAGAAGTGGTTTAAATTTTATCCCGCTATTGAAGAAACTTGTAAGGAACCTAGCATAGCTAAAGAAGAAACAATTCTTTATAATATTGATCCAGTAGTGCCTACTGCTTACATCGGGAAACCACCTTTTCCTGTTAGGATTAAGGAACATGCTAATGCTACAACTATGGTTAATAAAAGTAAAGCTAGAACACCAAAACCTTCTGAACAAATAAATGTAGAACCTAATATTGCTATGGTTAAGGATATCTTGGTTGATAATATTGATGGTGAAAGCACAACTTCTCCCTAGGTGGTTTTGGTAATTAATAACAACATATATTTCATTGGACTAATGTTTCCACTAAGTGTATCTCAAGCAAAAGTTCAATGATGGGTTGGCTAAATAATGTGTGTGGAGAATCCCCAAGGAAATGAGGAGAAGAAGCAGATATAGGATTGGCCAAATTTGAAGCTACATGACTCTACATTTACATTTTGTGAGAAATCACTTTGAGTCCATAGGAAAGCCAATACTATCAAAAGGGGATGAGGGAAATATGATGATTTGGTTGCTCAAGTGCTTCGAGATTAGCCACCAAAAATACTCACCCACTTTCCCACACAAAACCCTCTGTCCAAAGCCAAATATGCAAATTCGGTGACACCAACTCTTTCAAATCGGATCCACCGAGTTTCATCCCATACAGAAGCCAAGCCAAACCCTAGCATCTCGGTACTACCAACTTTCATTTCGGTGCAACCGAAATCAGTGACCAACTTTCTGTTAACCAGTTTCTGAAATCGGTCCCATCGAGTTTGAGAAATCGGTCTCACCGAGATTTGGAATCTGACCAGGTCACCCATATCGGTACCACCAAGATTCATATATCGGTCTCACCGAAAACGCCAAAGTTGCCACATTTTGCACAAATCGATGCAACCGAGTTTTTACTCCGGTTTCACCAAGTTGGGCAATAATGTTGTAACGGTTGTATTTTTGGAGAAGCCTATATATACCCCTCCACCACCTACCACTCGCAAGAGAAGCACTCAGAACTATTCCACACTTGTCATAACCAATTTTCTAAGAGAGAGCCACCTACCCTTGTGTTGAGATCAAGATATTCCACTCCAACAATATGAATCTTGATTTCTAACCTCCCCAAGTTGATTTCCACCCAATCAACCTCTTCTACCCAAGCCAAATCTGTGAGAAAGTGATTGAGTGTTGAGGAGACTATCTTTTGAAGCACAAGAGCAAGGAGTTCATCATACTACCAAAACTATTACCTTTTGGAAGGTGGTGCCTCCTAGATTGGTTAGGTGTTACTTGGGAGCCTCCTTCTTCTTGATTGTGGAGTTGAACCAAGGAGTTTGTAAGGGCAAGGAGACCGCCTACTTCGTGAAGATCTACCCTGAGTAAGGCTAGTCCTCCGTGGATGTAGGCCATCGTGGAATAGACAAGGTTGCTACTTCGTGGGTGGAGCCCTCCGTGGACTCTTGTGACCGTTACCCTCAGTGGGTTGAAGTCTCCATAAATGTGGACGTACGATAGCACCACCTATCGGAACCACGGGAAAAATCTTTGTGTTTCCAAATTGCGTTTGATCTCCTTTCCCTCCTTTACTTTCATGTGCCTGTCTTTACTTTCCGCTGCTATACTCTTAGGGTGAACTTGACTTGTGGTAATTGCTAAAATCTGTCCACAACTAAAATTGGGAAAAGGTTAGATTTTTATTTGGTCAAGTAGTCTAATCACCCCCCTTTAGACATACTTTGGATCCTACAAGTGGTATTAGAGCTTTGGTCTCCATTGTATTGGTCTCACAACCTAGGAGAGTATGGCGTCTAGTGAGGGAAATTATTATCGTAGGGATCCATATTTTGATGGTACAAACATTGCTCGTTGGAAGCATAAAATGAAAATGCATATTCTTGGTCATAACCCCGCCTTATGGGCTGTTGTTCGTGTTGGCTTGCAAGGTGAATTCTTTGGTGATGGAAAGGAACCGGGTCGTGATGCAACCGCGGAAGAATTGAAGATGTTGCAATACAACACTCAAGCATGTGACATTCTATTCAACTGCCTATGCCCCGAAGAATTCAACAAGATTAGACGTCTTGAGAATGCAAAAGAGATTTGGGATACTTTGGTTTATATGCACGAAGGTACCGAGTCCGTCAGGGAATCTAAGTTGGATGTGCTCCAGAGTCAACTTGACAAGTTCAAGATGAAGGATGGTGAAGGAGTCGCGGAAATGTACTCTAGGCTTGCTCTCATCACCAATGAAATTGCCGGCTTAGGAAGCGAAGAAATGACCGACAAATTCATCATCAAAAAATCCTTAGAGCCTTGGATGGAAAGTATGACACTGTGTGCACATTGATCCAAATGATGCCAAATTACAAAATCTCAAGCCACGAAAGTGATTGGAAGGATTGTTGCTCATGAGATGTCACTTAAGGACAAAGAAGAGGTTCACACCAAGTCAATCGGTGCATACAAAGCCACAAGTGACACTCCCGCTACTTCAAGTGACAATCTCGTTACCAATGAAGAGATAAGCTTCATGGTCAAGAAATTCAACAAGTTCTACAAGAGTAGAGGCACAGAGAGAAGCTCCAATTCAGGATATGATGAGAAGCGTTCCTCTAGTCGTGACCGAAATTGCTACAATTGCGGAAGGCCCGGACACTACTCCAATGAGTGCATGACCCCCTACAAGAAAATAGAAGAGTCACCTAGAAGACGTAGCTCAAGAGATGAATCACCTCGAAGAGAGAGAAGGAGTAGAGAAGATCGCTATGAACGAAGACCCTCTCGGAGAAGCAAAGATTCAGAGAAGAAGGACAAGTACACCAAGAGCTACACTAGAAGAAGACATCAAGCTCATGTTGGTGAATGGGTTTCCGGCTCCAACTCTGACAACCAATTCGAGAGAAGCTACCACCCCAACTCCGGCTATAGTCAAGATGAAGGTGTTGCCGGACTTGCACTAGTAACCTCCCACTCCTATGACATATTTGATTCACCAAATGAAGGAAGTGGAAGTTGCTTCATGGCTAAAGGCCCCAAGGTATCACACCCCGAATACCTTGACTTTAATAGTGATGAGGATGATCTATTAGGAGATGATGACTCGCTCTTTGATAAAACTAGTGATATTAGCCAAAATGAACTTGATGATATTCATGCTAACCAAGAGAAGTCGTATGATGATGATAAGAAGGAGATTGAGTGTCTAACTAAAGAATTAAACACTCTTAAGTTAGCTCATGAATCTACTCTAAAAGATCATATAGAGCTTGTAAGAACTCATGACAAGCTACGCTTCGAGAAGCTGAAAGCACAACTTCTCCCCAGGTGGTGTGGGTAATTAATAACAACATATATCTCATTGGACTAATGATTCCACTAAGTATGTTTCAGGAAAAAGTTCAATGTTTGATTGGCAAAGGATTGTCAGGAGACCCCAAGATGCAAGGAATAGGATTGGATAAGCTACAAGCATGAAGACTCTACATTTTACTTTGTGAGAAATCACTTTGAGTCCGTAGGAAAGCCAATACTATCAAAAGGGGGTGAGGTAATGATGGTGAATGAAATGCTCAAGTGATCAAGTGTTAGTCACCAAAAACACCCACAAGCTCTCCCGCAAATATTCTGTCATAGAGCCTAACACTCAAAATCGGTGTCACCAACTTTCCATATCGGCAACACCGAGTCTAAAACCTAGACAGAAACCTTAGCCAAGACCCACTACTCGGTACAACCAACATTCCTTTTCGGTGCCACCAAAACTAGTGACCAACTTCCTGGTTAGCCATTTCCTTGATTCGGTCCCACTGAGTTTTGCAAATCGGTCTCACCGAGAAGTTGGGCCAACTCTATGTTAACCTATTTCTCCAAATCGGTCCCACCGAGTTTGAGAAATTGGTCTCACCGAGATTTGGTAACTGCCTCGGCCACCCATATCGGTACCACCGAGTATTCCATATCGGTCTCACTGAAAAGCCTAAACTTGCCACATTTTGAAGAAGTCGGTGCCACCGAGTTTCACTTCGGTTCCACCGAGTTGGGCAATAATGTTGTAACGGTTGGATTTTTGGAGATGCCTATATATACCCCTCCACCACATCCTACTCGCAAGAGAAGCACTCAGAACACACACCCACTTAACATATCCAATTTTCTGAGAGAGAACCACCTATTCTTGTGTTGAGGTCAAGATCATCCACTCCAACCATATGGATCTTGATTTCTAGCCTCCCCAAGTTGCTTTCCATCCAATCAATCTCTTCTACCCAAGCCAAGTCTGTGAGAGAATGATTGAGTGTTGAGGAGACTATCATTTGAAACACAAGAGCAAGGAATTCATCATTACTATCGAGCCTATTACCTTTTGGAGGGTGGTGCCTCCTAGATTGGTTAGGTCTCGTTGGGAGCCTCCAACTTCGTGTTGTGGAGTTGAACCAAGAAGTTTGTACGGGCAAGGAGATCGCCTACTTCATGAAGATCTACCCATAGTGAGGCTAGTCCTTCGTGGACGGAAGCCGTTATGGAATATTCAAGGTAGCTACTTCGTGGACCCTTTTGCGTGGAGCCCTTCGTGGACTCTCGCGACCGCTACCCTCCATGGGTTGAAGACTCCATAAACGTGAACGTACGATAGCACCACCTATTGGAACCACGGCAAAAATCTTCGTGTCTTCAAATTGCGTTTGATCTTCCTACCCTCATCCTTTCACATATGCTTGTCCTTACTTTCCACTGCAATACTCGTAGACATGCATGTGTATGGTGAACTTGACTTGTGCGAATTGCTAAAATCTGCCCACAACTAAAACTGGGAAAATGATAGATTTTTATTTGGTCAAGTAGTCTAATCACCCCCTCTAGACATACCTTGGATCTTACAAATGGTATCAGAGCTTTGGTCTCCATTGCATTGGTTCCACAACCTAGGAGAGTATGGCGTCTAGTGAGGGAAACTATCACTGTAGAGGTCCATATTTCCATGGTACAAACTTTGCTAGTTGGAAGCATAAGATGAAAATGCATATTCTTGGTCATAACCCTGCCGTATGGGCTGTTGTTCGTGTTGGCTTGCAAGGTCAATTCTTTGGTGATGGAAAGGAGTCGGATCATGAAGCGATCGCGGAAGAATTGAAGATGTTGCAATACAACGCTCAAGCATGTGACATTCTATTCAACTGCCTATGCCCCGAAGAATTCAACAAAATCAGCCGTCTTGAGAATGCAAAGGAAATTTGGTATACTTTGGTTGATATGCACGAAGGTACTGAATCCGTCAGGAAATCTAAGTTGGATGTGCTTCAAAGTTAACTTGACAAGTTTAAGATGAAGGATGGTGAAGGAGTTGCGGAAATGTACTCTAGGATTGCTCTCATCACCAATGAGATTGCCGGCTTAGGAAGCGAAGAAGTGACCGACAAATTCATCATCAAGAAGATCCTTAGAGCCTTGGATGGAAAGTATGACACCGTGTGCACATTGATCCAAATGATGCCAAACTACAAAGATCTCAAGCCTACGGAAGTCATTGGAAGGATTGTTGCTCATGAGATGTCACTCAAAGATAAGGAAGAACTTCACACCAAGTCAAGCGGTGCTTACAAAGCTACAAGCGACACTCTCGCTACATCAAGTGATAACCTTGTAACCAATGAAGAGATAAGCCTCATGGTCAAGAAATTCAACAAGTTGTACAAGAGTAGAGGCAAAGAGAGAAGCTCCAATTCAAGATATGAGGAGAAGCGTTCATCTAATCGTGATTGGAATTGCTACAATTGTGGAAGGCCTGGACACTACTCCAATGAGTGCACGGCCCCCCACAAGAATAGAGAAGAATCACCTAGAAGACGAAGCTCTAGAGACGAGTCACCTTGAAGAGAGAGGAGTAGAGATGATCATTGTGAACGAAGACCCTCAAGGTGATGTAGGGACTCGGAGAAGAAGGACAAGTACACCAAGAGCTACACAAGAAGAAGACATCAAGCTCATGTTGGTGAATGGGTTTCCGGCTCTGAATCCGACAACCAATCCAAGAGAAGCTATCACTCCAACTCTGACTATAGTCAAGATGAAGGTGTTGTCGGACTTGCACTCGTGACCTCCAACTCCTACAACATATTTGATTCACCAAATGAAGGAAGTGGAAGTTGCTTCATGGCTAAAGGCCCCAAGGTATCACACCCCGAATACATTGACTTCAATAGTGATAAGGATGACTTAGTTGGAGATGATGACTTGCTATTTGATAAAACTAGTGATATTAGTCAAAATGAGCTACACAATGATCATGATAGTCAAGATAAGTCGTGTGATGATGATAAGAAGGAAATAGAACGACTAACTAAAGAATTAAATACTCTTAATTTAGCTCATGAATCTACTTTAGAAGATCATAGAGAGCTTGTAAGAACTCATGAGAAGCTACGCTTCGAGAAGCTCAATTTAGAGCAAGAACATGAGTTTCTTAAAGCAATCAATGACGATCTCCGAAACAAGACTTTTTCTTATCTATCCAAACGACTACTGTTGTCTACATTTATTCCACAAGTTAAGATTAAGAAATCTAGTAACAAAGGCAAGAAAGGTTATTCATCTAGTAACAACAAATCTAATGATAAATCAAATGATGTTGTTTCTAGTAGCTCTATTGATTCCACTAACGATTCTCTTAGCCAAGTTACACTTGAGCAAGAAAACAATTTATTGAAAGGAATTATAGAGAAAGGTGTCTACAAAAGTCTTGCCAGATGTAAACAATTCGAAGAGATTGTATGCAAGCATGTGGGATACCGGAAGAACCATGGCATTGGCTACTTCAACGCAAATGGAGTCGAATGGGAAGAAGGTCAATACCCCAAGCCTAAGTTTGTTCCTCAAAGGGAGAAGTATGAACCTACTCCTCCCAAGGAACAAGCTCTCAAGATGACCTTCCTCCACAAGACCACAAGGGCAAGGGCAAGCTTCATGATGACATTGACACACTTGAAGATGAGTCCCTAGCCATGGTGAAGTAGGTTCCCAAGGCTACTCCAAGTTCTACTTCAACTAACACTACTTCAACACCAAGGATCCCCATCAACTTGATGTTGGTCCCCAAGAAGAAGAACTAGAGAAGTTCTTGAGGGGTGACTCCGCCAATGAAATTCACTCTTATTCATTATTGGCTAGAGCTATTTGCAATCAACTCCGACTCTATGCAATAGTTCAAGGAGTCACACATGCCCTCAAAGGTAAGCAAGAGACAAGGTAATGAAAGAATCCATGGACATCATCATGTATACATTGCACTCCATGTCCGTAGATATCCTTGCATGTATCTCTTGTTTGGGACTAACCTATGTAGGTGAGAAGAGTAAGAAACAATGAGGATTGCTCCCAACTCAAGATGATCTTCATCAACTATGAGCATCCATCACTACATCACCCACATGAAGTCTTCTATGACAAAACCCAAGGTTAGTTTATCCCTCTTAGGGGGTATGCCACATCAAGGGGGAGCTTTACTCTAAGACTTGAGTTAAAGCATCTCTTAAGAATGTGACAACATTAAATGCTTTATGTAAAGGTGGTAATCCCACTTGTGCTTAAACGATGAGTATGACCTATGATCAAGTATTCTTACTTGACTCCTAAGTCAATATACTCATATATAGATGACTCCGTCATCGCCAAAGTGCTTGTTAGATGCAAGAGTGGTTTTGCATGTTTGCCATGATTTCATTGGACATCTTATTGTGTGAGCATGTTGGTATGCATATCTTTTCTCATTCGAGGACATCCAATTGTTGCTATTTGGTTTTGTTTTTCTTTTGACCAATTGGATGCACAAGAATGCCCAGGACCCCTCTCTAGCTATCTATGCTTTCTTGTCTCAAGTTCTATTCTTGCTTCATCACAAAATTGGAACAAGCACGTCTCGAAGCCTCTGTGTGAGGAGCACTCGGAGTTCCGTTTCGTCAAGAGCTGACCACCAAAACCTCCCAAGTACAACTCAGTGGAACCAACACGAAAATCTCGGTCTCACCGATGTCTAGGGTTGATCTGATTTTCCCATCTCAGTAACACTGATTCCATATTCTCGGCTTCACCAAGTTTCCCTGTCAACTGGCAGTTGAGGAACTCGGTGGCAACAATAAATTTGAACCAGTGTCACCGACAGCCAAGGGTATATATTCTGGTGGACCCGACTTTTGAAATTAAACCATCAAACGTCTGATTCCTCCAAACCCTAGCTGCCACTCATGGACCCCTGGTCGTTGCCCTTGACTCCTCGTGCGCCCTCGCCGTTGGGATCCTTGCCGTCGACGGAATCTTCACCGCCGTCTTCGCCGTAGCGGACTCTTCACCGAATTAGGGTGAGAATCTGATCCCCTTTGCGCTCCCCTATCCGATTCTATCGCATTAGGGTAGTTTTATCTATAAGCCACAGTATGAGATTGATCCATCCTCGAAAAACCTCCATGAGAGTAGAAGAACGAAAAATTTTAGGGTTGAGTTTCCGCCATGTGTGTCTCGGTGACACCGAGTTCAAAAATATCAGTCTTACCGATATGCAAATTAGGGCAACCGAGAATGCTCTCGGTGGAACCGGTGCCACTTTTCGGTCTCACCGAAAAGGGCTGCCAAGTTCCTGTAACAGGAGAGTGTCTGTCTCGGTGGCTCCAATTTTTCTAACTCGGTGGTATCGAAACCCACTTAGCTGAAATTCAAAACTAAGAATTTGAGTTCAAATTTTGATAAAAACTGCAATATTTTGTGATGCTCAATCTATCTGCTCTTCTATACTCTATTCACAAGGTCAGCATGTCTGGTTCAGATGGCAATTAGAATAACTTCAAAGAAGGAGATGTGGACATAAGTGCAGGCACAAGCCCTGAAGGAAGTTCATCTTCTTATGATGATGTGCCTAGTTCTGCTGACCTGCCCAAGGCTGACACCAGGGCAAGGAAGAAGTTGAACTCAGATGAGGAAGATGCCGATTTTGTGCCAGAAGAAATTTTAGCCAAGAAGTAGAAAGACAAAGCTGCCAAGAGCACAAATCCAGAGGCTACTTCTACAAAGAGAGCTGTCAGAAAGGAATATGCTAGCACTGATGCTAAGAGAGCTCTTGAAAGTGCCAAGGGTAACACATCTATTTTTGTTGAGCAAGCAAAGAATTCTAAGTCCAAGAAGGTAGGAGAGAAGAAGAGGATCAGGAAGAGGATCATACATGTTGTTGGCAGACCAACTTCTATGTATGAAGATCCAGCAGAAGCTGAGGAACAAGAGGATAGCTGAAGACCAGAAGAGATCTTGTGGATATGCACCATACATTCAGATGCTCATTAATTCCAAGTTGGAGAAGAATGTGTATGCACTTGATCATCCCCATTTGCCACTCCAACCAGAGTTAGAGGATAATGTCGTGGTGATGTACCCTAGTCATCCCACTTCATCTACTGCACATGCAGAGGCTGAAGCAGCTAGAGACACCAGTGCTTAGGCTCCTAGAACAAGGAATGAGCAAATGGATCTTCTTATATGCACCATTCAGAGCATGCAGAAGGACATCAAGACCATTCAGCTCAATCAAGATAGCCTTGTGAGGATTGTGGAGAATAAGTTTTCCACGCTAAACAACAAAGTGGATGGGCTAACTAAGACTGTAAATGAACTTACGAAGGAAGTGGATGAAGCTCCCATTCCCCACTCCACAAATTCTGATGATGATGATAGTTGACCTCTCCGAACCAGCACTCAGTTCAAGACTCAAGCCAGAACTCCTACAGTGTTTGCTCCTGAGATGAGGCCATCTTCTTCAGCACCTGCTACAGCTCCATCAGTTCCATCAGTTCCAGTATCTACTCCACCACCTCAGAAGACTTCACGGATGCTCCTGAGATGAGGCCATCTTCTTCAGCACCTGCTACAGCTCCATCAGTTCCATCAGTTCCAGTATCTACTCCACCACCTCAGAGGACTTCACCTGAAGACTTCGCGGATGCTCTTCTCTCGACTCCATCGACAGCCACCGGAGACCATGCCCAGAGCAACGAGTAGCTCTATGGCTTTGAACTTTTTGGTAACTTGTTTCCAAAGGGGGAGAGGTCATAGATCATAAGGCTTCGAGAGAGAGAGAGAGAGAGAGTTGTTTTTGATCCCTCTCTATTTTTTAAAAACATTTGGTTTATCATTTGGTGTTGGAAACTTCTGTTGGTGTTTGATCATATAATCTCATGTGATGCTACAACTTTACTATCTTTGAGATATATCTTGATGATCATTCACTTAATGTTTGGTGTGTTGTGCTAATTATTCACTCTTATTAATTTTAGCGCACCACCAAGTTGTATGTGACATGAAAGAGTGACCCATGATCCTAATTGATTGTGCATTGGCATTCAAACGCAAATTTAAAATAATGCACAAATTTAGGGGGGGGGGGGCTCTTGCTTATCACATACCTCTCAAAGTGACGACGCTATTCATTGATTATATCTCTCATCGAAGCTTTGATCTATATGTTGTCATCTATTACCAAAAAGGGGGAGATTGAAAGCACAACTTCTCCCTAAGTGGTTTTGGTAATTAATAACAACATATATCTCATTGGACTAATGTTTCCACTAAGTATGTTTCAGAAAAAAGTTCAATGTTTGATTGGCAAAGGATTGTGAGGAGACCCTAAGATGCAAGGAATAGGATTGGATAAGCTACAAGCATGAAGACTCTACATTTTTCTTTCTGAGAAATCACTTTGTGTCCATAGGAAAGCCCATACTATCAAAAGGGGGTGAGGTAATGATGGTGAATGAAATTCTCAAGTGATCAAGTGTTAGTCACCAAAAACACCCACAAGCTTTCCCACAAATATTCTGTCATAGAGCCTGACACTCAAAATCGGTGTCACCAACTTTCCATATCGGATACAACGAGTATAAAACCCAGAAAGAAACCCTAGCCAAGACCCACTACTCGGTACTACCAACATTCCCTTTCGGTGCCACCGAAACCAGTGACCAACTTCCTGGTTAGCCATTTCCTTGATTTCGTCCCACCAAGTTTTGCAAATCGGTCTCACTGAGAAGTTGGGCCAACTCTCTATTAACCCATTTTTCCAAATTGGTCCCATTGAGTTTGAGAAATCGGTCTCACCGAGATTTGGTAACTGCCTAGGTCACCCATATCGGTATCATCGAGTATTCCATATCGGTCTCACCGAAAAGCCTAAAGTTGCCACATTTTCAACAAGTCGGTGCCACTGAGTTTCACTTCGATTCCACCGAGTTGGGCAATAATGTTGTAACGGTTGGATTTTTGGAGATGCCTATATATACCCCTCCACCACATCCTACTCAAAAGAGAAGCACTCAGAATACACACCCACTTGCCATATCCAATTTTCTGAGAGAGAACTACCTATTCTTGTGTTGTGGTCAAGATCATCCACTCAAACCATATGGATCTTGATTTTTAGCCTCCCCAAGTTGCTTTCCATCCAATCAATCTCTTCTACCCAAGCCAAATCTGTGAGAGATTGATTAAGTGTTGAGGAGACTATCATTTGAAACACAGGAGCAAGGAGTTCATCGTTACTATCGAGCCTATTACCTTTTGGAGGGTGGTGCCTCCTAGATTGGTTAGGTGTCGCTTGGGAGCCTCCTACTTCGTGTTGTGAAGTTGAACCAAGAAGTTCGTACGGGAAAGGAGATCACCTACTTCGTGAAGATCTACCCATAGTGAGCCTAGTACTTCGTGCACGGAAGCCGTTATGGAATAGTCAAGGTTGCTACTTCGTGGATCCTTTTGGGTGGAGCCCTCTGTGGACTCTCGCGACCGCTACTGTCATGGTTTTGTCACGGCAAGATGTCCTCGTGAGGGAACTTAGGTGTGAGGCCATCACAACTTACGTGGCGGCTTGAGAGGGGTTGGTCGGAATCGAGAGATGCGAGTTTACCCAGGTTCGGCCCCTCCGATGGAGGTAAAAGCCTACGTCCTGCTTTGTGTCTATATTGATGATGATGACGATCTCGATTACAAGGGTGCGGAGTCGCTACCTCTAATCTCGAGAGCCTCTAATCTGTCTATCTCTAATGACCTGAACTTGTCCCTCTAGGGGTGCTCTACCCCTCCTTATATAAGTGGAGGGGGTAGGTTTACATGTAGAGTCCTACTAGGAGTAGGATTAGGACTAGTCTCTCTTGAATCCTAATCCGGGTCTTGTTTCCTTTGTGAGGGAGTCTTTCCTTTCCTTGGGCCTTCTCTGTGAACCGGCCCACCATAACATGAGTCGGCCCTCCCATGAGCCGCCCTCTGGGCCTTTGGGTCTTGTCGTTCGTCTGACCCGCTTGCCGGGTCACCAATGAGCCGCCAAGCTCGACCGGGTCATCAGTGAGTCGCCAAGTCCCTGGCCGGGTCATACTTCAGGCCGGGTCATACCGTGGGGTATATCCCCGACATTAGCCCCCAGGTTAGCTTGAATTTATTCATGGTAATCTCCTGGAATAAGAATAACAAATATGTTAAAGGACCGTCTTGTTCCACTGGCCGGCTTGATAAAGTAATTCCTTGAAAATCCAGATTTCTTCTTCATATTAACGAGCCGTCTTCACAATCATCTTGCAGGTATGTGTCCTTTGCAATAAAATATTGGGAATAAAACACCCATATGCCGTTGAGTCGGCCGCCAATGCTTTGGCTTGATGAAATTATTGGAGATAAGAAAACCATATGAAGTTGAGCCGGCTTCCATTGCTTCGGCTTGATAAAAATATTGGGAATAGAAATTCATCCATTGTTAAACCACTTCAACCTGTGAAGCCGTGTTGTTTATATAGAATCTGCCGGGTTATGATTTTTTGATAATGCCGGGTCATGATTGTTGGTGACGCCGGGTCAAAGAACTGGACTCCATCTGACTTGATAAAATTATTGGGAATAAAGAAATCCGTGTTATGTTGAGCTGGTCTTTCAACGCTTCAGCTCCATGAACAAATGAGACCTGTCTCGCTCTCAATTGATGTCTTGAAAGTGTTCTTCTATTTTTTTTATCCATATTACCTGTAGCCCCCAAGTCTTAAGAGGGGAACGTAGTGATAGCTTGAAGACTTGCTTCAATATAAATATTGCAACCCTAGAGAAATCCGGATTGTTCATCTGAGTCACCAGTCATAAGTTGAATGTTCCACATATGTAGCCCCTAAGTACCGGGTTGTCTTGCCTACAGCAACCTGGAACTTGTAAATGTCTTATGCTCATAAAACTTCAGCCAGTGTACCCTCAAGGGCCGGCTCATCTTTATATGATGGGCCGGGTCTTTATATAATTCCTCAACTTGAAAATGATAGTACATTAGCCCCCAAGGGCCGGCTCATCAGTGTGTGATGGGCCGGGTCTTCACTTTGGACCTTTATAAATTGTTTGTGCAACTGAATATTGTAGACCCCAAGTGCCGAGTCGCATGCCTGCAGTGACTTGGGACTTTAGAAAATTTGATCTGAGTGGTGTAGCCCCCAAGTGCCGGGTTGTATGCCTGCAGCGACTCGAGACTTACATGCACTTCTCCTCTGAAAAGAAAAACATCATATGATGTAGCCCCCAAGTGCCGGGTCGTATGCCTGCAGCGACTTGGGACTGTATGAGAATAATATAACTCATCATAATTTGTTGAATGACTCCTTGACCGTGGTTGTCACCCGGTATTTTGTTGAATATCCTGGAATAATGCCTTTGTCCTTGAAATGAAAATCCCTGCTCATGGTTGCGGTGCAACCCGGCAAATATATGTATGAGAAATCCATAAGTGTTGTAGTTTACTACAGAGCACAATTTGAAAGAATCCAAGAGCCGGTCAATTAGATGACACGGCATTATACTTGATAGGGCGGCTCTTTGGGAATAGTCAATTCTTCCGAGCTGGCTTGAAAAACCCCAATCATTTAATACTGGTTATGATAAACCATGATGAAGATCCAGCCATGTTGGCTATTTATGATAATAATATAACTTGGTTTGAGAACCTCAATTATTCAATATTGGTTATAACAACCATAATGGAAATCCAGCCATGTTGGCTATTAAGGATTGGAATATGTATCCCGATTTGAAAAACCGGCTCCTGTAATATAAACTAGGATATTCATGGATATATGATGCATGGTATGACGATGCAATGATGATGCAATGTATGATGCAATGTATGATGATGTATGTGTATGATAACAGACTATAAAAATGCCAGCTTTCAAGGCTCGACAAAAAGAGACTAGCTCTGCTTTTTTTTTTTTTTGAAAAACTCAGGTTTTGCTTTAAAGAAGCTTGGCATGAAAGCCTGAAACCTCGTAAGCCGGCTCTCACGTGACATAAATCCGTTGTTTAAACCATAACAAGTTCAGGGTCTTAAAAAGATTGACTTGTTAAGAGTACAAACGGGCCACATAGCGGAGAGACTACGACAGACAAGGCGAGTTTATCCTAGCTCACTGTAAGCCGGCTCTCTCGTGACAAAAGCCGCCGTTTAAACCTTGACAAGTTCAGGGTGTTTGTGCGAGATTGACTATGAAAGTTCAGGGTCTCTTAGCAAGATTGACTGTCAAGAGTTCGGCGGGTCACATGGTGGTGTAGCAAGTTGCAAACATGCAGGTTAACTCGAGCATGGCATATAAAGCCTGGCCAAGAGGGTATGAAAGCTAAACCCAGTGGGTTTAAAGCCCCCAAGTGACCTTATGAAGATCCAATAGAGCAGGGCACCCATGTTTGAAAAGTGCATCATGGCGGCTCGTCCTCTTGGGCAACTTTAAATCTTCCGCCAATAATGTAGGGCACCCATGTTTGAACGGTCGCATCATGGCTGCTCGTCCTCTTGGGCAACTTTAAATTTTCTTGAGAACTTGAACTTGCGAGATATGGATTCTTCTTGAACCGGATGTTGAGCCGGATATTGAGAGGTCAAAACTTTGCGAGAAACAGATTTCCCTTGAGCCGGATTTTTAACCGGACCTTTCTAACTGCCCGGCACTTTTGTGAGACGGAAATTTTCTGACATCCTTAAACTTTCATCAATGCGGCAGCAGTCTCCAGGACCGCGTGTCTTCCCCTTAAGGACCGGGGTTCTTAAATTTATGGCAAAGGCCAATTCTGCCGAGTCATGTCTGTGTAACCCCCGAGTCTTAAGACGACTCGAGGAGTTGGCTTGAGATTCTTCACACTTGGCCGTGGCATAAGCCGGCATATGGTTGACGGCTGATAACTGATATTTATTGAAGCCAAAAGCGTGTGGCGAGTTGATGATCTTCGCGACACTCATTGTATGTCCTTGGCGTTGAAAACGCAACATGAACCCACGGGGGTCTGAAATGGCAGATTATAAATGATCCCATATGAGTTTTGTCTGTAACCCGGCCGATGGTTCGACCCGGCTGGTTTGTTGAAGTTAACCAAACCGAAGTGGCGGCAACTTGTGTGCCTACCCATTGAGCCATCTGATGCGAGCAGAAACTGATAATATATTGTTATTTGCTCCAGAGTTGTTGTAGTAGACTGTCCGCAGGGGCGGCGACTTGCGCGCGCCTGTTGAGCAGCTTGTGCGGATGCACAGCTTGAGCGAGCAAACAGGACACCGGCGTGCCAATGTAGACTAGACCGCGGAGACGGCAACTCACGAGCGTCCGTTGGGCGGCTTAAGTGAGCAGGCGTGGCACCAGCATGTCGATATAGACCGGACCGCCGGGTGGCGAGTCGCCCACGGCGTTGTAAGCTAGCGCAGACGGTGAGTCGGCCGTGGCGTTGTAAGGCGGTGCGGTCGCGAGAGGCGGCCGCGGCGTTGTAAGCCGGTGCGGTCGCGAGAGGCGGCCGCAGCGTTGTAAGCCGGTGCGGCGCGACACGGACGAACACCGGTGCAGAATGATGTTGGCGTGCCTCCATCTCCGCGGTATAAAGCCACTTGAATAATTGTCCTGCGTAAAAATATTACAGGCCAAAGTAATTGTTCTCGGATGAAACATATACAGAACAATAGATAGGATAAACATCACCTGGTATTTTTGTCAGATGAATGTGGACGGAGCAAACCGAGTTTAGACATGCATATCGATCCACTCCCAAAAACTCCAATTGATGAATTTTGCACGCCTCCACCTTTTTTTAAAGCATCTCCACATGCGCACATCACATTTCCCGGTGGGGCCTGCACACCGCTTCTCCATGACCCATTCTTATCCCCGCGAGATGTCTCAGCCACACAAAGCACTAATCGGTCGTTGACTCTGGCTCTTCCCCAATCTAGCAATTGTCCATAGATGCTCTTCCTCTGTCCATCTCACCGGTGAAATTGAGGTATCCCATGTACAGCATCATCCTGCTAGGGGAGACGAGTCGCTGTAAGCTGCCATGGAAGCCGGGTGGAGGAAAAACGAGTCGCTGCCAGCCTCCATGGACGCCGGTTGCTGTGATGGGGCGCGGGTGAGGCTGTTCGAGGCCGGCTCAGAGGGCGCAGCGCAGCGAGCGCTGGAAAGGGCCGGCTCCCAGCGGGTCGTGGCGACGCGAGCGAACGGATGCGGAGCCAGCGCGCGGGGGCGGACGCGGGCGGCTTGCACGGTAGAGACAGCGAGGCGCAGCCAAGAGCGGGGTGCGCGGAAGCGAGAGCCGCCCGGGCAGCAGTGCGCAGAGTAGAAGGGCGCGCGCAGGGGCGCCGGAGGCGGGGTGATCGGGGCAAGAGGCGAGGCGAGCGGATGCATGGTGATGAAGCAAGGCAGAGCTCGAAGCGAGGCGGAGGTAGGCTAGCAGGGTCACGGACAAAGCTACGGCGGCTAGGCAAGGCCATGTCGGAGGAGGCGCAGTGGCAAGGTGAGGCCATGGCAGCAAGGCACAATGCAGCCAACCGGCTGGAGCGGCGGAGCTGCCGCGGCGGGCGGAGCCGGCGGAACCGGGCGGGGCGCGTGGACCGGCCGCGGGCGGCGCTGGCGTGGAGCGGGAGTGCGGGGTGAGCCATGGTGGAGGAGGCCGATGCGACGGTGGTAGTCGGCGGAGGTGAGGTTGCTGCTGTGGAGTTATGCCGGCGAGGCGAGGCGACAGCGGCTGGCGGGCGCGCGGTCTAGCGGAGGTGAGCCGGCCAGCATGGGCGCAGACGTGCGCGAGCCGGTGCTGTAGCTGGATGCAGGACGCGTGCGGACGCAGAGGCCAGCCATGGCACAGGCACGGCGATTCGAGCAGGCACGCGGCGGTGGAGCGAACGTCGACTTGAGGCGGAGCAAGGTGGACGGGTCGTCCATGGCGTCGCGGGCAGAGATCGAGTCGAGGCTGCTAAAAACAGAAATCTCAATCAAGACGGATTCAACTCTGGTTTGAGTACTAATTGTTGTTTGTCTCCCTCCCTCAAAACGGAAATCCCAATCAAGACGGATTCGCCGTAAGCAGTGGGCAAGAAGTGGACCGCCGGGTCTAAATCCCTGACAAAAAATGCCCGTATGCAGATGTCTTGTGTCACAGGCCACCGGCGGTTTGGTTCACGCAGACCGATGCGGAGGTGACTGGTGATCTGATAGCGGCGACTCAGCAAAAATCCTTGTCTGCCTCGGTGGATTGTCCGGATTGGAGTCGATCTCCACCACTACGCATGAATCGAATTGACAGCAGACTAGAAACATGTGGGTCTCGGCGACTTGCGGCGGCTCACCCGACGCAGCCCTAATTTGCCATGAACTCAAACCTTGTACTGCAGATCCACATTAATTATGACTCCGTTCACAAGAATTTGCCGGCTCTGCACAGTGTTATCCCTTGCCGGATTATCCTTCATGTTTTGTTCTATGCCGACTCTTCTTCCGGCACATAGCGAGCTTCTCGATCCCTTAATAGATCCCTTCAAGAGCACAACACCACCGTGCGCCCACCCCACGGTGGGCGCCAACTGTTGTGTTTTGTCACGGCAAGATTTCCTCGTGAGAGAACTTAGGTGTGAGGCCATCGCAACTTAGGTGGCGGCTTGAGAGGGGTTGGTCGGAATCAAGAGACGCGAGTTTACCCAGGTTCGGCCCCTCCGATGGAGGTAAAAGCCTACGTCCTGCTTTGTGTCTATATTGATGAAGATGACGATCTCGATTACAAGGGTGCGGAGTCGCTACCTCTAATCTCGAGAGCCTCTAATCTGTCTATCTCTAATGACCTGAACTTGTCCCTCTAGGGGTGCTCTACCCCTCCTTATATAAGTGGAGGGGGTAGTTTTACATGTAGAGTCCTACTAGGAGTAGGATTAGGACTAGTCTCTCTTGAATCCTAATCCGGGTCTTGTTTCCTTTGTGAGGGAGTCTTTCCTTTCCTTTGGCCTTCTCTGTGAACCGGCACACCATAACATGAGTCGGCCCTCCCATGAGCCTCCCTCTGGGCCATTGGGTCTTGTCATTCGTCTGACCCGCCTGCCGGGTCACCAATGAGCCGCCAAGCTCGGCCGGGTCGTCAGTGAGTCGCCAAGTCCCTGGCCGTGTCATACTTCAGGCCGGGTCATACCGCGGGGTATATCCCCGACAGCTACCCTCCGTGGGTTGAAGACTCCATAAACGTGGACGTACGAAAGCACCACCTATCGGAACCACGGGAAAAATCTTCGTGTCTTCAAATTGCGTTTGATCTTCCTACCCTCATCCTTTTACATATGCTTGTCCTTACTTTCTGCTGTAATACTCGTAGACATGCATGTGTAGGGTGAACTTGACTTGTGCGAATTGCTAAAAATCTGCCCACAACTAAAACTGGGAAAAGGATAGATTTTTATTTGGTCAAGTAGTCTAATCACCCCCCTCTAGACATACTTTGGATCCTACAGAAGCTCAACTTAGAGCAAGAGCATGAGTTTCTTAAAGCTATCAATGACAATCTTCGAAAGAAGAGTTCTTCTTATCTTGCCAAACGAGTACTCTTGTCTACATTTGTTCCACAAGTTAAATCCAAGCAAACTAGTAACAAAGGCAAGAAAGGTTCATCATCTAGTAACAACAATGCTAATGCTAAATCAAATGATGTTGTTTCTAGTAGCTCTATTGATTCCACTAATGATTCTCTTAGCCAAGTTACACTTGAGCAAGAAAACAATTTATTGAAAGGAATTATAGAGAAAGGTGTCTACAAAAGTCTTGCCGGATGTAAGCAATTCGAAGATATTGTATGCAAGCATGGAGGATACCGAAAGAATCGAGGCATTGGCTACTTAAACGCCAATGGAGTCGAATGGGAAGAAGGTCAATACCCCAAACCGAAGTTTGTTCCTCAAAGGGAGAAGTACGAACCTACTCTCCCGGAGGGAACAAGTGCTCATGATGACCTTCCTCAACAAGACCACAAGGGCAAGGGCAAGCTTCATGATGACATTGACACATTTGAATATGAGTCCCTATCCGTGATGAAGTGGGTTCCCAAGGCTACTCCAAGTTCTACTTCAACTAGTGCTACTTCAACACCAAGGATCCCCATCAACTTGATGTGGGTCCCCAAGAAGAAGAATTAGAGAAGTTCTTGAGGGGTGACTCCGCCAATGAAATTCACTCACATTCATTATTGGCAAGGACTATTTGCAATCAACTCCAACTTTATGCAATAGTTCAAGGAGTCACACATTCCCTCAAAGGTAAGCAAGGCACAAGGTAATTAATGAATCCATGGACATCATCATGTATGCTTTGCACTCCATGTCCATAGATATCCTTGTATTTGTCTCTTGTGTATGGGACTAACCCATGTAGGTGAGAAGAGTAAGAAAACAACGCGGATTGCTCCCAACTCAAGATGGTCTTCATCAACAATGAGCATCCGCCACTACATCACCTACATGAAGTCTTCAACAACAAAACCCAAGGTTAGTTTGTCCCTCTTAGGGGGGATGTCACATCAAGGGGGAGCTTTAATCTAAGACTTGAGTTAAAGCATCTCTCAAAGATGTGACCACATTAAGTGCTTTATGTAAAAGTGGTAACCCCACTTTTGCTTAAACGATGAGTATGACCTATGATCAAGTATTCTTACTTGGCTCCTAAGTCAATATACTCATATATAGATAACTCCGTCATCGCCAAAGTGCTTGTTAGATGCTAGAGTGGTTTTGCATGTTTGCCATGATTTCATTGGACATCTTATTGTGTGAGCATGTTGGTATGCATATCTTTACTCATTCGAGGACATCCAATTGTTGCTATTTGGCTTTTATTTTTCATTTGCTAATTGGATGTACAAGAATGCCTAGGACCCCTCTCTAGCTGTCTGTGCTTTCTTGTCTCAAGTTCTATTCTTGCTTCATCACAAAACTTGAACAAGCACTTCTCGAACCCTCTGTGTGAGGAGCACTCGGAGTTCCGTTTCGTTTAGAGCTGACTTCCAATACCTCCCAACTGCAACTCGGTGTAACCAACCAGAAAATCTTGGTTCCACCGATGCCTAGGGTTGATCTGGTTTTTGCAACTCGGTAGCACCGATTCCATAATCTCGGCTTCACCGAGTTTCCCTGTCAACTGACAATAGAGGAACTCGGTGGCACCGATATTTTAGAACCGGTGTCACCGACAGTGAAGGGTATATAATCTCGGCAGACCCGACTTTTGAAATTCAATCTTCAATCATTCAATTCCTCCAACCCTAACTGCCGCACCTGGACCCTTGGTCATCGCCCTTGCCTCCCCGTGCGCCCTTGCCGTTGGGATCTCCGTCGTCGACGGTAATCTTCACCACTGTCACCGCCGTAGCGAAGCCATCACCGCACTAGGGTATGGTTTCGACCCCTCCTTGCGCTTCCATATCTAATTCTTGCACATTAGGGATATTTTATCATCTAGCCGTAGTTTGAAATCGATCTATCCCATGATAAACTCCATTAGAATAGAGAACAAGGATTTTTTAGACCTGACCTTCCAAAAATCGCATCTCGGTGTCACCGAGTCGTAAAAGTCGGTTCTTCCGATTTTAGTTGTAGGGTTACTGAGAACTACTTCGGTGAGACCGAGCAGCTCTTTTCGGTGAAACCGAAAAGGCTGCCAAGTCTCTGTTGATGAAGTGGTCAGTCTTGGTGGCTCTGGACTCGATGCAACCGAAATTCTTTTTCCAGAAGTTCAAAACTAAGATTCTAAGTTCAAATTTTGAAAAATCATCTGTGTTTTGTGATGCTCAACCTCTCTGCTCTTCTATGCTCTATTCACAGGGTCAGCATGTCTGGTTCTGATGACAGCCAGAATAATTTCAAAGAGAGAGAGATGTGGACATGAGTTCAGACACTAGCCCAAATGCTAGTTCATCTTCTTCAGATGACAATCCAAGTTCTCCTGACCTGCCCAAGGCTGCCACTAGGGCAAGAAGAAAGTTAATTTCTGATGAAGAAGACTCTGACTTTGTGCCAGAGGAAGAGATAGACAAAAACAGAAAGAGAAGACTGCCAAGAATACAACTACAGAGGCTAATTTTTCTAAGAGGCCAGTCAATAAGGTCTATGCCAGTCCTGAGGCTATGAGAGCACTTGAGAGTGCTTGAGGAAATTTGTCTTTGTCTCTTGAATCTCCATCAAGGAAGAGTTCTATGCCTAAGAAGGCAGGAGAGAAGAAGAGAGCCAGGAAGAGGATTGTGCATGTTATTGCAAGGCAAACTTCCATGTATGAGGATCCAACTGAGGTTGAGGAACAGGAAGTGGAGGAGGAACTAGCTGCCAAAGCACCCCCATCAAAGAAGAAGAAACTTCTGGCAAATGCTATGCATATGCAAGCTCGAGCTAAGAGCACCCAATCAACTCCCAAGAAGCCTGCTGCAGCCACAAAGTCTAAATAGACTACTAGGGATATTCTTCTTGCTGCTAAGAACAAGAGATCTTCCACCATGGAAGAACAGGATGACATATCTGTCTTGAGGAAGCTGAGGCCCCACTTGCCACTCATAATGATGCACACCCAATAGCTGAGGATATGAAGAAGAGGAAAGATTCAGGGCTGAGGAAGTGGAGGGCTGTTGATCCCTTTGCCTCCAGGAGAAGGACTGCTATAGATGACATGTTCTACACTAAGGAACATTAGGATTTCTATGAGACTGTCCTTTTGGACAAGAGCGCAGCTGTAAGTGATATGAGATATGTTGACTGGGAGTACATCAAGGAGAATGAGGACTTGTTTCCCAGTGTGCAAGATAACTTCCAGTGCATTGACATTGCAATTTTTGTTGGGAGAGAGTTTACAGTTTGGAATGATGAGATGATCATGCAGTTTTACTCCATAGCTCATTTCTATCCAGATGGACGTATCATATGGATGACTGAAGGAGTCAGGTACCAATCCAATGTTGATGAGTGGGCTACCATCTTAGGAGCCCCACAGGTACAAGACGGTGATTTGGATGTCTACACTGAGGCCAAGATGAATCACAACTCTATGGCCAAGATGTACAAGGAAACTCCAGCATCACATGTGCATTCACATAAGTTTGGCTCTGTTTATTTCTTGCAAGCAGGACTACCCACCACCAACACTATCTTGAGGCATACTTTGATGCCCAAGTCTGGAGATGATTATATGATCAGGGGGTATTCCATCAATATGATGCACCACATAGACACCCACACCAGGATTAGAGTGATGGACTTGATAGTTGGGATAGTCAAGAGAACTGCTGCTGATCAAAAATGATCTTGTGGATATGCACCTTACATTCAGATGCTCATCAACTCCAAGATGGAGAAGAATGTATATGCACTTGATCGTCCTCATTTGCCACTTTCGCCAGAGTTTGAGTACAATGTTGTGGTGATGGATCCAAATCATCCCACTTCATCTACTGCACAGGCAGCAGCAGAGGCAGCTAGAGCCAGTAGTGCTCCAGTTCCAAGAACCAAGAGTGAGCAAATGGAATTAGTCATCAGCTCTATGCAAGGTATGCAGAAGGACATCAAGCAACTCTTACAAAATCAAGAGAGTCTTGTGAGGATTATGGAGAATAGGTTCACCACACTGAACAACAAAGTGGATTGTCTGACTGTGACTGTGAATGAGCTTAAGAAGGAAGTGGATGCAGTGCCTAGCCCTCATTCCACTGATGAGATGATGACAGTCCAGCTCTCAAGACCATCACTCAGTTCAAGACTCAGTCCAGGACTCCTACTGTGCCAGCTCCAGAGATCAGGCCTACCTCATCAGCACATGCAACAGCTCCATCAGCTCCTCCTGCACCTCCAGTGTCCACTCCACCACCTCAGAGGACTCCAGCTGAAGCATTTGCAGATGCTCTTCTCTTGACTCCTTCGACAGCCACAGGAGCAGCTTCATCGTCTCATGGAGGAGACCATGCCCAGAGCGACGCTGAGCTCTATAGCTTTGAACTTTTTGGTAACTTGTTGCCAAAGGGGGGGAGGTTATAGATCATAGGGCTTCGAGAGAGTGTGTTGCATTTTGATTCCTGATTCCTCTCTATAGTTTTAAAACTCTTGGTTGTTGTTTGAAAACTTTGTCGGTGTTTGATCATATACTCTTGTATGATGCTACTACGTTGCCATCTTTGAGATATCTACTTGATGACCATTCACTTTATGTTTGGTGTGATGTGCTTATAATTCACTCATATTAATATTTGCGCACCACCAAGTTGTATGTGACATGGAAGAGTGACCCATGATCCTAATCGATTGTGCATTTGCATTCAAACAAAAATTTAAAATAATGCACAAATTTAGGGGGAGCTCTTGCTTATCACATACTTCTCAAAGCGACGATGCTATTCATTGATTGTATCTCTTATCGAATATTTGATCTATATGATGTCATCAATTACCTAAAAGGGGGATATTGAAAGCACAACTTCTCCCTAGGTGGTTTTGGTAATTAATAACAACATATATTTCATTGGACTAATGTTTCCACTAAGTCTATCTCAGGAAAAGTTCAATGATGGGTTGGCTAAATGATGTGTGTGGAGAATCCCGAAGGAAATGTGGAGAATAAGAAGATATAGGATTGGCCAAACTTCAAGCTACAAGACTCTACATTTTACATTTTGTGAGAAATCACTTTGAGCCCATAGGAAAGCCAATACTATCAAAAGGGGATGAGGGAAATATGATGATCTGGTTGCTCAAGTGCTTAGAGATTAGCCACCCAAAAATACTCACCCACTTTCCCACATAAAACCCTCTGTACAAAGCCAAATATGCAAATTCAGTGACACCAACTCTTTCAAATCGGATCCACCGAGTTTCATCCCAGACAGAAGCCAAGCCAAACCCTAGCATCTCGGTACTACCAACTTTCACTTTGGTGCAACCAAAATCAGTGACCAACTTTCTGTTAACCAGTTTCTTAGAACTGGTCCCACTGAGTTTGAGAAATCAGTCTCACCGAGATTTGGAATCTGACCAGGTCACCCATATCGGTACCATCGAGATTCATATATCGGTCTCACTGAAAACGCCAAAGTTGCCACATTTTGCACTTATCGCTGCAACCGATTTTTTACTCCGGTTTCACCAAGTTGGGCAATAATGTTGTAACGGTTGGATTTTTGGAGAAGCCTATATATACCCCTCCACCACCTACCACTCGCAAGAGAAGCACTCTGAACCATTCCACACTTGTCATATCCAATTTTCTGAGAGAGAGCCACCTAACCTTGTGTTCGGATCAAGATATTCCACTCCAATCATATGAATCTTGATTTCTAGCCTTTCCAAGTTGGTTTCCACCCAATCAGCCTCTTCTACCCAAGCCAAATCTGTGAGAGAGTGATTGAGTGTTGAGGAGACTATCTTTTGAAGCACAAGAGCAAGGAGTTCAGCATACTACCACATCTATTACATTTTGGAGGGTGGTGCCTTCTAGATTGGTTAGGTGTTACTTGGGAGCCTCCTTCGTGATTGTGGAGTTGAACCAAGTAGTTTGTAAGGGCAAGGAGATCGCCTACTTTGTGAAGATTTACCCAGAGTAAGGCTAGTCCTCCGTGGACGTAGGCCATCATGGAATAGACAAGGTTGCTACTTCGTGGACCCTTCGTGGGTGGAGCCCTCCGTGGACTCTCGCGACTGTTACCCTTCGTGGGTTGAAGTCTCCATAAACGTTGACGTACGATAGCACCATCTATCGGAACCACGGGAAAAATCTTCATGTCTCCAAATTGCGTTTGATCTCCTCTCCCTCCTTTACTTTCATGTGCTTGTCTTTACTTTCCGCTGCTATACTCTTAGACATGCATGTGTAGGGTGAACTTGACTTGTGGTAATTGCTAAACTCTACCCACAACTAAAATTGGGAAAAGGTTAGATTTTTATTTGGTCAAGTAGTCTAATCACCCCCCTCTAGACATACTTTGGATCCTACAGATGGGCATGTTATTTACTTATGTGGTGAGGCTACTAGAATTGTAAAACCTGCTAGAAATGAAAAGGATGTGCTAGATAAGAATAAACCAGTGGTTGGCATGCCTGTTGTTTCTGTTAAGATTGGAGTTCAGTGCTATCATGGTTTATGTGATATAGGGGCTAGTGTGAGTTCCATTCAATTTACTTTATATCAAGAAATTATGCATGATATAGCACCTGCTGAGTTAGAAGACGTTGATGTTACTATCAAACTTACAAATAGAGATACTATTTCACCACTTGGGATTGTTCGAGATGTTGAAGTCTTGTGTGGAAAAGTCAAGTGCCCTAGTAATTTCTTAGTACTTGGTTCACTACAAGATAAGTTTTATCCCATTGTATTTGGTAGACCTGTCTTGAATATTGTTAATGCAGAAATTGTCATGCTAAAGAAAAGGTTAAAGTCAACTTTGGTGATATGTCTCATGAGTTTAATTTCTCTAAGTTTAGTAGACAACCACATGAAAAAGAATTATCTAGTAAGGATGAAATAATTGGTCTTGTTTATATTGTTGTGCCTCCTACTGATCCATTAGAACAATAGTGATGTCATGATGACTAGCATAAGCAAGAAGAATGCGGATGGACTCAAGTCTAGCAACGGGGGCGTACGTCTCATCATAGTCCATACATTCGACTTGAGTGTAGCCTTGAGCTACAAGGCGAGCCTTGTTGTGTACTACTTGTCCATCTTCATCTTGCTTGTTGTGAAACACCCATTTGGTTCCAATGATGTTTTGCTCGTCCTTGGGCATCTCCACGAGCGTCCAAACTTCATTCCTCTCGAAGTTGTGTAGTTCTTCGTGCATGGCATTCACCCAATCCAGGTCTTCGAGAGCTTCTTCTACCTTCATAGGATCAATGCTAGAGATAAATGAGTAATTCTCACAAAAGTTAGCCAAACTAGTTTTAGAGCGAGTGATTCTCCCCAATTTGATGTCGCCAAGTATTTGCTCAACGGGATGATTCTTGTCCACTCTTGCTCGAACTTGAGATAGCTTTTGAGTAATGGACGGTGGTGCTTCCCCATCATCATCAGCTTCTTCGTTGTTGTTGTTGAAGTCGTCATTTCCTTGAGTTGGTGGAGAGGGAGGTTGAGGTGGATCTTCTAGTTGCACTTCCTCATTTCCTTCATCTTGACGTGTACCACTTGTAGATGCCTCCACGTTATCTTGCGGTTCACCTTGACGTGAAGTGGGGGCTTCCACTTGAGTTGATGAATTACTTTCCTTCACCTCCATGGGACGAATTTTGCCAATGGATAGATCTTGAGTTGCTTCTGAAGGATCTTTGTCTCGTACATCAATTGGAAATTGTTCGACTTGCAAACCATTAGTCTCATCAAACTTCACATCTACCATCTCTTCAACCTTTCGAGTGAAGTTGTTGCAGACATGGTAAGTGTGAGAGTTTGATCCGTAACCAAGTAGGAAACCTTAATGTGATTTAGGAGCAAATTTATAACGAAGATGCTTATCAAGAATGTAGCACTTTGAGCCGAATACTCGAAAGTATCCAACTTGGGGTTTGTTACCGGTGAGTAGCTCGTATGCCGTTTTACCGAGAAGCTTGGGAAGATAGAGTTGGTTTGTGGCATGATAGGTTATTTCCACTGCTTCCGCCCAAAAGTGTCTTGGAGTTTTGTACTCATCAAGCATCATTCTTCTCTATGAGAGTCCGGTTCTTCCTCTCAACTACTCCATTTTGTTGCGTATGTAGGCAAGAACTCATGTAAGATCCCTTCTTCATCAAGAAAGGTATCCACATCCGTGTTCTTGAACTCCAATCCATTGTTGCTTCGAACTTTCTTGATCTTCACTTCAAACTGATTTTGGGCCTTTTGAGCGAAGATTTTGAAGATCTTCTAAACCTGTGACTTATCATCAAGAAAGAATACCAACGTAAATCTGGAAAAATCATCAACTATGCCTAAACCAAAGAAATTTCTACCGAGGCTCTTATAAGCATTGGGACCAAAAGATCCTTATGAAGCAACTCGAGTGGTCTCCTTGTAGTCATGATATTCTTTACAGGATGACTTCCTCCAACTTGTTTTACAGCTTTACAAGCTCTACAAAGTCTATTTTTTCAAAGATAACATCTTTAACAGCAAGTATATGATCACTTTTGATAAGCTTGTCTAAGTTACGCTTGCCAACATGTCCTAGCCTTCTATGCCATAACCAACCTTTAGAAGATTTTACAATAAGACAAGTGCGAGGTTGGGCTCTCTTAGTGAAATCAACAATGTATAGATCTCCTCTAAGGAAACCGGTAAAGACCATGTTATGATTATCTCGACGAAACACTTGGCAATCTACTTTAGTAAATAGCACATCGAAACCGAAGTCGGCAAGTCTATATACGGAAATAAGATTGTATCGAAGAGATTCCACGAGCATGACATTTTGAATGGAACTATCATGAGATATGGCCACCTTACCAAGATTAAGTACCTTACCCTTGGAGTTGTCTCCAAACGCCACGTGCTTGCGTGGTCCATCATTTGGTGTGATCTAACGAAACATGTCTCTATCTCCGGTCATGCGATCAGTGCATCCACTGTCGAGAATCTAATCCTTTCCTCCGAACATGTAGTCTTTGAAGTTGGCCATGAGACTGAGATTTTTCATAGTCTTCTCAAATTCGATGTCGAACTCCTCGTCCTCATGATGGTAGCCGTGTTCCTCATTGTCATCATCAAATGGGACATCCTTATCACAAACATCAAGTGAGTCGTTAGATTCGTGATCATGACAATATTAAAGATAATGAATACGAATAGCTTCTGGAATAATATTGTTGATAGTTCTAACATCTCCTTTAGCATGCATGAGGTCACGAAGCTCAAAAAGACATTCATCAAACTTGGGGTCACTAGGCTTCATCTTATGGAATGCCATACTTTTATGAAGAATGACATCAAGATAATTTAAAGAGAAATTTGGGTAGGTCTTTTCCAAATCTTTCCACAAAGTGTAGGCACAACTAAAGTTTTGCATGGAGCTAAGCACAACATTAGGTAATCCTCTAATGATAAGATTGATGGTCCATAGATTAGGAAGCATGTCATTTTCTTCCTCATGAGTTGGATGTAAGGGGTCAATGGGAGGCGCATATGGAGTATGAATGTACTTGATCAAGTTAAATTCATCAAAAATATCAAGCATTTCATCTCTCCAATGACTAAAGTACTCCCCATCATGAATAGGCACTGTACATCGGATACTCCCAAAAGTAGACATATCCATCTTCCTCGAATGGTGATAAAACCAAAGCAATGTAGACCAGTGCTCTGATACCAATTGTGGATAGAGAAGAGGCGTCTAGAGGGGGGTGAATAAACACTTAACAAGACAATTATGGATAGAGAAGAGGCGTCTAGAGGGGGGGTGAATAAACACTTAACAAGACAAATGACCAATTGTGGTAATAGATGGTGTATAGATGACGAACTCCTTGCTCTTGTGCTTCAAAAGATAGTCTCCTCAACACTCAATCAAACTCTCACATATTTTGGCTTGGTAGAAGAGGATGATTGGGTGGAAAGCAACTGGGGGAGGCTAGAAATCAAGGATCTATTGGTTGGAGTGGAATCTCTTGATCTCAGCACATGAGTAGGTGGTTCTCTCTCAGAAAATGAATGATGGAAGTGTAGTTTCATTCTGATGGCTCTCTCAATGAGTGAGAGGGGGTGGAGGGGTATTTATAGCCTTCCCCAAAAATACAACCATTACAACATTATTTCCCAACTTGGTGAAGCCAAAGTAAAAAACTCGGTTCTACCGACTAGTGCAAAATGCCCTAGCTTTTGAATTTTCGGTGTGACCGAAAGAATCATCTCGGTGAGACCGATTCATTTTAACCTAGGCAGATCCAGTACTTTGGTGACACTGAAACATAAAACTCAAAAGTTCCAAAATTAAATATTTCGATCAGAGAAGGTTGGTCACTGCTTTTCGGTTGCACCGAATGCAATCTCGGTCCTACAGAGGTGCTAGGGTTTGGCTTAGGATCTGTCTCGGTGAGACCGAATGGGAAATGTTGGTGGTACCGAAAATAGACTTTAGGGTTTAAGACAGATGGTTTTGTGAGAATATGGTTGAGGCTTATTGGGTGCATATATCTAAGCACTTGAGCAACTAGATCATCATCAGTACCTCATCCCCTTTTAATAGTATTGGCTTTCCTATGGAATCAATTGTTATCAAATCGCATAAAAGAAAATGTAGAGTCTTGAAGCTTTTGCCAATGGGATTCCTTTGCATCCAAGGCGTTTCTTCTCACCATATCTCCTAGCCAATCCATCCTTTGGAAACTTTTCCCAAAATACACTAGGTAAAGCTATTAGTCCAAGAGACAATGTATGTTGTCATTAACTATCAAAACCACCAAGGGAGCATTTGTGCTTTCAACTATCCCAAAGGCTTTACTTGGCACATTATTGTCATTAATCATGTGAACACACAAAATAATAAGATTAATATTGGTTTGTCTCCCGACAAGCGCTTTTCTTTAAAGCCTATTAGCTAGGCATGATGATTTCAATGATGCTCATATAAAAGTAAAGGATTGAAACTCAATGGGAGCATCATGAAGCATATAACAAAAGCATTTAAGCCTAACCCACTTCCTATGCATAGGGATTTTGTAAGCTAACAATTTATTATAGCAAGAATCAACTAGCATAGGAAGGCAAAACAAGCATAATGACAAGGCAGGCGGAGACCATCTAGGAGAGAGGTGGACATGGACCTTGTTCGGTGTCCGCGGTTATTTCATAATAACACGCTTAACGAGATTTGGGTATTTGATATGAGACTGCCACTAGCGTATACACACTAACTGCCATGCGGGATAGTGGTTATTGAACCCTCGACGTCGTCAGTTCCTACCGAAAGCTCTATCGGATGTCACAATGGAGTGGGCTGATTGTTGGGGTGAGTCGGTTATGCCTGTTGAGTATACAGAGGTGGGCTTGGTCCCCGGCCAGTGGCGCAACGTGCAGGAGTGCTTAGGTTTATGGGCCCATGACCACTTTGCACTTATGATGTAGACCGACGTGTTGACCTCTCTAGAGAGCTTAGTTAGGACTTCGGCATGTCAATCATCCGAGGCCGGGCATTGCCCATAAAAGTGTGTTTGGCCAGAGGTAATCGAGTGTCTTGAGTTATGTGGTGCACCCCTGTTGGGTAGACAAACTATTTGGATAATCGCGTCCACGGTAACGGACAGCTGGGAGATGTATCCCGATCTTATAATACTTGAACTGGATACTTGATAAAACACACCCAGATACAAACAGGTTTACCTAGAGATCCCTTTCTCACAGGGAGTCGAGGGAGGATCTCCGAGTAGATTGTTGCTATATGTATATATATATATATATATATATATATATATATATATATATATATATATATATATATATATGATGATGATGATGATACCTAATATCTACTAGACAACTTTATTCTTGTAGACTCGTGTTGGGCCTCCAAGCGCAAAGTTTTGTAGGACAACAACAAATTTCCCTCAAGTAGATAACCTAAGATTTATCAATCCGTGGGAGGTGTAGGATGAATATGGTCTCTCTCAAACAACCATGCGATCAAACACAAACAATCTCTTATGTCTCCAACACACCCAATACAATGGTAAATTATATAGGTGCACTAGTTCGGCGAAGAGATGGTGATACAAGTGCAATGTGGATAGAAGAAATAGGTTTTTGTAATCTGAAATAATAAAAAAAACAAGGTAGTAATCGGTAAAAGTGAGCACAAAGGGTATTGCAGTGCTTGGAGACAAGGCCTAGGTTTCATCCTTTCACTAGTGCAATCTCTCAATAGTGCTAACATAATTGAATTATATAACCATCCCTCAACATGCGACAAAGAATAACTCCAAAGTCCTTATCAATAGTGGAGAACATAAGAAGAAATTTTCATAGGCAACAAACCACCTCAAAGTTATCTTTCCGATGAATCTATTGAGTCATCCCCATAGGTGTCACAAACAGCCCTATAGCTCGTACTAAATAGTTAACTTTCCGATCAATCTATTGATCCATCCCTATAGGTGTCACAAACAGCCCTAGAATTTGTATTAAATAAGACTAAACAATTTCAGATTCATAACATTCAATCCACACAAAGAACTTCAATGAGTACCCCAAAGTTTCTATCGGAGAAAGTATGACGAAAAAGTGCATCAACCTATTTGCATAGACCGTCCCAATGTCACCATGGGAATCCGCAAGTTGGTTGCCAAAACATATATCAAGTGACTCAATAGAACACCGCATTGTCACCACGGGTATCCACATGCAATACATATATCAAGTGTTCTCAAATGCAAATTATTCAAACCAACATAACGAAACCTCAAAGGGAAAGACTCAATTCATCACATCAAGATAGAGAGGGAAGAACACCATATGATCCAACTATATTAACAAAGCTTATGATACATCAAGATCGTGCCAACTCAAGAACACGAGAGAGAGAGAGAGAGAGAGAGAGAGAGAGAGATTAAACACATAGTTATTAGTACATACCCTCAGCCCCGAGGGTTAACTACTCCATCCTCGTCGTGGAGCCCGTCGGGATGATGAAGATAGCCACCGGTGATGATTTCCCCCTCCGACGGGTTACCAGAAAAGGGCTATGGATGAGATTTCTTTTGTACATAACTACTCCATCCTCATCATGGAGACCGCCGGGATGATGAAGATGGCCTCCGGTGATAATTTCCCCCTCCGACGGTTTACCAGAAAAGGGATATGGATGAGATTTCTTCTGTATAGAGAATTGCGGCGGTGGAGCGGAAGTTCTTGGTTTCGTTCTGGGGTTTTGAGGATTTATAGGAATTTTTTACGTTGGTCTCACGCCAGGGGGTGCCCGAGGGCCCACACGCCCTAAGAGGGAGGGCGCGCCCCCTATCTCGTTTCCAACCTGGACTTCATCTGGTCCTTCAAGGAAGCTTCAGGAGTCTCTTTTGTTCCCAAAAAAATCACCAAAAAGTTTCAGCTCATTCCAAGAACTTTTATTTCTGCACAAAAATAACGCCATGGTAATTCTACTTAAAATAGCATTAGTCCGGGTTAGTTTCACTCAAATCGTATAAAACTGCATCAAAACCATGTGAAACTTGGGTCAGTATGGCATGAATACTTCATAAATTATTGATACGTTGGAGACGTATCAATACCATATATGCTCCTCTCTTCTACTGCTGAAAGATGTAGTCTTCGATTGGATGAGCTTCTCCCCCTTATTCTGGCATTTCTGCAGTTTAGCCCACAGATATTACCCCATCCTTTGATAGCGATGCATATCTAGTATAGATCTGATGTAAGTCTTGCGAGTACTTTGGATGAGTACTCATTGTTTTCTTTGCTACTCTTTTCATTTCACACGGTTGCTGCAACAGCTGGTAGCACCGCAGATGGTGCGTTCTACATGGAGACAGATGACCAGCAGTAGTCCGGAGATCCCAGACAGGAGGCCTTGCCTTTAGATCTAGTGTCGTTGTTTTGCTCAACCTTCTTAAGGCAAAACTTGTCTAACTATGTTTGTACTCAGATAATATTCACTTTCATGACTAACGTATTATGGGTCCTCGTGGCCCTGGCTTGTAATATAAAGATTTATGTTCAAATTTGTGTCGTAGAGTTGTGTTATGATATTGACAAGAGTCACCGTTCGTGATTATGCATCATGTGTGTATGGTTAGTGCATGATTATAAATGGGGGCATCACAAGTTGGCATCAGAGCCTACTGCATGTAGGAAGCCCCCCCAACTCCTTAGTTGATGTTTAGTCTAGGTCGGCAGAGGGAGACAGCTACGGCGGCGGCGGGGTGAAGACTTCTGCGGCCGATGCGAGTACGACGACGGCTAGGTCGAGGCAGTGAAGCTCTTCCTCTCTGGCGACGATGAAGTTGGCGGCGGCGCTAGGTCTGGAGCTCGGGAGAGATGGGAGTGAGGAGTAACCCGAGCAAGTGAAGGGAGGGGGTATTTATAGCGGCGGTAAAAACCAACTGGACAGAAGATTTTGGACCAGTATGCCCCTGACCCTTGCCATCCACGCGACATGTGTCACCCACGTACTGTGTAGTGGAGATAGTGGGGGATCGTGGGTTATCCAGTCGTGGGAATCGGAACGGTTTGAGCGGCAATCGCCAAAAATTGAGATTGAAAATTTTGAAGTTTCCGTTCGCAAATTCTTCAGCTGACAAGGACTCAGTGAAGACTTTGAACGAGTTTCAAAGTAGAACGCATATGAAGAATTTGTGAACAGACTTGGTTGAGTTTAGCATAGAGGGGGAACGGGTCCGATCACATTCACTTAGATGAAAATCAACTTGAAGAAATAGCTATAAGTGAATGTTGTTGAGGACATTGAAAAACTCAATATATATATATATATACATAGTCAATGAAGAAAAACTCATGTGATGAACATCAGTTGAAACATTTGAAGAATTTGAGAGTTGAGGAATTTGCAACCTTGAAGAATTTGATAATTTGAAGAATTTGCAAAATGATGAAAAACTCAGACTTGAAGAATTTCAACTATTGTTGGTGGCGTTACCCACCGTATAAGAATGATAATTTCATACACCGCGTACAATTGTCATAGGGTTCTGATAATCAAATTCTTCGTTAATTTCTTCACACTTAGAGAGTTAGTCTTCATTGATTGAAGAAAAATGTTACTTCGTGTGTTGCACATCAAAGTCATCAATTTTGCATAAGTGTTAGGATGTGTGTCCTTTCAAAGAACATTCGAAGATTCTAAGATATTTAGCTCACACCGCAACTTGCAAAATCTCTTCTCATCCAAGGGCTTTGTGAAGATATTAGCCAGTTGTTCTTCAGTCTTCACATGGTCGAGGAAGATATCGCCCTTCATCACATGGTCATGACGAAAATGATGACGAATCTGGATGTGCTTAGTCTTGGAGTGATGAACAAGGTTGTGAGCAATCTTGATGGCGCTCTCATTGTTGCAGTAGAGAGGGACATTCTTTACGTTGATGATGTAGTCCTTGAGGGTTTGCTTCATCCATAGCAATTGAGCACAGCAAGAACCAGCAGCAATGTACTCAGCTTCAGCAGTGGATAGTGACACGCAGTTCTGCTTCTTCAAGGTCCAACAGACTAAGGATCGTCCGAGGAAATGACAAGCGCCTGACGTTGATTTGCGGTCCACACGATCACCAGCATAATCAGAATCAGAATATCCAATAAGGTCAAGATCTGAGCCCTTGGGGTACCATAATCCTAGTGTTGGAGTGTGAGCTAGATATCGAAGAATATGTTTCACAGCCTTGTGGTGTGATTCCTTCGGTTTTGCTTGAAATCGGGCACACATGCAAACACTAAGCCTAATATCTGGCCTAGATGCACATAGATACAATAAAGAACCAATCATGGAGCGCTATACCTTCTGATCGATATCTTTACCACTTTTGTCAGAGCAGAGTTGAGCCGATGTGGGCATAGGAATCATGACGCCTTTGCAATCCTGTATGCCGAATTTCTTTAGGACATCCTTGAGGTATTTCTCTTGAGATATGAAGATGCCATTGCGTTGTTGACGAATTTGAAGCCCTAGGAAGAATTTGAGCTCTCCCATCATAGACATTTGATATTCTTCACCCATCATATAGGCAAATTCGTCACTGTAACATTTGTTAGTACATCCAAAGATAATATCGTCCACCTATATTTGGCACACAAATAATTCATCATCATATGATTTTGTGAAAAGAGTTGGGTCAAGTGAACCAGGTTTGAAGCCTTTCTTCATGAGGAATTCCTTCAGTGTGTCATACCACGCCCGAGGGGCTTGCTTGAGGCCATAGAGTGCCTTGTTGAGTCTGAAGACTTTGTCCGGATACTTAGGGTCTTCAAAACCTGGGGGTTGAGCAACATATACTTCTTCCTCAAGCTTACCATTGAGGAATGCACTTTTCACATCCATTTGATATAAGATGATATTGTGATGGTTAGCATAAGCAAGCAATATGCGAATAGCTTCAAGTCTAGCAACAGGTGCAAAAGTTTCATCAAAGTCAATTCCCTCAACCTGTGTGTAGCCCTGTGCCACAAGACGGGCCTTATTCTTCACTACCTGACCAAGTTCATCTTGTTTGTTGCGGTAGATCCACTTGGTACCTATGATATTGTGCTTGCGAGGATCTGGGCGTTTGACTAGTTCCCACACATTGTTGAGCTTGAATTGATGCAATTCCTCTTGCATGGCTTGAATCCCCTCAGGCTCCAGGAATGCTTCATCAACTTTGGTGGGCTCTGTGATAGAGACAACAGCAAAGTGCCCACAAAAGTTAGACAAATGTGAAGCTTTTGAGCGTGTGAGGGGACCTAGTGCATTGATGTCGTCGAGGATTTTCTCGATCTGCACTTCATTTGCAAGTCGTGGATGAGCAGGTTGAAGACTTTGCGGAGGCTGAGCATTTTCTTCAGCACCATTGTCTTCACGTGTATCAGCATGAATGTCTTCAGCGTTGGGTACAACTTCTTCAGAGAGTAGTTGTTCTTCGGTAGGGATCACATCTTCAGTGGCCTTGAACCTAATGGATTCCTCAGGAGGCATTTCATCTAGCACAGGAGGCAGGTGCTCTCTTTGCGAGCCGTTAGTTTCATCGAACCGCACATCTACAGTTTCAACAACCTTGTTGCGATAGGTGTTGAAGACTCTGTAGGTGTGCGAGTCCTTTCCGTAACCAAGCATAAAACCTTCATGTGCTTTTGGTGCAAATTTAGAACTATGGTGTGGATCTCTAATCCAGCATTTTGCACCGAAGACTTTGAAATAACTCACATTGGGTTTCTTGTCAGTGAGGAGTTCATATGAAGTCTTCTTGAGGAATTTGTGAAGATATACCCTATTGATGATGTGGCGAGCAGTATTGATTGCCTCAGAACAGAAGCGACGAGGGGTCTTGTATTCATCAAGCATGGTGCGAGCCATATCAACAAGAGTCCTGTTCTTGCGCTCCACAATGCCATTTTGCTGAGGAGTTTAAGGGGCAGATAGCTCATGAGTAATACCATGGTCATCAAGACAATCATCAAGACCAGTGTTCTTGAACTCAGTCCCATTATCACTCCTGATATGCTTGATTTTGACGCCGAAGTTCATCGAGGCCCTTGAAGAAAATCGTCTGAAGACATTCTGCACTTTAGATTTGTACAGGATGATGTGCACCCAAGTATAGCGAGAGAAATCATCAACAATGACAAAACCATATAAGCATGGAGTATTTGTTAGTGTGGCATAGTGAGTGGGGCCAAAGAGATCCATATGAAGCAATTCAAAAGGACGAGTGGTAGTCATGATGGTCTTGGATGGTTGCTTGGATCTAGTCATCTTCCCAGACTCACAAGCCCCACACAAGTGATCCTTGAGGAATTTGACACCCTCAATACCAATGGCATGCTTTTTCTTCGCGAGTGTGTGCAAGTTCCTCATGCCAGCGTGTCCAAGTTGTCGATGCCATAGCTAGCCTTCTGAAGCTTTTGCAAGTAGACATGTGGCCGGCTGTGGACCTATAGAGAAATCAACAATATACAAGTCTCCTCTCCTAAAGCCTTCGAAGACTTTGGATTTGTCAGATTCCATGATGACGACACAATGATATTTGCCAAAGATGACAACCATATCAAGATCACAAAGCATTGAGACAGACATGAGGTTGAATCCAAGGGATTCGACAAGCATCACCTTTTCCATGTGTTGATCCTTCGAGATTGCAACCTTACCTAGACCCAATACCTTGCTTTTGCCTTTGTCAGCGTAGGTGATATGCTTCAGATGAGAGGGAGCCAGTGGGATATTCATCAATAGGTTCTTGTCACCAGTCATGTTGTTGGTGCATCCACTGTCGAGGACCCACTCAGTTGCTTTGGGAGTTTCATCCTGCAGATGAATTAGTACAATTTACGAACGCATATGCTTCAGAGTGAAGAATATGACTTCAAATTCATCAGATTGAATTTCATCACAAAGTATTGTAAGCAAAGTAATATGAGGACGTGAGAAATGAACGATTCATTTCTTCGTGATTAACTTGCGTCCTTTCAAGCATTTCTTCAGGTCTCCAGCAAATTCATCAGACGTTCAAGTTCGTCTGGAGACCTGACCCTGCATAAGAGATTAGTTCGATTTCTTCACCACCCACATCTGGAGGGGTGGAAAAGAGTTCATCATTCTGTGAGCACCATATGAGAATGGTGGCATTGAAGCAAGTGCATTTCGTTTCACAGGACGGGGGTTAGAGTACTCATATGAATAAGCAGAGAAATTCTTTGAGGACTTATGAACATAATGATTTGAAGAATAATGAGCATATTCATGACCCTTAGATTTTCCCTGCGAAACAGAAGCATTAGCACGAGAATGATATGATTTTTGAGCATATGAGGAATTTGGTCCATGTGAGGACTTTGGTCCTTGTGAAGACTTTGGTCCAACTGAAGAATTTGATCTGGGGTTCCTGTTCTTCACTGGTGGTGTCATGAGGACATTCACTTGAAGATTTTCCAAGAAGCTCTTGGGAACCCAGATTTTCTTCAGAGGGGGACCATTCCTGCAGTTAGTTCCAACATATCTAGCAAATACTTCACCATTCTGATTTTTGAACAGTTTATAGTTGGAGTCAATTGACTCATCAGAGGAATATGAAGATTCACAAGTAAAGCCAGATAAAGTAGATGGATCTACAGGAGGTCCTTTTGCAGCAATCCATGAGGTTTTGGGACACTGCTCAGGTTTCCAGTAAGATCCATCAGCATTGAGTTTCCTCTCAAATGCAATACCCTCTTTCCTAGGGTTCCTGTTCAGAATCTGCTTTTTGAGGACATCGCAAAGGGTTTGATGCCCTTTGAGACATTTGTATATGCCTGTCACATACAATTCCTTCAACCCTGCATTGTTGTTAGTGATACTTGTGGTATCCTCAGATGAGGAATTTGTGACCACCTAAATAGTTGAAGAATTTGCAGCGATAGAAGCATTTGAACTTTCAGGTGAAGAATGAGCAGTTTCACGTTCGATGCATTTCAAGCAAGGTGGAACGAATTCTTCCTGAGCGGTACTGATCTGTTGAGCAAACAAGGAGTCATTATCCCTTTGAAGATCTTCATGAGACACCCTTAGTTTCTCAAGATCTTGCTTTCTTTGAAGAAATTCATAAGAAAGCTTCTCATGATCTACTAAGAGAGCCTCATGACGACTTTGAAGGTTATCATACTTGGACTGAAGACTTTGAAGGTCCTTAGTCAAAGTTTGAGTATGATCCACTTCCTCATTCAACAGATCATCGCTTTTTTCTAGCTATTTCTGAAGCTTTTCAATGACACTTTGTTGTTTAGTAGCAATATTAGCAAGTTTGGAATAGCTAGGTTTCATGTAATCCTCAGATTCACCATCACTTGATTCAGAAGAGGAATGGTATGAGAGTACCTTTGATCCTTTTGCCATGAGGCACATAGATGAGGAAGATGAAGTTTGATCTGTCTTCTGAGATTTGAGGAAGTTCCTATATTCGATGAACTTGGGATCTTGACGAGTGCGATAACCTTCATGAACATCAGAGAGCCTGTCCCAGATGAGCTTTGCATTCTGAAGATGGTAGATGCTTTTGAACATGACCTTTGATAAGCTAGAGCAAATGATATTCTTCGCCTGAGCATCCAGCTGTGTGTACTTATAAATGTCATAACCGTTTGCCATCTTGCAGAGATCTGTCAATCCAAGCTCAGTAACAGTCCATAGCTCGCTGTTCTTCGAAATGAGGTGCTTCCGCATGAGGACTTTCCATTTGGGATAGTCAGATCCATCAAAGATAGGGCACACTGTGGTTGCCTGGACACTACTTGCCATGAAGCAATAGGTGGGAGCATAATCATCATTGCTGACGTCAGAGTCGTTGGAGTTGTCATTCTCTTCATCGTTGAAGATGGACTTGCTGACGAAAGCTATAGCGAGAGCTAGGCTCGCCACACCAGAGTCCGACTCCTCCTCAGATTCCTTCTCTTCTTCATATTCTTCAGATTCTTCTTCAGAATCCATTTCCTTGCCAATAAGTGCCCGAGCCTTCCTTAAGTTGTTCTTCTTGTGCGATGAGGACTTTGAGGATGAGGACTTTGCAGATGAGGACTTTGAAGATTTCTTCTTTTTCTTCGAGTCATCAGAACTGTCATCCTTGTATTTCTTCTTCCTTGACTCTTTTTCCCAAAGAGGACCAGATTTCTTGCATTTGTGGCAAGTTCTCTTCTTGTAGTCGCCTGATGAAGAATCTGATTTCTTCATGCCACTTCTTGATGATTTTCTGAACCGACCTCTCCTTGAGAACTTCTGGAATTTCCTCACGAGCATTGCTAGCTCCTGACTCAGTTCTTCAGGATCACCAAGGCTACTATTAGATTCTTCGTCTTCGGATGAGGAAATTGCCTTAGCCTTCAAAGCACGAGATCTTCCATAACTTGGCCCGTAGAGGTCTCTCTTCTCAGCTTGTTGGAATTCATGAGTATTGAGTCTCTCAAGAATATCAGCAGGATCTAGTGACTTGTAGTCTCCACATTCTTCAATCATTAAAGCAAGTGTATCAAATGAGGAATCAAGAGATCTCAGCAGTTTCTTCACCACCTCATGGTCGGTGATGTCAGTGGCACCAAGAACTTGGAGCTCATTGGAGATATCAGTGAGACGATCGAAAGTTTGCTGGACATTTTCATTGTCGAGTCTTTTGAAGCGGTTGAAGAGATTGCAACGAACATCAACTCGAGAGTCACGTTGAGTTGAAATGCCTTCATTGACTTTGGACAGCCTATCCCAGATAAGCTTAGCAGTCTCCAAAGCACTCACTCTGCCATACTGACCCTTGCTCAGATGGCCACATATGATATTATTCGCTTGAGAGTCGAGTTGCTTGAATCTCTTCACATCAGCAGTGTTGATAGTGGGAGTGACAAAGGGAACACCATTTTCCACAACATACCAGAGATCGTTGTCAATTGCCTCAAGATGCATGCGCATCTTGTTCTTCCAGTAGGGGTAGTCCGTCCCATCAAAGGTAGGACACCCAGCTGAGACCTTGATCATGCCTGCAATCGACATAACTAAAACTCCAGGTGGTTAAACCAAAATCACACAGAACAAGGGAGTACCTTTCTCTGATACCAATTGAAAGTGCGTTATATCGACTAGAGGGGGGGTGAATAGGAGATTTTTACAAATTCGTCACTTGAGGAAATACTAGTTGAGGAATTTGCTAAGTGACGAACTACTCGCAGCGGAATAAGTACTCAAGTGCATGCGAAACATAGCAGTAGCATAGTCATCATGATGAAATGAAACATACATAGAGCATGGGCAGCGTGAACAGGATAAGCAGGCAGAAGATAAAGTGACTGAAGAATTTGAGGTGAGGAAATTGAGAAAGTCTTCAGTCAAATTCTTCAAACAGTAACGATCAGATTCATCAACAAATACTTCGAGGAAATAAGTGGTTGAGGAAATAGAACCAGGGGCTCGATGAAGACAATGATTTGATGACCCAGTTCCAACTGTTGTGACAGTCGTACGTCTGGTTTGGAGCGGCCTGGTATTTAAACCAGAGGACACACAATCCCAGGACACACAGTCCTTACCGTATTCTCCTTGAGCTAAGGTCATACAGTCCTCGCCCAACACTCGTGGTAAGTCTTTAGGGTCGACTTCCAAAACCCTCACAAACTGGTCACCCGGCAATCCACAATTTACTGCTGGATGCTCTACACCACGGTCACCCGGCGATCCCCAATTGACTGCAGGATGCACTAGACCATGACGCCTAACCGTCTGAAGATACACAGTCTTCAAAGGTAAAAAGCGTCGGTTCCACACAGGAACAATTTCTTCAGTGATGCTCAATCACTTTGGGTTTTGATGGTTTGGGTTCTTGGGGTTTTTCCTCACTGATGATTTTCACTCAAAGTCCTCAAGGAATGGGATGCTCTCAAATGACAAGTGTCAAGTTCTCTCTCGGAGCAGCCAACCAGCTAGTGGTTGAGGGGAGCGGCTATTTACAGCCAGGGTGCAACCCGACATGATAAGACATAAATGCCCCCCAATGATATGACCGTTAGGTGGATAAAATATCTGGACAGCTGGCGCAAAGCACAGCAACTGTCAAATTCCTCAAGGCTTATCATATTCCTCACTTGTAGGTAATTCGCACTGGCGAAATCCTAACTCCTTAGTCAGATCAATTTCCTCAGAGACCAGAAGAACATTGTCTCTGTCACTGAAGAACTTGACTGAACTGCAAGAGATTTCCAATGGCTTCACTCGAAGGATTGGGTTATGTTGAGGCTTTTGAGTTGAGCATCAGATGGAAATTTTTCCTTAGTATTACCTCGACCCCCTTTAACAGTACGGTGTTTCCTATGACTCAAAGAAAGGAAATGAAACAATTAAAACAAAAATCTTCACGCTTCATTGTCCTCGTTCATGTCTTCAAGGTCACACCATCTTCTTCATTTTCAAAGTCTTCAGGGAATACCAAAGTCTTCAGCAAAGTGTTCACCAAAGTCTTCAGTTGAAGACATTCATTTTTAGGGGTCGACATTCTTCGAATATATCAAACTCCTCAGCGACTTATAGAGCCTGTGTACACTCATAAACATATTAGTCCCTTAACCTATAAGTCTTCAATACACCAAAATCACTAAGGGGCACTAGATGCACTTACAAATATGATTAAGTAGACCCGGGGGCATAGTGTTCACTAGAGTCTTCTCTTTCGAAAGTAGCATATGGTTGGTAGACAAATTATTATTGGGTAACTGATAGGAAAACACATAGTTATGATTATGTATTCATGGCAATGATCATGTATATAGGCATCACATGCATGACAAGTAGACCGAAAGGATTCAACATCTACTACTATTAGTCCACCAATCGACCGCTATCTAGCATGCATCTATGGTACTAAGTCCATGACAAACAGAGTAATGCTTTAAGCAAGATGACATGATGTAGACAAAGTAAGCACACGCAATATGTTTAAACCTTGTCGTTTTACCCTTAGTAGCAATAATACAATATGTGTCTTGTCCCCTTTTGTCACTGGGACATAGAGCACCACAAGAGTGAACCCACTACAATGCACACCTCCCACCGAAGTTAAATCAATACAGTTGGCCAAACCAAACCGATAGATCGGAGAGACTTACAAAGCTATAACAAACATGCATAATAGAATTCAGCGAAGACTACTTTTCATGAATAATCTGATCATAAACCCACAATTCATCAGATCCCAACAAATACACCACACAAGAAGATTACATCGGATAGATCAACGCGAGAATAGCGAAGAACTTTGTATTGAAGATCAAAGAGAGAGAAGAAGCCATCTAGCTACTAGCTATGGACCCGTCGGTCTATGGTGAACTACTCACACATCATCATGGAGGCAGAAAGGTTGATGAAGATGGCCTCCATGATGGATTCCCCCTCCGATAGAGTACCGGAAAAGGCCTCTAGATGGGATTGCGGAAGAACATAGACTTACAACGGCGGAAAATAAATTTTGGGTGGCTCTCTGTTAGTTTGGGGGTAATTGGTAATATATAGAAGTGGAATTATGTCATGAGGTGCTACGAGGGGTCTTCTGGCCTCCTCCCGAAGCTTCCTAGGTCTCCTCTAGTCCAAAAATAACTCCCGTAAAGTTTTATCCAATTTGGACTCCGTTTGGTATTGATTTTCTGAAAATTGCAAAAACAGGCAAGAAAACAGAAACTTGCACTGGGCACTGAGTTAATAGGTTAGTCCCAAAAATGATATAAAATAGCATATAATTGCATATAAAGTATCCAAGATTGATAATATAATAGCATGAAACAATCAAAAATTATAGATACGTCAGAGACGTATCAGCATCCCCAAGCTTAATTCGTGCTCGTCCTCGAGTAGGTAATAAATGATAAAAACAGAAATTTTGATGTGGCATGCTACCCAACATGTAATCTCTTTTAGGTATGGATATTGAGAAACGATGAATCAATTGACATTAATATAATAATATCCATGAACATAAGAAGCATGATCATTACTGTTTCAAAATATACGATCATTAAAGAATGTTACCCCCTACTCATTTTATCATATTAAGCATGTCATGACTCCGTCTTCACCGCATAAGTATAAGTCATGAGCACCCCGTTGTCAAACCAGGCAATTGGATCATACTTCTAACGCGCTTCAGCATTTTCAACATCACGCAATACATGAGCGTGTGCCATGGATATAGCATATGGCTGGAATAGATATGGTGGTAGATATCAAAGGAGTCAAAAGGTGATAAAGTCTCACATCAACTAGGCAAATCAATGGGCTATGGAGATGCCCATCGATCGATATCAATGCGAGGAGTAGGGATTGCCATGCAACAGATGCACTAGATCTATAAGTGTATGAAAGCTCAAATGAAACTAAGTGGGCATGCATCAAACTTTCTTGCTCATGAAGACCTCGGGGATTTGAGGAAGCCCATCATCGGATTGTACAAGCCAAGTTCTATAACGAAGAATTCCCACTAGTAATAGAAAGTGCCAAAACTAGAGACTCTCTATATGAAGAACATGGTGCCACTATGAGGCACAAGTGTGGTAAAGGATAGTAGCATAGTCCCTTCTCTCTTTTTCTCTCATTTTTGTTTTTTCTTTATTTTTATTTTTCTCCTTTTCCCTTTTTCTTTTTTTTTCTTTTTTTCTTACTTTCCTTTTGTGGTGGGCTCATTTGGCCTCCCCCATTTTTATTTCTCGTCCGGTGTCTCATCCTGACTTGTGGGGGAATCATAGTCTCCATCATTCTTTCTTCACTGGGACAATGCTCTAATAATGATGATCGTCACACTTTTATTTACTTACAACTCAAAATTACAACTTAATAAATAATAATATGACTCTATATGAATGCCTCTGGAAGTGTACTAGGATGTGCAATGATCTAGCGTAACATGTAATCAATGATGAGCGGTGCTTTGCCACATATACTATGTCAGCTTTATATGATCATGCAAAGAAATATGATGATGAACACACATGTCATGTGACGGAACGGTGGAAGTTGCATGGCAATATATCTCGGAATGGCTATGGAAATGTCATCATAGGTAGGTATGGTGACTGTTTTGAGGAACATATAAGGTGGCTTATGTGCGATGGAGCAAATCATATCACTGGGTTTGGATGCACTAGTAAAATTTGCACCAACTCTCGAAGTGAGAAAGGGCAATGCACGGTACCGAAGAGGCTAGCAAATTACGGAAAGGTGAGAGTACATATATCCATGGATTCACATTAGTCATAAATAACTCATATACTTATTGTAAAGCCTTATTAGCAAAGTACTATCGCATGCCCCTAGGAAGGAGGTTGGTAGGAGTTAACCATCGCGCGCCCCTGATTCGAACAACACGATAGGATTTCATTTCAGACATAAAAATGCTCACACATCATCACCATGCCATAGTCAATACTTAGATGAATAACAAGTAACAAGCTTTAAATATCGATATTTGTACTAACCAATGATCATGTACTCATGCCCTTTCATATTACTACATCAATATAATTAACCCATGTTTCTTCTTTAGTGAGCTACATGAAAGTTTTTATTATATCCCCCTTGAATGCCTATCCTTTTTTGACTAGTCTTATAACACGTGCCCATTACCATTCCTATTTCTTATACTCTCAAAAATATTTAAGTGAAGCATGAGGGTTCAATTATTTCTATAAAATCTGAACGCCGCGGTGCTCTAAAAGATATAAGTGAAGCACTAGAGCAACTTCCTAGCTCAAAAGATATAAGTGAAGCATATAGAGCATTCTAACAAATTATGATGACCATGTGTCTCTCTCAAATATGTGTGTCCAGAAAACAATGATTGTGGCAAACTAAAAGAAAAGAAAAATATAATACACGACGCTCCAAGCAAAACACATATCATCTGATGAATAAAAATATAGCTCCAAGCGACATACCGATAGGTTGGAAGCGAAAGAGGGGATGCCTTCCGGGGCATCCCCGAGATTAGACGCTTGGTTCTTCCTTGAATATTACCTTTGGGTTCCTTGGGCATACCCAAGCTTAGGTGATTTCCGCTCCTTATTCCTTCATCCATAGTTGTCTCGCCCAAAAGTTGAAAACTTCAGCACACAAAACTCAACAAAACCTTGTGAGATCCGCTAGTATAATAGACATATCAAATACATTAGGTACTGTTATAAATTGATTCATATTTTATTATTGCATAATAGATACCGTATTCTAACTTCTCCATGGCATATACCCCCCGGTACAATCCATAACATCATCAAAACAAGCAAACTATGCAAGCAAAAACAGAATCTATCTAAAACAAAACAATCTGTGATGATCTATAATAAAACCATACTTATGTAACTCTGAAGATTCTTAAAAATTAGTAAAACCTGGGAAATTGGTATAAAAATATTGTGGAAAAAAATCAGATCAAAAATATGTCCCAGTAAAATCAGAGAAATTATATACTGGGCGTAAAAGTTTCTGTTTTTGCACTGCATCAATTCTACTATCTTCCAAATCATCCCAAAGGATTTACTTGGCACAAACACTAATTTAAATATAAAAACACAATAATTACAGTATCAATAATTATTTCAACACAGCAAAACATAAAGTAAAACAAAAATTCAAAGATAACTATTGGGTTGCCTCCCAACGAATGCTATTGTTTTATGCCCCATGCTAGGCATAAAGCATAGTATCAATTATTGTCATCCTTGAAATTGATTCCATAGGTGGCCCTCATAATCACAAAAAATAATCATGTTATCACAAACAAACAGAAATTTAAAAGCAAAAAGTAAGATAACTATTGAGTTGCCTCCCAACAAGCGCTATTGTTTTATGCCCCTAGCTAGGCATAATGCATAGTTTCAAGTGTTGTCATCCTTGACACTCAACCCATAAGTGGCTCTCATGATTGATTCATAAGGTGATTTAATTCTATTTCTAGTAAAGTGTTCCATCCATTTCTTTAATGGGAATTGGAATCTTATATTACCTTCTTTCATGTCAATAATAGCACCTATAGTGCATAAGAAAGACCTACCAAGTATAATAGGACAAGATGGATTGCATTCAATATCAATCACAATGAAATCCATGGGTACATAATTTCTATTATCAAGAATAAGTATGTCATTTATTCTACCCAATGGTTTCTTAATAGTGGAATCCGCTAAATGCAAGTTAAGGGAACATTCATTTATATCGGTGATACCTAGCACATCAAATAAAGATTTTGGTATTGTGGAAACGCTAGCACCAACATCACACAAAGCATTGCATTCATAATATTTAAGCTTAATTTTACTAGTAGGTTCCCATTCATCATGCAACTTTCTATGTATTGAAACCTCTAACTCAAGTTTCTCCTCATGAGCTTTTATCATAGCTTCCACAATATGTTTGGTGAAAGATTTATTTTGTTCATAAGCATTAGGTGAGGTTATCATGGATTGCAACAAGGAAATATATTCAACTAAGGAGCAACTTTCATAATTAAAGTCTTGTAATCCAAAGTAGTGGGTATATCACTATTTTAAGTTTTGACCTCTCCAAACCCACTTTTTTCATTTTTATAAATAAGATCATCACCCTCCGAACAAATGGGACGCCTTCTAGATAAAGCTGACCCATATCTAGTCCCTTTATCATCAATTTTCAGATTAGTAAACAAAGATTCAATAAAAGAAACACCAATCATTTTAACATCTTCATCATGATTACGACAAAAACCAGGAGGAATCGCCTTTTCTAGGAACTCTTGCTTAGGTCTCAACCTAGAGGTCCTCTCCTTTGATTAATAGATATTTGGATGGATTTAATAGACTCATTAATATCATGCTTGGGTGGCAAAGTTTTACTTTTAAGAGTTTCCACATCATGAGCAATCCTATCCATGTTTCTAGACATATCGTCAACTTTATGTACTTTTTCTTCTACCATAGTATTAAAAGTTTTTTGAGAACTAATAAATTCTTTAATGGTGTTCTCAAGATCCGAGGGCATCATATTATTATTATTGCAAGAATTACCATAAGAATTTCCATAATTATTAGAGGAATTTACGGGATATAGTCTAGTATTGAAATTACCTGTATAAGCATTGTTATTGAAATTATTTCTAGAGATAAAGTTCACATCAATAGCATCATATTTTGCTCAATCAAAGTAGACAGTGGCACATCATTGGGAGCAACATGAGCATTCTTATTTGAATCCATATTCATAAAAGAATCCAACTTATCACTCAAAGTAGCAATTTCTTCAACCTAATTAAAATTATTACCAGTTGGAGCTCGTTTCGTATGCCATTGAAAATAATTTGTCATGATATTATCCAGTAGTTTTGTAGCTTCTCCCAATGTTATTTCTATAAAGGTACCACCTGAAGCAGAGTCTAAGATTTCTCGACACAAAGTTTAGTCCCGCATAGAAATTTTGTTTTATCATCCATAAACTTAAGCAGCGAGTGGGACAATTTCGAATCATCAGTTTTCATTCTCTCCCATGCTTGTGCAACATGTTCTTTTTCATGTTGTTTGAAATCCATGATTTGATTACGAAGATATATAACTTAGCAGGAGAAAAATACTTAGTAATAAACACATCCTTACACATATCCCATGTTCCAATACTATTGCGAGACAACGATGAAAACCAAGCTTTAGCGTTATCCCTTAGGGAGAAAGGAAATAATTTCAGTTTAACCACATCATTATCCACATCTTTTTTCTTTTGCATGTCACATAATTCAACGATCGAATTAAGATGTGAAGCAGCGTCCTCATTGGGACTTCCATCAAATTGTTCTTTCATAACAAGATTTAGCAAAGCGACATTTATATCAAAAGCTTCCGCACTAGTGGCGGGTGGTATAGGATTACTAAAATATCATTATTATTAGTATTTGAAAAGTCACAAAATTTGGTATTTTCTTGAGACATAGTGACAAAGCAAGTAAACTAGCAAGCAAATAAGTAAACTAGAGAACTAAGAAAACAAGCAAATAGAAATACATTTGTATTTTTAATTTTTATATAAAGCAAAATATAAAAGAAAATAAAAAGTAGAACAAGTGAAACACAATTTGTGTGTAGGAACCTGACAAGAGTTTGATGATATCTCCCCGGCAACGGCGCCAGAAATTCTTCCTGCTACTTGTGAGCGGTGTTGGGATTTCCCCCGAAGAGTAGAGGAGATGCAACACAGTACGAGTATTTCCCTCAGTGAGAACCAAGGTTATCAAACCAATAGGAGAACCAAGCAAACTCCCTTCGACAACACCTACACACACAAAACCAAACACTTGCGCCCAACGCGGGCAAGAGGGTTGTCAAGCCCCCTGAACTCATTACTTGCAAGGATTAAATCTTGATAGAGATAGATGGTATAAAATCAAGATAAAATAATACTAAATAAATTACAACAAAGTATTTATGGGTTTTTAGTATTTATGATTAAGTAGACCCAGGGGCATAGTTTTCGCTACAGGCATCTCTCTTGAACATAGCATACGGTGGGTAGACAAATTACTGTTGGGCAATTGGCAGAATTGCGCATAGTTATGACATGTTATTCACGGTAATGATCATGTATATAGGCATCACGTCCATAAACAAGTAGATCAACACGATCCTGCATCTACTACTATTACTCCACTTCGAGAGCACTTCTATGCTTGCCTCTCTAGGTATTAAGTTCATGATAAACAGAGTAATGCTTGGAGCAAGGTGACATGATGTAGACAAAGTATGACAAGCAATATGTTCAGACCCCATTGTTTTACCTTAATGGCAACAATACAAATACGTGTATTGTCCCTTTCTGTCACTGGGATATAGAGCACCGCAAGATTGAACCCGTTACAATGCACCACTCCCACTTTAGATAAATCAATCAAGTTGGCCAAACCAAACCGAAAGATCAGAGAGAAATACGAAGCTATAACAATCATGCATAATATAATTCAGAAAAGACTCAATTACTTTCAAGGAATAATCTGATCATAAACCCACAATTCATTGGATCCCAACAAACACACCACAAAAGAGGATTACATCGGATAGATCACGGCGAGGATCACGGTGAACATGATATTGAAGATCAAAGAGATAGATAAAGCCATCTAGGTACTAGCTATGGACACGTAGGTCTGTGGTGGACTACTCACACATCATCATGGAGGCAGCAAGGTTGATGAAGAAGGCCTCCATGATTGATTCCCCCTCCGGCAGAGTACCGGAAAAGGTCTCCATATGGGCTCCCGTTGGAACAGAGACTTGCGACGGCAGAAAAACTATTTCGGGTGGCTCTCTGTTTGTTTCCCGATTTTAGAGAATTTATGGGGGTGGAATAAGGTCAGACGGTGCCACGAGGGGCCCACAAGGCATCAGGGCGCGCCTACCCCCCTGGGCACGCCCTGTTGCCTTGTCGTCTCCTCGCTTCGTGTCTAGTCTGCTCCCAAAGCTTCCAGGGTCTCTTTTGTCTAGAAAAAAATCGTCAAAAAGTTAAGTAGCGTTTGGACTTCGTTTGGTACTGATTTCCTGGAAAACCAAAAACAGGCACAAAGCAACAACTAGCACTAGGCACTGGGTTAATGGTTACTTCCCAAAAATGATATAAAATAGCATATAAAGCATCAAAGATTGATAATATAGTAGCATGGAACAATAAAAAATTATCGATACGTTGGATACGTATCACGTCCCGTTTCGCAACGATTACCACGCACTACTCGAACGAGCTACCTTTGCCAAATTTAATGTTGTCCCGCATTATGCATATCTGAAGCTCAAGATGCCGGGACCAAAGAGTGTTATCACAATAAATGGAAACACCCAAACGCTCCCTCCGAACGGAGGAGCAGAATGCCTCGTTCGCGACCGAGGCTCAGGCGGACGAAGAGGCGTCCAAAGCCCTCACCGATGTGCATTCGATGCTCACTTCCAAGCGCGCCCGAGGTGCCTCTCAACCTCCTAGTTCCTCTCATAGCCATCCTAAATAGGGTTACGCGTTGCCTTGCCCCCCTAGCGTAGCTGAAGACTATGTTCCTAGAGTGGATAACTTCGCCCTCAAAATTCCATTAGAGGCCACGGAGCACATAAAACCACGCGGCCCTGTTCGGCTCAACCAATCTACACGGCTCAACTTTCCGGGGTGCATCCCTATGGTTATTTGAAAAACCCACAGGAGCACATGTCCAATAAGCGTAAAGCTTAACCTCACGAATATTGGGGGCTATCTCTTTACAGAACCATTGCTCGGCTAGAGCCAAGTGCTCGACCAACAGTAGTAACACACTTCAAAAATATACAACACACCTTGCTTTCAAAAAGGCTAGCTAATTCAACACAGCAGGGAGGCGCAGACGTGCGACAAGGCTCACCCAAGGACAATAGAATCCCACTACCAATGACCTCTGTACAACTCCACCTTAATACTTTTTATATATTTTGTCTGACAAGCTCAACTTGCATGGTTCGGCTTTATAAATAAAGGAATCATTTAGCTCGTTCTTATACCTCATATGTGTCTTTCTTTATTTGCCGTATGAACCAATGACAATTGCCATACATCGGATATGGACTAGGGGCTCGGATCTAACACCTTGCCTGGAAATCCCAGCGCTCGTTTTATAGAATGTTGGGTGTCTCGGATATTGCACTATTGTTGGGTTCGGCTGTAGGTGCATCGGCTGCAATATAAAATTTTCCTACACGCAGAACAACCAGGATCATGCTACAGAGATGGATCACAGATCGTTAGCACTAGACGCGCAGTACCGTGCAGCGGAAGTAGAGTTGGGGCAGCGCGTCCAGAGTCCTCTCCTCCTCGTTTAATCTCCCTCGAACAGTCGGTCATCTGATCCCACGTACAGGTTCCTCGGAGAGGCGCAAGTGCACTGCCTCTAACGGTATACGCGCGTGTAGGAGGAACACCGTGCAGCAGACTACTAGGTCCGATCACCGAGTTGGTGGCGACTGGAGGTGGCTACTAGCAACACATGCAAAGACCTAATGACGGCGCTGAAGCGATCAACCGAATGAGTGTGCCACACCTCTACTATATATAGGCATCCGTCGCGGGCTCAACACTTGGGCCTTGCACGGATCCTAAAGCCCATAAGTTCCTTCCCTTAACCGCATGACCCCTTAGGTTCTCGTTCACTTGGTCACGAGTTTGATCACATCCGGCTCCACTAGTTGGTAGCAAACTCTAGCAAAGCGTGCCAACTCCATGTGTCCGATGAAGCCGGTTAGGTGAACCTATACTACACACTTATGTTCCCTTTGCCATAAGATATATGGTGTCATGGTCAAGGCGACATGGTCATCCTTGTTGCAGCACGACCTCTTTCTCGTTCCGGTGAATCCGACCAACACTTCAGATTATCTCATAATCCTCATCACATGACCATGCTTATCCAGGTCAGATCACCCGAGGGGCCCACAGTATATCTCTCCTGATCGGAGGGGCAAATCCCATGTTGCTCAACCATGTCTCGTAGCATGGGTCCGGACAAGCCCGAAACATACCTTTATAACTACCCAATTATGGAGTAGCGTTTGGTTGGCCCAAAGCAGGTCTTTCACCATCCCGAGTACATGTGTCAGCTCAGGTCTTAGGACATAGAACATATGTTGTACTAGAGACTCACGGATGACCTATCACCGCGTCTCATAGTCGGGTCTGTCCAACTCAGACCTTATCTCAAATCGGATCTGACTATGTCAAATCTGACCAGATCTTTCTTAGTCCATATTATCCGGCTAGCATCCAATGCTACATGGTCAGTGAGAGCGGACCATCCACCGTGTCATATGCTAGTCTAACTGGTTGCGCGTTGTAGCGACCCGATCTCAAGGGATCGGAGTCTCTGTGCTTAAGTGTCATCCCTGGATCGGTATGCTGACACACACAGTACTCGAGGAATTATAATAGAGTTCAATCACACACTTTATTACATCGAGGTCCTCAAAAGAGTATTTATTACAATAATATGGCTGAAGGCCATCTAAATAAAATAACTGCGGAAGCTTCGAAGGTAAATGAGTCCATCAACTCCACTGGCAAAACTGAGTGCAGAACAACGACCTATCGCACCTTAATCCTCGTCGGAAAACTCTGCAACATGACACGTTGCAGCCGTGTAGGTCAGCACATGGAATATGCTGGCAATGTCACACCATAAAGTAATAATGAAAAATAACTATCTCTATATGCAAATTTGGTTGGTGGAGGCTCTAGGTTTAATTTTGCATAATGCTATTTTTTCCCTACAACAAAGGAATAAATTTTTATTTACTACCAAGTTTATACCATTATTGAGAAGGTTCCTCCAACTCAATTCCCAAAATTCCCAAGTTATTAAGAACCCAATTCATTAATTAAATAGGGTGTTGAGATCAACCAATAATTCACCTCTAGATACTCAAAGTTGTCCATAACCGGGGACACGGCTAATCATGATTAGTTTATACACTCTGCAGAGGTTCGCACTTTTCCCCACAAGACTCGACCACCTCCATGATCGGAAGATCGAGACATAGACTTTCTGAATGTGTTCCCCTTAACCCTGGATAGGCCGGTACACCTACTTTCCCCTACATCTGCTAGCCTACCCGGAAAGGCTCACACAAACTTACTCAACTATGCCAGAGCCCATAATGGCTTGTGGCTGCACACGGAAGTTTCTAGGCATGAAATATCATATGATCCCTTTGAGCCTGGGTGGCATTCCGTAGGGTGATCACACGGGTCCTCCGGGATTCCCTAGGGCAAGCACTGGATTCTCCAGGTGCCCCAGCCATTCCACCCAGAGTTGTGTTAATGTTGCCACCTTAAGGTTATCCCAAAATTATTTTTTCTCTCATAACTTACATGAATCACACATACCAATCCCCGTCTACGAGCATGGCTAAGCAATATATAAGCATAACGAATATTCCCGGGGTGATCAAGTTTCATAGGTTCCTACCTCATGAACTACATAGCAATACCATAATTTCCCAATCCAACTCGTGCAAATTTGTAAGAGTGAATCTAATGCATAGTAAAAACTGGGTATAGGAAAATATGATCAAAGTGTGAACTTGCCTTGCTGACGTTCGTTAAACTCTAATGATTGATAGTACTCCGCTTCGCACTCCGGACAATCTAGCGTGCCAAACAATAAGCATACAATAAGCAATCATGATCACCATCGAGCAAACAAGATCATATGCAAAACAACATCAAAAGAAAAAGTTGGAAACTCAAAGAAATTGTCAAAACAAGTTTCTGTACAGAAACTATTTTTAACAGAGGAAAATCATATAAAATTGTATTTTAACAGAAAGTATTTGCTATTATTTTTAATTAGCAAAAAGAATCACTTAAAAAGGTTTTATAAACAAAAGTTATGGCCTATTTAAGATAGAACTAAAATCTGTCCAGATTCAATTTTTATAAAAACAAAAAATATTTTTATTAGTTCTCTGGATACATATAACTTGCAGAAAACTATAGCAAAAGGAATTTCTCAAAAACCTATTTTTAAATAAAAGTTATACCTAAATTAGTGTTTAATACAAATCTGTTTAAACTCAAAATTTCAAAGTTCAAAAATATTTTTTTGTTGGATCCACATGATAGGTGAGATTTTTGTGAATCCGTAGCAAAAAGAATCATCGAAATCGGAGTTGTAGAATTAAAGATAGAAAAAAAAAAACAAATCTGAGATCCAATCTGAAAACGGGATTTTTATGAAATCGTGAAATTTCGGGCAGATGACAAGTGGCGAGCTCTGGATGGCTGTTGGGTGTGTGCTGCGCGGCTTAGGGGCGAACAACCTCTATATATGGGGTTCGGCGGCGACGGCTTATTCACAAAAAAAACACAACTAAACCGAGACCGGTTCGATCTAAACAGGAGAAAACCGAACGCTTCGTTCCTTCTAGAAAAATACATGCTACATACAGGAGAGAGGGAAGAAGATGGCGGTGGGGCGGCGGCTCCGGCAATCAACGACGTCGGCGAAGTTGTCCAACGGATGCGGGAGGTCGGGGGCGATCGATTTTTTGCTGAAGGTGATGGTTGGTGATGACCGAAGCGAGCGGGGCGTCGAGGTGAACTCCGTGAACTACGGCGGCGTTGCGAGCTTGGGGCGGTTGCTGTAGATGAAAAGGGGAGACAAGACCTTGTCAAAACAAATCTAGGGATCGAGAGAAGTCGAACCATAGAAGAGGGAGGCTCGGGATGGCTCACCGGCGTCGGAATCCGGCGATGAACCGCAACTTCTATGGCGAGATCCAAACGGCGAGAGCTCCGAGTACAGGTGGTTTCGGGCGTGGGGTTTGAGGGAATCGGTCGAGGAGAGTCGTGGGTATTTATAGGACATCTTTCTTGGACGAGGGGAAGACTAGAGATATGATTTTCACGAGGTTTGAATCGAAGTCGGTTCGTGTACGTGTACGTGTAGGATTCCTTGTTCGTCCGTGGGGAAGAAGAAGCCGGATGGGTCCCATTGTCAGAAAAAAATGAGAGGGAGAGGCGCACGTGGGAGAGAAGGGATCGAGAGGAGCTTCTGGCGGCGGCGCTGGGAGCGCTCCTCGCTGGCTAGATCGCTAGGGTTGGCCTCCCCCTCGCTAGCATGGGCTTGGCCCGTGGCTGGCTGGGCCCTTTTTTCTTAATTGTTTTTTTTAAATCCGTTTTTTTACAGAAACAAAACGGGAAGAAGTATATATTAAATAAAATTAAAGTACAGAGTATTATACACCAAAACGAAAAAATTCCAAATAAAACCAAATTTGACTTTCAAATATATTGGCATTATTTTCTTCTGACTTTTGGGGTGTCATGTTACCTCCTCTCATACTTTTTTTATCAAAGTATTTTGTCAGGGATTTGTGAATAAAATTCAAATGCCAATTAAAAAATCAAATAAAGAAAATGAATATTTAATTGCCACATTCATTTCAATCAAAATGCATAGATGCTTAACTATAATTGTAAAACATTTCAAATTGAAAATTTGGGATGTTACAAACCTACCCCCCTTAAGATGAATCTCACCCTCGAGATTCGGGTTGGCTAGCAAAAAGGTGTGGGTGGTCCTGTCGGAGGTCTTCTTCTCGTTCCCAGGTGGCTTCTTCCTCGGTATGGTGGCTCCACTAAACCTTGCAGAACTTAATGACCTTTCTGCGAGTAACTCGGTTTGCAGTCTCGAGAATCTTGACGGGTTTCTCCTCGTAAGTCAGATCACTATCCAACTGTATCGCCTCTAGGGGCACTATGTCTCTGAGAGGAATATCGGCCGTCTCTGCATGACACTTCTTCAACTGGGAAACGTGAAATACATCATGAACTCCCGACAAAGCTTTGGGTAATTTCAACTTGTATGCAACTTCACCCATGCGTTCCAAAACTCTGTACGGCCCCACAAATCGTGGTGCTAACTTTCCTTTGACTCCAAACCTCTTAACTCCTCGAAGCGGCGACACACGAAGATATGCTCTGTCTCCGAATTCATAGGTTACCTCCTTGCGTTTAGTATCGACATAACTCTTCTGCCTGGACTGGGCTATCTTGAGTCTGTCACGAATCAACTTGACCTTCTCTTCTGAATCTCTGATCAAATCTGGTCCGAACAATTTACGGTCTCCAACTCCATCCCACATCAATGGTGTTCTGCACCTCCTTCCGTATAATGCTTCGAAAGGGGCCATCTTCAAACTGGTCTGATAGCTATTGTTGTATGAGAACTCTGCGTACGGCAAATTATCATCCCAACTAGACCCATAGTCTAGCGCACAAGCTCTCAACATGTACTCCAGAATCTGATTGACTCTCTCGGTCTGCCCATCTGTCTGCGGATGAAAGGCTGTGCTGAATTCTAGCCTGGTACCCAAAGTTTCGTGTAACTGCTTCCAAAACTTCGAGGTAAACTGTGTTCCTCTATCTGATACGATGGTCCTCGGAACTCCATGCAGACATACGATCCTGGTCATATATATCTTTGCCAGCTTAGTACTTGTATAGGTTGTTTTCACGGGGATGAAGTGAGCTACCTTGGTCAAGCGATCAACTACTACCCATATGGAATCATAACCTGAACGCGTCCTCAGTAAACCTGTAATGAAGTCCATGCCAAGTTTATCCCATTTCCAATCGGGTATCGGCAATGGCTGAAGTAATCCAGCTGGTTTCTGGTGCTCTGCCTTGACTCTCTGACATACATCACATACTGCTACATATTCCGCAATATCTTTCTTCATACCGGTCCACCAAAAACTTTCCTTCAAGTCCAAATACATCTTGGTGTTACCTGGGTGTATTGAGTAAGGTGAATCGTGAGCCTCCTGAAGAATTAACTTCCTGATCTCTGGGTCATTGGGCACATATATACGCTGCTCAAACCATAAGGTTCCGTGTTCATCCTCACAAAATTCTTCTGCCTTTCCTTGGTTCATTCTTTCCTTTATCTCTGCAATTCCTTTGTCCGTCTTCTGGGCTTCTCGTATCCTTCCCAACAGAGTGGACTGAATCTCCATTGCGGCAACAAAACCTCTCGGAACTATCTCCAATCGGAGATCTCTGAGATCGTCGGCTAACTCCTGAGGTAATCCTCCTGCTATGAGAGTATTGACATAACTCTTACGTCTCAAAGCATCTGCCACGACTTTGGCTTTCCCTGGGTGATAATGCAATCTCATGTCATAATCCTTTATGAGCTCCAACCATCTCCTCTGCCTGAGGTTCAACTCCTTCTGCGTGAAGATGTACTTCAAACTCTTGTGATCCGTGTAAACGTCACAACTATTACCGATAAGAAAATGTCTCCAGGTCTTGAGCGCATGCACTACGGCTGCTAACTCCAAATCATGTGTGGCATAATTCAACTCATGAGGTCGAAGCTGACGTGTCGTATAGGATACAACTCTTCCTTCTTGCATGAGAACGCCTCCAAGTCCCCGACGTGAAGCGTCGCAATACACTTGAAAATCCTTGCGTATATTCGGCAGAACTAGCACTGGGGTTGTAACCAAACGTTTCTTCAACTCCTGAAAACTGGCCTCACAATCCTCGGTCCAATTAAACTTGACGTCTTTCTTCAATAACTCCGTCATGGGCTTCGCGATCTTGGAGAAATTCTCAATAAACCTCCGATAATATCCTGCGAGTCCAAGGAAACTATGTATCTCTCCGACCGAGGTGGGTGCCTTCCATTCTGTGATGGCTTCAACCTTGGGAGGGTCTACTGCTATTCCTTCTCCTGATACAACATGTCCGAGAAATCCGACTTCCATCAACCAAAACTCGCATTTGCTGAACTTGGCGTATAGTTGATGTTCCCTGAGCTTCTCGAGAACCAAGCGCAAATGTTCCTTGTGTTCTTCTTCATTCTTCGAGTAAATCAATATGTCATCGATGAATACCACGACAAACTTATCCAAGAACTCCATGAATACCTTGTTCATCATGCTCATAAAATAGGCAGGGGCATTAGTCAAACCAAAAGACATGACTGTATACTCATAAAGCCCATACCTCATGGTAAAAGCTGTCTTGGGTATATCCTGCTCTCGGATCTTCAGCTGGTGATATCCTGATCGAAGATCGATCTTGGAGAATACACTAGCTCCGACTAGCTGGTCAAACAAATCATTGATCATCGGCAGCGGGTATTTGTTCTTGATCGTCACCTCGTTCAACGCACGATAATCTATAACCATTCTTAGGGATCCATCCTTCTTCTCAACTAGAAGCACTGGGGATCCCCAAGGTGATGAACTCGGTCGAATAAAACATTTCTCCAATAATTCCTTAATATGCTTCTTAATTTCCTCCAGATCATTAGCGGGCATCCGGTACGGCGTCTTGGATATTGGTCTGGTGCCTAGCAACAACTCGATTAAAAACTCTATGTTTCGGTCTGGTGGCATGCCTGGTAATTCCTCCGGGAACACATCGGGATAATCCTTTACAACTGGTACTTCCTCCTGAACAACTCCCGAAAGAGAATTCATCTGTGTCCTCCTCGGCGTATGCCTCGACACATACTTGATCCGTTTTCCCTCTTGGGTGGTGAGAAGAATCGACTTACTAGCACAATTGATGTTTCCCTCATACTTGGATAACCAATCCATGCCTAGGATCACGTCCAATCCTTGTGATTCTTGGATGATGAGGTCTGTGGGAAAAACATGCCTCCCTATGGTCAACGGCAACTGAAAACATCCCCGGCTAGCCATAGCCTCTGCTCCTGGGGAACTTACTAACATAGGTGACTTAAGGGCTATGGTTGGCAACTTAAACTTGTCCACAAATCCCCTCGATATGAATAAATGTGATGCACCAGTGTCAAAAAGAACAAGGGATGTAAATGCATTAATCAAAAACTTACCTACAACTGCGTCAGGCTGCTCGTCAATTTCCTCCACATTGACGTGATTCACCTGACCTCTGGTGAAAGGGTTGGGCTTCTTCCCAGAGCTTCCATTTCCATTTCCATTCTTCGCCTCGGGACATTCGGTGGCGTAGTGTCCGGTCTTCCCGCACTTGAAACAGGTGATGTGACTCAGATCCTTCTTTGCCGGTGTAGCGGGGTTGGAACGCTGATGGTTTTCGTTGCCTCCATTACCATTGCCATTCTTATGGCCATTATGGTTATGTCCATTTCCTCCGTGATGAGAATGGCCTCCATGGTTATGGTGATTGTGTCCACCATACTTGCTGGATCCTGATCCATTATTTCCCGAGTACGGGGTATAGCGGGGCTTCTGCTGAGCTCCAGAGTTATACTTTCCCTGTCCGTACTTCCTCTTGCGGTTCTCTATCTGCTGCTGCTTGCCTTCCAGAATGAGAGCCTTGTCAACCAACTCTTGAAAGTTATTGAAGGTAGCCACGGTCAACTGAAGTCCCAGAAAATCATTCAATCCCTCCAGAAATTTCTCCTGTTTAGCGGCATCTGTGTCGACATCTCCTGGGGCATATCGGGCTAACTGGCTGAACTCATCCACATATTGAGCCACTGAACGGCTTCCTTGGCGTAGGTTGCGGAATTCCCTCTTCTTCAGACTTATGGCTCCAGCTGAAACATGTGCGGTGCGGAAGGCCTGCTGAAACTGATCCCATGTCACATTGGCCACGGGGAAGGTGGTGGTGTAGTTTTCCCACCACGAAGCTGCTGGTCCATCCAGTTGATGCGCGGCAAAGCGCACCTTCTCAGCATCAGTGCATCCTGCGGTGGTCAGCTCCCTTCCGATCTTGCGGAGCCAGTCATGTGCGACAATCGGCTCAGTGCTGCTCGAGAATACTGGTGGGTTCAACCTCAAGAAACGGGTAAGGTTGTCAACTGGGGGTGGTGGCGGCGGGTTGTTGTTGTTGTTGTTGTTGTTGTTGTTGTTGTTGTTGTTGTTGTTGTTGCTGTTGTTGTTGTTGTTGTTGTTGTTGTTGTTGTTGTTGTTGTTGTTGTTGTTGTTGTTGTTGTTGTTGTTGTTGTTGTTGTTGTTGTTGTTGTTGTTGTTGTTGTTGTTGTTTTTGTTGTTGTTGTTGTTGTTGTTGTTGTTGTTGTTGTTGTTGTTGTTGTTTTTGTTCTGATTCTGGATGAGCATCTGCATGAGGGCATTCTGGTTTTGGATCAACTGTGCAAGTTTCGGTGGGAAGTTGGATCCGGGGTCACGTCTCAGAAGCATCTGATGGGTTTAGAGTGGGTGAGAAATTTAGAATAGAATAGGGGCCTAATGAGAAAATCACACTACCCATATGCAAATGAGGCAAATAAACTCCAAATCACACCATTCAATTTCAAACAAGTTTCACACAATCGAGCCTAAGATAACCATTACACAGAGTCTCACGAACAACAACGAACTAATCGGAAAAATCTACTCGAAGGATCGAAATACTAATATCTAAAATGGCGGTCTGCTAGAAATTCTCATCGGAAGAGGACTCTATCATTATAATATCGTCTTCAGATTCATCATCTTCATCGTCTTCATAATCGGCATCGTTGCTGATGAGGGCTGCATCACTGTCATCATTGTGAAGGTTTTCTCCTTGGTCCAGCTTCTCTTCAGCTTCTTCAAGCTTCGTCTTCAAGTCGTCGTACTTTTCTAGCTGCACACTCATTTCCTCCTCATGACTATCGTGCGCTGCCTTAAGTTCATCCTCCAGCTCAAGTATGCGAGTCATCAGCTTCCTGGTGTTCCTCAAGTCACGATGAATTTGGTTCTCCAGTCCGCGAATCTGCTCATCCTGCTCTTGTATGTGTGATGCGATTGTGTCATCATCCCTGGTGCGTATCATATCTCCTTGTTGATCCCGTCGTCCGCACATCCTGAAGGCGGTTCCTTGGAGATCATTGTGGTATTCCTCGCGGATACGTCCAAGGGTGACGTTTGCGGCAATATTCTTTCCTAAGCTCCAGGTTGGCGCCTCGAAGAAGAAATTGATGGGCTCGGTGATAGCCTCAAAGGTTCTTCCTGGGATCTGTACTTCGATTTTCCAGTGCTTCTCCTCCGGCAGTGTGGCGCTGAAGGTTCCGGTAAAAGTTGGCAGGGGAATGTTTAGGTACTTGACGATCTCCTTCACACGTCGTCCGAAGAGCATGGTCTCATCAGGCTGAGCAAACTCGGGCTTGGGGGTTGACATCTACATTGTTGAAAATAGAGAAGAATTAGAAATGAATAGAGAAGAGTATAAGACCAACGGATATATAGGGAAATTGTAAAATAAGTTTTTCCATCCTATGGATTTTCCATTCCTAGTGGTCGCGTCCTACAGTCAGCGTGTGCTCTGAAAACCATCTTGTAGCGACCAGATCTCAAGGGATCGGAGTCTCTGTGCTTAAGTGTCATCCCTGGATCGGTATGCCGACACACACAGTACTCGAGGAATTATAACACAGTTCCATCACACAATTTATTACATCGAGGTCCTTAAATGAGTATTTATTACAATAATATGGCTGAAGGCCATCTAAATAAAATAACTGCGGAAGCTTCGAAGGTAAATGAGTCCATCAACTCCACTGGCAAAACTGAGTGTAGAACAATGACCTATCGCACCTTAATCCTCGTCGGAAAACTCTGCAACATGAGACGTTGCAGCCGTGTAGGTCAGCACATGGAATATGCTGGCAATGTCACACCATAGAGTAATAATGAAAAATAACTATCTCTATATGCAAATTTGACTGGTGGAGGCTCTAGGTTTAATTTTGCATAATGCTAATTTTTCCCTACAACAAAGGAATAAATTTTTATTTACTACCAAGTTTATACCATTATTGAGAAGGTTCCTCCAACTCAATTCCCGAAATTCCCAAGTTAGTAAGAACCCAATTCATTAATTAAATAGGGTGTTGAGATCAACCAATAATTCACCTCTAGATACTCAAAGTTGTCCATAACCGGGGACACGGCTAATCATGATTAGTGTATACACTCTGTAGAGGTTGCGCACTTTTCCCCACAAGACTCGACCACCTCCATGATCGGAAGATCGAGACATAGTCTTTCTGAATGTGTTCCCCTTAACCCTGGATAGGCCGGTACACCTACTTTCCCCTACATCTGCTAGCCTACCCGGAAAGGCTCACACAAACTTACTCAACTATGCCAGAGCCCATAATGGCTTGTGGCTGCACACGGAAGTTTCTAGGCATGAAATATCATATGATCCCTTTGAGCCTGGGTGGCATTCAGTAGGGTGATCACACGGGTCCTCCGGGATCTCCTAGGGCAAGCACTGGATTCTCCAGGTGCCCCAGCCATTCCACCCAGAGTTGTGTTAATGTTGCCACCTTAAGGTTATCCCAAAATTATTATTTCTCTCATAACTTACATGAATCACACATACCAATCCCCGTCTACGAGCATGGCTAAGCAATATATAAGCATAACGAATATTCCCGGGGTGATCAAGTTTCATAGGTTCTCTACCTCATGAACTACATAGCAATACCATAATTTCCCAATCCTACTAGTGCAAATTTGTAAGAGTGAATGTAATGCATAGTAAAAACTGGGTATAGGAAAATATGATCAAAGTGTGAACTTGCCTTGCTGACGTTCGTTAAACTCTAAGGATTGATAGTACTCCGCTTCGCACTCCGGACAATCTAGCGTGCCAAACAATAAGCATACAATAAGGAATCATGATCACCAACGAGCAAACAAGATCATATGCAAAACAACGTCAAAAGAAAAAGTTGGAAACTCAAAGAAATTGGCAAAACAAGTTTCTGTACAGAAACTATTTTTAACAGAGGAAAACCATAAAAAATTGTATTTTAACAGAAAGTATTTGCTATTATTTTTAATTAGCAAAAAGAATCACTTAAAAAGGTTTTATAAAACAAAAGTTATGGCCTATTTAAGATAGAACTAAAATCTGTCCAGATTCAATTTTTATAAAAACAAAAAATATTTTTATTAGTTCTCTGGATACATATAACTTGCAGAAAACTATAGCAAAAGGAATTTCTCAAAAACCTATTTTTAAAGAAAAGTTATACCTAAATTAGTGTTTAATACAAATCTGTTTAAACTCAAAATTTTAAAGTTCAAAAATATTTTTTTGTTGGATCCACGTGATAGGTGAGATTTTTGTGAATCCGTAGCAAAAAGAATCATTGAAAACAGAGTAGTAGAATTAAAGATAGAAAAAAAAACAAATCTGAGATCCAATCTGAAAACGGGATTTTTATGAAATCGTGAAATTTCGGGCAGATGACAAGTGGCGAGCTCTGGATGGCTGTTGGGTGTGTGCTGCGCGGCTTAGGAGCGAACGGCCTCTATATAAGGGGTTCGGCGGCGACGGCTTATTCACACAAAAAAACACAACTAAACCGAGACCGGTTCGATCTAAATAGGAGAAAACCGATCTACAAGAAAACCGAACACTTCGTTCCTTCTAAAAAAATACATGCTACGTACAAAGAGAGAGCGTTCGCTTATAGAGAGAAACGGGAGGCTCAGGATGGCTCACCGGCGTCAGAATCCGGCGATGAACCGCAGCTTCTGTGGCGAGATCCAAACGGCGAGAACTCCGAGTACAGGTGGTTTAGGGCGTTGGGGTTTGAGGGAATCGGTCGAGGAGAGTCGTGGGTATTTATAGGACATCTTTCTTGGACGAGGGGAAGACTAGAGATATGATTTTCGCGAGGTTTGAATCGAAGTCGGTTCGTGTACGTGTAGGATTCCTTGTTCGTCCGTGGGGAAGAAGAAGCCGGGTGGGTCCCATTGTCAGAAAAAAAATGAGAGGGAGAGGCGCACGTGGGAGGGAAGGGATCGAGAGGAGCTTCTGGCGGCGGCGCTCCTGGCTGGCTAGATCGCTAGGGTTGGCCTCCCCCTCGCTAGCGTGGGCTTGGCCCGTGGCTGGCTGGGCCCTTTTTTCTTAATTGTTTTTTTAAATCCGTTTTTTTACAGAAACAAAACGGGAAGAAGTATATATTAAATAAAAATAGAGTACAGAGTATTATATACCAAAACGATCAGAAAAATAAATCCTAAAGCGTGAACATTTTTTTTGAGGCAAAATAATAACGAAAAAAAATATTTTTTAAAAATTCCAAATAAGACCAAAGTTGGCTTTCAAATATATTGGCATTATTTTCTTCTGACTTTTGGGGTGTCATGTTACCTCCTCTCATAATTTTTTTTATCAAAGTATTTTTTTAGGGATTTGTGAATAAAATTCAAATGCCAATTAAAAAAATCAAAAAAAGAAAATGAAAATTTAATTGCCACATTCATTTCAATCAAAATGCATAGATGCTTAACTATAATTGTAAAACATTCCAAATTGAAAATTTGGGATGTTACACGCGTCCACACAGCCCTTTTGACTAGGGACCATTTAGGACAGTCATCATACAATGCATAGTCTCATAAACAAGTTACGTACTTGTTAACACACATCACTGATAATGTCCAAGGACTATCTTTACTCATAAACACGTAGGAAATATCATCATACATGATTGCCTCTAGGGCATATCTCCAACATTCTCTCAGTTGCACTAGAGTCAATCTAATAGACATCAAATGCCCATAGCTCTAACGTGCCCCTCATGCTTGGGTTGTGAAAGCGGCTTAGTCAACGGATATGTAACATTTGCATCCGTATGAATCTTGCATAAATTAGTATCACCATTGTTTACGAGCTTTCGTATCAATTGATATTTTCGGTCTATGTGCCAGGTCTTGTGGTGTTGTCTCGGCTCCTTGGCCTGTTCGGTGGCACCTAAATTTTCGCAATAAAGGTCCAACGGTTTTGTCCAACCCGGGACACACCAATATCCTCCAGGAACTTCCGAATCCAAACACCTTCCTTTGCGGCTTCACAAGCCGCAATGTGTTCGACCTCTGTTGTGGAGTCCTTCACTGTATCTTGCTTGAAACTTGTCCAGCTCACTGCTCCTCCATGCATGACATACACGAATCCAGTTTGCGATCGGCAAACATCCCCGTCGGTTTGGAAACTAGCATCAACGTAACCCTTTACACAGAGCTCCTCCTCACCTCCATAAACTAGCAACATCTCTTTAGTCCTTTTCCGATACTTCAGGATAGTTTTCACCGCTGCCTAGTGACTCTCACCTAGGTCGGCATGGTATCTGCTTGTTAAGCTTATTGCATAGGCAATATCAGGCCGTGTACATAGCGTGGCATACATGATGGGTCCTATTGCCGAAGCATGCGGAATCCTACTCATCCGTTTTCGCTCATAAGAAGACGTAGGACTCTAAGTCTTGCTTAGCCTTATACCATGTGAGATGGGCAAGAACCCTTTCTTGGCCTCACTCATTTTGAACCACTTCAACACTTTGTCTGTGTATGTGCTCTGGCTTAAGCCGAGCAGCCTCCTTGATCTATCTCTATAGATCTTGATTCCTAAAATGTACACCGCTTATCCAAGGTCTTTCATCGAAAACTTGCCATTCAATGATTCCTTGACTGAGTTCAGCATCAAAACATCATTTCCGATCAGCAGTATGTCATCCACATACAGGATAAAAAATACTACCGAGCTCCCACTAGACTTCTTGTATAAACAATAGTCCTCTTCGTTCTTGATGAAACCAAGGTCAATGATGACTTCATCAAAACTAATATTCCAACTCCGAGCTGCTTGCCTCAATCCATAAATGGATATCTTGAGCTTGCATATTTTACCAGCGTTAGTTGGATCGACAAAACCTTCAGGTTGTATCATGTATACATCCTCTTTTAAATTCCATGAAGGAAAGCCATTTTGACATCCATCTTCCATATCTCATAATCGAAATATGCGGCTATAGCTAGTATGATCCTAACCCACTTCAACATCGCTACCGGTGAGTAGGTCTCGTCATAGTCAATTCCTTGGACTTGTCCATAACCTTTAGGCAAGAAACCACGCTTTGTGCATCTGAACATTTCCATCCACATCGGTTTTCTTCTTAAAGACCCATTTGCAACCAATGGCTATTGCGCTAGGTGGCGGATCAACCAAGTCCCAGACTTGATTTTCATCCATGGACTTTAACTCGGATCTCATGGCCTCCAGCCATGCCTCAGAATCTGGGCTCACCATCGCTTCCGCATACGTGGTTGGCTCATCGCTTTCCAGCAACAACACATCGCACACTCTGTGCAATATTTCCGACCTTCGTGGCTCCGGTGCCGACTCCACTACGGGTTCCTTGACCGGCTCCGATATGATCTCATCACCAACCGAGTCGTCCCTAAGTGTCTCTCGAATTTCTTTGAGTCGCACCGCTCTCCCACTGGCCACCCGACTGAGAAACTCTTTCTCTAGGAAAACCGCTTTCCGAGCAACAAACACTTTGTTCTCTTCTCGGTTGTAGAAGTTGTATCCCAAAGTTTCCCTCGGATATCCCACGAATATGCATTTATCCTACTTTGGTGTAAGCTTGTCCGACATGACTCGCTTGACAAATGCTTCACAACCCAAATCTTTAGAAAAGACAAACTAGGACTTTTCCCAGTCCACATCTCATGTGGTGTCTTGTCTACGGATTTTGATGGTACCCTATTAAGTGTCAAAGCTGTAGTTCCTAGAGCCTACCCCTAGAATGACAAGGGTAAATCCAATTTGCTAGTCATTGATCGGACCATGTCCAACATTTATCCGTTCTGACACGCCGTTTCTTTGTGGCATACCCGGACGTGTGAGCTAAGGTACTATACCTCGGCTTTTCAGATGATCATCAAACTCCTGGCTCATGTACACACCTTCAAGATTTGATCGCAGAAGCTTTATCGTCTTGCCGAGCTGATTTTCAACCTCATTCTGAAACTCTTTGAACTTTTCAAAAGTTTCCGAGTTGTGCCTCATCAAATAGATATATCCATATCTACTCAAGTCATCGGTAAAGTCATGAAGTACTAATAGCCACCTGTGGTTGTTGTTCTCATTGGACCACACACATCACTATGATAATACTCCAACAGTTCGGACGCATTTTCGCAACTCTTTGCAAAAGGATACTTTGTCATCTTGCCGAGCAAGCATGATTCACATGTCTCGAACGACCCAAAGTCGGATGAAGTTAGGAGTCCATCATCATGGAGCTTCTTCATGCGTTTCATATTAATGTATCCAAGACGGCAATGCCAGAAGTAAGTCGGATTTATCTCATTAGGCTTATGCATCTTGACATTAATGTTATAGACTAGTTCCGTTTCTAGATTCAAAATAAATAGCCCATCTACAATGGGTGCATAGTCGTGGAACATTCCGTTCAAATAAAATGAACAACCATTGTCCTTTAAATAGATTTCATAACCCTGATTCATCAAGCATGAGGCAGAAATAATGTGTCGACCAAGTGAGGGAATGTAATAACAATTATTCAATTCCAAACTAAATCTAGAAGGAAGCTGGAGCTGCATCGTGCCGACCTCCAACGCAACAACTCTTGCTTTGTCCCCGACCCTGATGTCAATCTCCCCTTGTGCCACACGCCTAGTTCTTACCAGCCCCTGCATCGAGTTGCAAATATGAACAACCGATCTGGTATCAAATACCCAAGAGATACTAGGTATGTCAGCAAGGTAAATGTCTATAACATATGTAACAAGTGTACCTTTGCCTGAAGAAGCATTTCCAGCCCTCTTGCCATGCTCAACAAGCCACTTGCTACAGTTCCTCTTCCAGTGACCAGTTTCCTTGCAATGAAAGCAAATGGTCTTTGTGTCCGGTCCCAACTTCGGTTCAGCAACGAAGATAACCTTATATGTGCCCTTTGCCTTACCCTTTTTTTCTTGGACCAACACTTGTTGAACTTAGCCAAGTTCTGCACCATCAATACTTGATGCGTGCCTTTCTTAATATCCTGCTCTGCCATCTTGAGCATCCCAATTCAGTGAGCTTCCTATCCATGTCGTGCATATGGTAGTTCGAGATGAACATCCCATAGTGTCGTGGTTTTGTCACGGCAGATGTCCTCGTGAAAGGACTTAGGTGTGAGGCCATCACCGCTAGGTGGCGACTCAAAGGGGTTGATCGGGAATGAGAGACAAGTTTACCCAGGTTCGGCCCCTCCGATGGAGGTAATAGCCTACGTCCTGCTTTGTGTGTTTTGATGATGATGATGATCTCAATTACAAGGGTGCGGAATCGCTAACCTAGCTCTCGAGGGTTTGTGGCTTAAGTTTTTCGGCCCTAGGGACTCGCCTTTATATATAGGTAGAGACCCTAGGATTTACAATAGAGTCCAAGTCGCATTACAACTCGTAACCTACTATGTCTCTAACACGCCTTACCTCTCCGACAAGGAATCTTATGGCGTCTCCTGCCTTGTGGGCTTAGAGTCGCCGTCTTCACATGTTTTGGCCGCCCGGTGGCTTACTTGGTAACCACCTTGCTGACCTTGTCTTTAATGGCATGACCCATCTCGTGGAATCACAAGCCACCACTATACAAACCCGGCCCAGTAGGGTGAGTTGTACTGTGGTGTCGGTGCACTAGTACAGGGGTACCCAGTGCCCCTGACTTATGCACACGCGGTAGTAGCTGAACCCTTCAACGTTCGTACAATCCCGATGAATGATCAAGACCAGACTCCAACAAGCCCGACGCGGCAGCCCAAGCCTGGACTGCAACGCACCAAGCACGTCCCCGATGCTTGCCGGGGACCAAGACATGCGCACCTTCCTGAAGACCCGGCAAGCCATCCCCCGGCAGGCGCGAGCTAACCAGCCACCGCTCCAGCGCATCGCTACGCCAGTCACTTGTCGATGCAGTGTCAAGCCCTCAAGCGGCTAATCAGCTCTCGCTAAACACGTGGCGACACACCGGGAGACAAGTTATACTCAGTGGACACTCGCCCAGCAGCATGTCAAGACCGTAAGCAACGACCGGCCAAGCGGTGGTAAAAGCTTGCCGGGGATGCACCCCCGAGCGCCACCTAGGCTAGTAATCATGGTATTTTGTCCTAAATGCAAGAGTTAGGTATGATAGCTCTGCTAAGCCAACTAATCAATAGATAATGACTGTTTTGTCATTTTGGTAACCCCTTGCACTATAAAAGGAGGCCTAAGGCTACCCAGCTCAAGATTCGGAATTTTGGACACTTGTACTCGCATAGTAGCTCACCCCGACAGCGTCTCTTGCTGGGGTTAGGGCTGTGCATTCTTCGTGTTCCTCTGATCAATCCACCAAAAGCAGGAGTAGGGTTTTACGCTTAGCAGCGGCCCGAACCTGGGTAAAATGCTTGTGTCCTGATCGTCGTGCCGTCTCATGCTCTCCGCTCTTCGTGCAACGTGACCCCCCTTGCCGAACCACAAGGGGCATTTGGCCCCATAGGTGATCATGAGCATCCGTGCCCCGACATCTTTGGCGCTCCAGGTAGGGGGCGTGCATCATTTGCACGAACCCGAGTTCAAGAACGGCGAATCGATCTTCATCATCATCTTCCCCAACAATGGCTCCCAAGAAGAAATCCGGTGCAGCCACGCATCCCTCCACTTCGAAAGCTCCCTCACACGCGGCCACCGGCGCCGTCGACGCTGCGGCGGCTGCGGGTGAGGCGGGCATCATGGACGACGCGGTCGGCGCAGGCGGCGCCCCCGTCCAGTCCTTCACGTCCGGAGATGTAGCAGGAGACGCCGGAGGGGAGAGACTACGACAGCAACTTGGCGAGCTCGGCCCCGGCGCCACAGACGAGGGAAACAACCGTTCATCGCCTCCCCACTGCGCGGATGGCCGCGGCCGCCTCGGCGGCGCCCGGTCCGGTGCGAGCCGTGACCCTTCGGCCGCGCCCGTCGCTGGCGAAACTGCTGGGCATGCACCTCGTGCGTAATGAGGCAGGGCGCCAAGCGGTGCCGTAGCCCCACAGGATCGCCCCCCCTGCACGCCAGACAGCCCCGGCGAGTGGCTCACGACATCAAGAACGTGGTGATGCTTCTCTTGGCCCTACTAGGAGTCGAACGACGTCACGGTCCGCCTCTTTCGCCATGCTGAGCACCGCAGAGGAAGCCATGGCGCGAGTCCAGATGCTGCTCAACTTCATTCCAGCAGTTGATAAAATGGACAAATGGAGAGCCACCATTCAGAGTCTGGTTTCTTTCGTTGAAGCCAACAAGCCCCAACATGCGGAGCTGTCGCGACGTACGGGAACAGCAGCAGCAGCCCGGGCCGGCTGGCGCGTCGAAGGGGCCACCCCAACGGTGCAATCTCCTCCGCGACAACAGGCCCAGAGGCAGCCGTAACAAGCTTCACATACTGATGAGCACGATGAGGCGTCCATAGTCTCGTCTGGCCCGCACGACCGCCGGGATCAACGGCGTATCCTTGAAGACCGGCGGAAAGAAGACGTACGCATCACAATCGAGCGATGCCGGGAAGCGCACCGTCAATCCGACAAGCGCAACAGTCCAGACGTTGGCGACCCCGCACCCAGTGCTGGCGGGTACCTTCCCTACGAGGTTGGTTGCCCTGCCTTCACTAGCGAGCTGTGACGGGTCCGCTGGCCGTTGACCCGAGCTTTCAAACCTGAGCTGCCTGAGAAATACGACGTGAAGCTGAACCCGACAGAGTTCTTGGGCATATACACGATAGTTGTTCAAGCTGCGGGAGGAAGAGATGAAAAGGTGCTCGCCAACTATTTCCCATTGGCACTTAAGTCGAACGTCAGATCGTGGCTGATGCATCTGCCGGAAAATTCAATTTCGTCATGGGCTGACCTATGCAACGAGTTCGTTGGCGCCTTCACTGGTGGTCATCAAGAACCAGGCCAGCCCAGCAATCTCCAAGTCCTCCCACAAAAGGAGGGAGAAACCTTGAGGAAGTATATCCAGAGATTCAGCCGAGTGCACCGCAACATCCCAGAGATACATCCTGCATCGGTGATTGCCACGTTCCATTCGAACGTGCGCAAGAGGAGGATGCGAGCCATGATGAACGTCAAGCTCCCCAAGACTGTAAATGAGCTTTACACCTTGGCGGATAAATGTGCTCGAGCTGAAGAAGGAAGGCGACTTCCCAGGGAGGAGGCGAACGTCAAAATGGACTCTGATGACGACGACGACGCCCCCGGGCCGAAGGGAAGAAGCAAGTGGCGCAACAAGAAGTGTAAGGGAAAAGCAGTATTGGCCGTCGAGAGCTCCGGAGACCTCAGTGCAAGCAAGAAGGCGAAAGCCTAAACCCCCTACAAGGGAGCTGCCGCGTGCGCTGATTGCCGGCAGGCTGCTGCCGCTGAGAAGACCGGTAAGTCCGACGGGCCATACTGCAAAATTCACCGCACCAAGGGCCATGGTCTCCAAGAATGCCGATAGGTCGAGCAACTTGTTGAGAAGCAGAGGGCCGAGTACGAGAAGCGCGACAAAGAAAAAGGCCAGGACGGTGCTGCCGGGAAAGGCCGTGGCGGCAGAGGAGGTCGCCGCGGCAAAACCCCGCAGCAAAAGGAAAAATCCGCCAGAGGCCGAGAGAAGAAGGAAACAGACGATAGGAGTGAGGATGTGGATGATGATGAGGATTCCTGCGACAGGGAGTTTCAGAAAGCAACCGAAGCCATGTGCGTTGACGGGGGTGCGTCCTTGCATTCCTCTCACCGCCAGCTCAAGCAGTGGGAACGCGAGGTCAATGCTGTGGAACCAACTGCAGAATCTAGGAAGCCACTCAAATGGTCCCTCGCGCCTATCATCTTTGACGAAGAGGATCATCCCGACCGTACCACTACGGTCGGGTGTTTGCCATTGTTGGTTTCTCTGACAATCCGCAACCTCAAGGTGTCCAAGATGTTAGTTGTCGGCGGGGCGGGATTGAACTTAATCTCCCCTAAAGTGGCTTAGAAACTGCAGATCCTTGATGAAGAGCTCGAGGCTACGGGTACATTCCAAGGAATCAACCCCGGCAGGAGCCGATCCAAGGGAAAGATCACTCTGCCAGTGACATTTGGCGGGGAACTGAACTTCCAGACATAGAGGATAGTGTTCGATGTCGCCGAGATCCCGCTGCCTTACACGGAATCCTCGGTCGCCCAGCTCTGGCAAAGTTCATGGCGGCATCTCACTATGCCTACAATACCTTGAAGATGCCAGGGCCCATTGGTGTCATTTCCATCCCATCCGACAGGAAGAACGCAGTGATCTGCGTGGACCAGATGTATCGTGACGCGGTAGCAGCTGAAGCTACAGAAATCCCAGCTCCCGCCAAGGACACAAAGAAATTGAAGAAGGCTAGTAGGAACACCGGCAAGGACTCTGGGAAGCGTGCCTCTTTGGAGTGTGCCGCACCCGACGATGACCTGCCGGGGAGTTCCGCTAGCAAGAAGACCAAGGCCACCTATCCTGAGACGAAGAAAATCCCGGCAAGGCTGGACGGCACTGGTGGCACATTCACCGTCAGTGCTACCCTTACTGACAAATAGGAAAGCGCGCATGTTACCTTCCTATGGGAGAATGTCGATGTGTTTGCCTGGCAACCATGTGACATCCCCGGAGTTCCCAGGGAGGTAATTGAGAACCACCTTGCTGTCTGTCCTCATGCCCAGCCCGTCATGCCAAAGGTTAGGAAGCAAGCCCTGGAGCGGCAGCAGTTCATTGCCGAGGAAATCAAGTAGCTTGAAGTAGCTGGTTTGGTCAGAGGGGTGTTGCATCCAACTTGGCTGGCAAACCCGGGGGTGGTACGTAAGGCAAATGGGAAATGGAGGCTTTGCATAGACTTCACTGACTTGAACAAAGCTTGCCCGAAGGACCCTTTCCCCTTTCCGCGCATAGATCAGATTGTCAATTCCACCTCCGGATGTGACTTGCTCTCGTTTTTGGATGCCTACTCCGGATACCACCAGATATTGTTGACTAAAGAAGATGAGGAGAAGACCGCATTCATAACTCCCTGTGGCACGTACTGTTTTGTGCGTATGCCCTTTGGGTTAAAGAGTGCTGGTTCAACCTTCGCCAGAGCTGTTCAGATTGGTTTTGGACCTCAGCTGCACAGAAATGTGGAAGCCTACATGGATGACATCATGGTCAAGACCAAAGATGAAGCACTCTCATACAAGATCTGGAAGAAACTTTTGCGAACTTGTGCAAAATCAACCTGAAGCTCAACCCTGAAAAGTGTGTGTTCGGTGTCCCATCCGGCAAGCTGCTTGGGTTCTTTGTATCTCAGTGAGGAATAGAAGCCAATCCCGACAAGATCAAGGCGATTGAACAGATACAGGCACCCAATACTATCAAGGATATCAGACGCTTGACCGAATGTGTTGCCGCGTTGAGTAGGTTCATCTCCAAGTCTGCTGAGCGCGCCTTGCCGTTCTTCAAGATCTTGAAGAAGGTCGGCCCGATGAAGTGGACCCCGGAGGCAGATGCAGCGCTGCAAGACCTAGAGAATTACCTATCCTCTGCTCCCACCTTGGTCGCTCCTAAACTGCAAGAGCCATTACTGCTATATTTGGCAGCGACGAATCAAGTGGTTAGTGCAGCGCTGTTGGCGTAGCGGGAAGTGGATGGAGATTTAGCAGCTACTGCTGATGCCACCGGGGACGAGAAAGAAACATCCGCGGCAGGACTCGATACAGATCAAGAGGGACCTCAGCAAACGATCAACAGCGGATCCAAATAGGTGGCAAGGAAGAAAATGGTGCAGCGGCCCGTGTACTTTATCAGTTCCCTGCTACAGGGAGCTAGATCAAGGTACTCTGGAGTACAAAAGCTGATCTTCGGCCTCATCATGGCCTCGAGGAAAGTGCGCCACTACTTCCAAGCCCATGAGATAATAGTTGTTACCCGTTGCCCGTTGCAACGCATACTGAGGAACCCCGAAGCCACTGGCAGGATAGTTGAGCGGGCATTAGAATTGTCAAGTTTCGGATTGAAGTATGAGAGCACTTCCACCATTCAAAGCAGGGCACTGGCGGAGTTGATTGCAGAATGGACACCCACGCCCGATGATGAAGCTCCGGAGACAATCCTCCCCGGCAAAGAAGGACCCAAGGATTGGATCATGTACTTTGACGGCGCTTTCTCACTCCAGGGTGCTGGAGCAGGCGTGCTCCTCATTGCCCCTACCGGAGAGCACCTCAAGTATGTCGTCCAAATGCACTTTCCCCGGGAGGAAGCCACCAACAATACCGCTGAGTACGAGGGGCTCCTTGCCAGACTTAGAATCACGGTGGAGTTGGGAATAAAGAGGCTGATTGTCCGAGGAGATTCTCAGCTTGTGGTGAAGCAAGTCAACAAGGATTACCAGAGTCCGCTGATGGAGGCATACGTGGAAGAAGTGAGGAAATTGGAGGAGCATTTTGATGGGCTGCCAACAGAGCACGTGCCACGAGCAGAAAACTGCGTTGCTGACCATCTATCGAAGTGCGTTGCGCAGAAGCTTCCTGTGGAACCAGGGACTTTTGTTCTCCGCCTCGCCCAACCATCAGTATCCCCATCAGCGATGTCCAAGAAGAGAAGGAAGCTGAACTCCGACAAGCATTTCCCGGCAGAGCTTCCCGAAGCCACTGGTAGAGAAGCTGCCGGGGAAAATCCCGTTCCGGTTGACGAGCAGCTCCCTCCCGTAGTACCTCAGGTTCTCGCGGTTGAGACAAGCGCTCCCGGAGACGAGGAGACGCCTTTAGTCCTTATTGTCGAGCCACAGGCTGCAACCTGGGCGCATCATATAGTCCATTTCCTTCAAACAGGAGAACTCCCCGAAGAGCAAGAGGAAGCCGAAAGAGTAGCCCGTCGGTCAAGTATGTACCAGTTTGTCGATGACACCCTGTACAGAAGATGACCGAACGGTGTGAAATTAAGGTGTATCTGCGGGGAGGATGGATTGAACCTGTTGGCGGAGATTCACGGAGGAGTATGTGGTTCCCACATTTGATCAAGGGCCCTTGCCGGGAAAGCTTTCCGACAGGGTTTCTATTGGCCCACTGCTCTCCAGAACACCACTGAGCTGGTCACCAAGTGTGAAGCCTGCCAGTTCCTTTCCAAGAACATCCATCAACCAGCACAAGCCCTGCAAACAATCCCTCTATCCTGGCCATTCTCGGTCTGGGGGCTCGATATTCTGGGCCCCTTCCCCCGTGCTGTCGGGGGCTTTGAGTTCTTGTTCGTGGCAACCGACAAGTTCACAAAGTGGCCTGAGGTGGAAACAGTGAGAAAGGTGACCGCGCAGTCAGTTATCAAGTTCATGAAAGGACTCGTGTGTCGCTTTGGAGTGCCTAACAGTGTGATCACCGACAACGGCACCCAGTTCATGAGCCGCGCCTTCATGCAATATATCCAAAACCTTGGAAGCAAGGTCTCCTTCGCCTCTTTTGCCCACCCAAGAAGCAATGGGCAAGTCGAGAGGATGAATGCTGAAGTGCTATGAGGGCTCAAGAAAAGAACTTTTGATAATCTGCGGAAGAGCGACAGGCGCTGGATAGACGAGCTGCCGGTGGTTCTTTGGTCCCTCAGAACGACACCAAATCGAGCTACTGACCAGATGCCCTTCTCCCTAGTGTACGGGGCGGAAGCAGTACTCCCCACGGAACTCGAGGAAGACCGTCTCCGGGCTGCGGTGCGTGGTGCATGTTACCAGCAAGCCCTGCGCCGCTTCCATAGCCGCAGGGTCCACGCTCGGAGCCTTGAGGAAGGCGACCTTGTCATTAGGCGTGTTCAGTCCGCCAAGGGTGCTAACAAGTTGACGCCGAAGTGGGAAGGCCCTTACCGGGTAGTACGAGTCACCAGACCTTGCGCAGTTCGTCTGGAGACCGAAGATGGCACCAAGGTGTTTAACTCATGGAACATTGAGCATCTTCGTAAGTTCTACCCGTAAGGCGCGGCTGCCGGGTTCAATCCCCGGCAGCCACCTTTTGTACAAGCCTTGCCGATGTTGCATGTAACCCTTTGTACAAAGCCAGGCGCAGACCCTGTGCAACAATAATAAAGCTAGGCATTGCATCATATCATCATTTTTACATGCTCATTACGCCTTTTTTTTATGATTGCAATGTTGTCGCTTCTGAGTTATAAAGATTAGTTAGAATACTTGATGAACCCGTAATCTTTGTTACTGTTCTCACCCTACATGTTTGACCATCGAAAAAACAAGGGAGGGAAACAAAGAAACAAGGATGGCAGCCCATCCCACTCTAAAAGGGGATACTGCTTGGAAAAGATAAGTATATCGCATATCTCAAGTTCAGTACCTTTCGATTCCTCAAGGAAATACTTAGTATCTTCCTTACTGCGGGTGGTGGAGTCATCCACGTGGTGAAAACCCTTGTCTGGACGAGCCGTCCCCCTGTCCTTGTTTAACGACTGTGGGGAGGGGTGGTGGCGCCGACACCGACAAGGAGCTCTGCCAGGGAACAACGTCAACCTGCTGTCGGGGGCTCGTTTTCCCTTTTTTGGCACTCGTGGTTTGAATGATGACCCGGCAAGTAGCTCCGTGTAGCAAGGACAAAACATACCGATACAGTATAAATAAGGAAGGGAAAGGGATAGTACTTGCGAAAGAAAGACAACACCTTTTCTCATTCATTTCCGATACAAAGTGGATAAAGATTACATAAGAGGGAGCCCCTTTTTAATAACTCTTTATTTGACTTTCTCCCCTAGGAGTAGATTACAAAGAGAAAAAGAACAGAGGGAGGACCCCGTCAAGGCTGTCGGGGCATGGCTCGGCGAGACCTCCGACAAGAAGGACGAAGCCGAAGTCCACGAGCCTGCCGGGGTCCAGCTGAGAAGATGAGGCGGCGCCCGAGTCGAGAACCCCCGGCAAATCGCTCTGCCGGGAGGACGAGGAGGAGCTCGATGACGGTGATGGTGCGACCGACAATCATCTGGAGCCCAGGTCGTCGTACTCCGACTTGACGGCCTGGAGCTCGTCGTCGTCGTCTTCACCGACACTGTCCTCCTCGTCGCTATCGCTCGAGGAGGAGCTTTCGACATCACTCGAGCTCTCCTCGCAGGAGCCAAGACGAGCGCCCGAACGCCCATAAATCTTGACAGAGAGCAGGTCGGCCTCCATAAACTTGAAGCGAAGGATGTGCCCACCCGTGAGATTGTGGGCACGTGCGAAGGTTTTCCAGCCGCGCCTGAGAAGCATGAAATGACGCTCCGGGTACTCAACATCCGCCCGCACAGCGCCATTGCAGCAACCATGCGCCCGTAGCCAGAGGGCGTGAGACTTATCAACCTCCATCACCCTGGCGAAAGGGTGAGGGAGGCGCAGGCGGCTTCGAGGAGGACCACGCAGCTTGATGACGAACTCCAGCGCCGTTCCCTCGGCATGGGCCTCCTTGAAGGGAGGGTCTGATGGCGGAGGAGGAAGAGAAACAGCACTCCGTCTTCCCCGACCATGGGCCCCGCGTCGACATCGGCCCCTTCCGGCCCCTCCACCATGCGCACTCGAACCGCCCTCCACCTCCACGACTGAAGCGGTGGCATGATCCCGACGGGAAGCCCTCACCGTCGAGGCGGAGGCCAGAGGACGTCCTCGTCCCCTGGGCATGCTAGCAGCGAGCGCGGCCCAAGACAAGGAAGCAGAAGGGTGAGCTCTGTGGATTCGAACTCAAGGAGGAAGAAAGGATGGATGAGCATCGCCCCTCGCGACCCGCAATTTATAGGGGAGAGCGCGGGGGCTGGCTCTCCTTCGCTCCAAAGGTCGCCGCCCATCTCCACCAATTCCACCACCCACGATCATGGGCGAACAAGTAACCGCCCCATTGCTCCAATCCATGGCACTGCGGTTTCTGCCACGACTAGGACTTTAAGTCACGCGCGCCCGTCGCTAACCCCCCGCTATGCATGCGGCGCGCGTGGCGAAAACGTCCTGAGGTGGTGGGTCAGTGCTGACAAATAAATTGGCAGTTACTCCCTCCCATTGCGCGCCAATGCATAGATTTTGGGCCTGACCCAACGACACTTGGCGAGCGCGTGTGGGCTAGACCCGGGGGCTCCTGTCGGTGCACTAGTATAGGGGTACCCAGTGCCCCCGACTTATGCACAGGCGGTAGTAGCTGAACCCTTCAACGTTCGTACAATCCCGACGAATGATCAAGACCAGACTCCAAGAAGCCCGACGCGGCAGCCCAAGCCTGGACTGCAATGCGCCAAGCACGTCCCTGGCGCTTGCCAGGGACCAAGACATGCGCACCTTCCTGAAGACCCGGCAAGCCATCCCCCGGCAGGCGCGAGCTAACCAGCCACTGCTCCACCGCATCGCTACACCAGTCACTTGTCGATGTGGTGTCAAGCCCTCAAGCGGCTAATCAGCTCTCGCTAAACACGTGGCGACACACCGGGAGGCAAGTTATACTCAGTTGACACCCACCCAGCAGCGTGTCAAGACCGTAAGCAACGACCGGCCAAGCGGTGGTAAAAGCTTGTCGGGGATGCATCCCCGAGCGCCACCTAGGCTAGTAATCATGGTATTTTGTTCTAAATGCCAGAGTTAGGTATGATACCTCTGCTAAGCCATCTAATCGATAGATAATGACTATTTTGCCATTGTGGTAACCCCTTGCACTATAAAAGGAGGCCCAAGGCTACCTAGCTCAAGATTCGGATTTTTCGACACTTGTACTCGCGTAGTAGGTCACCCCGACTGCGGCTCTTGCCAGGTTAGGGCTGTGCGTTCTTCGTGTTCCTCTGATCAATCCACCAAAAGCAGGAGTAGGGTTTTACGCTTAGCAGCGGCCCGAACCTAGGTAAAATGCCTGTGTCCTGATCATCGCGCCGTCTCATGCTCTCCGCTCTTCGTGCAACATGACCCCCCTTGCCGAACCTCAAGGGGCCTCTAGCCCGATAGGTGATCGTGAGCATCCGTGCCCCGACACGTGGGGTTATATCCCCAACATTAGGCCCCAGATTGATTTGAATTTATTCATGTCAATTTCCCGTACTTTCTCTTGGCGGCTTATCATCTGTTTGCATCTGTGTTCTTCATGAATCTCAAAACGCCGGCTTGCAAAACTTTCACTTGTTACTTTTCTTGTGCCGTCCATCAGTGATGTCATGCGCCCAAAATCTAGGAGGCCAATGATGAGGTCACAACGAATCTAAGTGTATCCGTTTAACCCGAAAATCGAGGCATCTTTGTTTCCCGAAATTTACTGTGTCTCCTTGATTTTCGCGCTCGCCAGTTGCCTCTTCAGGTTCTTTTCTTTTAAATACTTACCGGATGGTCCCTTTCTCACTTTTCACCTCGCCTTCTCACTTCTTCTTCCTCCTCGATCCCGAAGCTCTCTTGCGCCACCACTGCTGTCAACCCGTCGCCGGCGACCAATCCTGGGACTGTACCGACTCCTCTTCGTCACCAGGATTCATCCGCCTGTCTTCACCGCTCCAGGCACCCGCCTAGCTAAGTCATTTCCTTCTTCCTAGATCTGCCTTTGTTCGTCAGAGTTTGTCGGAGGTGCCGAAGCGCTTTCATCCATTCACCACCATTGCTAGTTCTTGTATAGTTCCCACGAGTTTCATTACAGAAACAGAGCGGTAGGAACAAAGGCTCTATTTTGTATATAGCACACTTCGATCTCCCTTAGGAATTTGTAAACTGAAACATCACTGCTTCCTTGCTTCACCATTAGGTTTAGCAAATATTTTATTTTCAGAACCATTTGTAGGTCCGTAAATGTAGCTGCTTCGGTAGAAACTTGTTTGTCCCATACTTAGCAAAAATTAGAAATCTTCGATCTTGGCGTAAGTCGCCCTTATGCTTACCGACTCAGTCAGGTGGCTATAACCCGCCACGTTTAGAAATCATCTTGTTTACATGCCGGCTCATCATAAGGCGACTTTACTTGTTGTAGTTTGTCATAGCGTCTTGTCATTTGATTAGAACACACATACTTAAGCGGCTTCTTTTAATTTGCATTTTTAGGCGTCCCATCATGTCGAGAACTACCACATTGTAGGATCGAAAGTATGTCTAGAGGGGGGGTGATTAGACTACTTTACCAAATAAAAATTCTACCTTTTCCCAATTTTAAGTGTTGGCAGATTTTAGCAATGATAGCAAGTCAAGTACATCCTACACATGCATGTCTAAGAGTATAGCAGCGGAAAGTAACAACAAGCATATGTAATAGAGGGTAGGAAGGGAGATCAAACGCAATTTGAAGACACGAAGATTTTTCCCGTGGTTCCGATAGGTGGTGCTATCATATGTCCACGTTTATGGAGTCTTCAACCCACAGAGGGTAACGGTCGCGAGAGTCCATGGAGGGCTCCACCCATAAGGGTCCACGAAGTAGCAACCTTGACTATTCCATAACAGCTTCCGTCCACGAAGGACTAGCCTCACTATGGGCAGATCTTCACGAAGTAGGCGATCTCCTTGCCCGTACAAACTTCTTGGTTCAACTCCACAACACGAAGTAGGAGGATCCCAAGCAACACCTAACCAATCTAGGAGGCACCACCCTCCAAAAGGTAATAGGCTCGGCAATGTCGGTGAACTCCTTGCTCTTGTGCTTCAAGATGATAGACTCCTCAACACACAATCACTCTCTCACAGATTTGGCTATGGTGGAAGAGATTGATTTGGTGGAAAGCAACTTGGGGAGGCTAGAGATCAAGATTCGTATGGATGGAGTGGAATAGCTTGATCTCAACACATGAGTAGGTGGCTCTCTCTCAGAAAATAGGATGGGGCAAGTATGGAATAGTTCTGAGTGCTTGTCTTTCGAGTGGGTGGTGGTGAAGGGGTATATATAGGCATCCACAAAAATCCAACTGTTACACCTAAAGTGACCAACTCGGTGACACCGAAGTATAAAACTCGGTGGTACCGAAGTGACCAAAAGGCAGTAACTTTTGAATCTCGGTGAGACCGATACATAACTCTCGGTGGTACCGATTAGGTGACCAACGGTCAGATTGCACAACTCGGTGACGCCAATCCAAAAAACTCGGTAAGACCGATTTTATGAAACGAGGTAACATAAAGTTGGCAACTGAACTCGGTGGCACTGATTCAGAATCGGTTGCACCGAATGGCTAGGGTTTGGCATGGGTCTGTCCGAGTTTGTGAATCGGTGGCACCGAGTGGGAATTGTTGGTTGCACCGATTTTCATGAAAGGCTTGGACAGACTTTTGTGGAAGAGTTTGTGGGTGTTTTTGGTGACTATCACTTGTGCACGTGGAGCATCTTGTTCACCAATAGTACCTTACCCCCTTTTAATAGTATTGGCTTTCCTATGGACTCAAAGTGATTTCTCACAAAGTAAAATGTGAGTCCTCTTGCTTGAAGCTTTGCCAATCCATTTCCTTGCATCTTGGGGTTTCTCCACAATCCTTTTGCCATCCCTATCATTGAACTTTTCCTGAAATATGCTTAGTGGAAACATTAGTTCAATGACATATATGTTGTTATTAATTACCAAAACCACCAAGGGAGCAAATGTGCTTTCACACATGCAACTGGGTGCCGTCCCAAGTATCTGAACTTTTCCTCCAAGACTATCAAGACCAGGGTCTTTTGTCTTCTAAGGAGGTGATTGGATGGCGGGTTCCCCATGGGGAGGAACGTCCAGAACCCGGCGAAGGGGAAGTAGTAGTATTTGTAGACCACCTCCTTCGGGGGTTTTCTCCCCTGGGTCAAAATTCTTCCGGGATGCTCTACACTCTCTCCACCTTCATCCACAAGACCTGGCTCCTAACTCGATAAGCAGTCTTTGCCAATTTCAAGTGTTCTATGAAGTTTACTTGCAAATGGAACCCACCGTTCCTCTTTTCATGGAATTCTTCCACCTCAACCGTCAAACCGAGTGTGCAGATGGCCTTAGTTTGGAACTTGTTGGAATATCAATTCAACAACATATAGATGGTGCCTTCCCTCCTGTTACTCTGCCAAGCCACCCCAAAGGATGGGCCAAGACTTGGTTCTATCGGCGTAACACAGCTCTATAATGAAAACCCTCTGCCGGGTTACCGACCAGATCACCTTCCCATGGATTTTGAGCTTCCTGGCCGAGCCTCTCCAGAAGAAAGAGATCAACTCGCCTTTGTATACCCAAAACTGAAGGCTTTGCAAGCCCATGGGTTGACTGGAATCGATCTAACCCGGTGCTGGGTGTCTTGGAGGATCATGCCATATACACTGGCGGTTTAGACGATGTGCAAAGATACACCAACCAGGACTTAAACGGCGATGAAATTAACCGGATTGTGAAGAAGTTGCTGGGAGAAAGTCAAGCAGACTACAGTAAGACTGGGCTGAATCCCTTCTGCATTCTCAACCTGAGACCACCAGTAAGAAACTTTGATAATTACTTCTTTGGCTCATGATACCTGTTAAGCTCCAAACCTTACTTGTCAATTTATTATTAAACTTTATAGGCAGGCTCTTCATTCTAGAGGAGGAGAAATAAGAAAGCTGTTGCGCATAAACCAAAACCCGCCCCAAAGGTTAGGTGGCTGCAGAAGGCCCATCATATAGGGGCGAGTCACCTACACCCACTGCACAATCGGAGGTAAAACTTGACTCCTTTTTACTGTCATTTTGTTGAACTTGTTGACACTTCTTTAATATTACGGCGATGTCGAGACAAGCCGGACTGACGACATTGAGGTAATTTCCATCTCCTTCGACTTAGAATCCTTGTCTCCATTGAGAACAAGGCGGGTTGTTCGGAAAGTAAGCTTCTCTCACCCAGATTCTTATTTGGATCCCGATTTTATTTTGAAGACAGGAATAGATACAGGGATCATTAATTTCCAAAAAGGTCAAACACAGGAATAGATACAGGGATCATTGATAGGAAGGGATCCTTGAGAACAAGGGTCATTGAATGTAGGGTTCATGGAAATGAAAACTGAGGGAATCATTGAAAAGAATTTCTCTCCCTAAGATTATCTTTTGTTATTCTCCCCCTTTTTTTTTTAAGAAGGGATCATCGAAGTAACAAAATCCTCACATGAAATGGCACAAGAGAAACATAGATTTGCAACAGCGATCATAAATAAGAAAAGAAAACAAATCGGTGACTCCGAGACAGATAAATCGGTGGTACCGAGATTTTGTGGTGCAGCTTATCTGCAATGTCGGTAGAACCGAGATATATGTATCGGCGGCTCCGAGGCAAAAGTGACTAAAACAGAAAAGAAATAAGAGACCAAGTTTCTGTTTTAAAAGAAAAATTTCAAAGGGAATGTGAAGGTTTTTACAAAGGGATATCAGCTAGAGAAGATTTGAGTGGTTCCAAGAAGTCTTCGCAAAATAGAAAGTAACCATCCAAAATACTTAACTAGATGATGGGCGGTAACTAGGTCACCTATATTAGAGTATATTGACTTAGGAGCCAAGCAAGAATACTTGATCATAGGTCATACTCTACGTTAAGCTCAAAATGGGGTTACCATTTTTCGATTAAGCATTTTGATGTCTTCATATCACTTGAGTTGCTTTCTCCCATGACTTGGAGTAAAGCCTTTTCAAGGATATGAATACATACCTTTGAGTGATGTTGATGACGTGGCTTGTAGGTGAACTTGTTGAGGATGCTCGAGGTTGATGAAGATCATCTTGAGTTGGGAGCAATCCTTCTTGTTTTAGTACACTTGTCACCTGCAAAGGTTAGTCATGCAAGGAAGAGCAATGGACATATCCATTTGACATGATACCAACTTGAGAATTATAAATATATGTCAAGGATATGATTGAGGTGTCTTCTTCCTTTCATCATCAAGAGGGGTTGTGAATACTTGGTAATGACAAGATTGCTTATGATTGGAGTTGATGGCAATCTTGTGGAATGAAATTCTTCCAAGTACCTACAAAAGATTAGATGCCATACAAGGGAGCATAGAATTCCATGGCACAAGATAACATGTTAGGATCAACATGGAAATATCAAGAAAGCTTATGCCCTTGCATGCATCCGAGTGAGTCTAGCTCAAGTTTGAAGCATCAATGATGTTCAACTCACTCCTCAAGTAACAAAATGTTTTCTCATCTAGTGGTTTGGTAAAGATATCGGCCAATTGCTTGTTAGTGCGAACATGCTTAAGATTGATATCTCCTTTGGCAACATGATCACGAATGAAATGATGTCTAACTTTAATATGTTTAGTTCGAGAGTGTTGCACAGGATTATGACCAATTTTAATAGCACTTTCATTGTCACAAAGCAATGGAACATTTCTAACATGGATTCCATAATCCTTAAGCGTTTGTGTCATCCTTAACAATTGTGCACAACAAGATCCAGCAGCAATATATTCAGCTTTGGCAGTAGATAGAGATACCGAGTTTTGTTTCTTGGAGGACCAAGATACAAGAGATCTGCCCAAAAATTGACAAGTACCCGAGGTGGATTTTCTATCAACCTTGTCACCGGCATAATCCGAATCGAATAGCCAACAAGGTTAAAGGAAGATCCCTTGGGATACCAAATGCCAAAATTTGGCGTTTGTATCAAATATCTCACAATACGTTTCACGGCCAAAAGATGACATTCTTTAGGTGCAGCTTGATATCTAGCACACATGCAAACACTAGGCATAATATCGGGACGAGAGGCATATAGATATAGCAATGAACCAATCATAGATCGATAAACTTTTTGATCAACCGGTTCATCCTCCTTGGTAAGATCAACATGTCCACTAGTAGGCATTGGGGTTTTCATACCTTTGCACTCCTGCATGTTGAACTTCTTGATCAAGTCCTTGGTATACTTAGTTTGAGAGATGAAAGATCCTTCTTTCATTTGCTTGATTTGCAAACCAAGAAAGAATTTCAGCTCACACATCATAGACATCTCATACTTCTCAGACATCAACCTTCCAAATCTTTCACTAAATTGTGGGTTAGTAGATCCAAAGATAATATCATCCACATAGATTTGGCACACAAATAATTCACCATTAACTCTCTTAGTGAATAAGGTTGCGTCAATTTTACCAATTTCAAAACCTTTTTCAATGAGAAACTTTGTTAAGCATTTGTACCAAGCACGAGGGGCTTGCTTAAGACCATAAAGGGCTTTACCATAAAGGGCTTTACGAAGCTTGTACACATGATTAGGTTTCTTAGGATTCACAAAACCAGGCAGTTGCTTAACATAGACTTCTTCTTCAATCTCACCATTTACAAATGCACTTTTAATGTCCATTTGATAAAGCGTGATATCATGGTGATTAGCATAAGCAAGAAGAATGCGAATAGCTACAAGTCTAGCGATGGGGGCGTAGGTCTTAGTCCATACCTTTGACTTGCGTATATCCTTGGGCTACGAGACGAGCCTTGTTGCGTACGACTTGACCGTCTTCATCTTGCTTGTTCCGAAACACCCATTTGGTTCTGATGACGTTTTGCTCATCCTTGGGCTTCTCCACGAGTGTCCACACTTCGTTCCTCTCGAAGTTGTGAAGCTCTTCATGCATCGCGTTCACCCAATCAGCATCTTCAAGAGCTTGTTCTACCTTCAAGGGCTCAATGCTAGAGATGAAAGAATAATGCTCACAAAAGTTAGCTAGGCGAGTTTTAGAGCGAGTGATTCTCCCTGTTTGTATATCACCAAAGATTTGGTTTAGGGGATGGTTCTTGGTCACTTGTGCTCGAACTCGGGTCAGCTTCCGATTGTTGGATGGTGGAGCTTCTTCTTCATCATCATCTCCTTCATATTCGTTGTTGTTGTTGAAGGTGTCGTTCCCTTGAGGTGGTGGCGAAGGAGGTTGTGGTGGATCTTCATGATGTACTTCCTCCTCTTCATCATCGTGTCGTGTACCGCTTGTGGATGCCTCCATGTCATGTTGTGGTTCACCTTGACGTGAAGTAGGGGCTTCCACTTGAGTTGATGAAATACTTTCCTTCACCTCCATGGGACGAATCTTGCCGATGGGCAAATCTAGGATAGCTTCTGGAGGGTCCTTATCACCTACATCATTTGGCAATTGTTCGACTTGCGAACCATTAGATTCATCAAACTTCACATCTACCGTCTCTTCAACTTTTCGAGTGAAGTTGTTGTAGACACGGTAAGTGTGAGAGTTCGAACCATAACCAAGTAGGAATCCTTCATGAGATTTAGGAGCAAATTTAGTACGACGATGCTTATCAAGAATGTAGCACTTTGAGCCGAATACCCGGAAGTATCCAACTTGGGGTTTGGTACCGGTGAGTAGCTCGTATGCCGTTTTACCGAGAAGCTTGTGCAAGTAAAGTCGGTTCGTGGCATGACATGTTGTTTCCACGGCTTCTGCCCAAAAGTGTCTTGGCGTCTTGTATTCGTCAAGCATCGTTCTTGCCATCTCAATAAGCGTTCGGTTCTTCCTCTCAACAACTCCATTTTGTTGAGGCGTGTACGTAGCTGAGAACTCATGTGAGACACCTTCTTCGTCAAGAAAGGTATCCACATGGGTGTTCTTGAACTCCGATCCGTTATCACTCCGAACCTTCTTGGTCTTCACTTCAAACTGATTTTGCGCTTTGCGAGCGAAGTTCTTGAAGATCTTTTGAACCTGCGACTTATCATCAAGAAAGAATACCCACGTAAATCTGGAAAAATCATCAACTATAACTAGACCATAGGAATTTCCACCGAGACTCTTGTAAGCATTGGGACCAAAGAGATCCATGTGAAGTAACTCGAGTGGTCTCCTAGTAGTCATGATATTCTTAACGGGATGACTTCCACCTACTTGCTTTTCTGGTTGACAAGCACTACAAAGTCTATCTTTGTCAAAGATAACATCTTTAACACCAAGTATATGATCACCTTTGATAAGCTTGTCTAAGATACGCATGCCAACATGTCCTAGTCATCTATGCCAAAGCCAACCTTTAGAAGATTTTGCAATAAGACAAGTACGAGGTTTGGATCTCTTAGTGAAATCAAAAATGTATAGATCACCTCTATGGAAACCGGTAAAGACCATTTTATGATTATCTTGACGAAACACTTGGCAATCTACTTTCGTGAATAGCACATTAAAACCAAAGTCGGCAAGTCTAGATACGGAAAGAAGATTGTAGCCAAGAGATTCAACAAGCATAACATTTTGGATAGAGCTATCATGGGATATGGCCACCTTACCAAGACAAAGTACCTTACCCTTGGAGTTGTCTCCAAACGTTACGTACCTTCGCGGTCCATGGTTTGGTGTGATCTCTTCAAACATTTCTCTATCTCCGGTCATATGATCGGTACATCCGCTATCGAGAATCCACTCTTTTCCTCCGGACATGTAATCCTTGAAGTTTGCCATGAGACTTAGATTCTTCATGATCTTCTCATACTCGATGTCGAACAGCTCATCTTAATCATAGTAGCCATGTTCCACATTGTCATCATCAAGTGGGAAATCCTCGTCATAAAGAACAAGAGATTCGTTAGGATGGTGATCATGACAATGTTCAAGTTTATGAATGCGAAGGGCCTCTATAATGATATTGTTGATAGTTGTGACATCTCCTTTAGCACGCATGAGGTCTCTAAGCTCAAATAGACAATCATCAAACTTGCGATCACTAGGCGTCATTTTGTGGAAGGCAATAGTTTTATGAAGAATTTCATCAAGATTACTTAGTGAATAATTTGGATATCGTTTCTCCAAATCATTCCACAAAGTGTAAGCGCATACAAAATTCTTCATTTGATTAAGCACATTTCTAGGCAATGCTCTAACAATGAGATTAACAGCTCTAAGATTGCATAGCATATCAATTTCCTCTTCATGTGTGGGATGCAAAGGATCAATGGGAGGTACATAAGGGCACTTAACATATTTGCTCAATTGAAATTCATTAAACAGCTCAAGCATCAAAGTTTTCCATTGACTATAGTACTCTCCATCAAGAATAGGCACTCTACAACTCAAACTCCCTATACTAGACACATCCATCTTCCTCCTCGGTGATTAAACCGAAGCAATGGAGGCCAATGCTCTGATACCAATTGAGGGATCACTAGAAGAGTGTCTAGAGGGGGGGGGGGGTCAATAGACTACTAGCAGGAATTTAAAACCTAACCTTTTCCCAAGTTAATTGGTTGGCAGATTTTAACAGTTATAGTAAGTCTAGCAAGTCTAACAGCCCTGCACATGCATGTCAACAAATATGGCAGCGGAAAGTAAAGACATTGCACATGAAGTAAAGAGTAGAGATATGGAGATCAAACGCAATTGGAGACACGAAGATTTTTCCCGTGGTTCCGATAGGTGGTGCTATCGTAAGTCCACGTTTATGGAGTCTTCAACCCACGGAGGGTAACGGTCGTGAGAGTCCATGGAGGGCTCCACCCATAAGGGTCCACGAAGTAGCAACCTTGACTATTCCATAACGGCTTCCGTCCACGAAGGACTAGCCTCACTATGGGTAGATCTTCACGAAGTAGGCGATCTCCTTGCCCGTACAAACTTCTTGGTTCACTCCACAACACGAAGTAGGAGGCTCCCAAGCGACACCTAACCAATCTAGGAGGCACCACCCTCCAAAAGGTAATAGGCTCGGTAATGACGATGAACTCCTTGCTCTTGAGCTTCAAGATGATAGACTCCTCAACACACAATCACTCTCTCACAGATTTGGCTTGGTGGAAGAGATGGGATTGGTGGAAAGCAACTTGGGGAGGCTAGAAATCAAGATCCATATGGTTGGAGTGGAAGATCTTGACCTCAACACAAGGGTAGGTGGCTCTCTCTCAGAAAACTTGATGGGGCAAGTATGGAATAGTTCTGAGTGCTTCTCTTTCGAGTAGGTGGTGGTGAAGCGGTATATATAGGCATCCCCAAAAATCCAACCGTTACACACAAAATGACCAACTCGGTGACACCGATGTGTTAATCTTGGTGGTACCGAAGTGACCAAAAGGTGACAACTTTTGAATCTCGGTGAGACCGATATTGGAAACTCGGTTGCACCGATAAGGTGACCAACAGTCAGATTCCCAACCTCGGTGACGTCGATCCAACAATCTCGGTGGTACCGATATTGTGAATTTGCGTAACAGAAAGTTGGCAACCTAAACTCGGTGGCACCGGAATGGAATCGGTTGCACCGAAGTGGCTAGGGTTTGGCTGAGTCTGTCTGAGTTTGGGAATCGGTGGCACCGGGATGGAAATGTTGGTTGCACCGATGTTGAGTATTTGGCTATGGACAGACTTTGTGGAAGAGCTTGTGGGTGTTTTTGGTGACTATCACTTGTGCACGTATGAGCATTTTGTTCACCAACAAAACCTTACCCCCTTTTAATAGTATTGGCTTCCCTATGGACTCAAAGTGATTTCTCACAAATGTAAAATGTAGAGTCCTCTTCCTTGAAGCTTTGCCAATCCAATTCCTTCCATCTTGGGGTATTTCCACAATCTCCACAATCCTTTTGCCAGCCCTCTCTGTGGACTATTTCTGAAATACACTAGGTAAAAGTATTAGTCCAAGAGACAATGTATGTTGTCATGAATTATCAAAACCACAAAGGGAGCATGTTGTGCTTTCAGCCACTGGGCTTCGTGCGCCCCCCTCCGCGGCAGAGCGTCCGCCCCACCGCGCTTCCCACGGGGTCCTCCTCAGCATGTGCCCATGTGGGAGACCTGAATGCGCAGGACGCGCTGCTCATGGCAAGGGAGCTTCTTTGCCATCGCCCGACGCATGGGGGCTACGACAGCTGGGCCGACCACATCGCCTAGCTTGTCGCTGTCGCGAGAAGGGCCTTGGCTCCATACCTCCCTCTTCGATCCCCGGCGCAAGGAGCGGGGGGCTCGGCCAGCGAGATGTTTCCACCGTCGCGCGATGACGCGCCCGGCCCCCAACCCGGGGAGCCCGAGCAGGGTCCGACCAGCATTGTACTCCTTCTCCTTAGGATCCCAGTGACCGGTCTCAGGCCACCGCCCGGCTCCTGCGGAGGCACGCCAGAAGGAAGTGACGGGATGTTCCGCGCACGCCACGATGCGCGCGCCCACGACCCGACGGATCACCTACTGCCCGGGCGTTCTCGGCGTGAGCACGCCAACCGATGTAGGGACCGGGCAGCGCGAGCCGCCGAACATGGAGGTAATCACAGCGGAGGCGCGGAGGATGGCCACGGAAACAACCCTCGTCAAGATGGACGCGGCCAACCTCGCGGCGGTGGTGAAGGCGGTCAACTTCGGGCAGATGCTCGGCGCAGGCGGGTTCGCGGGCCACGCGCCCAGGACGGCGTCGCCCCGTTGCCCGGGGAGGCCAATTATAAGGCACGCAGTGAAGGGCTAGAGGGAAATCAAAGCACTCGTGCGGCAGCCTATGTTCCAAGCGGCGCCATGGCAGACGTCAGCGCCGCGAGTCTCGCACCCGCAGCAGGCACCAGCACACTCTTGGCGTAGGGGGGCACTCCCGGCGCCCCTCTTCAAGTCGAGCCCAGGGCTCCCACTGTGGAAGCACCTGGCTCGGTCGGCGCAACGAAGAGGGCGCCCGGTGGCGCGTGGGGGCGCGCCGCAGGCGCCGCCCTCGCGAGCAGGGAACGCAGTGCCAGGCACCAGGGCCACAGGAATCGTCGCCTAGGAGATCGGCAGGACGCGAGAGGTGTGGGCCACGCGCGGCAGGCGCCGCGAGGGCACCGCGCCAATCGGGTCACGCTCCTAAGGGCCCCATACGCCCCACAGCTCAAGGGGCGCCAGCACAGAACTCAGGAGGCAGGGCCCTGCGAGGCCTCCGAGGTGCGGCTTGGCTGGTGCCCTGACGCCTCCCGAGGCGGCTACATCAACACAATACTCCTACGGTCGCACGGGGTGCATTGCGCTCATGTTTGGGCCGCGGGAGCGCAATCCCGCGGTCACGCGGGGAGCAATGCACTCATGTTTGGGCCGTAGCAGCACGCAACCGCGCCGAAATGCGCGGGGCGACTCAAGAACCGAGTTGGGAACTCCTGAGCCTTGTGCCTGGGTGTTCGCCCAGCTATCTACAACCGTGACACTCTGACGTAATAATGAGTGGGCTGTATACACCCGGAGCCCCCCAAGGACGCGGAGGGGTTCCCACCCACGCCCAAGTGGAAGCCCCGTGCTCCGCGCTGGCGGATGACACGGTCCGCCAATAACTATGCCCACGCCTAGTGGAAGCCCTATGCTCCGCACTGGGGGAAGACGAAGACTAGCTTAGGTGCCGGACGCGGCTGTTCCTTGCTCCTTTTTGTACCCGAATTTGCCACTTTTTGGAATGAAGTTGAAGTTTTCGCGTCTTATTCGAAAAAGGGGTGGGAAATTTTTCTTCTTTGCAGCGTTTCTCGTTTTGACGCCCCGTTTTAAAAGTTTTGGCACCTGCCAGTTTCTCACTCTCTCGCGCCCCGCGAGCGGGGGCTGGACACGTTGTGCACCACGCCAAAGCTTTGGCATTCTAATCCTCGCGCGACACTCTCGAGCGAAGCCAGCAGGCGCGTATTGCCTCAGGCCCCCGGCCTCAGGAATGCTCATCTCCTAGCCTTGCCAGGCATCGCGACCAGACATACCAGTGACAATCGAGCCTCGCTCGGGGGCTCCAACCAAAAATGGTCGCTGGAAGGAGGACGACCAAGGAAAGGGAAGCCATGAGTTGGCTCGTTATCAAGGAACTCTAACCCTGCGTAAAGCGTGTTCCAGCGCCTTCATGGGATGCGATGTCCTGAGGAAGCACGTCCGGAGGCAGAGGCCCTGACTCCTCGCCAACCCCCACCCCCCCAGGAGCCTCGCGAGCGGTGGGCACTTCTCGAGGCTATGGAGCTGCCTAGTCCGTGAGGAAGAGGCCCCCTCGGCAAGACCTCCAAGCTGCCCCAGCGCCCCAGCTACACCTCGCGACGCAAAAACCCGCCACGAGTACGCCAAGCTAAGTTATCCTAAACGCGACGAGCATCCCATTGGTAGCAATATAAATGCCAAAGTACGAAATAAAAACAAAACACTAACATAAAGGCGCAAGCGCCATAGTCCATTACACGCCCACACGGGGCTCTCCATGGCTCTTGATGCAGGAAATAAAAGCAAAAGACGGCCTTCCGAGGACCGTCACTCCTCAGGAATGGCTCCAGCGCTGCCCGCGTTTGGTTGGAGTCCTCCTCCTCCTTGACGTGGGCGCGGCGGCGTGGCGGCTCGGTGTCCTCCAGGGCATGGGCACGGCGCCGCGGCGGCTCGACGTCCTCCCTGGTCCGGGTGCGGAGATGTGGAGACTCGTCGTAGCCATTGTCGCTCGAGCTTCCCCCGAAGGGAGCGTCGCCACCGCTGGAGGTGCTGCGTCCGTCTCCAAGGGCAAGGTCACCGCCAGGGACACCGCCGTCACGGTGTCCGTAGTCGGTGGGAAGGCAGTCAATGTCGCCGTCGCTGCCCTCAGGGCAACGCCCCAAGCGCCTGCCGTCTTCCCCGAGAATCTTGACGCAAAGTGTCGCCATCCCGTCGTGCTTGAAGTGGGAGGTACACCTCCCCCCAGGCCGCGGGCGCGGGCGAGTGTTTGCCACCTGCGGTTTAGGCACACATAACCCGCGGGGGTGACCTCGACCTCCACCCACGAGGCCGCCCTGCAGCGGCCATCGGCCTGAAGTCGTAGGCCAGCAGGCCCTCCGGCCGGCAGCGCCTCCGCGAAGAAGCGCGGGAGCTGGAACCAGGGTGATTCCCTTGCAGGACTTCCCTTGGGAGGCCTCGCGAGGCGGGTCTTGCGAGCGACGCCCTCCCCCACGCGAGCCGCTCGTGCGCCAAAGGGGAACCCCTGAGTGCCATGCCTCAGGCGCCTTTGCGCCATCAGCGCTCGAACATGAAGGAGATGGCCCCTCTCGCGTGCATTTGCGGGGCCGCCACAGGTGCTACGGGAAAGGAAAGACAGCGCAGAAGAGGGAGAGTCGGGCTCTCGTGGCGCCGCACCTGAGAGCCCGGTGCGGGGGCGGCCCGTGTCTCCTCAAGACGCCAGCCTCGTGAGGTTCGGGCGGGCAGCCACTGTTGGGGGCTGCGCGGCGCTCTCGCGGGACCCCCTGAGGAGAGCCCTGGGCAAAGCAACAGCCTAGCGAGGCAAGTACAGGTACAAGGAAGCGTGCGGGTGCGTGCCAAGGAGAATGAAAAACCTCGCGGAAGGAATGAGGACGCTCCGAGCATACCAGGCAACTACTACTCAAAAGCAAAGGTATAATACAAACGTTTAACGCCCTCTAGGGGCCGAATGGTTCTTGATGCAACAGGAATGAGGAAAAAGGAGCTCAGGCAGAGGAGGCGCTGTCTCCGTCGTGGCTCCTGAAGGTCTCAGCGCCGGAGCTGCCGCCTTCCTCGGAGGACGTCGCCTGGGCAAACCGCTCGACCAGGGACTCCATGTGCTCGCGCACCTCGTCCCTGTGAGGCATCCGGAGCTCCTCGGGCACCGGCTTCGTCGCGCGGGAGAGGTCGACTGCGGGCGCGTGGCGGCGCAAGTTGGAGAAGACGCGCGTCAGCGTGCTATCCAGAAGGTCGCGCGCGCTGGACTCAATGTGCTCATCCACCCGGGAGACGCCAGACTCCAGCGCCTCCACAACCTTGTCAAAGAAGTTGAGGTAGCCCCCGTCGCCGTGAGCACACGGCAGCGCGGGGGCTTCCCCGACAAACCGGCGGACCGCGCTGCCCACGCCCCGGGTGATGTCCAGGTACTGCTTGGCGCACGACGCTTCCATCATCTTCGCGAGCGTTGCGTCGTCCCTGGCTGCCTGCACGGCGTTGGCGGCCCCCTCGACCTAAGCCTGGAGGGATGCCAGCTTCGCCTTGGCGTCCTCCTCACCCCGAAGCGCGGCCTGGAGAGCGGCCTCAGCGCCCTGCAGCTGGGTCCTGAGCACGTCCACCTCGCCCTGAAGCGTGTCAACCCTGTGCCTCTTGGGCACCCTGAAAGGGGTTGGTGATCAGACTCGACGAGCCAGGCAGGATTCGCAAGGAAGGGTGGAGGCGATGACACACTTGCTCATCGGTGGCGGTCCAGCGCCGGCGCGCGTGGACCGGACTCGAAGGCTGACCCCCGCCGCCCCAGGAGATGGTGGCGGCACCAAAGATTCCGCTCGCGCTCCGGCGCTGACAGCACTTCCCCCGGACGCCATGAAAAGGGGAAAGGGGGAAGAGGGCGGTGTTCCTGCGAAGGTGGCAAACGGGAAGGTGTGCGAGGATGGCACTACCCCTCGGGTGAGGCGGGTTTATAAGCGCGACAGCAGTCCCCGAGGCGTCATGGGGAGTGGAGGCGACGCGCGCTCCTCGGACATCAAGCGTCGAACTCGACCCGCGGGCAGCCCTGCCTCACGTCGCCTCGTTCCCCCTGTCGGGTCACGTCAGCGTGGGCCGAAGAGGAAGGAAAACACAAGAGGGCGACGTCAATCAAGGAAGGGCAATGATGACCGACGCAGCGCACAGGCTTCGCGTCAACTTCACTCGGGGCGGTTCCCGAGGCCTTGCGAAAGAGAAGGAGTCCCGTGACATACCAGGCGCCACACATCGAGCCCGGCCCGCAGGCAATTATGTGCCCACGGCGCTTCATCCTTTGCTCCTCTCCTTCACCTTGGAGCCAAGTCCAGCACGCCATGGGCCCGGGGGCTACTGTCGGCGTTCTGGGAGCGGGGGTCCCTAGACCTGCCGGCCTGCGGCCCAGTGCGTGGCCCACCTCGATGGCCTTGTACGGCCTGACAGCAGGCCCCTCAAGACAAGACCATCGCGAGAGCCCCAGCCTCGTGGGGGGAACGGCGCCAAGACCTCCAGGGGAGTGGCCTCCCCAGGCTGCCTTCCAAGGAGCGGAGATTCCTATGTAGTGCCCTGCCTCAGGAGGATGCGATGACGTGAGCCATGACGACCAAGGCAGGCGGGCGCTACCGGATGCAGCAGAGACAGTTTCCTCTTTCGTGCTAAAGAGGCAAGGACAAATGCGGGTTCCCAAGGAACCCCCCAAAGGTTTCCATTCCGGTGCAACAAGACCAAGACCACGGGCTCGGCAGGACGGATGTCATCGCCGAGGCCACCTCTGCGTCACGCCAGGAGCTTTGCAGGCGAAGACCACCTTTAGTCAGGATAAGTTGTACCTCATGTCCCCTTTGAAATTTGGCCATTGTGGGATCCCTTCCCGCCTGTGCGATAAGGGAAGAGGACCCAGGCCACTATAAATAGGGGCTAGCCTCCACCGTAGAGAGGGGGAACCACTCACACCCAAGAGCCCTCGCGAGGTCGGTCACCACTGTACTCGTTCATCCTTAAGCCCCCTCGTGAGGCCAATCCACCAAAGCAGGAGTAGGGTCTTACACCGCAAGGTGGCCCGAACCTGGGTAAACCGTGTGTCTTTGCTTATTTTTTCCCGAGTGAGAGCTGTGGGAGGGTCGTGGTGTAGCTGGGAGGTTGAGCAGAACCGGAGGGCGAGCGCACCCCTGTGTTCGAATCTTTCTTGGGTCTGCGGAGCCTTGATTTCGACAACGCTATTATTACATCCTTAATATTTTTCCTTTCTTGCTAAAAGGCGAGGCTAAAGAATGGTTCCTTTCTCTTGCTCTTGGTTGTGTGCGTAGTCCCCAGGATATGCTTTATTACTTCTCTGAAAAATATTTTCCTGCTCATAAGAAACACGCTGCCTTACAAGAAATATTTGACTTTGTGCAAATTGAAGAAGAGAATATCCCTCAAGCTTGGGGGAGATTTCTCCAGTTACTAAGAGATTTATCTGATCATCCTCTTAAGAAAAATGAAGTACTTGATACCTTTTATAATGGACTAACCGATGCTTCTACAGATTTCCTAGATAGTTGTGTTGGTTGTGTTTTCAGGGAAAGAACGGTTGGACAAGCTGAAGAACTATTGAATAACATATTGTAAAATGGCGATGATTGGACACTTCCTGAACCACCTCCGAAACCTATTCCAAAGAAGAGAGGTATTCTATTCCTCAGTCCTGAAGATATGCGAGAAGCCAAACGATCTATTAAAGAAAAAGGTATTAAATCTGAAGATGTCAAGAAACTGCCACCTATCAAAGAAATACATGGACTTGACAAGCCGACACAGGTAGTAGAGGTAAAATATCTCCGTACGTTTAATGAAAGTGATATACCATATACTAAGACTCCTAGTCAATGCATGCATGAATTTGATAATTACATTGTTAAGCAAGAACACTTCAACAACTATGTTAAATATCAATTAAGACGTAATACTATGATGATAGATCGCTTGGGTGACTTGATGTTTAGAATTGGTTATGATGTTAAAGGTCTAGGTAAACATGCTTCTATGGTTCATACCCAAATAGATCAAGTTGCGAAATCACAAAATGATTTGCGTGTTGAGATAACTAATAATATGAATGATAATGCTGTTAGAGTAATGACTAGAGGAGGTCGTATGACTCAGGAACCTCTTTATCCTGAAGGTCATCCTAAAAGAGTAGAAAAGGATTCTCAGATAATTAGTGATGATGCACTTAGTCCACCTAATAAGAAAAAGAAAAAGAAAAATGATAGGACTCTAACTGCTTCTAGTGAACCCATTATCGAAAAGCTGCTGAGAATCGTAATGATGTTTCTATTTCTGATGCTGATACACAATCTGGTAGTGAACATGCACCTAGTGATAATGATAATGATAGTGAGAATAATGATGTTCATGTAGATGTTTCACCAGATAGTACTCCCTCCGTCCCAAAATAAGTGTCGCAGATTTTGTACTAAACTAGTACAAATTTTGTACTAGATCATTGACACTTATTTTGGGACGGAGGGAGTAATAAAGATAAAGAACCTGATAATGATGTGGAAATAGAACCTGTTGGAGATCTTGATAACCCACCTCCTAAAAATAAGCGCTATGATAAAAGAGACTTTGTTGCTAGAAAGCATGGAAAAGAAAGAGAGCCATGGGTTCAAAAACCCATGCCATTCCCTCGTAAACCTTCTAAGAGTAAAGATGATGAAGATTTTGAACGCTTCGCTGAAATGATTAGACCTGTCTTTTTGCGCACTCGCTTGACTGATATATTGAAAATGCCTCCGTATGCTAAGTATATGAAGGATATTATTACCAACACAAGAAACATACCTGAAACCAAAATTGCTACTATGCTTGCTAATTATTCTTTTGATGGTGGAGTGCCTAAGAAATTGGGAGATCTCGGTATACCCACCATACCTTGCTCCATTAAACGAAACTATGTTAAAACTGCTTTATGTGATTTAGGAGTTGTTGTTAGTGTTATGCCTTTTTCTCTTTATAAGAGACTTGAATTAAATAAGCTTACACCCATTGAGATATCCTTGCAAATGGCTGATAAATCCACCGCTTTACCTATTGGAATTTGAGAGGATGTTCCTGTTGTGGTTGCAAATGTTACTATCTTAAGAGACTTTGTTATTCTTGATATGCGTGAGGATGACAATATGTCGATCATCCTTGGTAGACCCTTTTTAAATACTGCAGGGGTTGTTATTGATTGCAACAAAAGCAAGGTCACTTTTCGTGTCAATGGAAAACAACATACCGTTCATTTTTCGAAGAAACAAATCTTGGTTAACAATATTAATGTCATTGAGCCTAGTGCCATGGTCATCGTTGGAGAATTCAAAATTCCTCTACCTACTGCCAAGAAGAAATATTATAATCTTATTGTTGGGGAAATGCAAGTCCCCATCGAGGTAACTTAGTGTCATACACAAATTCTTCGGTTTCATGTCAATAGGAAACGGTTATTAATAAGGCTTGATCAACCTTATTAATGGATCCTTTTTGAAAGACATGTGGTTGATGAATTTAGTAGGCACAACTTTCTGTATTACTAGTTTGCTCTCAGTTATTCCTAGTTGAATAAAATAAAATGACATGATTATCTTGTTTTCTAAGTTTTCCGTGCAATGGAAAAATGACCCAAAAATAAAAGTCTCAGAATGCCGCAAAATTTTAACACGGATTTTTCTGGAATATTTAAGAATTTTGGGTGCTGAAATCACATCAGGGAGGGGCACCTGTGGACCACGAGGCAACAGGGCGCGACCACCCCCTGGTCGTGCCATGTTGTGTGCCGGGGTCCACAAGGCCCCCCTACATTATCTTTTCAGCCCAAGTCATCTCTACCTCCAGCAAAAATCCCCTAGCTCTCTCTCTCTCTCTCTCGTGTTCTTCCCCTTGAAACTGAAATTTTTGATCTCTTTGCTCGGAACTCCATTTCTGAAACTGTTTTGAGGAATTGCTCCTTGGTATGTGACTCTCCCATTGCTCCAATTAGTTTTGCTTCAGTGGTTTATATTTTGCATATTTTGATGCACTTGGTGCTACTGAAAATGAGCATGCATGTCTAATTCTTCGAGTTCCAAGTAGTGGGAATGTTTGATGTGTCCTGTAGGCAACCATATGAGTAGTTGCTATCAATCTTGCAAAATTTTATTGCCATAATTTTGTGGTCGAAATTTTTTAGAAATTTGTTCATACGAGGATGAGTTTCTTCAGGAAATGTTCTTCAAGCCGGAGTTCCAAAGGAGTCATTGCAAGGACTCCGAACCAGGACGTCAACATTCCTCGCAACACGGAGGTTAGGCCGTGTGAATGGCCACATACACACTTCATGAGAGAGGCGGCTTTTCATCAAGAGTTCATACAATTTGTGGCAACTGCCGGCCTGACCAACTTTGTAGTAGATGAGTGAGACCAATACCATCTCCTTACAACTTCCTTTGTGCCAAATTTTCATTTCATGAATACGCCCAGTGCTCCCATGGTACGCTTTGCTTTATATGCAACACCTTTTGAACTTCCACTTGCTGATTTCTGTGAGATAGGCATGCTTCCCTCTGATGGCGGAATGCGTGAGCCAAAACTGGAGGAGTTCAAAGGTTTTATTCATACCTGAAACGTGGGAGAAACTAGGGGCGTATCAGGTGCTAGGGCCACCAGCTTACATTTCCCTTCTGTGCATTACTTTGCCTTATTCATAACAAAGTGCATAACTGCTATGGAGCAGGGTGGTGGTCTTAGTGCCCCCATCCTTGCCATTTTGCGCCGCGCACTTTACGGTGATAACACTTATAACATGGGACGTATTGTTGCACGTCGCTTGCATCTTAATCGAATAAGAGGCGAGATTCATGGTGGAATTTATATCACTCGCTTAGCAAAACGTTTTAATATTGATGTACGCCCCACTGATTATTTGATGCCTAAAGTCTTTCTTGACCATAAGTCCATGCTAGATCACCAATTCATTGAAGAAACTAAGCCCCTGCAGCATATTCGTTATAATTTAGTATATAGCGAGATCACCCGCGATGTTATTGTGTTGCCTACACCCTCTCTGTTTGATTATCATGCTAGGAACGGGTACATCATTATGCCAAAAGATATAATTACCTACCGGAATGAGTTGGCTCCAACAGAAGCCGAGGCCCAAGCATGGGATCCTCAGGTGCCCCAACAACAATATTACCCCAGACCTGATGGCTGTTATCAATGGTGATCGCCAAGCTAGGCTAACGCCTAAGCTTGGGGGAGTACGTATTTCTCACCGACATTACATTCATGTTCACACACTTCATATAAGTTGTCGGCGCACATCCTATTTCATTGTATATCCATGTTAGTTTTATTTCTCCCCTTTCTTCTTGTGTGTTTGAAAAACTTTAGAAAACCCAAAAATATTTCTCGCTTCTTTTCGGGTTTTCTTTCCCATTTAATTAGTTGTAGTATTAAAAGAAAACCCAAAAAGATTTCCTTTACTTGTTGGGAGCTTTCCCGTGTAAATAGTTTTTGTAGTTTTTCTTTTTCCCTTGCTTATTTCGCTTCCTTCGAGAAAAAAAAAAACTCCAAAAATATTTCAGTGTGTTTCTCTGAATTTCTATTCTTTTCTTTGAGTCATGGAAGGGGAAGACCACGATGAAAATGTAGAGTGGCTCCCATATGCTTTATTGATTGAGCCAACAGAGAGCCAATATTACCCTGTCTTCTCCTTTGTATAAAACTGCCCTGCAGATTCCAGCTTAGTCCATGGCACACTTGCACTATTATTATTATCACATCATTCGGTCGTGCAAGTGAAATGCAATAATGATGATATTTGATGAAGTGATCGTGGCAATGGAAGATGGTATGAACTCTTATTTTTTTCATTTTTGTAAATATGTTTAGCTCGTTCGATCTTTATTCATTATATCATGAGTAAACATGTTTATGATGACAATTAAAGATTATAGTTTCTCATGCCATGCTTAAATAGCTAGGAGTTGATAATGATTTACCATATAAGTCGACATGCATTAAAATGGTTATGATGTGGTATGGTAGTATTGTTGGAAATATGCCCTAGAGGCAATAATAAATTGGTTATTATTATATTTCCTTGTTCATGATAATCGTTTATTATCCATGCTATAATTGTATTGATTGGAAACTCAAATACATGTGTGGGTACATAGACAACACTGTGTCCCTAGTAAGCCTCTAGTTGACTAGCTCGTTGATCAAAGATGGTTAAGGTTTCCTGGCCATTGACATGAGATGTCATTTGATAACGGGATCACATCATTAGGAGAATGATGTGATGGACAAGACCCAAACTATAAACGTAGCATATGATCGTGTCAGTTTATTGCTATTGTTTTCTGCATGTCAAGTATCTGTTCCTATGACCATGAGATCATGCAACTCCCTGACATCGGAGGAGTACCTTGTGTGTATCAAACGTCGCAACGTAACTGGGTAACTATAAAGGTGCTCTACAGGTATCTCCGAGGGTGTGTGTTGGGTTGGCATGGATCAAGACTGGGATTTGTTACTCCGTATGACGGAGAGGTATCTCAGGGCCCACTCGGTAATACAACATCACAATGAGCCTTGCAAGCAATGTGACTAAAGTGTTAGCCACGAGATCTTGTATTACGGAACGAGTAAAGAGACTTGCCGGTAACGAGATTGAACTAGGTATAGAGATACCGACGATCGAATCTCGGGCAAATAACATACCGAAGAACAAAGGGAACAGCATACGGGATTAACTGAATCCTTGACATAGAGGTTCGACCGATAAAGATCTTCGTAGAATATGTAGGAGCCAATATGGGCATCCAGGTCCCGCTATTGGTTATTGATCGTAGAGGTGTCTCGGTCATGTCTACATAGTTCTCGAACCCGCAGGGTCTACACACTTAACGTTTGGTGACGATTAGTATAGTTGAGTTATTGTGTTGGTGACCGAAGGTTGTTCGGAGTCCCGGATAAGATCCAGGACATGACGAGGGTCTCCGGAAGAGTCCGGAGGTAAAGATTAATATATGTGATAATAGTGTTTTGATCTCCGGAAAGGTTCCGGAATTCACCGGAAGGGGTTCCGGGTGTTTACCGAAGTGTTCGGGTGCAACAACACTTTATATGAGCCAAAGGGGTAAAGCCCATGAGGTATTGGAAAGTGCAAAAGGAAGTTTTGCTACTGCCTTAAGCGGTACTACCGCTGGTAAAGGCAGTACTACCGCGTAAGCGGTACTACCGCTTGTTGGAAGCGGTACTACCGCCCAAGCGGTACTACCGCTTGTGTGAAGCGGTACTACCGCTCAAGCGGTACTACCGCTCGTGAGCGGTACTACCGCTTGTGCGCGGTACTGCAGGGATCCGAGTTGGACTCTTTCCCTGCGGGCCAAACCGACCTTGTGCGGGCAAAACCGACCTGAAGGAGGCTTTTACTCCAAGTTTAGACCCCCAAGGCTCAACATATAAATAGAGGGGCAGGGCTAGCACACGGGACACATTAAGATTTCCCAAGCCGTGTGTCGGCAACCCTAACCCTCTAGTTCTCCCGTCATAATCTCCGTAGTGCTAGGTCTATGCGTAGATGAGATCTCGAGTAGAACACAAACGAGTTGTGGGCGTGGGTGTATACATATTGCTTGCCGTTACTAGTTGATACTTGATTCGGCGATATTGTGAGATGAAGCGGCCCGGACCGACATTACGCGTACGCTTACGCGAGACAGGTTCCTTCAACTGACATGTAACTTCGTTGCATAAAGATGGCTAGCGGGTGTCTGTCTCTCTCACTTTAGTTGAATCGATTTCAATGAAGAGGGTTGTTTTAGAAGATCAAAAAGCAATCACTACACCACGTTGTGGTTTTGCGTAGGTAAGAACGGTTCTTGCAAACCCGTAGCAGCCACGTAAAACTTGCAACAACAATTAGAGGACGTCTAACTTGTTTTTGCAGGGTATGTTGTGATGTGATATGGCCAATTACATGATGAGATATATGTGATGTATGAGATGATCATGTGTTGTATAGAATATCACGACTTGCATGTCGATGAGTACGGCAACTGGCAGGAGCCATAGAGTTGTCTTTAATTATTTTCGCCATTTTTGCTTTACTTTATCGCTATGAGTTAGCTATAGTCGTGGAAGCAACAGTCGGCGCGACAACCTCATGGCGACACGTTGATGGAGAACAAGATGATGGAGATCATGGTGTCATGCCGGTGACGATGGAGATCATGCCGGTGCTTTGAAGATGGAGATCAAAAGCACAAGTTCATGGCCATATCATGTCACTTATGATTTGCATGTGATGTTAATCCTTTTATGCATCTTATTTTGCTTAGGACGACGGTAGCATTATAAGGTGATCCCTCACTTAAATTTCAAGATAAAATTGTGTTCTCCCCGAGTGTGCACCGTTGCGAAAGTTCGTCGTTTCGAGACACGCCGTGATGATCGGGTGTGATAGACTCTACGTTCACATACAACGGGTGTAAGCCATGTTGCACGTGCGGAACACTCGGGTTAAACTTGACGAGCCTAGCATGTACAGACATGGCCTCGAAACACAAGAGACCGAAAGGTCGAACATGAGTCATATAGTAGATATGATCAACATGAAGATGTTCACCATTGAAACCACCTCAACTCACGCGATGATCGGACTTGAGTTGGTAGATTTGGATCATGTTACACTCAAATGATCGGAGGGATGTCAATTTGAGTGGGAGTTTTTAAGTAATATGATTAACTAAACTCATTATCTAGAACAATAGTCTAAGTTGTCTTTGCTATATTTATGTTGTAGATCATGGCTCGCGCAATAGCACCCCTGAATTTTAATGTGTTCCTAGAGAAAGCTAAGTTGAAAGATGATGGAAGTAACTTTGTGGACTGGGCCCATAATCTAAGGATTATCCTTACGGCTTCCCAGAAGGCTTATGTCCTTGATGCACCGCTTGGTGATCCACCCGCTCCAGTTGAGTCTCTAGACGTTGTGAACGCCTGGCAGGCTTGTTCTGAAGATTACTCAATAGTTCAATGTGCAATATTGTATGGCTTAGAACCGGGACTTCAAAGACGTTTTGAACGTCATGGAGCATATGAGATGTTCCAGGAGTTGAAAATTATCTTTCAGAAGAATGCCCGGATCGAGAGATATGAGATCTCCGATAAGTTCTATGCTTGCAAGATGGAGGAGAACGGGTCTATCAGTGATCACGTACTCAGAATGTCTGGGTACTCCACCCGTTTGGCAGAATTGGGGATGCCCCTTCCACCGGAGGCTATCACTGACAGAGTTCTTCAATCATTGCCACCTAGCTACAAGAGCTTCGTGTTGAACTATAACATGCACGGGATGAACAAGTCAGTCGCCGAGCTGTTTGCGATGCTGAAAGCCGCTGAGTCTGAAATTCAGAAGGAGCATCAAGTGTTGATGGTCAATAAAACCACTAGTTTCAAGAAAAATGGCAAGGGTAAGAAGGGTAACTCCAAGAAGAGTGGCAAAGCAGTTGCTCCTCTCGTGAAGAAACCCAAGGCTGGACCCAAACCTGAAACTGTGTGCTTTCATTGCAAGGGAACTGGACACTGGAAGCGGAATTGCCCCAAGTATTTGGCTGACAAGAAGGCGGCCAACAACAAACAAGGTATATATGATATACATGTTATTGATGTGTACCTTACCAACTCTCGTTGTAGTGCCTGGGTATTTGATACCGGTGCGGTTGCTCACATTTGCAACTCAAAATAGGAACTGCGGAATAGACGGAGGCTGGCAAAGGACGAAGTGACGATGCGCGTGGGAAATGGTTCCAGGGTTGATGTGATCGCCGTCGGCACGCTCGCTCTTCGATTACCATCGGGATTAGTGATGAACCTGAATAATTGTTATTTAGTGCCTGCGTTAAGCATGAACATTATATCTGGATCTTGTTTATTGCGAGACGGTTACTCATTTAAATCAGAGAATAATGGTTGTTCTATTTATATGAGTAATATCTTTTATGGTCATGCACCCAATGTGAGGGGTTTATTCTTATTGAATCTCGATAGTAATGATACACATGTTCATAACATTGATGCCAAAAGATGTAGGATTGATAATGATAATACCACTTTCATGTGGCACTGCCGTTTAGGTCATATTGGCGTAAAACGCATGAGGAAGCTCCATGCTGATGGACTTTTGGAGTCACTTGATTTTGAATCACTTGACACATGTGAGCCATGCCTCATGGGCAAGATGACTAAAACGCCGTTCTCTGGAACAATGGAACGGGCAAGTGACTTATTGGAAATCATACATACTGATGTGTGCGGTCCGATGAGCATTGAGGTGCGCGGTGGTTATCGTTACTTTCTCACCTTCACTGATGACTTAAGTAGATATGGGTATATTTACTTAATGAAACACAAGTCTGAAACATTTGAAAAGTTTAAACAATTTCAGAGTGAAGTTGAGAATCATCGTAACAAGAAGATTAAATTCCTACGATCTGATCGAGGAGGAGAATATCTGAGTTATGAGTTTGGCAGTCACTTAAGACAATGTGGAATTGTTTCACAACTAACACCGCCTGGAACACCACAACGTAATGGTGTGTCCGAACGTCGTAATCGAACCTTATTGGATATGGTGCGATCTATGATGTCTCTTGCCGATTTGCCACTATCGTTTTGGGGTTATGCATTAGAGACAGCTGCATTCACTTTAAATAGGGCACCATCGAAATCCGTTGAGACGACGCCATATGAACTTTGGTTTGGCAAGAAGCCAAAGCTGTCGTTTCTTAAAGTTTGGGGATGTGATGCTTATGTCAAAAAGCTTCAGCCTGAAAAGCTGGAACCCAAAGCGGAAAAATGAGTCTTCATAGGATACCCAAAAGAGACAGTTGGGTATACCTTCTACCTCAGATCCGAAGGCAAAGTGTTTGTCGCTAAAAATGGAACATTTCTTGAGAAAGAGTTTCTCTCGAAAGAATTGAGTGGGAGGAAGATAGAACTTGATGAGGTTGTTGAACCTTTACTTCAACCTAAAAGTAGCGTAGCGCAGAAAGATGTTTCTGTAGAGCCTACATCAGCTGAAGAGGAAGTTAATGATGATGATCATGAAGCTTTGGATCAAGTTGCTATCGAACCTCGTAGGTCGACAAGGACGCGTACTGCTCCTGAGTGGTATGGCAACCCTGTCTTAGAGGTCATGTTGTTGGACAACGATGAACCTACGAGCTATGGAGAAGCGATGATGGGCCCGGATTCCGAGAAGTGGTTAGAGGCCATGAAATCCGAGATGGGATCCATGTATGAAAACAAAGTATGGACTTTGGAAGTATTACCAGAAGGGCGTAAGGCCATTCAGAACAAATGGATCTTTAAGAGGAAGACGGACGCGGACGGTAATGTCACCGTCTATAAAGCTCGACTTGTGGCAAAGGGTTTTTCACAAGTTCAAGGAGTTGACTACGATGAGACCTTCTCACCCGTAGCGATGCTTAAGTCCGTCAGAATCATGTTAGCAATAGCTGCCTTTTTCGATTATGAAATTTGGCAGATGGATGTCAAAACAGCGTTCCTTAACGGTTTCCTTAAGGAAGAGTTGTATATGATGCAACCAGAAGGTTTTGTCGATCCAGAGAATGCTGACAAAGTTTGCAAACTCCAGCGATCCATTTATGGACTGGTGCAAGCATCTCGGAGTTGGAATCTTCGCTTTGATGAGGTGATCAAAGCGTTCGAGTTTATACAAGTTTACGGAGAAGCTTGTATTTACAAGAAAGTGAGTGGGAGCTCTATAGCGTTTCTAATATTATATGTGGATGACATATTACTGATTGGAAACAATATAGAATTGTTGGAAAGCGTGAAGGGATATTTGAACAAGAGTTTTTCAATGAAGGACCTAGGAGAAGCTGCTTTCATATTAGGCATTAAGATCTATAGAGATAGATCGAGACGCTTAATAGGACTTTCACAAAGCACATACCTTGACAAAGTTTTGAAGAAGTTCAAAATGGATCAGTCCAAGAAAGGGTTCTTGCCTGTTTTGCAAGGTGTGAAGTTGAGTAAGACTCAATGCCCAGTGACTGCAGAAGATAGAGAAAAGATGAGTGTCATCCCCTATGCTTCAGCCATAGGCTCTATCATGTATGCAATGCTGTGCACAAGACCCGATGTCAGCCTTGCCATAAGTATGGTCGGAAGGTTTCAAAGTGATCCAGGAATGGAACACTGGACGGCGGTCAAGAATATCCTGAAGTACCTGAAAAGGACTAAGGACATGGTTCTCGTTTATGGAGGTGATCAAGAGCTCGTCGTAAAGGGTTACGTCGATGCAAGCTTTGACACTGATCCGGATGACTCTAAGTCGCAAACCGGATATGTATTTATTCTTAACAGGGGTGCGGTTAGCTGGTGCAGTTCCAAGCAAAGCGTGGTAGCTGATTCTACATGCGAAGCGGAGTACATCGCTGCCTCGGAGGCGGCGAAGGAAGGTGTCTGGATGAAGGAGTTCATGACAGATCTTGGAGTAGTGCCGAGTGCGCTTAACCCAATGACTCTGTTTTGTGATAATACTGGTGCCATTGCTCTAGCCAAGGAACCAAGATTTCACAAGAGGACCAGGCACATAAAGCGACGTTTCAATTCCATCCGCGATTACATCAAGGAGGACGACATAAATATTTGCAAAGTACACACGGATCTGAATGTTGCAGATCCGATGACTAAACCTCTTCCAAGGGCTAAACATGAACAACACCAGAACTGCATGGGTGTTCGATTCATTACAATTTAAATCACATAGTGATGTGAACTAGATTATTGACTCTAGTGCAAGTGGGAGACTGTTGGAAATATGCCCTAGAGGCAATAATAAATTGGTTATTATTATATTTCCTTGTTCATGATAATCGTTTATTATCCATGCTATAATTGTATTGATTGGAAACTCAAATACATGTGTGGGTACATAGACAACACTGTGTCCCTAGTAAGCCTCTAGTTGATTAGCTCGTTGATCAAAGATGGTTAAGGTTTCCTGGCCATTGACATGAGATGTCATTTGATAACGGGATCACATCATTAGGAGAATGATGTGATGGACAAGACCCAAACTATAAACGTAGCATATGATCGTGTCAGTTTATTGCTATTGTTTTCTGCATGTCAAGTATCTGTTCCTATGACCATGAGATCATGCAACTCCCTGACATCGGAGGAGTACCTTGTGTGTATCAAACGTCGCAACGTAACTGGGTGACTATAAAGGTGCTCTACAGGTATTTCCGAGGGTGTCTGTTGGGTTGGCATGGATCAAGACTGGGATTTGTTACTCCGTATGACGGAGAGGTATCTCAGGGCCCACTCGGTAATACAACATCACAATGAGCCTTGCAAGCAATGTGACCAAAGTGTTAGCCACGAGATCTTGTATTACGGAACGAGTAAAGAGACTTGCCGGTAACAAGATTGAACTAGGTATAGAGATACCGACGATCGAATCTCGGGCAAATAACATACCGAAGAACAAAGGGAACATCATACGGGATTAACTGAATCCTTGACATAGAGGTTCGACCGATAAAGATCTTCGTAGAATATGTAGGAGCCAATATGGGCATCCAGGTGCCGCTATTGGTTATTGATCGTAGAGGTGTCTCGGTCATGTCTACATAGTTCTCGAACCCGCAGGGTCTACACACTTAACGTTTGGTGACGATTAGTATAGTTGAGTTATTGTGTTGGTGACCGAAGGTTGTTCGGAGTCCCGGATAAGATCCAGGACATGACGAGGGTCTCCGGAAGAGTCCGGAGGTAAAGATTAATATATGTGATAATAGTGTTTTGATCTCCGGAAAGGTTCCAGAATTCACCGGAAGGGGTTCCGGGTGTTTACCGAAGTGTTCGGGTGCAGCAACACTTTATATGAGCCAAAGGGGTAAAGCCCATGAGGTATTGGAAAGTGCAAAAGGAAGTTTTGCTACTGCCTTAAGCGGTACTACCACTGGTAAAGGCAGTACTACCGCGTAAGCGGTACTACCGCTTGTTGGAAGCGGTACTACCGCCCAAGCGGTACTACCGCTTGTGTGAAGCGGTACTACCGCTCGTGAGCGGTACTACCGCTTGTGCGCGGTACTGCAGGGATCCGAGTTGGACTCTTTCCCTGCGGGCCAAACCGACCTTGTGCGGGCAAAACCGACCTGAAGGAGGCTTTTACTCCAAGTTTAGACCCCAAGGCTCAACATATAAATAGAGGGGCAGGGCTAGCACACGGGACACATTAAGATTTCCCAAGCCGTGTGTCGGCAACCCTAACCCTCTAGTTCTCCCGTCATAATCTCCGTAGTGCTTGGCGAAGCCCTGCAGAGATTGTTCCTCACCAACATCACCACGCCGTCGTGCTGCCGGAACTCATCTACTACTTCATCATCGCTCGCTGGATCGTGGAGGTGAAGGCGTCATCAAGCCGTACGTGTGTTGAACGCGGAGGTGCCGTCCGTTCGGCACTAGTTCGTGATCGGATCGAGGGAAGACTTGCGATTTGGATCGCGGAGACGTTCGACTACATCAACCGCGTTTCTTAACGCTTCCGCTTAGCGATCTACAAGGGTATGTAGATTCACTCTCCCTCTCGTAGATGCTCATCACCATGGATAGATCTTGTGTGTGCGTAGGAAATTTTTTGTTTCCCATGCAATGTTCCCCAACAAGTATGGTAATTTCCTCTGAGTAATTTGAGCGGCTTGACTTGGCCCATGTGCAAACATGTAGTTGATTCAAAACCAATGCAGCCTTCATAATGTTTAAATTTAGAGTGTTTATCTCCTACTTGATACGTCTCCAACGTATCTATAATTTTTGCTTGTTCCATGATGTTATATTATCATCCTTGGATGTTTTACAATCATATTATAGCAACTTTATATCATTTTTTGGGACTAACCTATTAACATAGTGCCAAAGTGCTAGTTGCTATTTTTGCTTGTTTTTTACTTCGCAGAATATCAGTACCAGACGGAGTCCAATCGCGACGAAACTTTTTGGAGATTTTTTTTGGGCTAGAAGACATCCAGTGGTCCAGAGAGGAGGGTCGAGGAGACCACAACCCACCAGGGCGCGCCAGAGGCCCCAGGCGCGCCCTGGTGGGTTGTGCCCTCCTCGGGACCCCTCTCCACCGCCTATGACGCCTATAAATTCCCAAATATTCTAGAAACCCTAGAGGAGTCAATGAAAAACACGTCCAGCCGCCACAAGTTCCAGAGCCTCGAGATCCAATCTAACACCATCACGGAGGGGTTCATCATCCTCATTGGTGCCTCTCCGATGATGCGTGAGTAGTCCACCATAGACCTACGGGTCCGTAGGCAATAGCTAGATGGCTTCCTCTCTCTCTTTTGATTCTCAATACAATGGTCTCTTGGAGATCTATTTGATGTAAACCTTTGCGGTGTGTTTGTTGGGATCCGATGAATTTTGAGTTGATGATCAATTTCTATCCATGAATATTATTTGAGTCTTCTTTGATCTCTTATATGCATGACTACTTACAGCTTCGTATTTCTTCTTCAAATCTTTTGTTTAGTTAGGTGAACTAGATCGATTTTTCTTGCCATGGGAAGAGGTGCTTTATGATGGGTTCGATCTTGCGGTGTCCTCTCCCAGTGACAGAAGGGGCAGCGAGGCACGCATGTATCATTGCTATTAAGGATAACAACATGGGGTCTATTCCTACATGAATAGATCTTGTCTACATCATGTCATCGTTCTTATTGCATTACTTCGTTTTTCCATGAACTTAATACACTAGATGCATGCTGGATAGCGGTCGATGTGTGGAGTAATAGTAGTAGATGCAGGCAGGAGTCGGTCTACTTATCTTGGACGTGATGCCTATATAATGATCATCGCCTTGGATATCGTCATGATTATTTGATCTTCTATCAATTTCCCAACAGTAATTTGTTCACCCACCGTGTGCTATACTCATGATAGAAGCCACTAGTGAAACCTACGGCCCCTGGGTCTACTTTTCCAACATATTGCTTTCCGATCTATCTTTTTGCCGCTTTTGTTTTCAGATCTATTTTTCCAAAAACCCAAAAATACCTTGCTGCACTTTTTATTTTGTGTTCTTGAGAGATCTATCTGTCAAATCTATCATATCCTAATCTATCTTTTTACCTTAGAGAGATTGACAACCTCTCTTCTGCGTCGGGTTACAAGTATTTGTTCTTTATGTGAAGCTGCTGTTTATTAGGTGGTGGTGATCCTCCTACCGGTTCGATACCTTGGTTTCATAACTGAGGGAAATACTTACCATCGCTGTGCTGCATCATCCCTTCATTCTTGGGGAAATACCAACGCAGTCTCAAGCCACGTCACTACTCATGCTGATGCCCACTGTTAATTATTCACAATGCATGCTTATGACCGTTTTCGTTCTCTAGTTGGTCGCTTCCTAACCTATTGCTAGCCTTCACCTGTACTAAACGGGAATGCTGCTTGTGCATCTAATATCCTTAAACCCAAAAGTTATTCGACATGAGTCTACCATACCTACCTATAAACGGTATTACCCAGCCGTTCCAAGTAAATTTGCATGTGCCACCTCTAATATTCAAATAAACATCTGTTTTGTGCACTCGTATTGCTCATGGAGCGATGGGGCGGTCAATATCTTCCATGCTAAGTGAGTTATTCTCAAGATAGACGTTTATTCACCGTCATTGCACGAGAGAGGCTGGTAAAAAGGATGCCCAGTCCTGCAAAATCAAAATTAATTATACAAAACTCCTTGGGATAGTTGATATGTTGGCAGGCACTCATGGATTCGGTCAGCCATGGTTTGTCTATGGATGGTGGATAGGAGTAAACTTTAAAATTCTATTTGGGAACCGCTGATAATGAGTTCAGCATGGAAGATACTGAAAACTTTTGTCGTAACGTTGACAGGAAAAGTGCACCACACAAAAAGTACAATTTGAATTCTATTTTAAACCTTGAGCTCTGGCACCTCTGCGAATCAATGCTTCCCTCTACGAAGGGCCTATCTATTTACTATTATGTTGAGTCATCGCCTCCTTACTTAAAGCACCAGACCGGAGAGCACTATTGTCATTCTTATGCATTGAGTCTAGTTAATGTTGGATGTGAGCATGACTGGATCTTTTCTACCCTGAATTATAATGTTTAGTCGCTGCTTCAACCTCACAGGTGCTATGCATTTATGTTTTGTGGTCTCAGAAAAGGTTAGGGAAATACCATGTCACCATATTATATCATGATTATTTTGACAAAATGTCACATCTTATTATTGCTTGCCAGTTGGTTATGTATTGCCATGAGTGAATATAATGTTTAATTGTTATCATGGATATGGTTATTTATGATTTATGCTGAAAACTTGAACACTAGCTAAGCATGTGTATAACGACGAGAACAAAAGAGTTTGTAAAAGTTTTCTTTATCACTTTCTGTTTATCAACTGAATTGCTTGAGGACAAGCAATGAGTTAAGCTTGGGGGAGTTGATACGTCTCCAACGTATCTACTTTTCCAAACACTTTTGCTCTTGTTTTGAACTCTAACTTGCATGATTTGAATGGAAGTAACTAGGACTGGCACTGTTTTTAGCAGAACTACCTTGGTGTTATTTTTGTGCAGAAATAAAAGTTCTTGAAATTGGACAAAACTTTTTATGAATTTTTTGTGGGAATTATAATGAATTATGGAGCCAAGACCCACCAGAGGGGGTGCACCTGGGGCGCACAAGGCAACAGGGCGCGGCCACCCACCTCGCCGTGGCCTGATGGCTTGGGGCCACCTCGTCGCTCCCCCGACCCTAAAACCAGTCCTATAAATTCACATATTCGAAAAAATAGAGAGGTTTTCATGGCGATCTACAAGACGGAGCCGCCGCCACCTCCTGTTCTTCCTCCGGAGGGTTGATCTGGAGTCCGTTTGGGGCTCCGGAGAGGGGGATTCGTCGCCATCGTCATCACCAACCCTTCTCCAACAACTATTCCATGATGCTCACCACTGGAGTGAGTAATTCCTTTGTAGGCTTGCTGGTCGGTGAAGGGTGTGGATGGAATTGATCATGTAATCGAGTTAAGTTTGATTGGGCTCGATCCCTGGTATCCACTATGTTTTGAGATTGATGTTACTATGACTTTGCTATGCTTAATGCTTGTCACTAGGGCCTGAGTGTCGTGACTTCAGATCTGAACCTATTATGTTTTCATGAATATAAGAGTGATTTGGATCCTATCTTGCAAGTTGTACGCACCTATTACGTATCTTGATGCGCTTACCCCAAGGTGACAATAATTGGAATTATTTCCGATGATTGCCGTAGTTTGAGGAGTTCATGTATTCACTATGTGTTAATGCTTTGTTCCGATTCTCTATTAAAAGGAGGCCTTAATATCCCTTAGTTTCCAATAGGACCCCGCTGCCACGGGAGGGTAGGACAAAAGATGTCATGCAAGTTCTTATCGCAAGCATGTATGAATACATACGGAATACATGCCTACATTATATTGATGAATTAGAGCTAGGTCTGTATTACCCTAGTGTGTAACTGTTACATGATTGATACCATCCATATATTTCCATCACTAAACCATGGCCTACACTTTACATATACTAAATCTTGCTATGTTACTACTGTTGATGTTACTGTCACAGCTGTTACTCAATTGCTATTGTTGCTACTGTTACCAAAATTGATGCTATCACTATTATCGCTACTACTATCATTTGCCGTGCCACTAAATCTTTGCTGCAGAGAGGTATCCCAGGTGCGGTTGAATTGAAAACTCAACTGTCAAGGCCTATTAATATTATTTGGCTCCCCTTGTGTCGAATCAATAAATTAGGGTGAAATACTACCCGTGAAGACTGTCGCGATCCCCTATACTTGTGGGTTATCAGACCAGATCTCATTTGCCTCCTCCACATATAAAATATGCATCTGATCTGAATCCAAATCCTATAACAGAGTCTCTGATACCAATGTTGGGTTCGACCGTAGGTACATCGCTTGCAATATAAAATTTTCCTACGCGTAGAACAACCAGGATCATGCTACAGAGATGGATCACAGATCGTTACCACTAGACGCGCAGTTTCGTGCAACGGAAGTAGAATTGGGGCAGCGCGTCCAGAGTCGTCTCCTACTTGTCCGATCTCCCTCGAACAGCCGGTCATCTGATCCCACGTACAGGTTTGCCAGAGCGACGCAAGTGTGTCGCCTCTAATGGTATCCGCGCGTGCAGGAGGAACACTGTGCGGCGAACTGCTAGGTCTGATCACCTAGTCGGCGACGAGTTGAGGTGGCTACTTGCAACACATGCAAAGTCCTAATGATGGTGCCTAAGCGATCAACCGAATGAGTGTGCCGCACCTCCACTATATATAGGCATCCGTCGCGGGCTCAACACTTGGGCCTCGCACGGATCCTAAATCCCATAAGTTCCTTCCCTTAAGCGCGCGACCCCTTAGGTTCTCGTTCACTTGGTCGCGAGTCTGATCACATCTCGCTCGGCTAGTCGGTAGCAGCCTCTAGCAAAGCGTGCCGACTCCAAGTGTCCGATGAAGCTGGTTAGGCAAACCTATACTTCACACTTATGTTCCCTTTGCCACATGATATATGTTGTCATGCTCAAGGCAACATGGTTATCCTTGTTGCAGCACGACTTCTTTCTGGTTCCGGTGAATCCAACCAACACTTCGGATTATCTCATAATCCTCATCGCATGGCCATGCTTATCCGGGTCAGATCACCCGAGGGGCCCAGAGTATATCTCTCCTGATCGGAGGGGCAAATCCCATCTTGCTCAACCATGTCTCGCAGCATGGGTCGGGACAAGCCCGAAACCTACCTTTATAACTACCCATATACGGGGTAGCGTACATGTGTCAGCTCAGGTCTTAGGACATAGAATGTATGTCGTACTAGAGACTCACAGATGACCTATCGCTGCATCTCATAGTCAGGTCTGTCCAACTCAGACCTTATCTCGACTCAGATCCGACTATGTCGAATCCGACCAGATATTTCTGAGTCCATATTATCCAGCTAGCATCCAATACTACATGGTCAGTGAGACCGGACCATCCACCGTGTCATATGTTAGTCTAACTAGCGGCTCGTCCACACAGCCCTTTCGACTAGGGACCATTTAGGACAGTCATCATACAATGCATAGTCTCACAAACAAGTCACGTACTTGTTAATACACATCATTGATAATGTCCAAGGACTATCTTTATTCATAAACACATCAGAAATATCATCGTGCATGATTGCCTCTAGGTCATATCTCCAATAACTATATGCACCAAGTTTCGACTCATGTCTTTGGTCAATAGTTGGGTTGCCCGACTCCCGTGCTTACCTCTTACGTTCCGCTTTTTTGGCTAAGTGTGTAAAGGGAGAACCACTATGATTGTGCTTCTGATTTAATCAGTTAAGTACCTCAGTGGAGAAAGCCGAAAACTGACGGTCATGATAAGCGTAAACTGGTCGGCGATCCGAAGACCGTGTAAAACCTAATCGTTAGTGCTTTCACCCGCGTTACATGAAGGGTTCTCTTCACATAACCAAAAAGTTTCATGCTCGAGCCAAGACTCACCCGAACACTTCCAAAAGCGGGGGCTCGTCAGCTGCCCCCAAAATTTAAGCTCCTATGACTAAGTGAAAGTTATAAAGGAGAATAGTCTGATTGCCTTGTCAATAACAAAAACGACCGCCTCCGGGTACCAAGACATGGCTATGGATCGTAATTTTATTCAGATATACCATGCATCTTATGCCTGGAGGGGAAGCCGATGACTTGCCACTATCATTTTAAAAAATACGGTCACACGAGAGATTGCAAGTAAAGCATATGGCTGAAAAAAACACACAGTAAAAAAAGGGACTATCTGTCTTTTTTTACATCATTTTGCCTCGGCATACCGAGGCACTTCTTACTCTAAGATTACATAGTTTCCGCATCTAGCACTGTGTTGGAAATATGCCCTAGAGGCAATAATAAAAGTAGTTATTATTATATTTCCTTGTTCATGATAATCGTTTATTATCCATGCTATAATTGTATTGATTGGAAACTCAAATACATGTGTGGGTACATAGACAACACTGTGTCCTTAGTAAGCCTCTAGTTAACTAACTCGTTGATCAAAGGATGGTAAAGGTTTCCTGACCATGGACATGAGATGTCATTTGATAACGGGATCACATCATTAGGAGAATGATGTGATGGACAAGACCCAAACCATAAACGTAGCATATGATCGTGTCAGTTTATTGCTATTGTTTTCTGCATGTCAAGTATCTGTTCCTATGACCATGAGATCATGCAACTCACTGACACCGGAGGAATACCTTGTGTGTATCAAACGTCGCAACGTAACTGGGTGACTATAAAGATGCTCTACAGGTATCTCCGAGGGTGTCCGTTGAGTTGGCATGGATCAAGACTGGGATTTGTTACTCCGTGTGACGGAGAGGTGTCTCAGGGCCCACTCGGTAATACAACATCACTATAAGCCTTGCAAGCAATGTGACTAAGGTGTTAGCCACGGGATCTTGTATTACGGAACGAGTAAAGAGACTTGCCGGTAACGAGATTGAACTAGGTATAGAGATACCGACGATCGAATCTTGGGCAAGTAACATACCGAAGAACAAAGGGAACAGCATACGGGATTAACTGAATCCTTGACATAGAGGTTCGACCGATATAGATCTTCGTAGAATATGTAGGAACCAATATGGGCATCCAGGTCCCGCTATTGGTTATTGACCGTAGAGGTGTCTCGGTCATGTCTACATAGTTCTCGAACCCGCAGGGTCTACACACTTAACGTTTGGTGACGATTAGTATAGTTGAGTTATTGTTGGTGACCGAAGGTTGTTCGGAGTCTCGGATAAGATCCCGGACATGACGAGGATCTCCGGAAGAGTCCGGAGGTAAAGATTGATATATGTGATAATAGTGTTTCGATCTCCGGAAGAGTTCCAGAGTTCACCGGAATGGGTTCCGGATGTTTACCGAAGTGTTCGGGTGCGGCAACACTTTATATGGGCCAAAGGGATAGAGCCCACGAGGTATTGGAAAGTGCAAAAGAAGTTTTGCTGCCGCGTAAACGGTACTACCGCTTGTGTGAAGCGGTACTACCGCCCGAGCGGTACTACCGCTTGTGTGAAGCGGTACTACCGCCCAAGCGGTACTACCGCTTGTGTGAAGCGGTACTACCGCTTGTGTGCGGCTGTGCACGGTTCGGCAGGGATCCGAGTTGGACTCTTTCCCTGCAGGCCAAACCGACCTTGTGCGGGCAAAACCGACCTTGTGAAGGCTTTTTGTCCAAGTTTAGACCCCAGGGCTCAACATATAAATAGAGGGGCAGGGCTAGCACACGGGACACATCAGGATTTCCCAAGCCGTGTGCCGGCAACCCTAGCCCTCTAGTTCCTCCGTCATAATCTCTGTAATGCTTGGCGAAGCCCTGCTGAGATTGCTACTCATCATCATCACCACGCCGTCGTGCTGCTGGAACTCATCTACTACTTCATCATCGCTCGCTGGATCGAGGAGGTGAAGGCGTCATCAAGCCGCACGTGTGTTGAACGCGGAGGTGCCGTCCGTTCGGCACTAGATCGGAAGGATCGTGATTGGATCGCGGGACGCTCGGCGATTTGGATCGCGAAGACGTTCGACTACATCAACCGCGTTTATTAACGCTTCCGCTTAGCGATCTACAAGGGTATGTAGATACAATCTCCCTCTCGTAGATGCTCATCACCATGGATAGGTCTTGCGTGTGCGTAGGAAAATTTTTGTTTCCCATGCAACGTTCCCCAACAGTGGCATCTGAGCTAGGTCTATGCGTAGATGAGATCTCGAGTAGAACACAAAGGAGTTGTGGGCGTGGGTGTATACATATTGCTTGCCGTTACTAGTTGATACTTGATTCAGCGGTATTGTGAGATGAAGCGGCCCGGACCGACATTACGCGTACGCTTACGCGAGACTGGTTTTACCGCTGCGTGCACTTGTTGCATAAAGGTGACTGGCGGGTGTCTGTCTCTCTCACTTTAGTTGAATCGGTTCAATGAAGAGGGTTCTTTTAGAAGATTAAAAAGCAATCACTACACCACGTTGTGGTTTTGCGTAGGTAAGAATCGTTCTTGCTAGATACCCGTAGCAGCCACGTAAAACTTGCAACAACAATTAGAGGACGTCTAACTTGTTTTTGCAGGGTATGTTGTGATGTGATATGGCCAATTACATGATGAGATATATGTGATGTATGAGATGATCATGTGTTGTATAGAATATCACGACTTGCATGTCGATGAGTACGGCAACTGGCAGGAGCCATAGAGTTGTCTTTAATTATTTTCGCCGTTTTGCTTTACTTTATCGCTATGAGTTAGCAATAGTCGTGGAAGCTACAGTCGGCGCGACAACCTCATGGCGACACGTTGATGGAGATCAAGATGATGGAGATCATGGTGTCATGCCGGTGACGATGGAGATCATGCCGGTGCTTTGGAGATGGAGATCAAAAGCACAAGTTCATGGCCATATCATGTCACTTATGATTTGCATGTGATGTTAATCCTTTTATGCATCTTATTTTGCTTAGGACGACGGTAGCATTATAAGGTGATCCCTCACTTAAATTTCAAGATAAAATTGTGTTCTCCCCGAGTGTGCACCGTTGTGAAAGTTCGTCGTTTCGAGACACCACGTGATGATCGGGTGTGATAGACTCTACGTTCGCATACAACGGGTGCAAGCCAGTGTTGCACGTGCGGAACACTCGGGTTAAACTTGACGAGCCTAGCATGTACAGACATGGCCTCGGAACACAAGAGACCGAAAGGTCGAACATGAGTCATATAGTAGATATGATCAACATGAAGATGTTCACCATTGAAACCACCTCGACTCACGTGATGATCGGACTTGAGTTGGTGGATTTGGATCATGTTACACTCGAATGACCGGAGGGATGTCAATTTGAGTGGGAGTTTATAAGTAATATGATTAATTAAACTCATTATCTTGAACAATAGTCTAAGTTGTCTTTGCTATATTTATGTTGTAGATCATGGCTCGCGCAGTAGCACCCCTGAATTTTAATGCGTTCCTAGAGAAAGCTAAGTTGAAAGATGATGGAAGTAACTTTGTGGACTGGGCCCGTAATCTAAGGATTATCCTTACGGCTTCCCAGAAGGCTTATGTCCTTGATGCACCGCTTGGTGATCCACCCGCTCCAGTTGAGTCTCCAGACGTTGTGAACGCCTGGCAGGCTCGTTCTGATGATTACTCAATAGTTCAATGTGCAATGTTGTATGGCTTAGAACCGGGACTTCAAAGACGTTTTGAACGTCATGGAGCATATGATATGTTCCAGGAGTTGAAGTTTATCTTTCAGAAGAATGCCCGGATCGAGAGGTATGAGACCTCCGATAAGTTCTATGCTTGCAAGATGGAGGAGAACGGGTCTGTCAGTGATCACATACTCAGAATGTCTGGGTACTCCACCCGTCTGGCTGAATTGGGGATGCCCCTTCCACCAGAGGCTATCACTGACAGAGTTCTTCAATCATTGCCACCTAGCTACAAGAGCTTCGTGTTGAACTATAACATGCACGGGATGAACAAGTCAGTCGCCGAGCTGTTTGCGATGTTGAAAGTCGTTGAGTCTGAGATTCAGAAGGAGCATCAAGTGTTGATGGTCAATAAAACCACTAGTTTCAAGAAGAATGGCAAGGGTAAGAAGGGTAACTCCAAGAAGAGTGGCAAAGCAGTTGCCCCTCCCGTGAAGAAACCCAAGGTTGGACCCAAGCCAGAAACTGAGTGCTTTCATTGCAAGGGAACTGGTCACTGGAAGCGGAATTGCCCCAAGTATTTGGCTGACAAGAAGGCGGCCAACAACAAACAAGGTATATATGATATACATGTTATTGATGTGTACCTTACCAACTCTCGTTGTAGTGCCTGGGTATTTGATACCGGTTCGGTTGCTCACATTTGCAACTCAAAACAGGAACTGCGGAATAGACGGAGGCTGGCAAAGGACGAAGTAACGATGCGCGTGGGAAATGGTTCCAAGGTTGATGTGATCGCCGTCGGCACGCTCGCTCTTCGATTACCATCGGGATTAGTGATGAACCTGAATAATTGTTATTTAGTGCCTGCGTTAAGCATGAACATTATATCTGGATCTTGTTTATTGCGAGACGGTTACTCATTTAAATCTGAGAATAATGGTTGTTCTATTTATATGAGTAATATCATTTATGGTCATGCGCCCAATGTGAGGGGTTTATTCTTATTGAATCTCGATAGTGATGATACACATGTTCATAACATTGATGCCAAAAGATGTAGAGTTGATAATGATAATACCACTTTCTTGTGGCACTGCCGTTTAGGTCATATTGGCGTAAAACGCATGAAGAAGCTCCATGCTGATGGAGTTTTGGAGTCACTTGATTTTGAATCACTTGACACATGTGAGCCATGCCTCATGGGCAAGATGACTAAAACGCCGTTCTCTGGTACGATGGAACGGGCAAGTGACTTATTGGAAATCATACATACTGATGTGTGCGGTCCGATGAGCATTGAGGCGCGCGGTGGTTATCGTTACTTTCTCACCTTCACTGATGACTTAAGTAGATATGGGTATATTTACTTAATGAAACACAAGTCTGAAACGTTTGAAAAGTTCAAACAATTTCAGAGTGAAGTTGAGAATCATCGTAACAAGAAGATTAAATTCCTACGATCTGATCGAGGAGGAGAATATCTGAGTTATGAGTTTGGCAGTCACTTAAGACAGTGTGGAATTGTTTCACAATTGACACCGCCTGGAACACCACAGCGTAATGGTGTGTCCGAACGTCGTAATCGAACCTTATTGGATATGGTGCGATCTATGATGTCTCTTGCCGATTTGCCACTATCGTTTTGGGGTTATGCATTAGAGACAGCTGCATTCACTTTAAATAGGGCACCATCGAAATCCGTTGAGACGACGCCATATGAATTGTGGTTTGGCAAGAAGCCAAAATTGTCGTTTCTTAAAGTTTGGGGATGTGATGCTTATGTCAAAAAGCTTCAGCCTGAAAAGCTGGATCCCAAAGCGGAGAAATGCGTCTTCATAGGATATCCAAAAGAGACAGTTGGGTATACCTTCTATCTCAGATCCGAAGGCAAAGTGTTTGTCGCTAAAAACGTAACATTTCTTGAGAAAGAGTCTCTCTCGAAAGAATTGAGTGGGAGGAAGATAGAACTTGATGAGGTTATTGAACCTTCACTTCAACCAGAGAGTAGCGCAGCGCAGAAAGATGTTTCTGTAGAGCCTACATCAGTCGAAGAGGAAGTTCATGATGAAGATCATGAAGCTTCGGATCAAGTTTCTATCGAACCTCGTAGGTCGACAAGGACGCGTACTGCTCCTGAGTGGTACGGCAACCCTGTCTTAGAGGTCATGTTGTTGGACAACGATGAACCTACGAGCTATGGAGAAGCGATGGTGGGCCCGGATTCCGAGAAATGGTTAGAGGCCATGAAATCCGAGATGGGATCCATGTATGAAAACAAAGTGTGGACTTTGGAAGTATTACCTGAAGGGCGTAAGGCCATTCAGAACAAATGGATCTTTAAGAGGAAGACAGACGCGGACGGTAATGTCACCGTCTATAAAGCTCGACTTGTGGCAAAGGGTTTTTCACAAGTTCAAGGAGTTGACTACGATGAGACCTTTTCACCCGTAGCGATGCTTAAGTCTGTCAGAATCATGTTAGCAATAGCTGCATTTTTCGATTATGAAATTTGGCAGATGGATGTCAAAACAGCGTTCCTTAACGGTTTCCTTAAGGAAGAGTTGTATATGATGCAACCAGAAGGTTTTGTCGATCCAGAGAATGCTGACAAAGTTTGCAAACTCCAGCGATCCATTTATGGACTGGTGCAAGCATCTCGGAGTTGGAATCTTCGCTTTGATGAGGTGATCAAGGCGTTCGGGTTTATACAAGTTTACGGAGAAGCTTGTATTTACAAGAAAGTGAGTGGGAGCTCTATAGCGTTTCTAATATTATATGTGGATGACATATTGCTGATTGGAAACAATATAGAAATGTTGGAAAGCGTGAAGGAATATTTGAACAAGAGTTTTTCAATGAAGGACCTAGGAGAAGCTGCTTTCATATTAGGCATCAAGATCTATAGAGATAGATCAAGACGTTTAATAGGACTTTCACAAAGCACATACATTGATAAGATTTTGAAGAAGTTCAAAATGGATCAGTCCAAGAAGGGGTTCTTGCCTGTTTTGCAAGGTATGAAGTTGAGTAAGACTCAATGCCCAGTAACTGCAGAAGATAGAGAAAAGATGAGTGTCGTCCCCTATGCTTCAGCCATAGGTTCTATCATGTATGCAATGCTGTGCACAAGACCCGATGTCAGCCTTGCCATAAGTATGGCCGGAAGGTTTCAAAGTGATCCAGGAGTGGAACACTGGACGGCGGTCAAGAATATCCTGAAGTACCTGAAAAGGACTAAGGACATGTTTCTCGTTTATGGAGGTGATCAAGAACTCGTCGTAAAGGGTTACGTCGATGCAAGCTTTGACACTGATCCGGATGACTCTAAGTCGCAAACCGGATACGTATTTATTCTTAATGGGGGTGCGGTTAGCTGGTGCAGTTCCAAGCAAAGCGTGGTAGCTGATTCTACATGCGAAGCGGAGTACATCGCTGCCTCGGAGGCGGCGAAGGAAGGTGTCTGGATGAAGGAGTTCATGACAGATCTTGGAGTAGTGCCTAGTGCACTTAACCCAATGACTCTGTTCTGTGATAATACTGGTGCCATTGCTCTAGCCAAGGAACCAAGATTTCACAAGAGGACCAGACACATAAAGCGACGTTTCAATTCCATCCGCGATTATGTCAAGGAGGACGACATAAATATTTGCAAAGTACACACGGATCTGAATGTTGCAGATCCGATGACTAAACCTCTTCCAAGGGCTAAACATGAACAACACCAGAACTGCATGGGTGTTCGATTCATTACAATGTAAATCACATAGTGATGTGAACTAGATTATTGACTCTAGTGCAAGTGGGAGACTGTTGGAAATATGCCCTAGAGGCAATAATAAAAGTAGTTATTATTATATTTCCTTGTTCATGATAATCGTTTATTATCCATGCTATAATTGTATTGATTGGAAACTCAAATACATGTGTGGGTACATAGACAACACTGTGTCCTTAGTAAGCCTCTAGTTAACTAACTCGTTGATCAAAGGATGGTAAAGGTTTCCTGACCATGGACATGAGATGTCATTTGATAACGGGATCACATCATTAGGAGAATGATGTGATGGACAAGACCCAAACCATAAACGTAGCATATGATCGTGTCAGTTTATTGCTATTGTTTTCTGCATGTCAAGTATCTGTTCCTATGACCATGAGATCATGCAACTCACTGACACCGGAGGAATACCTTGTGTGTATCAAACGTCGCAACGTAACTGGGTGACTATAAAGATGCTCTACAGGTATCTCCGAGGGTGTCCGTTGAGTTGGCATGGATCAAGACTGGGATTTGTTACTCCGTGTGACGGAGAGGTGTCTCAGGGCCCACTCGGTAATACAACATCACTATAAGCCTTGCAAGCAATGTGACTAAGGTGTTAGCCACGGGATCTTGTATTACGGAACGAGTAAAGAGACTTGCCGGTAACGAGATTGAACTAGGTATAGAGATACCGACGATCGAATCTTGGGCAAGTAACATACCGAAGAACAAAGGGAACAGCATACGGGATTAACTGAATCCTTGACATAGAGGTTCGACCGATATAGATCTTCGTAGAATATGTAGGAACCAATATGGGCATCCAGGTCCCGCTATTGGTTATTGACCGTAGAGGTGTCTCGGTCATGTCTACATAGTTCTCGAACCCGCAGGGTCTACACACTTAACGTTTGGTGACGATTAGTATAGTTGAGTTATTGTTGGTGACCGAAGGTTGTTCGGAGTCTCGGATAAGATCCCGGACATGACGAGGATCTCCGGAAGAGTCCGGAGGTAAAGATTGATATATGTGATAATAGTGTTTCGATCTCCGGAAGAGTTCCAGAGTTCACCGGAATGGGTTCCGGATGTTTACCGAAGTGTTCGGGTGCAGCAACACTTTATATGGGCCAAAGGGATAGAGCCCACGAGGTATTGGAAAGTGCAAAAGAAGTTTTGCTGCCGCGTAAACGGTACTACCGCTTGTGTGAAGCGGTACTACCGCCCGAGTGGTACTACCGCTTGTGTGAAGCGGTACTACCGCCCAAGCGGTACTACCGCTTGTGTGAAGCGGTACTACCGCTTGTGTGCGGCTGTGCACGGTTCGGCAGGGATCCGAGTTGGACTCTTTCCCTGCAGGCCAAACCGACCTTGTGCGGGCAAAACCGACCTTGTGAAGGCTTTTTGTCCAAGTTTAGACCCCAGGGCTCAACATATAAATAGAGGGGCAGGGCTAGCACACGGGACACATCAGGATTTCCCAAGCCGTGTGCCGGTAACCCTAGCCCTCTAGTTCCTCCGTCATAATCTCTGTAATGCTTGGCGAAGCCCTACTGAGATTGCTACTCATCATCATCACCACGCCGTCGTGCTGCTGGAACTCATCTACTACTTCATCATCGCTCGCTGGATCGAGGAGGTGAAGGCGTCATCAAGCCGCACGTGTGTTGAATGCGGAGGTGCCGTCCGTTCGGCACTAGATCGGAAGGATCGTGATTGGATCGCGGGACGCTCGGCGATTTGGATCGCGAAGACGTTCGACTACATCAACCGCGTTTATTAACGCTTCCGCTTAGCGATCTACAAGGGTATGTAGATACAATCTCCCTCTCGTAGATGCTCATCACCATGGATAGGTCTTGCGTGTGCGTAGGAAAATTTTTGTTTCCCATGCAACGTTCCCCAACACACTGCTGATACAAGTCGCCTCAATGACCCTGTAGGTCTCAGGGACCTGATTCTTGTCTTCGGGAGGATTGGTGGCCACCTGCATCATCTTCATGCCCGGATACGATAACCCACAAGTATAGGGGTTCATAATAGTCTTCGAGAGAAGTATTTTACCCAAATTTGGTGATTCGACACAAGGGGAACCAAAGAATATTTATTGGTCTTAGCAGGTGAGTTGTCAATTCAACCACACCTGGTATATCCTTCTGTAGCAAAAGTTTAGATGCAAAGCAGAATAGAAGTAGTAATATTAACAGTAATAGCAGCAGTTTCGTAGTGATTGTAACAATAGTAACTTAGCAAGATTCAGTATATGAAAAGCGTAGGCCCTGGATCAGCGATGGATAGATATGGATGACATTCATCATGTAACAGTTACACACTAGAGCGACACAGAATTAGCTCCAATTCATCAATATAATGTAGGCATGTATTCCGTATATAGTCATACATGCTTGCAATAAGAACTTGCATTACATCTTTTGTCCTACCCTGCCGTGGCAGCGGGGTCCATAAGGAAACTAAGGGATATTAAGGCCTCCTTTTAATAGAGAACCAGAACAAAGCATTAACACTTAGTGAATACATGAAATCCTCAAACCACGACAATCACCAGAAAGAATCCCAGTTATTGTCACCTTGGGGTATGCGGATCATGACAAGTAATAGGTGTATACAACTTGCAAGATAGGATCTAAAACACTCTCATATTCATGAAAACATAATGGGTTCTGATCCAAAATGATGGCACTCGGGCCCTAGTGACAAGCATTAAGCATAACAAAGTCATAGCAACATCAATCTCAGAACATAGTGGATTACATGATCAATCCCATCCACACCCATCACCGTCCAACAAGCCTACAAAGGAATTACTCATTCTTGATGGTAAGCATCATGGAATTGTTGATGGAGAAGGGTTGGTGACGACGACGGCGACGATCTCCACTCTTCGGAGCCCCAAACGGACTCCAGATCAGCCCTCCCGAGGAAGAACATGAGGTGGCGGTGGCTCCGTCTTGTGAAACACGATGAAATATTCTCTCCTATTTTTCTCCGTAATGTGAATTTATAGGACTGGAATTAGGGTCGGAGGAGCCACGTGGGCCCCACAAGATAACATGGCGTGCCTAGGGGGGTAACCGCGCCTTGTTGGCTTGTGGCCCACAGGCAGCCCCCCTCCGGCAGGTCTTTGCTCCATAATTCTTCATATATTCCAGAAATAAGTCACAAAAAGTTTCTTCTGATTCTGAGAACTTTTACTTTTGCATAAAAATAACACCACGGTAGTTCTGCTGAAAACAGCGTCAGTCCGGGTTAGGTTCATTCAAACCATGCAAATTAGAGTCCAAAACAAGAGAAAAAGTGTTTGGGAAAGTACATACGTTTGAGACGTATCAACTCCCCCAAGCTTAACTCATTGCTTTTCCTCAAGAAATTGAGTTGATAAACTGAAAGTGATAAAGAAAACTTTTACAAACTCTTTTGTTCTCATTGTTATAGATATGCTTAACTAGTGTTCTGGTTTTCAGCATAAATCATAAATAACCATATCGATTATAACACTTAGCTATTATATTCACTCATGACAATAACATAACCAACTAGCGGGCAATAATAAAATATCTCACATGCCAATAATTTGTCAAAACAATCATGATATAATATGATGACATGGTATCTCGCTGGCCCTTTCTAAGACCGCAAAACATAAATGTAGAGCACCTCTGAGGTTCAAGCAGCGACTAAACATTATAATTTAGGGTAGAAAAGACTCAGTCATGCTCACATCCAACATTAACTAGACTCAATGCATAAGAATGACAATACTTCTCTCCGGTCTGGTGCTTTTAATGAGAAGATGATGACTCAGAAATAAACATTAATGTAAATAGAAAGGCCCTTCGCCGAGGGGAGCATTGATTTGCGGAGGTGCCACAACTCAAGGTTTAAAACAGAGTTGAGATTGTAATTTTGGGTGGTGTGCTTTTCCTGTCAACATCACAACAAAGGATTTCAAATATTTTGCATGTTAAACACATTATTGGTGGTTCCCAAGGGAATTGTAAAGTTTACTCCCATCCACCATACATACACAAGCCATGGCTGACCGAATCCATGGGTGCCCTCCAACATATCAACTCTCCTAGGAGTTTTGTTTAATTATTTTTGATTTTGCAGGACTGGGCATCCTTTTTACCAGCCTATCTCGTGCAATGACAGGCGAATAAACGCCCATCTTGAGAATAACCCACTTAGCATGGAAGATACTGACCGCCCAGTCGCTCCATGACCGGTACAAGCACACAAAACAGATGTTTATTTGAATATTTAGAGGTGGCACATGCAAATTTACTTGAAATGGCAGGGTAATACCGTATATAGGTAGATATGGTGGACTCATGTGGAACAACTTGGGTTTAGGGATTTTGGATGCACAAGCAGTATTCTCGCTTAGTACAGGTGAAGGCTAGCAATAGATTGAGAAACGACCAGCTAGAGAGCGAAAACGGTCATAGTCATGCATTGAAAATAATTAACATTGAACACTAGCATGAGTAGGATATAAACACTCTGAATTTCAACATCATGAAGGTTGCATTGGTTATGAATCAACTACATGTTCACACATGGGCCAAATCAAACTGCTCGAATTACTTAGAGGAGTATACCATACTACCATACCACATCACAACCATTTTAATGCATGTTGACACTTAAGATAAGTCATTATCCACTCCTAGGTATTTATGCATGGCATGAGAATCTATAATCTCTAATTGTCATCACAAACATGTTTACTCATGATACACTGAATCAAGATCGAACGAGCTAAACATATTTACAAAAACAGAAAAAACAAGAAGAGTTCATACCAGCTTCCGTTACCACGATCACTTCATCAAATATCGTCATTATTGCCTTACACTTGCATGACCGAATGATGTGATAATAGTAATAGCGCAAGTGTGTCGTGGACTAAGCTGGAATATGCAAAATAATTTATACAAACGAGAAGACAAGGTAATATTGGCTCTTCGTTAGATCAACATTAATGCATATGAGAGCCACTCAACATTTTCATCGTGGTCTTCTCCTTTCACTGACTCAACAAAAAGAAAAAAAATGAGAGAAACACACTGGAATATTTTTGGAGTTTTTGATTTTCTCGAAGAAAGCACACAAGCAAAGGAAAAAACAAAAATGAGAAAAAATATTTACACGGGAAAGCTCCCAACATGCAAAGGAAATATTTTTGGGTTTTATTTTAATTTTACTGAAAGTGTGTTATATCGACTAGAGGGGGGTGAATAGGCAATTTTTACAAATTTGTCACTCGGGAATTACTAGATGAGAAATTTGCTAAGTGACGAAACACTAGCAGTGTAATAAGTACTCAAGTGCATGCGAAACATAGCAGTAGCATAGTCATCATGATGAAATGAAACATACACAGAGCACAAGTAGCATGATCACAGGATAAGGAGGCGATAGACAAAGTGACTGAAGAATTTGAGATGAGGAAATTGAGAAAGTCTTTAGTCAAATTCTTCAAATAGTAACGATCAATTTCATCAACAAGTTAACGAGGAAATGAAAGGGTTGAGGAAATAGAACCAGGAGCTCAGTGAAGACAATGATTTGATGACCCAGTTCCAACTGATGTGACAGTCGTACATCTGGTTCGGAGCAGCTTGGTATTTAAACCAAAAGGACACACGGTCCTTACCGTATTCTTCTAGATCTAAGATCACACAGACCTCGCCCAACACTCGTGGTAAGACTTCAGGGTAGACTTCCAAACCCTCACAAACTCGGTCACCCGGCGATCCACAATTCCATCTTGGATACTCTAGCCCATGACGCCTAACCGTTTGGAAGATACACAGTCTTCAAAGGTAACAAGCGTCGGTTCCACTCAAGAACAATCTCTTCAATGATGCAAAATCACTTTGGGGTTTGGTTTTTTCCTCAGTGATGATTTTCTCTCAAAGTCCTCAGACGATGGGTTGCTCTTAAATGACACTTGTCAATCTCTCTCTAAGCAGCCAACTAGCTAGTGGTTGAGGGGGCGACTATTTATAGCCAGGGTGCAACCCGACATGATAAGACATAAATGCCCCTAATGATATGACCATTATGTGGATAAGATATCTGAACAGCTAGCGCAAGGCATAGCAACGGTCGGAGAGTTGAACTCTCAAATTCCTCAGGGCTATCATATTCCTCACGGTAGGCAATTCACACTGGCGAAATCCTAACTCCTCATTTAGAACATATTCCTCAGAAAACAGAAGAACTTAGTCTCTGTCACCGAAGAAATTGACTGAACTACAAGAGATTTCCAAAGGCTTCACTCGAAGGTTTTGGGTATGTGTAGGCTTTGAGATGAGCACCACTTTGTAACACCCTGGTTTTCGCTCCTGGATTTTTTTCCTTCGCGGGATTCGACTCCCGTCTTTATTCTCGGTGTTATCAGATATTTCTAGCTCTTGGGTATATGAAGATGGTCATTCAACCTTGCCCTCCCTATCTAACCAGAGATTCTCTCCAGTCCAACCTTGCCACCCAAGATCTATTCTCAGGGTTTTGCCTTCGAAACCCTACCTTCCGAGTTGCCGGAAGGGAAACCCTGATCCTTCCAGTTGCAAAGGAACCCCAATTTCCTTTGATCTTCGGCCTCCCAAACTTTTTCCAGTGCTCATCCTTTATCTATAAACCCTGGATATATAAAAATATTGCCAAGTCATTTGCAATATTTTTCATTTAAAATTAATTCCTTTTTCTGCCAGTTAAAGGAATTAAATCCAGAAAAATATCTATCCATCTCCAAAGTTCATGAAAACTTGTGGAGATATTCTTTGTGATCATATTGAGCTTCCGCAAAAATATTGGCCATAATTAAATAGGAGAAATTTGCATTTTCCTATTTAATGCCAATATTGCATTTTGGGCACTTTCTAAAGGAACTACCAATTTGGTAGCCAGGAAAAATCCCAAATAATTTGTGGAGCTTCTCATATCCATATCTTCCCCATTTCCATCAAGAACCCAAGTTCCATAGTTCAAATTCTGAGCACAACACCTCTTTGCAAATTCTGCCCAGAGTTCTTGTTTGCAAAGGAAGTGCTTGATTCCTTGATCTCCTTGGGCTGAAATTTTGCAGGGTGATTCATTATGAGATATACCCTTGGACACCAAAAATCAGACCATTCCATCTAGCCAATCTTCCTCATCAAATTATCTAAGTTTCTGTCCAGGTTGGAGCACTGTGAAGGAAGTACCATTTTTAGTTATGCAAATGGTATGGAATTTTTACAGTGCCTCCATATGCCTAAATTATTGGTCTCCACCAAATTTGAGCCATTTTCATCTAGCCAATTGACCCCAGTACCTACATTTCCAATTCTGGCCAGTTTGCCAAGTTCCAAAGGAAATGCCAATTTTATTTGCCCATTTGAGCTGAAACTCTGCCAAGTTAGTCACCTTACTAGATGGATAATCTCTGCCCAAGATCAGGCCAAGAAGTGCACTG